>CM070532.1:17500000-18750000 GCA_036346145.1 Olyra latifolia
CTATTTTAGCTTGGCAATGCTTTTACAAGATTAAATCTTTAAGGGTAAATAAGGCAATACTTACTTCTAAATTTGCCTTGTAGCATAGCCACTTAGGCTCCACCCCACAGCACATCCACTTGCCTTAGGTAAAACATCACCCAGGTTATTAACAATTTGCAACACATGCCAACTTTTACACAAGAGTAACACATGCTTATCTAAACAGAGCAAACACATGTCTCCTCACATAAAAGCAACATATGCAATTACTCTCAATTCCATATCTCTCTTTTAGTCATGACTAATTATTCCTTCTAGGTACATGCATGATTAAGCAGACTAACAACGACTACCAACCCACAGATATCATCATTATCCAACTAAAATAATGGTAAACTAGGTCACAAAGGAATATCCAGTAATGCAATAATTCAAATGAGGGTAATAACTAAATTGGAATAACTAGGTTCCTAATAAAATATAATAAACATAGCAATGCATAATTTTAAAACAAAACAATTTTATTTATAGATAGGAGCAACATGATCAAGGATTATGTGTAACTTTCCTTGCCAATCCCACTCTTGACCTATAGCAAAATCTTCTCTTGGCACTCCTTTCAAACTAATCGTTTCTACACGTAATATATAGCAAATAAAAATCCAAAAACAAATAAATATATTTTAATAAAATAAATAAAATCCATAAATAGATAGATCTCATTTTTTTTGAATTTTTAGAGACTTGAAAGGGTATTTTTGGAAATCTAAATTAAAAGATATGAAGTTTACAAATTTTATCATATTTTTAAAACAACTAAAATAATTCAGAATTAATTTTCATGCCAGACTGACCACTAGGCGCTCCACTAGGCGCTACTTGTCAGCCTCATGTCCCACGGCGGACTCAGCCCATGCAGCCCACTCGTGCATGCTCACGGTACACCCCGTGTCCACCTGACACATGGGACCCACATGTAAATGACACAGTCCACCGTGAACCCAGCCCACCGGACCGATCCGGCCTAAACCGAACAGCTTTCGCTCAAATCCGATCCGCCCGATCCAGATCTAACGACCATATCTCTCCATGTCACCCCGCTGCTTCGATGACCAAGGCACACGGCGACACCAGACTCTGGCACGGCGACGCAACTCAGGCGAGCTCGTGCGGATGCTACCGGCCACCAAACTCCACGCTCCTAGGCTCAACGGGTTGCTCTCAACATCGCCAACTCACTAGGACACACGGCCATCGCCAGCAAGCCACGACGATGAAAGGTGGCGGCACTCCATGGTCTACACGCAACCGGACGCTACGGCCATTCCTAACTTAAACTAAGCACGGATTCAGAATCTAGGGCCTGCCAAAAACCTTAATATGACAACGCGTGACTCCAGGGACCTCTGGTTAGCTTCGGTGAGCTCTAACTGCGGTGGCGGCACGCGGTCTCAACGGCGACAACTCTCCGGCGTTCCCTACTACAAAAGCATGTCACCACGGGGATTGCGACAATGAAACATGGCTCTGGACCAAGAATCAAAGACTAAGACTCATCGGCGACGGTGGAATTGCTCGCCGGAGTTCTTGGCCGTGAAACCTTCGCCAAGTTCTCCTTGGCGACTCCATCCACCTTGGCTCAAGGCGACGACGGCTACAAGATTAGGGAACCCTACTGTAGCAGCTCGGGGATTTAAATAGACTCATTCAAAAGATCTCTACTGTTTTGCTCTCTTAAGTGGCCTTCTTTGCTTCCCTTATATTGCAATCTAGTGCCTACATACGTATGCTTCATGTCCACACATGAGGCCTTCATCGACTTACTAGTTGTGGAACATGGTGCAGGTTCACTGACTTCTTCCTCTGCTATGCCACCGGGCGACTGAAATGAAGTCGTGCCACGGTCGCACGACCAACTCAGGTCGCAGTCTAGCAGCATGACACAGGTATAAAAAAAGCCTAGATTGTTTTAGTAAATTAATTTAAAAAGAGTTATTTCTGTTTGTAATCAAGCTTAAGGCTAAGAGTCTATCTGGTTGTATATATACTAGGAGGGACTACGCGCGGTGGCGCTTCCGCTCCTATGTACCGACTATTCTTTAAAATACAATTAATAGCTATTGCAAGGCATATAATCAGGGAGGCAAAAAAATAAATAAAGAGTTGTAAAGTTTATGTAATCAAAAAGAGGATTTGATATCATCTTAATAAAATAAATAATTTTGACGTTGTATATTAAAACATGCCTTTCAAAATAAAGGAAGCCTAAAAGGTAACATCTAAAAACATGATGGTACGTACCATAATAACGTAGATTTCATCAACAATGAAAGCTTTTAAGAAAAATTCAGGGTAATATTATGGAAATAGAAAGGAAAATGTGCTACAATAGGCAATGTAGACAATTTTTTTGAAATATTAAAAAAAGCAAACCTTTTATGGGTCTTTTTCATATAGACATGGTTCCATGTTTGGAATTCCTTTCTTTTTGGGATTTTAAAATGGCGTAAAAAAGAAACTAGAAAAGACAAAAAAAGGAAAAAGCCTCTAAAAATCTTAATTTTTTACGGGTCTTTCTCGTGTGGACATGGTTTCACTTTTGTCAACTTTTCAATTTTTTGAAATTCTAAACAACAGGGAAAAAAGAAAAAACCTAAAAATAAAAAACAAACTTCTTACATGTCTTTCTCATGTGGCCATGGTTCCATTTTTTTTTTCAAGTTTTCTATTTTTAGAAATTTCTAAACGGCCTAAAAAAAGAAAGAAGAAAAGTGGAACCATGCAAATTCTAAAGTTGAAAACTTCGCAACTTTTTAAAAAAATTTCAACTTTAGACGGGCTACAAAAATGAGAATAGGAGAGGAAAAAAGAAAGCGAGTTTTTTTTTGAAGTTGGGAATTTTTCTAATTTCAAAAACATCCAAACTTTTTATAAACGTTAAGCGAGGTTTTTTGTAAAGCTGGAAATTTTTCAAATTTCAAAAAAATTTGGAAAATATCTAAACTTTTTATGGACCTTTTTTGTGGAGGTATGGTTCCATTTTTGCAAACTTTCTATTTTTTGGAATTTTTAAATGGCGTACAAAAAAGGAAATTGAAAAAGGAAAAAAAAGAAACAAAATAAAGGAAGCCTAAAAGGTAACATCTAAAAACATGATGGTACGTACCATAATAACGTAGATTTCATCAACAATGAAAGCTTTTAAGAAAAATTCAGGGTAATATTATGGAAATAGAAAGGAAAATGTGCTACAATAGGCAATGTAGACAATTTTTTTGAAATATTAAAAAAAGCAAACCTTTTATGGGTCTTTTTCATATAGACATGGTTCCATGTTTGGAATTCCTTTCTTTTTGGGATTTTAAAATGGCGTAAAAAAGAAACTAGAAAAGGCAAAAAAAGGAAAAAGCCTCTAAAAATCTTAATTTTTTACGGGTCTTTCTCGTGTGGGCATGGTTTCACTTTTGTCAACTTTTCAATTTTTTGAAATTCTAAACAACAGGGAAAAAAGAAAAAACCTAAAAATAAAAAACAAACTTCTTACATGTCTTTCTCATGTGGCCATGGTTCCATTTTTTTTTTCAAGTTTTCTATTTTTAGAAATTTCTAAACGGCCTAAAAAAAGAAAGAAGAAAAGTGGAACCATGCAAATTCTAAAGTTGAAAACTTCGCAACTTTTTAAAAAATTTCAACTTTAGACAGCTACAAAAATGAGAATAGGAGAGGAAAAAGAAAGCGAGTTTTTTTGAAGTTGGGAATTTTTCTAATTTCAAAAACATCCAAACTTTTATAAACGTTAAGCGAGGTTTTTGTAAAGTCGAAATTTTTCAAATTTCAAAAAATTTGGAAAATATCTAAACTTTTATGGACCTTTTTGTGGAGGTATGGTTCCATTTTTGCAAACTTTCTATTTTTTGGAATTTTTAAATGGCGTACAAAAAAGGAAATTGAAAAAGGAAAAAAAAGAAAAAGAAGAACGGAAGAAGCACTTGCTGGGAAAAGGTGCGTGGCCTGGGGATCGAACCCGGGCAGGACAACTGAGACTTTGCCCGGCTGACCAGCCCTCCGTTTCTTCCACCTCGTCGTGGAAAAAAGAAAGAAAGTCTTTTATATATAGCCGAAGGATGGACGGTCGGATTCAAGTTGGACCGACGATCGGACGGCCGGCGTCATCCGGACGACGTGGCCACGATGAGGAGGCGAAGAAAGGAAGATGCGCTACGTGCTTTATAGAGATAGTATATAGTATATAAGCTAGAAAGATCTCATGCCATCGACAGGTCAGAAGGACATGATCGAAATTTTATTATGGTTTTCTTATAGGATTTTTTGTTTGGCTTTCAGTACGGTTCCTAGGGGTGTTCTTTTCAGCTTATCTAATCTGCTAATCTGACTTATCTTGTAACTTCGAGAATTTTTCGAGGTGGCCTCGGGAGTCGGATGCCCTTGGTTTTTAGGATTTAGGGAGCTTTTAGACACGCCTACGAGATAAAAATACAACGGATTCAAAAGTAATAAAAAAGTCAGATAAGTCAATATAAGCCACGTCTTATCTAACTTATTTCGTGTCTTATCTGACTTATATTGACTTATCTGACTTTTTTTTATTACTTTTTGACCTCTTCTGGCATTCTTTGGCTTAATCAGTCTTTGAAGAACTTATGTGCGCTAACATTACTCCCATCATATTATATAATACATAGTTCTGAGTGTTTTAATTAGTTGATATGTTACATGATATCACATTATTAGTCATTGCATAATATGATAATATCTCAGAAAAATGATGTATGGCTTTCATGGTTATGGGCTTATGGGCATTTCAGGCTAGCTGATTACAAAAAAGTTTGATGTGGTAGCGATTGGGGCCGCGGTAACTCTGCAAATTATCTCATGAAGAGCAGAAATGAGATAAAAGAACATCTTGGGTGCGATGGATTCTTAAAAGGGTATATAACTCTGCATATTATCTCATGATGAAGTGCAAAATGAGATAAAAGAACACCTTGAGTGCGTTGGATTCTTATACTCGATGGACTAGGCACGGTGAGGATCCTCCATCTTTACTAGAGATACTAGAAAGGATAGCGCGCTTGCGCGCGCGTCCCGGTTGTTCCGTTGGGCGTAAAGTACATGGTTAAATATAATCTCAAAAATCATTGACATTGAAGAATATCATTAGAGTTTAAATAGACCAAATAAAAAAAGAATCCATAGATAGTAATTTCGTACGGTAGGAGTAAAATCTGAAACAGAACGCTTTTCTTATGCGCCAATTTAATTGCTTTCTTGAAGTTAACTAGTATCATTATAATCACTTAGCGAGGCCAAATAATATGCTTACTTTTAATTGGAGAACCATTGAGCAAAGCACCTTTTCCACGAACAGCTGCAAAAAGCTAATTGAATAAATAAGGCAAAACTAGACTGAGATCATTCCAGAATTCCATGGGTGGCACAAATCATAATTTTTGAATTAGGATTTTACATGACTACAATTTCTATACTATATGCATCTTATAAGCATAGTTAGAAAAGTAGAGCAGCAATATGATGAGCAGCACCTTAAAATGTGTCATGGATAATCATAGCAATTCGTGCACTCTACGACAGTAGGGCTCTTTATAAATAATATGATAATGACAAACCAAAGATGGGCTTAAGCAAGGAGAGGGTATAGGAGGGAGGTCTTACAGGCTCTATGAAGAACAACACCACCTCCCGCCACTGTTTGTTTTGTTGGTGTCGCTCTGCAGTACCACAGTTTTCCTGCTACCTAATGACTTCAGCTCGCTTCTCTTCTGCTCTAGGGATTGAAACACCTTCCTGCTTAGTATGCTGTAGATCTTCTTCATTATGGTTTGAAAAGCTGTTGCAACATTTGATGAGTCCAGGGCTGAGGTCTCCATGAAGAAGAGGGCTTGGGCCTCGGCCAGCGCTTTGCCTTCTGCGGTGCTCACCTCCCGTGCATGCTTGAGATCAATCTTGTTGCTGACCAGAATTGTGATGACATTCATATCAGAATGAGCTGTTCAGTGGTTGAAGGAGTCAAACAAAGATATGGTACAGCTAACAATAGTAAACCAAGTTGCACTAAATTTTGATAAATGTAAGTTTGATCTATGGACAGCCTTCAGACAATTGGTTCGTCACGCGGGGTAAAATATATGCTAAAAAGTGTAACCAATCTAAGTTATTAGGAACATAGAACACAACTGTTGCAGACATTTGTTAAGCAGGAGAAGGTGAATGGAAGCTTTGAAATGTATGCGCATCATAATCCATAAGCAAGAATATAAGCAAAATATTGGTTCTTACTGTGCAGTTCATTAAGCCATCGACCAACACTGTCAAATGTCCGGCGCCTACTAATATCATAAACCAGAAGAGCTCCAACAGCTCCTTTGTAGTAGGCAGATGTGACTGCTCTGAAGCGCTTTTGTCCTGGTATATCCCATATCTGGGCTTTAATTTCCTTTTTATCAATTACCAACTTTTGAGTCTGGAACCCCACTCCTATAGTGGATTTTGAGTTTGGATAGAACTTGTTTCTGGCAAATCTTGCTAGCAAATTTGATTTACCAACAGAAGAGTCAACAATCAGAACAATTTCTAATACATAATCCTGGCTTTGTTCATCATCTCCATCATAAGTCATTGTGAAACAACTCTATAGAAGCAGCTGCTCTTGTAGTGCTTTAGAAAACTACAATAACCCTGTCAAGTTTACAAAGTTACATACCTCAATTAATACTGTGATGAGATGGTTACTTAGATAATGGAAATGATTTAAGACATAGTAATGAAAGAAAAAGTCCTTTAAAATGTTATTTAACAATTGAATTCATTGCCATAGAGTAAGTTCTAGAACTGGCTTTACATAATAACAGGAAAAAAAGGGAACACATATCAAATGCAATCACAGGTGGGCAAATCATAACCTAAGTAATCGTTGTAAAGAGTAAGTTTACATAATTGGAATGCATGCAACATTTGAAACAGGCCAAGACTGAACAGATTATCACAATTACCTGTAAATGCATAGGTCTCCTGATTGAGAAGACTTTTGTACTCAAAGCACCTATCATGTGGCAGTATAGAGTCCCAATGTCCAACTTAATTTTTTGTCAGAGAAAACCTTCCTTTAGCAATATCATTTTTTATTGTACTAAAAAGGGAATAAATCTCATAACCGTCTAATGCGGCTAACAAACTGGCCAAATGAATGGAATGGATCATTATATTATTGTAAGCTAGCTGTAATGTGAGAACTCAATCAAGCAGTGGCGGATCCACCGCCTAGGCAGGGGGCAGCTGCCCGGGCTCTCCTTATCAATAAGTGTGCGGCTGATTATATGACCACAGAAACAACAGGACAACTCAGAATAAGGTATTGATCAATCTCTAAGGTCATATATTAATCTTTTATCCAGGCTTTCTCTGAAAATGTTGCATGTAACGTCAAAAGGACATCCTGTATATCGGAACAATATATATAGAGGAAATGACTATGGACAGATAGGTGTTCAGTGTCACTAAGGAAATAAATCTTAAAATTTTTCAGGGCTAACTGGGAGGGGGCGGCTATAGTGAAGAACTAAATTAAACTACAATTCAATTAGTTAAATTGCTAAAGAAAGAACTAACCCGCCATAAAAAAAGTATATATCTAAGCCCTAATCATCCATTGTATAATGTGTAAACGACGTATGTGAAAATTAATGATAGAGGAACAGAAGTAACCTGCAATCGCTGGAGGGGCAGTGGCAGCCACTAGCAGTGTTGACCGCAGGAGTACATGGGCTGGCACCGATAGGGAGGGAGGAACTGGCACCGGTGAGATGGACGCGTCGTCGGCAGGAAAGGGGATACAGTGCCAACAGGGGAGGGGCGTGGGCAAGGACAGTAGCACCGGCTAGAGGAGGGGATGGCGAGGAGGCGGTGGGAGATACGAAGGTGGCGCTGGCGGTAGGGGAGGTGGCGGTGTGGCTGGACCGGCTTAAGAAAGGCACACAAGCAAGGGGGCGCCGGTGCCAGTTAGTGCAGGGAAGGAGAGGGGAGGCGGCGCCGGTAGGGGAGCGAATCAGAGCGGAGGAGGCCAGCGGCTCCGACAGGAGAGGAGAGATGGCGCCGCGATAGAGGAGAAGACGCGGCGACGACGGAGGGAGGAAGCGGCGACGCTCGGAAAAGAAGGCGGGGAGGAGAGGAGGTGGCGCTAGGGGGAGGAGAGACAGAGCTGGCAGGGAGGAGAGGACCACCCCGAGGCTCGCCGACGCCGGATCCAGGCACCCCATGGTGGAAGGGAAAGGAGGCAACGCGAGGAAGAAGGAGGCGATGCCGGCGGGGAAGGGGCTGATCCGACCGCAACGAGCGGCAGTGGCGGGGGAAGGGGCGAATCCAGCTATGGCGAGCGGCGGTGGCGGGGGAAGGGACGGATCCGACTGCAGGGTAAGGGGCCGATCCGGCTGCGGCGAGCGGTGACGGGCCTGGTTAGAGCAGGCGGCGGGAGCGGTGGCACCCGGGGGGGTTGGGCGTAGGCGGCATGGGGGTGAGCAGGAGGAGGGGATCCTGGGGCGGCGGCTTATGAGATCCAAGGTGGCGCCATTGTCGTGCTAGGAGAGAGTAGAATGAGGGAGAGAGCAAGGAGAATAGCACGGGTGGAGGACTGCGGGAGCGAGGGAAGGCCGGGAGGGTGCTAGGGTTCCGGCTGGGTGGGAGGACAGCGGGTTGAGAACGAAAAAGCCAAGGGGTGTTAATGAAAAAACGATGTAGCGAGGGCCGTTCGATTGACTGATCGAACGGCTATGGACATCTTAGGACGCGGCTGTAAAACAGAAAAGTTAAAGGTTTTTTTTTTGCATTAGCAATCCGTTTGTGTGGGCTGGGCAGAGATCGGACGGACAGATCAAGGCGGGTGTGGCAGATGGACGGACGGATTAGGCTCAACGGCGCGATCGAACGGTCCCGGATTTTCGGGTGACGTGAATAGCCCAGCTGGCCGCCTTTGCTCCCCTGGCGACGTGGATGGCCTGGCTGGCCGCCTTTGCTCCCCCTATAGGTGTATAGATAATATAGGCAGAGAAAAAAATATGTGCGACAGCTAGCTTTTGTACACATTTTCAAATGCGATGTTCAGATTTTTCTAGCACTACATTATGCATCCAACAAGTAGCTGAGCTGCAAATAGGAAGTCCAAACAAAAGCCTTGACATTTAGGCAAATGCTTTATTTATTTCATCTCAAGCTTCTAGATGCTCGCACAAAACTATACAGTGGTTACAAGTACAAATTACTACATGCGTACTACGATGAAAAAAAGGTGAATTGTCTCATCAAGACTATTTGTTATCTTCTTACTTCGAGTACGTACTATCTGTTTTTTCCTTACTTTAGTTCCTCAGACATTTGAAATATATAAATGTAGGTAGCTTGAGCAACTTTCTTTGATGAATGCCATAAAAATAAGGACCATGCATGTGTGAATACACCGACAGAAGAAATTGTTGTTAGGGCTTAATCTTAATTCAAGCATAATTATATTAGCCTATTTACACGAACACCAAGATTATTAGTGTGGAAACATGATTACTCACCGGTGCTTGAAGATGCCGTCGCTTATAGATGCGTTTTGGCTTTAGGAAGCATGCTTGACGATGAGGCGATGCAGTAAGCCGTAGGGGACACAGGGAGTCGATAGCAGTGACGACCTCGTGCGTGATGCAATGGTGTCGATCCTTCCCAGAGCTCCAACGACAACCTCTAGATCGGATTGGATTAGAAGCAGCTACCCCTTAGCTCTATCTTTTTCTTTGCTAGCCCCTTCCTTATATTTATAGTCGTTGTGCACTAAGGGGCCGAAACCAATTAGGTTTGGGCGTCCCCAATCAGGACACTAATAGAGTTCGTCTCGTACACAAATTGAGATCAACTCCAACATTCTCCCACTTGATCGAAAAGGTAACATCATAAGTCCTCTCTCGATAAAACAGTACACCAAGGCAAGCGCCGTAAAAACTTTATTGCAATTAATGAGGGTTCAATACCTATAGTATACTGATTCCATCTCGATTGGTATATACTTATTTCTTATGGAGTGGTTTCTTTTGTTGGCCCTCATATCCAAAATTAGAGGCTTTCCGACACACCCATGTGCGCAACATGATTACAAAAAAATACTAGGTGGTAAGCCTTTAGTAAGCTGACCCACAAGCATCAGCTCAGTATTTATATGCTTAATAATAATGGTTTGATCCTGGATTCTATCTTTCACAATATGATACTTAATGTCAATGTGTTTAGCAGCACCACTTGACTTGTTGTTATTTACGTAAAAGACTGCGGGTTCATTATCGTAGTATAACTTGAGTGGTTTAGAGATGCTGCCCACCAGTCTAAGTCCTAGGATTAAATTCTTAAACCATACAGCTTGCCCGGTAGCTTCATAACATGCCATAGACTTAGCTTGCATCATAATCATCTGTTTGGAGATTTTCCATGATATAGCTCCTCCTGCGAGGGTGAAGATATAACCTCACGTGAATTTCTTAGTATCCACACACCCCGCAAAATCAGCATCTGAATAACCAACAACTTCAAGGCTGTCAGATTTCTTATATGTGAGCATGTAATCCTTAGTGCTCTGCAAATAGCGCAAGACTTTCTTAACGGCTTTCTAGTGGTCCAAACCTAGATTTGACTGATATCTGCCAAGCATCCCAGTCACAAAAGCTAAATCAGGGTGCGTACATATTTAAGCATACATGATGCTTTCAACAGCTGAAGCATAAGGAATCGACTTCATTTGGTCAGATTCAAACTGATTCCTTGGACATTGAAATGTCCCAAACTTATCGCCCTTTACGATAGGAGCAGGCGAGGAAAAGCACTTATGCATGTTAAATCTTTCAAGTACTCTATCAATGTAGGCCTTTTGAGATAAACTTAATGTGTCTTTGGACCTATCTCGGTGAATTTCAATACCCAGAACAAAAGAGGCATCACCAAGATCCTTCTTGTCAAAATTAGAGAAAAGAAATCTTTTGACTTTTGGTCTCATACAACATATCCTTATCACTGCTAGCCAATAAGATATAATCAACATAAAGCACCAGAATAATAAACTTATTCCCCTTAAACTTAACATAAATACAATTATCCACTTCATTTTCTTTAAAACCAAATTTTCTTATAACATCATCAAACGTAAGATAGCAATATCTAGACGCTTGCTTTAAACCATAAATTGACTTCTTAAGATGACATCCCATATGTTCCTTGCCTTCCATAATAAAACCTTCTGGTTATGCCGTGTAAACATTTTCTTCCATGTCACCATTAAGGAACGCAATCTTAACGTCTATTTGTTGCAACTCTAAATCATAATGAGCTACAAGCGCCATGACAATACTTAGTGAATCTTTAGTTAATACAGAAGAAAAAGTATCATTATAATCAATCCCCGGTTTTTTAGAGAAGCCTTTTGCTACAAGCCTTGCTTTGAACCTTTCGATATTTCCCTTAAAGTCACGTTTGGTTTTGTAGATCCACTTACAGCCTACTGTTTTGATTCCGTCAGAAATTTCTACTAAGTCCCATACATTATTAGTGCTCATAGATTTTAATTCATCTTCTGTAGCATCAAGCCATTTAGATGAATGCTTACTCAGTACAGCTTCCTTATAAGAAATGAGATCATCTACCTTCCCTATGTAGTTCACTTCTTCATTCATGTAAACAACATAATCGTTCGGGATGGTAGATCTCCTGTCTTGCTATGATCTTATCAAATGTTCATTAGCTACTATCGGAGGCTCTTGAGGCTCGTCATTAGGTACTTCATTATAAATTTGAGTCCTCAATAGGAGGTGCAACCATGGTGTTTTCAACCGGAGGTGCAACAACCTGAGGCACAAGAAGAGTAGTTTGTGGGATTAGCGGTGGAATAACCTGAGAAGGAACATAAGCCCGCTTCTCCTTAAGATCTACCTTCCTGAGCTCTGAGCTCCCACTGATTTCGTCATTCTCTAAGAAGACAAGATGTCTCGTATCTATGAACTTAGTGATACGATCAGGACAGTAAAAGTGATACTCCTTAGATCTCTCGGGATACCTATGAAGGGTCAACTTGTTGTTTTAGGATCTAATTTTCCAATGGATTAAAGACTTTTGCTTCAGTGGGATAGCCCCAGACACGTAAATAATTTAAAATTGGTTTTCTTCCAGTCCATAACTCATAAGGAGTTTTAGGGACTGATTTATAGGGATCCGATTAAGTATATGTGCGGCTGTCTTTAATGCTTCCATCCACAGACTAACCCGTAAACTGAAATGATTGGGCATACTTCGCACCATGTCCATAAGGGTACAATTTCTTCTCTCAGCTACTCCATTTTGCTGAGGCTCATCAGGTGTGGAATATTGGGCTACTATGCCATTTTCCTGAAGATACTTAGCAAAAGGACCAGAAATTTGGCCATAAGGGGCGTGTCTCCCATAATATTCTCCCCCTCGATCAGATCTTACTACTTTAATCTTTAAATTGTGCTGATTTTCAACTTCAGTCTTAAATAGTTTAAACTTATCTAATACTTCAGATTTGTCCGAATGGGAAAAATATAGCCGTAACAGGAAAAGTCATCGGTGAATGCTATAAAAGAATCATAACCATCCACCGATGTCTCAAGAAAAGGCCCACATATGTCAGTGTGGATTAATTCTAATAATCCTGCACTACATATGGCTCCTTTCTTAATTTGTTTGATATATTTACCTTTAATGCAGTCTACACAGTGGTCTGAGTCAGATAAGTCTAAGGGGTGGAGTGTCTTTTCCTTAATGAGACATTCCATTGTCTTCTTCAAAATATGGCCTAAATGACAATGCTACAGTTTTGACGAAGTCTCATTATGACTTCTCTTACGATTAGTAGAAACATCACAGGCATTCACAACAGATTCATGCAAGGAAAGCATATAAAGCTTGTCTTGTCGGATGGCAAGACCAACATCATTGGAAATGAACTGAATAACTTACTGTTTCCAAATAAACATTGGTAACCATCGTCATCTAACAAGGATACTGAAATTAAATTTTGTCTCATGGTAGGGACATAAGCAACATTATTTAAGTGAAGTACAAAACTACTGTGTAATACTAAGGAGAACGTTCCAAAAGCTTTTACTTCAGCTTCCTTTCCATTGGTGACTTAAATGCTTCTCTCCCCCTTTCTTAGTGTTGTTACAGCAAGAAATCTCTATAATAAATTTGGAACGTGCACAGTGGCACTAGAATCAATCCACCACGTATTAAGGAATAATCAGCATAAAGTGACTTATCAATAAACAAAATTAGGTTATTACCCTTCTTAGTGAGCCACTTTAAGAAGGCAGCACAATCTTTCTAGAAATTCCCTTCTGCATTATAGAAGCGACACTTCCCATTGTTTGATGCTGAGGACTGATTTGAAGCATTCTTATCATCCTTAGAAGAGTTTTTAGGCTTCTTCTTCAGTTTATCATTCTTGGCCTTTCTTTTTTTAAAGCCGACAAAATTGACAATGTCCTTTCTATTGGCTCTAATTCTTTATTTCTCTTGGACGCACATAGCAATAAGATCATTCAAAGTCTACTTATCTTTCTGAGTAATGTAATTTATCTTAAAGAGAGTATACTCAGAAGGCAAAGACTTCATGATAAAATAGACTAAGAACTCATCAGATATAGACATCTGTAAGGTCTTAAGCATAGAAGAGATATCTGTCATCATCATGATGTACTCTCTAATGCTACCAGAACCATTGTATTTAGTGTTTAAGAGCCTTCGAATAAGGGTACTAGCATATGTCTTAGATGAGTCCTTAAACTGCTCCTCAACCTTAGTTAAGTAATCCATTACATTATCAAAATCGGGGATTGCTCCCCTTATTCCTTCTGAGATGGAGCTCTTCATAACGATAAGTGACATGCGGTTAGATCACTTCCACTTTTCTGAGTTAGTGTCGTAAGCTCTCTTTAACTGAGTGTAATTAGGCTTGCCAGGAGTGGGTGCCACAGAGGGATCAGTCCTAAAAGCATAATCAAGGTCTAACACCCCAAGGACAACCTGAATCTTCTCCTTCCAAGAAGGAAAGTTGTTGCCAGTGAGTTGCTCAATGCCATTAAGGGTAGCAGTAACATTTGAAGTGTTTAAAACTTGATTGAGAGAAATAAATGGTACAAATTAGCATATTTAGCATGAATTTAACCTACATTGGTCCGATTAAAACATGCAATAATTATTTTTCTAATTCACATCACCGTTGGGCAGAAACGAAAAAGAACAATATGACATAAAATGACATGTGATTATACATCAACATTGGTCAAAAGTATAATCATAAGTCATCATTAAATCTCCAATTAAAATTTCTCGTTGGTTCCATTTTAATCCGAGATAAAAACATAATTTTTTTTTTACAAATTTGCCATTTATCGTTATCAACAATAACTCAAAGAAATTTGTAGAAAAATGTGAGGACATCATATTAATGAAAATCAATTTTAATACACAACTATTTGTGCAATATTCATTATAAAAATACATATACAGGGCACAACCTATTTTATTCGGCCTATATGGCTTGCTAACACCCCAGCCTACTGGGCTCACTAATTTAAAAATTGCCCTATTACATTTAGCCCACCAAGCCAAATTCCTTATATTGCCAGGACAAGGGCCCAGCTCATTACCTTATTTCGGCCTAGGATGTGTCCCAGCACATCGTTCGGCCTGGCTCAGCCCCTTTTGTGCACCAGTGTGTGGTTCGGCCCCTTTTGTGCACCAGCACGGGGTTCGGCCCAGTGAAACGCAGCTTGGCCTTAATGCGTACTAGGCCGCTTTGTCCCATTCATTATCGCGCCCACGCACGACTGCACCAGGGCGCTGGTGTGCTAAAACCCAGCCCATTACGGGCCGCTCGGTCGCCGTTGACTGGTCAAAAGACCAAGTTGCCGAACGGCTTGAGCTTATGATCTGGAAATTTCGGATCCTAACAGCTCATCTACGCCCGAGCGACTTCTAAGGCAGTGACGGCGTCTTTGGGCGACGGGCAACGCCCGGCGTGCTCTGGCGGCAGCACTTGCGAGAGGCTAAAACGCGTCGTGTGCCGCTAGAGGTCAAGCGCGATGGCGATAGCTCGTAAGCGGGGACAAAGGTCACACACGAAGGCAGTGTGGCCGAGGCCGCGTGCGCGGCGGCGCACGACGGCAACGCATCAGCAAGCACCCAATAGAGGCTACGGTGAGGCTAAGACTCCACCGATTTGGCTTGGATTTAGGGATTAGGATTTCGGAATGAGAGGATTTGGGGATTTGATCCTTATTTTGGCCGATTCAAGCCTCTTAATTGACCTTTTTCTCCCAAAATTTCATCAAAATTAGTTCTTATTCATGAATCCGGGGTTAAAAATTGGGGCCTTTATTACTCTTTTCCCCTCTTAATCTCATAGGATTAGCCATGAATTTGAAAAAAATCGGGCTAATCCGAACTAAAAATAATTTGGGGGAAAAATTAGGGTTTCAGATTTGGGGGGAAATTGGGGTTTTTGTTCTTAGGGTTTTGTTTTTGCCCGATTTCCCTCCTTCTAATTTCTAAATATACTAATTAACATCAATCAGATGGCATAATCAAGCAATTAGGGAATAATTTGGGTTCGGGATTAGGCTAAGTTGGCTCTGATATCAAATGTTAGGGCTTAATCTTAATTCAAACATAATTAGATTAGCTTATTTACACAAACACCAAGACTATTAGTGCGGAAATGTGATTACTCACCGGTGCTTGAAGATGCCATCGCTTATAGATGCGTTTAAGCTTTAGGAAGCCTGCTTGACGATGAGGCGATGCAGTAAGCAGTAGGAGACGCAGGGAGTCGGTAGCAGTGACGACCTCGTGCGTGATGCAATGGTGTCGGTCATTCCCAGAGCTCCAGTGACAACTTCTAGATCGGATTGGATTGGAAGCAGCTAGCCCTTATCTCTATCTTTTTCTTTGCTAGCCCCTCCCTTATATTTATAGTCGCTGTGCACTAGGGGACCGAAACCAATTAGGTTTGGGCGTCCCCGATCAGGATACTAATAGAGTTTGCCTCGTACACGAATTGAGATCAACTCCAACAGTTGTATTGAATCATTTGTAATATTTCAATTGTTTGTCACAGGGAGCTATTCTCTAACTAAGATTTTTCAATAATGCAAATATGTGTAGAATGCGGTATACATGAAATTAGCCAATAAATGGGTAAATAGCGATGTTCTTACTGAAGATGATTGTGAACAAGCTAAGATAGATGTATTTGGAAAGGATCACAATGGCAGAGTTAGGGGTATGGGTCCAACAATTACTCCCAACAAATTATTACAAGATTTCATATTTGTCAACAGGCAATGAACTAGGAGCGAGCTCTGTTAATGCAAATGGTTTCTTGAAGCATATATGTCATTCCTAGCCGAGAAATATCCTGAGGATTAATTATTTGATGTCTCCACTACCAATGGCCCTCAGAAGATAGACAAGTGGTATGAAGACAAGGATGTTATTTTTAATTGCAGTACAATTTTATTACTTTGGTAACGGATATATATATATATATATATATATATATATATATATAGAGAGAGAGAGAGAGAGAGAGCTCTGATGCCTCATGAAAACGGAAGGCGTAGCTTGCGTCTAGTTTGAAAAATCCGAGGCTCAAATGGCCGATCTGAACCGTTCATCTTAATCTTCTCATTGAAATCTCTTAGATGACCAAATTTCGTATTTTTTGAATTTTTTTACTATTTGATTTGTATTTTTGAAAACCAGCAAATTGGGTTAGATCGGTGATTTTCAAAAATACAAAATAAATAGCAAACAAATTCAAAAAATACAAAATTTGGTCGTATAAGAGATTTCAACAAAAAGATTAAGATGGACGGTTCAGATCGGCCATTTGAGCCTTGGATTTTTCAAACTAGACGCGAAGCACGACGTCTTCCGTGCTTCGCGAAGCACCGTAGCCCAACTCTCTCTCTCTATATATATATAGCAATAAGGTTGTGAGCTAACAAATTTTTCTATATTTCTAGATTGGTGAGAACCAAACTAAGTCAATCACCAAATGACTATTCATCCTCCAACTGCTAGAGAGTCACCACGACATTCAAATGAAGAAAGGATAAATTTTACACTAGCAGTTGCATCTTCCTAGATATATATTTCATTACACTTTTTTTGAGAGTTTTTAGCTTTATTGAACCGCCATATGTTTTTTTTACAAGTATTGTTTTTGATATTATGACTATGTCAAGATATTATTTATCTGCTTCCATTATCCGAGTTATATAAATTGTGTCGATCGATGTCCTGGGATTGCAGGTCATTTTTCCTTTTGTTATATTGATGTGATGGGTTGAGATTGATATATGTGCGAACATAAATTGGAACGAAATATAAATATCACACAGGATAGATACGGCTTCAAAATTGTGTCGACATAATATCTCATAAAGTAGACATGGGTGTAAGCATACCTATACAAGCATAAATTGTCTGACTTTGTATGATTATGAACTAGAGACACAGAAAACCGTGTCTATCCGAACATAAATTGTCTCTATGATCTCTCTCACTGGGCCTTGAGACGGGATAAACCGTGTCTATCCAAACGTAAACTAGCTCTAAGCTCTCTACGACTAATTCTTAGAGACGGACAAACCGTGTCTACCATGGCATCATCGCCTCTACATGTATGATCTAGTTGTATGTATTTTAAATTAGAGATGGCCGAAATTCAAATTAGAGACAGTCTTTTACGGCTCTAGAAATTTGATTTGGAATTCGAGTTTGCTATGTTAGCAACAATATTTATCGTGTTTATGGACCGTCTCTTAATATAGGCACGGTTAAGAAAACCGTCTCTATTTTTTTGGAGGCGGGAGCACCGACAACGCCTATGAGACGGATGTTAAAACCGTCTCCGTCTCTGACAGATGTTTTTACTGTAGTGTCTACAGCTAACTCAAAATATTGTGTGTGCGCGACACTAAATAGAACACCAAACTCATAGAATAAACTTGGCTACCTCCAAATTGACAGATTCCCTCTCCTCATTGGTCCTCCCTCTCATTTTGTTTAACAGGACTACAATCAGATGAGTCCACCGGATACTGGTTTTTGCTCACTTCCGAAGTCTCCCCCGCATTTTATATCTGGCGCCACTCTATCAGCGGAGTCACTAACGATGGAGACAGATCCACCGTATTTCTCTCCGGGGAATAAACAACTAACAATCAGACGTACTATTATAGCTTGAACAGACCAGCTTTTATGAACAGACGAGCTTTTATGCGCAAATTTCTTGTAGGGGGGCATTCTTAGTCCAAGCCCATTTCTCTCTTCTCCTAAGTGCACTCACAACTTATATGTCTCATACCACCACGATAAAAGCAGAAGTGGTTTATGCCTCGTACTTGAGATCATGCTTCTTTGACTCTTGTCATCCTCGGCCTTAACAATTAATTAACCAGCACAGAAGTGGTCTATTCACCCGTAGCTCTACCCTAACGCAAAAAACTAATCCATATTCATGTGTGAGACCGTGTGGATGTCTTTATATGATGATGAGTATACATAACTTGATTTGATTTGGTTGAGAAGTTTGTATTTGAGACTTGTTTAGAGTCGAGCGGATTCATGTTTTAGCGCACATAGTTTTTACGGTTTAGACTGTTTCGTGGTGCTTATTTGCTCCGATGATTTTTTGGTCTTCATATCCCTTGTAGAGAATTTCAAGACGAAGGTTTTTCGTTTCGGGCAGAAAGTCATTTGATGTACGGATTAATTGATATAATTTTCGCAAACTGTTGTGCACTTGAGATACAGTTTTGACTTATGTGTTAATTTAGGATCAATTAGAGTCATTGCATGATTATGGATGATAATATGCTAACTTGCGGGAAGGTAAGTGAGATATTTGTCAAGATTGTGTTGGTCCATTTGAGTGCAGTTTTGTAGGCAACTGTGATCGTTAGCGAGTACCGGGACTAGGTTGGTAGAACCGAGGTCCACAATGGTTAAGGATGCTGATAGGATGGTTGGGCTCAAACCAGACTCACATGGACGTCATGAAGATGGACTTGAGGTGGTTCAAAGTTTCCGGTTTGGGTTGGAGGCTCGAAGGCGCGAAAAATAAGTGGTCAAGTTAAGAAACGAAGGCCCGTTGCATATATTGGGTTGTTTGGGCTTTGTGTAAAGCCTAAGTAGTCCTTATGTGGCCCATGTAAATCCCATATGTGACATGGCAGCCTGTGAGTGGTCCTGGTGGTGTCAATGAGCGCTTTTTGACATTTGGAAGCGTCGTCACGAGCTTTTAAGAGCATGTACAATGGTTGAGACAGCAGCTGTCTTTAACTATTGTCATATCACCTAGAGACAGCGCTAGAGACAATATATACAATGGTAGAGATGGTTCTATACTTTTATAGGTAGTTTTCTTACACATAAAGTTTCTTAATTCTCGTGTAGAGTTGACTCTTGTATTGGAGACGGCTCGAATATATATACATACTCTTTCTTCTCCACATCATCATATGTCCTATATGGCAACCCTTAGAGACTGCTTATGAATAGCTGACGTGGACCATTGTACATACTCTAAGGGCATCTCTAATGGTAGAGCAAACTACTAGTTATAAGGAAGCTCCATGTCACTTATAGATAGCTTAAAGATAAGCTCTTTAATGGGTTGGCTATAACATACTCTCCAACATAAATATGGGTCTACATGTAATTGCCTTTTATTTGTCTTGGAAAACACTATAGACCGGCTCTTAGTTAAGAGCTAGTTCTTATCTCTCTCCTCTCATTCTCTTCTCCATATAAGAAAAAAGATAAAATGAATTTTTTATAACCAGCTGATTTGGCATCACTAGAGATGCCATGAGTAGTTGCTGGGCTTGCCCTTAGGAAACTGGACGAGTTATTAATATACTCCAGTATGATATGATATGATTGCCCTTAGGAAACCGGAGGAGTTATTAATGTAGTATAGTACGGTATGATTGCCCTTAGGAAATTAGGAAACTGGAGGATAATATAGTATAGTACGTTATGATTGGCCTTAAGAAACTGGAGGAGTTATTAATGTAGTATAGTACGATACGATTGCCGTCTCTCCTATTCAACTTGCATGCAAGTGGCCGGTCAGGCGCATGCATGTGTTCATATTACAATACCAGTCATGAGTCATGTGATTCTTACTCTCATATACAATACCAGTCACGTCATTCTTACTCTCTGGAAATTAATGCTTTTATATCCTTGTTGCTGTGCTTGGCACCATCTTTTGGCTGGAATCGAAGGAGTAATCATTATTTTCTTTATTTTTCTTTGCAAACATTTGAGTCTGATTGACAGAACTCGACATTCAGTCCAACTGCTAGTGTATAATTTATCTTTTCTTCATTTGAATGTCGAGGTGACTCTCTAGTAGTTGGGAGATGAATAGTCATTTGTGTCGGGACCCGGCTCAACAAAGCTGACCCCTCTGTGTTTACAGTACTAATCCCAAGGATCATATGCTAGTACACACAGGTTAAACATGATTGCCATCAAACACATACTTTATTAATAAAGAAAGTAACTTATAACATACATGGGCTGAATGCCACTTACATTATGAATAAATTAAACATCAGAGTGCGAAAGGTAAAAATGCGTGCCGGCTGAAACCCGTCAAACTATCACAGGCATCTGACCAGGAACACCTCTAATAGCCGAAAAACTTCATCATCGTACTCTACCTTTTAAACCACGTACTTAGCATAGTCGTCACCTGCGCACAGATATGACAAACAACTAATGAGTATGGATAAACCATACCCAGCAAGCATGTATATCCTTATGTAATGAAATGCAAGGATATCAAAGGAACGGATCTGGTTTATTTGCATAAAGAGCACTTTAATCAATCCTATCAGTTTTAAAGCAATAGTGTAAAATAATTTTAAATTCATTTCTTTACTCATGTTTTCTCAACACTATAATATTATGCCGTCTCAGCATAGACCGAGATGACACTCGCTGTCAACTCTACACGAAACCCTTGCAATACACTCTCTGTAATACATTGCATGGCAATCGCTGCCTGGCACTCGCTGCTGGGCAATCCCTGCCCTACCTTTCTACAACCATTTAATTATTAAAATGTGAGGCTAACAAGTGGAGCAGCCTAAGCCCGCTCTTAACCGTGAGCATGGCTATCATGATAGTTTTAACTCTGCAGAGTGTGTACACTTTACCCATGGGACTCACCCAAGAGTGAGACGAAACCGCTATCCCCGTTCCATCTAGGGTCAAGAATGCCTCACTAAGGATTCGCCCCAAGCCGTCTCGCACTAAGTCAGAGGTTCCCCTCTTGTGCCAGGTGAGTATACGGTGGTAGCGAGCCACACTCACATCGCCATGACAATCCAACCCTAGATTTTCCGAGGTAACAACTAAGATATTACCATTATTAACACCCATGGCTATATTGTTTTGCCTGGTCAGATCATCCACGAAGTTCGGTCCTTACGTCGACCGAGGTAGCATACCACAAACTAACATCCACCAATCAAACCACTACCTCGAGTCTACTCACGCCACATTGATTTTAGTTGAATTAAAGTTTAACCAAAATCACACGATAAAGAGTAGATTCTCTCTACCAAGATTTTAAATGATTTTTCATCATAATAATCATCTAGATTTCCCATCGAAGCAACTAAGCATCTAGCATGAGTACAAATCAAGGGTGGCTATAATAAGATATAAATTATTCTAGGCGTCAATAGAAAGGTAACACGTGCTAATAGATGATTAACACGTCATTGGCAATAACTAAAATTAAATATACAAATTAACAATAAAATTAGCCTGCACAGTTAAATCCCTATGAATAGTAAACATGAGAGAAAAATCAGTGGGATCGATATAAATCTAGCTTGCACCTGGGTCCGGGTAGCATGTTCCTTGATAACCGGCAGCTAGTTCTCCTCCGGACTCCTCCACGACGTCTACACGCAAATCGAGGCACAGATGAATCAACAACAGCAAATAAAATCCAGAAAATTATGAAATAAATACAGGAGGTAGATTAGGTTAAAAGAAGATCAACGAAATTTGTTTGGTGCGAATCGGAGCTACGGTTTGGGAGATACAAAAAGATGAAAAGGCACTGTTCATGTGCTTTGACTGGGATTTGACCAGATCTGGGATCAAAGAGAGTTGCCCTGCTCTGGTTCACCCATCAGACAGAGAAAAGAAAAGGGGAAGGGAGAGAGGAAGAAAGAGGGAGAAAAGGAAATAGAGAGAGGTGAGGGGGGACGGCGGCGGCGGGTCAGCTCACCGGCGCGGTGGCGGCGGCGGCGGCGGCGGCGCGGGCGGCGGCGAGAAACAACATTCAGCGGCTGCTGCTGCAGCAGGTTTCTCGATATGGCGGCTTTGCCGGCGGTGGGAACGGCACAGACGAAGCCTGGCGGCGACGAATGGCTGGCGCGGCGCCAACAATGCGTGGCAAGAGCTTCCTCGCTCGGGCTGGCGGCATAACAGCAACGCAAGACGACGGCGCTCGGCGATGGCGGCAGCGGCTTGGGCTGGGTAGCGGCGCAATGGAGAGGTGGGGCAACGTCGGCAGCGGCGCAGAAGCGGTGGGCGGCTTCACGGTGGCGACGGCGAACGACGGTGACTCCTTGTTTCCTCCCTTGCTCTGTGATGACGGCGCCGGCTAGGGTTTGGGGTTGGGGAACCACGGCCGACGGTTTGGCTTTTTATACCGTTCATGCTGGTTGATTTTGGGCCGATGGAAACGGGTAGATTTGTTAGGAATCGAATTTGATTCGGCTTGGTTTGGAAAGAAAATATACGGTATGTATTTCTGGCATGATTAGCTTATGAATTTATGAATTTGGTATGTATTGATATGACATATGGGGATTTAGAACGTGATTTGGGCTGAATGTTTGGCATGCTTGGATTCTCTCATTTTGGAATGCATGATTTCGGTATGGATTTGGGCTGCAGGTTTAAGGCAAGGAGGATTTGATTTTGACACTAGTATGACACGATTTGTGGTGCACGAGTATGGAAAGATGGATATGGTTTTGATTCCCACTGTTTTGGCATGATTTTAGGCTGCCGCTATGGAAAGAATTAATTTAGTTTGGTTTAGATTTGGGGATGCACGGTTAAGGGAAAAGATAATTAGGGAGGTGATTAGGAAAAAGATTAGGGTGCAGTGGAAAATTAAAGGGCAATTATTAAATAAAAGATCTTAAATTGAAATAATATGTTTTTAGGTTTTTGGAAATCGATAGATGTCACAACCAGTTTGCACGGCGGGCGGCAAATCAGCAAGAACAGCGGCGGCTAGAGCAGTTCCTGGCGGCGGTTCAAAATGACAACGGCGCTTAGGTGTAGATGACGGAACAATGAAGGTCTAGAGAGGAAGAGGGAGTCATGGGGAAACAGGGGAGGGTTGAAACTGAGGTCTCGCTGTACGAAATCCCCGATTCGGCGAAGAGCAGCTTCGGCCCAAAATCCGATGAGGTCTTCGGTGATTAAATCTGACTTTATCCGACCACGAATCTTCGAGCTCTCGGTTGGGATGGATTCGCGATGAAGATACGAAGGACGTCCTCGGACGGTTTGGGTAGATTTGTACCGAGGTGCCGCTGAGACGAGAAAGAGTGGGGCGGCTAGGGTTTTGAGAAGTCAGCCTTCGGCGATTTTTATAGAGCGAAGGAAAAAGTTTTAGAATTCGAAATTTTAGGAGTATGATCTACAAGGGATTTCCTCGGACGTGTTTTCTTCAAAATTGTGCTTACAATTTTGAGATGGTGCAGCCGAGAAGAAAAGAAGGCAGCGCGGTCGGTTTCCCTGGAAGAAAAAAGGAGATCAAAGAAGGAAAGGAAATGAGGAGATGATAAGTGGGGTCTACCGGTTAGAGAGAGGAAAGGGATTTTCCCAAATATGCCTTAATTAAAATTCATTAAGAGAAAATCATGTTAATACAAAATCCAAATCTTGTAATAAGAGAAGATAATAGAATTTTGAAAACAAATAGGAAAATCCCTGGCTTTGATTACTTTTTAACTCCCAATAGATTGAATTATTTTGTTTGATAATTTTTTCTTTTTCAAAACAAATTAAATTGGTTTAATTTTTCCACAACTGAAAATATACAAATCATTGAAATCTTTTATTTTATAAGACCTTTGCTTAAAGCACTTTATTAATCAAAAAATCTAATTAGATGTATTTTCAAAAATAAAAATATCGTAAAGCAACTCTTTGAACTTATTTTTATTCAAAATTCTCAAAATTTGATTTCTAAACTTTTGAAAATATTTTTAGATCTCCACTTCATTGTAATTTTACAAACTATTACCTCAATAAAGATTGAAAATATTCCTGAAATTTTATTTCTCTCAAAATTTTAAATTTTCAAAAATTTGAAACTTCAGAATGTTACAATTTGGTGATTGACTTAGTTTGGTTCTCACCAACCTAGAAATATAGAAAAATTTGTTAGCTCACAACCTTATTGCTATATATATATATATATATATATATATATATATATATATATATATAGAGAGAGAGAGAGAGAGAGAGAGAGAGAGAATTGATGAAATGATGGCACTGAAGACGCTGATGCTTCGCATCTAGTTTGAAAAATCCGAGGCTCAAATGGCCGATCTGAACCTTTCATCTTAATCTTCTCGTTGAAATCTCTTAGATGACCAAATTTTGTATTTTTTTAATTTGTTTGCTATTTGTTTTGTATTTTTAAAAACCAGCAAATTGGACGCTTCACAACTAATTAGATCGGTGATTTTCAAAATACAAAACAAATAGCAAACAAATTAAAAAAATACGAAATTTGGTCGTCTAAGAGATTTCAACAAGAAGATTAAGATGGACGGTTCAGATTAGCTATTTGAGCCTCGGATTTTTCAAACTAGACGAGAAGCACGGCGTCTTCCGTGCTTCGCGAAGCACCGTAGCCCAACTCTCTCTCTCTCTCTACACACACACACACAAGACGAAGGTTTTTCGTTTCGGGCAGAAAGTCATTTGATGCACGGATTAATTGATATAATTTTTGCAAACTGTTGTGCACTTGAGATACAGTTTTGACTTATGATTAGTGTTGATTTAGGATCAATTAGAGTCATTGCATGATTATGGATGATAATATGCTAACTTGCGGGAAGGTAAGTGAGATATTTGTCAATATTGTGTTGGTCCATTTGAGTGCAGTTTTGTAGGCAGCTGTGATCGTTAGCGAGTACCGGGACTAGGTTGGTAGAACCGAGGTCCACAACGGTTAAGGATGCTGATGGGATGGTTGGGCTCAAACCAGACTCACGTGGACGTCATGAAGATGGACTTGAGGTGGTTCAAAGTTTCCGGTTTGGGTTGGAGGCTCGAAGGTGCGAAAAATGAGCGGTCAAGTTAAGAAACGAAGGCCCGTTGCATTGGGTTGTTTGGGCTTTGTGTAAAGCCTAAGTAGTCCTTATGTGGCCCATGTAAATCCTATATGTGGGGCTGGTTATTGATAGTGGAGTGAGTGAATCTCAGCCCTTGATAGGTTAGCTTAGAAGCTAAGCAATCTTTGAAGGTTGGAGATGCATTCAAAAGGCCTATAAAGGGAGAGGTGGAGAAATACCTCGACTCAAGTCTAGGTAGGGTTTTACTTTAGAATTTTTTGCTTCTTGGGAGCTTTATCCACTTGTATGTTGCTGTAGAAAACCAACCAAGTAATAGAAAGGGAAGTTCCAAGTTCTTGCACTGTTCTATGAGCTTGATCTAGTTTTCTTTTATATTTCTTTTATATTTCTTTTGCAACTAGTTTTATTGCCTCCCTTCCATCTACATGCTATTTTTTTTTATTGATCTAGGAGGTGTTGAGGTTGCTAATAACGCTCATATCATCTTGCAACCCATTAAGAACACCAAGATCAAGTTTTTCCTTTTTCTTGCTCAAATTCGTCGGTTCGTTCTTTCGGCGCAGCGGTGCTTGTTATTTTCATTTCTTTTTGCTCCGACATGATGTGAAGGTGATTCTTGTTGGGTTGGTTTTTAACTTCTAGAACTACTTGTGATAAAAATTCCATAGGGCTTAGAGCCATGTTTTAAGTTCTATGGAAGTTTTTCCAACACGCTGTTTGCAATCTAAAATTCTTGTGTAGCAGAGCTTGTGATTTATTCTTTATGGTCAGATATTGGATGGAGGTGATTCTTATTGGGTTAGCTCTGTGACTTCTGGTTTTCTTTCGGTAAAATTTTGATAAGGCCTAGATTCATGGTTTGAGACCTGTGAAGGTTTTACCGAGCTCCTATTGTGCAGTTCAAAATCTTTGAGCACTAGATCTTATTATTTTTGTATCTTTTTGCTCGGTAATGCTATGAAGATGATTCTTCATTTTCTGTTTTTCTATCTTCCATATGTAGCTCTAATAAAAATCTCATGACCATATGAGTTATAGTTTGGGAGTTATTACCCTTTCGTTTCAGTTTATTTGTATTTTAGCATTCAACTTCTTACCAAAATATTTGTCCTCACATTCCAAGGCATTTTTAATGGTGACTTGCCCTCGTTTTTAATTAGGATCATTTAGATTTATATCACTCCTCGTTTTTAAAGTTAGATTCCGTGTATTGCAAGCCAATAAATTGGCATATGATACATGTGAAATCTAAGTTTGCAACCGAGAAGGGTCACACATATGATTAATTCTAATTACTATGCATGCAAGTGTGGCTGGTTACGGCATGCCCAGCTGCCACGGTATATTTTGTTGTCCGGTGGCATGGCGGCCTGTGAGTGGTCCAGGTAGCGTCAGTGAGCGCTTTTTGACGTTTGGAAGCGTCGTCACGAGCTTTTAAGTAGTTGCTGGGCTTGCCTTAGGCATATCCAGCAGAAACTCTAAAATCGAATTTTTATACACTATCTCTAAATTACTATTCGCTCTCTATATTTTTATTCTCTCCAGCAGAGTCTCTATCCAGAAAAACTATAAAGGTTAATATAAAAAGCCTCTAAATTTAGAGGTTGGGAGAGAAAGGGGGTGTTCTTTTCAACTTATCTAATCTGCTAATCTGACTTATCTCGTAACTTCGAGAATTTCCCGAGATGGCCTCGAGAGTCGGATGCCCTTGGTTTTTAGGATTTAGGAAGCTTTTAGACACGTCTACGAGATAAAAAAATACAGCAGATTTAAAAAGTAATAAAAAAATCAGATAAGTCAATATAAGTGAGATAAGATACGAAATAAGTCAGATAAGACGTGGCTTATATTGACTTATCTGACTTTTTTATTACTTTTTAAATCCGTTGTATTTTTATCTCGTAGGCGTGTCTAAAAGCTCCATAAATCCTAAAAACCAAGGGCATCCGACTCTCGAGGCCACCTCGAAAAATTTTCGAAGTTACGAGATAAGTCAAATTAGCAGATTAGATAAGCTGAAAATAACACCCCTAAAGACTCTAAATTTAGAGGCTGTGATAGAGTCTCTGCTGGGAGACGAGAGACTCTAAATATACAGAAAATTATATTTTAGAGACTCTGCTGGAGATGCTCATGCTGACTATGACATAGGACGACTCTTAGCGTGCTTTGATTGTATCCTAGTTCTCCTAACCGGCCAATTGCATGCATATATGAATTAACGAATGCATAGCCACTTGATTCTCGTAGGACCATACGGATATTACCACCATGATGCATCGTCACCTAACCTCCATTAGGTTTGAGAGAGACAAAGCGCCACTTGATTGCCGTACCTAGGACAATTCGGATATATATTAGAGCAAAACCAGCTTGTGATGTGAAGACACGAAATAAGTTCGATAAGACGTGTTTATTTTGACTTATTTGATTTTTTATTACTTTTGAATCTATTTTATTTTTATCTCGTAGACGTGTCTAAAAGCTCCTTAAATCCTAAAAACCAAGAGCATCCGACTCTCGAGGCCACCTCGAAAAATTCTTAAAGTTACAAAATAAGTCAAATAAATAAATTAAAATGAGACAGATGAGCTGGGAGATCAAGACCTTAATAACTCCTCCAGTTTCCTAAGGGCAATCATATCGTACTATATACTACTATATTAACAACTCCAGTTTCCTAAGAGCAATCATATCGTACTACTATATTAACTCCTCCAATTTCCTAATACATCGTTGTCAGCTCACAGGCAGGTTTGCATATGAAGCTAGCCAGTGGGGTGGCTCTGAACGCCTATAAATAGCATATGCAGCGATCGATCCATGCAAGCACAGCACAGAACAGAACAGCTCTCATCTCATCTCAACAGCACTAGTGTACGTAGCGAGCAGCTAGGTCAAGATCGCAATGGAGGGCCTGAAGCTCAAGAGCAGCAGCAGCGTTGTAGCAGCTGCGATGATCATGTGCCTGATCATCTTGAGCCTCTCCGTCAACCCGGCCATTGGGGCGGAATGCAGCTGCTGCATCAGCGCCCGCGCCAAGGCATGCTGCTTTGCCTGCATCGCTGCGGGTGGCTCCGATACTGTCTGCAAGAACACCTGCTGTTTCCCCTGTATCGGCTCCGACCGCCAGGCGGCGGGTAACCCTTAATATAATTAATTATATCAAGCTCAAATTTGTCATTCTATATATGTGATAGTTTGTTACTGTATATCTATCAACCTATTGCTGTTTAATTCTGGTAGGACACTCAATCGAGGACTACTGCAAGATGGGATGCACATCCTCCGTATGCAGCAACATAGGTAAAACATAATTAATCACCCCACTTTAGTTACTTGCTTGCCTATGAAAATAAACTGTTTCACTACGTATTGATCTTCTGTCGGTGCTGGTTGGCAATCTGGAAGAACAACAAATTGCCGTGGAACACTGCCACGACTCATGCCATCAGTTCTGCACCAAAGATGCCAAGCTCCCAATTGTTGATGCCAACTAATTGGATGAGCGTGGGAACAAACTACCTCTCATGCATGTGCATGTGTTGGTCGACGCCATCGTCATGTTACAATAAACTGTTGGATGTGCCATGTACCTATATATCCAACTCGTTCGATCAGCGAACACTATGTTTGTTCGCCTATGCGTCCTAGCTGTCTGTATAAACTTGTTTTGTCCCAGCTACATGCTTCCAATAAAGTCGGCCATTTGTACCCAAGGGTAATTATGATAGTACTGCATATTTATGTTGTGGCTCGCAATTTCATTTTGCCCCCATTGCTCCAACAACAGAAACAAAAGTTTTTGGTTACTTCCACGCCGACCTCGGCACCACGTTTGTGACAACCATGAATCCAAAAGCAAAGAGTTAACCCACGCAGACGCAGGGGCTCAAACAGAAGGGAACAAAAAGCTCAAAACATCTGTGCTCGCGCTGGCACCAAATGCTCTACCAAACGTTCCAAGCAACCTCAAAACAAGACTAAACAACTTGAACATAAACGACCCAGAAGGCTATTCAGCTAAAGCTTCGGCAAAGACCCCATTCAACGGGCTCTATCCCCATCAGTCCTTTCTTGAATCTTTGGCAGCATTCTTGGTGAGCCTCTTCGCCACCCGGTAGATCTGATCGACGCCCATATTGAATAGCAGAGGAGAAAGGAGGTCCCCTTGTCTCACCCCTCTCCTGCTCACGAAATATGGGCCATTGGCCCCATTAAGGTTCACACTTAGGAACCACCTTTAACCACCATCTCGATCCAGTCACACCATCTAGGAGAAAATCCTCTTTTTTTTAAGGTTAAGAAACAGAAAATCCTAGCTCACAGTGTCATAAGCCTTCTCAAAATCAATCTTCAACAACCCTCCTCTTTTCTTTTTAGCCTTGGTATAATTAATGACCTCATGCAACACTGAAATACCATCCATAATATTTCTATTAGCTATAAAAGCATTTTGATTCAATGATATGATTCTATCCATCACCCTCTCGCCACCCTGGTAGTGAGTGTTTTAGTAATAAGCTTATACAGACAATTAAGGAGGCAAATGGGTCTAAATTGTTTTATTTCTTCAGCACCATTTTTCTTAGGGAGCAAGATAATCTTCCCATAATTCAATCTGCTTATATCCAATGTACCTTGGTGGAATTCACAAAAAATCTGCATAATATCATTTTTTATGAACTCCTAGTAGCACTGGTAAAACTCCACAAGGAGCCCATCTGGCCCTGGAGCTTTGTTCTTGCCATATCCCAGAGATTGTCTTTAACCTCCTCCTCAGTAAAGGGGCAAATAAACCTTCATTCTCAATGGATGACACCATATCATTCTCTAAGAATAATTCACTTTTTATATCAAAATATTTGTTGGCCAATTTCTCAAATAATTCATTATAAAAATTAGTAGCATGCTCCAAGATTGGAGCATCACCGTCAATAATGTTGCATTACACTTAAGATGGGAAATCCATTTCTTTTTTCTTTTGCCATTGGCAACTCTGTGGAAATATGCAGAGTTATTATCTCTTTTTGAAAGCCACTCAAGCTAAGCCTTCTGATTCCACACCTTTTCTACTTCTTCATAAATTTGGTTTAGCTCATAAGCTAGATTATTTCTCTCAGTTTCTTCCACAAAATCTAGGTTGTCCAATTCTTCTTCCTTTTTCTCTAGGCGTTTTAAAGTATCTAAAGCATCATTTCTTTTCTTAACCTCCCCATACCTGTTGGCTTTCCAACCCCCTAACCTTTTCTTTATTCTTTTAATCTTTATCATGAAACTATCAAGAGCATTCCCAGTATTAACAGGTTTATCCCACACACGACCCAGAAGGCTATTCAGCTAAAGCTTCAGCAAAGACCCCATTCAACCTGCTCTATCCCCATCAGTCCTTCCTTGAATCTTCGGCAGCATTCTTGGTGAGCCTCTTCGCCACCCAGTAGATCTGATCGACGCCCATCTCCACCAACTCCTGATCACTGGTAGACATCAAATATGTCCAATAGCGAAGATTAGAGCAGAAATCATAAACCAACGATAGCGGGCTAGACTTGATTTTGTTCTCAAAACAGGCATCATTCCAGTTACACCAAACAGTTCAGACCACCGCCGCTATACACGTGTATTGCAAATTATAATTATCTGGTTTAAGATTTCTGGGCAAGCCTAGAGCACTCCTCATGGAGGTCGGTCTACCTTGCAAGTTTAGACATTTAGCAATGATAGCCCACAATACTTTGACTACTTTACAACTGAAAAACAAGTGCTCACTTGTTTCTACACAATCACAAAAATCACAATTAGGATTCCCCTCCAGTTCTTTTTTTTGAGGTTCTCCCTTGTAAGATTCGCATTTCTGAGAACAAGCCAAATGAACACTTTTATTTTCAAAGGTATTCTACTTCTCCACATCTTGCGATGCATATAATGCCTGTTGGGCTTTTGCCCGCGAAGGAACCAGCCCATGGGCTCTTGGCCCACGTCTTTGAAGAGGTAAAAGCGATGCATTGCGGCTTCATTTGGTGGCTAAGACACTGCTTCGTGCACTACGCGTTAAGCGTCTTTGGCGGCGGCGGACCCGAGCGATGAGCTTGCTCATCGCGTGAAAACCTGTCCGACCGATTCACGCGACGGCAGTTGCAACGGCTGCCGAGCCTCCTCCTTATCTGGTTTCCCTTCCTCTCCCTCAGTTCTGCTTTCTCTTCGCGCATCCACTGGCCCGGTTTCGTGTGGAAAACCCTAGTTTCCAATCTCCCTCGATTAAGTGATTTTGAGTCGGTTTTCCCTTTGATTCTTGGCCTTTGAGCTTGTAAGAAGCTCACCTTGAGGGTGGCTAGGTTGATTTGGGAGAGGAGACCGATTTGAGGCCGGGCTTGGTGGCTGTCCGTTGGTGATTTGGCTTCGTGTCGACTTGGTCCCTTTGGCTGAGGGTTGGATACCGTGATCTTGTGCTGTGCTCGCTGCTCCTCGGGGTCTTGGTGTGGCGATCTTTGATTGTGACACTGAGATCGACGGCATTGTATCTCCGGATTGATTTGTTGTTGCTAGTTCACTAGTGACGGCAATATTGATTTCTGGGACAACGTCTTATAGACGTGCCTTGCCCTTTCTATACACTGGTTTGAATCCAGTGTTGAGTAAGTTTACCAAATTCCCTACCTTTGTACTGTGCACAGAACTAATCGAGATAATTTGGGAACCTAACACTGTGTTAAGGGGCTAATTATCTTGGTTTTAGGGTTGTGCACTAATTCATGTGTGTGGCGTCAAGTTTATGCTCGATGATGAAGTTGATATATTGAGACTAGCTATGATAATTCACTGGTTATATGCTTACTACATTGCTGTTTCAGTTACTGTTTAATTGAGAGATTAATTACTGTTATATATATATATATATCCTGCTGGTCACCGTTGTTTATCTGTTTAATATCCAATTTTGGCTTCAATTTGAGAATCTGGACAGTCTTATTGTTAGAATTGTTTTAGACAGTAACTTCGCTTACTGTCAGTGCCATATAGTTTGATACATGCTGCATATTTATGACTGTTGCTGAAACCTGAGATAAACCTGTGATTTCAGAATTAATTCTCTGAGAAACTGAACTGTTAATTGCTATTGGGACAGTATATTAGTCATTGATATTGTCATAGCCATATCTGTGATATATATTTGTGAATGTGTTGTTGGATGACTATTTCTAACAACCCAACACATTAAATCTGAGAGCAATTCATTACATATCAAACTGAGCTATGTTGCTGTTTACATGTTATGAATTTCTGCTCATTATCATGTTAATTTCACTGCCATATATGAATTGCTTTACTGCTGTCCTAGCACATGTAGAATTCATATTTGCAGATTTATTTCATGATAATATTGAATATTTGCTGTTAATTAAATCTAGAATTATTTTGATATTATTATATGTCATATTGCTTATACCGCATATTATACAACAATGCCTATCCCCTCTCAGCTTCTTATAAGCCAATTTCACAGTATACACCCCCCCTAACCTCATCTTTGCCCTTCTCACTAACCATAGATCTGGTTTGCTCAAAAATACTCTTCTAATCATTAGACATCCACCTTCCACAACTCAAATTTTCTTTAGTTTTCATAAAATCTTCAACCGTCAGATGAGGGGTGTTACAGATTTTATATATATCTTTAAGTTGATCTTTGAGGACCAGGCCCTCAAACCATCTGTCCCCCAGAAATCAATCTTATCCCCCTTGTTGCAATCGAACGCTCTATTTTTACAATAAATTTTTTTTATTTTTAACAAATCTTTCCACAGGGGGAGTCAGATTGTCTCTACTTGCAAGAAGAGACAGTGCACCCCTTCCAATATCTGGCCCTTGCAATCTTAGCCCAAAGGCCCACATCATTTTCTAACCTCCACCAAGACATTGTAAGAAGGCTAATATTCATAATTCTCAGATCTTGAATACCTAACCCTCCATTCTTTTCTAGTCAGTCACTTCCTCCCACTTCACTAGGTGGTACTTCTTTTTTTTTCCTCCCCTCCCTGCCATAGAAATTTCTTCCTTGCTTTGTTCATGTCCTCAATAGTTTCTTTAGGCAAAAGAAACATGGACATTGCATAGGATGGTATGCTAGTGAGACAAGCATTTATAAGTGTAACTCTCCCCCTGGAGAGGAGCTTACCTTTTAAATTGGAATGTCTTCTATCAAGTTTTTCTCTCAAGAATTCCCATTAGGAAACAGAAATCCTTTGGTAACTGACAGGAACTCCCAAGTAATTAATGGGAAAAAAAATCCAAGTGGACACTTAAAGCAATCAGAGAGTGCTCTGTCATACTCAGGACACCCATTGATGGTTATAGCCTCACTCTTATAAAAGTTGATTTTAAGTCCAGACAATTTTTCAAACAAAAAATAATGAACTTGAGGTTCTAGGCATTATTGTCATCACTGTCAAGCAGAAAAATGATATCAACTGCATACTGCAGTACTCCAATACCCCCATCAATTATTTCAGAAGCAAGACCCTTAAAGACCCCCCTCCTCTGTGCTCTTAGAATCATTTTAGTCAAATTATCAACCACCATATTGAATAGCAGAGGAGAAAGGGGGTCCCCTTGTCTCACCCCTCTCCTGCTCACAAAATATGGGCCACTGGCCCCATTAAGGTTCACACTTAGGTACCACCTTTAACCACCATCTCGATCCATTAACACCATCTAGGAGAAAATCCTCTTTTTCTAAGGCTAAGAAACAAAAAATCCTAGCTCACAGTGTCATAAGCCTTCTCAAAATCAATCTTCAACACCCCTCCTGTTTTCTTTTTAGCCTTGGTATAATTAATGACCTCATGCAACACTAAAATACCATCCATAATATTTCTATTAGCTATAAAAGCATTCTGATTCAATGATATGATTCTATCCATCACCCTCACCACCCTGGTAGTGAGTGTTTTAGTAATTAGCTTATAAAGACAATTAAGGAGGCAAATAGGTCTAAATTGTTTTATTTCTTCATCATCATTTTTCTTAGGGAGCAAGATAATTTTCCCATAATTCAATCTGCTTATATCCAATGTACCTTGGTGGAATTCACAAAAAATCTGCGTAATATCTTTTTTATGAACTCCTAGCAGCACCGGTAAAACTCCACAAGGAGCCCATCTGGCCCTGGAGCTTTGTTCTTGCCATATCCTAGAGATTGTCTTTAACCTCCTCCTCAGTAAAGGGGGCAATTAAACCTTCATTCTCAGTGGATGACACCATATCATTCTCTAAGAATAATTCAATTTTTATCTCAAAATAGTTGTTGACCGATTTCTGAAATAATTCATTATAAAAATTAGTAGCATGCTCCAAGAGGGGAGCATCACCCTCAATAATGTTGCCATTACACTTAAGATAGGAAATCCATTTTTTTTGTTTTGCCATTGGCAACTCTGTGGAAATATGCAGAGTTATTATCTCTTTTTGAAAGGCACTCAAGCTAAGCCTTCTGATTCCACACCTTTTCTACTTCTTCATAAATTTTGTTCAGCTCATAAGCTGGATTATTTCTCTCAGTTTCTTCCACAAAATCTAGGTTGTCCAATTCTTCTTCCTTTTTCTCTAGGCGTTTTAAAGTATCTAAAGCATCATTTTTTCTTTTCTTAACCTCCCCATACCTGTTGGCTTTCCAGCCCCTTAACTTTTTCTTTATTCTTTTAATCTTTATCATGAAACTATCAAGAGCATTCCCAATATTAACATCCCACACAAGCCTGACCAACTCATGAAACTCTTCTATGTGTATCCAATTTAAGTTGAAGAAGAAATTATTGCTTTTCTTCTTATTGACACAATTGGAGCCTAGAACCAGGGAATTATGGTTAGACATGTCTCTGGACAGCTTGTATACCCCCACCTCTGGGTACAACAACTCCCATTCAGTAGAAATCAGAATTCTGTCAAGTTTTTCCAAGGTTGGGTTCTAGTGGTTATTGGTCCAAGTATAATCCCCTCTACCAATTTTGCAATCAATCAGAGAGAAATACACAATGAAAGTATTGAACATTTTACTGCACTTAGAATTAATCCACTTTTTATTTTTCTCCCTACTGTCCCTAGTGATGTTAAAGTTACCCCCACCAGTAAAGGGGCATCACAACTTAGACGAAAGTTGGCTAACTCAATCATAAAACCAAGCTTATCCTCATTCTAGGCAGGCTCATAAGCAATAATCGGATACCACCTCTTTTTAATTTTATTATCCCACACACCCACCATAATGCAGGAATCCCCCACCCTGATGTCACATACCCAAATTTTCAAATTCGGTATAAAATTTTTTCGCAAAAGTTATAATTAAACCCCTACAATTATTCCTAAATTTTAAATAATTTTCTAAGCAAAGCACCTATTTATTCTCTAAAGAAAATAACCTATCTCTCTTATTCTAAAAATAAAAATCCCATAAAATAATAAATATTAATTCATATTTAGATTCTACTCATTTTTCTGAATTTTTAGAAATTTATTTCATACTTTTCTGAGCTTCCTATAGCTCTATATAAATTTTTAAAACCCCAAACAGTTTTTTGGAAAAAAAACCTTTTTCTTTTAAATAAAACCCTCCTTTTTAGGAATCCCCCGGAATGCGATTTCCAATTCTGGAAATACGCTTCCACTAAAAGCCACCCCACCACCCTCTCTCACTGACCTACGGGTCCCACATGTCAGTCCCTACTCCTAAATCCAACGGCGCCCATTGTTTTGCCTTCAATCCAACGGCCGCACCTCATCTTCTTCCTCCCGCCGCTGCTTCCCTCTCTCTTCACACCGCGCCGCCAGCATTCCATCCGCTGGTGCCGCCATCGCCCACGGGAAAGTTCTACCGCCGCCACTCCCGTCCAAGCGCTGCCCCAGTTTTGCCATAACGGAGAAGCTCGCGCCGCCGCCAGCCTATTCTGCCACCTCATACAGCCGCCACCACCATGAAGTTCCTCATTCGTGCCCGCTACTCCACCCCGGCCTATAAAACCCTCCCTTCCGGCGCCGCTACACCCCAAAGCCCCTTCTCCGCCCCTCAACATTTTCCCTAAAGCCCCAGGCCGCCGTCTCTGCCACCTCCTTCTCCAACTCCCGCCAACCTCCCCTACGCCACTCCAGTACCCCTCTAGCTTCGACACCTATAGGGAAAACGCTCCACTTCCCATCGCGAACCCAACCCGACTCCTACCTAAGTCCAATGCTCACTAGAGCCACCTTCTCGTCATTGTCCCGACACCCCGCCGCCATCACCTTGCCGCCACGGCATCTCCGGCTGTCCCAAGCTACACCACAACCACCAAAAGAACCCCTACACCTCCAATTTCATGAAGCCGCCGATTGCTCATGTAGGCCTCCTCATTGTCGTAGGTGAACTCTCCATGACCCTTCTTTTTCTTCCTTCCTCTCCCACTGACCACCATGCCCCACCCGTCAGCCTTAGCCTCACAAGCGCACCCACTGCCGCCGGGGTCCCGCGTGTCAGCCACATTGTAGCCAACCGGGCCAAGCCCAACACCAATGGCCCAGCAAAGGTTAAAACCATTTTCTATTTTCATTTTTCCATTCAAACTTATGTATTTTATTCAACCATTAAAACCCTTCCAAAAATACTCCAAAAAATCATGAAAATCTAAAATGAAATAAAGAATTATATAAAAATATAAAATACAATTTTTTAATAAAATAACCCTAATTAAATTCTTTTAATTCTCTCTTCTTTATATACTAAAACCTTTTAATTGAGTAATATAGAAATAAAATTAGTAAAAACTTCCTATATATAAATTCCTCAAAATAATATTTTACATCTAAAAGTAATATCCTGCATTTCTAAAACCTATAGAAATTCAAACTTAAATTTAAAACCCTTTCTTTAAATAAATGAAATTTTCCTAAAAATAAAATTAATACAAAGATCTTACTAGTAGATTTCACATAATCCACTCAACTCATATAAACATTTCCATATAAGATTATAATGCCCAAATCAAATCTTCTAACTAATATCATTATAAGGTCAAATAGGAATACTAATATCAAAAATTAATATTAAATATAAATTTTAACCTATTTTATATCTCTACATAATTCATACTCAAATAATTGATTACCCATTAACCAAAGCCTAAAACATATACTTAACTTAAATTACATCCAAAATAATCAAACCTATACAACTAACCCTAATTTTATGCTGCCCAAAATAACTATTTTTACATAAAAACCCCTATCCTTTTTCTTTTAGAAAATATTTTCAAACCTTTAGAAAATCGTACAACCCATCACCTTTTTACCCAGACCCTTTTTATTTTGTCATTTATTTAAAACTTTTCTTATTTGGATATTTATTGGAGTTTCTCTCATTTACAACGTATAGACAACGAGTTACGCCCTCTGGAAAGAATGTCCACAAGATATAATAAGTGTGATCCAATCCTCAAATAAGGCAGGTTTTCTTATCCTTGATGCATTTTGATATACCTATATTTCCTTTACATATTATTTATTGCATATATTTTCTAGTTACTTATTTATACATACCAAGTATAATTTTTATCCAAGCCCCAATTACCCTAAAAGCAACCTAAAAATATTCGACCTCCGATAAAACTCTAGAATAGGCAAAAATATTAAAATTTGATTATCTCATAAAAAGATGGAGAATTGGTCTCTACAAATAAGTTAGATTGGATAACTTATTTGTTGTGGAAAAGCTGTAGTCTGGAAGGTTGATTGAATTTATATAGAGTAATTCGGAAACAGTGTTATGTTATTTGGGCCCGTCGGTACATGGAAGTACCAGCTCAATAACACCAGGTGGAGAGAGTGTGAACGCCCTGGAATCGTTACTCTATAAAATATAGAAGCAGATTCGGAAACAGTGTTTTGCCATCTTGGGTTAGAGGAATCAAGAGTATTGATTGACACTCAAGGGCGCTAAATATGGAAGCTCGATGCCGATCCAAGGGGCGGCGGTGCACTCCGAGCTTGGCGAAGCTCAGACGGAGCTTGTTTGGGACCGGGAAGAGCTTGAGCGGGCTTTGGAGCATGCTCGAGGCCTTGAGAAGAATGCCCGGGCCCAGGAGGAGCTGGAGCAGGTCCGCAAAGAGCTCGAGCAGGAGAGGCAGCGTTGTGCGACGGAGGCCGAGAAGTCTCGTCGAGCCGTGGAGCAAGTGGCGAAGCTTCCCGAGGAGATTCGACCGGGACGCGAGGCCCAGATCGAGGTGCTTCAGCTTTGGAGTCGTCTTGAAGACGTGGAGGCGGAGCTCGATGCCTTGAAGAGTAGATCTAGGGACTAGTGTGTGTAGTGTTAGTATTACATGTGCCTGCAACAAATGCTTTCTTTTTTTTTGTTTTAATACAAGATGCTTTCTATGCTCCTTTTACTCCTATTATGCATGTTTACATAATTTTAGGGGAGACCATATAATCAACCTCTTGCCACCACCTATCCATCCAGCCCCCTCGTGCGGCCGAGTCTTTGCTCCTGATTGCGAGCAAAGACCGGGCACACGAAGCAGCCGGACAGCCAAGTGCACAAAAAGCGATGTCCGGCCCCTCCGTGTGGCCGAGTCTTTGCTCCTGATTGCGAGCAAAGACCGGGCACACGAAGCAGCCGGCAGCCGAGTGCGCGTGAAAGGCGATGTCCAGCCTCCTTGTGTGGCCGAGTCTTTGCCCTCTGATTGCGAGCAAAGATCGGCACACGGCGGCCGGCGGTGGGTGCGCCGAAGGCGATGTCCAAATTTCCCTCGTGTGGCGAGTCTTTGCCCACGATTGCGAGCAAAGATCGGCACATGAAGCAACGAGCGGCCGGGTGCACGCGAAGCGATGTCGGCCCTCTCGTGTGGCGAGTCTTTGCCCCCGATTGCGAGCAAGACCGGGCACACGGCGGCCGGGCGGCGAGTGTGCTGAAGGCGATGTCCACCCCTCGTGTGGCGAGTCTTTGCCCCTGATTGCGAGCAAAGACCGGGCACACGCAACCAGCGGCGGCGCTTGAAGGCGATATTCAGCCCTCGTGTGGCGAGTCTTTGCCCACGATTGCGAGCAAAGACCGGCACCGGCACAACCGAAGCGGCGGTGCGCGCCGCGATGTTCGGCCCCCTCGTGTGGCCGAGTCTTTGCTCCTGATTGCGAGCAAAGACCGGACACATGAAGCAGCCCGGTAGCCGAGTGCGCACGAAAGTCGATGTCCAGCCTCCTCGTGTGGCCGAGTCTTTGCCCCTGATTGCAAGCAAAGACCGGGCACACGAGTTGTACGCGAGTCGAAGTTATTAATTCCGGATTTCGGTTGGGTCTTGGGATCGAAGCCTGCGTGGCACCGTCAAGAACCTGCCGGGGCGATGTTTTATCGGCTTATCCGAGCAGCGAAATTCAAGGCGGGACGCATTTTCAGATCCGTTCGACTGTCTTTAGAAATCGGTTTTGATAACAAGAACTCGTACTTGGGCGGGACATCAAAAAGGAAGGATTTTGAGGGATCATACAAATAGACCTTGGATTACCCTTCCTCTTTATTTAACAGGTCTGGGAATTTCGAGAAGAAGTCATTCGAAGATCCCTTGGTTAAATAAGGAGGGATAGGCTAATAAAAGAAAGGGTGATGTTAGGCATAGAACCTGCGTAGCTGGGCGATGTTCCACGAGCTGTTGAGGACTCGGCCGTCCGGGAAGGCAAGACGAACAGCCCCCGGACGCGAAGAGGAGACAACCGTGAACGGACCCTCCCATCTGGGTGTTAGCTTGTTGGCGTGCGATAAGTCTTGGACGCGTCGTAAGACTAGGTCGCCGTTTTGCAGGGTCCTTGGTCGGACCGATCGGGCCGCGTGTCTGCGTAAAGCCTGCAGGTCAGCTGCCGATCGAATGAGGGCTTGCTCGCGCTTCTCCTCGGACAGGTCAAGATCAAGCAATCGGCTTTGGTGATCGTCAGCCATTTCCACGAAGTCCACGCGAGGTGACCTCAAAGTTATTTCTGTGGGAAGCATGGCTTCAGTGCCGTATACGAGCCGGAAGGGTGTTTCGCTCGTGGCTCTGCTGGGGGTGGTGTGGACAGACCACAGGACGGAAGGAAGCTCGTCGACCTAGTTTTGTCGTAACTTGGTGAGCCGGTCGAAGACCCGCTTCTTGATCCCTTGAAGGATCTACTCGTTGGCTCGCTCGACAGCTCCGTTACTCTGTGGATGAGCCACAGAGGCGAAGCAAATCTTGGTGCCAATGACTTCGCAATATTCTTGGAATAGTTCGCTAGTGAACTGAGTTCCGTTGTCCATGACCAATTGGCTCAGGACACCGAACCGGGTAACCACGTTATTGCGGAAGAATTTCCTGGCCGCCTGGGCCATAATGCCAGAGACCGGTTCAGCTTCTATCCATTTGGTGAAGGTGTCAATGGCGACGAAGAGGTATGCGCATCCTTCGCCTCCGGGAATGGACCCGAATGTCTAGCCCCGGTGAGAAAATGTCGGTGAGGGATGGTCTGCAGGCGAGGTTGGCCTTTTCTGCGGGCATGGAATTGACACGCCCGGCATGTGGTGACAATCTCGCGGGCGTCGCCCAACGCCGTGGGCCAGTAGTAGCCCATCCTCAAGGCCTTCCCAACGAGCGTTCTGTAGGATGAGTGAGCCCCACAGATACCCTCGTGTAAGTCCCTTAACAGGAACTTCCCTTCCTCCTAGGAGATGCACTTGGAGAGAACCCCAAGCGCACCTCCCTGGTACAGGGTATCCTCCACTAGTCTGTATAGTGGGGCTCTCCTGATAAGCCGGGATTTCTCGGCCTCATCCTCGGGCAATGTCCCATGGGCCAAGAACTGGATGAATGGCGTCATCCAGGTGGCGCTTTGCTCGAGGAAGGAGACGTTGCCATGCGTCTCGTTCACCTCTTTTCCGGAGGGAATAGAGGGATTTAGTAGATGCTCGACGAGCACCCCGCCGGGACGGGTTCTTGTGAGGTGCCTAATTTGGCAAGTTGGTCGGCCAGGGTATTTGCTCTCCTAGGCACGTAGAGGACTTCGAAATTCTTGAAGTTCCTATCCAACTTCCTTACTTTGACCAGGTAACGTGCCACTGAGTCGTCGGAGCACTGAAACTCTTTGTTAACCTGGTTTATGACCAACTGTGAATCCCCCTTTACAGTTAGCCGCTGAACCCCGAGCGCAGAGCATGCTCGGAGTCCGGCCAAGAGGCCCTCATACTCCGCCGCATTGTTGGTTGTGGCGAAGTGTAGTTGTATGGCGTACTGGAGTTGCTCTCCATGCGAGGAGATTAGAACAACGCCAGCCCCCGAGTGTTCGAAGGAGCGCGAGCCGTCGAAGAACATCGTCCAGCAGGGAGCTTCAACGTGCCGGCTCCCTGTTCGGTCGGGGGGGATTCGTCCATTCCGCCACGAAGTCTGCCAGTATTTGAGATTTGATTGCTGTTCGGGCAGCGTACTTGAGGTCGAATTCCCCGAGTTGTACTGCCCTCTTGGCGATGCGCCCAGAGGTGTCGGGATTCCTGAGGACCTCTCTTAGCGGAAAACTGGTCGGGACTGTGATTGGATGTGCTAGAAAATAGTGGCGGAGCTTTTTAGAGGCCATGAGCAGGACATAGAGAAGCTTCTGTACCTCGGGATAACGCTCCTTTGGTCCGTGAAGCACCTCGCTCACGTAGTATATTGGCCGCTGGATCCCTTCGCGCTCGGCCACGAGCACGGCGCTCACCGCCTGGGGGGAGGCCGCCAGGTAGAACAGCAGAGGCTCTTGCTCCTTTGGGGTGACCAGGACAGGCGGGCTCGACAGGTACTTCTTGAGCTCCTTGAAGGCATTGTCGGCTTCTTCGGTCCAGGCGAAGCCGTCATGTTTGGGCAGGGCTTTGAAGAAGGGTAGCCCACGCTCACCTAGCCGGGAAATAAAGCGGCTAAGAGCCGCCATCCGGTCAGTGAGTGATTGGACTTCCTTTACGTTTGAAGGGGCCTGCATTTTTTCGATGGCCTCGATCTTCTCCGGATTTGCGCCAATGCCCGACGACCCGATCACATACTCGAGCACCATGCCCGTGTGTACACCGAAAACGCATTTTTCGGGATTCAGCTTTATTCGATGTTTTCTTAGGTTAGAAAAGGTTTCTTCGAGGTCTCGGATATGTGCCTCGGCTAGATTACTTTTGACGACTATATCGTCTACATAAACCTCCAGGTTCCGCCCGATCTGGTCGGGGAAGGTCTTCTACATCAGGCGTTGGAAAGTGGCCCCGCGTTTTTTAGACCAAAGGACATGGTCGTATAGCAGAAGGTGCCGAAAGGCGTGATGAAGGCAGTTTTCTCTTCATCTTCCCGCGACAGGCTGATCTGGTGGTACCCAGAGTACGCGTCCAGAAAGCTCATCAACTGGGCCTCCGCCGTCGCGTCGACCAACTAGTCTATGCGAGGGAGGGGGAAATTGTCCTTTGGGCACGAGCCGTTGATATTGGTGTGATCAACGCACATACGCCACTTTCCGTTCTTCTTCCTGACCACAACTGGGTTAGCTAACCACTTAGAGTGCTCGACTTCACGGATGAAGCCGGCCTTCAACAGCTTGTCCAGTTGCTCTTTAATGATGTTGGCCTTCCACTGCGGGAACCTCCTCAGTGCCTGGCGCACTGGTTTTTTGCCAGGCTGAACCGCTAGCTTGTGCTCGACCACCTCCCTTGGGACCCCGGGCATATCGGACGGTTCCCATGTGAAAACGTCCGTGTTTGCCTGGAGGAAGGTGACGAGCTCGCTTTCCTATTTCGGATCCAGGGCGGCCCCGATGTGGACCACCTTGGTCGGATCCTCGGAGGAGACCGGAATTTCCTTGGTCTGCTCCTGGGGCTGGAGCATCACCTTGGGCCGGACGGACTTGCGAGAGTCCTGCTTGGGCCCACGCTCAGGGAGCTGGCCGGCCAAGGACAATGCCATCTCGTTACATTCCAGGGCAGCCTTGTGACTGCCCCTGACAGTGATTACCCCCTTTGGCCCCGGGAGCTTGAGGCAGTGGTACCCATGATGCGTCGCTGCCATGAACTTCGCGAGAGCCGGCCTGCCGAGGATGGCGTTGTAGGCCGACTCGAAATCAACTACCTCGAAGGTGACCAACTCGGTCCGGAAATTGCTCGGACTGCCAAAGGTCACGGGCAGGACGATTTGCCCGAGTGGGGTCATGGACGTTCCCGGGATAATGCCATGAAAGGGCATGGCGATATCCTTGATCTTGAATCGAGGGATCTGCATCTCGTCCAAAACCCGGGCGGATATCAAGTCAAAAGCGCTCCCCCCGTCGACGAGCACCCGCGCGACCCTCGTGTTACTGATGGTCGGGCAGAGTACCAGAGGGAGCTTCTGAGGCTTGGTCATTCCCAAGGGACAGTCATCTCGGGAGAAGGAGATGGTCGTTTCCGACCATCGAACGTGCTCGGGGGTAGGACCCCCTCGGTCGGCACGACAGACTTCACGTGCCGCGGCCTTTAACTCCCGCCGAGAGGAGTAGACCGTGGAGCCCCCGAAGATTACCGCGATGTGATGGCTTGGCTCGTAGTAGTCTTCGTTATCTCGACCCTGCGGGTCGGTATGTTGGTCAGATCCACCCTTTTTGACGTCCGGAAGGATGGGCATAGGGCCCCGACCGTCGTAGAAGTCCTCGAGACGAGCTACCTAGGTTCGGTAGTTGCGGAGGTCATGCCCATGCACCTGGTGCAATGGACAAAAGCGGCCGCTGGAGGGAGCCTGTGATCCGCGCTTTTGGCCGGAGTTGCCTGGCCGCTGACCGCCCACCTTGCCCGGGGAGGGGTGAGGTTTCTTGGGCCTCGGTGTCTGAGGCGGAGACGATTGCCCCGAGATGGCGGCCACCATTTTGGCCGCCTTTACTTTCTTCTTCTTCTTATCCTTCTTGTCGGATTTCTTCTTATCCGTGGGCTCCACGCCTGGCTGTGGGGGTGCCTGACCGGCCCAGAGAAGCCTCTTCCGTTCGACAGCTTCCTCGGCATTGATGTAGCGTTCCGCTGCCTGAAACAGCTCGCTGGCCGAGGAGCCGGACTATATCTCGAGATCCTGGGTGAAACGAACGTTTTTGACGCCTTCGGTGAAGGCTTCAACGACCGCCTCATTCGGGATACTCGGAATGGTGTTTCGTACCCGGATGAACCTCCGGACGTAGTCGCGCACGCTTTCGTCCTCCATCTGGACTACCCGCTTGAGGTCTTGCGGCCTTCCCGGGGGGCGGGGGGACAACACCCCCAAAAATTTGCTCGCAGGGCGTCACAAAGCTGTGTCCAGCTGTGAATAGAACCTTCCCATTGGTTGAAGAGCCATGTCCGAGCAGGCCCTTCCAACACGGCCGAGAAATAGTTGACCATCACCCCTTCGTCACCACCAGCAGCAGTGACGGTGGTAGCGTACATCGAGAGAAATTCGTCCGGGTTCTGTGTCCCGTCGAATCGCTCGATGTGGCCCGGCTTAAACTTGGGCGACCACGGTGCCCTCCGTAGTGCTCGGGAGAAAGCGGGACATCCATGGCTCGCCCGGGCATCGTGCCCGCGAGCGTCACGACCGTCGCACCCCCGGAGGGGGCCGAGTCGTGAGAAGACATCGCCACGCCGAGAGTCCGGGGTGCCCGAAGGGGTATCACTCCGGTCGGTGTGGTGACGGCGCCCGCTGTGAGCGCCTCTCGCCTGGTGTCGACGATTTGTGTCGCCAATATATTTTATAGGGCTATGTGAAAGATCACAACTACGATGGTAGCACAGGGAGCCGAATTTATACAGGTTAGGGCCCTCGGGGCGAGGTAATACCCTACTCCTGTACTCGTGGATTGTATTATGGTGGATCATAACGATGTTGAGATGTGTATGACGATGATGCTGATGATGATGAACTAGGGGCCCCTGACTCCCTTTATATAGTGCAAGGGGCCGGGTTACCGATAGACTCCCTAATCCGTATATGGAAGATACAGATATAACTGACAGGAAAAACGGGCGGCCCGATCTTCTAGTGAGACTCATAGGGGTAATTTTGATCTGTTTGGAGAGACGACCTTGACGATCCTGCTACCAACCTCGCAAGGATGAGAACCCAACAATCGCTAAACCACCAAACCTGCTCATTATCAACCATGCCAAGAACGCGATTGACCTGTCCACGAAGGACGTTTCCTGCAAGCGATCGAAGAACAAGCAAGAAACAGGTAAACGCAATCTCAAATTGCAAATATAGATGAAGCACTTGATAAATATGAGGTTCGATAACTTGATTCGGGTGGTCTAGTCGACACACGCAAATTCGAGGGGGGACGCACACGGGGTCTACCAACACACAACCAAAACCTCCCAAATATGATGGCGACGGCTAGTTTTTATGATGGAGGGAGGGGGAGGACGGCCAAAGGGGTGGAGGCCAAGGTGGAGGACGTTCTAGGGTTTCTCCCCACGTCCTCAACCTGGGCCTAGGCCCCTCCGTCAAATTACAAGGCCCACGGCCTAAACAAGGTGACGCCGCACCTGACAGATTGTATCTCGTCACTTGTTTTACGAATTCCCGTTGATTTAGAATGAACTTGGCGGTGGGGTTGGATCCATTGGAAATTTTATCTCCTACCCTTTCTAGAATGGGCTCATTTGTCTCGTTTCGATGTCGTATGTGGCCTAGGCGCCCGTTTGAAGTCAGACTGGTCGCTGATGGCCGAACCGGGCCTTCGGAAGTGTTGGGCTTGCACTTGGGCTTGCTTGAACGTAGGAGATGCTCTTGGACCTTGATGATGGAGTGTTTAAGCTCTCTCATTGATGGCTTGAATGGCTTGGCCATAGGATTTAAGCCCACTTGGCGTTCCTCGTCAGCATGTCGTTGCGGCGTTTCAGCATGTCGGCGTGGCATTGACGTCAACGACATCGTCAATGTTGTAGTGGAAGAAGCAAGAGGCATCATGTACGCATCCATTCTTGTCATGTCCTCATCAATAACCGAGTTGGTTACGCCTATATCTATGTATTCAAGTAGGAAACGAGTTCGTTTCCTTGTAGAAACACGTCGGTAGCGCCACCTCTAAGCCATATACGGAAGATCCAATTCACTCGGCCCAAAGAGGTGGTGCGTCCAATTGTACTTCTCCGGATACCCGGGGTCCATGTTATCCACAGTAGCCCCCGAGTACTTCGCGATAGGGTTGTCTTGATTCGGGGTTCAGCTTGCAGCCCTTCGGATGTAACCCGAGTGACGTCACTCTTCGTCTGGTTGATGAAGTTCCGCTCGCCTAATAACCTGCCGATCAAACAACACAGTTGCAAAGGACTCGAGAAAATCTCAAGTCTTTAAAAGATATTTGGTACCCAGCCCGACTAGTCGGTATGCCGGCTATTGGCCCCACAGAGAGGCATACCAGAAAGGTGGATGTTGCCGAGTGATCAGTGTCACCCAACGTTACCCTCCCTGTTGCAGATTATGACATTCGAGCCTGACGGGCAGAGCTCGACATTCGGTCCAACAGGGGACATGTCACAACTCACGTAGGGTATTCAGGCGCCTTGACCCGACTAGTGCGAAGTCAAGCTAGTGATTCCCAAAGGAATACGCCCACCTCCAAGTTGAGGTCCTCCAAGTGGTGCTTGTCTTGATGACAAACGATCCGAAGATATGCCACTGAGACCCAACCAAAGAGGTAACTCTTGACGCCCAATCTGATTTTGGAAATCAGACCAGCCATTGACCCCAGGAAGTACATCAAGAGCTGAATCAATTGTTAGGGAAGCACCCAATCCTTGAAAGATCAAGGATTAGCCCACGGCCCATTTAGGGATGCACCCTTTTGCCCGACTAGGTCTGACCCAAACAACACCTGTACCCGAACAAAGTCGTGCACAGCTTATGGCCCAAATAGAGCATGTTCTCTGGAACCTAAGTCCGGGCCCAACCCTCAAAGTATTGATTTTAGGGCTTTATTCTTTCCCGCCCAGCACGGAAATGAAATGTCGCCCATTTCCTTAAGTGAGAGCGTGCCGTGCTCCCATCACCACGGGGCATTTCCAGCGCCGCCTGCTGGAACACCAAACATTGCTTTGAATGCTGCACCATGTTCCCAGAGTCCTCCGTACCCAATCTCGGGAACAATTCCCATCGGGGTTGCTTCCCAATGCCATTACTCCCCGAAATCGATTCGTCTTCCTGATCTTGGCTATAAAAAGAGGCCGGTGCAGCGGCCGCTTCTCACCCGAACTTCTGCTTGAATCCCTCCATCTCCACCGGTTCTCATGGCTGATGAAGAGTTGGCGAACTCTGGCATGATATGACCTCGCTTCGAGAGGTCGCCAAGAGGACGCCTGCGCCAGCGACGCCTCCTCCGTCGCGGTTCTGATCGAGGTCGCCCCGGTGCTTGCCGAGGTGGCCGATGAGATCGTCGACGCGCTGGCCCACGCCCGCGACGCTGCCGCCGCCGAGGCTTTGTTCGGCGTCGCTCCAACCCTTGGCGAGTTGGCGGGTGTAATCGTCGATCGCGCTCGCCGCCATCCCCTGTAATTGGCTTTCGACTTTTCCCGATTCGAGTAATGCATTTTGCCCAAGCGAGTTAGGTCCCTTTCACTAAGCACTCTGCCCAGTGCATCAAGTTCCTTAGCGTTAGGAGTTGGCGCGGAGCTCTATCTCCGATAACGCGATCGGAAAGTATGGGTGTTGCTAGGAAACAAGAGTTTTGTTACACGGAACGACTAACGCTTAGGCTCATCATAGACTTGAAAAGAAAAAAGGTCGATTAGGTGTCAAATAAATGCAGTGGTAGAGACTGCCTCTAATCAGGTATAACCCCCCAACTTACGGACCAATCGGAATCCGACCAATGAGTAAGTCAATCTCAACAAAGGAGAAAGGGTGCGCGGCTGCGCACCTAATTAGGTGTAGCCCCCGACTTACTGGCTAGTCGGAATCCGACTAGGGAGCAAGTCAAGTTAATTTCAATAAAAGATTGCGCACCTAATTAGGTGTAGCCCCCGACTTATTACTTAATTAAAATACAAATAAGTAGCAAGTCAGAAGCTGAATTGCGTAAGCGTAAAAGACAATGTGAACGAAAACTTATCTTTATTTAATTGTAGACATATGTTACAATAGTCGTCAGGTATAGAACCGACGTAAGTGTTCGATGTTCCATGAGTTGTCCAGGAGGGCGCTGTCTTCTCGCCTCAGTCGGTAAGCCCTCGGGCGTGTCACTGAGTCGACGATGTACGGACCTTCCCAACATGGAGAAAGTTTATGGCCAATCAATTGATTGACTCGAAGGACCAAATCTCCAACCGAGAAGGCACGATCCAGCACATTGCGATCGTGGTAGCGATGCAAACCCTGGAGGTACTTGGCCGACCGAATTGTAGCAACGTCCCAAGCTTCCTCCAGTCGGTCAAGATCGTCAAGCCGACTGGCCTCTGACTCGGCCTCATTGAACCTCTGAACTCGGGGCGACCCGAACTGTAGTTCCGTTGGAAGGACCGCCTCAGACCCATACACGAGGAAAAAAGGGAGACTGCCCCGTGGCTCGGCTAGGGCTTGTATGAAGCCCCCAGAGTACGGCAGGCAATTCCTTCATCCATTTTACCGCATATGGTTTGAGCCGATCGAAGATGCGCGCCTTGACACCTTGTAAAGCATGCCGCTTATGCGCTCGACCTGCCGTTACTTCGTGGGTGTGCCCTCAAGCAAAGCGGACTTTATGCCCACATCTTCGCACTACTTTGAAACTCGTTATACAGGCGAGAGCCGTTGTCCGTAATGATCCGAGATGGTACGCCAAACCGACCGATGATCTCCTGGAAGAACTCGGTGACTTTGGCCCCAGTAATCTTGGTCACAGGTTTGGTTTCAATCCATTTAGTGAACTTGTCAATGGCGACGAAGATGTGTTCGAAACCACCCGAGGCCTTCTTAAAGGGTCCGACAATGTCGAGCCCCCAGACTGCAAACGGCCAGGTGATAGGGATCGTCTGTAATTCCTGAGCTGGCACGTGAATTTGCCGAGCAAAGAACTGACAACCCTCACATTTGCGAACGATCTCCTATGAGTCGGAGACCGCGGTTGGCCAGTAAAATCCTTGTCGAAAGGCTTTTCCGACCAACGTAGCTGATGCAACATGATGGCCGCACATGCCCGAGTGAATTTCACGCAAAAGGGCGCGTCCTTCGGACTCATGTATGCACTTTTGAAGTATGCCAGAGACGCTTCGGCGGTACAGAATTCCTTCATGCACCACGTATGCACGACTCCGACGTTGAATTTGCTCGGCAGCCCCCCGATCGTCGGGAAGCTTTTCTTCTTGCAGGTACTCCAAGTATGGCTTCGTCCAATCCGAGTCGAGGGCAAGCACCTCTGTCTCGAATTGTTGCTCGTCCGGTTGGGGTAGTTGCTCCTGCGGGGTGATGGAGGGGGCGTGAAGCTCTTGGACAAAGACTCCAGCCGGGACTGGCGCCCGACTAGAACCCATGTTTGCGAGCTCATCAGCCGCCTCGTTGTCTCGCAGCAAGATGTGTATAAGCTCGGCCGTCAAACTTGTCCTCCAACTTCGACCTCTGACGATGGCGGTCATGTTGTCGTTGACACAAGTCAATCATACGCACTTGGCTCACCACAAGCCGGAATCTCCGCGAACCACCAATCGTCGGATCTTTGGCGATATGGCATCTGGAGGTCGTGGATGGCGCCTCGTACTCATTGCGTTGTTTGAAGCTGGAAAATAAATCTGGAGGACGTACTTGAGTCGTTCGCCTCTAGGTGATATAAGAACGATGCCACCCAGCATACTGTCATGGGAGAGCCGTCAAGTACATGTTCGATGCTTGGCCTCTTCGGTGGTGAGGGAAGCTCAGATCTCCGTCCACTCGGCGACAAATTCGGCGAGTGTTTGTGACTTTATGGCGCTGCGTGGCTTGAACGAGAGCTCGAAAGCCCCAAGTTTAACCGACCACTTAGCGATCCTCCCAGTGGCTTCCCGTTTATGGAGAATTTCTCCAATGGGGAAAGAGGTGGCCACTGAATTTGGATGTTCTTGAAAGTAGTGCTTCAGCTTCCGAGAGGCGATTAGGACCGCATACAAAAGCTTCTGCACCTGCGGATAGCGTACCTTGGACTCGCCCAATACTTCGCTGACGAAGTAGACCGGGCGTTGAGCCTTGTAGACGCGTCCTTGTTCTTCCCGTTCTACTACCACCGCAGCACTCACTACATGAGTGGTGGCCGCAATGTATAGTAGAAGCGGTTCCTGTGGCATGGGAGATGCCAAGACGGGTGGTGAGGTGAGGAATGATTTGAGATCCTCAAAAGCCTTTTGTGCCTCGGGTGTCCAGACGAACTTGTCGTGTTGCTTCTTCAATAGCTTGAAGAAGGGCGACCCACGCTCGCCGAATCGCGAGATGAATCGACCGAGTGCAACCATGCACCCATTAAGACGCTGGACGTCCCTTTGGCACGTTGGGGGTGCCATCTCCATGATGGCCTTGATCTTTTTTGGGTTAGCTTCAATTCCGCGGTGGGACACCACGAATCCGAGAATCTTTCCCGAAGGGACCCCGAAGACGCACTTCTCCGGGTTCAACTTCATGTTGTACGCCGACAGGCTCTCAAATGTCTTCGATAGGTCAGTGACCAAGTCAGAGGTTACCCGAGACTTGACGACGACGTCATCAACGTACGCCTCCACGTTGCGCCCAAGCTGGTTGTGGAAGCATCGCTTAATGCAACGTTGGTACGTTGCTCTAGCGTTCTTCAATCCGAAGGGCATTGTGACGTAGCAGAAAGCCCCGAACAGAGTGATGAACGAAGTCTTGACGCAATCTTCTTCTTTTAAGCTTATCTGGTGATAGCCTGAGTAGGCGTCCAGGAAACTCAAAAGCTCGCAACCGACAGTGAAATCAACCACCTGGTCGATGCGAGGAAGTCCGAACGGATCCTTGGGACATGCTTTATTTAAGTCGGTGTAATCGACACACATGCGCCAAGTACCATTCTTTTTTTATACAAGTATCGGATTTGCCAATCAATCGGGGTGGAGCACCTCCCTTATAAAGCTAGCGGCTAAAAGTTTGGTGATCTCCGTCTTGAAAGCTTCCTTCCGATCTTGTGCGAACCGGCGCAGCCGCTGCTTGACCGGCTTTGCTTTGTCGTGTACATTCAAGGAGTGCTCGATCACCTCTCTCGGGACGCCTGGCATATCCGATGGTTTTCAAGCGAAGATGCCCCGATTCTCTTAGAGGAAGGTGACGAGCGCGTCTTCCTATTTCAGATCGAGCCCTTTCCCGATCAGGGCCGTTTTGGTTGAATCGGACGGGTCGAGCGAAATACGCTTGACATCTTCATCAGGCTTGATGCCTCATTTAGATGGCTTCTTGTTCGGTAGATCGCCTTCGTTGCGAAGAGTGGTGGCCGCCTGTCGGATCTTGTCCAACTCAGCAGCCGCTTCGATTGATTGGGCGAAGTCACAGTTTTCCTTATCGAGGAGATGGGAAAACTTGACGTCTCCACGGATAGTGATTATGCCCCGTGGACCTGGCATCTTCATAACCAAATAGGCGTAGTGTGGGACGGCAATGAGTTTGGCCAGACCCGGCCTTCCCAAGATTGCGTGATACGCAGTATCGAAATCGGCTACCTTAAAGCTGAGGTTCTCCGTCCGGTAGTTATCGCGAGTGCCAAAAGTGACGGGGAGAGTGATTTTCCCGATCGGCTCTGATGATGTTCCCGGAATTATGCCACGAAACGGCGCGTCTGTTTTCTGGAGCGCCGTCCTTGCGATCTGCATCTTGCCCAGAGTCTTGGCGAAAAGGATGTTTAATCCGCTCCCGCCGTCGACCAGGACCTTGTGCAGTCGGACGCCCCGTACCATAGGATTCAGGATGAGTGGATATCTTCCTGGGCAAGGGACGTGGTCTGGATGATCTGAGCGATCGAATTTGATCGGAACCTCAGACCACCGAAGGTACTCGGGGGTCACCGGAAAGGCTGCATTGACCTCCCGAGCAGTAAGTTTTTGCTTATGCCTGCACTCATATGCATCCAATCCCCCGAATATGTAATTGAGCTCACGCTCGGTTTCATGGTAAGCGTCACCCTGAGGAGGGTCTCACTTGTCGTCTTGTTTGGCGTTCGGAGCATCCTTGCCGTGCTCCTCAGCGAACTTCTTTAAGATGTTGCAGTTTTTGGCCGCGTGCTTTCCATTTGGATGGAAAGGACACGGTGCCTCCATGACTTTGTTGTAGTCGGTGGACCGAGGCGGCTTCTGCCGACCGTGATTCGCGACTGCCACCAGCTCTTCACCCCTGCGCTTTTTGTCCTTCTTGGAGGAGGACTCGGGCTTGTCCTTTTTGCCTTCGTGCTTGCTTGGGTGGTCCTCTTGACGCTCAGCGAGAGCATCCGAGACGGTAGCATATCGATCCGCCAAGGCGAACATCTCCTTGACGGTAGTCGGGGGTTTCCGAGACATCTTCTTGATTAGATCGGGGTCGCGAACTCCCTTCTGGAAGGCTGCGACGACGACCGCCTCTGAGATCTCCCGGATTGTGTTCTTCTTCTTGGTGAAACGCCGAATGAAATCCCTTAACGACTCATCTTTTTTCTGATGAATCTGATAAAGGTCCCACTGGGTACCAGGCTTCTCGTAAGTGCACTGGAAATTGGTGACAAATTGGTCGCAAAGCTCTCCCCAGGAACCAATCGAGTTCTCTGGATGACCTGCGAGCAAATTCTGAGCCAGAGGGGTTAACATGACGGGCAAATAGTTTGCCATCATGTCGTATCCTCCACCCACGGCCTTAATTGCCAAAGTGTAGATCTGCAACCAATCCTCGGGGTCCCGCTCTCCATCAAATTTCACAATCCCCTTGGGGTTGAACCCTTCAGGCCAGTTTACCTCATGGAGTCGGGGTGTGAATGCCTTGATCCTGTCAATTAATCCTTCCCCGGGGGGAGGAGATTGGCGGGGAAGATTTCGACGCGGTGGAGTATGGCGTCGATCCTCGTCTCGTTCCCTCCACCGAGCTTCGATGTCAAGGCGAAGGTCGTGACTTGTGCTTCGGCGGGCGTCTTGCCCGTGGCTTCGTGTGTGCCGACTGCGCCGAGAACTACTCGTGGCAGTCTGGCTCCTAGCCGAGTTGGTTTGCTGATCTCAGGTGCCTTGGACAGCCGCGGCCGTCACCATGGCTTTAATTTGTTCCATGATCGGCGTAGCAGGGCTGTTCTCTTTAAGCAAAGGACCAACATTATCCAGGAGGGTCTTACATGCGAGGATGTTCTGCTATGGCGTACAGAAGACCGAGTGATCTCCCATGCGGACTTGAAGCAACTCCTCCTGGACTTCCCGTGCACAACCGTGTAATTGGTTGCGCAGGTCTCCTCCACCTCCGGGGTTTTGTTCGGCTCCTGCCTCTCCCATGGGACGCCGAGCTGATCCGGAGGCTTGTCCTTCCAGTACGTAGACGCCACGAAAGTCCGGGAACCCATTGACGTTCTCCTCCGACTCGGATTCTGAGAAAGAGAGGCTCAACCGATCCCGATTTGTTGGCTCGTCGATGGGAGTGATTATAACCCCCACTTCACGTGCTGGATCTTTTGTCAGAAGAGAGTCCAAGTGAGGTTCAGCAGATCTGATCCACTGAAACCTTGCAGCCGAATTGACCAGTCCGAGTTGTATGTCCACTCGGAAAATTGACCTGGTTAGAGTGTCCCTGAGCCCAGACTCAGAAAACTCGTCCCAGTGTGTGCATGCCGTGTTCTGCTCCTTGGCCCAGATTGAAAAAGCCAGCGTGTTATCCGATGGAAAACAGCGGCCGAGTTTCCTAACCCGAACGGGGCGAAGCACGATTGAGGGATTGCGATTCCTGACTGGATCTGAGAGCGATCCAGGCCAGGAACAAAATCGCCACTTGGTTCTTCATCAGCATGAGGAGCTAGTAAAGAAAGAAGTGGTAGATCCTGACCGAAACCGAAGGGGAGTCCAGCGTTAGGCCAGTCGGAATTGTCACCATCAGATTGGATCTCTTCCGGATCAGAATCGAGGGAGAGATCCCGAAGTGGTGAGGCTCGGTCGGAGTCGCGTACCATCTCACCCGATAATGCGTGGACCGAACAAAGTTCGGCTCACACAACCGTAGTTCCCTGAAGTCGCCGGCAATGAAGCCAAGATCTCCAAAGATGAAGCCTTGGCCGGGGGCGTAGGTGAAGATGAATCCGCCAATTTGCTGGGTTACAGATAGAATCCCTAATCCGTATATGGAAGATACAGATATAACCGAGTTGGTTACGCCTATATCTATGTATTTGAGTAGGAAACGAGTTCGTTTCTTTGTAGAGCACGTCGGGCTCGCCAGCCTCTAAGCCCGTCTTCTAGAAGATCCAATTCACTCGGCCCAAAGAGGTGGTGCGTCCAATTGTACTTCTCCGGATACCCGGGGCTCATGTTATCCACGCCCGGGACTCGGGGTGGCCCCGTTCCCGGGCGGAATCCTGGGTCGAGCCGCCACTATGATGATGATCGCCCCGCCGTCCATCGATCGAGGGACGATCGTTGTGTCGGCGGGACACCCTGTCATTCCTTCGCCGATCAAGATCTCTGCGAAGGTCATGCCGAGAGTGGTTACCCTTGGGGTACGGCTCTCCTGGGAAGTACTCCGAGAGTCGACGGCACGGGGGAGGTCACCGGCCAACTGTTCCAGCCTTTCGGCCACGGCGACGCCTAGTTCGGCGACCTGGTCGAAGTCCGGCCGGAGGTCCCGCACCACGTGCGATAAAGCCCGAAGGCGCTGGCGGCTCCTGCCGATCGGATCGGGTGAGTGGGATGGCGGCGGAGACCCCGGGCGTGGCGAACGGGGAGTCGGCCGGGTGCTCGGGCCTGGGTCATCGCGACGGGTCGCCAGAGCCCTGTCGATCGAGCTGGTCAGCCAGTCCCGCGCGGCTTCTAGGCGACGGCGCGACTTGTCCTCCTGGGCTGCGGGAGCGGGTACGTCATCGGTGTCCGCCGTGTTGACTTCTCGCGGGAGCATCAGGCATGAGGGTGTCATGACCGTGTCCCCGTGGGAGGTAGTCTCGCGGTCGGACCTGTACGGGACGTCGGGTATGTCGACCCCTTCGTACGAATCGGCGCCTTCGCATGCTGCGGGCGTCTCTCATTCCGGTATCTCTCGGAACTGAAGGGGCTCGGGGACGTACTCCGAGCCCATCTCGCCCGTGGGGCGGCAGACATCCATGGGGGAAGGGGATTCCGCCACGGTATGTCCTTCCGGATCGATGATCCGGGCGACCTCGGTATCAGACCAATACTCGTCCAGATCGTCGAGATCGTCGGAACGGATGTCTTGGTTGTCTTGGGAGTTCGCCATTCCCAAGGACTCTGGCTGTAGAAGCTAATCGACGATCCCCACGGACGGCGCCAGCTGTCGACGGTTGGGAGTACGGGGCCCCCGGGTGTCGAGCTTACTTGTTGAGCGTAAGGATCAACCGACCTCTTCTCTGCAGCCTTGAGGACTTTCGGGAAGACGACCTCGATCAAACAACCATAGACGGGGAAAGCACAAGGGGTTTAGACTGGTTCGGGCCCCTCAGGGAGAGGTAACAGCCCTACGTCCAGTGATCTGTATTCAAGGGGATATGGAGAAAGATTACAAAGAGAGTCCCGGGCCTGGCCAGCAAAGGGGGACTCTCGAGTTTCCCTAGTGGGAGACGAGAGCTTCGACTTGTCGTGGCCTTAGCCGGAGCCCCCGTGTGTGTGCAATATCTAGCAGCTAACCTTTACATGTACAACAGTGCAGTCTATTTATACACGAGCGTAAATAACATACTAATGGGCACGGAGCCTAGTATCCAGCGGTCCGAAGGCTGTCCTTGGGCACGCCATGCAGGAGCAGTTGCCGTCACCATTCGTGATTACGGGAGGACGGTATGGGAATAGCGCAATATGACGTGGGCAGGTAGCCACGGCCTTCTGCGTCTCTGACGGGACGTTACGGTCATGGTGGTGTCAGGGCATTTATTACAGCGGGTGGAAAGGATGCAAGCTTTGTTGGGGACGGGGTGACCTGAGCCCCTACCCGGGCAAGGTTAGGACCATGCCCGGGCTTGAACAAGGGCGGCTTGCTCGGGGAAGGCCGCGCGCGCTAAAAAAACGCAGCGACAATCCGATCATCCCTCCAGCCCCCGTAAAAATTTATTTCATATTTTTCTGAGCTTCCTATAGCCCTATATAAATTTTTAAAACCCCAAACAGTTTTCTAGAAAACCCTTTTTCTTTTAAATAAAACCTTCCTTTTTAAGACTCCCCCGGAATGCGCTTTCCATTTCTGGAAATACGCTTCCACTAAAAGCCACCCCACCACTCTCTCTCACTGACCTACGGGTCCCACATGTCAGTCCCTACTCCTAAATCCAACGGCGCCCATTGTTTTGCCTTCAATCCAACGGCCGCACCTCATCTTCTTCCTTCCGCCGCTGTTTCCCTCTCTCTTCACACCGCGCTGCCACCATTCCATCCGCCAGCGCCGCCATCGCCCACGGGAAAGTTCTACCGCCGCCACTCCCGTCCAAGCGTCGCCCTAGTTTTGCCATAACGGAAAAGCTCGCGCCGCCGCCAGCCTATTCCACCACCTCATACAGCCGCCACCGCCATGAAGTTCCTCGTTCGTGCCCGCTACTCCACCCCGACCTATAAAACCCTCCCTTCCGGCGCCACTACACCCTAAAGCCCCTTCTCCGCCCCTCAACATTTCCCCTAAAGCCCCAGGCCGCCGTCTCCGCCACCTCCTTCTCCAACTCCGGCCAACCTCCCCTACGTCACTCCAGTACCCCTCTAGCTTCGACACCTATAGGGAAAACGCTCCACTTCCCATCGTGAACCCAACCCGACTCCCACCTAAGTCCAATGCTCACTAGAGCCACCATCTCGTCATTGTCCCGTCACCTCACCGCCATCGCCTCGCCGCCACGGCATCTCCGGCTGTCCCAAGCTACACCACAACCACCAAAAGAACCCCTACACTCCCAAAATAACTATTTTTACATAAAATCCCCTACCCTTTTTCTTTTAGAAAACATTTTCAAACCTTTAGAAAATCGTACAACCATCACCTTTTTACCCAGACTCTTTTTATTTTGTCATTTATTTAAAACTTTTCTTATTTGGATATTTATTGGAGTTTCTCTCATTTACAACGTATAGACAACGAGTTACGTCCTCTCGAAAGAATGTCCACAAGAGATAATTAAGTGTGATCCAATCCTCAAATAAGGCAGGTTTTCTTATCCTTGATGCATTTTGATATACCTATATTTCCTTTACTTATTATTTTTTGCATATATTTTCTAGTTACTTATTTATACATACCAAGTATAATTTTTATCCAAGCCCCAATTACCCTAAAAGCAACCTAAAAATATTCAACCTTTGATAAACTCTAGAATAGGAAAAAAATTAAAATTTGATTATCTCATAAAAAGATAGAGAATTGGTCTGTACAAATAAGTTAGATTGGATAACTTATTTGTTGTGGAAAAGCTGTAGTCTGGAAGGTTGATTGAATTTATATAGAGTAATTCGGAAACAGTGTTATGTTATTTGGGCCCGTCGGTACATGGAAGTACCAGCTCAATAACACCAGGTAGAGAGAGTGTGAACTCCCTGGAATCGTTACTCTATAAAATATAGAAGCAGATTCGGAAACAATATTTTGCCGTCTTAGGTTAGAGGAATCAAGAGTATTGATTGACACTCAAGGGCACTAGATATTTGCTCTGTGGTATGAGAATATCTAGATATCGTTTGCTTCTATAAAAACTTGGGTTTAAAATAAATAAAAATAACACATTAATCATTCATCCATATAAGAGAGCAGTTATATGGGTAAAGCTGGATAGGTTCTGCAGAGCTAATAACAAATTCATCGATGGACCTTACTTCGGGTATATGAAGTCGTGTCAACTGGGTGATGCCCCTTTTATTTACCAAAATCCAAGAATTTATGAAAAATTGTTGTCTGGATGCAAATGAATAAGGATGGAGAAATATGATAGAATTTGTTCTACTATTATTAATTGTTTTAAAATAATGGTAGGACTTTTAAAGTTTAAAATTTGCATATTCACCATAAAGCATTACTATTCCTTGAATCCTGTTATCATATATTAATAGTGATATTCTTTCAAGAAACTTGCAAGTACAATTAGTACTTACCCACATTTTGTGGGCAATTTATTTCTTTTTACAGGATCCACTTTATAATTAGAAATGAACATTTATGAAGAAGGAAATTCGCATAGGATTAATTTCTAAGGTTTTTCTTATGCTCAGGCTCTGCCTGTGGTATATGGACATGTATTTTCTTTTTATTATCAGGTATATTTCCACTTCCGCTGTAAAATATTTTGTAACATGTAATAAATCAAGCAGACTGTACTATTTCTGAATGGAACTGAAATCCTGGACATTTTCTAGTAAATTTTACCGGAAATTTGGTCCGTCACGGAATGGTATCAGAGCTTGGCTTGACCATAGGTATCCTTAGGTTGGTTAGATAGAAAATAATGAAGTTAGGTTATATAAAATACTAAAATTTTCTCTTAAAACTTAAAACCTTATAAGAAAAGGCTTTGAAATTTGAAATATTACTATACTTCTTACCCAATTCTTTTAAAATTTCTACTCTTTTCTCATACTATTTAAGAAAATCTCAAAAATATTTCAAATCTTATCTTATAAAATGCTTTAAGTCTCCTTTCTTATAGTATTTTCAACAAGAAATTTGGTAAATTTTAAGAAAATTTTGTAGTTAACACCCAAATTTATGCATTAAAACATGAAATTTGCATACTTTTGTTTGAATTTTTAAATTTTCTCTTGTGTGTACTATAAAAATAAGTTCAAAATTTTAAAAATTACATCTTTACATGGAAAATTTTACTAATAATCAAGAAAATATTAACCTTAACATTTATATTTAAATAAAAAGCCAAACTCGAACCTACCAAACCACTAATATGCATAAAAACTATATAATCTAGAATCAATCAAAACCAACTATAACAACTTAAAAGCTCTAACATATAAGAAATTACTTTCTCTTTCAAAATCCTTGTTAAATTTCTTTCCTTACTTTAACTTTCATAACCTTTTTAATAAACTATATAAACAACTCTAAATACAAATCTTAATACTTTAAGAAGAGAATAAGCAATAATAAAACAAATATACAAAATTTTAGATAGAAATCAACCATGTATAAACTTAAGACTCATATCCCAAAATACAAATTTAAGTAAAGAAATACCTTTATATCCTACCCACTAAGAACATTCTCACTCTATATTAATATAAAAATCTATCTAAGAATTAACCTAGGAATCTATAATCATAAAAGCCATTACCAAAACTTCCCACTAGACATTATATAGAAACTACCGTAAAAGACTCCACCAATATACCATTATTATGCAAAATTCAAACTATATTTGTCGGGACCCCCCTAGCGGAGGGAAGGTCCCACCTGTGCTTTACCTGTGCTAGTCCCTGGATCAGTAGCTAGCACACACAGATAACAGAACTTGGATCACAACCATGACAATTAATTTACATAAATTTACATCAGAGTGCGTCTCATGCGTGGTTACAAAAGATTGGCTCGAAGGCGTTACAAAAGCGGAAGACTTTCTATTACAACTGAAATTCCAAAAGTGGAAAACCAAAACAATCCCCACAGGCAAAGCTGGAGGAACGCATCCCTAGGCGTCGGTATACTCCTCGTTTTGGACTCCGTCGACGAAGACGTAGGCTTCAGGCTCTCCATCTTCGGGGTCGCACGGGTACTCCACACCTGCGCGTCGGAATGCGCAGCCCCGCGGCAAAGCGCGAGGGTGAGTATTGGTGAAAATACTCGCAAACCAATTGACATATGCATATGCATGGTCTAGACAAGGGATAGGTAGGGCTCAGTTGCGGAAAGCAAGTTTTGAAATAGTTTGCCTAATATTTTTAAAGCAGTTTAGGGAAAGAAGTGGAGTAATCAAATTCATTGATAAAACATTTAAATCATCCGGCCCCTGTAGGAGCCCGGTTTTACTAAACCGAACCCCTCAGTGTTAACAGTACGTGTCCCAAGGATCAGTGCACGTACCCACAGTAAACAGAAGCACAATACCATTGCCAACACCGCATTAACTAGAAAGTAAATCAGAGTGCTGCGGAGCAATAGATTACATTAGTTCATAGCATTGGGTCCTGACTAATACAAATAACATGGTAAACCAAAAGTGGCGAGCCATTACGGCCACAGGCACACGCTGATCTAGGAAGTAGCTAGAAGTCCGGATCCACCTCCGGGAAAACAGCAACGAAGTCCTGCGCGTCCTCGAACTCCCGACACCATCGCGATAAATGCAACCCGCATGAAAGGCGGGGTTAGCATGAGAATGCTAGCAAGTCTTTCCTGGGAAGGGCCAGGCTAAGGCTCATCCATCCTAGGAAAGCTAAGGGTTAATTTGCACAAATGCATTTAACTTAGAAGTATAAAAGTATTTAAGGAAACAATAATAAATAACTAATAATTCTCAATAAACCAAGAAATAACCAGGTTCTCAATCTCCGACTCAACTTCCTCATACCTCATAGTTCTCAAGTCATCATCACATGTTCTCAATTCTCACATACCAATCTCATTCTCACTAGCAACGGCACGCATGCCGGAAAACCTTACCCGGGTCATGTTAATTAAGGTGAAGTTACGTTGTAAAAAGCCACCAAGTCGCTCTTAACCAGGAGCATGGCCATTCGAATGGGTTTACACTCTGCAGAGGTTGTATGCTTTACCCGCAAGATAAGTACCCTCCCGTCGAAGAGTACCGTAACAAGATCCATTAAAAGTCTAACCCCAGCCTTGCCACGGTAATACCTGATATTACACACAAATATCCCGGGGGCTTCGACCATACCTGATATTACACACAGGTATCCCAAAGTCCCATCCCCGGGCAATACACCGGCGGTGACGCATCCCTCGGGACCTCACCCACGGTGCACGTACCGTGACAAACCTGACGTTATTCTCCCTCTAGATCAGGCCCGTCCCATACCGAGCTTGCGGTCGCACGGGAATATCTTGGTTAAACTCATCACAATCGTCGATCTTTATACTCGGAGCGGCAGTCAAACACAAACCCAAGTCTCGTGCACGAAGGCACCCACCATACATTCCAACCGCTCCCGATCCCAATTATTAGTTGGTCAAATTTTAATTAAAGAGTGATCAAGCCCACCATAACCAAGTTCACCAGTCTCATTCTCAGATTTACAATTCTCAAGATGAATATAATAGGGATCACCGCTGCGGGAAATCAATCCCCGATGTCCAACTAAGCACTGCTAAGCCAACTAGTATTTAAAACAGTAGGGAATAGTTAAATACATTATCCTAACGGCCATTCATGACAGTAGGTGCATGTTCCGACGGTGAAGCCATGCACGGGAAATATTTAAGCAATGTACGCACAGTTTAATTAATTAGCAATTTTGGGAAAAATCTAGAAATTAGGCCTCTAGGGGAAAGACTTGCCGCGATTGAAGTCGTGCGGCTGCTCGGCTTGGTCTTCAGCTCCTGACACGAACTCGACCGGATCTAGCGATTGCAAACAACATTCATTCAACACCTTGCATGAAAACATGCATGCAAAAATAAATGAATGAGCATGCATGAGTATGGTAAAGTAATGCTTGCATTTGATTTAAGATTTTTGGAAATTGATTTTACTTTTAAAATGGCATATACTATTAAAGTAATCAGATAAAATATTTTATTTTGAATAGCAATTATCAAAAATACATTTTATAAACGTGAGCTTACAAAAATGAAGAATTAATATCTTTATTATTTTGGAAATTTTATTTTATAATTTTAAAACTTTTATTTCATATGAAATGGAAATTAGCTAATAAAGATATATAACATGAATATTTTATTTTGAATAGAAAATACAGAAAATAACTAATTATATGAAAAATGGATAAATATTGTTTTCATTTTATTTGAGAATTTCAGAAATTTATTTCTATTAAAAAGACACTAGCTACTACTATAACAATACGATATAATTAGTTGAATGCAATTAAATAAAATATTTTATTTGAAACTAATATTTCTGAGAATAAAATAATTACACACTAATCGAATAAATATTACTGGAACTGATTTTGGAAATTTTAAGAATAATTTTTATCCTTAAGGAATAAGCATATATGTTTTATTGCAATTAGGTAAATCATTTTATTTTTATTTTTATTAAAATTTCTGTAAATAAACGAATTACATATTAAATATTATTTTATGTTTATTAATCATTTTCAGAAACATTAACTTATTTTAAATGTATATATAAACAATTAAAGCAATGACAATATGCACTTTTCTTTAGTCCAAAATATGCAGAAAATAAAATATATTCAGAAAATTACATAAAATTTATGGGAGCCAGAATACATCCCGATCTACCCACTGGAATTGATTTCATCCAAAACGGATAAACGAGGAATTTTTGGTGGAGATCGGAAGAAGTGAACAGAGTGAAAAGAAGCTGTTCTAGCTGCAGCAGATTCCGGCGAGGTCTTCGGCGAACAAGAACGTTGCGCTCGGTCAACCATTCTTTGATCGCTTGATTGGGATAGATTCGCGACGAAGATAGCAAGGATGTCCTCAGATGGTTTGAGGATATTCGCAGCGAGGCAGCGTTGAGGCGAGGAGAAGTGGAGATAGCCAAGAATGGAGAGGCAGAGCTTTGGCGTTCGATTCCCGGAGCTACAAGCCTCGGATCTAGGAGTTCTTGGGCAAAATAGAATCAAGAGAGGATCCTCTAGAACGTCCTTGAACAGTTTTTGAAATGGAGACTTACCCTATAGCGAGATTGAGAGAGAAGGGGTGGCCGGGCATTGGAGAAGGAAGGGGAGGCAGGGTGAGGCGCGGGCGACGGCGCCGGAGGAGGAGGGCAGGGTGCCGGTGGTGGCGGAGCTTTGGCTGGCGGTGGCGGCTGCATGCACATGCATGCACGCACAGGAGAAGAGGAGAAAGAGAGAAAGAAAAATGGGAAAGAAGAAGGAAGGAAGAAGAAGGGAGGAAGAAAGAAGAAGAAGAAAGAAGGAGGAGCTCACCGGGGTCGGCTCCCACGACGATGATGGCGGCCGGCAAGGTGGAGGTGGCACGGCCGGCTGAAGGGAGGCAGGGTGCTGCCTGGAAGGGGGAGGGAGTGAAAAAGATAAAGGAGAGAGAAGAGAGGTAAAAGAAATAGGGAAGGGGAGGGGTAAAAAGGGAAAAGGGGTAAAAATAGGGGTAGAAATGGAAAAAGAGATGTGAGGGGAGGGGTAAAAGAGAAAATAGGATTATTTTGTAGAGAAGTTTTGATATTATAAATAGCAATTAGTTTTTCCGGAAAACAAATTAACAATGCAAATGCAATTTGAAAAAGAAATGACTTTTAAATATGCCATACAAAAATTGAACTTTTGAAAATGTGACATGCTCATTTGCAAAGTTTAAAATTTTAAAACTTTAATGCAGAAATGCAAAATGCAGATGAAATATTTTTATTTATTATTATTTATTTTATTTTATTTTATTTTGAAAATGAGGATGTCACAGTCCCAACCGGCTCATGCCCAAAGGCTGGCTCACGATACAAATCGTGGTTTTAAACCAAAACATTTTCCTTACGGTTAATCCACCGAAGGACCAATAACTCTCGACGGCTAACAACCGTATGCATAATACCACACGTCTGCTAAACCTCCGAAGTCATCTCCTCACGACTAACCACCGTAAGCTCCCAAACAAAACACGGCACCTGCCGGTTTTCTTCTTTAAAACCACTGAGAAAGAGAGGGAAGAAAAACTACTATTGTGGCAGCGCCACCGTCGTCCGCCCTTAACTATGGGCACGGCTATCTAGATAGTTTTACTCTCTGCAGAGGTCGCACGCTTTACCCATGAGAGGTGGTTTTTCCTAGGAATCACCCAAAGGAAAAATGATCACCACAAGGCCTTTGACAATCTCGCTCCTAGCTTGGCATCCCCTCTAAGGTTTCCACCGCAGCGCTGGTCTCCCCAGTTGGCTGAAGCCCCGTCTTGAGCCTGGTAGGTTGACGAATGCTTCGCGCTTACTCCACCACACGGGATATCCAAACTAGGAGTTCAAAAGCTACTCAGTCAGGTCCCGCCCATATAGGCACTCACGGTTGCACTGTTGTACTTAGTCTTGTCAACCACAAGGTCGCGGTCCTTAGGGACTGGGGTGGTTCCCACACTGGACCCGATTCTTGTGCTTACTGCACCAGCCAATCAATCTGTCCACCCCAATCAAGTTTTACAAACGTTTCCAGAAACCCCAGGTGACATACTCGCCACCTGGCACTAACATTTTTCCCACAGTAGCACCCTGCTACTGCTAATCAAACAAGCACTTTACAAACAGAGAGATACTTTGAATTAAAACAGATTTAAATCGGGGGTAATTTGCTCATCATGTGATAATCATCTAATAATGACTAGTAGCATGACTAAGCAAGCTTAATTGAGCTAATCAAGGATCGACAAGTTATTACGGATTAATTAGCCTAAGGTTATCAAAGATCAGGATTAATAACATAATTAAAGTGTATTAGGTTCTTAACTAGGTTCCTACTAATATGACAAGGATTACTTAACATAGCTATGCACATTTATCAAACTTCTAGTAAAACATTTGTAAATCTAGGTTTCAACATAGTCGAAGGTATTTGGGGAAGATGTCAACAATGACTTGCCGTGACTATAGTCGTACTCCTGCCCGGCTTGATCCTCGGTCCCAGGCACGGATCCGGTCGAGTCTAGCGAAGGCAAATAACAAGCATTTCAAACAAGGAATAAAATAAAATAAAATTATGCATGCAAAATGGATGCTTAAACATGAGGGTGACATGTAGATTGAACTCTTTGGGAGAATTTTCAGTTTACTATATTTATAATTTAAAAACTCTATTCTGCATAAAATTTAGCTAATAACATTGGTGGTAAAATAATTTCTTTTAAATAGAGAATACATAAAATAAATTATTTTCATAAAATAAATATTTATTTTATTTCCTTTAATAACCTTAGAAACCATTAATTTTATGCTAATTTGTTATAATTAATTAGAAGTAATTAATGCATGTGTTAAGATTTATAAAATCAAAACAATGCATTAATATGCATGAAATTGTGCAAATTATATTTTTAAATCGATTAGTGCATTTTTATAAGTTTTTTAAAATTTTATTTCATTAAATTTGGATTTACATTTTAAAAGATATAAAAATAACAAATTTTTACTATTTAAAATTATTTAGAAAAGGGAGAATAGTTTGGGTGGTAGCGGCTTGGTTCGCCCAAATGGGCGAGATTTGGCGGTGGCGTGGCACAGGCACCAACCCAACACGCTGAGATCGCGGCGCTCAAGCGCCATGGGCGTGCCCACGCGGCGGATGCGTGCTGCAGACGGCCGAATGAAGCGGGCAGGCAATGCAGCCCAGCCGTCGTCTTGCAAGGCCGTACCAGAGATGACAATGGCCGGCAGATGGCCCAAGCAGCGCAGGGAGAGGTGGTGACGGGTGGGCTCCACCACACGACCTAGAGCAGGCAGCGCTAGGAGGTTCGAGCATGGCGATTCCGGAGATGGCGGCGGCCCCATGGCGAGCGAGGAAAAGGAAGAGGAGAAGGGAAGGCCGGGGTGGGGTTTCACATGAGGAGAGGACCCACATGAGCTTGGCGGTGCTCGGCAATGTGAGGCAGGCGGCGTTCGTCGCCCGACCGAACGGCGAGGGAGCGAGGCGGCTGGGTCATGAAGCTTCAAGGAGGGACGGAAGCTAGGGGTGGCGATGGCGAGGGCGGACGTGGCGTGGCGGCATGGCGACGCGGCCGAGGTTGGGCGGCGAGAGCATGGCGCCGCCGGCCCGAACGGAAGGGCGGCGGCGCGGCGGGGAAGATGCCCTAGGGGCTAAGGATGGTGTAGGAGCGAGGAGAAAGAGAATTACCCGGTGGCGAGCTCCCACGGTCGGCGAGGTGGAGAGCAGCTGACGACGGCGCCCGCTTGCTCGGCGACAAGGCAAGGAAACCTGAAAAACGGGGCAACGAAGGTAAGGGGAGGGACGTGCCGGAGGGGTTCGGCCGAGGGAGGACTCATCGGTGGGATCAAGGGAGAGGGACAGCGAGGGGAAGGGAGAGGCAGTGAGATAGAGAGAAGGCTGCGTGGGAGTGAAGCAATGAGGGGTGAGGTGGCAACGGGAGAGAGAAGAGGGGGAGAGAGAGAGAGGAGAGGGAAGTGAAAGAAGAGAGTGACAAGGGAGAGGGACCCAATTGTCATAGAGAGAGAAAGGGGTTTAAGGGAGAGAGAAAATAGGTAGGGTTTTAAATAAGAAAATTAATAATCCATTTAATTAGTCACTTAGTGGGCAATGTGAATTTTAATTTGGATTTAGTTTTTAAATTGTTGCTTTAAAAGTATAATTTGAAATCACAAATTTTACAAATTTTCATAATAGGTTTTTAGTGAATATTTTGCAATTAAATATTGTGAAAGCAACTCTTTTTAATTACGGTTTTCATTTGAAATGATAAACTCAAAACTATTTTCTTTATAGGAAACAAAGTATTCTTAAAACTCAAATAAATTCTTTAATCTTGATAAATCATTTATTAAAGGCTTCGTTTTTGCAAGATTTTAAAACTTTATTTAAAAACAAGCATCATTGGAATCAAATTTGTTTAAAGAGCTAGGGTTAAATTTTTAACAAATTTTATTTAAAACTCTTCTTTTATTGGGGAAACCAAATTATTTAGATTTATAAGCTCAAAAATTATTGTAGCATACCTATTTTCAAAAAGTTTTAAATTTTAGTGAAATTCATTAAAATGCAATCGCATGATGCATGATGATTTTCAGTTTTATTTGAAAATAGGGATGTAACAATATTAAAAAATAATAATAATAATCATTCAAAAACCCCAAAAAAAGAGATAACCTTAGAATAAAATATATAAAAGATCTAACATATATTCAATCTATATAATTACCCTTACTTTTGTAACCACTCACTAGAATAATTTTACTTCATATTCGTGACACATTAAAAATTACTCTAGAAATCTTGAATCACAAAACTATGACCAAAATTTGACATATAAGAAAATTACCCTAGAAAGACCTCTACCAATATATTACCATTATAACAAAACCATATTAAAGTTAGAAAGACCTTTACAAATACATAATCAGAGTAGCATAGCGGATGCATAAGTGGACCCATAACCCACAAACCTAAATTAAATAATAATAATAATAAATAATAATAAAACTACCTTAACTTCAAAAAGAATTTATCCCAACTTAAAAATTTAAAACATCTCAAACCAATACCAATCTTCCAAATTAAATCTCACCATATACCTGGTAAAACGCTAAAATTGTAATAATTTACTTTAAAATATTTTTAACAAGATATGTATCTCAAATAACTACATTACTTTTAATATTCAAAATATATTTAATAAATATTTATCACATGCCGATAAAATACCAAAACTATAACAATAATTTATTTATAGAATATGTACAAATCTCATTCCTAACCAAGATACTACAAATAACCTACCATTAACATTTTATAAATCATTAACCTTAAAATACAATTGAGATAATTTTTATATAATAAAAAACCCAAATTCACACTAAGTGAATCTCGGGGACGAGATTCTTTTTAAGGGGGTAAGTCTGTCACATACCCAAATTTTCAAATTCGGTATAAAATATTTTCACAAAAGTTATAAATTAAACCCCTACAATTATTCCTAAATTTTAAATAATTTTCTAAACAAAGCACCTATTTATTCTCTAAAGAAAATACCCTATCTCTCTTATTCTAAAAATAAAAATCCCATAAAATAATAAATATTATTTCATATTTGGATTCTACTCATTTTTCTGAATTTTTAAAAATTTATTTCATATTTTTCTGAGCTTCCTATTGCTCTATATAAATTTTTAAAACCCCAAACAATTTTCGGGAAAAACCTTTTTCTTTTAAATAAAACCTTCCTTTTTAGGACTCCCCCGGAATGCGCTTTCCATTTATGAAAATACGCTTCCACTAAAAGCCACCCCACCACTCTCTCTCACTGAGCTACGGGTCCCACATGTCAGTCCCTACTCATAAATCCAACGGCGCCCATTGTTTTGCCTTCAATCCAACGGCCGCACCTCATCTTCTTCCTCCCACCGCTGTTTCCCTCTCTCTTCACACCGCGCCGCCACCATTCCATCCATCATGCATATCGCCCACAGAAAGTTCTACACCGCCACTCCCGCCCAAGCCGCCTGCTTTTGCCATAACGGAAGCTCACACACACCACTTATTCCGCCACCTCATACAGCCGCCACCGCCATGAAGTTCCTCATTCGTGCCCGCTACTCCACCCCGGCCTATAAAACCCTCCCTTCCGGCGCCGCTACACCCCAAAGCCCCTTCTCCGCCCCTCAACAATTTCCCTAAAGCCCCAGGCCGCCGTCTCCGCCACCTCCTTCTCCAACTCCGGCCAACCCCCCCTACGCCACACTCCAGTACCCCTCTAGCTTCGACACCTATAGGGAAAACGCTCCACTTCCCATCGCGAACCCAACCCGACTCCCACCTAAGTCCAATGCTCACTAGAGCCACCTTCTCGTCATTGTCCCATCACCCCTCCGCCATCACCTTACTACCACGGCATCTCCGGCTGTCCCAAGCTACACCACAACCACCAAAAGAACCCCTACACTTCCAATTTCATGAAACCGCCGCCGATTGCTCGCCACCGGCCTCCCTCGCTGTCGCCGGTGAACTCTCCCGCGGCCCTTCTTTTCTTCCCCTTCCTCGATCTCCCACTGACCACCATGCCCCACCCATCAGCCTCAGCCTCACAAGCGCACCCACTGCCGCCTGGGTCCCGCGTGTCAGCCACGTTGTAGCCAACCGGGCCAAGCCCAACACCATTGGCATAGCAAAGGTTAAAACCCTTTTCTATTTTCATTTTTCCATTCAAACTTATGTATTTTATTCAACCATTAAAACCCTTCCAAAAATACTCCAAAAATTCATGAAAATCTAAAATGAAATAAAAAAATTATATAAAATAATAAAATACCTTTTAATAAAATAACTCTAATTAAATTATTTTAATTCTCTCTTCTTTATATACTAAAACCTTTTAATTGAGTAATATAGAAATAAAATTAGTAAAAACTTCCTATATATAAATTCCTCAAAATAATATTTTACATCTAAAAATAATATCCTGCATTTCTAAAACCTATAGAAATTCAAACTTAAATTTAAAACCCTTTCTTTAAATAAATGAAATTTCCTAAAAATAAAATTAATACAAAGATCTTACTAGTAGATTTCACATAATCCACTCAACTCATATAAACATTTCCATATAAGATTATAATGCCCAAATCAAATCTTCTAACTAATATCATTATAAGGTCAAATAGGAATACTAATATCAAAAATTAATATTAAATATAAATTTTAACCTATTTTATATCTCTACATAATTCATACTCAAATAATTGATTACCCATTAACCAAATCCTAAAACATATACTTAACTTAAATTACACCCAAAATAATCAAACCTATACAACTAATCCTAATTTTATGCTGCCCAAAATAACTATTTTTACATAAAAACCCTACCCTTTTTCTTTTAGAAAATATTTTCAAACCTTTAGAAAATCGTACAACCCATCACCTTTTTACCCAGACCCTTTTTATTTTGTCATTTATTTAAAATTTTTCTTATTTGGATATTTATTGGAGTTTCTCTCATTTACAACGTATAGACAACGAATTATGCCCTCTGGAAAGAATGTCCACAAGATATAATAAGTGTGATCCAATCCTCAAATAAGGCAGGTTTTCTTATCCTTGATGCAATTTGATATACTTTTATTTCCTTTACTTATTATTTATTGCATATATTTTCTAGTTACTTATTTATACAAACCAAGTATAATTTTTATCCAAGCCCCAATTACCCTAAAAGCAACCTAAAAATATTCAACCTCTGATAAAACTCTAGAATAGGCAAAAATATTAAAATTTGATTATCTCATAAAAAGATGGAGAATTGGTCTCTACAAATAAGTTAGATTGGATAACTTATTTGTTGTGGAAAAGCTGTAGTCTGGAAGGTTGATTGAATTTATATAGAGTAATTCGGAAACAGTGTTATGTTATTTGGGCCCGTCGGTACAGGGAAGTACCAGCTCAATAACACTAGGTGGAGAGAGTGTGAACTCCCTGGAATCGTTACTCTATAAAATATAGAAGCAGATTCGAAAACAGTGTTTTGCCGTCTTGGGTTAGAGGAATCAAAGTATTGATTGACACTCAAGGGCACTAGATATTTGCTCTGTGGTATGAGAATATCTAGATATCGTTTGCTTCTATAAAAACTTGGGTTTAAAATGAATAAAAATGACACATTAATCATCCATCCATATAAGAGAGCTGTTATATGGGTAAAGCTGGATAGGTTCTGCAGAGCTAATAACAAATTCATCGATGACCTTACTTCGAGTATATGAAGTTGTGTCAACTGGGTGATGCCTCTCTTATTTACCAAAATCCATGAATTTATGAAAAATTGTTGTCTGGATTGCAAATGAATAAGGATGAAGAAAGATGATAGAATTTGTTCTATTATTATTAATTGTTTTAAAATAATGGTAGGACTTTTAAAGTTTAAAATTTGCATATTCACCATAAAGCCTTACTATTCCTTGAATCCTGTTATCATATATTAATAGAGATATTCTTTCAAGAAACCTGCAAGTACAATTAGTACTTACCCACATTTTGTGGGTAATTTATTTCTTTTTACAGGATCCACTTTATAATCAGAAATGGACATTTATGAAGAATGAAATTCGCATAGGATTAATTTCTAAGGTTTACCTTATGCTCAGGCTCTGCCTGTGGTATATGGGCATGTATTTTTCTTTTTACTACCAGGTATATTTCCACTTCCGCTGTAAAATATTTTGTAACATGTAATAAATCAAGCAGTCAGATTATTTCGAATGCAATCAAATCTCGACGATTGGCATTCTGGACATTTTCTGGTAAATTTTACCGAAAATTTGGTCCGTCACACCTGACTCCTTGGATTTCCAAAGAATCTTCAAGAGTCTCTACTAGTATACCACCAGATTTTCCCTTAGCACCAATCCAATGCCAATTAAAGTCTCCATTCCTATCTATCCTTCTAAGGAAGCTAGGGTCCATCTTCTTTTTCTGAGTCTCAATCAAACCTACAAAATCAGGGGACACTTTCTTAAACATGTTGTTCAGGCAGCACCTCATGCATTTCTTTCCTAAACCTCTACAGTTCCGTATAAGACCTTTCATTATTTACTTTTTTTTAGAAATTATAACTCTCTTGCCTCTATTTCTTTTCCTCCCTGATTGAACAAATTTCGTCTCTTCAAAGTTGGATCGTTGTCCTCTAGACTTCCAATGGTAACAACTTTGGCAAGTGCTTTTTTATTTTGAGAAGCATCTTCTTCACAGGAAACATAATCACTTCCCCCCTTCTTCCTCAAGCCAACCCAAAAATTTCACCAAATTCAAATTTTGTTTATCATTGATATCCTTACTAACTTTATTTTTCTTAGCATCTTTTTTCCTCTTAACAGAGTTCAGATTGATTTTGGCCTATTCAAGATCTCTTAACAGGTCAAAACTCTCTATTTCGTTATCCTTACAACCAACCCCCATATCATCAGCCAAGCCCCCTAGATAATCTTAGCTAATAGAGTTAAAAGGGTTTACAGATTCTTGATCATTACCTTCTATGTTCTTCTTCCTCTTGGCCTTGGTAGCTTTTTCCAGCACAGGGGTGTTAGACTTCCCTCTTCTGGTGCTCTTTGTCACTGGTTCAGTGATCACTTTCTTAGGTCTCCCCTTCTAAGTTATTTGCCTGGCAGGTTCCACCACTTGCAACACTTCCTCCTTGCTTTGTTCTTCCTCTTGGATCTCCTCCAAGGTTACCCCATTGCTTTTCTTCATAAAAGAGCCATATTCATCCACAGTTCCAGAATGGTGCATTTCAATGCTTCCATAGGTTGAACCTGCTCCAACCTCCCATTCACTACTCAGGCTCTCCTGAGAGTCCTCCATCTGTACATCATAGTCATCTTCTTCTCTGGCTCTTTTCCCTTTGTTTTTTTCTCACTGTTTTTGTTTCCGTTAGGATCTAGTGGCTCACTCTCCTTGCATGTTTGTATAGTAATCCCTCCCCCTCCTTGATAGTGCACAGACCTGACAAAATTCCCTCTTTCTTTTACTATTGGAGGAGCTCATTTGCACAGCCTATCAAACACGGAAGCATTATTCTTATTGTTCTTGTTCCCATGCTGACTCCCTTCACCACCCAGATTATCTTCCTGCCTCTCTTCATTTCTTACTTTTTCAGCACTTTTGTTTCCTCCATCTCTAACCCCTCCAGGGAGTTCAGCTTATTATATAAAGTCATACAGGAGTCTTCTATCTTTTTCTTTGATGACAACTTTCACCACCCTGAGAATTTTAAATTTATCCCTGCAAGCAACTGTTACCCTCACAAAGTCAAATCTGCCAATGCTTGACTTGCCTATTTCAATAGGATCTCCCACCAAAGCTGCCACACCACTAATTGTAGGGTGTGACCTTTTAGTTATGGGGATATTCCTAATCCTGACCCACACATCATCTAGGCTCCAGCTCCTCCTTGGCCCTTGCAAATTACACGTCGACACGTGTCGCCGAGACGCGCCTCCATAGGCCAGCCCCACATGTCAGGCACGCGATGAGTCGTCAGGTTCATTAAACCCGATGACATAGCCTCACCCTGACATGTGGGGCCAAGGCGCGGGGCTCTCAGGCCCATGGCCTCACCGGGCTGCCATGTGGGCCCCACACCTATGTGGTCAGTGCTTCCTCTGCCGACGACATAAGGTTTGAAAAAAATAGGGGGCCTCACGGGATCGAACCCTGGTCGCCTGGGGGATCACACACGAGGTCTACCTGGTTAAGCCAGTCGATTGTTACGTTCATATCGACCTTATACAATGCGCTACTCTTTTAACCTATCACTGGCTCACCGTTGGCCCTACATGGCAGGCTGGGCGAGCCATGCAGCTCACGCACCTCCGTAGGCCGGCCCTACATGTCAGGCACGCGCTGAATCGTCAGGGTCATTAAACCCGACGACATAGCCTTGCCCTAACATGTGGGGCCAAGGAGGAGGGCTCTCAAGCCCATGGCCTTGCCGGGCTGCCATGTGGGCCCCACGCCTATGTGGTCGGTGATGCCGCTGCCGACGACATAGGGTTCAAAAAAAAGGGGGCCTCACGGGATCGAACCCTGGTCACCCAGGGGATCACGCACGAGGTCTACCCTATTAAGCCAGTTGGTCAAGTCGTTGTATCGTTAGTCATAGGGTAGTGTATATTTTTAATTTATCTTGCAGAGGGAAAGAGGCCTGTATGGCAAGTCGGGAGTGGCATGGTGTGGACCCACCTGTTAGTGAAGATGGGCCCGTGGGTCACACCCTATGCCCTTGGTCTTACAAGTGGGCCCCACGACGTGGACCTACATGTGAGGACGAGGCAGTGTCGTCGTGTTCAATACACCCGACAACATAGCTTTGCCCTGACACATGGGGCCAAGGGGCGAGGCTCTTATGCCATGGCCTCACCGGGCCCCACGACATGGCCCTACATGTCAGGGTGAGGCTGTATCGGCAGGGTCATTCAAACCGACGACATAGGTACCCCTTACATGTGGGGCCATGAACCGGGGGGCTCCCGCGGCAACGGCGCTCCATAATCTCCCCGATGACATAGCTACTTTCCCGCGCTCCACATTTTGAACAATTGGCTACGCGGGACACGGCGGGGGCCTGGATCCATGCTTGTCATCGGGTTTGCACGAAACCGACGACATATCCTTACTATATTTCATCGGCTCGTGGGCTGATGTCATAGAGTAACCTAGCCAACGACCCCACGGTCATTTCCTGTAGTGAACCCAGAAGCTCTTGTTCAGTGAGTTCATCAGAAAGTCACTCCACCTCAGTTAACCATCTCTGAAACTCCTCTTGAATCCATAGCTTCTCAACTTTCGGTTCATTCTACAACTTCATCCTCCGAAAATATAGCCGAAAAGACGATCCTTGAGTTTTCCGCTCCGTCTAGTGCCAATGTTCGTACCGAACCAGAAACCAATGTGGGGGAAGGTAGTTTTGAATTGAAACCGACGCTGATCAACATGGTGCAGGCTAGCCCGTTTTGTGGCAAGCCTAATGAAGATGCCAACGCTCATCTCCAGCATTTCCTGGAGATTTGCAACACTTTCACCATAAGAGGAGCATCCCTTGATGCCATTTGACTCCGTCTATTTCCGTTTTCCCTCCTCGAGAAGGCGAAACTTTGGTTCTATTCCAATAAAGACACCATCATTACTTGGAAAAAATGCTCCAATGCCTTTTTGGCAAAATACTTCCACGTGGGCAAAACCAATGCCCTATGGAACAAAATTTCAAACTTTCAGCAACAAACCGATGAATCAATTCGGAGGCCTGGGAAAGACTTTAGGAATACATTATGGCCTGTCCACACCATGGAATGGAGGACTGGGCTATAATTCAGAGCTTTTATCATGGGCTCAGTAAGACAGCTCGTGAGCATCTCGATGCCGCATCGGGAGGAGCCTTCTTTTCTCTCAAAGTGAGCAGCGCTCGCAAGCTCATTGAGAAGATGGTCTCCAACCAAATCTGGAGCGAAGACAAGATCCAAAATCGTACCCAAGGAGTGCACCAGATTGATGGTGTAGACATGTTCGCAGCCAAGCTTGACTTGCTTATGAACAGTGGTGGATTTAGGGGGTGTTTGGCAGAGCTCCAACTCTCAACTCCGCCCCAGAGTAGTGCCAAACACCTTAACTCCACGTAACTTTGGAGCAGGCAACTCCATGGAGCAGTCTCCCTCGCAATTCATTTTTGTGGAGTAGCTTGAAAGGTGCTCCCCGGAGTTGTGGATCTGCTCCATAGTAGATCTGCTCCACAGTGGAGTTATGGAGCAGAGCTGAAAAATTAGAGCTGGAGCCCTGCCAAACACCCCTTAGTGTAGAGCATGGGGTGCAGATGCACCCCCAAAATTTTTGGAAACAAATCGATTATATGTATTCAGCCCAGCCCAAGTAACATATAGGTATTCAGCCCAACCTAGCCCACCCCCAAAGTGAAGCACAAGTGCACAACCAGGCACCGGCCCACCTCAAGCCCCAGCGCAGTGATCCCCTCTCAGCTCTCGGTCTCGGCGTCTCGCTACACAGCAGGCAGGTACGCGAGCGGTCGCCCCTCCTGTCTTCTCTCTCTAATTCCCAAATCCCAATCCCCAACCCCAACCCTAAATGGCTAAATCCCTAAATCTAAATCCCCCTCTTCACCTCTTGCATGTCATGTTTGAATCCTGTAGATTCATTTTCTTCTTTTAACAAGGAGCAACTTCTTAAACTTGCCAAGTTCTATCCTAAAGACTTCTCGAGTACAGATTTGGGACAACTTTCTTGCAACTAAATATGTTTATTGGTGATATGTGCAACGATGCAAGGTTTCAAGAAGTGAAGAACCTTAGTGAGCTCTCTATTAAACTTGTTGAGACAAAGAAACATGATCACTATAAACTTGTTTACTTGTTGCTCAAATTGGTGTTGGTCCTTCTAGTGGCTACTGCAAGTGTTGAGAGAGTATTTTCAGCAATGAATCATATGAAGATCAAGCTACAAAATAGTTTGGATGATCATACTTAAATGACTCCTTGGTGACCTTCATTGAGCGTGATTTTTTTCAACATGTCACAAATGTCAAATGATGATGTTATCAAACGTTTGAAGAAATGGCGAATCGTCGAGTGAAATTGAAAGTTTAGATTTATATTAATTAGTTAATATTTTGGACACATCGATATGGCTGTATTGGAATTATGTATGGATTTTAATCTGAACTATTCTATTCACTGTTATGTGCTTTCTGACTCTGTTGTCGTTGAATTGTGTCGTTTAAGTTCGCACCCCATCTTTGAATTCCTGGATCCGCCACTGCTTATGAAGAGACTGGCGTCACCTGACAGAGTCCAGTTCGTCGACTCTCGCATGACTTGTGAAGTGTGCGGAGATACGGGACACATGCACTGGCAACAATTGCATAGAAACTTGGCCTGAGGATGTGAACTTCGTCAACAACGGATTCCGACCTTGGCAATCAAGTTTCACTCCAGGTTGGAACACCAAACCAAACTTTTCTTCCGAAAACCGTCAATCAGGTAACGGAAATTTGCCTCGTAACGAGCCTTCTTTCAAAGAGTTTATGCTAGGCCAGTCTAAGATCAATGAGAGCATAAGTAGGAAATTCATTGCCAACGATCGAATTTTGGAAGATATATATAGACTCTAAAATGAACTCGTTCACCTCTGCGTTGCAAAATCAGCTGAGCTTTAATAAGATGCTAGAAACACAGATAGCTCAAATGGCCGCAGCTTTACCTAACGCTAACAATAGAAAGCTTCCGGGCCAACCGGAAGTAAATCCAAAAGAAAATGTTAGTGCTATGACCTGCTGAAGCAAAGTAAAAGAAGGTAATTCCCGAAGACTCAGACAGCTAGGAATTGGAAATTCCGCCTAAGAAAGTGCACCAAGGAGAGAGTTGAGGAACTAAGAACAAACCGCAAGAATTTAGCGACACATATGTGCTGCCATTCCCTCGACGTCGGCGGAAGGCCTCCATCGAGGAGCAATTTGGGAAGTTTGTTAAGGTAATTCGTAAATTGTATGTCAATGTACCGCTACTAGACGCCATGCATGTGCCTACCTATGCCAAGTACTTAAAGGGCATCCTCAACAAGAAACGCCCAATGCCGTCCACGGAGGTTGTCAAACTGACTGAGGAGTGCAGTGCGGCAATCTTGAACACACTCCTGGAGCTGGAGAAGGACGACTATCTCATGCTCCATTGGGACGCAGCACTTTAAAAATGCCCTTTGTGACTTAGGGGCGAGTGTTAGCGTCATGCCAAGGGAAGTTTTTGATCAACTCAACTATACAAACTTGTCGCCTACATCTATGTGCTTGCAGTTTGCAGACCAATCAGTACTCTAGCTTAAGGAAGAGAGCCGGAGATTTGCGTCGATGTAGGGTCTGGAGGGCGTTTTGAGCGTAGAGGAAGTTGTCTGGAGGGCATCAACGGAGATTAAACAAATTTGGCATAAGAATTGTAGAAGATTCAAAAATTTGGCACCGCAAGAATTTGATTAAACAAATTTGGCACCGCAAGAATTTGTTGATCCTAGGAGAAGGCCATGAAAGGGAAGATTCAAAATTCCAGAATTCAAAAGGTCGACGCCAACGCATCAACGGAGATTAAACAAATTTGGCATAACAAGGAAGTACAGACCAACACGACCGCAATTTCGGCCATGCATTCAACCGAAAATTAAGGTAACCTTTGATCCGGCTCAGGGACCGAAAATCCGAGCACTAGCCGGGAGGTAACCCGGTATGCATTTTAAATTCCATCGATTTAATTCAATCATGTTTTAAGTTTTTAAATCATTGCATAACCAAAGTTTATCTTTGAAAAAATTAGTCATGTTTGAATTTTTAATCATGGCATGCTTATAATTTAATTTTTAGCTTTTAAATTAATTTCTAGAACGCACCACCGGTCAAAGACAGAACTGTAGCAGACCTTACATTGAAGCCTTTGAAACTACGGGCTGTAGGCCTGTAGCAGATCTCAGAGAGGTGATGCATGGGTTTCCTTTGGGTTGAAGACAGGCAACAAACTAAAATCAATCTAAAAATACGACCCTGTGGGCAGAATCATGAATATTTCCTAATATTTGACTGAATTTGACTGTACCAGATCTCAGAGAGGTGGATGCACGATCTCAAACAAGCAGCACACGGCGTGTCTGAATTTGACTGCCAACGTGTTTACACACCTAATATTTTCATAAGAATGCCAAGAAACTATAAATCTATACAATGATTCAAAGCATGGAGCAATGGTAAAGACGAAAGCTTTGATGACTAATCGTGTTCAAAATTGATGTCGGCAAGTATAGTTGTGAAGATATAGTGGGCTGTTCCTAGCAAAACTCAAAGTTTGCTACTACTCCATGTTGAATTGAACCCTGTCGAGAGTAGTAAAAGAATTCAAGATTGACTACTACCTGGTAGAAATGTCCATGTATTAGTAGAACATGTGCTACACATTAGAATTAATTAAGCTACATGTTAAGTCGGTAGAATGTAGTCGGTTCTCGCTAGTCTATAAACAGAACCGGATAGCTTCTTTGTAGGATGAATGAAGCTCATATCAATGTAACACAAATAAAAAAGCTAACATAGCTATTGTGTGTTTCTACCGTGTGACTGAAAGTTTCAGAGATCCATCAGTGTGTGTTTGTGTCTTCGTGTTGAATCAAAATTATCTCTACTGGTAATACGTCACTGGTAATACGTCACTTTACCGAAATTACCCACCATGCTATTCTACACTCCATGTTTTAGTGACTCTTTGTTTTGCACTTTACTTGAATAGTATATTCGATTTGTTATTTTAACCTTGAGATTCTGTTGCAAGTCATCTTCTCTAGATACAATCTAATATTACAATAAATAATTTAGAATTTTATTATTTTTTGGTAAAGAGCTGACAAGCTTCGTACTTCCATAGTAAGCTAAATTTGCACATGACGTTAGATTATCAATCACAAGCCAGCTGCTTATGTTTGAAGGAACTGTCAATGAAACCTGATTGTTATATTTACATGGTAATTATATACACAAGTTTTCTAAGGAGAACCAATCATATGAACAACAGATTGTTTGCTTCCTGGTAACTACTTTCACAAGGATCAGCTGCGGTGAGACTGATCAGGGCACAAACAACGTGTTTGCGATGCAAAGAATTAGAAAGAAGGTTAGAAAGGTGCATTTTTTATGGAGTGAAAATGAGGTACTGGTGTTGCAATTGGGCCTAACTGAGGTCAATTTCGACCCTCTCTGGGTTCCCCCTCTCACTTTGCTGCGCAACAAGTTCAGTACCTAACTGCCCTTTGTCCCCTGCACCAAATGCGTACAGTTTCCCTGAATCTGTTAGTGCGAATGTATGAGCATTCCAATATATGGAATTTGTAAGACTGATCTGCACCACTCTTTCATTGGTTCTCTTCAAAGAAGTCACCAACTCTGGGCTAAGCACGTTAGTGTGCCTGTTGTTACCCTGGAAAAAACATTGCATTTGGATTCAGAAGCAGATGGTAAAGAAAATGCTTACTGAATATAACTTGAGCAGGAAAAAAATAAGTTAGAAAGTAATAAAAGGAATATGAGCAAATGTGTTTTCCCTCTTACACTTATATGGCAGAGTAAATATGTTCCTAATTGTAAAACTAATATCTATGTGCTGAAGATTATCTGTGTGAGATGTTGAGCGAACAGGTGGGCAGCAAAATAAGAGAATCACAGAACCAATCATTCATAATCTCTTGCTAACAAATCTTGGTTACTTACGTCACATGGGGCACATGAATTATACAATATTGTGCTCGAAAAAAATGAGGATATTCCTGGTCAATACTCCGAGGAAAACACAACACTAAAAATAGAGTTTACACCAGTATATTACAATTTGCAATACTGCTGTTGGTATCAGTCAACAGAAGAATTTGTCACCAACGATTTAACATCAACAAAAATCTAGATAATTCTTGTTGAATGAGGCACATTTGTGGTAATTACTGTTGTTGAATTGGCAAACTATGGCCCCGTTTGGCATGGCTCCAGCTCCCAGCTCCACCTCAAATATGGAGTTTGTAGGTTAAAATAAAGTGACTTAAATTTATATTTTTAGTTTAAAATATAAATAAGATGACTCACCTAAACATCCTCAATGTACTTACAACTCTAGCTCCATGAATTTCTAAAACTAGAAATAGGGTGCTCCACCAACTCCACCAATTTTGGTGGAGCTGGAGCTGTACCAAATAGGGCCTATATCCCTTATGTAGATCATAAAAACCAAACTATGAAACTATTAAAAGAATCATGTGACCTTGACAATCATGCTAATACACAAGCACAATCAAAATAAAATAGCATGTTTTTGTTAAATGACTTCAAGTAGTAAAACCAAAATAGTGTCTGGCCTCAGTTATAGTGCTGTGGCCAAAGCACAATCAAAATAAAAAACTTGTTTTTGTTAAATAACTTCAAGTAGTAAAACCAAAATAGTGCCTGACCTCAGTTATAGTGTTGTGGCCAAAGCACGATCAAAATAAAATAGCATGTATTTGTTAAATAACTTCAAGTAGTAAAACCAAATTATTGCCTGACCTCAGTTATAGTGTTGTGGCCAAGACTTGATGATTCACCACATCCAAAAGAGTAAACATCACCTTTATCTGATACAACAAATGTAGTGTAATCTCCAGTTGCTACATGGACAGCCTTCACACTGCCCAAGGCCTGCACTACCTTGGGAACAGACTCACAATCCTCATTACCATGACCCAAGCAGCCATAACGCCCCCATCCCCAAGTGCAAACACGTCCATCCTTGCTTACAACAGCAGCATGCCAAGCACCAGCAGCAACCACCACTGGCTGTATACTCAAAGTTTTTAACTGCTCAATCAATCTAGGGTATTTCTCATCTGTTCGTGCACCATGGCCAAGCTTGCCTCCTAAACCACAACCAACAGAATAAACAGACCTGCAATATAGTGTAATACCAAAATATTACAATAGTATCAAGTTAGTGGTATCTAGCAAAAGTTTCAGTTATGATTTATGAAAATCAAAACTTGCCTACTATTTCGCATGTCCTATCAAAGCACAAGAAGAATTTCATCAATAATGTCAAAAGACAATAAACATCAGTTACTTTCAAATAAGAGGATTTACAAATTTCAGCTGATCCTCCCAGAATCATTTTGTTCAACGTGTTATTGATAGTAATTTAATGTTATATTAAAAAAGAGAGTATTTGAATAGAGTGAACCAACCTTTCCTTTGTACAATTCAACAGTTATGCTAATTGTGAAATGAAGACAGATGCATTGTCTAATTCTGTCATGCCCAATGGTTTGCATTATACAGAAATTACTTCCTTGACCTTAATACACATATTAGCTTCATTGTCGTAAATTAAACAAAGCTAAAGTGCGAGGCTAAATGCAGAAAAAGAAGTTTTCTCTTTATAAAAGAATAGCATGTCACTATGTCAGACATCACAGAGTTGATCACAAGTAGCGTGTTTGGGTGAAAAATCTTACATGCCACTTGGTTGGCATGCCAGAGCAAGGAGATAGCAGTAGCCTGCAGCTATCTGTACAACTGGAATGTTTTCAAGAGGACCTGTGAGAAGATGAGGCAGAACATCGCTTGGCTCTGCTTGATGACCAAGCTTCATGTCTTTCCCCCACGAAAACGTATATACGCGACCCTCCCGAGATAACACTGCAGTAAAGAAGTTCCCAATTGCTGCCTGGACAACGTATATGCTCTTCAAAGATTCTACCATCTGTGGTGTAGTGACAACCCTAGAACCTTGAAACCCGTATTCCACTTCTCCAAAGGAATCCTTTCCAAATGCATACACTCTACCAGCATCACTGACAAGCATTGTTCGTCCTGCTCCTGCTGCTGCTTGAATAATTCTAATCCCCTGCAATGATCTACAGGAGCACCGACAAATGTTTAGCAGTCTGTTCACCGACATTTGTACCATGATTAAAGTTATAATAACCGTAGATTCTAGAAGCACCTGATGATCCGAGGTCTCCACTCCTCTTCTAAACTGCCATGACCAAGTTGACCAGAGCTGTTGGACCCAAAAGTATACACAGCACCGCTTGTTGTCACAGCGATGCTGTGCCCAGGTCCAGCAATTGCCTGACATTTTTCTCTATGGCAGCATGCTTCGCCCGCCATTATAAACCTAAGAACTAGCTTCCAACTCCCACCGCAGCGCTGCTTAAACAGTTCTCTTTCTTGTGCAATCATAGGCTTAAATATTGCCCGTTTCTGGCACATATCCAATGCAGCAAGCTCTGACATTGACAATTGGAAGTCTGGAGGGAAATTGGCAGGCTTTCTGAAAAATGTGCATGTTGCCTATCGCAAGCACAAACATCATCAGCGGCAATATCAATTCTATATTGGAGAAAAACAGTAAAACGCTACTTGCCTCCAAGTGAGCGAGGTCCTCGGGTTCTAGATTGCATGATGTGAGGACATGGAGGACAATTGACGGGTTTGCAGCCAAAGGGAATTCCCCAGGAGCAGAGTCGCCAAAGCAATGACGCTGTGACCGTTGAAATGATTGTTGCAATGGAGAAACAAGGGCAAGTGTCTCATCTACGATGAGATGGAGTGGAAGAGAAGAGGAAGCTCCGCTGCTCGTTGTAGCGTCCATCTACCACGTCTGGAACTTGTGCTTTTCACTGAAAACTTGTGGCGTCCCTGGCTTCAAGCCTCTACACCAGAGTGCATTAAAATGCAGGACCATTCTGCAATGTGAAATGCATTAATATAACCATGACATGTAACTACAATAATTGATTGTAGGTTACTTCCCTAATAAACCTTAGCTTTGTTTATCAAAAGCAAACAATAGTTGGTCATATTATTCACCCAAATCAGAAAAGTGGATGAGAAAGAATCCTTCCAATACATGGAAACAAACAACTAAAGAAATTGTATTATTGAAAGCACTCCAAAAGTAATCTAATCAAACAGATAGAGATGCCATATTCTTCTGGCACAAAAACAGGCATTGCATCAGATGCAAAACTATCTACACAAATCAAGGAAAAGAAGGAAGATAACAACTCAAATCTCAAACAGTACCCAGACCCAATCAAGAGCACTAGAGCCGGCTGTGAGGCTTGCACCAAGAAGGCATTCAAGGAAGCTTGATGCAGAAGAGGACCATGGAAATGGCCAAGGACAAGGTGCCACTGCGACCTCTCACAAAGAAAGCATATTCCCCCTAGCTCCACCCCCAAAAAGTGCATCTTTGTTATCCAATCCAACAATTACCCCACTAACAGTCTAGCAGAAAGACGAGCCACAATCGGACCAAAGAACAAAGGATCCATGCTATCTCCTTGGATTCTCTTGAACACACACCAGAATTGAGACCAAAAAAATCTCATATTTTAGCGCAATCAACCAATTGGAACCACAAAACAGCGCCAGGATCATCACCCCCACGACGATCACGATCGGCCGGGACCATCCAACCAAACACCCAAGAACTCCCCAACCCCCCAAGAATCCAAGAAAATCCTTACCCCCCGGAATTCCCCCCGTTCGCGGACTCGGGGCTCAGGGCAAGAATTGCGCTTTCACGGCGAGGATCAAGGCGCGCGCATCCGCGGACACCATTGGCCAGTCAACCAATCAACCGGGAATCCTGAGGCTGGAGGAAGCGAGAATCCGACCAGGAAGCAGGGAGAGGGGGGAGGGAGAGAGGCCACGGACTGAGACGACTTCTCTCCCAATAATAATGCGCGACGGGTTGCTGTTTCGATGGGTAACCGCGCGTATTTGCGTATTGCTTTCGCCTTTCGGGTGCTCTTCTCCTCTCCTCTCACTCTCTCTTACGAGAGCCGAACTCGTCTCGTCGGTTGGTTCTTGGTGCCTGGGATGAGGTGTCGGGGTGTGGGGGCAAAGGCGATCGGCGAGGGCGGCGACGTCCCGCGGAGAGCTACGCATGCTGCGGTGGCCACTGACTAATGGGACCTGACGGGATGGCTGGCTCTCTGGGGCCCACGTGTCGGGCACACGTAGCAGATGGGCTTGTGGGTGCGTGTCTGGGTGGGTTTCTGGGCTGGGGGTCAATATCTTGCGACGGATTTGTTCGGTGCCGTCAAGCAACTTCTGCTGCATGAGAGTAGCTTTTTTTTTCCCGAGGGAAAAAAGAGCTATTCAAATTACTAAGAACTATAATGAACAATGCTACGTCATTCGAGCGGCTGAGCTGAATAAATAATCTCATTGAATGTTAAATTAGACTTCAAAAGATTTTTAAATCTTTTTCTTGATACTAGTCCGCTTCGTTTAAAATATTTTTAAGAGTTTTTATAGATGATTTCATAATAATAAAATAAATTGACAAAAAACCAAAACGTTTAGATTTTAATTCAGTTAGGCTTAAACTTTAAGTCTAAGCTAAACTGAAACAGCAATGTCAAGTGCCGAATAAAAAAGGAAATAGATCACGCAGTCACGCTAAACCGCTGAATAGTTTCGAGTTTAGACATTTTGCTAATGCGCGAGCTTATGCGCTATACTTAAGATCTCTCCTCGTACCTCGAAACAAATAAACGTTAGTCCTGAACGATATATTCACTACCGATGGTAGGTTTTTGCAATTGAAGTACAATCAGTCACAAACACCACTAGTTATTTTTTTTTCTTTATCCATTAATTCCACACTCATCAATCTGATACTTTCATGACATGGCCATGCTTCAGCCTCCTTACCATCGCTACACCTAAGAATAGTGCGTAAGATGTAAGTGGCACTGTGGGACTACTTCGTTCTCATCTTGAAAAATAATTCCCACTCCTGGTTGACTCGAATGTTCTAAAAAGGAACCATCAATATTGATTTTTAGACGGTTTAGATAGATACTATCGCAGAATTACAACTTTAGAAATTTTTCACTCATATGTCTGGACCTACATATCATTGACACGGAGTGGCAATTCTCTAATTTCATAATTTTATAGTGCCATATATCCAATTAACCCTTCATTCACCACCTTTCATTTTGTCTTTGTTGAAAAATTGCCTACTCAATATTGGGAAAAACAACGGCTTATTAGCTCGCAAACGAGTAACCAAATCAAATTGTTGTATATCAAAAGGTGAATGCCAACAATTCTCAAGAAAATTTTAATTGATCCACTAATAGATAACACCTTGTTTGACATAACTAAATTTTTGTAACATGTTTCTTATTCCTGTCTCCAATAAGTAATGGTTATCTCCAAAAACTACTTCAGTCAACCTAAGAGGCAACATGCAATAGCATAAACTAATCAATAATGTAGAAGATTATTGATCTACGTATGTAATTGTCAGGGATTTGATAAAATACTTTGGCGGTTAGGCCCGATTCACAGCATACCCAAGGGGATGCGGTGAGCATGCCGAAGCTCGGGCTGATGACTCGCGCCTATACCCCGGCGTTGGTGCTTAGTAGTGGGCCTTTTTGCTTATGGGCCGTTGCGTGGGGTCATCAAGGGATGCATCAAGACGGCCAACCTGATACCCTCAACCGCCTTAGGAGTCTTTCTATATCAAGAGCCCGAATTTTTTTGGGTATGGGTATTTTTTGGAGCGCAGGTTAGCGTATTTTTAGGATATATCTGTAAATCTGATAGTATTTTAAGTTATCTAGATAGTTTTTCAGGTCGTGCACGACTTGGACTATGTCCACCTTGTACTATAAATCACCCCCATAGGAGGGGAGGGCATTCACATCGAGATCTGATTTTGCAATTTTATCATAATAACACAAACGCACGTGTGCGATTGGAGTAGAGTTATTATCTCCTTCTGAGGACTTGAACCAGGATAATTCTCCGTATCCAATCTGACTTTCATCTTAATGAGTTCATACATCTACGACGAAAACCGTTTGACAGGAAGAAACTGTTCGATCTCTCAATCAACAATTTGGCTCGGCAGAGAATCTGTTTTCCAATCGTCGATGGTAATTCTTCTTCATGAAAAAAATAAGTTGAGTCAATCTCCTTCTAGGCGTCAACGAAAATTTCGTGACTTATCTGACTAATATTGACTCATCTGACTTTTTATTACTTTTTGAAACCGTTTTATTTTTATCTCGTAGGCGAGTCTAAAAGCTCCCTAAATCCTAAATTTCAAGGCCATCCGACTCTCGAGGCTATCTCAGAAAATTCTCGAAGTTGAAGATAAGACAGATAAGACAGATTAGATAAGCCCAAAAGAACGGGGCCTATGTGTGAGAACCGGTTTCCAATATGATAATATCGGAGATTCTCTAAAATACAATTGTCCAGGATTCCAATTGTATAACAGAAATGACACCATTGCATAGCCTTTATTGATACTAGTAACAATTTTACAAATGGAAGGAAAATACAAAAGGTATTACATATTACATCTATACACCCATTCCACAGGCTTGGCCCGAGGATAGAATTCCTTAGAAAAACGTCGAGTCATCAGAGTTCCTTAATCTGTAAAAATTGAATTTAGCAGGGGTGAGTATCTCTACTCAAAGAGGTCTTCACCAATGCAAGCGACTATTAATTACATGCAAGTTACCTAAATAAGAAGAGCAAGATTTAAGTAGATATAATGCAACAATTGAAATGGCTTACCGCTTATTTCAAAGAGTTTTGTAAAACATTTAAGAATCAAATTCTTTTCACAACCAAATTCTTTACTCATCACACCCATACACCACCTTGTTACATCTCGCGTCGCGTTGAGATTATTAATTAAATCATCGAGCATATGTCACAAATCATGCAGTATCACCCTTCGACACAACTCCATATACCGAGTACGGTCCATTAATGATTTATTTTTATTCGATTACGAGAACCTAGGTCAACTTATATATTGATCGATATATAGTTGAACAATTGTGTCTTTAACCCATGACATTCTCGTGTTTTAGCATTAGATAGGCCCACCATTCCTGTTTCATCAACCTCTTGTTCTCCATGCAACAGCATGAGCAACCCACCACCGGTCCATTTAACTCATGCCTATCCTTTGCAGGAAATATTTTTGTTTAACACCAACACCACCAACCATCTATATCCATTGTCATACCAGAATAATGTGCTTATCCAAGTAGATAATGAATGTCTACATGAGTTGTCATATGATTGACTATTTATTCTATTCTAGGGTTTTATGATGTTATTTATTTAGGTGTATCCTAATGGTACAACTCTAACATGGAATATAATTATTCTATATGATGTATATACATATGATATCAAAGTAGATTGACTCGAGAATAATCAACTAGAAAATAATGCATAAAGTAATAATTAGAGAATTCTAAATGAGTGGAGAAAACCTGCCTTGGTTACGGATATAACTAAATTCTTTCTTCTGCTTCACTTCTTGATCATCATCTCCGTCCCGAGAGTAGCTTGAATCTTAATCTTCTTCTATTATCGTGAGATTTTAATATTTAATAAAATAGGAAGAATAAGAATCAAATCAAGTGAAAAGGAATTTATATGCCATGCAGAAATATTTTGGAAAAGGTTCAGGTTTTTGGAATGCAACGGCCTTTGGATAGGATAGGAGTTATGAAAATATTTGATAGGGTGATGGAGATGGAGTTATGAAATATTTTATGAAGAGGATGAGAATGGAAGAAAATTATGAAGAATCTTCATCATGAAGAATCATGAAGAAGATAAGGACGGAAAGAAATTATGAAGAGGATGAGATAGAATCTTGGTAGATATTTGAGCTGGAGTGAAGTGACTGCGAGATATTGTGGTAATTGAGATTTACTACAGGATATTCTACTGAATGGATAGGATTATAAGATATTTGTGCGAAAGGATAGAATTACAAAGTTACGAATGGATAAAGTTACTGAGTTACGAATGGATAGGATCATAGGATATTTCATGAATAGATAGGAATGGATGATTTTAAAATATCTTGTTCTTTTATTTAAAGAATTAAAGAAAATTAATACATAGTGCACTTTCATGAAATATTGAAATTTAGGGTTTAGAAGATTTCTAAAACTCTAAAAGAAATAAATTTTATAAATAGGAATAGCATTATAAGTCTTTGAAATTTAAGAAATATTAAAGATTGCTTATGACTCCTTAAAAATATTCATTTTGTATTTTTGTTATTATTAGAAAGATTTTTGTATACAATTTAATTATTATTTTTACTTAAGAAATTATTTTTATAAAAGTTTAAAGGAAGAGAAGTATACTATTCTTATATTTTATAAAATAGTCCTGAAATTGGTAATTTTATAAATTTTGTATATATTTGTATTTTCTAGGAAAAATATCAATTTTACATTCTCAAAGACTTTTATATTTTTAGAAATTCCTTAATTTGCTAAAGAGAGGGTTTAGGATTCAAATTTAAATTTTGGGTGACTTTAAAAATCTGGAAAAATCATATCTAGATGTAAAACATTATTTGGAACAACTTTTGTATAGAAACGTTTTGCTAATTTTGGCTCTAAGGCTTTCAATTTGAAGGAAGAACAAAATCGGGGCTGTGAACAGTGAAATTCTAGGGTTCTTCGAAATCCGGTTTGGGGTTTTCGGATTTGTGGGGTTTTGGGGAAATTAAGTTTAGGGCTTTTGTTTCTAGGGTGTCTACGAGTGTTTTGGAGGTGGATTGGTGGATCGAAGTGGCCGGAGTTGGCCGGCCGACGTGGTTAGGCATGCGAAGAACACAATCGGGGCCTTTTGATTTGGTGAACAATTGCACGAATTGGTAGCTTTGTGAGCTTAAGAGGGTGTAGGGGTCCTTACCACGCCGCTGGTTGAGCTCGGCGGCCATGACTTGGACCGTCGACGCTGGCGGCCATGGCAAAAACAGTGAGTCATGAGAGCTCGCGTGGCATGCTTCTTGTTGCTTCTCCCGCCGATTCCTTCTAGATGTAGCTAGGTGATACTTGCTAAGAAGCTCGGCGTGGCGCTGAGCTCAATTCGTCGCGGTTGGGGCGAATTTCGCGATGAGGCGGTGGCGGTCTGCAGAACAAGAAATTGAAGCTCCCGTGTTATTTATAAGCGCAGAGAGCTTGAGAGTAGCTCGGGATCATGATGAAGCAAATGAGCACAAGAATTTGATGATGTGTTAGAGGATTAGCTCGGCGTGGCGTTGAACAGGCGGCGGGTCAGTCAGGCAGATGCATGGCGGCAAATGTGGGCTTGCTAACGTGATTCCAATGACCAACCACCATGGCGGCGCGTTGAGTAGGAGGTGGCGATGCCATCGTTGCCTTGGCGACCAAGGAAGGGATGATTAGTGCGGTTTGTGTACAGGAGTGACATCGGTGAGCAAGAAACAGGGAAAGCAGGGAAGAAGAAGAAGAAGGAAGAAGAAAGGTGCGAGGGCAAATTGGTAATTTCACAAAGAAAGTTCCAAAATCAAGCTTTAGTTTGGATCAAAATTTGAATATGAATTAATATGAAAACATTATGCATGTAGTAGCTAAGTAAATTGAGAAGAGAAGAGGATTTTAGGGAATTTAAGCATTGAGGGGTATTTTGGTAATTTCTTTTGAAAGTATCTTAATTCAAATTCTTTAGGGTTTGAAATCAAAGTTGAGTTTTAAATAAGATGCAAATGAATATATATAAAAGAAGATGATTTTGGAAATATCAAGTTGGAAGGGCATTTTGGTAATTTTGACTGAAGACATTTCCAATTCAAGTTTTAAAATATATCTAAGAGTTGAAATTATGTTTAAATGAATGTTAATCATGCAAAGTAGTTGAATAAGATTTAAAAAAGAGGGAATTTGGGGGATTTTTAGCCAAAGGGGCAAATTGGTAATTTTACCAGGTATATATATATATTTGATGCAAGTTCAAGGTCTAAATTTGAGTTTGAGTTTTGGGAGAAATTGAGTATGCATGAATAACTATTTAAATTTAAAAGGAAAACTTGGGATTTTAGCTAAAGGGTATTTTGGTAAATTATTAGTGCACTTTTTGATATAAATTCAAGGTTTGAAAATAATACATTAATTGAATGCATATTTTGTACTTATAAAGGATTTATTAAAATCAATAGGAAAGGGTTAAAGGAAAGGGTAATTTGGGAATTTTTGACTTAGGAGGGCAAAATGGTAATTTCACTAATGCCTGATGGTTGAATATCAAATTCGTAACTTAGTGGAATTAGTTGCTTATGGGTGGAAGATGGTTAAAAGAGATGGAAAATCGAATTCTTGGTATATAGAGTATTGAAAACACTATTCACTATATGAAAATACTATTCACCGTTTGAAACTCTCTTTTTTAATTAAATGCATAAAATCCTAAAATATGATTTGGGTTTATAAAAATTTATAAAAGGAATAGTGCGTAAAATATAGAGTAAGAGCAGCATGCTGAGAAGGTTTTATTTGCAAAACAAATAAATCTGGTTTTATACTTCACAGGAGATTTTGAAATTTGAAAACCGAGAAGATTATGGCTCAAGCAATAAAGAAAATTGAAAAATGAATTAAACGCGAAAAATTTTTATGCAAAATTTCAGACTGTTACACTATGTCTAGCACTGGATAGCACCGGCTACTGTCCGACAATACCGGACAGAATACGTAGCACAGCAACATATTTCAACAGTTTTGGATGTTGGAGTGAGTTTGGAGGATGGAGATACAAGAGGGAGTAGTATGTTACATGATCCACCTTTCCGTTTTGTATCCGTATAAACTATATATTCCAGTGCCACCAAATTGCTTCGTGCTGCTAGGAAGATCCTCGATGTGGGAAGTACTTGAAAAGTTGTTCTCTATCTTGATGGGTCGCACTTTCTTTGCAGGGCGAGGACCCAAAGTGGATAAATCAATAAGGGAACCATAAGCTTGGCATGCTTCCATTACGGTATCATATGATTTTGCAGGAAGCTCAAGGCCTTGGTTGCAGGCCCTCATGTACATCTCATAGGCAAGTCTCGGTTTACCATCTTGCACAAGAGATTCAATCAACACCTGATATGTAATGTTATTTGGCTCAATATTCTTCATTTTCATCCTGTGGAACCACTCGAAAGCAGCTCCGCACTTATTGTTCCTGACACAGGCACTAATTATTGCATTGAAGGTTACGACAGTTGGTTCTATCTTTGCTGACAACATATCACGAAGAACAGCATCTACCATATCATGGTTGCCCTTGCCATTGTAAATTGACACCAAGATTGTATATGCATGAAGGTTTGGCTTAATGCCTACTTTGCACATGTGCTTCCAAACTCTTAGTGCCTCATCGTACAACTTCCCTTTCTCAAGTGCACTTAGCAATGCTCCATAGGAGACTACATCTGGTTTTAACCCCTGATCTATCATTCTCTTGAATATATCCACTGCAGCAGACGTTTCAGCTACTCTAGAGCACGCAAGAAGGACGGCGTTCCACTCTCTGCTCCCAGGCTTCAAGCCCTTCTCTTGCATCTTGTCGAGAAGACGAACACCCCACCTCCAAATGCCCCTTCTCTTTGCGGCATTGAGTAGAACATTGAAATGTGACATGATCAGCTCATATGACAGATTGTTCGGTTTTGGGCCTTTGTCCAGCAAATCCTCATAAATCTCAAGAGCTGCCCACCACTTCTTGGCCTTGCCCATCAACCAAATCAGATGGTTGCACACTGACAAGCTGACACCCTCATCGCACTCCCGGATCCGCTGGTACAGCTCCTTGGCAATGGCGTAATGCTCCGGTCCAGTGCACGCCCACACGAGACGCTCATAGTCGCCTCTGTCTGGCCTCAGCCCAGCTTCATCCATGGCAAGAAGAACCTTCAACACATCACCAGCCGGATTTTCGCTATCCACAAGTGGCCGACGCATCGCCATATGACATACGCGAACGGCCAGCTTCTCAAACTTATCAAACTCTCGCTCCCAATCTTCACGGTTCCCTGTCAGCTCGCCATTCTTGTACCTCTCCCTGAGCTTGACAAAGAACTTGAGCGCGGCAAATGCATCACCAGCCTTCTTGTAGGCCGACATGACCGTGGAATATGTCGCGGCCGTCGGAACCAGCCCACGGCCCTCAATGTCAGCATACACCCTGAAAACCTCATCAATCTTGCCTTGCTCAACATAAATGGACATCAGGGTGTTGAAGGTGACGATATTTGGGGGAACCCCCTGAGCGTCCATGTCTGCAAGAACAGCCTGAATCCTTCCAAATTCTCCACAGTTCTTGGTCGCGCCTAGCAAGCAATTGTACACGAACTGGTTGAGGCCGCCTTCCCTTCTCTTGAGATGCTCCACGACGGCGAAGGCGGCGTCGAGGCGCTTCTCCTTGCCGAGCCCCCGAATCACCGAGGTGTACACCTGCAGGGGCAGGTGTTGCTCGTCGCCGCCGAGGAAACCCTTCACCGAGAGCTCCACGTCGTGCGCCGTCCTGGCGTCCCGCAGCGCCGAGGCGACCGCGGCGACGTCGACGCTCCCTCCCCTCGCCCTGCCGGCGGCGCCGGTGGAGAACTGCGGTGCCCTAGAATGGAGCGCGTCATACTCTGAGGTTCTTTGACGGCGATGAGGACAGAGTTCGGGTATACCTCGGCGGCGAGCCTGCGGGAGCGGTGGGGCGACGCGGCGGCCGCCGGCGGGAGGAGGTGGTGGAGGAAAGATCGCGGGTGAGCGAGGCTCTGTTGGCGGCGAGCGGCGAGTGGCGAGGAGGTGGCCGGTGGGGTGGAAGACGGCGAGGGAGGAGGCCATTCGGGAGGCCGCCTCGGTGTCCGGACTCCGGTGGCTGATGGCCGCTGAAAGAGAAGGGCTATCTGTTAGCGTAGCTGGAGACTGGAGTGCCGTAGCCTGTACTGCTGTGGCGTCGCTCCTATTACAAGCCCGGTTACTAGCGGGACTAAACCTATTTAGCCCAAAAGTATTTTAAAAGTTAAAAATGAATAGAATTTTAGTAACTACATTTTAAATTGAATAAATAAATTATATTTAAAATAAAATAGATATATTAATATATACAATTAATTTTATTAATATGCTATAGAAGCAGACTGAACCGAGCCGGCCCAGCCTGACGGGCCAAGGCGTTGGCCCAATCACATTTCATTGGATCAAATTAGACCAGCCTGATCCAGTTCGGCCTGCTAGACTCGGTCTGTTTGGCCACCTCTACTTTGTACCGAGGGAAAAAAAAAAGTTAATTACATATCTGCAAAGTGCCTGATTTTGATTTGTGCTATAAAAAGTCAAAAACTTGTTGGCTGCCATTGCAGTTCTTTTTCTTTGAAATATGACATTTTAGACTTTTTCTGTTTAACCTTCTAATATACCCTCTTCCCCTTATCTCCTTCTCTCTCCATACTCCAACAATATTCACCAGCATCGATGAGCTCCATTCTCCTCCCACCGACGACCTCACCATCCTCCTCCCTGTCTCCACCTCCTCAAGCCTAGCCCACCCTCCTCTCTATCTCCTCCTCCCTCCTCACCTTTGAGTTTATTAGCGAGGAGGTGACGGTGGTGACGATGACTCGACCAGGGAGGATTGCTAGGGCGCGAAGTATACAGGGGTATTGGTGCCACAAGCAGCGGCTCAGGCAGCATGTCTACATTGCGAGATGTCTTCTCCTAAGTTCACGGGTGAGGAGCTTCCTCTTCCTCCCCGGATCCTCCCCTGGCGACTCCTCCCTATGTGTGGGTTCCCATGATTATTGGTGATGAGTTGTAACATAACCAAAATTTTCCCATAAAAATTTTTTTCCGCAAAAGTCATATTTAAAACTCCTTTTAATTTTTCCTAATTCTTGATAAATTTCCAAAATTAATACCTATTTATTATTAAAAGAAAGTTACATCCATTATTTTTCAAAAATATTTATTACATAAATAACCAATATTAATGCATAATTAAATTCCTTTATTTTTATAAGAATTTAGAAATTTATTTCATATTTTTCGATTTTCCTATAATTTTCTACAAAGTTCTAAACACCATTCCTTTTCGAAAAATCAAAATTACGCTTTCCTTTTGGGAATACGCTTTCCTTCTCGGCGGGGCGCTACTTGGGCCTAAGGCCCGTTCCTGTTTCGGCCCGAATCGGCCTACCAACACCATAAGTGGCCACGAACGGCCACGATCAAATCATCTTGATCTAATGGCCGATAGCCATACCACTTCAAGGATTTAATCCTAGCCACTCGAATTGATCCGATGGCCAAGACACGTCCACGTCACCTTCCCCGGCCTCAGCCCACGGGACCGCCGTCTCCAACTCCGGCGCCGCCGCGTCATGCGGTTTCACGGAAAACGACGCATCGCCGCCGGAGCTCGCCACGCCTTTTTCGACCTCTCCGGACTCTCCCGACGCCGCGAACCTCATCCTCCACGTCGCCGACTTATCCGGCCGTCAGCAGCAATAATTGCTTTCGCCGACACGCCGCCAGCCGCCGCCGCCGCCGTTTCGTGATTTCGTGGCCGCCAAGCCACGAACACCTATATAAGGGCATCCTCGGCCCGTAATGACTCAAGCCACCACCTCCGTCACTCTTCCACCTCTATACCTCGCCGAGCACTCCTCATGGGTTCAGTAGCTTCACCGCCGCCAAACCTCGTCACGGCCACACTCAGCTCACCCCAACCCCATCCAGTACACCTAGAGGTAGCTCAGAACTCCTCTACCTTCCCAACCGTCGGTCACCTCTCCCGGCCGGCCATGGCCAAGGTTGCCCGATCCGCCTCTCCTCACTCATCAGACGCGGGACCCGCTGTCAGTCCGCTTGTAATGAATGGCCGAGCCCACTTCACCATTGATTAATTATTCATTTCATTTTCTTTTTTTTTTTTATCCTTTTGATTTTATTTACACATCAAATTACCTCCCAAAATTTTGCCAAAATTTTTAAAAAATATAAAATAATACAAAGAATTTATTTAAATTATTAAATCGACATTTTTATAATAAATTAATTAATAAAATTTCAAAAATCTCTTCCTATGATTTATTTAAGTGGTAAAAAGAATAACTTTTGAAAAATTTCCTTTTTACCTCAATTGGCTCTATCTCGGAACTCCAACATGAGAAATGTTGTCGAATCAGATCTCTAGAGCTCAATTGATCCATTTTTTTAAAACCAAAATTTAAATAACAAATTTTCTTGCTATCCTGAGGAATTTCAAAACTCTGTCAAAATTTTCTTAATATCCCATTTTATAAAGAAAATGATTTTAAAACATAAAATCATCATTTTTCTATCTATTTTATTTAAATTTATATCTTTTGAATCTTTATTATGTTTTTGCTTTTATAGAAAATGACTTAGGACTACTTGAAACTTCCGAGTCGGATTTTCGGAAGAATCTTTTGATCTTGAACCGACAACCAGAAGAAGGCGGGTTTTTCTTATCCTTGATGCAATTTAATATACCTACATTTCTTTTACTTATTATTTATTGCATATATTTTCTAGCTATTTATTTATACATTCCAAATACAATTTTTATCCAAACCCCAATACCTTAAAAAGCCACCTAAAATAATCAACCTCTGATAAAACCTAGTATAGGCAAAATATTAAAATTTGATTATCTCATGATAAGATGAAGGATTGGTCTGTACAAATAAGTTACTTTGGATAACTTATTTGTGGTGGAAAAGCTGTAATCTGGAAGATTGATTGTATTTATATAGAGTAATTCGGAAACAGTGTTTTGTTATTTGGGCCTTACGTACAAGGAAGTACCACTCAATAACACCAGGTGGAGAGAGTGTGAACTCCCTGGAAATCGTTACTCTATAAACTATAGAAGCAAATTCGGAAATAGTGTTTTGTCGTCTTGGGTTAGAGGAATCAAAGAGTTTGATTGACACTCAAGGACACTAGATATTTGCTCGATCGTGGTATGAGAATATCTAGATATCATTTGCTTCTATAAAAACTTGGGCTTAATAAATAAGAATGACACAAATTTTACTCCCATCCATGTAGTAGGCCACTATATGGGTAAAGCTGGGTAGGTTCTGCAGAGCTAATAACCAATTCATCGATGGACCTTACTTCGGGTATAAGAAGTTGTGTCAAATGGGTGATGCCTCTCTTATTTATCAAAATCCATGAAATTTATTCTATGGAAAATATTGTCTGAATTGTAAATGAATAAGGATGGAGAAAGTTGATAGAATTTGTATTACTATGAAAAATTGTTTTAGAAATAAATAAGACTTTTAAAAATCTAAAATTTGCATGATCACCATAAAGCCTTAACTATTCCTTGAATAATGTCAACATATAATATTATTATTTTCTTAAAGAAACCTGCTGGTATAAAATTTTTATACTTACCCATTACTTGGGAACTGTTCATTTAAATGAACAGATCCTACTTATGCTGCAGATATTGAATTTTCTCAAGAAGAAATGGATCTCTTCGGTCAAGAATATTAAGTTTTCTTGTACACTCAAACAAGCTGTAATATAGGAGAAATATAACTGTAAATTACTTTGTTTTGGTATTGTAATAAAGTTATTACTATATCAATTCTGAGGTTTTGTAACTTTAGGGTGATTAATTTTTCAATATAAAAGTATTGGAAATTGGTCGCCCACAGAATTGGTATCAGAGCCTTAGTTTGACTGTAGGGAAAACTTTTTAATCAAAAAAAAAAAAAAAAAACAAACACACATTCCTTTGGTTAAACCGAAGATAAAATTGAGAAAAGAAAATTCTCGATTTTAAATTCTGTTCTAACCTTGAATGTATATTTGCAGGAATGGGTACTTGTCTATCATACTCTGATGAAATTGAACTTTGGGCGCATGTCCGCAAGACATTATGCATATTCTCGCTTTGCACTCAGAGCCTGTTTTATCATCTCACTTTATTAGAACCCGACTCTTCCTCATAGCTTTTTAGGATCTATACTCATATTAGATATGAATGATAATGGACATCTTAGGTTTGAAGCCACAAGAAATATTAGGATAAAAGCCGTAGAAGATGCATGTATGAAAGCTACCCTCTATCTTACTAAAAAATACCAAGCACAACTCTATTATACCAAATATAGATATTTTCCTCAAGAAGGAGACACTGATTATGAAGTACAAGCTATAGACACTTCAAATAACCCTTGTCCACATGCCGAGACTTAGGTTTTCTAAGTCTTATGCAACAACATCAAATTATGGCATTACAAGAAGAAAACAAAGAACTTAGGAGTGACCTCATTTTTGCATGTAACTTAAACCATGAATTAGATTATGAACATGCAATACTTTCTGGACAAATAGAAAATGAAGAAGAAATAGAAGAAGTAGAAGAAGTAGAAGGAGTAGAGGAAGAAAATCAAGAAAATTTTGATAATAACTCTAATCCTGACTCTAATTTAGAAGAAGTAGTAAATCCTAGTTCACCTGAAATCATAGACTTAACTGGAGATGATGACTAGGATAACACTACAAATATTTTGTAACTAACCTTAGTTATTTCCATTTTTCCCTTAGGAAATAACTAATAGGATAATCCTAATAATATTATAACCTTGTTGTAATATTTCTGAATGTTACTTTCATTTTCTAAGAGAAAGCAACATTCAAGGATAAGTTACTTTCATTTTCCAAAAGAAAGTAACTTTGTAATTTTCCTTTCTTGTAATACCATTGTACCATAAATAATGTAATAGAAATCTTGGACCGAAGAAATAAATTTCTACTTTTGTACTTTATCTTGTGCAATAATTCTTGTTCATATTTTATAATATTTTCTTTGCAGAGTCTTGAATTTTCTTCATGGCGGAAATTCAGCCAAAATTTTGAAGCAACTTTAACTCAAATCTTAGCTAATTTCGAAAAACAAACTAAAGAAACTGCAGAATTTCATAACCACCTTTTAAGAGAAATTTTAGAAAGAAATCATGGAACTCCTGATATAAATGGTCTTGGAAGTAGATGGAATGACTTCCAAAAGACCAGACCACCTATCTTTTCTATTGCCACCGACCCACTTCAAGCTGACGATTGGATAAGAGACATTGAGAGGAAATTGAATACAATCCAATGTACGGATAAAGAAAAAGTTCTATATGCCTCTCATCAACTATCTGGACAAGTCTGCGCATGGTGGCTTACAATTCAAGAAACATATCCCGATAAAGAAGCCATCACATGGAAAAATTTTGAAGATGAATTTAAAGGACACCATCTACCTGAAGGACTTCTAGAAGCCAAGAGAAGAGAATTTGACATGCTTAAACAAAATAATAAAACTGTTATGGAATATCTACATCAGTTTAATCAATTAGCCGATATGCAACTCGATGAAATAAAGGAAGAGAAAAGAAAAATGAAAAAGTTTGCAAATGGCCTACAACCTTCCTTACAATATCAATTATCTGTCATGAATATCGAACTTTAAAACTTTGATTAATAAAATCTTAGACATAGAAGAGAAGAGAAATAATTTAGAAAATTACAAAAGAAAAAGGACTGATTTTATAACAAAAGTCGAAATATTAAATCCAGAAATTCAAACTTTAGATCCGAAATCACCCATAAGAAGAACACCTCCTCTTCTAATATTCAATTACCTCCTTCCAATGGATGTTTTAATTGTGGAGGACCACACTTAAGGAAAGATTGTCCACATCCCGTCAAGTAACTTGTTATCATTGCAATCGAAAGGACACATAAAACCGCAATGTCCTGGATAACATTACCTATGGAAGCAACAAAGCTAAACCAAAAATTCAAAATTTTGAAAAGAAGCCTAACTTTAATCAAAGAACAATGAAAGGAGGAAATCCATTGAACAAAGGAAAAGTTCCAAGAAATCCACAAGGTCAAGTGAACTATGTCACGGTGATAGTCTTGAGATCGCATCGACGTCATAACAGTAACTTTTCGGTTCAACTACATCCAGCAGCTTATTCTGCTTTGATTCGGTGCATCTCATTCCTTTATATCTAAATCTTTTATAACTCAACATAAAATTAAGACTTATCCATTAGAAAACCCTTGTTACATCCTTTCCTCGGAGGAAAAATCTTAGTTTCATTTAAATGTGAAAATCTTGAAATAGAAATCAAAAAGAAAAATTTTCAGCAAATCCTTTAATTATTGAACTAAAAGGGTTAGACCTTATTTTAGGAATGGATTGGTTATTTTCCAACAAAGGAAAGTTGGATTGTACCACAAAAACTTTGACCCTCACTACACCTTCAAATCAAATCATAAATTATCAAATAGAACCTTGTCATAAAAATCAATTTCATAACTCCATCCATTATATGCCTGCTCAAGGATTAGAATCTTTATCTGTAGTTAATTTATTTCCTGATGTCTTTCCGGAGGAATTACCTGGACAACCTCCTGACCGAAGTTATGAATTTTCCATTGAATTAAAACACGAACCGAACCTATTGCACAACATCAATACAAAATGGGACCTCCAGATCTAGAAGAATTAAAGAAGCAAATAAATGAGCTAAAGGATAAAAGCTTTATTGAACCTAGCTCCTCAGATTGGGCTTCTCCAGTAGTGTTTGTAGACAAGAAAGATGGTAGCCGCAGAATGTGTATTGATTACCGAGCATTAAATGCAGCTACTATCAAAAATAAATATCCTCTCGCCTGAATTGATGATCTGTTTGACCAATTAAAAGGAGCAAAAGTGTTTTCTAAAATTGATCTTAGATCCGATATCATCGATAAAAGTCAAGAAAGAAGACAGACCAAAAACGGCATTTACCACTAGATATGGATTATATCAATTTACAAGAATGCCATTTGGAGTAACTAATGCTCCAAATTTCTTCATGAGCACCATGAATAAAATATATATGGAATATCTTGATGAATTCGTCATAATATTTATCGATGATATTCTTATATATTCAAAGAATGAAGAAGAACACGAAAAACATTTATCTCTAACATTGGAAAAGCTTAGAGAAAATAAATTATATGCAAAGTTTAGCAAATGCAAATTTTGGATGAAAGAAATATCTTTCCTTGGACATATAATTATCTTGCGATGGAATTCAAGTTGATCCGAGAAAAAGTTAAAGCAAGAATGGAATGGAAAACTCCAACCACTATAACTGAAATAAGAAGCTTTCTTGGATTAGTGGCTACTATCGTAGATTTATTGAAGGATTTTCAAAAATAGCCGCACCACTTACCCAATTATCAAGAAAGATATTCCTTTTGTTTGGAATAAAAATGTGAAAAAGCTTTTGAAACATTAAAGGACAAATTAACTTCGCACTGTTCTAATCCTTCCAGATACAAGTAAACCATTTCAAATCTTTTGTGATGCCTCAAAGAATGGAATAGGTTGTGTTCTAATGCAAGATAGAAAAGTAGTATCCTATGCATCCAGACAACTCAAAACCCATGAAGTAAACTACCCAACACATGATTTAGAGTTAGCAATGTAGTTCATGCCTTAAAATTTGGAGACATTATCTTTTGGGTAAGAGAAATGAAATTTATTCGCACCACAAAAGCCTGAAATACTTCTTCACACAACCAAATCTAAATTTAAGACAAAGAAGATGGCTAGAATTGGTAAAAGATTATGATTTAGATATACAATATCATCCTGGTAAAGCAAATGTTGTTGCCGATGCCCTGAGTAGAAGGATATATTGTAACAAAGCCATACTACAAGAATGCCATTCTGAACTCCAAAAAGAAATTCAACAACTACAATTGGAATTTATAGAACCCGGCATGTTAAATACCCTTGAAATTCAATCAGATCTTGAACAGAAGATTAAAGAAGCTCAAAAGAAAGAAATTGAGTTTATAAATGAAGCAGAAAATCCTAAGAATGAAGACTTTAAAATTAAAGAAAATGGTATCATAACATACAAAAACCGTATTTGTGTGCCAAATTCCAAAGAAATAAGAGATTTAATTCTACAAGAGGCACATGAATCTCTCTTTTCTATACATCCTGGAAGTACCAAGATGTACCAGGATTTGAGAAAAACATTTTGGTGGAAAAATATGAAAAAGGATATAGCAACACATGTAAACTCCTGCGACACTTGTCAAAAAGTCAAAGTGACCATGGAAAACCACCAGATTATTACAACCCTTACCTATTCCGAATGGAAATGGGATGAAATTAGTATGGATTTTATTACAGAATCCCAAGAACTCAATCGGATATAATGCCATATGGGTAATAGTGGATCGACTCACTAAGGTAGCTCGATATTTACCCATAAAAACTACATATAAAGGACATCAATTAGCTGAACTTTATATCACCAAAATAGTACCATTGCATGGAGTACCCAAAAAGATATTTTCAGATAGAGGAACTCAGTTTACATCAAATTTTTGGAAACATTTACATCATGCTATGGGAACTCAATTAACCTTTAGTTCAGCTTATCACCCTCAAACCGGAGGACAAGTTGAAAGAGTAAATCAAATTCTAGAAGATATGCTGAGAGCTTGTATTCTAATCTATGGATCAACATGGGACATCTGCTACCCTTTGCGAGAATTTACTTATAACAATAGCTTCCATCTAGTTTAGGAATAGCACCATATGAAGCTCTATATGGAAAAAGGTGTAGAACACCTTTAAATTGGACAAGTGGAGAAAAACAAGTATTAGGCCCTCAAATAGTACAAGACTCAAAAACATGTCAAAATTATTAAAGAAAAGTTAAAAACGCCCAAAGCGCATAAAAGAGTTATCTTGATAATAGAAGAAAGGACCTAAGTTTTGAAATTGGAGACATGGTTTATCTGAAAATTTCTCCAGTAAAAGGTACACAAAGATTTCTAATCAAAGGAAAATTAGCTCCCAGATATATTGGACCATATCAGATACAAACTAAGAAAGGAAATGTAGCTTATGAATTAAAGCTACCTGAAGAATTAAAAGATGTACATCCAGTATTCCATATATCTCAATTAAGAAAATGCCTTAAGAAACCATCAGAAAACATGCAAATACATGAAATTAAACTAGGAACAGACATGACCTATCAAGAACAACCAGAAACTATACTAGAAGAAACCGAAAGAAAACTTCGAAATCGGACTATTAAATACTATAAAATATTATGGAAACATCATACGCCGAAGAAGCAACACGGGAAAAGAGTCGATATTCGGAAAAATATCCTTCCTACTTCCAATCGAGTGAATCTCGGGACGAGATTCTTTTAAGGGGTAAGTCAGAACATAACCAAAATTTTCCCATAAAATTTTTTTTCCAAAAAGTCATATTTAAAACTCCTTTTAATTTTTCCTAATTCTTGATAAATTTCCAAAATTAATACCTATTTATTATTAAAAGAAAGTTACATCCATTATTTTTCAAAAATATTTATTACATAAATAACCAATATTAATGCATAATTAAATTCCCTTTATTTTTATAAGAATTTAGAAATTTATTTCATATTTTTCTGATTTTCCTATAATTTTCTACAAAGTTCTAAACACCATTCCTTTTCTGAAAAATCAAAATTACGCTTTCCCTTTTGGGAATACGCTTTCCTTCTCGGCAAATGAAGCGCTACTTGGGCCTAAGGCCTGTTCTGTTTCGCCCGAATCGCCTACCAACACCATAAGTGGCCACGAACGCCACGATCAAATCATCTTGATCTAATGGCCGATAGCCATACCACTTCAAGGATTTAATCCTAGCCACTCGAATTGATCCGATGGCCAAGACACGCCCACGTCACCTTCCCGCCTCACCACGGGACCGCCGTCTCAACTCGCGCCGCCATGGTCGCCGCGGTTTCGCCGGAAAACGACGCAATCGCCGTTGGAGCTCGCCGCCGCCCCTGTTTTCGACCTCTCGGACTCCTCCCGACGCCGCGAACCTCATCCTCCACGTCGCCGACTTCATCCGGCCGTCGCGCGCAGCGAATTGCTCGCCGACACGCCGCCAGCGCCGCCGCCGCCGTATTTGTGATTTCGTGGCCGCCAAGCCACTAACACCTATATAAGGGCATCCTCGGCCAGTAATGACTCAAGCCACCACCTCCGTCACTCTTCCACCTCTATACCTCGCCGAGCACTCCTCATGGGAGTTCGTAGCTTCACCGCCAAACCTCGTCGCGGCCACACTGCTCACCCCAACCCCATCCAGTACACCTGAGGTAGCTCGCAACTCCTCTACCTTCCCAACCGCTTGGCCACCTCTCCGGCTGCCACATGGCCGGGTTGCCCGATCCGCCTCTCACTCATCGCACGCACGCGGACCACTTTGTCAGTGCCTCAGTGCCTGAATCGGCCGAGCCCACTTCACCATTAATTATTCATTTCATTTTCTTTTTCTTTTTTTTATCCTTTTGATTTTATTTACACATCAAATTACCTCCCAAAATTTTGCCAAAATTTTTAAAAAAATATAAAATAATACAAAGAATTTATTTAAATTATTAAATCTGACATTTTTATAATAAATTAATTAATAAAATTTCAAAAATCTCTTCCTATGATTTATTTAAGTGGTAAAAAGAATAACTTTTGAAAAATTTCCTTTTTACCTCAATTGGCTCTATCTCTAACTCCAACATGAGAAATGTTGTCGGCAGATCTCTAGAGCTCAATTGATCCATTTTTTAAAACCAAAATTTAAATAACAAATTTTCTTGCTATCCGGAGGAATTTCTGAAACTCTGTCAAAATTTTCTTAATATCCCATTTTATAAAGAAAATGATTTTAAAACATAAAATCATCATTTTTCTATCTATTTTATTTAAATTTATATCTTTTTGAATCTTTATTATGTTTTTGCTTTTATAGAAAATGACTTAGGACTACTTGAAACTTCTGAGTCGGATTTTCTGGAAGAATCTTTTGATCTTGAACCGACAACCGAAGAAGGCAGGTTTTCTTATCCTTGATGCAATTTAATATACCTACATTTCTTTTACTTATTATTTATTGCATATATTTTCTAGCTATTTATTTATACATTCCAAATACAATTTTTATCCAAACCCCAATACCTTAAAAAGCCACCTAAAAATAATCAACCTCTGATAAAACCTAGTATAGGCAAAATATTAAAATTTGATTATCTCATGATAAGATGAAGGATTGGTCTGTACAAATAAGTTACTTTGGATAACTTATTTGTGGTGGAAAAGCTGTAATCTGGAAGATTGATTGTATTTATATAGAGTAATTCGGAAACAAGTGTTTTGTTATTTGGGCCATGCAGTACAAGGAAGTACCAAATCAATAACACTGTGTGGAGAGTGTGAACTCCTGAAATCGTTACTCTATAAACTATAGAAGCAAATTCGAAACAGTGTTTTGTCGTCTTGGGTTAGAGGAATCAAAGAGTTTGATTGACACTCAAGGACACTAGATATTTGCTCGATCGTGGTATGAGAATATCTAGATATCATTTGCTTCTATAAAAACTTGGGCTTAATAAATAAGAATGACACAAATTTTACTCCCATCCATGTAGTAGGCCACTATATGGGTAAAGTGGGTAGGTTCTGCAGAGCTAATAACCAATTCATCGATGGACCTTACTTGGTATAAGAAGTTGTGTCAAATGGGTGATGCCTCTCTTATTTATCAAAATCCATGAAATTTATTCTATGGAAAATATTGTCCTAATTGTAAATGAATAAGGATGGAGAAAGTTGATAGAATTTGTATTACTATGAAAAATTGTTTTAGAAATAAATAAGACTTTTAAAAATCTAAAATTTGCATGATCACCATAAAGCCTTAACTATTCCTTGAATAATGTCAACATATAATATTATTATTTTCTTAAAGAAACCTCTTTGGTATAAAATTTTTATACTTACCCATTACTTGGGAACTGTTCATTTAAATGAACAGATCCTACTTATGCTGCAGATATTGAATTTTCTCAAGAAGAAATGGATCTCTTCGGTCAAGAATATTAAGTTTTCTTGTACACTCAAACAAGCTGTAATATAGGAGAAATATAACTGTAAATTACTTTGTTTTGGTATTGTAATAAAGTTATTACTATATCAATTCTGAGGTTTTGTAACTTTAGGGTGATTAATTTTTCAATATAAAAGTATTGGAAATTGGTCGCCCACATGAGTTCACTCTCCCTCCTCGGATCTTCCACACACAGGCTCCCAACCTCACTGATGAGCAACTCCCTTTCCCCTCCCTGAATCCTCATTATGCTCCTCTTTCATGTGCCGCAACCAGGTACCGAGCTTCTCCACTGTGCGCCACCCCAAGTTCCCGAGCTTCTGTGTCGTGCGTCCATACAACAATATATAGCGAAAAGATAATTAAAGTGACACTGGAAAGAACATAGATACATCAAGTAACAGGAGAATAGCAATATATTAATAAGATTATAGTGGAATAACATCATAATTATACAAAAGGTTAGTGTGGTATGACCTAAACCATGGGCAACTGACTGGAAGCTCACATCATATTTATTGCTAATGTCAGGTAAATCCACTCAATTTTAATAACCGGACAACAACTGTGCACTTGAAGAAGCAAAGAACGGGTTGAGTACAAAAGGTATTTGTATGATAAATGACGATATGGCATCAATATGAATAAATTCTAAACAGTGCAGAATCGGGTTGGCCCCTCCTCAGCCCTTTTCCTTCCCTCTCCCTGCTTCCTTGCCACGTCGGTGCTACGGTGTGTCCCACGTCCATCTCAAAACTGGGGTGTTACACATATGGATCATGATGATTTGTGGCAAACTAGCTATGAGCACTAGGTTGCCAAAGCACGAAAGAGAGAACTTCTTAGTGGAGCTGAAAGTGTGACCAAGCATGAGTCATGAAGCGGTAGTCTAGCAAACCATAGGGTAGCGCTCCTACATGCGTTATCCTTCCAAGGTCCACAACTCCACATGCAATACAACCACACTTGCTGCTCCAAAACTCTACAACTGAATTCCCGCTCAAAAGCATCGATCCAAACTGGAGCAACTTGACAAACAAGTTATTACAAAAATGCTTGCAGCAAGTGCCTGTATACTATACATGCAAAATTAACAACCGAGTACAGAATAGATTCTCTCTATCAGGACTCGAAAGAATAAAAAAAAGACAAAGGGAACCCTAAGGGTGAGAGAGAGCATAATCACGTTTAGGCGTCTTCAGGGGGTCCCAGATAGGGTACCTCACTACTGTAGTAAATAGTGATAAGGTAAGAAATGGAGCAACGAAACAGTGAACAGTAAAAATAGATAGTAGGAATAGTGATAAGACAATTGTTGGAGAGATAAATAGTGATGTGACGGTTTTATTGATGATGTGGCATATAAATAGTGATGGAACAAAAGAGAAATGGAGCAGAGATGCCCTTATAGGCTTTTCTTTCTCTATTTGTCCAGGAGACTGCGAACCCATCATAGGCCAAAGACACCGACCTCGCCAGTTCTGCCATCAAAGTAGGGGTATACAGAGGACACATCAAGCATATTTCTCTGTTGAATTCTTTCAGAGATGTCGAGTCAGTCTTCGCCTCTCCTGCATTGAATCAATCATTATGCAAGGATATAAACTTGGTAGCGGTACAAAGGGTAAAAAGAGAGTCGCACACAGTTTTATCCATACATTTCCCCCAAATAATCCGGTCAAAAATCTTTTTGAAGACGCACAAACTTTAAACCAGAGCGCAAAAGTGATATAGAGAAACCAAAAAAGAAGAAGAAGCAAATATAAGGTAAAACTAAAGGCAGCATTTTGGAATCAGGTAGTGATTTCAGTTGAAACCACAAACATGAATAATGCAACATTAACAAATATATGCACTCACGTTAGTGGTGTTGTTAGATAGTGCACAATCCCACCAACTGGAATAAAATGTCCAAAATGATTAGGTCCCTTCCACTTGCCGAGCAGATTCACAAACTTATTTCACCATATTTCATGAAGAGCAGCTGTATCCGCAAACAAAAAAGATGGCATGCTTAGCATTTTGAAATTGTCAACGATTGGGATGATCTTTATTATAAAGAAACAGTACTGAACACTACATAACACCAAAAAACATTTTGAATTTCTGGCAACCCTATACTATGGAATCATGCACCAACGTGTTAAACGGCGCTTGTCCAGCCCTAGTTCACAAATCTAGAGCCGAGCGAGTAGACACCGAAAATACTCCTTAAAAATCCTAAACCCTAGATAATTTAGTTCCACATGAACTAGTGAAATCCCAACAGGCCCATACAAACTATATACGAATAAATGAGAGCACATCAACATCGACAAATGAAGCCACTTTATAGACAAAGAGGTGACGAACATACTGAATCAAGGACACGACGAGATGAAGAGCACCCAACAAATCAGCTTTATGGAATAATCAGAAATTTTTGTCAAAAAGAGTAACCTTTCAACTTGCGGCCGTTGGATAGAAGCTGTGACCTTGAAGAGCGTAGTGATTTCGAAAGCCGACGACTACTGCTTGCCTGAGCTCTGGCTATCCGAAGGAAAAGAAACGAGACAATGATGATGTGAGAGAAGTCCAGTTGGGTTTGGACTCTTGTGTTTCTTTCCTTTAAAGTAAACTAAGATTTCACTTACGTCGGGTTTAGGTGCTCACAGTCAAGGTCCTGATTCGAACCCGATTCGGTAACCGCAGGGTTGGGCCGATACAAGTATACAACTCAATCATGGGCCTAGTGTCGGATTTGTATATCTCTATTGTGCTTGAATCTTAAAATCTTGAGGCCTAATACATTAGCTAGTTCTAAATTATGACTTCATATGTTCTTAACGTAGAGTGTGGAACGGATGACTAACTGTTTCACTTTCTCTCATCTATGATGACATCGCGAGGACATGCTTGTCTGCATCTTTACTTATTTTTGTAAGGCTGTTTCCAATAAGAGACCTACAAGAGCTGCATATCTAAAATATAGAGGTATTGCTACCCCTCTTCATTGTTCCAACAAATCATCTATCATAATATTTATTTTAGGTTTCTCTTATTAGAATAACTATATTTAGGTATTCTCTCTCCACTACCTATATAGTTTTATTGTTTAGATATTATGTTGGAGAGGATATATATATATTAGGTAAATAGACATATAGGTATCCAATTCTAGGTATTGGTGTTGGGACAGTACAAGGAGATCTCTCCATCTTTATTATATAGTACTACCTCCGTTTTACAATGGTTGTAGTTTTATCTAAATGCACACAAAATAAGGAGACATGAAAAATGACTTGTCTACCCTCATTTAATGAAGGGTAGTTGAACAGATTAGCTTAAATAGATGACTGTATTGATGAAGGGTATAAAGGTCATATTGGCTCTAAAGTTGTATTGGAATGTGAGAACTACAACCATTTTGATAAAAATTTTGAATGCTAGAACTACAACCATCGTGAAACGGAGGGAGTAGTTACCAATTAATCCCTCCCAGAATCTGGATCAAATCCTTCCTAGTTCCTACAAGTAGAGTATTAAGTAACCGCCGGATTCCTCCCGAACCGCCCCACCGGTCAGCGCAGCTGCTGCTGATGAAAGTTCGGATTTTTGGGCGACGTGTGAGTCGCTGCTGCTGGTGTTTGTAATTTGACAGTATGGTCAGGTTGATTTGACAGAGGGGCGGTACCTGCTCTCGGTGGCATCGGATGGGTCGGCCGCTATCTTCGATGTGAAGAATGCGACCGATTACGAAAACGGGTTCATAGCCAAGCACAGGAGCATTCTGCTTGTGGACAAGCAGTATGAGCACGGACACAAGTTTGCGGTCTCCACGGCCATTTTGGTGTCCTGTGGACACTGGGCTCTTTGTCACGGCGTCCTTCGATCAATATGTCTAAGTGTGGGATACCAATTCAGCTCAAGTATGTGCTTTGCTTTGTTAATCGTTGATCATTCTGTTTCGTCCCTTCAAGACGTGATCATCATGTTCTTATCCTTGCTCGGCCTGGTTTTCTTTTGCTAGGTCGTCATGGATTTTAAGATGCCTGGAAATGTGTATAGCGCTGTAATATCTCCAATTGCAACAATGCATATGCCCATCGCAACTGGAAGCGCAGATGTTCAGGTTCGTTTGTGTGACATTGCTTCTGGAGCCTATACCCACACACTGTCCGGTCATCATGGTTAGTTTCTTTGTGCTAGTGTAGGATGAAAATATGCCTATTTTGCTTGTATGAATACCTACTTATCCTCACCTATAATCTCAGGTGGTATCATGTCGTTGGAGTGGTCTGCTTCAAGTGAGTGGATTTTGATGAGCGGTGGCTGCGATGGGGCAATACGTTTTTGGGACACAAGACAAGCTGGATGCTTTCGTGTTCTTAATCAGTCACGGTCTCAGCTAGGACGACGGCCTCCTTTTCTTGAAAACACCACAGAGAAAGTATGATTATGGTGTCACCCATTAGTCCATTACCTTCTGTCTTCTTGTGGGTTAATTCTATCCTATTATATTGATGATTTGCCACCTAAAGGTGGTTGGGTTGATTATTTGCCACTGGGTCCACATGTCATAGACATAGGAGGGTTCACATTTCATAGACATGGGAGTGGCAAATCACCAAGTACACTTTAGAGTGGCAAATCATCAATTTTTCCTACCATATGGGGGTTGTTGTAGTGCTAAAACAGAGAACTGCCTGCTATTTTTAGTACAATTCCAAAACTGTCAACCTTTAAGTAGAATTTAATTTATGGCATCTGTTCATTTTGTAGGCTTCTATCACCTCTTAGTCTCAGCATATATACATAATATGGGTTAGTTTAGTGCTGTAATTCTTGCAACATGGCCGTCACTCCCTGGTCTCTTGGGACAAAGTCTGCTGGCCTAAGGCCCTCGGGGGTCTCAGAGTCCCCAACCTCCTCAAATTTGGCACCGCCCTTCAACTCCATTGGCTCTGGCATGAATGGAAATCCCCGCACAAGCCATGGGTCAGGACTATCACACCTTGCTCCAAGGAAGACAAGGCCCTCTTCCGTGCCGCCACCATCATTACAATTGGCAATGGCCACAGGACCTCGTTTTGCCACCACAATTGGCTAGGAGGCTCCGCACCATGTCACATCGCGCCCAATCTCTATTGTATTGCCAAAGGCAAGCAACGCACGGTGGCAACGCAGCTGCATAATGATGCATGGATAGACTTGGTTCGGCATCTAGCTGGCCCGATACAACTCTACGAGTTCCTCAATCTTTGGCGGCAGCTACGTCAGGTCAGCCTTGACCCAACCGCAATGGATGACATTACATGGCGCCCTCCGCCTCGGCGTAGTACTCGCTTTCGCTTCGGCTTACCGTTCTGATTCCTCAAGAAGACTATCTTCGGTCTCGGCCCCCTGATCTAGAAGGCCCAAATTGAGAATAAATGCAAGCTCTTCGCCTGGTGTTTAGGGCATAACAGAATCCATACAACCGACACTCTTGCGAAGAAAGGCTGGCCTAATCAGGAGATTTGCCCGCTGTGCACCGCTGCCCCGAAAACCATCGATCACCTATGTGCCAGCTGCCCCTTCTCCATGACTATCTGGGAAGAGACTCTCACAGCCCACAGCATCAGTGTTTCACCTTGCCAGAGCAATGACAGTCTAACTGACTGGTGGATGCAAGCGTCTGCCTCCTTCACGAAAGATACAAGGAAATCTTTCAATGGACTGGTCATCTACACCATCTGGAACCTCTGGAAAGAGAGAAATTGTCGTCTTTTCCAGCAGAGCAGCGCCCCTGCCTTGCAAGTCGTTGAGAGGGTCAAAGAATATATCCTTTGGTGCGGGCGGGCAACCGCCACTGGGATCGAGTAATAGCGACTTGTAATCCACCCCCCTACCCCCTGTACCTCTCTTCTTGCTTTCGTTTGTGACTGCTGTACAGGCTCCTCCTTTCAATGAAATGGCAGTGCTCCTGGCCCTTTGTTCGAAAAAAAAAATTCTTGCAACATAAGGTCTGTCATATGCATTACATTACGAGATAGTTAATGTCCTAACAAACACAAGGTTTCTTTCTATTTTTGATTGTTTTGTCCTAAAGATGGTTGATGTTGTACAAGTAAAGCCTTCTCATGCTAGTTCGCATCTTCAATATACTCATTTTTCATCTTAAGCAGGACTGTGTGAACTCCTTAGGACCTTCACCTTGTTCAAAGAGCTATTCAGCCCAGAAGAGGACAGGCAATGGTAAGAAGCAGTCACAAAAGTTGCACAAAATTCAAACTCTGGTACGTGGACAGATGCAACAGAGACTGCACCCTGGATTGTCATCCAGTCAAAACCGTGCGACAGCTCATTATGGTGTGGTCACGGGATTATGAACAACTACAGATGGGATGTACCTTCTTAGTTCAAGTTAAGTGAATGTGATTTCTGTTGTTTTAAAGAAATTATGTTTGTTACTTATCTGTTGTTATGCTTGTAATTTGTAAATGGTATGCATTGATGATTGTTCAACCTTAAATCTGTTACTAAGAGACTATCTTTTCTCTTCAGGGTCTGATTCCCGTTTAAGACTACGGGATATTGATTCGGATCGCAATACTTTGGTCAATTTTGAAGCTATGCGATTGCAGACCAGCAAGCCACTGCAGTTAGCTGTCACTGATGATCCATCTCTTGTGTTCGTTCCATGCATGGCAAGTGTCAAGGTGTGTTGTTGTTTTCTAGCATCTTGGGTTTACCACTGAACGCTTTAAGTTCACACTGCCCCATTATTTTGTTTAGTCTTACAATCTTTGGTCTAGCACGACATTTCAAGCATTCCGTGGGCACTATATGAACTTGTGAATTGCTGCTATTGTAGCACACAGGACCAAATAAGTTGTTCTTGTCTATTATCGTCTATTAAGCTAAGTTGGGAAATACCTACTCCGTTGCTAAGTATTTAGAAATGCAGGAACTCTATACTGGCAGCAATGATAGATAAATTGTTGTGTGGTCTCCGTCAACTCCAGCTTTTACTGGAATGGTATAAATTATGTATCTATTGGCATAACTTGTTTTTGGGAGCAGCTACAGAAAGCTACCGCTGGAATGGGATAGCAAGTGTCATCAAGTCATGATATTACATGATACTACGTGAGGTATCATCTAATATCATGCAGTTTGAAATCCATGATACTAGATGATACTTACTATGCCGTTCCAACATTATAGCATTCTGTGGTATTTCTGTTTTTTTTGTTTAATTTGCTAGTAAACTCTATTTTCTCACCAGCAGTGGTTGAGAGAATATCACATTAGCTTTTGGGCAAATTTGATTGCTGACACTGTTAAATGTTTGCAGGAAGATGATGATAAGCGGCAAGGAGTTTTTGCAGATGACGAGGATAACTGGAGTGAATCGAGAGCTTTTCAATGGATCATGTGTAGATTAATAGCATCGGCACGAAGGATGTCAAAAGTGAGAGTTCTTATTAATATTACACTAACCAGTAACTGTTGTTCAGGCCACACAAAATCTTGATGTTGTATGACTTGACTACGAGAGAGTTGTCATACATAAGTACATTATAATTTCAAAATATTGACAGTTTATTCAAATGTAAGTATCGCTAGATTGTATCCCAGAAGAAACAGAAATGTTATGTTAGAGCAAGCAAGGGATCTCCTAAAATCTATCCCCTAAATTTGGCTTTAGGGGATAGATTTTACGGGAGACCTTGAACTTACTCTTAGGTTGTCCATAGGTAAAGCATTGTTCACGTTAAGGCTTTCATTAGAAATTAAGGGCTCCTGAGCAGAACAGGTGGGAGACTGCTCAACCTCGTTACTATTAGCTTGTTATGAGATAGAACTTCCGGTGTTTGGCTGAAGAAGAGTTCCTGAGCAGAACATCCACGAACTAGCAGTATATATAGCACAACTCATAGTCTCATACAGTTGATTTTGTTCACCCAGATTAACTCCTAAACTCATTGAGCATTCCGAAATACAAAGTAGTCACGATTCACGAAGCAGCAAGCCAACAACGTTGTGGATATTGCTTTCGAACGCATTGATAAATGAGTTTCCGCCAGATTCATCCTACAACAAGCATTACGTTGCTCAATTTTTCAACTGCACAAATAGTACATGTAATATAACTATGTTACAGGAATTATTGCTACAAAAAAAACTATGCTATACAGGAAACAACAACATAGAAAAAAAACCAGTGACAGTTTCAACAGTTCAGAGAAGTTGGAACGCCAACACCAAAACTTATTTCAGACTCTGGTGCCTAGAAATTGACTGCATGCACTGGTGTTTCCAGAACAAGACTTCTGATTTGCCTGGGAGCTCATATTATCTGAACTTGAGTTCAGCAAGTAACAGAGCTCTGTTGGGAGTTCCTAAGACACACAGCTTTTGTTATATTGCAAGAAATAATGAGTAGCTAAATAAGGACGCAATAACAGAAGTAGGTGAAAGATTCAGATAAACATACCATATATTACTGCAAGTAACATCAGGTGCCACATCAGCTTATTGAGTAGATGGGGCGCAGACTATCCTGGTTTGCGATGAATTTTCATTCCCTGATTAGGCTTCTGCTTTTATATCCTCTGAAACCGAATAATACCTGCTGCGCCTCCGTAGCACAACCATCTCTCACTACCTTTGTTCATGTTCCATCTCAATCGATGCAATGCTACAGCTTTGGGAGGGAAAACCTCGAAGTCTTGAGGGGATTTACCATCACTACTGTCATATATGTCAGTATTCTGTTGCATTGTAGGATCAGCTAAAACTATTGCACCAGTATTTTGTCCTTGATCATGTCCATCTTGTTGACCATCTGCAACTTCTGGATTTACAGTACAATTGTATCCTGTAGGGTGGTTGCACATGCATGTCAGGCAGCGAGCCAATAATAAAGTTGTGGCCAAATGGAGAAAGTATTACCTGAGTTGGTGAGCGGTAGTTTCTCTTTTTCTATATCATGCATTGGTTCTACATTCTGGCATGATTTTGGACCCTTTTTTGACATCAGAGGAACATTTGATAAAGGAGAGTTTTGCAACATGACACCAATCTTAATGGCAGTTTTCTCCTCTAAAACTGAACCACAAAGGAAATAAGGTACACGGTTCCTCCCAGGTTCCTTTTCCCAGAATCTCGAAGTAAGCTACAACGAGTTAAACATTTGTTTAGCATATTACAAAGACTCATAATCATGTGCAGAAATAGACAATGTCCATGTATAGACTAGGAGTTTACCTGGAAGCGCACAGCAGTACCATCTGCCACACAATAAGCAGCATAACCTGTACACCAGCAAAGAAATATTACAAATTTGTGGATAACATCAATATTTGACTCCACTGATATGTGAACTATGCATCAACAACAGATTTATAGTTTCATCATCAGCCATTACTTTTCCCAGAGTTGTATACAGATATCCAATAATATTTAATATGAAGTGTCCAAAATGAAATCCTACAGTAGCTGAATATAAGTAAATAGTATGATTGAAATGCTAGTATATACAACAAAGAACAGAACTACAGGTTAATGGTTTATTTCGTTATTACAACAGTTCCTTCCAAATTGTAGTCCCCATTTTTTTAAAAAAATATTTAAAAAGGGTAAAAACCAGGATTGCTACTTTTTAGGAAATTTGAGATACTGTTTGAGCATGATATAGACTATGGTTGCACATGATAACAAAAATGCACCTGTAGTTTCTGAGGCATGGATGCTCCAAATCAAATATTCTGACAACTTGTAAGTAGAAACACCCTGAGTTTTAGTTCCAATGAATGGCCTTCCAGTGACTGGAACATCATTGGCCATTTTCAATAAGTTAAGGAACTTCAATGTGCCATCTTCCAATGAGATGACAATGCCTCTGAACACAAAGGATGAAAAAAAATATAACAGTTAACAACTTAACATTATCAGAGTGCACAAAAAAGATCTAGTAAGCTGCAGATACAGAGTAAATGTGACCATGAGGGAACAGAATGAAACTTATCGTGTGGGATAATTCAGTTAGATTAGCCATAATCCAATGTTTATTCTGAATAAACAAGCACGTGCATCCCACAGGTTCAGTGGTTCACTCTGTCAAGGGTAAGCCCCAAGATAAAGGACCACTTCCTGTACATATTGGACCACTTCCTGTACATGTTTCATGCCTATGCTTCCGAGGGGTTTCTCCACCTAGAAAGTGTCATCCTACCACTTTATAGCCACAAAAAAAACTAGGATAACTGGAGCTTGCAGGGTAAAGGATCCAGATAAGATTGAGAGATAGAAGATGATCTGGCAAGAGTAAAGAATACTCCCATAGAAAAAAATGTCAGAAAGAATGGGGCTTTAATTAACCCTATTTGATAACATTAGCTTTGGTCCATTCGCAACAACCAATGTTCTAGTAGGTTGGTCAATGATCTACGAATACATTAATACCCTTTCCCATAAAGGGAAGAAAATACTGCATAAATATAAAAGGTACATGAGCACATAAAAGCATGTGTTAAAAAAAAGTAAACTAGTGCAAATTCAAAGAATAAAAACAACATAGAAGAGTTAATATAACTAATTAGTTCCATACACAAACAAGACAGCCTTAACATGCCAGTAGACACTACAGATCAGATGAGCCATGGGTTGCATAAGAACATTAAATCAGTTCCCAACTTTCTTGAAACTGTGGTTTGCATTTCAACATCAATGAAAATAGTTATATGCATTTGAAACTAATGCAATGTTTCAATGACAAGAACAGAAGGTAAACCCAAGTTGATCCCAGTAGCTAGTGATTTAAGCTGAATCAATTGTGTGTAGTGAAGAAAACTGATTAAATTAGTGCCGATGGGATTCATTTATTCCAGATGGAACAAAATATCACCTTGCATCCTTCAACCAATGAAGACTTAATACAGCCCTTGGAGCGGTAGCTAGCTCCCAAAGAGGACGGTAAGGATCTCTACAGCAAAGAATTTCATGGCATGCAAATCAATACTCAAATATGACGGTTCAATAAAAAATAGCAAAAAGTGTGAATGGGTGATGAATCCAACAATCAAATTATTATTTGATTAAGGTTATATTGATGAAATATTTCTCCAATGGTAACTGCCAGACATGTTGCACTGTCAATTAGGGTCCATGCCTACCTTAAATCCCAGAATTTTAAACCATCCTCTCCAGCAGTGACAAAGGTACTTGTGCCTTCCTCACTATCAAAATGTTATCGTGGAGTCAGCACTGAGTTTAATTTTTTGGAATGGAACTGAAGTTAAAGTATGGTACATTTGAGTACCTGATATATGGTGCCCATGAGAGGGCTCTGATGGGAACAGATTCAGCAGTGATGCACATAAAGGGCTTTGAATCTGTGCATTAAGCAGGACAGACGACTAATAAAATGAACAAAACCAATGAAGTTGCTTTTAAACCAATGAAGTAAGCAGTTCCAGAGTTCCAGAGTTCAGCAAAGCATAACTATTAGACACCCTTAAAAAGAAAGTTATCAAACAAATTATTTACATACCTTGAGATGACAAGTCTGTGTTGAACTTCCATAAAGCAACCTGAAACAACAAATCCAACCATGAAAATTTTGGAATAATAATTTCAGACAGTGCTTCAAGGCAACAGGTTTGAGTTGAGAAAATAATTTTGATACCGTTCCATCATGACATCCCGCCAATATCATATCATGAGGAGGAGAAGGCGACCAATCAACTGTCAAGGGAATGCTGTTTACCATTATAAAGAGGCAATGGCTTCAAAATGAAAATTCATGCCGAGTAATTGAGCAGAAAATCAAAATATGCCACCTAGTAAAAGCAAAATTGATGAATCGCACAAGTAAAAATTGCAACACCTTTGTCTGCTTCCACAATTCACTCTGGCACATCTAAATACAGGTTGCAGCTTTAGAAAACGAGGGTCGGTACCCTCCATTGAATGTGCAGAGGAATATATGCTCTGGATCATGCTTGGAGATGGAACTTCCCATCTGTGCACAATAATTAATTAGAAGTAGATGATATAGCAAATAAGCATGATGATCTAGCATAGAATATACTCACACTTCAAGTGAGCCATTCCCCAACAGTATAGCAAGAAAACCCAAACATGATTTCTGTCCTGACTGACATGGTAAAGGGGGTTTCCATTTGATGTCCCAAGCAACTTTGCCATTATGAGCTAAACATAAGACAACCCTTGGTAGAGAAATATCTTTTGGGAATAGAGAAATACCAGAAACCACTGAGCAACAAGGTGCACCAGAAATTGTTTCCTTTTTTGGTTGCCCTCTACCCCTCTGACCTCTTGACTTTTTTGCACAGATTGCACTAGATGAAGATGGAACTGGCAATGATGCATCAACTGCAACAACAGCTAAATTAGGGTTAGAATCTGTTGAACCATTAGGACCTAAACTGCAACCAACTGAAACAGGCATAAAAGTTGTATCTTTTCCTAATTCAGTACCAGTGCTTGAAATATACTTGCTGTTGCTTGGAGCTGGATACTTTCGGGGCCTCCCCCTTTTTTTCTTTGGTTCCAAACAGATTTGAGTTGTAGACATATCTCGTTTTAATTCAATGCCAGAAAAATCTTTTATTTTGTCAATTGGTTTTTTCCTAGGTCGCCCCCTGCCACTTTTTGGAGTAGATTCCACAGACACCACAGTTGGCATGACACAAGCTAATTCAAGATCACCTGGAACAACTGTTGAAGTGACGGGAGGATCAATAATACTAAAATCTTCCACTCTGGCAACTGGCAGTGGATATTTTCTTGGTCTGCCCCTTGGTCGTTTCAGACTTGGTTCTGAGTGATCATCAGAAGTTGTTATGGTTCTCTTTCTAGGTCTCCCTCTTGGTTTTGGTGGATTGGATGAACTTTCAACGCAATTATTCTCTTCTGGTGTTTTGCTAGGCCTTCCTCTACGACTTTTCTTATTGCATGCAAACACTGGCTGATGAGGATTTACCTCTTCAAAGGGTGCAATGAGACACCATACTTGAATGATACCTCTCCCAGTTAATGGCAAACCAAGTTTATGATAAGAAGAACTAGGAGGATGAGCAGCAACAGCAAGATACTGCAAAAGATAAAAGACATCAAATTAGGATGATCGGCTCTAAATAACTCATATACCATAAACACCTTTTAAAGTCTAGCAAACTCTTGCAATTAAAACCAGATAATAAATAAGGTAATACTATTATAGCATTGAGCAGACAAGTGTGATCATGCAACTAGCCCACGTGCAACAACACACTCAAGAAAAGTACTGCAACAGATGTCTGGAGGAGTTTAGAGATATATGCCACCATAAAGTAAAATGACTTGATGTATCATCGACAAGTGGACTCGGAACCCATTGATCATGTTCACAGCACATGGCGTTGTTCTGAATCACAAACTTTGGGTCGCATCCAACAAAAAGTTTCTCCATATATATTGGATAACAAGGTAGTTGAAAATAAGATGATCAGATGATGCATAAACTTATCTGAAGTCACCACAAGGGAACTGCAAGATCAGACAACAACCTCACAGTTTACAGGAGAATAAGGCTTGTCGTACAACCTTGGGCACCAGTCCAACGCCCAAACATTTCCACCAGCAAACAAAATGAAATCAGACCTGCAACAGTTGTAGACTTTTTATCACAGTTCATTCAAGATGTTTTTATACAGTCATATGAATAATGAAGTAAAGAACAGAGTGAAATAGGACAGAAATATGCAGGTAAATTTAAAAGTGTATGCACGTCTCATAAGTTTATGACACTAACGAATTTTTTACTTGACAAATTAAAGGAGAAATGGTGCAAAATGCTAATAGAACAACTCTGTTCGCATCAAGTAACTTCACCATTCAGCCATTGACAACTCATCGAAAGGCAAAAAAGGATGTATGGGTTTAATGCACTTGGCAATCCCACAAACTGTGCAGTATTTGACAGGATTATTCTTCTGTAGTTTAAGAACAAGTGCAGTGTAGTTTTTAGAACTACTAATATACACAAAAGTATTTTGAATCATCATATGGAAATGATATTGGTATATTCTTTATCTCCTTCCATATCATTGCATTTTTCAATTTTTTTAGTAGCGTATAATTAGAAAAGGTAACAGCCAAAGGTGTGTGCGTTGGAGACCATTTCAATGTTTGAAATGACAAATAGATGAGAACAGAGTTATTATTGTCAGGTAACAAGATAAATGGATTATAGAAACAGTACTGAAGAATTCAAGTTTGAGAAGCAATACCTATCTGTACTATCCATCCCACCTAGCGGGCGTGTGATCTGCATTGATTCACTTATATCAACCAAGCAGAAAGGGAGTACATAATACAAGAAAGCACTCTCGTTAAGCTTAAATAATGCTTAAGCCTTCCAACGTAAAACACACAAAATTTAGCCTTGGAAAGTAGAACCAATAGCTATTTAGCTGTACTAACCTGAGGAACAGATGCAGATGAGTACTGTGGTAAGGTTATTTTGTGTTCAGTGCCATTAGTGAAACTTACATCTTTTGCCTCATAAGAGAAGTGCCTCCATTCTCTGGGGAGAAATCAAATGATCAACAGATCAGAGTAGCAGATTCAATTTTGAGTACAAATATCATTTTTTAGAATATAAAATCAATAGATTAAATCAGTAAAAAAAATAGAAGGCAGCAATAATGACAATGTAACTACCGCAACCTTCACAATTTCCTTACAGCTAACGAGAATCATCTTTACATGGTCCTGCGCTATTTTGAGTGAGCTGAACAAGGTGAAATTAAAATCTAGCCCGGCCATACTGAACCAGTGAAAGTGGCCTAATGTCAGGAGTATGACAGTCCTTTGAGATTTCACAAAACATATTGATGGTTAAAAAAAATGCAGATAACTTATCTTATGTGAATTGCCAGTCAACTGATAATACATTTGGATTAAAACCAATCCACAGCATAGAATTATGAGTAATTATCTGGAAATATTTTTTGTCCAGATTCAAAAGGAGAATGGAGAATGCAAAATATAGAAAAAGAAGCAAGTGCAAGTGCTGCAAATCACATAGCGAGATGACTGAGAAAATGCAAAGGCTATGAGCATCCTTGTAGCAGCTGATCTGTCTCAGGTGAGTTTAACAGCTTCATATTGTTTGGGTGCTGAAAGTATACATGTCACTAAAAACTACAATTTGCTGCAGTCATTTCTAGTGAGCACTGGCTACATTCAGTTCGTTCTAATTTTAACTATGGTTCAATTGAAGTCAAAGCAAATACTAACTAGATTTATAGCACACTGAGTTTCTAGCATAAAAGCTCTAAATAAAATACTCAATCCTGAGTAGTAGATACATGGTGATAGCAGAATAATAGTCTGTAGAAATAAGGTGTCTTAATGAATTCACTCTAACTAAACCAGTCAATCCTGAGTAGTGAATACATAGTGATACAAGAATAGTAGTCTGCAGATAAAAAGTTAATGAATACTAATTAAGCACAATCAATGCAACTACTATCCTGTACTTCGATCCAAAATGGAAGTAACTATAACTGTTGGTACTGGTAAATAGAAAGCTAGAAACTGACAATGTCCAGAAACTGAAAACAGAAGATCTTTGCCACCATCCATCAGTCACACATCAAACAGCAAAATCTACTGCCTGCGGATTGAAGAAAATACATGTCCAACAAGGCAACAATGACTTAAACTTGCTAAAATCGTAGTTATCAAAGCATAACTGCATTTTATAAACAGCACCAAAGACCCACGGTGTCAATCTAATCACCTAAGGGAGACAGGTAACAACATGATCCGTTGCAATAGCAGTATCAAATGTAATCTAGTGACCATAATAATTAGAATAATAAACTGCCAACAAATTCACATCAAGACACTTCGTGTGTGTGTGTGTGATGATTCACAAACTCATCAAAATTCACCCACACATGCGACACATTAACCAAACTAAAGTGCTCGTATATGCCATACCAGAGTTCTCTTTTCCTTGTTGCTTGAAACATGTCCTAATCGAGCAAAAGCTTTACTGATAAAACAGCCATTAAATTTTGTTGCTACTCTCTCCGGCAATTACGCCAACAAATGAAATTTACCAATTTTACCGAGGTGTTGATGGGCAGCGGAGTGGAGGTAGCAAGGAGAGGGCATTTCACCTGAGGAACGTTACTGAAGAGGCGAGACGCTCGACTTCGGCGTCATGGAAACGTGGCTCAGGCTGTCCGGCGGTGAGCTCCGAGATGGCGCGCACCGCTCTGGAGAACCCCTCCGATGATTCGTCGAACAGGCAGACCTCGACGCCGTCCTGACGCTCCTCTCTTTCCGGCGGGGCCGGCGCCTCCTCCGTTTCCGGCGGAGTGGCCATGGAGCTCCGGACAAATGTGTTGGCCGGCGTGGATTAGGATGCGGCTGGGGAGGCACTCGGCGGTAGCGTCCGTCGTGGAGGAGGATGTTGGGTTTGGCCCATGAGGCCCATCCTAAATATGCCAAAACTGGCAAAGTTTAGTAGAAAAAGCTATCATCCCACTTTATCTCTGCTATTATAAAGTGGCTTATGGTGGTGGTGGTGGTGAGTTCACCAACTTCACATCACAGCCGTCCATCTGTCCACAACAATCCTCATCCGTTTGATCCTCAGACACGCCTCGTTCTGTCCTAGCCGCCTCCCTTCCTCCCCGCAGCCTTCGACCTCAATCAAACATCCCACAGCCTTCCTCCTCGATCTACCTCGCGCGGCCTCTCCCTAGCCCACCTCCTACCTCACGGCCTCCTCCTCCTCCCCCATCATGCGCAAGATCATGGCCGCTCTCTTCTGTCTGAGACCTACCTCATGGCGGCCTCATGCAGTAGCCTCCTCCATACCTCGCCGATGCCCTCCTCCTCCGCCGAGATCCTCGCCCAGATCCACCAACTGACGGAGAAAGCTCCATCACGGAGGTCCCGCGCCACCGGAGAGCTCCTCCCGAAGTCCCGGATCCACGCGCCCAAGACCGGCGTCCACATCGACCATCATCGCTATTGCCACCATCTTCACTCTCGCTCATCCGGCCATCACCGCCGCCACCTTCCTCTGGCGACCGCCAATCCTCATCTCGCCGCCCAACCCACGTCATCTCTTTGTGCAGGATCACAACGGCGGTGAAGGTGCAAACGCAGTGTTAGCATGGGATGTCTTTGGGCGAGATGGAGGAGGTCGGTGGGGCAATGGTGCGATGGATGGCGAGGAGGATACGCAGTCTTGAAGGGATTGAGGTAGAGGTGAGGATGGGCGGCGTCTTGACCATGGTTGGCACAGTCAGAGCAGCCCCATACACCAAGTGGGCCGCACCCGCATGACAATGAGCACAAACGCCTCAAAAGGTGCAAGTTACATTATACATGCATTCCGAGATTGTGATTTAAAAAGGATTGCATGTTCATGAGCTTACCAGTTTTGGGCTAGAGACTTGGAGTATCTATTTTTTTCTCAATCTTCATAGGTTCTGTATTCAAGCTTGATTTTTTTTTAGGTCTCTGGTGTGGGCGCGGTGCCAAGATAAGTAATGGAAGGAGACTTCTAGGCTCCTAGCCATGAACCAAAAATTGACCATGATGAACGTCTCCACAAAGCGGGTTTCCCATGGTTCATGTATGTGATGAAGCAACATCAAGAGAATTTAGGTCTTTAGTTTTGATTATCTTCAATTATATTGGGCGATACTTAGCTTCGACCTTGACCGACATGATCCATGTTTAGTTTTCGCCCTCATTAACCAATGATACTTGTTGTGACTCACATGTGACCATTCCTCAAAACCCCGTAAAGGACGCAGGAAACCCTTTTTCTAGGTAAGCAAAATTTGTTACTGCTATAGAACTCCCAGTCTTGGCTGCTTATTGGACTTAACTTGTTATTGCATCTTTTTTCTTTGTAGACTCCTTTAAATTGTCAAAGTGACCTTGAAAGAGTTCCACTCAAAGGTTACATGAACTACTATTGATTGGTCAAGATGCCTGGTCTAGATTTATTTGGTATTGTGGCCATGTCACATGGTTGTTGTGTTGTTGCTCACAAGCCGGTTAACCTACTGCCAATAAAGGTAATTCATTTGAATTATTGGCCATGTTCTTTTGTCTCATATATGCATATATGGTGTGTTTCTTCCTAGAAAAAATTGGGGCCATTGAAAGTACCTCACAAACGTAACTAGTCGCATGCTTAGCTTCTATTTTTTTTTACATAAGGGGTTAATAAATGGCATTACCACGGAATCTATAACGATGAGTTGCCAAAGTTAAGGCTTTCAAAAAACGACTTCTCTTCATCAAAAGATACATGTCTTCTTCGACATATGATGAACTATCTGAAATTATAAAACCCTAACAACAAATATTATAGTTTTGTACTTGAAGGTATCGGTTGTAATTTATTTTGGAGCGAGTTATTGAAGTTATCATCGATCTACATAGGAATCGGGCAGTAAAATTGATGAACTTTATTGTGGAACAAATCGGACAGTAATATTAATGCGATGCTATCTAAGATCATCGATGTTAGTCATGGAAGTGTATAATAGCACTTAAAGTGCAAATCTATTCTATATGTTCTAATTTTAGTAGACTTTATGAGAAAATCGCTACATGGGTGTTAATTGGTGGACCATTTTTTGAAGGGAGGATCCCTTCAGTAAGTTTATATGCTGAAATTATCCCTTCTTTTCTCATTGCATTTGAAAAATTGTAGTTTAGTTCTCATACAATTAGAATAAACTCATACTGTCATGCGTTGATAGGCTTTTTCCAACAAAGTTCTGAAAGGAACATGCATTATTTAAGAATTAGAAACTTCTGATAAGGTACTTGTTGATATATAACCATGCTTTATATGCACTTCAGTGGTATGTAGTTGCAGTTTTAGACTCACTACTCACGTATCTGCCGATTTCTTTTCAGTGAAAATTCCCTTCCCATTGACTCAACGATTCACGGGAATGTTGCAAAATGGGATTGAGCTGAGCATTGTTGATGTGAGCTATGTTAAAATCATTTCATGGTATATATAAAATTACTAATTTTTTCTCAAGGAATTCCCTTGGTGATATAATGGCTAGGAGTCAAAAGTGCTCTAACTGTTTGCTATTACCTGTAGGTACTTCTCAATTTATTTGTCTTGAGGAATCTATTTGATCTGATCCTTGTGAAGAAAATGGTATGATAATCCACTACAACACAAAGCTTTATAGTAGAGATTTATAGATCATCTTGTGTTTTTTAGCTAGAGCTGAGTGAATAAAAAATATAAATTTTACTATGATGCTGACCAATTTCTGTAATTTTTAGAAATGTTTAATGAGTTTTATTGGGAAGTTCCTTCATTTACTGTTCATCTGAAGATCAGATCATTGGCATTTGGACGGGTTTTATGGAGGAGGAAGCCACAACATGGAATATGTGTTACTATGCTAATGAGCCCAAGAAAGTTTTTTCTATGGAGTGATCAGGTATTGTTACCATATTCCAAATCTCATTAAACTAGATTTATTAGGCCAGGGGCCTTTCTAGCATCTAACTCAAGTAATAGGCTCATGCTTTTAGTGTACTCTACTAAATTAAGTTGGACCTGCATATTTAGTTTAAGCCCGTCATTATGCTACTTTTTTTCCCATGTAGCACATGATATATACGGTTACTGACTTGCAAGGGTGTAGTTCCGTGACTATCTTTCTAATAGCTTCATCTATTTTTAATGTGCCAGTTGAATGTAATGCTTTGTTGATATTAGAATTTTGCTTCTTGACTAAAGCACTTCCTATGATCGTGCTATAGTTATCTAATTTTTTCTTTAGATCATAATTATTCCGTTTTATTCTTGTCTAAGACATAAAACTATAATTAAAGTGCAAATGCATTGCTTAATTTAATTTATCTACATGTTCTCACTGTGAGTGTTCTTGTATTTGCAGATGGTGATGCTCTTACAACTGGAAGCATTAGGAGTGCAGATGCAGAAAAGAGACATTTAACAAAGGTATCCCTTGCCTCAAATTGTGACTTTGTGAGAGGTATTGTAACATAGGTTTAATATGACATGCACTTTATCTAGGTCGGTGACAATTGTTGGCAATCTACACTTGTATGTGATATATTTATTTTTTAAATTTTTTGGGTAGCATTTTTTAGATGTTGCATGACATAGAATTACTGAGTAGCAAGTGTGCTTACCTACAGCTCTATTAATCATCTTTCTAATAGCCTTATCTATTTTTAATGTGTTAGTTCTATAACGATGGAAGACAATATTCACTTGCGAAATAGTCATGTGAGCTTTGAAATCGCTGATAGAAAAATACCATGTGTGGACAAACAAATCTATTCTTGCCCTTGATCTTTTTACATATGTAAAACTTGGAAACTACCCATAGAACTTGCAAGCTTTCCATGTTTTATTGGATTTTCCCCTTTAGTTATCATGCAAATTTAAAAAATAAACATGAAAACTTACAAGTTGCGATTGCATCTATTGTGTAAAACTTAACTCTGAACAAAATTCTTCCTTTTGATCTTTTGTGAATAGGCTAAGGCTAGGAGTACAGAAACATGGGACATTGATTTCTACATCTGTCTAATAGATTTTGAAACCAAAAATATCGAGAGAAAAACTATAGGTACACATATGTAACTATGTTTCATACTTGAGCAAGTCATAGAGGCCATTTGATTTGTAGTGGATACTGGGAGCAGTGGCTTCGAACTTGTAAGGCTACGCCAAGGACGTGTTGTTGCTCTATCTCGCTCATGCTCGTGATGTCCATGTTGCTCTACCCGAGGTCTAATCAGTTACAATAGACTTGATTTTGTGTCATGAGTCACTAATCTGTTATGTAAATTTATCTTTTAGTTTGAAACGTTTTGGCCTCTGATGAGATTTATTTTGTGAGTCACTAATTGTCATAGCCACTTGGGATTGATACTTTTGTATGGAATTTTATTTGCTCCTAGATAAGTTGGTTTATTGTAGAATTTTCAGATATATTTGTTGTTTCAACTACAATACGAGAGAACATCCTGTTGTTGGTACTCGTTGTAATAGATGCCCAACCATTTAGACTTGTTATAGCTAGCAGTAAATCACCTCTTTTATAATTTCCATGTTACTCTGATTTGTTTTTCTTTCTTCTCTTTGAGTTTTATTGCAAATCTAAGCCTTAATTTTTAAGTCATCCTGTTGCAACGCACGGGCACCATACTAGTAATAAGATATATGAGAATGAGAGAGCTATATGCTAAAGTCATACACACGTGCCTGTGCAAGTGTTTTCACGAGTTACCGCGTATTTTTCTTGCGTGACTTGTGACTTGTGACGTCGCTGTGCCACAGCCAAATGGAGAAAGTTTTACCTGAGTTGGTGAGCGGTAGTTTCTCTTTTTCTATATCATGACTGGTTCTACGTTCTGGCATGATTTTGGACCCTTTTTTGACATCAGCGGAACATTTGATAAAGGAGAGTTTTGCAACATGACACCAATCTTAATGGCAATTTTCTCCTCTAAATCTGAACCACAAAGGAAATAAGGTACACGATTCCTCCCAGGTTCCTTTTCCTAGAATCTCAAAGTAAGCTACAACGAGTTAAACATTTGTTTAGCATATTACAAAGACTCATAATCACGTGCAGAAATAGACAATGTACATGTATAGACTAGGAGCGCGAGCCGTCAAAGAACATGGTCCCGTGACTGACCTCGGCTTGCTTGGGCATAGCAGGGTTTGTCCATTCGGCCACGAAGTCCGCGAGCACCTGAGATTTGATTGTCGTGCGGGCAGCAAATTTGAGGTCGAATTTCCCTAGTACGATTGCTCATTTGGCGATACGCCCGGTGGCACCCGGGTTTCTAAGGATCTCCCTTAGTGGAAAGTTGGTCTGGACTATGATCGGATAGGCCAGAAAATAGTGGCGGAGCTTCTTCGAAGCCATGAGCAAGGTATAAAGGAGCTTTTTGACCTCAGGGTAGTGCTCCTTTGGTCCGTAAAGCACCTCGCTGATGTAGTAGATGGGGCACTAGATCCCTTCGCACTCTGCTACGAGCACTGAGCTAACCGCCTGGGGTGAGGCTGCCAGGTAGAGCAGCAGAGGCCCTTGCTCTTTTGGCGTGACCAAGACTGGAAGGCTGGACAGATACCGCTTGAGTTCTTCGAGGACACTGCTAGCTTTCTCTGCCCAAACGAAGCCATCATGCTTGCGCAAAGCCCTGAAGAAAGGCAGCCCACGCTCACTCAACAGGGAGATGAAGCGGCTGAGTGCCGCCATCCGCCCGGTGAAGGATTGGACCTCCTTCACGCTTGAAGTGGCCTGCATCCTCTCGATGGCCTCGACCTTCTCGGGGTTTGCCTCAATGCCCGACGACCCGATCACGTAGCCAAGCACCATGCCCAAGCGGACACCAAAAACACATTTTTCAGGATCTAACCTTACTCGATGTCTTCTTAGATTACAAAATGTTTCCTCGAGATCACTAATATGAGCCTCGAAAAGCTTGCTTTTGATGACTATGTTGTCTACATACACTTCTAGATTTCACCCGATCTGGTCAGGGAAGGTCTTCTGCATTAAACGCTGAAACGTGGCTCCCACGTTCTTTAGACCGAATGACATGGTCGTGTAGCAGAAGGAACCAAAAGGGGTGATGAAGGCAGTCTTCTCTTCATCTTCACGTGATAAGCTAATCTGGAGGTACCCGAAGTACATGTCCAGAAAAGCTCATCAGTTGGGACTCCACCGTTGCATCGACTAGCTGGTCTATGCGCAGAAGCGAGAAATTGTCCTTTGGGCACGAGCCATTGATATTGGTATGGTCGACGCACATGTGCCATTTACCGTTATTCTTCTTGACTACGACCAGGTTGACCAGCCAATCAGAATGCTTGACCTTGCGGATGAAGCCGGCCTTCAACAACTTATCGAGCTATCCGCAGATGATGTCGACTTTCCATTGTGAGAATCTTCTTAGTGCTTGTCACACTGGCTTTTTTTCAGGCTGAACCGCTAGCCTGTGCTCAATCACCTCCCTTGGGACACCGGGCATGTCAGACAGCTCCCACACGAACACATCTACGTTTTGCCCGAAGGAAGGTGACGAGCTCGAATTCCAATTTTGGATTATGGACCACCTTGGTTGGATCCTCGGAAGAGAGCAGAATATCCTTTGTCTGCTCTTGTGGCTGGAGCGCCAGTTTGGGCCGAGCAGATTTGCGGACCTCTTTCTCGATCCCATGTTAAAGCAACTGGCCAACCCAAGCCAGCACCATCTCGTCACATTCCAGGGTGCCCTTATGGCTGTCCTTGACGGTAATTATTCCCTTTGGGCCCGAGAGCTTGAGGCAGTGATACGCGTGATACGTTGCTGCCATGAACTTGGCGAGAGCCGACCTACCGAGGATGGCATTGTAGGTCGATTCAAAGTCAAGCACCTTGAAGGTGACTAACTCAGTCCGAAAGTTGCTTGGACCACCAAATGTCATGGGTAGGACTATCTGTTCCAGCAGGGTCATGGAGGTACCCGAGACAATGTCATGAAAGGTCAAGGCAATGTCCTTGATCATGGAACGAGGGATCTCCATCTCGTCCAAGACCCGAGCAAAAATCAAGTCAAGAGAGCTTCCCCATCAACGAGCACCCGCGTGACCCTCATATTATTGATGGTTGGGCAAGGCACCAGGGGAAGCCTTCGTGGCTTGGTCATTCCAGGAGGGCAATCTTCCCTGGAGAAAGTGATGACGGCATCCGACCATCGGACTTGCTCGGGAGCGGGTTTACCCCGGTCGATATGGTAATCCTCCCGCGCGGCAGCCTTGAGCTCCCGCCGAGATGAGTATGTTGTAAAGCCTCCGAAGATGACCACGATGTGGTGATCGGGCTCTTGGTACTCCTCTTTATCCTGGCCCTCATGATCAGCGTGCCGATCGGCGCTGCCTTTGCCAGCATCCGGAAGGGCGGGCATGGGGCCCCAACCATTGTAGAAATCTTCTAGACGGGCGGTCCAGGTCCAACAGTTGCGCAAGTCGTGCCTGTACACTTGATGAAGCAGGCAAAACCGATCGCTTGGCCGGCCTGAGGTGCGCGCCTTTGCTCGCTGCCGCCTTGGCGCTGGTTGCTCCCTCTGCCCTAGGGAGGGCAAGGTTGGGCTTCTGCGCTTGCAGCGGGGCCGATTGCTCCGAGATAGCAGCTACAAGCTTGGCCGTGTTTGTCTTCTTCTTTTTCTTGATCTTCTTGTCGGAGACAGAAGGCTTCTTTTTACTCGGGGACTTGGTGCCCTGCTGCGGTGGTGTCTTGCTGGTCCTGAGAAGCCGTTTTCGCTCGAAACCTCCTCATCGTTAATGTAGCGCTCCACAACCTAGAGCAGCTCGCTGACGGAAGCGCCAGAGTAGATCTCAAGATCCTGAGTGAAGTGGACGTTCTTCACGCCCTCGATGAAGGCTTGAATGACAATCTCATCATGAATGCTCTGTATGATGTTGTGAACCCGAATAAACCAATAGACATAGTCCCGCAAGCATTCGTCCTCCAACTGGACCACTCGCTTGAGATCCTGCGGCCTTTCCCGACATAGACATCACCCTCATAAGTTACCCTGTAGGGCGTCGTAGAGTTGGTTCCAACTGTGGATGGATCCCTCCCGCTGGTTGAAGAGCCACGTCCGAGCGGGCCCCTCCAACACAGTGGAAGGTATTTCACCACCACGACCTCGTCGCCGCCAGCGGTTGAGATGGTTATGGCATAGACGAAAAGAAATTCGTTCGAGTTCTGAGTCCCATCGAATCGCTCAATGTGGTCTAGCCTAAAGTTAGGGGGCCATGCTGCCTCTCGCAGTGGTCGAGCAAAGGTAGGGCACCCGCAGGTTGCCCGCGTGCCCCCGCCTTGAGCGTTGCGGTCGTTGCCGTCTCTGAGCGGGCCGAGCCGCGAGAACACCCCACCACGCCGAGGTTCCGGAGTGCCAATGAACTTGACGCTCCAGGCACGCGGTCGTCTCTCGCTCGGGATTGGGCGCACCTGCCATCCCGAGCGGAATCATGCTTTGCGTCATCACCGTGACGACGCTCCACTCAACGGCTGTCCTCAGAGAGACGGCCTTTGTCATTGTCACGGCGACAGGACTCACCACCGTGTCGCTCCCGGTCAGGGGTCTCGCGCCGGTCGCGGTGGGAGTGATCGCTCCTTGGAGCGCGACTTCCCCAGGAATTACTCCGAAAAGAGGCCACGTGCTGGAGGTCGCCAGCCAGCTGCTCCAGGTCTTCAGCCACGGCGACCCCTAATTCGGCGGCATGGTCAAAATTTGGCTGGAGGTCTTGGACCACGCGCGCCAACGCTTGAAGGCACCGGCGGCTCCTGCCAACCAGATCAGAGAAGCGAGAGTGCGGCGGAGATCTCGGAGACGACGAGCGAGGGGTCGGCCGAGCGTTAGTGCTTGGTGGGTCATGGTGCGTCGCCAAGGCCTGGTCGATTGAGCTGGCTATCCATCCGCGCGCAGCCCCGAGGCGGTGTTGTGGCTCATCCTCCCGGTCCTCAGGGCCGGGGGTGTCAGAGGCGCCTGCCACATTGACCTCTTGCAGGGCTGCCAAACATGAAGGGGTATTGACAGTATCGCCACGCGAAGCAGTCTTAGGGTCGGACTCGTACGGGTCATTAGGGATGTCGACGCCCTTGCATAGGCCGTTGCCTTCGTCACGACCATCGGACAACTCCTGTTCCAGAATTTCTCGAAAATGGAGGGGCTTGGGAACATACTCCTTGCCCATGTCATCGCCTAAGGGGCGGCAGACATCCATGGAGGAGTCAGATCACACCACGGTATGCCCCTCCGGATCATTGATCCGGGAGACATCGGAGTCAGACCAGTACTCGTCGAGGTCACCCAAGTCGTTGAAGCGAACGTCTTGGTTATCTTGAGAGTTCACCATCTCAAGGACCTTCGCTACAGAGACTCTAAGCGATCCCTACGGACAGCGCCAACTGTTGGCATTTGGGACTTTGTTTCCCCGCCAAGCATACCTACCGAATAGGTATCGATCAGGGCCCTATTCTGTAATTATGGGGACGTTCGGAAAGGCGAACTCGACCAGGCAACCGAAAGGAGACAAAGATTTTTGCCCTAATTCGGACCACTCGAAGCGAGGTAATAGTCCTACATCCAGCAATCTAGATATATCGATGTATGAAGGATGTGTTACAATGATGCTCGAGCAAGCCCAAGTGACGGATACATAGGTTTGCTAAGAGCAAGAGAGGGGAGGAAGCACTCTCGCCTCTCTCGCGCGCGACTATCTATGTGAGAAGCCTTTTTATGGGTGAGTGTGAGTGAGAGAGTTATGGTATGATCTTGTCACATACCCAAATTTTTAAATTTGGTATAAAAATTTTTCACAAAAGTTATAATTATATTCTTGTAACCATTTCCAAATTTTAAAGAATTTTCTAAACTAAACTCCTATTTATTCCCTAAAGAAAATACCTTATCTATCTTTTTCTAAAATATAAATTCCGTAAATAATAGATATTATTTTATATTTGGATTCTCCTCATTTTTATGGATTTTTAAAATTTTATTTCATAATTTTCTGAGCCTTCTATAACTCTCTATGAATTTTTTAAACCCCAAACAATTACTGGAAATTTCTTTTCTTTTTAAAATTAGAACTTCCCTCTTTAGGAAATCCCCGGAATACACTTTCCCCTTTCGGAATTGTGCTTCCACTTAAATCCAACTCAGCCCCTCCTCTCATTGGCAACATGACTGTGGCGGACCAAATTCCGGTAAAGATTTATCAGAAAATGTCCCGAATGCCAGGCCAACTGTCCAGGATTTCAGTTGGATTCAGAAATAGTACAGCCTGCTTATTTTATTATATGTTACAAAATATTTTACAGCGGAAGTGGAAATATAACCTGTTAATAAAAATAAAATACATGCCCATATACTATAGGCAAAGCCTAAGCATAAGGTAAGTCTTAGAAATCGATTCTATACGAATTCCTGTCTTCTTCATAAATGTCCATTTCTGATTAAAAAGTGGATCCTGTTCAAGAAATAAGCAAATTGCCCATATAACGTGGGTAAGTACTTGCAGGTTTCCATAGGAAATAAAATATTAATTACATGCAAATGAATCAAAGGAATGTGGGGGTTATATTTATCTGGATTATGTATAATGCAACATTTTAAAACTTAGTCATCATTTAAAATTGTTTTATAAAACATTTAAATAAGTTTATAAACCACTATCTTCTTTCTCCATCATTAACTCATCAACAACTATTATCCTTTTTTAAAATTCATGGATTTATTTGAATAGAAATAGGTATCACCAGGTTGACACAACTTTATATACCAGAAGTATGGCCCGTAAAATGGCCGGTATTACGGTTGGGTGTTTAATGTGTCATTTCTATTCTCATTGGTCCAAGTTTTGCAATGTTTCGCACACGCGCAAACATTGGAGAAAAACCTTAGTGATATTGGCCTCCGCACAGACACAGCCGGTAACATGTGAATCACTCCAGCCCAATATCCCAGAAACAAATCCTGGCAATGCATGTCCTCCGCACAATCATTACCGGTGACTACTCGGCCAGTATTCCAGAGGTATTGCGAAAATACTAAGGCAATACCTTACCCATGCCATTACCCATATGGTAATACATGCCAACACTTTTCTTGTTTTTCGTCTTCTGTTTATTTTCTATCCTACCTGTTGAAATAATTATATATTTAGATTTTCCTATACTAGGGTATTATCAGGTTTAACTATTTTTAGGTGGGCTTTTGGTTGTGGGTTTCAAATATCTATTCTACATAAAATGTTAAATATCATAATTTAAATAAAAGATGATTCTTAAATAAATAATTAGAAAATAAATTTAATAATTAGATAATAAATGAAATTGGGCATTCAATATGCTTCAAGGGTAGAAAACCTGCCTTATTTGGAGATCGGATCACACTTATTATATCTTCTTGGACATTCTTGATTAAAACTTTCAGAGGGCGTGGCTTGTTGTTTATACATCATAAAAATAGAAAAGAGGGGAAATTCCAATAAATATCCAAATAAGCAAAGTTTTAAATAAACGACAAAATAAAATAAATAAAAAGGGTGATGGGTTGTACGATTTTTTAAAAGGTTGAAAATATTTTCTAAAAGAAAAGGGTAGGGGTGTTTTTGTAAAAATAGGCATTTTGGGTAGCATAAAGCTAGTGTTAAAGTATGTGATTATAATTAATAATTAGATGATAATATGTTTATAATAAATTATGAAATTTTGAAGTATTTTTGTATATGAGAAAGAGAGTAAAAAGGATTTATTAAGGTTATTTTTTAGAAAAATATGATATTTTATATTTTTATATAATTCTTTATCTTATTTTATATTTTTATTTTTGAAGAATTTATAAAAGTAATTTGATATTTTTAAATAAATGTAAAATAGGGTGGAAATAGAAAATAGAAAAGGTTTTAAAATCCTTCTTGTGCTTTCATGTTGGGCTCAAATTTAATTGGCTTCTGGCGTGGTCGACATGGGGTGCAACGTCTTTGTGTGGTCGACGCGAGGCCCAAATGCAGAGGGAGGAGGCGGGCGCATGTGGCTTGGCTGACGTGTGGGGCTGGGATGGCAGTGGGAGAAGAAAGGAAAAATGGTGGGGAGTGGCGGTGGCATCACCGGCGACGGCGGAGGACGGCTGGTGTTGAGAAATTGGGGGTAGTTTAATGAAATTGGGAGTTTGGGAGTTCTTTTGGTGGCCATGGTGGGGCTCGGGACGGCCGGAGTCGGCGGGGCGGCGAAGTGGTGGCGGCGGTATAACGGGGTAGTGGCGAGGGGGATCTCCGGTGATCACCGAGGTTAGGTGATGGTCGGGTTGGGTTTGCGGGGAAGAGTGGAGCGTTTTATTTATAGGTGTCGGGGTCGGAGGGGCATCGGAGCGGCGAGAACAAGGTTCTCCGGAGTTAGAGAAGGAAGCGGCGGCGGCGACAATGTCGGGCAGTAGAAGGGAGTAGCAGGGTAGGGGAAGAGGGCTTGAGGTGTAGCGGTGCCGGGGAAGGGGGTTTTATAGACCGAGGTGGAGTAGCGGGCACGTTCAAGCAATTCCATGGCGGCGGCGGTGGCTGTATGAAGTGGCGGCGAGCAATTCGCCAGCCAAAAGCGGTGGATAAATGTGATGACGCGGTGGCGGGCGTCGGCGGCGAGAAGGGTTATCCGATGGAGGCGAAACCAGGGCAGAGACTGGTTTGTAGCAGCAGCAATGTCTGGTTCCAATGGGCGACGGCAGCGCCGGCGGACTGAGCAGACGGCGCGGTGAGAAGGAAGAAGAGAACAGCGGCGGGAGGAGGAAGATGACGTGCGGCCGTTGAATCAAGGGAAATCTGTGGGCGCCGTCGGATTCACTTAAGTGAACCGGTATGGTTCTGACAAGTGGGACCTAATGGTCAGTGGGGGTTCGGCTAGGATTCACTTAAGTGGAGATGCCTTTTTGACAGAGGAAAGCGTATTCCTGGGGCTTACCTAAAAAGCAAGGTTCTAAATTTAAAAGAAAAAAGGTTTTCCAGAAATTGGTTAGGGTTTTAAAAATTAATAGATGACTCTAGAAGACTCAGAAAAATATAAAATAAATCTCTAAAAGTTCATAAAAATGAGTAGATTTCAAATATGAAATAATATTTATTTTTATGGGATTAATTAATAGGAATAATTTTTTGTTTTAGGGAATAATAGGGAATTGATTTTAGAAAATTCTTTAAAATATGGGAATGGTTATAGAAATATAATTATGATTTTTGCGAAAAAATTTATGCCAAATTTCAAATTTTGGGTATGTGAAAATGACCCCACCTGTCAATCCCCTTTTGATGAATCCAACGGCGCCTACTGTTTTCCTTTGGATCCAACGACTAAAGGATCATCTCCTTCCTCCTGACCGTGCCGCCCTGTTCATCCCGCCGGCGCCACAGTTGCCCACCAGATTTCTCGCCGCTACCACTCCCGTCCACACTCCGCCCCAGTTTTGCCATCAAGGATAAGCCCTCCCCGCCGCCAACCTATCCTGCCACCTCACCGTCCTCACCCATTTTCCATGGCCACCCAATTCGCCGCCGCCACCGCCACGAAGCTCCTTGTTCGTGCCCATTACTCCAACCCCAGCCTATAAAAACCTACCCTCGATGTCGCAATTCTCCCCAAACTCCACCCTTGCTCCTTCTTTCCCCCTCCACTTCCCCGGGCCACCCTCTCCGCTATCTTCTTCTTCAACTCCGGCCACCCCCTTCCACACCATTCCCACCTCCATTTGCCCCGATTCCCACAAGCCAAAGCCACCACTTCCCGCCGTAAAGCTAATCCTACCACCACTTAACCTCGGCGACCACCGGAAATTGCCCGACGTCCTTGTCCATCCATGCCACCGCTGCGACCTCGTCGCCCCGCCGACCCCGGCCAATTCAAGCCCCGCCGTCACCACCAAAAGAATGCCCATGCCCCTAATTGCATATTTCCCCCACCAATTTCCTGCCACCGGCCTCCCTCGCCGTCACTGACGAGCTCTTCCGCCGTCCCCTCCGTTTTCCCCTTCCTACCTCTCCTCACATCGACCAACGACCCTACCGTCACCCACACCTTCACCTTACCCACATGCAAATTCTCCTCTCATCACAAGATAGGGCCCTCCTTGTCAGCCTCTTCAACCCAGCCCGCGTAGCCATATTAGGCCAAGCCCAATACCATTAGCTTAGTAAGCACTAAAAAGCCTTTTCTAATTTCTACTTTTATTTGTACTATTTGAATTTATTTAAAATATCAAATCACTTTTATAAATTCTAAAAAATTTCTCAAAAATATAATATAAGATAAAGAATTATATAAAAATATAAAATATCATATTTTCTAATAAAATAACCTCAATAATCCTTTTTGCTCTCTTTCTCATATACAAAAATACATAAAAATTTCAGAATTTATTATAAACCCATTTAAACGTATTATCATCTAATAAATTAATAAAAATCTCTCCATAATAATTATTTATAATCAACAATTATGAACTAACCCTAGCTTTATGCTACCCAATAATACCTATTTTATATCAACACCCCTACCCTTTTTCTTTTAGAAAATATTTTCAAACCTTTAGAAAATCGTACAACCCATCACCCTTTTTATCCCCAAACCTTTTTATTTATTTCATCGTTTATTTAAAACTTTTCTTATTGGATATTTATTGGGATTTCCTCTCTTTTTGCAACGTATAGACAACGAACTTCACCCTCTGGAAGTTTTAGTTGAGAATGTCCAGAAGATATAATAAGTGTGGTCCGATCACCAAATAAGGAAGGTTTTCTACCCTTGAAGCATATTGAATTCCCAATTTCATTTATTATCTATTTATTGCTTTTTTAGTTATTTATTTTAGAATCATCTTTTATTTAAATTATGGTATTTTACATTTTATGTAGAATAAATATTCCAAACCCCACAACCAAAAGCCCACCTAACAATGAATAAACCTGATTATACCCTAATATAGGAAAAATCTAGATATATATTTATTTTAACAGGTAGGATAGACAATGAACAGAAGAAGAAAAAACTGAAAAGGATAGGCATGAGTTACTATAGTGGTAATTGCATGGGTAAGGTATTACCTTAGTGTTTTCGCAATACCTCTGGAATACTGGCAGAGTAGTCACCGGTAATGATCGTGCGAAGGCCAGGCATTGCCAGGTTTCTAGGATATTGGGCCGAAGTAATTCACATGTTACCGGCTGTGTCTGTGCGGAGGCCAATATCATCAGGGTTTTTCTCCAATGTTTGCGCATGTGCGGAACATTGCAAAACTTGGACTAATGAGAATAGAAATGACACATTAATCATTCATCCATATAAGGAACTGTTATATGGGTAAAGCTGGATAGGTTCTGCAGAGCTAATAACAAAAACATTAATGGACCATACTTCTGATATATGAAGTTGTGTCAACTGGGTGATACCTATTTCTATTGAAATAAATCCATGAATTTTAAGAAAAGATAATTGTTGTTTGATGAGTTAAGGATGGAGAAAGGAGATAATGGTTTACAAACTTATTTAAATGTTTTAGAAAACAATTTTAAATGATGACTAAGTGTCACATACCCAAATTTTCAAAATTAGCATAAACTTTTTCGCAAAAGTCATAATTACATTCTTATAATCATTCCCAAAATTTTAAAGAATTTTTTAAAGAAAGTACCTATTTATTCTCTAAAAAATACCTCATCTATCCTTTCTAAAATATAAATCCCATAAAATAATAAATATTATTTCATATTTAGATTCTACTCATTTCTATGGATTTTTAGAAATTTATTTGATATTTTTCTAAGCCTTCTATAGCTCTCTATGAATTTTTAAAACCCCAAATAGTTTTCTGAAAAATCTTTTTCTTTTAAAAATAGAACTTTCCTTATTAGGCAAATCTGGGAATACGCTTTCCTTTTTAGGAAATGCGCTTCCACTTACAGCCATCATTGCCATATTAATCACTGACTAATGGGCCCCATTTGTCAGATACTTACCGCTTGATCAAATCAACGACGCCCATTGGATCAAGATCGGACAGTTCACCAATTGTCTTCCTCCCCATGACGCACCACCGCCATCCAAACCTGCCGCCACCACCGTTGCCCAAAAAAAAAGTTCAATTCCGTCGTTGTTTCCGCCGATCCGTCCAAACTCTGCCCTTGGACTGCCACCACCGGACAGCTCGCGTCACTGCGAACCCATCCCTCCACTTCACCACCTCTATCTACTCCCAGTGGCGAGCCAATCGCTCGCCGCCATCTCACAGCGCCGCCGCCGCCATGAACTGCAATTTCTTGCCCAATACTCCACCCTCGCCCTATAAATCCACCCCTCCGACACCACAACTCCCCCAAGATCTCTTCTCCGCCGTTCATTCCCCTTGGCCGCCCCAAGCTACCAATTCCGGCGTCCTCTTCTCTAACTTCGGCGACCCCTTCCTCCTCACTCTAGTTCCTCTCCGGCTTCGGCTCCCATAGAGAACTTCCCAAATTCCGTCGCAAACCCAACCCAACCCTTGCCCAAGCCCAATGCTCACCGGAACTCTTCCATCGCCTCCACCCCGTAATGCCGCCGCCGTGATCTCGTCGCCCTATCTCCTCCGGCCACCCCAAGCAACCCCGCAACCACCAAGAAGACCCACACAACCCCAATTGTATTTTTCCTCCACCAATTCCCCACCGCCGGCCTCCCTCGCCATCGCCGGTGAACTTCCTCCCCGCCCCCTCCATTTTCCCCTTTTCTCTTTCACCGACACCTCGGCCCCACATGTCAGCCGCCAGCCTCACCACCCGCATGCCCACCTCTCTCTGCTCACTGACCCACTTTGTCGACCCTCGGTTCTTTTCCTTTCATTGCCACCCCCATAGTGTCGACCATACTATGCGCCAATTGGGCTAAACCCAATATCATTTGGCCCAGTAAGGATTTTAAATCTTTTCTATTTTTTATTTCTATCTTACTGTTTACATTCATTTAAAAATATCAAATCACATTTATAAATTCTACAAAAATTCATGAAAATTTAAAATAAATTGAAGAAGATTATAAAATATAAAATATCATTTTTTAATAAAATAATCTTAATAAATCCTTTTACTTGCTTCCTTGTATATTAAAATATTTTAATTCTAAATAAAATTAGTAAAACTTCCAATATAAACATTACTCGTAATAATGTTTTACATCTAGAAATAATATCTCTGCATTTTAAAAACCTATAGAAATCCAAATTTAAACTTTTAAAAAACTTTCTTTAATTAAATTAGAATTTTCCTAATTATTAAAAATCAATATAAAATCTTACTAATAAATTTCATATATTTCACTCAACTCATATAAATATTTTTATATAAGATTATATGCGAAAAATCAATTCTTTTAACAAAAATCATTATAAGATCAAATGGAAATATTAATATGAATTTTAATCTGTTCACATAATAATTGATTACCCATTAACCAAATCCTAAAACATATATTTAACTTAAAATACACCCTAAATTATCAATCCTATACACCAACCCTCGTATTATGCTGCCCAAAATACCTATTTTCCCATAAAAAGCCTACCCTTTTTCTTTTAGAAAATATTTTCAAACTTTTAGAACATCGTACAACCCATCACCTTTTTACCCTAAACCCTTTTTATTTTATCCTTTATTTAAAACTTTTCTTATTTAGATATTTATTGGAATTTCTTTCTTTTCTTATTTTTAGATGACGAGCTACAATCAAGAATGTCCAAAAGATATTAAGGGTGATCCAATCTCCAAATAAAGCAGGTTTTCTTATCCTTGATGCATTTTGATATACCTATATTTCCTTTATTTATTAATTATTACTTATATTTTCTATCTATTTATTTATACATTTCAAGTATAATTTTTATCCAAGCCCCAATACCTTAAAAAGCCACCTAAAAATAATCAACCTCTGATAAAACCTAGTAGAGGCAAAAATATTAAAATTTGATTATCTCATAAAAAGATGGAGAATTGGTCTATACAAATAAGTTAGATTGGATAACTTATTTGATGTGGAAAAGCTGAAGTCTGGAAGGTTGATTGAATTTATATAGAGTAATTCGGAAACAGTGATATGTTATTTGGGCCCGTCGGTACGTGGAGTACCAGCCCAATAACTCCAGGTGGAGAGAGTGTGAACTCCCTGGAATCGTTACTCTATAAACTATAGAAGTAAATTCGGAAACAGAGTTTTGCCGTCTTGGGTTAGAGGATCAATAGTGTTGATTGACACTCAAGGGCACTAGATATTTGCTCTGTGGTATGAGAATATCTAGATATCGTTTGCTTCTATAAAAACTTGAGTTTAAATGGATAAGAATGACACATTAATCATCCATCCATATAAGGAGCTGTTATATGGGTAAAGCTGGATAGGTTCTGCAGAGCTAATAACAAATTCATCGATGGACCTTACTTCGGGTATATGAAGTTGTGTCAATTGGGTGATGCCTCTCTTATTTACCAAATTCCATGAATTTACAAAAAATTGTTGTCTGGATTGCAAATGAATAAGGATGGAGAAAGATGATAGAATTTGTACTCTTATTATTAATTGTTTTAGGAATATAATAGAACTTTTAAAGCTTAAAATTGCATATTCACTATAAAGCCTTGCTATTCCTTGAATCCTGTTTTCATATAATAATAGTGTTATTCTCTTAAGAAACCTGCAAGTACAATTAGTACTTACCCACATTATGTGGGGAATTTATTTTCTTTTACAGGATCCACTTTATAATCAGAAATGGACATTTATGAAGAAGACATGAATCCGCATAGGATCGATTTCTAGGGTTTACCTTATGCTCAGGCTTTGCCTGTGGTATATGGGCATGTATTTTATTTTTATTACTAGGTCATTTTTTTCGCTGTAAAATATTTTGTAACATGTAATAAATCAAGCAAACTGTATTATTTCTGAATGCAACTGAAATCCTGGGCAGTTGGCATTCTGAACATTTTCTGGTAAATTTTTACCGGAATTTGGTCCGTCACACTAAGTCTTAAAATGTTGCATTATATATATTCCAGATAAATATAGCCTTTACCTTTCTTTTGATTCATTTGCATGTAGTTAATATATTATTTTCTATGGAAACCTGCAAGTAAGATTAGTACTTACCCACATTATATGGGCAATTTACTTATTTCTTGAACAGGATCCACTTATAATCAAGAATGGACATTTATGAAGAAGACAGGAATTCGCATAGGATCGATTTCTAAGATTTATCTTATGCTCAGGCTTTGCCTGTGGTATATGGGCATGTATTTTCTTTTTATTACCAGGTTATAACTTTACTCCCGCTGTAAAATATTTTGTAACATGTAATATATCAAGCAGGCTATACTATTTTTGAATGCAACTGAAATCCTAGACAGTTGGCATTCAGGACATTTTCTGGTAAATTTTTACCGGAATTTGGTCCGTCATAGCCAAGTAGGCCAAGCCCAACAAAGCCCAAATTTGAAATTTAGAAGAATTTACTGTAAAATATTTTGTAACATGTAATATATCAAGCAGGCTATACTATTTTTGAATGCAACTGAAATCCTAGACAGTTGGCATTCAGGACATTTTCTGGTAAATTTTTACCGGAATTTGGTCCGTCATAGCCAAGTAGGCCAAGCCCAACAAAGCCCAAATTTGAAATTTAGAAGAATTTACTGAATTTAAGTGCAAAGATTTGAATTTTAGATGAAATAGGGTGAAATGGTTTGAATTGAAAACCGATTTGAAAAAAATTTGGACAATGAATAGTAATTACATTTGAAATTGATTTAAATTTTAGAATTTTCAAAGCTGCCCTAAATGGGCTATTACAAGTTCCTATTATGGTACCGACCTGGTTGAGCACCCTTCGAACTCTTAGCTTGGGCAATCCATTCGGTGGAGTAGACAGTAGCTGGTGGTTCTATTGGCGTGAAGAGGGACTTCTGGCTCGGGCAGATCGAACCCTTCAGTGGTGGAACCTTAGCGGGGGTGCTCAGCTAAGAGCTAATTGTGGTGGTTCACTTTTGGATCACTTCTCGTGGGTAAAGCGTACAATCTCTGCAGAGTGTAAAACTATCAATGATAGTCATGCCCATGGTCAAAGACAGACAATGGAGCACTGTTTCAATTGTACTTATTATCTATTTATTTTTAAAATGGCGTTTCAAAGTTAAAACAACGATTGCAATTGTGGGTTTTAGTTTTTCCTCGGGTGCTGTGAGCGATGAGGGTGTTGTTCACGATGGGCGCCGTGAGTTAGCCAGGTTTAGGCAAAACCAGTTGTTGACGATGTTTGAAAAGAAAACAATTCAAATGGTTGGTTTTCCTCAACTCTTTTAAATTGTTTTTCCCAAACTCAAAACTTTGCAAAATTGGCTTTTGGCAGATGAATCTATACTCTTCCATTGTTAAGTCTTTATTTTGCATTAGTCAATGTTGCTTGTTGTGAATGTTGCATTCTCATCCTCGTTTTTTATGCGGGGCTGCTCAACAGTTCACAATCCGCAGACTCCCTACCATGAAGAGGAGATAAACCAGGATGAAGACTTCGTGGGTGGAGTCCAAGACGAAGATTACTTTGACGTCTAGGAGCGCGTTCCATCAGTCTTGCTTGTAGAGTTATTTTGGGTCTTCCATTTTGGAGTTTAATTCATGTATTAAGACTTCAGTTGTTGTAAGGCCATAGTGCCAAACTATTGTATTAAGCGCCATGTTGGCCAGCACTCTAATGTAATAAATATTTTATTCGTGATGGTTGTGATTCAAACTGTAAGCCTGTGTATACCAGCTACTTGATCTAGAGACTAGTACAGTAAAAGCACAACAGGGACTCGACTCCATTTTGCGGGACCCGATAGAATTGGTATCAGAGCCAGACTGTAGGACAAACCTTTGATAGTTAGAGTAGGTTAAGGATTAATTATGTTGACTACAAAGTATTTTTTCAAAAATTGTTGTTGTTATATTCTCATCTTACATGTCTAATAATACCCCAATTCACTTCTAATTTATTTACTTGTTCATTTATTAAAAATTTGTTTACTGATCATTCCTTTCTTTTCAAATGCATAGATGTCGGGCGTGATCTTTTCCTTCAGATAGGGCATGGGTGAATTCGTTGGCTAGCTAGTCAACATGACGGGAGAGCTGGGATTTCATGAGAAGCCGCGGTACACTTGTTTTGAGGCCGTGGACAAAGCATGACATAAGTTCTAGAGGGTGAATCTGTTAGCTCACCTAGCGGAGAGCTCTAATGGACACACCCTCTTAGGAGCTTTAGCGAGAGGGTGGAGCGCGAGCGGGCGATGCAGGAGGCCGCCTACTCCACCATGTTGCACCTTGCTGCTTGTTACTCGGACCTGGTAGCCAACACTCCTTATTGTTGGTTTCCGCTCAACATCACTAGGAAGACTCTGAACCAGTACCGCGACAACTCCGAGCACACCGATCCCTTGGAGCTCCATACCAGTGAGATGATCAAGGCCTTAGACAAGGACACGACCTATCTCAAGGGGGAGGACGGGAGGTGCATTATTGCAAGGACAAGTTAGCCAAGGCTCTGAAGAAGATTCGTCAGCTGGAGACTGCTCCACCGCCTGTTGATCTGATCTTTACAACACCACCAAGTTCACCATATTCAGTAGTGCCTCCTGGTTTTGAGGAGCTGCCATATCGGGGACTCAACTATGACACTTCTACTTGCAAGAGGGGTCGCTCTTCTTTGTCGGTGCTTGCGTCGTGTTCTTCCTCGCCATGGAACGGCTAGGCTGTTTTCTTCTGCAGCCTGGAGGACTGACACTTCGGACGAGAGCAAGGAGGAGGAGCCGATGGCACATTAGGTATTAAGAGGGCCATATGTTAATGTTTAGTCCTTTAACTGTAACCTCTGCAGAGTGTAAATAAACTATTCGAATAACGGTGTACGCGGTTATGGACAATGCTTGGTTATACTTGAATAAGATATAATGTTTTAAATGCCAACGCATGGTTATCATATTGGACTGTTGGGTGCAAGTTGATAGGCCGTGTGCCAGTACTTATAATCAGATGCAGGTTTATCAAATGCTTTATTTAATTGCTTTGAAATCTATTATTGCATTATGTCTTTATTAAATGCTGATTATACAAAATAACCATTAATTAATCTGTTGTACAAAGTTTGCATATAAAGGTTAGAATTGCATCATTTCACTGTGTGTTTTGTTGAGTATTTGTCTATACTCATTCTTGAAAATGTTTGTGCGCTGCCTACTCCATCTAGTAGGACGAGAAACTGAAGAATCCTCATCGTTGTTTGAGGACGAGTTCATTAAAGATGGTGAGTTGCTAAACATGCTTCCCAATTAGAAGCCTCTAGCTCATCATAGGACATCTATTTGAGTTTATTTTTATTATTTTCGCTATGCTGCAATAAGTACTCTGATGGATTTATTTAGCATTGCATAGCTTTGCTTCTTATTTGTAAATATTTATAATAATTACGGTCACTTTTGTGAAGTATTGTATACACTGTGATGTTACTTGTGTGCACTGGAACTGATCCGAAATAAGTGTAGCATGAGGGTCACCACGTTGTTTAATTTGGGTCCTGACACTCTTCAACTCACACTTTCAAGATATGCCATTAAAAAGGCTAAATTTGTTCCACATCATCGCTCTTTGACAATTCTTTGAAATATACTAATACATACAATTTTAGGCCAAAATACCCCTGCCTCTTCTTCTTCTTCTTCCTACTTCCCTTCTTCCTCCCATCACCGACAACCTTCCCCATCTCCGGTCCAAACTTTGGTCTTTGGCCACCCCTCCTGCTCCCTCTCTCGCCTTCTCCAGTTACCAATGTCGACTCCGACCACCCCTACTCCATCACTCTCTCACTCCCTCCCGTGCCTCCCTCTTCCTCTCCCACCTCCCACTGTAGCAGTTGCCTGCACTCAACGGCAGGGCGGATGATGCCGACAGACTCCAGTTAATGTTGAGCCGTGATATCCCATCATGCCGTCCCGCTGAGCCCACCTCTTTTCCTCGAGCCACGTGCATCACCTCATGCCCCTTCTTCATATCTAGCGACCTCTACATTTGCCTCCACACACGACATGAGCATGCTCGGAGGAGGCGGTGCCAGCTCACGGGTAAGGGAGGAATAAGAGGTAAGCTTGAAGAATGACAGCCATAGTAAGAAAGGAGGAGAAAAGGAGGAGTGAGGAGGAAGAATATAGGAGTGGCAAATTAAATGAAAATTTGAAGATGGATAATGTGTAAAATCGTCCATAATGGCATATTTCGAAAAATTGGTAAAGAGGAATCACATGGAACAGGTTTAACATTTTTTGAGAAAAATAGAATTTCCATTACATCATTGACCAATGGGCTATAACCATAGAAAAATTATTACAGCGCAACACCACCTATAGAACCACCACTTACTATACGCAGTATTAAAATCAACTTGCAATTAAGCATTTATAGCATGCATGGTACAATGCTCGCACTAGAAATATCATACTAGAAATTTTATGTATGTTCTTAAAGGCATTTTTTCCTTTGTCAAAGATATGCACGAACATCTCAATCTAGCTCTTCTGTCGTTCTTTTGTAATCTGTCTCCGTCGACCATGGTTGCAGTTATCGTTTTTTACCAAACAAAATCAGTCCCTGTCGGTTTTCCATTTGCCGCGGCAAATCCCGGCAAATCACGAAAAATCGATTAAATTTTGGGATTTGAAAGTTGAATCAGCAAATGCTTGCCGAAACGGCAAAAATCGATAGATTTTTCTGTAAATCGAACCAAAATCGCGGCAAATCGAAGGAGAAATGCGGCAAATAGTGGCAAACCGAAAAAACGGCAAGTCGAGCGGTTTTTGCGGCAAATCGAACGGTTTTGGCGGCAAACCGATTGGCCGGTGGGGAAAAATGATAAAAATTTATATGTTGCGAAAAAATGGTAAAAATTATTTTAAAAAATGAAAATGGTAGGGCATGACTTTTTGTAATTATGTAACATTTAAGCAACATTTGAAATTATTAGAAAAATCGATTTGAAACTTTGTATGGTGCGGAAAAATGGTAAAAATTGATTTAAAATTATGTAAATGGTAGGCATGACTTTTGGTAATTATTTAACATTTAGGCATCATTGAAAATTATGTAAAATGTTAGGAAATGAATTTTTTGAAAATTTCGGCATAACCTTTGCTAAATTGGTAATTATTTAACATTTTCAAGACGCTACGTCACGACTTGTCACTTCCCCACTTCATGCGACTCGCGCATGACCAATCGCCGACTTGTCATTCGGTTGTCGGCTTGTCATGTTGCTCTCGACCTCGCTTTGCCACGATTTGTCAGAACCCACCAATCGACTTGTCACTTTGTTGTCGATTTGCATTTTCCTGCTTTCGCTTTGTTGCTTGCCACTTCATCGCCTTGTCAGATCGCCGATTTGTCAGCTCCGAGCCGCTTGGCTTGTCAGTAGCTTCCGCTCGATTTGCCACAAGAAAATGGCGAATAGGCATGGATCTGAGCGGTGGACGGGCGGAGCGAGAGGAGACCAAAGGGAAAGTGTGCTGAGATTCCCAGCAATCATGCAACTCATCTGTGTATATGCAGCATGTCATTATTTTTTAATTTTTTGCTAATGGGCCAAGTTGGGCCGTCCTTTTTTTTTATTTTTTCGTGATTTCAATTCAAATTTCCATGCGAATCCGGGTATGTTTTTATTCTTTTTTCACCATTGTGTTTATACATGGTTCTACAATTTTTACTGATTTTATGGGATTTTTATTTTTGAAATTCAAATCACATTTTGAATTTGGATGCTGATTTGTCATTATCGACTCGGCTCGGTTCAGCGATAAATTGCGGCAAATCGTCGATTTGTCGCGATAACTGGAACCTTGCCGTCGACTGCAACTATAGATCGCCAAAAACATTTGACATCATCGTGGAGAAGAACTCTACAAACCAATCCGACACAAAACTTCCACCACAGGGCGAGACAAATCCTAATAGTCTACGAAGGAATGGGTACCAACCAACATGAAGACGCTGTCGAAAAGGTCGCCGAAGGCAAATATCACGTCAGAAAATCTTATAAGAGAGTTTATTACCATATCAAACTGTTCCGCCAACAACACCGCCATGGAGGCAAATCTGCACGACCAGTGACATGTATCTAATTAACCCTAATATTATGGATTAATTTAAAATTTGCCATTCCAAAGAGTGGTAATTAAGGATTTACCATTCGTCCTGTTAATGACATGTGGGTTATGAGTAGACCTGATCATCCTCCCGGCCGAGCTTGGAAAAGCCCGGTCACTTTGACCCGAGCCCAAGCCTCGCCCGACTCGAAATTTTTTTTGACAAACCGGGCCCGAGCCCGCCCGGCTCTGAAGCCTAGCAAAGCCCGCCTCAAGCCCGACTTTGACTGGTTTTTATTTTCGCCTTGACTGGCCCAAAAAAGGGCCCGAGTCACTGTGTAGGCCGCCTATGATCGGTCTAGTTATGAGGCACATGTCACCATTACTCACATGTCATTGACTCATGAATGATAAATTCTCAATTGTCAATTTCTGAGAGCGGTGTCGGGCCGGGTCACCGGGCCGGGCTGCCCATGATCGGATCTAGTTATGAGACATATGTCACTATTATCCACATGTCATTGACTCATGAATTATAAATTCTCCATTGTTAATTTATGAGAGCGGTGGATATTAAAATACACAATCACAGGTGGAAGAAAGAAAGTCCGAGAGAACCCAAACCGAGGCGGCAATGCGGCATCAACCAACTGATAAAAAGAAGACCCAAATCAGAAGATAACCTCCTCTTTCGATAAAGCCCCGACGGCACGGCGCTCAGGGGCGTCGACCGCTACCAACTCTCCCTCCCTCCCATGGCGTCCCTCGCCGCCTTCCACCCTACCCTCCCCCTCTCCCACGCCACCGCCCACCGCTACCGCTACCGCTACCGCCACCCCTCCCACCCCAACCCCACCACCGGCCTCCTCCGCCTCCTCCCCTCGCGTCGCGCTCGCCGCCGGGCGGTCCGCCTCGCCGTCTCCGTCAAAGCCTCCGCTGCGTCTCCCTCCGCGGCCGGGCGTGACCGGTCCGATGCCGCCTCATCGCTCGAGCGCTGCCTCGCGGCATCCGCCTCAGCGGCGGCGCCCGCCTCCGCTCCGCCGCACGCCCCACCAACGATGAAGGGCGGGAAGCAGTACGGCGCGTTCGGCGCGGTCACGCTCGAGAAGGCCAAGCTCGACCTCTCCCAGCGCCGCAAGAAGATCATGCCCGAGGTAGCTGATCCTCTTCCTGGAAGTCGTAATCATATTGGCGAAAGGAAGGGGAAATTGAGAGACAGGTTTTCAGAATTTTAGATATAGGCCTATGTGGTTCGTTCGTACCCTTTGGAATTGAATTACTTGAGATAACTGATGAAGGAACTGGGAACTCGGTTTAACATCGGATGGCGGGGCGAGCTCGGTTTAACATCGGATGGCTGGACTAGTGGAAATAATGGATAAGGCATGACAGTGCAGTAATTCCTGTGATTTGACGGGTTTCGTGTTGAGTTTTGGGAGATTATTACTTTGTTAGTGATGATAGGATAAGTTTCGTGGCATAGGGCGAGAAGACAAGGCATGGTCAAATTATCTACTAATAATCCTTGGACTATTTGTCACCTGCCAATGCGTAATTTTAAGTTACTACTTACTACTTACTATGTATTTTGTGCATTCCTAAGTATGTTCCAAAGTCGAAACAAAATATATCCTTGTGCATTTGGTCATGCATGGATGCATAAGTTGATACCTTAAATTGAGGAAACAGAGTCATCGGCCTTGTGCATTGAAGGTAGAATAGACCAATAGGGTTAACTACTATAGAATTGACAACTTTCCCTAATTGCTCATGTGGTGTGTCTGGTTGATGTTGTTGCTCTGGTGTAAGTAGGGATTCTAAAAAAAATACCTTTTTTCAAATTTCACTGCCACCACCCACCAGTTCTTGTAGTTTGACTATCAAAAAAATATTATGTGATATTGAACATTAGCAGGCTGTTATGCCCTTAAATTCTAACAAAATTACATAACATCAGTATGTATCCTTTTTTCATTTCGTATTTTTTAAAGGGCTTAAGATGTTATTATGTGCTGTGGTACTACCAAACTATATCTCAATATGTTGCTTCTTGGTCTCTGTGATCTCGCTGCAAGCTTTGTTTAATGAAATATGATATGAGGAGAAAACTTAAGATTTGGACATGGATTGAAGATGTTTTGGAAGTTGCAACATCAAAAAGTTACTGATGCGGTATTTTGAGGGATGCTATATTTGCCTTGTGGTCTTTTAAGGGATGCTATACTTTCACTGTCCAACAATTACTTAATTTCTGGAGCTTGTAGAACGATTTGCAAATTCATTTTTCTGATTCACGTTATTTCAATTAACTTGACAAAGTAAGCATTGCTTGACACCCTTCATGCCCATGTAAATACCTGAAATTGATTGAGGCCTGTTATGTCGGTAATTGATGCCATGCTGAAATGTACAACCAAACAATTTTGTGTTGACACCATTTACGCCCATGTAAATACTTTCCCTTATGATGTCAGTAAGAAAGTAGTGAGTCATTACGTTTTGTACAGAAGCATCTGTAAGGAGCTTGAAAGGTTAATTAAAATTGATTGGCATATCATATCCAGACAAAGTTAATACTTATATCTTTAGCTGAGCTAGTCAGGATTATTTATGTAGTAAGGTTACATGAGCTAGCATCACACATGTGACCAGCTGAATTTCTGGTTTCAGATAGACTGAATTGGTCTTCAATGCATAAATAAAAATGAACTTATTATGATTGAATATAAAATACAATTGAGCAATCAGGACTTGATACAATGTTGCAGTTGACTTTGTTGGTTTTTGATTGCGTTGTATATGGTATATTCGTCAACTATATGATGCAATAATGAAGAAAAATAAAGTAAAAAAGTATGTGAGACCTGAGAATATTGGTGTTTCCTCTTTCCACCTTCATTTTTATTTTTTTCTTTGACTATTTATCCTTCATTCCTTCTAGAAATGATACTTAAAAAAATAGAATTTTATTGTGAATGTACAAAATAAAATGCAGTGCTGCCATTCAAGTATAACTTTTATATATCAATAATTCAGTACTTGGGCTGGACCAAATCCAATATCATATATTGTGGATGAATACTTCGGTTGACTATTTATTGTGCTCCTTTTTCCAATTTCATAGTGAATTTTTCTTTTTCATTAGTATCCAATAAAACAGCAATAACTAACTAATAAGTGATGCCTGTGTATTCTAATGGAGATGCATGATGTTGCATGAAAATGGAATTAGTTCAACAGTAGTAGTTAGGGATCCAATCACCCAAAACCTTGAACTAACACGTGTTTTTATCTTATTTTGTTATTATTGTTACTACAAAGTAACAACAATGTTCTGTGGTTTATGTAATTATGTACTATATTTCCATATGAAGTCATTATACTTTGCAAAGTTTCATGATCATATACATCCATCACATGCTCCTTTTGAAATATTGCAGTTGGCGACTGGTGGTGGTGGTGGAGATATTGGAAAAAGGATTGGTCATGGTGGGGGTGATGGTGGAGATGACGATGGTGATGATGATGATTACTTTGATGATTTTGATGATGGAGAGGAGGAAGAAGGTGGACTTTTTAGGAGACGAATTGTTATACAGGAGGTGAAATTCCTAATTTGAATTGAGATAAAGTAGTATCTGAATCCTGACAAAGATTGAGACCTGTGAGCTGACTATTGCTTGTTGTTTTCAAGCAGCTTTTCAACAGAGAGTTTGTAGATGCTGTGCTGCAAGAGTGGTGCAAAACGATGAGTGATTTACCTGCTGGTCTGCGCCAAGCTTTTGAGATGGTAAAAGTTTTTTTCTTTTTCTTTCCCATGTCATACTTTGGTCAGATAGTTGAATGATATGGACTGAACGTGATGTGTCAATCTAGGGTTTGGTAAGTTCTGCTCAGATGGTGCGGTACTTGTCAATATTTGCAAGGCCTACTCATAATAGATCCTTTTCACGAGCTCTTCCTGGATGGCTTTCCAGAGGTCTTGTTGGAAGGTAACATCCAATACACTAAGTTTATTCTTCTACATGTGTGAGCTATTGCTATCTGAAGTGCGATGATAGACATATATGATACTCATTAGGCAGAACTTCTGTTGGAATAGATCAACATTAGCTTTTTTTATTAGTATGAACAAATTGCTATAGATGGTTTTGCATTCTATGCTGCAAGGAATACATAAAAGAAAAAATGGAGGCAACTTTCATTATTTTGGTTTTGGAATATTCTTTCCTCTTGCTTTTCCTATGACAATTCAACTGCCTATATTTTTTAGAAAATAATATATCAGGTTATGAACTTTAGTTTTGTATTGATATTTTTAACATTCATTATGTAGTATTATTAGTTGTTCCGAAGTATCAGTGTTGCAGCTTTATGTTGCGTTTTCTCCATGATTATTTTATTGGTAGCATGGATTTCTCTGTCTGCTGCTGTGCTGCATATATCAAATCCTAGTTTTATGTTTTATTACATAAGTAAAATAGGACAAAGAAAAAGAATGTTAAGCAAAAACCATTAATAACAACAGTCAGTGCAGTTGCAATGAAGGTAGGGATGCAGGCAGATTTTTTCTTTAGAAAGAGAAAATTGGCGTCATACCATCAAATAATGACCACATTGCTGAATTGAACACTCGAACCCATGTCGGAATCGGACACCTGTCTGAATCCTGGTAACACAGTTTGTGGGGCTGGCAGGATTTGGACTTAGCGAGCAGCCAAATAGCAATATTGAGATGTTCTGCCCTCCATTAAATGATGCCATGGTCATGAATGCTGCTTCTTGGAAGTTGGAACACTCTTCCTTCTTGTTATTTGGACTTATGAATGAAATGGCTAAAGTTCATACCAACTAACTGTATTTCATTAGTCAACTGGCCATTTTACTGAATGAAAAGCCAAATCATAACTGATAAGATCATCTATAGAATGTATGTTTCTAGTTTTTGGCACCTTAAAGAATCATAGTATTTTAGTTGTTAATCATAGTATTTTAGTTGGAAATGAACTCCACTGAACTATAACTCCTCCTTGTCGTTTGGACTTATGAATGAAATGGCTAAAGTTCATACCAGCTAACTGTATTTCATTAGTCAACTGACCATTTTACTGAATGAAAAGCCAAATCGTAACTGATAAGATCATCTGTAGAATGTATGTTTCTAGTTTTTGGCACCTTAAAGAATCATAGTATTTTAGTTGTTAATCATAGTATTTTAGTTGTAAATGAACTCCACTGAACTATCTTTAGATTTGTTTATCCACATTTACTTTTTACTGCTGTATGCTGCTATGCTTGTAGGTTGTCTCATGTGTTAGTGAACTAAATAATAAATGCTTTAATATGAATGGAAGGTGACTTAGTTTTCAGTCTTGCATATTGCTTACTGCATTGATTTCAGTTGTCATGTGTTCTATGTAATGCAGAACACTGGCCGATCCATCATTCCCGCATAAGATGGCCTTTGATTTCATGGCTACGTTTTTCTCATCAGTTTGGTGGGAGATGAATATTCGTAAGGAGAGGTATGTTGTACAATGTACATCATCTGGTAACTGGTATTCAACAGCTTAATTTTTGCTACTTCATCTAAGACATGTTACACCTTTGAGTAATCAGGTTTGAGCACGAATGGGATTCGGTTGTTGTAAATGCATTGACTGCATCCTGTTGCAACTTGATGGTTCTTGGGCTTCTGGCACCATGCCGTTCATATGGGAGCACATCCCGATTTGACTTCCAGAATGCGATTGAGAAACTTCCCAACAACATATTTGAGAAGAGTTATCCATTGAGAGAGTTTGATCTACAGAAACGAATCGGTGCATTCTTTTACAAGGCTGCTGAGCTTAGCCTGGTGGGGGTAGTTGCTGGCTCTATTCAAGGTGGTTTGTCGAAGGCCCTGTCCACAAGGAAAGAAAGGAGGTGAGTTTTATCGGAGTTCATGTATTCAGTTATAAAAATTATTCTTCTAATGTTTCTCTGATCCATTTATTCTGGAACTTTTTTCCCTTTTTTTTTTTGCTAATCTCATTTATAGGTTATCACTGACCATTCCTTCAATTAGCACCAATGCCCTTGGTTATGGAGCTTTCCTAGGACTATATGCAAACTTGCGGTATCAGTTGTTGTGTGGACTAGATCAATATATGGTCAAGCGCTTTGATGTTCTTGGTGTGGCAATCTTCTTCGGCACAGCACTAAGGTAAATCTCTACTGGCCTTTTTCTTTGTAAGGCATTAGTTTATATCTCACAGAGTAATGATTTGGTGTGGTTCATTTGTAATTAAGAAAGTAAGATAATTAGGTAACTAACAATTTACCATGATGGCAAAGTATCGGTTGATGCAATATTGTAACATGGGTTTCTCAGAATTTTAAAGTTTACTCTTGACATAACATAATGTGGTAGCTGCAAAACTGGTGTCCGCTTCCCACAGTTTAAGGTGGTTAACTAGAAATACTGGCTTGTTTGGTTATTTGAATTTGAATTGCTCTGTTACACTAGCGAACCAGGTGGTCATGACCATTTTGCAGCCAAAAATTGTTGGTTACCACATTCAGGAAAAAAATAATTTATTTTGTAAATTCAAATGCAACATATCCTAAACTGGCTGCTTGATCAGCGGAAACTGCTGAATTTTAAAACTTGATGTCTGGCCCTTCAGCATTTACACATTGTTAAACCGTCCTTAGGATTTATGGCATACATTCTTCATTCTTGTTGTGAGGAAATTTGTTAACTTGCATTATTTAGGAAGACTCAAGCTGGATAAATTTTGAATTTGTTAGGTTTCAAACTGAATAGAAGATATATATCTTATTTTGTTTTGTGATCATTCACTTGTTGGCCGTTGGTCATTCACTTGTTGGCCGTCGGTTAGAGTTCATATGATGCTTTGCAGTAAACATGGTATTGATTATTTATGGATATGGAATCAGTGATTTGACTGTCTAGAATACCTAAGAAATTATTTCAGCAGTCCTGTGCTAATCATTTATGGACAAAAAAGTTGGATAATTAAAAATGATGTGCACTTTAATACTGTAGCTTAGGTGCCTTTGTTTTAATTTCCATCTAATTCTTATGAACTATTGTATTTCTCATATCTTATTTGTAAAAACTGAATTTCTTTCCTTAGCAACTTCTTCAATTCACTTTATTTTTTGTACTGTGCTTGGATACTGCTCGTGTCATATATTATGGAGGCTATGTGTTCTGTCATTAAACATGGCGTCATACTGTCATATGTATTGCAGGCTGATGAATATTCAGATTGGTGAGGCATCTAGGCGCACATGGCTTGGAGAGGAAGCTGATCCACAATACTCAGATCGACTGCTGAGAGCCTACAATAGGCCTGTTGAGGTTGCTGGGGACCAACAAGATTCAAGGTGGTTTATATCAAAAGATGCAGTTGTGTCCGGCCTTGGTCTTCTAGGCATCAAGCAGGGTGGACCTGAAGCATCTCTGCCCAAACCCCGCCGAAAGAGAGTCGTCAGGAAAAAAGTAACATCAAGTTGAAAGTAGTGGATTTACTTGAAATGCTGGAACAATTTTGCTTCAGTTCCACTATGCGGCACCTACTATGTGTGGGTAATGAGGAAAATCGCCATTGGAAATCAACCTGCAGTCAATCGGCAAAGGTACCGTAGCAGTGTGGCTGTCACCTGAAGGGGGTGGTGCAAAGCAGTAGGCCCATCGCCATTTTGTATCTTGTTTTCTGATTTCCTGATAAGAAGGAATTGGTATCTCAATTTCTTGGTACTGTTGTGAGCCACATTGACACGTTCATTGGTGGTATCAGAGATTGTTAAAGATACCGTTGGTAATATGAGAAAGGACACTGCATTTTTGGTTTAGGTAAAATAGCTGTTTGGTGTTTGCGTAGTGCTAGTATTCGAGGTGTAATATGACTAGTTGGGACTTTTGGATGCCCAACTGTCTTCAGTCTGAATGTGTATCGCCAGGCGTCCATGTACTTCATATATTATTGTAGCAGCAGCGATTCTTGATCTTATTTTTTTCACTGCATTGCCTGTACCTGTAAATTGTAATTGTGTTCCGGGTCTTACGTTACAACTGTTGTCCTTGGCATTAACCCCCCGCCTCGTACCTGTATCAGAAGCTCGACGGCTCTGGAGCTGCGCACGTATCTCATTTTCAGGCACATCCAGTTCAAGTTTTAGATGCCCCCGATCGTGGTGTCACGGTCTCTCACCGTCAAGCTGCTTCTCTGAAGGACAGTCAAACCAAACACCTTTTTGAGTGGAATGCTAAACCTCTGGACACTATTGGCTTATTGAAACTTACTTGCTATTCAGCCGCGGTCATTGCAAGCAAACTGCTTCTCGAAATTTCTGAAGCATTCGTACCAACAAACCAAACACTTCTTCGAATGTTCGAATGTTAAACCACTGAACGCTTTGGCTTCTTGAAGTTGCAAACAGGGTTGCTGGGTTTTGCATTTCATTGTGCACAGATCTCCATGCAAACATGGACGGCGCAGAATAAGGTAAGGTGGTGAATGCAAGCGTGTGCTACCGGTAGCGTGTGCCCGCGGCAGCTCGTTTTTACGTTTTCGCTGGTTCGATAGCGCTCAAAATTCTGATCTTAGCTTTCGCTTTCGGGAAAGCACAAAGACGCGAGGCCGCGCCGCAGCCGTAGCAGCAGGCGATGAAGCGCTTCTTCCAGCCCGTGCCCAAGGACGGCTCTCCGGCCAAGAAGAGGCCCGCCGCCTCCGGCTCCGGCGATGCCCCCGCCGCCGGCGGGGACGGGAACCCTGCCGAGGAGCCGCAGAAGTTCGTGACGTGGAACGCCAACAGTCTGCTCCTCCGGATGAAGAGCGACTGGCCGGCCTTCACCCAGTTCGTCTCCCGCCTCGACCCCGACGTCATCTGCGTCCAGGTGAGCGAGAGGGTTTGATTGGGCGCTCTTTCCTCGCCCGGGTTTATTGCCTTAGGGGTTTAGTCCGCAATGCTGCGTGCTGTACGGTGCGATTGAGGCTGGTATTCTGCAATGTGGCCTGCAGGAACTGTGGTTGCTCACAGGCATTTCATCGAGCAGGTTGGGGGCGTATGTTTTGGTTATCTATTTTAGGCGGAGATTAATCAAAGGTGGTTTGGATCCAAATAAGTTTGATATTTATGACTGTCCAGGGTTCTAGCCTTGTGGATGATATATTGGGGCACATTGTGAGAACCAGTTCTATGCATCGTATTCCCAAGTGATTTGAAGCCAGAGTGCCGCATTTCTTGCTAGAGTGTGTGGTAGGCAGGTGCCGACCACAGTTGCTGGTAGCTGGTGATTGATGATGTCCATTGAGGAGTCCTGCTAAATAATTTGCAGGTTTTGGTGTGATATGTTATGTTAGAACATCATGCTGGTACCCGCAGGGCCCAACCCTTGTATGTACTGTTAAGAGCAGCAGTGTTATAGTTTGCTGGATTGCTGGAATTGTCTATCGTGAGGGTTCTAGATGCTAGGGTGGTGTTACACAGAGGCTGTGGTGAGCATTTTGTCACACAGACTGAATGCAATAAAAATAATTTTAGATCTGTGGACTGACAATCTTTTGCCCCTTCCTTTTTTATCATGAATTAACGTTGGCAATAGGCAACATTGCTGCTAAGAACAATTTGACACAAGTGGGTCTATTGCTTATCAATCCTAGTGTTCGTACCCTAGTGATTTGTTTACTTAGTGAGCCACTAGTGATGCTACCACAGTTACCGGCACACATTCCACGGGCTGCAATAGCACAATCATATTTTTTTTTTTTGTATTTTTGAAACTTGGCAATGGAGTTGCCTATATTAATAAAGAGGGAAGAGAGCTACACATAATAGCAGGGGGAACAAAAGGAAAACAAGAAAGAACAGCCCCAAAACAACTATTCTCCAGGGAGAAGGGTCTTTTGCCCCTGCAAGGTACCAAGTTCCCCCCTCTTCTTTAGTGGTTTCTCCAGACTAATTAGAAGGCAGGCTTTGTTCTGAAAAATCCTTGCGTTTCGTTCCCTCCAAATTATCTACGACACAAGAATCCCTAGGGAGTGTGTTGCTTTGTTTTGGATGCCAACAATTTCATTTATTTTGTCCCACCATTGGTTCATGGAGAAGATGCTGTCCCATGAGTTGAGGCGCAGGTCATTTCGCCCCCGTCCAGCACTGAATTTCTGCCCATGCACTTTTTGTGTACCGGCAGAGTGCAAACAAATGGATTGCAGTCTCTGGCACCGATTTGCACAGCGGGCATATGTGCTGATTATTGTACAGCTGTAGCACAATCACAATAAGATTTAGACCATATTGTGAAGTATTTTTTCTCAAGCTAAATCATTATATGAGAATATTTATGCAATATTGACACAATTAAGTGTCGTTTGAGATGGTTTGGACCTATTCAACGAAAGCCCCCAGAAGCATCGGTGCATAGTGGAATTCTTAGACGCATTGATAATGTTAGGAGAGATAGGGGTCGACCTAACCTAACATGGGAGGAGTCAGTAAGGAGAGATTTGAAAGATTGGAACATACCCACAGTAAGGAGAGATTTGAAAGATTGGAACATACCCAAAGACTTAGCCTTAAACAGGAGTGCATGGAAATTAGTAATCCATGTGTCCGAATCATGATCTAGATTTTGACACTGTTTGGCTCTTCTTAATTATAAGATGATGGCTCTTATTTGGTTTTATTTCTAACTTACCCCAACTTGCTTGGGACCAAAGGCTTGGTTGTTGTTATTGTTGTTGACACAATTAAGTGTCGTTTATATCATTCTGCTGGCTGGATATGGTGTTGGGTAGGGTTGAATAGCTTGATCAAGCCTAATACCTTTGTAAGCCCAATAATTGAAGTCCAAATCTGCCTTAGCCTTTTATTTCGAAAGATTAAGATAAGAGGTTCCTAAACCACTTTTTTGGAGCAGCTAGGAAAAAGGACATGTGGAGGTTTTTTTTCCTTTTCGAATCTCTCTAAATTTGTTATGGCATATCAAGCAGCCATAATCCTAATGTTATCATTTATTCTCTTTTTTTATTGCTTAGTTGACATAGCCACAAATATTTATTTTTGAAAATGGCACAACTATTTTTTCTGTCATCTCTGCTATAATTTTTTTTTACTAGTATTACTTCAGAAATACAATTGCAGTGTATTATTTATAAATGTTTGAAACGGTTGTTAACTAAAGTTCTTTGCCAGGAAGTGCGGATGCCAGCGGCTGGTTCCAAAGGGGCACCAAAAAATCCTAGTGAACTAAAAGATGACACAAGTTCATCACGCGAGGAGAAGAAGGTATACAAGCGTTTGCTAAAACACCAAGATTATTGTGTTTTTCTGTGATCACGTCTAACAAAAAAAGGTTGTACTTTTCTCAACATTAGTTGATTGTCATATAAGCTAGAATATTAGGATCACCTGTAGCCTCCAAATTGGATTTTTATATTAATTTGCTTGATCGTGAGAGGATGCTGGATTATTTGATATTGACCCCTTTTATTCGCATTAGTTGCATCCGAGAATATACAGTATGTTGTGATGATTGCATTCTTGGGACATGTGTCTTTTTCAATTAAAACATTAAAAACATTTGCGGTGCAATGTGCAAACTGCAAACACCAGGCAGTAAATTATTCTGAAGTCCGCACTAATATCAACTTATGTGTTTTCAATACTGGCAAAATTCCAGACTTCGATTTTTTCTTCAACATCCCTTCCATAATTGTGTTTGTTGTGCTCAATAAAGTTGTTGTTCAATCACCTTTTGATGTTATGCAGATAGTTTTGCGTGCTTTGTCGAGTTCACCTTTCAAAGACTACCGTGTCTGGTGGTCTCTTTCAGATTCAAAATACGCGGGCACCACTGTGTTTATAAAGAAGAAGTTTGAGCCAAAGAAGGTTTCATTCAATCTGGATAGAACATGTAAGTTTGCTTTGGAGATGCTTGACTTTAGGCTTTCCTTGCATGAGCAATTGTCTTGCCTGTTGCTTGCATATTTATAAGGCAATGCCCCATTCTCTACTCTATTGGGACGTCTTCTGTATGATTCAGTAGGCATGGTAAGCTAGTAATCTTATGATGGCGTTTGCTTCACTTTCATGGATTTTTAGGCATTATTTAAATATTGGACTCAAGAAAATATTCCTAATTTCGTTAGTGGTACAAGGATAAAGCATACATATTCCAAACAGCCACAGCCACTACTCATATCTTAATGGTCAGAAGTATATGGGTGTATTTGCACTGTCAACTAGAGTTAAAAACACTTATGGTCGTTTTGAAATGAAGGGCAATTTGGGTGTTGGAATATCATTTGTATTTAATATGCATTTTTATTCTGTAGCATAGCTTAAATCGAAGAATGACCAGGTACAGGGCAAAAACTTGCTAACAAGCTGGCAATTTTGAACAGCTAACTTTCTGCTTTCCATGATTAAATTTTGCATGAACTATATACTTTCTTATGGTTCAGTTTCCCATCCTTTTCAGCTTCTAGGCATGAAGCAGATGGTCGTGTCATCATTGTGGAATTCGAATCGTTCCTGTTACTAAACACATATGCTCCAAACAATGGGTGGAAGGAGGAGGAAAATTCATTTCAAAGAAGAAGAAAGTGGGATAAAAGAATGTTGGAATTTGTTCAAAAGGTAGACAAGCCCTTAATCTGGTGTGGAGACCTGAATGTTAGGTAATTGAGAACCTATTACCAATTTTTTGTATTGTTTTGCGTTCTTCTAGCATGCAGTTACATCACCATGTGCTGCTTTTTTTAGTATTAAGAACTATCTTGGTGTACTGGACTTCCCAAAGGTTCCAAATGGAGCAAAATTTCAAATCTTATGTGGATATCCTAAAAGAATTCATGTTTGCTAGACAAAAATAGTAATAGTGACCTTTGTGAATTTTTTATCTACCAGCCTTAGCTCTTTCACTTGTTTTGAAATCTCTCAGTCATGAAGAAATCGACGTCAGCCATCCTGATTTTTTTAGCAGTGCTAAACTCAATGGATATGTCCCTCCAAGTAAAGAGGTACTATCTACTTTACAAGTGCAAGTATTGGTTACTGCTGTACAGCATTCAGTTTAGCTGGGTGATTGCTGTTTCATGCCATTGGCATCATCCCAGGCAATAAGAGTTGTGTTTTTTACTACTGACTTATTCTGGCCTTTTTTTCATGAAGACTTAATTTGACAGCATAATGCAGCACAAAACAACATCCGCTAGCAGCCTGTTCAATAACTGGACTCTTATACGACAACCTGTTCTCCAAGTCCACTATATATAAATTCACATCTTTGTGTGCATCATTCAGTTTTACTGGACCACTTGTATCCTTTTAGGGATGTGTGTTTGGGATATTGCATTAATGCAATAAAATCATCTTTACTTACTCTGCAGGACTGTGGACAACCCGGATTCACGCTGGCAGAGAGACATCGCTTTGGCAACATATTATCCGAGTACATGAAATAGTCAATATTATATTTTCACATTAAAAGTGCTGTTCTGATTTAACCATGGTACTTTTTTTTTCGTTTGATAAATGAGAAACCCTCCATGATCAAATAGATGTTATCCTAGATCGAGTGCACCAAACATTTTAATACACACTAGTTGAATGCCTGTGTAACACCCTAGCCCAGCAAAGAGCCTAGGTTGCAACTACCATCCAACAAATTCTCCAAATGAAAACCACTAGTAATAAATTTCAGCTGCACTAAACCAAATGATCCGCCACTTAAAGGTTACTAATGACAAAAACAATATATCATAATTCATAGGCTTCTAACAATTAAGGAGTAATAATTAATCGACAACTTCCAATAGCAAACAGTAATAATGTAAATGCCGAAGTAATATTAACCCATTCACCATTTACCATATGTAGATAAAACCATCCAATCTCCACATGTAAACACCAATATTTTAATGAACAGCCATAAGCAAGTTCCAAGCTAAACTATTGATGAACTAATTAACTGGTCCACGTATGATGAGTTAATAAGTAATTATTATTTATTGGATGTGGTGCGAGTGTGCTTGTCCTGTCCAGATGCATGCTACCTCCACAATCTCCTAAAAACATAAGAAAGTAAGGGTGCGATCATGTCTCAACAAGTAACATTGTAAACAGTGATCATAAACAACTCATACACATTTATGACATAACATAACTGACCTTTCTTTTTATCAATATAGTAAAAATGGTCATGTGCATCTCTTAGTATCTTCATAGCCTATACTGGTATAGAAAAGGAAACACCTGTTTCTGTTCACTGTTCAAAGTTTGCCCTTTTTCATATGGGGACCTCAATCCTCCACTTCTGTGGAGTGCCTACCAAAGTAGGTCTTTCTCTTCCCACTTGTGGGATGCCCACAAAAAGCAAGCCACCTCTTTACATGTCATGAACACATGATGCAACAATTCTTTGAAGCATTGTCCATGTATTCATCTAAACATCATCGGTCAACACATAATCATCATTAAAACAGGGATATTCTTATAATAATATAGTAAGACAGTAATCATTGCATAGAAATCGATTAATAATATCAATCATCCCATTTTCTGGCTCACCCAAAGAACAAAGAACACAAATCACAAATTCCACAAAGCAATGCTTCTTCCTTGTCATATCATGTTGAGCCATGTTATAATCCAGAGGTATACCTATGTTTTAGCATGCTTTCTTCCATACCTATGTGTGTAAAATGGGGAATTCTCCTTAGAACCTATTAACATTTTGTAGTGCTGATGAGAAATTAGATGAATTCCAAATTTCCAATGTACATCCAACTGTGCTTTTCAGAAACTTGATTAGAGACTTGTGTGCAGCAATAACTATTTATTTTCTTGAATACCTTATGGACTTACAATTCGGATATACAGGGGAAAGCTGGTTGATGCTTACAGATACTTGCACAAAGAAAAAGACATGGAGTGTGGCTTCTCTTGGTCTGGGCATCCAATTGGCAAGTAAGAATGATTTCCATGATTTACTGTCAATCATATTGTTCATTTGTTTTTCAGATTGTATATCTACATTGTTTTGAAGCATGTTCCCATCTGTAACCTTTATCTGATGTTCTTTTTTATGTCTCTGATGGGAAATATGGTCCCCTATTGAACAGATATGGTTGCTTCATAAGCATATGGTCAGCTTCATAAGCATATGGTCATCTTCCAATGTTTAAGATTAATATTATCCTCCATCTCAACCATCTGATTTTATTTTAGCCACTTCTGACAGAAATTGCTGGCATGAATGCTGGCACTTTTGGGTTTTGTGTTATAAAATGCCACTTGTCCAAACCCAAACACTCTCCAAGCCCAACCAAACCAAACATTACAGCTTCTCGAAGCTCTCAAAGCCCAGCCGTTCCTAACATTGCTGATATGCAATTTTCTTTCAAGAGTTTTACTGATCTTTTGAAAGCCTGTACACAGCTGTCTTATACTCTTATTTCAGTTAATACATTGTTTACGTGCAGTCAAGTACTTTTTTTTCATGTAGCTTCTTTTCTTTTCTTATTGCTTAACTTGATTCTCAAACCAAGATGAATAATATCAGGACTAGTATGGTAACTGCTATGTTGTTACTAACTTGAGTGCTAATCCTAGGGTATATGTGTTTCATCTTTTTCCATAGAGAGTGATTTTTTTGGTTTAAATATTCCTGCAGGTACCGAGGAAAGAGAATGCGGATCGACTATTTCATGGTGTCAGAACGGTTGAAAGACAGAATAGTTTCATGTGAAATGCATGGTCATGGAATAGAACTAGAAGGTATGAAAAATAAATATTGAACCAACTTTTTTGGGGTGGTGACATATTATACAACTGTCTTGAGTCTTCACGTTTCTGTCTGCATAAGTTTATTTTCACATCATCAGCTGCTAATGTGCTGGACCCATGCAAGAAAAGTGATAGCAAATACTTAATACGCCCGTGTTGCAAAAATTGGGCTAACCAGATGTTTTAGTGGCTTGTGTGAAGTGGAGACTTTAACACTACAAATTAGGAACCAGCCCCCATATGTTTGGAGCATAGTCACAGGGTTCGGGGTCGAGGCCGCGTCCCGTGTCCCGGGATCGCCGTCCCCAATCACGGGTCGGGGTCACCACGGGTCGCCGTCCCGAACACAAGGGGGTCGCCGAACCATTGGAGATTGGGACAAGGTGAAGATGAAGAAGGCTTACACGGGAGAGGAGGCAAGGAGGCACGCCGCCGCCGCCACCGCCGTCTTGCAGCCGCCGCCGCTTCATATCGTGCGTGGAGGCGCCGCCGCTGCGTCTTGCGATCCGCCGCCTCGCTTCAGATCCGCCGCCACCGCTGCCGCCGCCGCGTCTTGCGCGCCGCGCCGCCGTCGCCAGCTTAGCCTCGAAGGAGGAAGGTCCGGGAGGAGAGAGAGGCGGCAATGCAGAGAGGAAGGTCGGCCGTCGGCGTGAGGTTAGGTGAGTGGTGGGCTGTTCAGGGCTTCGGGCGACGGCACTTAGGGAGTTAGGGTTTTGGTTAGGTGGGTGGTGGGTGGCGGGTGGCGTGGGCCGTTTGGGCCAGATTTGGTTGCCCAGCTGATCTTTTTCTCTCTTTTTTAATTTTTTCTTTGTTTGTTTGTATGGACCTGTATCCACTATTCAGTAGTCCAAGCTACTTTTCTATTTTTTTTTTCTGCTTTTATTGCTTCGACCCTGCTTCGTCCTGGGGTCATCGACCCACTGGCCTCGGAGTCACGTACCAAATCCTCGATTCTCGTCCCAAAGGGGTATACCCCCTTCGTACCACATTTTTTTGAGTGTCGACCCACGTCCCGTGACCCCGTTCCTCGACCCCGTCGACCCGGGAACTTTGTGACTATGGTTTGGAGTATGGTTGAGCATCTGGAATTATTGCTTTTTATTTAAACATGTTTTCCTGAATGAAAATCTTGTTAATTATAATTACTGAACTCTATGTCTCGGTATTATAGTGATTATTTTCATCATTTACAAATTTGAGCAACACTTTTTCATCTGTAGTAACCTACCTAAATGTAATGATTTATTGCCAGATTCAATTAGTTCTTCAGAAAAATATATGCATAATAATCTTGAATATAATTTGATTGCAGTTTCCTCATCTTGAAAATCCGATCTATATTCTTGTAGTGAAGATTAAAGGAATAGCAAACTGCTACTCCATTTATTTGTTTAATGGAGAAACATATTGCTAAAATTAATAGGTGGCAAAGATTGTGTGTGAGAGATTAGAGGTTGTGGCTGAATCACCGGTGGTGTGGCGCCAGCTGGGAAGAGAGTTTGCACCAATGCTGTGGGAGAGAGGGGGAGAAGGGGCTTGTTTTGTTGATGGAAATGATTGATGTAGCTATCCCTTTGATAGGACTGCCCCTAACAAGAATATCTAAGACTTTGGTAACAAATCAACTAGTTGGATAATGGTAAAAGGAAGGTCCCTGACGTCTTGCTCCTCAAGCTGCTGTGCTTGTTGCACCAGAGGCACCAGCTGCACCACTGCCACAGCACCAGCGCTGATCATAGCACCTGACCACAACACACGTCAACTAACTAATTGTGTTTAAGTAGCCCACTAGCCCAAGTCCGTCTAAATAATGTAAAAGGTTCCTTTTATTTGCTAATCTTTGATTTGACATATGGGACCGTATAGTTTATGTGGCATTGGTATGTTCTGTTAATTTGTCATGTGACTTCAACTGTAATTTTTATACATGTTTTTTGTGAAGGATAATATGAATCCAGCTATTAACGATATGTTTTTCATATTACTGATATGTTTTTCGAACAGTTGTAAGGTGTACATGGCTGGTTTTTAGCCTTGATTTAGTTCATTGGCATCCATGATTGCAGGATTTTATGGAAGTGATCACTGCCCTGTTTCGCTTGAGCTCTCCGAAGAAGCAACAGTAGCTCCAGAACCCAAGATCTCCAGCTAACTTCTGCGTTTCTCTCTTAACCTGTCATCATGAATATTTTTTAGGGTAGGTGAAGAGTATTCGGACTAGCGATTAGCTCTCAGTACCCATTATTGTTTAGACATTTTCTAAGACCTGGAGTAGTTCTGGATGTGCCATGCGTCCCCGAGCCAGGGTTGATTGTAATTATAATCTAGCAGGTTACTATGATTAGCTATGCTATCTTATGAGTTAAAACTTCCATGATCTATTGCATCGTGACATCCTCGATTTTTGCAAAATACAAAAACAGCACCTGAAATTAATTATAATATGTTTGGGAGAAGATTGATCATCCGCCCCTCCAAAGGTTGCCAATATAGGATTTGTTTCTTTTTTCTAAAAAAAATTATAGGATTTTGCTTCTCAAAAGAATGGCTTCTAGGAATATACGCCTCTCACTCTTAAGAAAATCCAATCTACCATTTGCTTCTTTTGGCATTTAAAATCTTTTACCTTTTTATAAAAAAAATTTCCACCGAAAGACCAAAATGCCCTTCTAACCAAAGGAGCCGGCTTCTACTCAAACGGTTTAGCGGTGCCTCCTGCAGACCATGGCGACGACCATCGAGCCAAAGAAAGAATCGGCAGTGGGGGTGGCCAAATCGACGCCTCTTCAGTCTTCAGCGGTGGCGGGGGTAGAAAAGGCAACAATATTCACCTATGATAAAACATCAGCCTGGCTCGGCACTAGGCCAAGTCCTAATTTAAAATAAATTGAATTATTGATTGCGTCTCTCGCTGAAATAGTGTGTAGCCTCGCAGCTTGTCCAGATAGCGTGTCGTGATCGATTCACCGCATTAAGCCGCCACCGTACTCCCGCCTAACTAGTCTACTACTCCTGAAAATAATAGCCTTTTATTTATTTATTTATTTATTTATATCATAACAGTGGGGCCTTCACCTAGACTATAACGGGCTTTCACCTCCTAGATGTGGGGCCGCCTAGAGCACGATCTCCTTTGAGAGCATCAATCCCGATCGAGATCCTTGCTTATTTCCAAGGTCAGAAATCCATGGATAAGGTTTGAATGCCTGTAGGAGGAAAATATCCTCACCTCTTCACATATGGAATTTTCTCTCTACATGTATCGTCCTTGCCGCTAGCTCGCATTCGACCTCCCTCTGCAACACCCTTTTGATTTGTGACCGATCTATGCTACTCACTCAGGCTCTAAGGGGCAGTGATGGTGTGGCTCCTAGGAGTAAAGGACAGCGCGATGGTGAGGTCCTCCTGATGGTCACGTGGCTTCTTCAACGGCGTTGACATGGCTCCAAGTAGGGGTGAAACACAGATCGGATCGAATCAGATAATGGTTGAACCATATTTGATCCATATACGGATATTATCGTATGCGAATAAGGGTCGAATATGAATCAGATCAAATATAGTTACGGATACTGATCGGAACATTTAAACCCACAAATTATACGCCTCAAAATCAATTACAGTGCATAAATGACTCAATTGATTAAAACATTATTACAATTTACACTTCTAGTGGGCTATGGGCCTAAATGACTAGGCCGATGGGCTATGTGCTAGTTGGCTATGAGCCTAGACACCTAAATCTTTCCTTTACCATTTATATTTGCCTATTAGCATTGGTATTGAGCCGATGGGCTGAGATCCAAATAAGGATGTGAATTTACACGGTTTTGAATATCTGGATCCGTCGAATATCACCTGAACCAGATCCGAAGAAAAACTATCCGGATCCAAAATTATCTGATCCAATGGGTTCCGAAACCGGATCCGATCAGTCCGGACCGAGAAGATCCAAATCCATTTTCATCCCTAACTCCAAGGCGCAATGGAGGATGACGTGACGACAGTCTTTCTGACACAGACCACATAGGAGTATGTTGGCGTGGCTTCTTGGTGGTGACAGTGGTTGCTCGCAAAGGCTAGGGGATTGAGAGGGCAAATGTGGATAGAAGAGGGGAAGGGGCTGAGCAGGGAAGCATGGGCATTTGGGGAGGCAGACAAGGATTTTCCTTATGATATGCTTTCCTGGGATGAGATTATGACGGGGCTGAGCAGGGGAAGCATGGGCATTTGGGAAGGTAGACAGGGATTTTTCTTATGATATGCTTCTTGGGATGAGATTATGACCAAAAGTCCTTGTGGGGTTTAATTTTCCTTAAAAATATTTTTAGGGCACAACCAAACAAAGCCTTAGGGCTTGTTTGGAAGCCTAGATCCTGTTGGGAGACACGCGAGTTGGGGGACGTGTATCCATGACTTTGCCCAGCATCTGGCCGTCCATAGCAGGCAGCACCGCAGCAGGGGATGGAGAACGAGCAAGCGATGAAGCCACGCCGTCGGATGGAAATATGTGAGGCCTACCGTGCTTCTGATGTAAGAGAGGATCTGCTTTCCAGTCAGGGCTTCCGACTAGAGCTGGCCAAATAGGCCGGGCCAAGATTGCTTCACCGAACCGGCCGGCTGGTTCGATAAACCGAATCGAACTGGGCGAGGCCTCGGCCGTCGGGCTGCCAGGTTCGGTTTAATATAATGTGGTGGCCTTGTTGCGTTTTGGCCTTGCCAGTTCGGTTCACTCTTGTAGCACATTTATTTAATTAAATATATTCATTTCTATATATATTTTCTTATAATGTGTAATGTATTTATTCAATTTATAGTGCATATGTGTGAAATATAGTGGTTTTTCTTAATTTATTTATATATTTTTAATTAAAATAAACCAGCCCATATAAAACCAGGCCGGCCCGGTTCGGTTCACTATGGGCGTGTTTGGTTGTCTTCTCCACCCGGCCAACCCTACTCGCGGCAGCCAAGCTCGGTGGAGCCCGAACGAGCTCGTGCAGGGCGCTGTGTTTGGTTGCCCTGCATAAGCTGAGCCAGGCCACCCCGAGCGGGCGTTTGGTTACCAACCTCCGTCGAGCTTCGCCGCCGCCGGATCCGGCCTCCTCGAGCCGCGCCGCCGGCGATCGGGCTCCCGTGCTTCGCCGCCGGATCCGGCCTCCTTGAGCCGCGTCGCCGCCGGATCGGGGCTCCGTGCTTCGCCGCCGCGGATCCGGCCTCCTCGAGCCGCCGCCGCCGGATCCGGCCTCCTCGAGCCGCTCGCCGCCGGATCGGGCTCCCGTCTTCGCCGCCGCCGGATCCGCCTCCTCGAGCCGCGCCGCCGGATCGGGGCTCCCGTCTTCGCCGCCGCCGATCCGGCCTCGAGCCGCTGCCGCCGGATCGGGCTTTCCCGTCTTCGCCGCCGCCGGATCCGGCCTCCTCGAGCCGCTGCCGCGGATCGGGTTTCGTCTTCGCCGCCGCCGGATCCGGCCTCCTCGAGCCGCGCCGCCGGATCGGGCTCCCGTGCTCGCCGCCGGATCGGGCTCCTCAGCTTCGCCATCGCCGGATCCAGCCTCCTTGAGCTCGCCGCCGCAGATCCGGCCTCGAGGTCGCTTCATTGTCGCCGCCGCCGCCGCCGCTCGCATCGCCGCGCCGCTTCGCTTCGCGTCGTCACTATTCGGCTCGCTCGTGAGAACGGCCGCGGCGGCGTTTCCGCGAGCCGTACGGACAGTGATTTTGCACACTCAAGCCTGGCTCCGGCCGGCGACCAGGCAACCAAACACATGGTGCCTGGCTCGCGCGGGTCTGGCCGAGCCGGAGCCAGGCAACCAAACACGCCCTATACAAACCGAACCTAGGCCTAGACCCCGGCCCATTGGCCCAGTTGGCCCAGTTCGTATAGTAACCGGGCCAACCGGGCCGGCCCGGTTCGGCCCGTTGGCCACCTCTGTTTCCGACGGTAAGAGGATCCGCTTTCGAGTGGGGGAACCCCACCCCAACCTGGCGAAATTTGTTTTCCCCGTGTGGCCACCGTCTTCTCGCAATTCTCACTCGACATCACCCAACCCTAGTCGCTCATCCACGCCACCCCCACGACACCACCGTCGCCGCCAGTCCCCACTCCCCACCATGCCGCCCCGCTGCTCTCACCGGTGCAGCGCCATCCTCCGAAGGTCTCGTCATCTCCGCCACTAGGAAGCTCTCCCCTTCGCCTCGCTATGTCGACTTCCTTCTGCTGAAGTGTGCCTCCTCGAATCCTTCTCTTGTAAGGCGGCCTAGCTTGCCTGAATGCAGGATTTGATTGTTTTAAGAGCTCGCGATCAAATTAGAATCTCTCTCTTTTCGTTCATTTTGTTACGGGTTTGTTTACTGCTTGGTTTTGTACTGATCCATCCCATCCTCCCCATGCTTTGATTCAGTGTGCAAGATCAATCTTTCTCGATCAAGTTCTTGTTTCTAGAGCTGCCATTGTAGGATGATTTAGGATGAACAGGATCAGGGGATTATCTCCCAGCGGGAGTTCTTCCCTGGTTTATAATGTGCCATAAAATCCCCTCTTTTTATGCCTGGGTATTTTTCCCTGTGCGGCCAAACAGGATGTAAGCTGACTTATCCTACTTATCTCGTGTCTTATTTGACTTATCTCATTTTTTTATTATTTTTTGAGTCTTTTTTTTATCTCGTAGGTGTGTCTATAAGTTCTCTAAGGGCGTGTTTGGTTCGCGTCCGCCGCTCGCCTTTCCAACCGCAGGCGCGCCGTCGACTTTGGCCGGTGTTTGGAACGCGTCATTATTCGCTCACCGGCCGTCTTGATCTTGGCTTGCTTGCTTTTCCACGCATGAGCGAGTGACGGCGCGGGCGCGGAAATCTAGCGCCGTCTCGCTGCCAGGCTTGAGATCGCCTTGTGAAAGCATCAAGACAGAGCACCGAGGACACGATCCAAACATACCCTAAACCCCAAAATTTGAGGCCAACCGGCTCTCGAGGCTATCTCGAAAAATTCTCGAAGTGACGAGATAAGGCAAATAAGTAGATAAGAAAAGCTGAAAAGAACCCACCCTTTAGAGGGACACCGATTTATTGAACAATGTCCATAGGGATAGCATTCTAGCCTACGGGGCTCTAGCAAGGTAATCAAGTGGGCATATCGCCTTGAACTAGCAAAATATTTTCGTGAAAGTGATGAGAGTATCTCTAATAGGTTATCTATTTTTCACTATCTATACCTCTTCTATAAATCACTATTTAGGAAAATTTGGCTATAGGAGTGTCCTAGAACAAAATTCCACCTATTTGTTCCACATATTTCCATTCTCTCTAGTAGAGTCTGTATTCTCAAAAAGATATAGAATCTCTAAAAATAGAGACTTGAAAATATCTAAATTTAGGGATAGACATAAAGACTATGCTATAGTGATATAGAGAATTAAGAGTCTCTAAATATAGATAAGATTCTCTTTTAAAGATTCTGCTAGCCATGCTCTTAAGGAATATGTAACACTATGCAGTCGTTCGATAAAAAAAATGTTTTAAAAAATAGATGAAAAAGTTTAAACAATAGTTCAATGATGTTACATTTCATACAAATAATATGTACACCAATCTCAAAGCTCACTAAAAAAAGATCTAGCAACTATTTTTTAATAATGTCGCATATGTTGATGATAATGTTGCATAAATTACTCGATCAACAAAGTTGCATTTCACACGAGTAATGTCTACGTCAACATCAAAAGCTTACAAAATATTACAAATACACATGACAGTGTTACGGAAATAACTCAACAATGTTACATCTTTTTCTTTGGTGTTGCTATCGTCCAACCTGGCCTAGTCTAGTCGTGAGCCCTTCTTGGCGCGAAGCACCTTCTCCCCGAGCCCTTCTTCTGCGTGAATAGAGCGACATGCCAATGAGACGAGCCAGTGATGATCTGAGGAGATGAGCTTCGAGCGAGGCGTACTAAAGCGTCGAGTTGAGCCAGCAAGCGGCATATGAGCTGAGCGAATTAAATTAAGATTGCAAGTTTGCTCGAGTATGAGCAGCACAGGACGAGCAAGATGCGTGCCATCTTGAGTCTTGCCAATTTTATCATTTGGCCTGCTTGTGGCGGTTGAACACAGTAAAACCATACGCTTGATGCTTCCAAAAGGCAAAAGTGCACATACTGATGTGTGTGTTGACGAGGTAAATGGTGTACGGGGCTTGCGCTTGGAATTGGATCGGACTTATTAAGCACTAATAACGTTTCCCATAACACTGATCATGCCGGCCAATGACCATGTATAAACATAGTATTAGAGCATATCTAATGATGAGCTTATTTCTTTACCGTAGCTGTTCCTGTTAATATAGAAATAAAATTATTTATGAATAGTAAAAATATGGCTAGTGTTATTTGGTTAGAAAATAGAATCAGATGACAAATAATAAATAAATAGTAAAATAGGATGAGAAAATAGGTCTAACATTAGGCATGATTACGATGACAAATGACTGGGTACATTCTGCAGTGCTCCTGCAAATAATCAATTCCCCGAGAGTCAGCCCTCGCCATCCAAAGATTCCCCACACAGCACACCATCCCGGTGCGACCCCACCTGTCAGAGACCCAAGCCACCGGTCCAAATTTGTCCATTGGCAGGGGCAAAATCGTCTCGCTCCCATAAAAGTGACCTTTTTCAACTTTTCAGCCGTCCTTTTCTGGCTGCCGAAAAGGCTAACGACCAGCGCCTGTCAGGGCGGATTGTCGCATCCATGATTTCCTCTACTAGACAGTATATAGGAGTACACACGAAGGAAGCAATGGATTCATTCAAGAGTCAACAAGGATGGATAGGGGAGTCTAGCTAATCAAACCTGCATTTAAATCATGCCTTTTTAAAATAAATTGATTTTTTAGGGAGGGTGCCGTCGAACGTCTCACCAGCCCAAGCCACAAAATGTGCGTGAGAGAGGGTTTTTCTAATGGTGGATAATGGCGATGACGATAGTGGCATAAATAGGAATAACTTAGAAATGCCAACACAGAGAGGGGGAAGTTTAAATTAAAATAAAAAGTTTCAGCTGAAAATTTGTCTTTTTGTACACGTAACACATTGTAGCATTTGTCACTATTTTTAAGATTTTTAGTGGTTCTTCTCAAATCTCTCAAAACTATTTTTTTAATAATTTTTGGGCTTTTAAAGTTATCGACGATTGGGAAATGGCTTTTCTACTAAGCTTATTTTTTAATTGAGAGATCAAGACAGTCACTTTTTTGTTAAGGTGTTACTTTTAAGATGCAGTGGTTTCGCGGGTTGATGGAACGAGCAAGACAAGAAGTTTATCCTGGTTTGGGTCTCTTAAGGATGAGATAACAATCCTACTCCATTGTGTGTATTTCTGAGTATCTGAGCTTTTTTTTTTCTCTTTTTCTCCCTTTACAAAAACGTTGGGGGTACATATATAGACTCTAGGGAGGCTAACGTACAAAGCTATTAACCACACTAATTAATCATCTAATTTACAATAAACGTGGTAACCATGCACGTCGGTTACCGCCACGTTTGAATCGTGGGTAACGGCTCCAAGGAGGTGAAGATCATGGCCACGTGGTACCTCACCGAGCGTCCATCCTTCGAATGTGATCGCCTCGACCAGATCGGCGCTGCCATATTGGCCCCGGGCATAAGGGTTCCGAGTAGGCGTCGTGTCTGTAGATCAGGCAGAGACCATGCCCAATCTAGAAGAATGAACCGAGCAGATGTTTTGCTCGGTCATGTGAATCGCTGGGCAGACTCCTTGGGAACAATATGCAATGGTACGTTTCAAGACTTTGGGCTGCCAGGGGCACTTTTATCCCATAGACGTTATTCAATCTGCGACAAAAGCCCGCTACTAGGGTCCATAGTTTTTTCAGATTATAATCTACCGCTAGATTAAGCTGAAAAAAAGGCCCACACGAGGAATCCAGATATTCTACGGTTATGTAAAAAATATTCCTAGTAAAAAAGGAAATTCAAGGCTAGCAGCTTGAAATTGGCATTTTGGGTAGCTAGTTGTGATCCGACCTGATCATGCCTCGGACCGGGCTTGTAAAAACCCAGTCATTTTGACCCGAGTCTGAGCCCGGCCTGGCCCAAAATTTTTTTTGATGCACCGGGTTTGAGCTCGGCCCGAAAGCCCGACCAAAAGACCGAAGCCCAACTTTGCACTGATTTTTTATTTTTCTGCAGGCCCGAGCCTGGCTCGACGGGCTTGGTTTTCCAGCTCGGTGGGCAAGCTTGTCTCGGCCCCGCCCGAAAAAATCAGGCCTGGTCTGGGCCGGGTCACCGGGTCGAGCTGCCCATGATCAAGTCAAGCTGTGATGGACATTGGAACCCTCTAGCACTGGAAGCCATGAAACAAAGCGAGGAATTCAAGGGTCAAATTTAATTTTTCTTTATCTAGCCTTAACTTAAAATATTAATTAACAGTGAGATGATCTGAGTTGGTCCTATCAATTTTTCAGGTCATGTCCTAGAGGTTTCAATGGAAATTGGATTATTCGAGTGAGCCAGATCATTAGTTAGATCAGTTTTACAAGGATGGCGCTTTCGAAAAGTTACACAGGCCCGGATGATCTAGCTAGGACCAAGTAATCTAGTCACGCTCTACGTCTATGCTCCTTCCTATCACAGATAATTGATGTTTGAAATACCTGTCAGTCAAACTTTCGAAACTTGAGTCACAAATATTTTTTTAATAATTACATTGTGTATATAAAAACTATATATGTAGTTTTCATAATATTACTATAATTGCAGTGAGTTTTTAAAGCAACCTACAATACTAATCAGTGTCAAAGTTGTATTTTAAGGACCGTGCAAAGTCAAAACATCAAATACTGGTGAGAGTATATTTTACTGCTGGGCTGGGGTGTTTTAAGTTGGATGATCCAAATGGATCAAATGATCCGATCGTTTTTAATCTATGTCTGCCGGTTATTTTTTTTATTAAAGGTGTGCTATAGGTAAACCCTAGCTCTAGCTAGTTGTGTTCTACAATTATGTAAGCAAATTGAATCCACTGTCATGTTGAGAGCTTAAGAGCACCTAGATCTTAGTATTTTATCCTAGAGTGATCTTTAGGCCTTTTGTTCTTTAAGTTTAAATTCATATTATAATCTATAACTGGGTATTTGCACTTTTTTACAAGCCAAACACTTCGGTGTTTTGAAAACTTTTTTGAAGAGCTTAGTGTTTCTTGAATTTAGTCGGCATCCTTCGGTGGCTTGATAAGTTCGGTTGTGATGCTCAATTTTTTATTAGTCAGGAGAGTAATTGTGATTAGGGTTAGATTTGACCGATTAGGGTGGCGATTTGGGTCAAATCGCATTGGTCCTTACCGGCTAGGGACCAATACCTTACATGGTATTGCAGAGACGTCTAATGCTTTACATGCCATCATTTAAAAGTATATCTCTTATGTGCCATCGCAAATAGCAAATATTGCCCTCCATGCTACTGCCGTCAACGTCCGTTACTTTCCACCGTTACACATACTCGTAATGCCCAAAATACCCTTTAGTGTAGTTGACCAGCGGGGCCCACATGGTAGTCTCTCCTCCATTTCTTTCTTCCCCTTTCCTCTTTTTCATTGCTACTCACTCTCCCCGACTCCCTCCCCTTCTGCTTCCTTTCCTCCATGCAGCTACTAGGACGCCAGAGCTTGGCCATCCCCCTCCTCCTCTCATCCTCTTCCGCCCCCATCCTCCTCCTCCCCTCTAGGTGACGCGAGAGTGTGGCAGCAGTACGTGCTCTCCCGCACGTGCACTGCACTCTAGGTTCAGGGATGACTTCAAGGAGGTGCCGCAAAATGCGAGGGTGCCGAGAGTGCGTACTGCCGAGCCGTGGATTGTGGACCGCGTGATGGAGATGATACCGAGGTTGGTGTATGAGTTGCCTGACGGGCTTGATGACAGCATGGCAGATGTGCTGAGACAGTTCCTCTGATGTCGATGGAGCATTGCGCCCTAAGGTGCGTAGCATCAATTTTATATGCCTCCTCCCTTCTTCTTTTCTTCAAATTTTCTCATCTCATGTGCCATTTTGGATTCATGTGGCTTTGTATTTTTGCTAGATCTTGGATCATGGTGCAAGCAAGGGGTCAAATTCACAAAATAGGATCCATGGAGGTGTACTGGAGCCTATTGGCACGGAAGAAGTCATAATACGACAGCTAGTGGTGCAGGGTTGCACTAGTGCACGGTGGGGCGGCACGGTTGTGCTGCTTGGGGGTGGCGTCGGGGATGAGGCCAGTGAACTGTTGCCTTGGCTCTGGCGAGAGGCAACAGAGGGGGGGAGAGAGATGTTGGCTTACATGGTGGGTCCACATGGCATTGGAACAAAGGGGCGATGGCATAGAAGAGAGTACAAACATAGGGGCAATATGGTCTTTTCCTAGTGCATCACGGTTGGACTGTCGAAAATGGTCAACTATGGCATACATGATATGATAATATTGGAGCAACTACGATGACATGTAAAGGAGAGACGACTAAACAATGACACGTGAGAGATTATCCGACAATGCAATAGCATAAAAAAATTTACCCTATCTTAACTAATGCATACTATCCACTGCCGCCCCATTAGGGACATCATCTTGGAAGGCATGTTCTTTTCGACTTATTTGCTTATCTTCGATTTTGAATGCGCAAATGCTTTAGTATTTTTGCTCCATTTTTTTTTGTTTCAAAGATGCATCACAAAGCTCTAAAAAGCAAATTAAATGAAGTGTGTCAGACTCTCCAAGCTGCTTCGAAAAGCTCTCGGAGTTCTGCTTATTAGCAAATTAGTAGATCAGCAAATCAGATAAGTCAAAAGGAGGACACTAATCCTCTATTTTTTTTATAATAAAAACACGAAATGGCACATATTATGGACTATTAGATTACAATCGAAGGTACTGATCATAGACACGATAAAAATGAAGTTCCTCAATATATTGCATTGCAATTTATCATCTGCCTCGATCTAGACTGTATGGATTTTTATGTAATGGTCCAAACATGAATACCTCGGCTCTATCTTAACGGTATAGGATGATATCACTTTTTTTTTATTTCATGATATTTCATTTAAAATAACTTCTCGTGATATTTTGTTATCTAGCTACACACCGAAAATAAATTCACTCAAGAATAATCTAAAGCATTCGTTATCAGGTGGACGGCTATAAGTGGAGTTAACGTGCACAAATGGAAGTAATACGGAAAATTTCTTACCATTCCACCTCTATTTAAACTCCAATTCCCTTACGACCTTCGAACCCTACCTATCACCGCCGCCGCTGTCTTCTCCAAGTCTTTCTTCTTTTTTCAACCCCTACTCCATCTCGATATCTCCTCTATCCGGATCCATATAGAAACTCAAGCGCCATCACCAGACTGGCCCCGTCGTCGACCCCAACTCGAAGATCTGTGGTGGCATCCAACAAATTGTCGCAAATCAATATTGTCGTCTCAACCTAAGCTGCGAAACTCTACCTCAAGCTTCCTATCACCTCAACGGAGCACCTGCCTGGACCATATGCCCGTTTCACGGTTGGGTGCTGGCTGCCCATAGCAGTCTGTGGATCTAAAACCAGGTAGTTGATTTTAGGCTTTTTAGCTATTTTCCCTTAGTTCTAGGACGATTTTTTATTCTTGTTTCCGGCTATTTACTGTTTTTTGCTCAGAAAATTTCCAAAAACAGATCACAAATCCCATTTCTGCCCCTCGAATAAAATCCCCATCCCTCGTCTTCTCTTGCCCCCCCTCTCTCTCTCTTTCACTACCTCGAAGAAGCAGCAGCAGCAGCAAGCACCAAGCAAGCAGCGAAGCTAATTCCCCAAATCGCCTCCTCCCAAATGCGACTCCTCGCCTGAAGAAACCCTCCCCCTCCTCGCCGCCGTCGCCATGTCGCTGCCGCAGCCGCCGGTGGACCCGCCGGAGTGGCTGCGCACTCTGCCCGTGGCGCCGGAGTACAGCCCCACCCTCGCCGAGTTCGCGGACCCCGTCGCCTACATCCTCAAGATCGAGCCCGAGGCCTCCCGCTACGGCATCTGCAAGATCGTGCCTCCTCTCTCGCCGCCTCCCCGCGAGGCCACTATCCAGCGCCTCAAGGCTTCCTTCGCCTCCAATGCGGCCGCCTCCGCCCCGGCTGCCGACGCGGCTCCTGCCCCCACCTTCCCCACGCGGCTCCAGCAGGTGGGCCTCTCCACGAAGAACCGCCGCGCCGCGAACCGCCGGGTTTGGGAGAGCGGCGAGCGCTACACCTTGGAAGCCTTCCGCTCTAAAGCTCGCGACTTCGAGCCCCCGAGGCACGCCGCGCCCCCGAAGGGCGCGACTCCTCTCCAGCTCGAGGCGCTCTTCTGGGGCGCCTGCGCAGCGAGGCCGTTCAACGTCGAGTATGGCAACGATATGCCAGGCTCCGGCTTCGCTGTGCCGGAGGAGCTGGAAACCAGCAATGCGGCGTCGCCGAGGGACGTCGGCGAGACAGAGTGGAACATGAGGGTGGCGCCGCGCGCGCGGGGCTCGCTGCTGCAGGCGATGGGCCTGGACGTGGCGGGCGTCACGACGCCGATGCTGTACGTGGCGATGCTGTACAGCTGGTTTGCGTGGCACGTGGAGGACCACGAGCTGCACAGCCTCAACTACCTTCACTTCGGCAAGCCCAAGACCTGGTATGGCGTGCCCCGCGATGCCATGCTCGCCTTCGAGGACGCCGTCCGCGTGCACGGCTACGCCGACGACCTCAACGCCATCAGTGAGTGTGCTCTGTTTCTGCTCTGCTGTAACTCTGTGCTTTGGTTTCTTGCTTTAGATTCGCAGGAATTCTACTTGACTCACTTGGAAAGTCGTATTGGCTTTATCTTTGACTACCAGAGTGCTAGAGTCAAAAACCTTTCCTTGAGGTTCATCGTTATATATGGCATTGCCAATTTTGCTCGTATGGGATTTTTTTTTTAAAAAAAAGGGGTGAAATGGTGCTTACTATAGCGTAATAGGCTAATAGCTGCTCCAAATTACTGAATGAGGCATTGTGCAATTACTATAGCGTGTAAATTAAAATTAATGCCTTTTTAGTATGTAATATGGCTTGAGAGAATTAGGAGTGAGTAGGCATCAATTATAAGCCTTTTTTTGTTACTGCAGCTTTTGATTTGAACATTCATTGAACATAGGTAACCTGAATTTCAGTTCTAAACTGAACTGTTTTTAGCTTGATGACTATATAAGGGCTGCACTGCCAACCTGCATGCGCAAGGACGTTGCAGTAAAAAAAATTCCTCAATGAACTTCATTCTGAATTCCATGATTTGTTTCAAATCATTCAGGTGTGTGTACACATCATAAGTTGGGACACATTTGTAAAACATGTAGGAATTAGGGCGATTACATACATGTTGTGAGCAAGACCTCAAGCTAGTGGTTGATGGATGGTATAGTGGTAGGGTGACAATGAGCAAAGATTTTGTTGTGTCAGTAACACTTTGATGTTGTGATGTAACTTATGCACTTATTATGTGAATCAAGGTACTGCTAGGTTTCGTGCTCTTCCCTAAGTAGGAATTGAAGGGATAACTAGTGTTGCAATTTGACAAATGCAGTTGCTAACCGGTATGTTTTATGGGACAACTACCTGGTTGACTTTTCTAACTACAAATATGGGGAAGCAATCCATCTGGTGATGAAGCTGTTGCAAGAATTGGGCATGTGCATGTCCAGTTGACCAATTATTTGTGTGGACACCCTCAGAAATGATTATACTGCAAGGATTCCTCCAAAAGAGGGACTTAGGCTTAGCAATCTTAGACAGTCTATTAATCTCACTAGGATTTGTACTCAAAACAAAAACAAATATGCAAGGGGGACTTAAGGTTATCAACATTAGCATCCTAATATTTAATTGGTAAATTTTTCAAAGCGTCAGGGGAAGAAATACTCTTCCAGCTTGTACTTTCCAATGTCTGGGGTGCCAATCAGTTTTAGAAGTTGACACATTGTTTTGTTTGGAGTAAATTTAACTAAATGTCCTCAAACTTATCCAGTTCTATCGTCATATTGGTCCGTAAACTACAATTTAAATTTAGGAACGGAATGTCCCTGAAGGTATTTATGTGTGTCATTTAGCTCCATACATCAATTTAGTGCTGGAAAAAATGACAAGGCACACCATGATGAGGTTCCTCTGTTCCTGAACTTAAACAAGGCAAGCTAGCTGAAGAATTACCAAAGACAGGCAGTCATAACAACTAATTTTTTTTCCTTTGCCCTTAAATTTTACTTACTGAATCCTTGGAAAAAAAAAGAATTAAGAAATTATGGTCATCAAAGAGGCAAGTGATCAACAATATGTATGATCACATATAAACTTAACGGTAGTCTTAAAGAAGAGGTCCTAATGTTAGTAATCATGCAGGTGGGCTTGGCCTCCTAATTCAAAAGTTTTAGGCTTTTAGCATGGTAGGTTACTAAAATTGTATAAGCACCCCCACTTAGGCCTATCTGTCAGTTAAGGACAAGAAAAAATGACATGGCGGAATGTCATGACCCAACTCCATGAACACCAAATCGATACCAGGCGCAAGAGTTCAATAACCAAATCCAACAAAGACACAAGTGTTTGAGGATGCAATTGAGAGAACTGGAAGCAAGGCTTGGGGAGAAAGCAGTTCAGACAGGGAAATCAGAGAAAAGGGAAGTTGAGAGTAAAAAATTCGAGAGGAGGAGAAAGCAGAAGCTTTTCTGTTCTTGATCGATGCCCCCCTCTGTGAGCGATGCCTGCCTCTTGTATCATTGATCTTTTCATCGTGTGGGCCAAGAGCTGGCCCACGTTCATGACACAGGACCACAGGAGGCTAGTTGATTACAATCAGAAACTAAGGAACTAAAATGGCGCAATCAACATAGTTGTAGATATGTGTCTAGAGATCTTTTAGTAGCTAATCTAATTGTTGAATATTCAAGGAATAGTGCTTCTATTTTCTTAACTCTGAAGATTAAAGCTTGCTAATGGAGTACTTTTGTTGTCCTATGCCATGCAGTGGCCTTTCAAACACTGAATGAGAAGACAACTGTCTTGTCTCCTGAAGTGCTTCTGTCTGCTGGAGTTCCTTGCTGCAGGTATTGGCGCATGGTTTAACATTCTTGTTTGTGATTTTCACTGTTGGCCATTATTTTGAGTATTGGGTATAATGATTGATAGATACTTCTCCAAAGCAGATTGGTTCAAAACCCTGGAGAATTTGTTATTACATTCCCTGGAGCTTATCATTCTGGTTTTAGCCACGGTAGGCCATCTATCACGCCCATATTCATAGAATGCACTTATTAGAAATGATCTTCCTTGAATAAGTTGTCTGTTTGCTCCTGTTTGTACGGTATGGACCACTTCTTCCACTTATTATTGTGAAGGAAATGTTGTAGTTTTCAGTTCACATGTAAGAAATGCTATCCTTGCAATTTATTTGTTACTAAAGCCCTATTTGAAACGTTGTAATTTTCCCGATTCCTAAGTGAGTTGAACAGTTCCTATGAAATTCCTGCATTCCAAACAGGGCCTAAGATGGTTGAGTAATAGCACATATGGTCAATCAAAAATAATTTTGTAAGACAATCAAACAGCTGCTATTCTACATCTATGGTGATAAAACTTACATGTGTGATTTGTTAACGCAGACTACATAGCTTCTTTAGAGGAACCAACAGTGGACTTGCGCCCATCTGAAATAACTTTACTAATACAACTGATTATATCTATGTTCATATTAATACATGACTTTATTGTTCTACATTATCGTGTGGAAGATAGTATTTTCAATTTCTATTTAAATCACTCACATCCTCACATTATCTGCAATATGATCCTCTTGTCTCCATGTTTACACCCAAGTCCTAACCTTGCTCTTGGGCCATGTGATAACAACCTGGTCTCATATTTCCAATTGTTGACTTGATGGATATCCTTGATACCATTTCATACGCCTTAAATGGACAATATTTCTGAACTCTCTGGATCAGCTTCCACTAGATAGGCTCAAAATTGGACTCTCGTCAATTATGCCATTAAAATATATCACAACCTTGTCTACTTTGCAGACATCAGATAACAGTTAATGTAGATTATGGTTAAGCTTGGATACATGCAAGCAAGAGATTCCAGGATCTCCAAGCTACTGCCTTTGACATGCAAACTTTACTGTTACCCCATGTAAAAAGTATACACTTATTAATGGATGTGCACCTTCACTAGTATGTGTTCTCTATTTTTTTTAAAAAATCTAATCTTGTTAATTATAGGTGCAGATTTGATTGATTGAACTTGTGTGTTATAAAGTATTGATTAGATTGTGAGTTGACTGATCTCACTAAAGTTCATTTGATTAGAGTATGGATCTTCTACTCCATTCAACGAAAATATCTACTAGCTGTAAAGTCAAACCCTGATTAATTGTGATTTTCACTATATGAAAGGATTTTAAAAATAATAACTGCTGGTACACCAAACTTCATAACAGAACACAGCTCCAAATTTTTTAAAATAATGTGACTACATTTTATTGGTAAAGTTTTGCAATTTCATTTGTGTATGTTGATTTCATGTATTCTAGCCACCAAATCACCATTACATTTTAAAGCTGTCATTCGATTTTGTCTTTTTCCTGAAAAGTTATGAATACCAGTTCTTGCAAAGGATCTCGACCCCTATGAATGAAACAATTAATCTATTTAACTATTTCATTTGCACAGGATTTAATTGTGGTGAAGCAACAAATATTGCAACACCCTACTGGTTGCAAGTGGCTAAAGAAGCTGCAATCCGGAGGGCTTCAACTAATTGTGGTCCAATGGTGTCTCATTATCAGCTGCTTTACAAGCTAGCACTGTCATTACGTCCAAGGTGTGCTGCAATAAATATGATGTCACTCTTTTTTGTTTTTATAGAGCTTAGTTGTGTAAGAATACTGGAGAAGATGCCATCCTCTCCCTTTAAAATAAATTGACATGACTAGATATATTGCTGGAATTCAAACTATTCACGACAGACGGATTGTAGGTTCATATGATTAAACTAGTCTTTTTAGTTATAGCATAACTTCTAGGTCTTCTACAAAATGGATTATGGATAGCAACTCTGTTTTGTGTCTGCAGTTTGTTTGTGTAATTTCCTAGTGTCAGATTAGTGGAGTTGTATTTATTCTGAAAGATAATTTCCCTTTATAGGGAGCTTAAGGATTTCCGTGCTGTGCCAAGAAGCTCTCGATTAAGGGACAAGAAGAAGAATGAAGGCGATTTGATGATCAAAGAAAACTTTGTTGGAAGTGTGACTGAAAACAACAATTTACTTAGTATTCTTCTGGATAAGGGCTCTTGTATAATTGTTCCGGAGATTGCATTTCCCCTTCCGTCCTTTTCTATGATAATGGAGCCTAAAGTCACTTTTAAACAATGTTTGAAAGCTGGTCCCTCTAGTTTTTGTCAGCAAACAGCGGAAGATATGCCTGTTGGTGTGTTAGTAGACAAAGTCACAGGGATCGAGGACATGGGTGGGTCTCAGTCAGCTAGTGAAACATCTTTCTCTGCATGTAACAGAAGAAAACTTTATCAAACAAAATGTGGCAAACTTGATGCTGCTGCTTTCTGCTTATCAACATCAGAGATACAGAGTGGAATACCTGATAAAGATCAATCACATCTAGGAGGTGGGCTCTTAGATCAAGGGCGGTTGCCATGTGTTCAATGTGGAATATTAAGTTTTGCTTGTGTAGCCATCATTCAACCTAAAGAAGCTGCAGTCCAGTATATGATGTCTAGAGAGTGCTTCTCATCAAGTGCAAAACATGGAGAAATTGGTAAATCAAATGATATCTCAAATTGGATAACCGAAAATCGTGAGATAGTTCCTCAACAAGGTTAGCAAAACTTGGATATTTTATTCCTAATATCAAACTCCTATGCAGAAACTAATCACTGATCATTCTGTCTCTTGTGTCATTTCTTGGTGTTCAACTAGTTCTAGTCTCCTATATTGTTTTTATGCAGTATATATGATCCTAATCCTACTAACAGTAGGGCGGGGGTACTGTAGTGCGTGTGAACAGTAATGCACGGAACAACAATTTACTTAGGAATAGATGGGATTAGTTATATCTGATTAGATTCCAATCTCTTGTAGATGGAATTAGTTATTTGTTTCCAATATGCTAAACATGAAATAAACTAAGTTAGTTCAGTACCGCCGTGCCAATGGCGCTGCACCTATGTCAGCGAGGGCACCTCACTGGCATCTTCTGGCCTTCTTCCACTCATCTCTCATTCAGTAGATTTGCATATAACGCCATTTGATTCTCCAATTGATTCTGTGTACTAGTTTTAGAATAATTGTTTTACTGAATTAGTGAGTTTTTTTTTTCCTAATTATCTCTTTTCCAGTGAGTTATTTTTTGGTTGTCATATTTCTTTCTTCTGTGGTGCGCAAGACCCTAATATCTATTTCTATTATGTTTTTTGTAATGTTTTTATATCATCATGTCTTCTTTGAGCAAATAGCATCGTTACAACCTCCCCCAGGATACACTAGGTCCTGAAAGTAAATAAAACAGATAATTTTATTATAATAAAGTTAGCTTTCTTTCTGCATAAGTAACATGTCTCTTTCCAACAGGACAAGCTTCTGGAGCAGATGATAATGTAATGCATAGCATAAGTTTGGCTCAAGTGTCTGATCGGTGTAGACAACTATACAGAAGCGACACCAATGGATGCACTTCTGCTCTTGGGCTTCTAGCTTCTGCTTACGATACATCAGACTCTGAAGAGGAAACAGCTGACAATGTATCAACCAACAGTGAGAAAAATGATGCAGCAAATCAAGGCACGAATACTCGGTTTTTTGGAGCATCAGTTAGCTCTTCAAGTACAGTTCATGATCAAGTGACAAATTTGCACTTGTATGAAGAGGAGCGTGAAGACAGAACCACAGCATCTTTGATGAAACCCATAGAGCATAACAAGTGGCCAATGACTCAGTCTAGTAGGCGGACAGATATCAGCCATTTTACAGGGCTGGGAGAGCCAGGAACTTCCTATGAGAAGTTTCCTGCTTATCTTGATTCGGTTGTTGATCTAACTAAATCAGGTGTTAAAGTGTCTTCAGATACTTGTATAAGCACAAGTAAAGCCTCAACGGAACCAGATGTGCTGACCCTGCTAAAGTACAGCAAAGATTCTTGCAGAATGCATGTATTTTGTCTAGAACATGCTCTGGAGACATGGACACAACTTCAACAAATTGGTGGTGCTAATATTATGCTTTTGTGCCATCCGGGTATCTACACTGTTCCCTAGTTTCTGCAGTGTTTGTAGGGCATTTCCTGAGTTATTTGTCTTTCACTGTGTTCTCTTAATATCTTGAACTTGACAAGTAGAAGTTTACACTTTGAATATTTACTTATTTGACAGATTAGTGGTGTATTTTATTGAGGATTATGAGAGTCTTGGGACTGTCTTTTAAATTGTGCTAAATATTAGTTTAGTCATGAAATGTGGAGCAGTAAAAAACCTAAAAAAATGAATTTAGTTATATAGAATGGTATCCTTTTGAGCTTGCTATCTAGTACAAGTATGTTGTTTGGTTCTGTTTGATCTTTTAGGAAAAAAAAACTATATATGTATTTAGAAAAACACAAATGAGATCAACTGTGTTCTGAAATTTTGAAAATGAGCTTTAGATCATTTTGTTCCATAGTCCATGAAGGTGCAAGGAGGGAGTATGAAGGTGCAAGAAGGGAATGCATCAAAAGTTTCTCTGCTTTCAGATTTTGTGAAATATGAGTTACATTTATCATGATACATGAGTTATTTCATTGTTCTTTTGAGAAATCTTCATTAAATTATTGCTAGAATCAACAGAGTAGTTGTTTTTATGGAACTGCTTAATCCTGCATTTTTTTTTTGGGTTGGTAAGATGAAATTGTTCTTCATTGGTAATTTACATTGAATTTGCAGAATACCCTAGAGCGGAGTCAGTAGCGAAAGTCACAGCAAAAGAACTTGGTATGAAGCATGATTGGAAAGAGATCACTTTTGAAGAAGCGACAGAAGAAGGCATCAGAACAATTCAGTTGGCTCTGCAGGACGAAGATGCTGAACCCACAAGCAGTGACTGGGCAGTAAAAATGGGTATCAACATATATTATAGTGCCAAACAGAGCAAATCTCCACTTTACAGCAAGCAGATACCATACAATTCCATCATTTACAAGGCATTTGGCCAAGAAAGCCCGGACAATTTGACAGATTATGGAGGAGAAAGATCAGGCACAATAAAGAAAAAAGTGGCTGGATGGTGGTGTGGGAAAGTTTGGATGTCAAACCAAGTTCATCCATTATTAGCTCGTAAGCATGAAGAACAGAATTTTGATATAGATTACAGCAAACCAATATTCAGTGCTAATTCACATGACAAAATTCAAGAGGAACCATCAACTAGATGTACTACACTGGTCAACCAAAGCCCATCAAAAAGAATATCTGGAAGAAAAAAGGGGGATTCTGTTGAGAAATCTAGAACCAAAAAGAAGAGACGCGGTGCTTCTGATGAAGCTACTTTGCACTGCAGTGGCCCTGGGATGAATTCTGAAGCTACCTATGACCACCATGGAAAGTCTGATGATCATGAAAAATATGATGGGAATGAAATCGAGGAAGCACCAAAAACTCAGAACTATCAACAGCATAAATTGCAAAACATGAAGAAGAAAACAAGTTCTAAGAAGCAAAAGGATGATAAAAGAAACAGCAAGTATCATGAACCATGCAATGAAGACAATGATATGGACAGCTGGCTTAACCTAGATTTTGATGACACCACAATAGGCAACTGGGATAACAATCCACAGCGAGGACTTGATGCTGGGAAAGTGAAATCTGGAGGTAAATCACTAGGTGCTAAAAGAAAATCTAACAAGGACAAGGCAAGTGATGATTTGTCTAATGGAATCAACAAATTGCAAAAGATGAACAAGAAATCAAGTTCTAACAAGCACAAAAATGATAAGGTAAATAGACAGTTTGGAGAAGATCACAACGAAGAGAACACTGCTGGCTATTTGCTTACTGTAGAGGGAGGAGATGAAGCCACACTAGATAGCTGGGATGATAAAATTCCAGAAGAAAAAACCAATGATGTTAAAGTGAAATCTAGAGGCAAAATGCAAAACTGTAAGAGAAAAACCAGCAAACGTCAAGCAAGTGATGGTTTGCGCACCAGAGATAAAGAGCCAAAGTTTTCTTGTGATATAGAAGGGTGCGACATGAGCTTCACCTCACAGCAGGACCTGCAGTTGCATAAGCGTGATATTTGTCCTGTAAAAGGATGCAAGAAGAAGTTTTTCTGCCACAAGTACTTGCTTCAGCACCGCAAAGTACACATGGATGAAAGGCCACTCAAGTGTGCATGGAAGGGCTGCAAGAAGACTTTCAAGTGGCCATGGGCAAGGACGGAGCACATGAGGGTACACACCGGGGCGCGGCCGTATGCGTGCAAGGAACCTGGCTGCACTCAGACATTCCGGTTTGTGTCAGATTTCAGCCGTCATAAGAGAAAGACCGGCCATTCCTGTGATAAGAAAAAGAAGAGCAGTACATAACTTCTAACCCCTGTGCACAAGTACAGGTTTCTTCTCTGACGATGATTTGAAGTGGGTGCTAATTGAATAATTGCATCAGATTCCATTCCCTCATTAGGAGTCTAATTTATTCCATTGTTTACCGCCTCTGCATGACAGCCAATTTTCCATTGGTTTAGGTCCAACTGACCTGCTGTTGACTGGGATCATTCCAAGTCAATTGTATTGTTCTTTTGTTCGTCCCAAAATTTTGGGAAATTTCTAATGCCAGCATGGTTAAACTAACATAATTCCCTTGTTTGTGGAAGGCATGCTAATTTATGGTTACGTGTTCCCTTTTCTTTTAAAAAGGAGCATAGCCTGGAGTAAGAATTATGCTCAGGCTTCGCGCTAGTTTTTGGTTTGGCAAAATTTATATCCTGGAAAAGTGTTTCAGTCAAGGCAAAAAGTTCGTTGTCGATTTTTTTTTAATTTTATCTCAACTTATGTCTCGCTGATTTTCAGTTTAATTTGTAGCTTCGATGATTTCTTATCTGAACTGAATAATTGAGTTTCGTTCTCGCTTCTGCCAGATTCTATGATAAAAGCACATGTACTTTGATTTATGCGATTACAAGGGCTTCTGCTCAGGGCACTCCCAATGGATTGTTACTAAACTTGTTACTAAGTGTATTAATTACGAGATAAGAAACTAGGACTACAATGGATTGTTACTATAGCTGTTACTAAAATTAATTAGGTTGTTTCATACTTGGACAAATTTATAGATCTTCTATGTTATGGTTATGAAAATATATATAGGATTAGCTGCACTTATTATCACACTGGATCACTAGTAACGGAGATGGACTCTCTAATGCATATTTCATCCGTTTGTATCGCATAGATACTGTGAAGTACTGGTTACTTAAACTGGTAACATGCCCTCTCTCTCCACTTAAATTAGCTTCTACATCAGCTTAGTAACGAGCTTAGTAATCTCATTGGGAGTACCCTCAGTAGCAATTCGACTCCGCAAATAATGATATAGCCTTTTTCTTGTATATAATCTGTTGGGAGTGCCTACATCGAAATTCAAAAACGCAATCAAACAATCAAATGGCCTGGTGCCCAGGCCCCTATAGTTTATTCGGTTGCTTTTGGTTTTCGCACAATAAAAGAATCTTTGGTTTTGGCACAATAAAAGAATCTCTCTAAACTCAAATGTTCCATTTTGAAAGTCGCTTCTCATAGGTCTGGAAGCTTAACTGAACCAAATGGCTCAATCAGATTTAACAACTTTGAGAACACGTTTGATTTGGCTTTACGGCTTTTTCTAGCACAGAAGGTAAGAACATGTTCGAAGTGGGTGAGCTGAGTAAATAAGCCGGCTGAGCTGAATGATAAGTTAGATTTTAAGAGGTCCTCAAAGTTGCTCCGCTTCGTATATCTTATTTTTAAGGGCTTTTAAAAGTGGCTTCATGATTAGAAAGAAAATAAGGTAAAAAAGCTAAAACATTCAACTTTGTAATTTACTTAGGCTCCGTTCCTTTTAGCGGCGGTTCGCTACACTAAATTTTTTTTAGATTTTTTTAGCTTATTTAAACTTTTTTTCTAAAAACTTATAAATTTGCTACAGTAAAGCCGTCAGCCGTCAGAAACTGCTAAAAGAAACGGAGCATTAGACTTAAGTCTAAGCCAATCACCTCGAACAACGTATAAAAGCACCTGAAACCCTAAAGTTTACTGCCACGCGTTCCTGGTATGAGCCGACCTGTAGCCTGCTGGGGTCACCGGTTCACCCGTTCCCAACCATTGCTCTACCAAATAAATGGTTGACCCGCGCTAGGGCTGTGTCGTTGCACTTGGACGGTGGGCCTTGCCGCTGTCGGTGATGATGGCCAACGGTGCGAACAGTGATGGGGACCAGCAAACCATCGGGCCATGCTACATGGTGGAATTGCACCAGAGCATCTACACCAGAAGTTCTATCTCTATTTTCTCTCCCTTTTACTTTATTTTCTCTCTTCATTACTCTAAAATTTCTTCACACTTTACACTACATTCTAAAATATTTCTTCTCTTCATAAGAAACTCTATTTCTATACTACTGTAGAGTTTCTTCTACGAATACTCTTACACGAGCCCGGGCTGCTTTCCCCAGTTTCCACCTTTCCAATTCTCTTTCCCACTGGGCGCTACTTCAATCTGCACGTAGCATTAAATAGCATGGCACAAACTTTTAGGCCGAGTGATTAGCTCAGGACTGAAAGAGAGTCTGCACAGCGGTATAACTTACTGTATACAGTGATTATCACGTGCTAATATTTTAGTTGATGTGGATAAGAACGTGAGGAAAAAAAAGGGTCAGGCCTGTTTGGTTCAAGGAGCGTGCCCAGTTTTGTCTAATGTATCTAACCCTAGTTCATTAAAATTACGACCACACTTTAATAAGTTTCGGCAAATTTTAGAGGGTGTTCTTTTGGACTTATGAGTTCTGAGCTATCTGTCTTATCTCCAACTTCGAGAATTTCTCGATGTGGCCTCGAGAGTCGGATGGCCTTGAAATTTAGGATTTTGGGAGCTTTTAGACTATGCGCCTCTGAAATAAAATAAAAGCAGTTCAAAAGTAATAGAAAAAGTCGTAAGTTATATTACTAATATTGACTCATAAGTCACGAAATTACTTTTTGAACTGCTTTTATTTTATCTCAGATGTAGTCTAAAAGTTCCCTAAATCCCAAATTTCAAGGCTATCCGACTCTCGAGGCCACCTCGGAAAATTCTCGAAGTTCGAGATAAAACAGATAAGTTAGATTAGATAAGCCCAAAAAAACAGGGCCTTAGTACTACACTTCTTTGAGTCTATTACACATGAGGTCCATTGGAAAAAAGGTATGGCTATGAAATGAACAAGCAAATAACTCGGTCAAATTTGTCTAACATGATACGTGAAAAAGCTTGGCAAACTGTGGCTATGAACCAAAACAGGCCCGTCGTCTATAACTACGAAGTGGAACATAGCACAAGTACACAACAATGAAGAAAATAGCATAAAAGTCTATTGCTCGGATGTTGTCTCTAACCATATAGGCTTAGAGGTAGCCACTAAGTGTAAGATGCCCTTTCAAAAAAATCAAATAGATACTATTTTTTACTTTTTTTAAAATTATGGATGTGGGTCTTGGCATAATGGCTATAGCATGGCAGGAAAAGCCTCAAAAGCCTTAAAGGTTAGTCGTGGATCCCACTTAGAGGTACTATTTGCCTCTAAATAGTACATCATGTAAGGTGAGAGGTTGTCTTCACAGAGTAGAGTAGAGAGAGTGTTTAGAGGTTGTCTTTAATTATTGCATGTTATTTGGTACAACCTCCAAGCCTAGGAAAAGCCTCAAATCATAAAATGGTTTCATGACTCCACTTGTAAGTGACAATACATGATATTTTTCTACTTTTTTAATCATAATTAAAGGACTTGTCTTACAGGCTATAGCAGCCCCTAAGCACTATGGGGCTGTTTGGTTGCCTTCTTTCACGAGCCTGGCCCGTTCGACTCAGTCAGGCTGATGGGATACGGGATGCACAAATGTAGAGACAATGTTTGGTTGAGTGTTTAGTAGGCAGGTATTTTGAAATTTAAATATTTTAAAATTTATATAGCAAGTGTGGTCTAGTTTTGTTCGAAAAAATGTCAGGAACCCATTTTTGAAATCGGTTTGGTAATCGGAGATATCAATCAAAAGATATAAACAAAAAAGAAAACTTGCGCAGAACACGAGGCTGCCATGCATGGTTTGCTATTGTGGCTGACAGTGACCCTTTGCACAGAACACGAGGCTGCAATGCGCTGCATCCAGAGATACGCCCATATTCTCCATATCTCCAGAGCCAGGCTGCATGGAGAATCTTGCATCCAGAGAGCCAGGCTCAAACTAGATGCAAGCAACCAAACATAAGAAAAAAAAAGATTCTGCATTTGTATATATAAATTTCTGTGCATGCTGGCAACCAAACCGCCCCTATGTGGAAAGAGCTAGGCTTATAGGCCAACCATGATCCACAACTTAGAGGCAAAAAATGCCTCTAATCACTATAGATGCTCTTAGGTCATTGTGAGCTAGTTATGCAGCCCTTTCTAAGGAGGAGAGAGAGCACTTAAAGTATGCCTCTAACCATTGTGAGCTAGTATCGCAGACTCTACTTCTAAGCATAAATGGGCCATATAGCTCCACTTATAAGTCAAAATATATGGTTTTTTTAAATTTTAATCATATTATGTCCCATCATAAATACCTTAGGACTAAAAAAACTATAAGCATTAGGGGCCACATGTGGGTTTAAGCTTAGAGGCAAAATCAGTGTAGATGCTCAATTTGTTTTTAGGTAGGAGTCAAAATAGGGCTGCATTTTTCACCCAATTAAATACTATATTACAAAAAAAATGTACTCAATACTTTTGTAGTTTCGATGTTACCATTATCTGTACAGGAAAATATAAGAATATATGTTAGAATTCAGGAAGAACACTATCTAATCCTTATCCATTATGTATCAATACTTCATAGGATATTCAAAAGATATCTTTAATCATCAAAATGGATATCATATACACATGAATATTCTGTAAAACGCTATAGTCGTTGACTAATATATGTAGTATGAGTTATTTTGATTTTGTCTATGTCACCAAGTATGATAAATCATCTATATAATGAAACCCCTAGGAATGGAACCCAATTCATGTGGATGCCTTCCCTTCCCATATGTGCATGTCTTTCGAAATTCGGACTATGACCCATATCATCCTTGTCTGTACAATCGACAGCTTCGTAGTGATCCAACCGTCCACTTGATAGCTAGTAGGCTTTGCCAAAAAAAAACCCTCCTTGGATGATATATCTAATAGATATTACAATTTAAGGAAAATTAGAGCTAGTCACTAAAACATATGATGGTTATGTCATGTACCACTGTAAAATAAAGGGTTTGTTGTATAACAATATAAATTTGGGGAATACGATCCTAAGACACTTTCAAGAATAAAATGTTATTTCCACAGGATGGAGGAGAGAGAGTGTGGGCAAAAACACTATTTTGCCCTGCCACTTTGACAGTCCAAAGGGTTTGCTGTATAACACTATAAATTTGAGAAAAACGACCCAAGACACTTTTATGAATAAAATATTATTTCCACTTGGCGGAGGAGAGGGAGTGTGCACAAAAAGACCATTTTGCCATACCACTTTGACAATCCAAAAAATTCAAACAAAATAAGGAAAAAATTAAGGTGTCAAATACATTTTAATTTAGCACCTCAAATACTGAATTCCACAATTCAACATTTGAGATATGAAATTCAAACATAATTGTCAAATCATGAATTTGGTTAATTCGATATCTTTAATGTCAGATTGTGTATTTTGAGGTGCCAACTTCAAGCGTTCTTGGCATCACAAAAAAGTTTTTGATTTTTCCACATATTGTAATATTTTATTAATCTTTTTAGTTTTTCAAATTTGTTGGAAAGTGCGATTTTCAAATGCTAAATTATGGAATTTGGCATTTGAGGTGATGAACTCACGTCTACTCAAAACCTTTTTCCCTATTTTTGGACTTTTTTCTATGGTCTGAATTTTTTAATAGTTTTGAATTTTTCAATTTTTAAGTGAAAAAAAGGCAAAACAATCATTTTACCAACACACTCTCATGTATCCGGTGGAGATAATATTTTATTCATGAAAGTGTCATCGGCTGTATACCCCAAATTTGTAGTGTCATACGGTAAAACCTCGATTTTTTGGTCGTACATGATATATTTACAGTGCCCTAGGATCAAGGTTCCCTACAAATTATCATTTTTTGTGATGAAGTCATATCTTTTCTTGTAAATGTGTACTAGCTATTAAGTTATTTGTAAGTGTAGGGTATTGGATAAAATACTTTGATGGCTAGGCCCTATGTATAACATACCTTTGGGGTGCATACCTAGGAAGGATAAGGTAAATATGGTAAGCTCAAATTGATGACTCGCATCTATACCTAGACTTTTATGCTCAGGAGTAGGCCTCCTTACTCATAGGCCATTACTCGGGTCATCCTAGGTCCTGAGTCTTGAGACATTCGGCCTAGCATCCCTAGCCATCTTAAAGTCCTTCTATATCGCTTTCTATCTTTGAAGATTTCTTGGAGCGCAAGTTAGTGTATTTTTAACATATATATGTAAATGTGGTAGGATTTTGAAATTATCTAGATGGTTCCTAGGTCATATAGAACATGGACCGTATATACCTTGTACTATAAATACATTCCCCATAGGAGAGGGAGGAGAATGAGAGATCCACATCAAGATCAATCTCATTGCAATAACATAAACACCTACGTACGACTAGAGTAGGGTGATTATCTCTTTCCGAGATGCCCAAACTAAGATAGATCTTCGTGCCTAGTCCGTTTCCATCTAGGTGAGTTTATACATATACGATAAAAAATCTTTGGCAAAAATAGACTATTTATCCCTCAATCAACAAGTAAGCTTGACGGGGAATCTGTTTCCAATCGTCGACAGTAAGCAACTCGAATGTGATCCAAATCCGTTGTATGATCATATCCCCAAAATCTACATTTTTATGCATATCTGATATATTCTTATCTGGCTATTCCATGGTAAAAAAATTGTTAATTAGAGAGATGCCACTACAAAGTTAATAAAATAAAGAAATACCACCGCAAAGTCGGTATTTGTATAATTGGCATTATAAAATCAAGAATTTTGGCTGTTTTGTCAACAATCTATTTTGCCATTTTTTTGGGATTTTGATTGCTTTTCCAAGATAACATGGTTTGCTCGGTTTTTTGAGGATTTCGATCAACTTAAGAAATCCCGTTCTCGGTTTTGATAACTTTCCAAATTTCGTCTATCCGATTTTCCTCTAGTTTTTATGGATACCCGGCTAGAAATACGCGAAAAACCACGATCGGATGTAACTCGTTTTTTTTTTGGTCAGAAACCAAATCTGATTTGAAACCTTGTGATACGCCATCATACCCACATTAGAAAGTGCCAAATAAAACCACCGGATTCATCCATGGCGATCACCGACCATCAGTCCTACGGGCTATGGGAAAGGAAAGGGATTTCCACGAGACACGCCGCGGTGCCTGCTTCTACCCAGAACCAGAACCAGACGCCTCCCCGGTTTCTCCGAAGCTTCCGGCCCAAGCCGAAAGCCCAGCCCAAGCCCTCCTTCCCGGTCCACTCCTCCTACCGTCGCCGGTCTCCCCGCGTCTGACCGCCCCGTGGGCCCCCTCCGCCCCACGGTCGCACGCTAGTCATCAGACACACTGCGCGTCACATGCGCACAACAGCGCGCGCCAACAGTCTCCCCTCTCCTCCCTTTTCCCGTATACCGCCCTCACAAATCCTATTATTCGAAAAAAGCACTGTCGATGCCCTCCCTTCGGCAGGGAGCACAATAAGCAAGGGCCTTAGGGGGCTACGTCGAAAGGTGGCGCTTTGTAAAAAGCGGCGCTCCTTTTTTACGCTTTTACCCCTCCTCCTCCCCTCCGCCGCCCCGCCCGAGTGGAGTGCCCGACCCCTCTCTCTGTCTCTCTCTAGGGTTTTTCCCCACTTCGCTGCTTCGCTTCCCTTCCCCACCTGCTCTCTCCTCTCCTCTCCTCCCTGTCGCCGTCGCGCTCGCTCCGAGGAGTCCAATGGCGGACGCCGACGCGAAGCCCCCGCCCAAATCGGACCCCGACGCCTCCCCGATCGCCTCGATCTCCCCATCCTCCGACGGTGGGGACGCCGGGGCGATCGAGGACCAGCTCGCCGGTCTCGCCGTCGCCGATGAGCTCCCCGCCCCCTCGGGGTGGGAGGACGGCCCCGTGCCTGGCGGCGCTGATGAGGTCCCCGCGGAGAAGCCGCCGGTCGCTGCGGCTGCGTCGGCGGCTGCGGCGGTGGCGGATTCCAAGCTGCGGTTCCCGCGGCGGCCTGGGGAACCGGATTGCACCTACTACGTCAAGTTCGGGAGCTGCCGCTTCGGGATGAAGTGCAAGTTCAACCACCCGGCCCGGAAGAAGAGGAACAGGGTGGGTGGCTTGGTGCTGGAGCTAGTAGTAAAACTCTAATCTGTTCTCTATTTTTTCAATGTTTTTTTGGGGATTATTTCTATAAGGGTGCTTTGATCTGCTTGCGGTGATGGTGAGTTGGGGTTTGGTGGTTTGTGGGCGGGTTAAAAAAAGCGGCTTTTCATGTGGTTGTGACCGTGCGTTGTTTTGTTTGCGCGCGCTCGTGTGTGCAGGTGAAAGGGAGCGGGAGCAGCGGGAGCAACAGCAGCAGCAATAAAGCTTCCTCGCCGGATGGTGAACAGGTGATTCACCATTTTTTACACTTTGCTTCCGCATGAGTTTCTGGGGATTTTTTGAGCGTGCATGTCTGTCTAAATTTGGCACCTTGCGGAGACTGCGGAAGGAGTTGGCTGGAGCAAGGAAGTCTTGTCTTTTCTGGTGTATTGCGTTGCAAGTGCACTAATTTTGGTGGTGTTGTTGTTTTGTTTGGAGCGGGTAAATGCATCCCTGTTAGGAGGTACTTGGCCTGCTTTATGCGCTTAATGCTTGTTTGGGTAGCATAAATTGAGCGGTCAGTATGCATTTAATTTTTTTATGTTGTCGAGGTCCAGTAAGATGTGAAGTTGTGCTCATTGGTTAATGCATATCAGTTTCCATACTTGGTGTTTGCATGAGGTTGACGCTGGGGGATACACATGCTTATACCATATCCTTGCAGTTATAAGCTAGATGTGAGTTACTTATTAGATCAACTTTCATATTATGACATGAGCAAGTAATTCACAAATCAGATAAGTGTGCGTTGCTTCATTAGGTTATTAAGCAGCTAAAGTGCTAAACATGATATTTCTTTGGAAGTATTTACACCCAAGTGCACCTAGATCCCAATTGATATTTTGAAGTAGAGTAATTAAGAGTCATTCCATTTTGCTTTCATCTTTAGATCAAGATGAAATGTGTGTGCTCTAGTGTTCAAAATATTCCTCTTTCTCATTCTGGTGCTCGGGTAATGCTGACGTGGGGCTACAATTTGTTTGAAAAATATGAACTATCGTGGTCTGTTTGATGAGCATCTGTCCTGTTAAAGTTGCAAATGCAGAAGCTAGTTTCCAAATTCCTTAGTTGTTGTTGCCTCCAATGGAGTTTCTAAATTCCTTAGTTGTTGCTGCCTCTGATGGTTTTATGAGATCTATTAGCACGTGCAAGATAATATCAAGATACTATTTTCCATGTGAGTTCTCTTTTAATGGGATGGCAGAACTCCTGCCCTTTTCACTCAAAAAAATATTTTTCATGTGTTTTAATCTGCACTGCACCTTGATCTTTGCCCTTATCACTATATTTTTCTTTTTACATTCGAAATAGTAGAGGGTATTCTATTTTCTTTCCTTCTGGGCATATCTCCAATCAATATGTCGAATGATTCAGAAGCACCTAAACCCCAAATGACTTGAAAGTGCTTCTAAGCCTGAAAGGATAGGTCTCCTTGCTTATGATACTTGCTGAAGAAGCTCGAGTTCTTTCACGTATTACTTCTTGTTTTCAAAATTTACAGGCTAGCCTTTTCACTCATACCACTGTATAATCTATTACGATACTCCTAGAAAAGATAATCTACGGTAGTCCCCTCTATGGCTAAGGGCACCTCCAGCAGACGCCCCATTTCCCTTTTGCCCCATCCCTATTCACTTGCCACCTCACCAAATGGGGCTGCCCCATCCCTATTCACCTCCCCAACAACTGCCCCATCACTATTCATACACTCTACTTTTCCTATTCATGCCCCATCACTGTTTGCTACAGTGATGGGGCATGGGGCTTGGGCACCACTGCTGGAGTTGCCCTAATGGCTTTATCTCTAGCTCTATGTCATATCATTTATCCTCCCTTACATATGTTCTAGGGATGTTAGAGTCTTCATATTGTAGAAATCGAGGCAATTGGGATTTGTGATCTTGAGAATGTAGTAACCAGCCATTTGGCACTGCATGAACCTATTACTGAAGTCTTCAACCAACCAAAAATGTCAACAAAACCAATCTAGAAAAACCTGTGTAACCAGAAATTGGGGGATTTGCAAAAGCTAGATCACCATCACAATAGCTAAAGCGCATGTTGCATCTCACAAATCTATGTGGAGAACTCAGTAAATTCTTAATAATAGACTGAGAACCTAAAAATAGGGTGGCCCTTTCTATTTTCTAATATTGCAATATACCTTCTATTGTGTTTTAACTGGTGGTACAATTAGGTTGCATCCTCTGGTTTGCTGTTTGGTATAACCTTCATTCAGTGTTTATACTTTCCTCTGCTTATTCTGTTATTCAATAAATGCACTATTTTGGTGTTTTGACCTCCATCAATGATTATATATGGAGATAATTGTTTTAGTTATTTTTAGTCATATGGTCAAGGTATGCTTTTAAGATTGAACGATTTCATAGGACTGTTTATGGGTATTTTTCAAATAACTATTGCTGAAGCGTATTAATATGTCCAACAGCCTATTTTTATATTGACACTTTTTCTCTGTAGTAAATTAGCAAAAATATGTATTTACAATTCTAAACTGGTATGCAAGAATTCTTTGGATACACTTTGGTTGATGTTTCTAATTTTCCATTCAACTTTATATCAGACTCCTAAAGAAGAATATGAAGGTCTTGTTCCAGATATTTCAGTTGAAATGGATCCATTGGTAAGCCTTCTGTACTTGTTTTAACTAGTGAATGTCTATTTGAAATGATCACAAAAGCTGTAGTGTACTACATTACGTTTTCCTATTGTTTGTTTATTTTTCTGGTGAAATCTGTCTCTTCCACAATGAGTTTGACTTGTTTTTAAGCAAGTGCAAAGGTGTGTCTCCAGAATTGATTGCGCCAAAAAATGTGGCATGCCATCCTAAGACCATTTTGACAATGAATAATATGGCTTGGGCCGTCAAGTTTGGGATTATTTCTTAGATGTACACTATATTAAGCTTTCTTTAGCTTAACTGTGAAATGCTAATTCCTAATTTTCTGTAGGGCTTTGCTGATAAGGGGAGCACATCTAACTCAGAAAACCTCAAGAAGACATCATATGAGGTCAGCAGTCAGCATTACCTTTCAGCTAGTGCAACACCAATTTATATATCTGCAAAATTCAAGTCAGATGTATTTGAAAGAATGGCGGTTATGGTGCGCAAAGAGTACTGTGGCACTGTAGTCAAGTAGTGCCTCGGGTACTGTAGCACATGATAAGTGCCGCAGGGATGGTAGCAGCGAGTAAATATATGCATGGTCATGGTTGTTACGGCGGTAAGGCGAGGCGAGGCAGTCCTACCTTTTTAACTTTGCAATGCTTAAGGCGTGAGCCGAGGCGATGCCATAGAAACTCTTAAAAGTTAGTTTGCACTCAAGAAATAGGATGTGACTGTAGTGTTCAGTCTTCACTGATGGGCCAAACAAGCAACCTTTGGTTCAACACCCCTCAGCCCATTAGGGTTATGGTATCCCATTCCCCTCCTTCCCCCCTCCCCCTTCCAGCCACTTAATACAAAATGGACAGTGACTAAGGAGAGTAAATGGAGAGGTACTAGCAAGAGGAGCACATACAACTAGCGTATCAGCAGAGGAGGGGAGAGCAGCATCGACCGCACCCCTCCACGCCGGTCTCCGCCCCTTGCTCCATGCTGGCCTTTGCTTGCTCCACCCCCTGCTCCATGCCGGCCTTCGGCCCCCTGCTTGCGTCGGCCTTTGCCTGTTCTGGCCTCAAATCCAGCGGTGATGACCTTCAATCCTGTCGTTTTGCCCCCCTGCTTGCATTGGCCTCCGCCTGGTCTAGCCTCAAATCCAATGGCAACGAAATTGGATCCTGCCGTTTTGACCTCGAATAAGGCGGATCTGGCTGTGGTGACCTTGAATCCCACGGAGACAGCAGGGCTCCCTTCCCTCTTTCCACCCCTTTTTGGTGAGGCTTTGCTGTGGCCTTTTGACCACCTTACCGTTTGGTGTCAAGGATGCCTTGACAACCATGTGCATGGCACAGAGACCTTACGACTAAATATAGCATAAGAGTCCTAGTTAAATTAGGGGTAAGTTCAGCCAAATTAAAGATAAGAGTTCTAGTTCAATTAATAAGTATTCTTTGGGATAAAAGATGCTGTCTTAGGGATAAGAATTAGAATGTGGCTGTTAGCCTCCTACAAAAGGACGACCAGATTATATTGGAGAATAAATCAAGAAATTCAATAAATAAACAGACACATCTATAGTTTTCCTCTTCTAAAATTAGGCCTTAGAGCCTCTCCACCATGTCAGGGAAGAAGAGCCCTAGCAGTGGCTAGATGTGGGTGCGCACCAGCCCCTCACTTCCTCAGTCCTTGAACCCGTATCCAACTAACCCGTGCGGCAATAATTCTGTCTTTACTACTACTTACCTTTGTGCTTTTCTCTGTTGCAGGTGATTGATGTGAAGAATGGTAGAATGGAGCCAAAGGAACTTAAGGTTAACCGTTGTAACTAAGTTATAGATGTTATCATGTTTGTTAATGCTTGAGTCTGATCAATAAATGTATCTAAAATTTCAGATTTCTGAGGAGACTGAGAAAAGAAGTTATTTCAAGAAGATAGATGAGGCAGACCAAAAGGTTTGCAAGTCTGTTACGTTATACATTTAATCCCTTTGGAGAAATGTCTTGATAGTCCACACAGAGGCCATATGCTAAATTTTTTTTGGTTGCTAATGTAAAGAATTTTCATTAACCATATAATGTCCATATCTGAGATCTTTTGTTTTTCCATGCATGCTAATGCCATCTCTGCTGGATATGGGAGCAAACTTCATCCTTTACATGTCCTTGCTTGAGGCTTCCTCCAACTGAACCAACATAGTTATATATTTGCCACATTAACATGATAAAATAAATTCACGCTCATACAAAATTCTGCCATTGTGGACAATGGTATAGATTGATGACCTTTTGAATGATCTGTATCTTGTATGAAGCCCTCGAATCATTATTACCTGATTATACTGTCTGCTGTTTCTGAATTGTGGAGATTCCAAAGGCTGCCAGAGAGAAAAGAAAGGAAGCCATTTTAGAAGGTATCGCTCAGGAGGAATGCAAGGTTGTTTGCTATCTTTCGCCCTGTTGAATGTTGATAATTTTCTTGATTGACTTTTTTCTTAGGATTTGCTCTAAGCTGTGCAGGGAAACCATTACTTTTGATTTTTTTTTTGTGTTCTTTCTATATTTGATTGACTTGTTGAGTGTACATGTTATGACTCACAAATACTGTGTCTTATGGTTAAAATGGATGGATATCCACTTCAAATAGTAAGTCAATTCCAATCCAAAATCCATTATAGAGTAATGTCCAATCCAAACCAGTAGTATCCAACAGCCTAACTTGTAATTGACTATCCATTTGCCTACATCAAGGAAAGAACATTTCAGTATTAAAATTTCCATGTCTCAACAACAAATTAGTGGTGAAACACGTGATCATTGGAGTTAATTGTATTAAAACCAGGTGGAATCAATTGATGTGCCACTCCACTTTTTGTTATTAAAGAGATCAGCTGGTATCCACATTTTGTTCCTACTTTGAAAATACAGGGACCAAAATGAGCCCCAAGTCCATGTAGGAAGAGACAATGTACCCATTACCACTAAGATTGCTCTGGCCCTGTTTGGAATGCATGGTTTTTATAGAACATTTGTAGGAATTGTTGTTGGAAGCAACAGGCTGGGCTGTTTGGACTCTTGGCCCATTAAGCCTTAGGCAAAAGCCCAACAGTAATTAGTATTACAGGAAATAGTTCGATTCTTGCAGTAATCAGGAAAAGTCCTGCATACGAAACAAGGTCTTAATCTGCACCAGATGATCATATCTATAGACTTTCCATAATATTGATTGGAGATCAGTACTGCAAAATGTTTACGGGTTCAATAGACATATTGAATTGATGTGAGTTGGGCAGGTTTGCCTGATTAGCCTGCATGGCCCACCTGAAAATGTTGTGTTATTGGCCCTTGAGATTTCACTTTTGGTTTAACTGCAACCAACTCGATTAGAGTACGATGTTCTGAACTGAGCGCATGTCTCCACCATCACAGCTATCTCCTATTGTCCCTAGTCGGCCCCACAATAATACCCACAATAGCCTTTCAGTGGCTTCCCTGTGTGGTACTTGCATGCCATATATGACCAACAGATTATGCATAGTGTGATGTAATGCAGTCGTACTTCCATTCCATAGATGACCAACAGATTACATGCCATAGATGCTCAATTTAATGCTTCTTCCAACTTGAGTAAAGTTTCCTCATGGTGCACCTCTGTTTTGCTGTAGTTAAGAAAGCTGAAGGTAACATGTAACCATAGTTTTGAACTGCACACAAACACACACTTGCTCAATCACACAAACATTTGATGAAAAATCTAACTGGGTGGGAGGGATTAGTTCTCTGATGACAAAGCTATCATTGTCATTGTTCCTTATCCTTTTTCTAACACATCATTTTCCAGTATTTTTTAACACCGGGAGGATGCAAATTTGGAAAATCTTGCAAGTATCTCCACCGCGAAGGAAAAGAAGGGAAAACAGAAGCTGAAAAGGTTGACCTGAATTTTCTAGGTCTTCCACTTCGTCCAGTAAGTCCATTGTTTTATTCAACTTGTATCTGTACCCATTTGAATTTCATTAGGTTACATTCTCCGTTACCTATTGATGATGTTAGGGGAGATATATTGTGGAAATCAGTAAGTCGAACAATCATGCAACACACTTAAATTTGCAAACAAATTAACATGAAAATTCGTATTTTGTGTGCAATTCTTAAAGTACACCTCCATATCAAATTTTAGTTCAGTATATGTTGGAAGTTTTAAAATGATAAAGTTCTGATAAATGGTATATTAAATGGAAAAGGACCAAAACTATTCCACATCAAACTCCTTTTTGTTTCTTCTGACTCACTTTGATTCTGGGGGTGAAAATTTGAAAGATTTTACAACATAATATTTTCAGAATTTTTAGTGTTGATTGTGGTACCAAAACCAAAGTGGTTTGCTTGATTGTACCTAACTATTGATGTGCACTAGATATTCCCCCTTGATGTTAATTCTGCCATTTCTTTAATTAGAATTTTTATTGAGAATTTGGTGTTTTTCATTTTGCAGGGGGAAAAGGAGTGCCCATACTATATGCGCACCGGGAGCTGCAAATTTGCTACTAATTGCAAATTTCACCATCCTGATCCTACTAATGCGGGTTCAAAAGATCCTTTGTTGGAGCATGAGAATGGGGATACTCCACAGCAAAATATGCAAGGATCCTCTCAGCCTAATGTTTCGATATGGCCTGACCAGAGGGCATTGAATGAACAGCATGTTCCTTTTCTAGCTCCAGCACCATCGTATACTGCTGGAATGATTCCACCTCAAGGAATGTATCCATCTCCAGAATGGAGTGGGTATCATCAGGTAAATGTTTTCCTGTTGATTTGAAAATGTTAAATTCAGTCCAGCAGTTGACACACAAATTTCACTGGATGGTCCTTGATAGTTTTCACATGCTGCTTTTCAGTGAGTACTGAAAGCAGAACTTTTGGCATATTTTGCAGACTTGTGCGTTGGCAACTGTTTTGAGTACTGATATGATAATCTTCTTTCAGCCTGTGTCAAACTTATATCATTCTACTGTTTTTGAGAACTAATTGAATTTATTTAAAGAAATGTTTTTGGGAACTAATTCAAGTTATTTAAAGAAAGTATGTATAAGGTAGCACTTAGCAAGCATTCTGCATAAAAAATGTCTTATTTTTGAATTCATGTAGTTAATCTTTTTTAACTTAGTTAATCAATATATTTACAAATATTTAGATTGGACTGTTGTGGAATCTTTTTTGGGGAAGTTTTTATCGGAGTCGTAGGCAGGACCAGGTTGCAGCACAGTGCAACAACAGTGGCAGAGTCGTGTAGGGAGTGTTGGTTTGCATGGAAACACTATTCCTGATTCTAAGGGATAAGTTTTGAGTTGGCTAAAGATTTGGTTATTAAGTTAGGATATTATCTCTATCTTGTTCTGTATCTAATGTGAACTCATTTGATGTTATGCCTTAAGAAAGTAATCAGCCAAGTATTTCTCATTTGCTTCAATGTCTTCAGAGCCTCGTTTCGCTGGCCAGGGAAAAGCCTTGGTGTGCGATCGAGGGCGAACACAAGTATTACCAGTGCCCTGTCCACTCACAACCCGACTCCCATATCCATCTACCTGCACCCACAACTCATCGAAGACCTTTCTAACTTCACAACTCAAGGACATAAGAAATTGGTTTGTGTGGATTTGTTTTAAAATATTATCTAGTTTTACTAGGTTTTGAAAAATATATAATGATAGAAATTGGTGGCCAAAGTTGTGTTTTGGGACCATGTCATTGTAAATGTAACTTATTTGTGACTTGAGAGGGTAAAAATTTGCTTTTTGAGTCCTAAGAAGTAAGAAGGGAAAATCTAGGATAGCTTTTTTGCCTTGAGAAGTATCGGAAACCTAAGAAGGAAAAATCCAGGGTAGCTTCTTTCTTGCCTTGAGAAGTACGGATTTGCTAAAACACAGGCAACTGCTGGCCCAGGCGTCCAGTGCAGGGAGTCAGTCGCCTGCGCTGGAGGTGGTCCTGAGAAGTATTGGTTGTTTTATTTAACACAGTATCCATGGTATTGTATTCACTTTGGATCGTTTTGCTAAAGAAATAAGCGCTTATTATATAGCTTTCTTGCCAACATGTGAATTCATTGCCTTTTCCTGCCATTTGTTGATCACAACTGTCCAATGAAATATATGAAGATGATGCCATCTCTGACCCTTGTATTCAGCAACCAGCATCTGTATGCCTCCCTTTTCCTTATTTTCCATTCCATTCTTAATCTCTCTCTTTTCCTACCATGGATCAACCCCACTTACCACTCATCAGTTGTTTGCATGCCCCTGGATCCACAGTGATAGGCGACTCAGCTCCACATGAATAGGCTGACATATGTGATTTTGACTACTCCACAATGGGTCACTAAAACAAGTTATGTGAGACTTCCAGCGACAAACAAGTTCCTTGATCTAACTGTATGCACATCACAAGTTCTATGAGAGGGCAAGGCATGGTGTATTAATAAGAAGTTACCCCTTTGAATGTCCTCTTTTCCGCTTGACTACTTAGTGAGGTTGAAGTAACTGTAAGAAGACCGTTATTTTTAGTTATATTATCTTTCATCAAAGTTATCTGTATGAACTATGGAGGTATTAGGAAAAACACAATCCTTGGCTGCAGGCTGTAATTCCTAGTTTCTACAATCTATTTACTAGCTGTTTTGATTTGCGGCCATAGCTACTAGTAACTAGAAATATTCTGCTTGAAACTGCTGAAAAATAGTCTATTGTTATTTCAATTCTCCGGTTTAATAACTTTCCACCTATTTTTAATATCAGTACCTTATCATAGAAAACTATTTCATATGCAAATGTTGCTTTCAGGTTCCATTAAATCCATATTACCCTCCTGGAGTCCCTTTTCAACATTTTCCTGCTCCTATTAATCATCCTATGTACAAGGCAGCAGATATATCTGGACATCAGCAACTGACTTCTGACGAATATCCAGAGAGACCTGGCCAACCTGAATGTCAACATTTTGTCAAAAGTGGGTTTTGCAAATTCAGGATGAAGTGCAAATATCACCATCCAAGATCACGTGTACCTATGCAAACAGGAGCTCTTAGCCCTCTCGGCTTGCCTATTAAACCTGTAAGTATTTCTGATCAGTTTATTTCTCATTAAGGCAAATGTATTCAATATAGATCATATAAATCTATGATATTTCCTTGTAATTTGACTCCCACGGAAAGGGGAAAAATAGAGGGTCTGGATATTTGTTAAGAGATATATAATATACCTGAACTAATGATTTGAACTTTGATGTCAACTGGCAACTCCATGCTAGCAGTTTATGTGGTAGTGTTATTTACTTCTGCTCAAGTCTCTGGTTTTGCATACAAATGAGGTTACTCTGGACCACTAAGCTTTGTTTGTTGTTATGTTTATGTTTATTGCAGGATCAGCCTGTGTGCACATACTATGGCCGCTTTGGTGTCTGCAAGTTTGGGCCAGCTTGCATGTATAATCACCCTTTCAATTTTGGACCTCCTGTACCGGCAGCAGGGCCACCTCTCTCTGGCCAATACCCCACACCAGGAAACTACACCGTTTAGCTGGCAGGAGCGATTTTTTCAGCAGTCGCCCCGATGGTTGTAATAATTCAACTTGTAAAATAGGGTAGCTGAAAGCTGTACGTGGACTCACTTCTTGATGCTAGAGATCTGGCTCGCAAATCGCAACGAAGTTGCATGAAGCCGGGTACATTGCTGCTGGGATTCGTGAAACCAAACAAACATGTGGCACTGCCCTTTTACATTGTACAGCACGTTACGGTTGGTATATAACTGTTGCTTCGGACTGAAACCATCCTTGCGTCTTGGTTTTTTTACTGTACAAGATTTGCCATATATGATGGTGGTTCCTCGCCGGCGCACGAGATTGTGTCCAATTTGTTGCTGGCCTGCAAGGGAGAATTTGCATAGATGCTGAGAAACGGAAGCTGCTGGCCCACCCAAATGGATCGAGTGGCAGTGAAATTATTTAATTATTTGCTGTAGCTGAATTTTGAGAGCTCTAAAAAGTGGTTTGGCTTTGAGAAGCTAGACAAGACAGTGGAAGCTGGATTTAAAAGTTTTTATCTTGTGACTTTGAATTGTGAAAAGTTAAAAGGTTGAAAAGATTAAGATAATCAAATAATCTAAGGAAAAAAAAGATAATCAAATAATCTAAGGAAAAAAAAGTTTTTATCTTGTGACTTTGAATTGTGAAAAGTTAAAAGGTTGAAAAGATTAAGATAATCAAATAATCTAAGGAAAAAAAGTAAAGAACATGCTTGCAGGATTTTGTTAAACCAGTCCTTCAGTCAGCAATTCCAAAAGTTGTGACGATTACATCCATACAGGACAGCGAAAAGGGCGGACCAGTTTGGCTTTCTAAGAGCATCCGTAGGAGTCATTTTATAACACTGTAGTTTTGACTTTTTTAGAATAGAGTAGCTGATGGAGGAAAGAAATCTTTTAGAGTGTAGTATAAAATATGAAAAAATTTTAGAAGGATGGATAGAGAAGACGCTAATAGTGTTTTGGAGGAGAAGATTTAGAGGAGCTGCTGTAGATGCTCTAACACTAACAAAGCTTAGTGCTCTTAGACCATCTCTAGCCATTTTTATTTTATTTTGTTCTTTTCTCCATTTCCTATGCTATATTTTTTCTTTATTTCCACCATTTCCAATGGCATACCTTCAAAGAGGAATGATATATATAGAAAGGAGAGAGAATTATAAAGGAGGGTTAAAGAGAACTAAATTCCCTCTGCGTTCGGTTCGTTTCCTTCTTCATTCCCTACACAATATATTCTCTCTTCATTTTTTATCATCTTCAACAACATATCTTTAAAAGAAATGATATAGAGAAAGGAGAGAGAATCTCTTTTCGAAAGAAATGGAATGAAGGAAATGAAAAAGAAAATCCCTTCCGAAAGAGTGTTGTAAATATATAATATCAAATAATTCTAGATATATTTAACGGCAATCAAAGTCAATTATCATGTAACTAATCTACTGCAATGAATTCTTCTAATATAGCAATTTAAAACAGCAGTATACAATTCATAAACAGTAAGAAAATGACATGACTAGCAAGCTGAAATTTATAATAGTAAAACAGCAACTTAGCTTAGTTTTAAGAGTTATAAATTTGCTCTTACAATTAAGCAGCCGGGTTGCTAAAATTATCCTTCCAACAGCAGAACAAAGATATGATCACAGATTGCAATATGGCAGATTCAAATGAGAGACAAAGCTTAATAGATGATTTCAATCTAACTGAATATACTTTACTGCTTGCTGCTCTCAATTTTTTTCAGTTAAACAACATAACCATTAACATCTGACCAGCAGATATCAAGCACAATGTAAATCAATTTGCATTATGCACATATGTATGCCAGTATAACCTGTTCAATATAAACCAGCAAGAAATCAGATTTAAATGTCTGAAACAATTAGCAGTACCCAGCAGTAAACAGCACAAATGAATTTAACTCAATTGGATTGAACTATAATCTATATAGCATGCTTTAATTCATCGAATGTGCCATATGCAATCTCACAAAAAATAACACCACAACCAGTACTAGGTCCCCAAATCAAAGTAATTTCAGCCCTTTACTCAAACAAGAGTAAAGTCCCCAAAAATCACCTTAATTGGCCCCTAAGCACACATATACATATGAGAATCATATTATATACTCACAGTGCACTGATTAAATTCAGTGAAACAGTAGGCAAGCAAGGCGCGAAGAACGCTATCCCAGAGAATTATATTACTGCCACTGGATAGCAAACAACGGCAAAATCCCGGAGAAACAATACCGTCAATTTTAGTGCAGCAGTTCAAGACCATGACACAAAGATCTCGAAGTATAGCACAAGCCACAATACCTAAACCTTCAGCTGTGAACCGTCCAAACCCACTGAATCAACCCAATATGTGCCAAACTAGGACCTCAACGATCTCAAAGCTCATGAATCGAGGGTAGGATCACCTCGGATTGAGCCAAATTTGAGGTGAGAAAAAGCTAGGGTTTGCTTCACGTCAACATAGTGAGGTAACGGGAGAGGAACGAACAAACCAGTTAAGAGGAGAGGGGAGCCGCTCGGTCGTTGCAATGACCACGCGAAAACCGGTGATTGGCCGCTACCAAGATCTCGCGACACGCACGTCATTGCCGGTCGGCCAGTACGCCATGCAATACCTTACTGCAAGATGAGCGCCTGAGCTTCGGCGAGGCAGACGCGAAGGCAGCAGCCGCTGTTGCCTTATCTGCTCACCGTGCATAGGGCCAAAGGCCCATGCTTCAGCCAAACGGGCAAAAGCCCAACAAAGAGAACGGTGAAGGGAATCTGTTGGAGCGTTGAAGGGAACGATATTCCCTTTGGAAAACAGGAATGGTGATGGGACATCACTGTAGATGGTCTTAGTTTTGGGAAATTATTTCATTTTCTTGTGCTTTTTCTGAAATGTTAACGAGATTGATCGTCGGAATATCAAGTTAGATCGAAAGTGTTAGATTTGTGATGTTTTAATAAGAAGTACCCATAAGTAGAAGATATGTGAAGTGGTCACAGCGAGAAGTACTCGTAATTAGAAGACAAGTGAATTGTCTTATGTGCAGTGGTCCTAGTAAGAAGTACCCATGAGTGGAAGACCTCTGAAGTGGTTCTAATAAGATGAGCTCTTTTCCGGTACATCAAAAAAAAAATTATATAAGCCACCCATTTTTATCCGTCAAACGGTTGAAATCTGTTAGAGTTTTTTTTATACGACGCCTGGTTGGTTTTCCTAGTATAATATATAAGGGGCAAAATAGTAGTTGATATTTCGGTAGTATAATTTATAACGGCAAAAGAGTAACATGAATACTACTGATCTCGTTTTGATTAATTACGGAGTTTTGATATGCCATTCTGATCAAATCTTGTTTGACTGAGTATACTGACAAATTATGGAGCTTGGATATGCCAGTCCGATCAAATCTTATTTGACGAGTTGAGTATACGGTGGACGACTGGACGGGCTGCACGGCACCTAACGATGGTGGACGACCGGTGTCGGCTGTCTCGCGGAGGGCTGCGTGGGGGTGTGGTCGGCGCTGGAGGCAGGCGCTGAGCGAGGACGACGAGAAACGAGCCAGAGAATGGAGCGATGACACAGAAATCCCGTAGATGATGAAACGAGCAGCTGAGAAATTGAGGATGCTGCTAAAAAAAAAGAGAGAAGTAGAGCGTATGATGGAGAGATCATGTTTCTTTTTTCATGGAGAGATCGTATTGACTAAAGGGTAATGCAAGAATGACAATCTTTTCTACCCATATGTAAATATCTTTCCTACCTTTGTGTAACTTTGATGAAAAGACTAGAATATCTTTTGTATTGGACGATCAAATATAAAATATACTCGCGTTATATACTTGTTGGTTTAATGTACCGTAAAAGAGCTCTAAAAACTAGCTATAGCTCTATGGCAAGTTGTGCATATTCTCCACCCGCGTTTAAATCACGAGGGACTCATGTTTCACTGAGATTTAATTTCAGGAGGAATGGATACACACATGTGCACGTTAACAAGATCAAATGTGCCCACATGACAGAGATCTAGGTCTTAGCGTGTGTGTGCGTGTGGGATTGTGGGTTATGAGTTTTTGTGCAGCCAATTTGTGTCATTCAAAATGGTCCTGACATGCTCTGTCCTTGTTGTTTGGTGGATAGTCCATCGTTGGGTGCAATGAGAGCCCCTAACCCTTCATAAGTGGCTAGGAATTCGCATGTGTCTTCACTCGTTTATTCAAGTGTCTCCAAGGTATAATCTAACAGATCATACATCACAAAAGACACTTTCGCTAAACATCTAGATTTGGACCCATCTGACAGGCCAATTTTATTAATGGTAGGTGAAAACTGCACTACTATACATAGGGTCATCTTGTAGGTGGTTCTTAGGTGTCGTCATATGTGGTGTTCAGTCCATCTGAAAAAAGAGGTCAATGATAATATTTGTTAACCACGTATGGTTGTTGCACAATCTGTGAGAGGCAATATCACAGACAATTTTGTCTAAAAAATTGTATGTGTTACTTTACTATCACTTGCAGTTTGTTGTACAAAGCGTCTGTGATACGTGCATAAACGTAGACGGTTATTGTGATAACCGGCTATGATACATGTAATAGTCACTTAGGGTTTTATACTAAAAAACAACCATCTGTGATGGCTACACCTACTTACCGAAAGAGTTTCAATAAGCATTGACTACAACAGTATATCCTACAATCTATAAGATTAAGAGATTCACTTATTGTTATTGTGTGTAGTCTCCAACACATACATTTTTTATTAAGTTTGTTACCTAATCACAACAAACTTCGACATCAATGTATGAGTCGAAGGGCTAGGGACTACGTATAATACCTCTAAATGAATCTTTTGCTCTTATAGACAGTGGAATATACTAGTTCACCACTTTATATCGGAACTCTTTTGCCTACTAAGTATGTCAAATTAATTTACATGGCTGACTGGTTAGATTACAAAATTACCTATTTGGTCCTTGAACTATGTCTATTGTACCAAATTGGTCCCTAAACCGAAATACCAGGTTTGACCGGTCCCTAAACTAACAAAACCATATCTAAATGGTCCTTTGACTAGTCAAACAATGGTTTTGGAGGAGGTTTTGCTGACGTGGTGTTCATTTTGGTATTTTGGATGATGTGGCGTCCATGTGTCAATCTATGACATGTGGGGCCATAGAGAGGAGAGAAAGAGGAGAGAGAGAGAGAGAAAGCACCTGTGGCAGCTATGTGAATGCCACATCATTCAAAATACCCACGTAGACGCCACACTAGCAAAACCCCCTTCCAAAATCGCTGTTTGATTGGTCAAAGGACCATTCAGGTCTGATTTTGTTAGTCCATGGACCGGTTAAACTCAGTATCTTGGTTCAGGGACCAATTCGGTACAATGAATATAGTTTAGGGACCAAATAGGTACCTTTTCAATTTTAAATATGCAAGTTAGTCATCAACCATGCCTCACCTGCTAAATTGCAAACTTAATATGCCGAGCATATTCTAACTAGCTCACAGAATGGGATGTGAGACACACCTTGCTATAGATGAGATTAAGCCTAACATATATCAATGGGTACACTTCTCACGGTTCACAATGACCATAGATGAGTAGACAGTGCATGGTGATGATGCATCATTACCAATAACCATTTGATCAACCATGGTCATGTAGGTCATGAGAAGGCACGCCCATCGGAACTCTCTTGTTTTTATCTACATATTTACCAATATAATCATGTCGCATCCGTATATATTGCATACATTTTATAACTTGCATACATTTCATCTAAAGCTAAAAACAAAGTATCGATGTTCCGTAAAATTAAACTGAAAATTATATTAGATAAACTACTAGAGAGCGGTAATCTTATTCTTATAAATAAGCCACCATTGGTTCAAATACCGATGGAGGGTGATTTAAGACGTCCAAGGTGGCACAGGCACCGGAACTAGGGTGGGAGAAGACGTCCAAGATGATGTACGAGGATGGTGATGGTGACATGGAGGCTGGGTTGAGGAACATAATGATGACGATTGGATAGAGAGCTTAAGAGTGTGTGTTTGAGTCTAGTGTAAACCCTAGCGGTACGAGCTCACTTATAAATAGATAAATCACTTACTTGATAATCACAAACAGTTTTATTTATGAATCGTTTGTGATACTTGATATACGGTTTTTTCGTTAAAACCATCTAAGATACATGTAAAACAAAAAAAAAGATAGATCATGTACACAAAATAATAACTTTATTAACTAAACAAACTAATTTACAAAATCAAGTTCTTATATGTAGATATAAAAACTTTTTTACCTACAGATAATTCGTTACTTCAATCAAAAGATCACATAAGAGGATAACTTCCTTACTTAGACAATAGTTTACTTACAAAAGAAAGTTATTATATATAAGAACTTTTTTAATTACATGAATAAGAAAATCTAGCTGCAAGCTTCGTCATAGTCATCCTCCTCCTGCTCCAGCTTCTCCATGGCTAAGTTGAACCCTCCAGGTGGCTGGATCAACCATTATAGGTTCCTCAGTGGTATGATCAAGCTGGTAGATTTTGGTCCCTCTAAGCCCTAGCCTGACCTCGAATTGCCACCAGGGTAAGGCTGGATTGACGGTGCATGGATATTGCACAGTGGTGTTCATATTCCCTTTGGAGCCCCTATCCCTTCCTTATGTTTAGGAGCTGGATTTGCCTAAGAACAATCTTTGCTGGTATGGAACACATGGACTACGCCACAACCATCCCACACCATCTAAGAAAGAAACTCCTCAACCATTACGAGATAATGAAGTATGATGCTTTGCATGTGACTCTATTGGTCATAGTTCTTTGTTGTTGCAGCAGATGCTCGTTTACGCATGTGTGAACCACCAGATCATAAGGAAAGATGCCTCTTAGGGCATCTATGAATGATTTGAGGTGTACGAAGGAAACCCCCATGTAAAGTTGTTTTTTTGGTTGTTGAGGCCATATAACAGAATGACCTTTTCCTTGTTATCAGAGAGGATGATGAACGCTAGGTAAGGAGGTGGTGGAGACCCTCGCAGCCTTTTCTTGCTACTCGAGGATGCATTACCGGGGGTGGAGGAGGAGGCGAGCACTTTGGAATTTGGAGCTAGCCGAGGTTGTGCTGTGTCTGGGGAATACAATGGTGCAACTGTGCAAGAGCTTGCGCTCGTGGCCTCTTGTTGTTTGGGGCACACGGGGCCTAGACATCGGAGGTGGGTGGAGACGGAGGCTGCATCAGGGAGGCCATGGCATGAGCATGGTTTGAAAAATCGTTTTATAGGTAAAAATCGGTCCGGGTCGATTTTTGGTTTGCCGCGGCAAATCGCGGAGAATCGACCAAAATTTGGGATTTAAATTTGGAATCACAAATTGGTTGCCGAAATACAAAAATTGACTTTTTTTTTGGAAAATCGAGCGATTTTTGCGGCAAATTGACCGATAAATACGGCAAATCGTGATAAATCGTGGTAAGGGAAAATCGTTCTATTTTGCCGGCAAATCGAGCCATTTTGCCGGCAAACCGATTTGTGTGTTCCAAAAATCAATTTGGAAGTATAAGGTGTGGAAAAATGGTAAAAATTTATTTAAAATTATGTAAATGGTAGGCATGATTTTTGGTAATTATTTAACATTTAGGAAACATTTGAAATTATTTCAAAAATCGATTTGGAACTTTATATGATGCGGAAAAATGGTAAACATTTATTTAAATTTATGTAAATGGTAGGCATGACTTTTGGTAATTATTTAGCATTTAGGCAATATTTAAAATTATTTCAAAAATCGATTTGGAACTTTATATGGTGCGGAAAAATGGTAAAAATTTATTTAAATTTATATGGCTTCAATTTGCCGAGCTCAATCCTCGATTTGCCGCCCTTCCGTTACGGGTTGCCGCTGCGCCTCAAGGCTTGCCGTAGCCGCGCCGTCCGCTTGGCTTGCTGTGGCTTGCCGAGCTTCCGAGTCGATTTGCCGGCGACGCGCGTGAGTTGGCCTGGATCTGAGCGGCGTGGATAGAGGAGGAGGGGAAAGGCACCGGCGTGGGAGTGCTGCTACTTGCATCCAATAATGCAGCCAAGAGTACAAGACACACTGACAGCATGCAATAATGGAGATGGATATTCTTTTAGGCCTCACGATGAACAGTACATTTCCAAATTTTTAATGACTTCAATTCAAATTTCCACGCGATTTCAACGTTGTTTTTGATTTTTTTTTCACCATTGCCTTTATACACACTTCTAGAACTTTTGAGAATTTTTTGGGGTTTTTTTTTAATTTTTCAAATTCAAATCAAAATTTGAATATTAGTGTTGGTTTGCCATTATCTATCCGACCCGATACGTCGATTTGCCGCGATAAATCGTGGCTTGCCGACGATAAATTTAACTCTAGGCATGAGGCGGCTGCTCGATCATTGGTAGAGGTGGAGATGGATGACAGATGCATAGGTGGAGTAGGAGGGCATAGGTGGAGTAGGAGGGCAAGAGTGACTGAGATTGTCGACTGTCGCGCCCACATCAATTTAAAGCGTTGTTGGAGGAAACGAGAAATATTCATATGTGCATGGAGAAAACGCGTTGTATGGGTAATATAACAGAGACTGTTTGTTCCCAAACCGTCTATGATGTTGACCAACCATTGACATCTCAATTCCGTGGCAACCACACGTAGCCTCATGGCATGCAAGGAGATGTGTCAAGGCCTCTCTGGTGTGAATAACAGGCGGTGATGGATGTTAGGAGAGGCAACAGGCATGAGCCAAACATGGCAAAGCGGGAGCGGCTCGTGGTGTAGGTGGTGATGCGCAGCCATGATAGCATGGTGGAGATAGGCTCATGGGCTCTAATTTTTTGGCGCCCTCTTTATGCTCGTTCTCCACTAAGCGTTGTTGACTCCTCTTCACCCTCACGTCCAATTGTCGGTCGTTGCTACTCTAGCTTCCTTGACACCCATCTAGTCCTAGCCACGGGCACCCTCAGCCCTCACTCGTCATCTCAGGATGTCCCTCGACGGGGCAGAGGCATGGTGGGACACCGGCTAAACGGGCTGAGGTCGAGGCCGAGGGGCAGCTACGAAAAGGGCCAGGTCAGGTTGGGTGGAGGCATGAGCTAGCCTTGATCCATCTAAATCACTTATTTTGGACGCTTCACCACATATAGTTCTCCAAGATTTGTCAGTGATCGATAAGCCACAACGAAGTTATCACAAATAGTTTTTACATTGTGACTATCTATGTTATAATTGTTGGTAAGAACCGTTTGTGATGACCTACTATCAAAAAACCTTCTGTGATATGTCACATAAGGTTAAAAAAATCCATCTATGGTGTATGTACAAATCATGTACTATTCTTAAAAACCATCATTGATATTTTTAAGGCTGTTTGAAACAAAAAGTCACTGTGATATACCTATTATCAAATTATGGTTTTACCTAGAACCATATGTGATAATATTTCAATTGTCCCGCTCTCGCCAAATTTGGATTTCCCGCTCGTTTAGCATGGAAATTCCTATAAAATATAAGACCATGACTCTTTTCTTCTCATCTCTCTCTCACTTATCTTTCTTCCGTCTCTTTTCTTCTTCTCCCTATGATGGCGACCTCGTGACTAGCAATTTGAGCACAGTTTAACATATGACCATAACTTTTTCATACAAACTCAACGAATAATTGCAACTTTTACATATGAACTCCATTTTTTTTTCTATGTACTGCTCATTGAAAAGCTATGGACATGCTAGATTAAACAAATATCCTACTGAAGTGCATGCCAAAAGTCGTCTATGACCTAACATGACAAGGCATGACAAGGAAAACAAAGTTTCAGTCAAAGAATATTCAAGAAGCAAATGAAATAGTACAAAACAAGAAGAAATAAACAATAAACATATTCATTCTGGAAAACAACATGCAATTATAATTGATGGACTACTTAAATAACTTTGAGAAAACAACAAATGGTCACTATTATCATTGAGGACAGAACTAAAAAAATATATTGAGTGAGACTAATAGCTCACTACTAGGGAACGGGTCTTCAGTCCCGGTTCAAAACCCGGCTTCAGTCCCGGTTCCTAAACCGAGACAGCCCATGCGAGACTGATGCCTCTTAGGCATCAGTCCCGGTTCCAACCAGCCGAGACTAATGTGCTACAAAAATTTAAAAATAACTCGCAGATATATAGGAGTAGTGGGACTCGAACCTAAGACCTCAAGACTACGTACTCACTCACCCTTCTAATCAACCCACCTCTCCATGCGCTCTGATATAACTAGAATATGCATTGCTTTTGAACTTTCCTGAAACGAGGCATCAGTCCCGGTTCGTAACATGAACCGGGACTGATAAGCACCCATGCCAGCTGTTTTGTACCCGCCTGCTAAAGCACTTATTAGTACTGGTTCGTATCATGAACCGGGACTGATGTCAGAGCCCAATCGGGATTAAAGCCTTGGAGCCACGTACCGGGGCTGATGTCATTATCAATACCGGTTCGTGTCCAACCAGGACTGATGTGCCGGTATTAAAGGCCTATTCTCTAGTAGTGGCTATAGCATATTAGTAATCTATGAATTAGCGATTAATAATCCAGATGCATGGCGTGAGTTCCGGATTGGGCAGTTGCCCACGGATACATGAATCAATTAAGCCAGTGCAGTGGAGGTAGGTAGTGCCCGTACGTGCACCCGAGTGCTATATGTGTAGCTAGTTTTAGTTTGCATCCGAGTGATTCTTCTGTATAAGCTGAAATAGAAGAGTTAATTAAGGCTAACAGGAGGCCTGATCTTGAGCCATGGATGCTTGCATGAGAATGGAAATGGTCGAGTCCATCCATCCCCTCCCATGCGTGTGTTCATCGTATGCGCGTGTGTTTATCCTATCGTAGTTGAGTGATTCAGCTCCTACATACAAAGCATTTTAAAATTGTTTGACTCAGAAAATAAGAACTCCGCAACTCAATTAGTGCATGTTAGCCGGACTGCCAGCCACATACTTAGCGCGTCCGGACCCCAGGTCATTGGGCGCGTACACTCATGAGCCCAACACGGCGGCAATGCCAAGGTCTCTTGGGCCATCTCCCAAAAGCTAGCTCAATGAGGGGTTGCACCCTCACCCTTATAAACCATGCTCAGGCCCTCCCAACTCCCAATGTGGGACTATTCCCAACAATCTTCCCCTCACACATTGGGCCGAGACTTGTCCGGGAACCACCTAGGCTCTGATACCAATTATCAGCCGGGCCTCACACCCGGACCCCAGGCCATTGGGCTGCAGTGCACTCGCAGGCCCAACGCTGAGCAGCGGGTCGAAGGTCTCTTGGGCCATCTCCCCCCAAAAAGCTAGCCCCCAATGAGGGGTTGCACCCTCACCCTTATAAACCATGCTCAGGCCCTCCCAACTCCCAATGTGGGACTATTCCCAACAGTGCATGCTTCATGAGCAACATCGATCATCCCCTATATAACCAGGTATGCAGCAACGTCTGGAATGTATACTTGAATTAAGTGCGAAACATACTCATATTTCGTCAACAAGCTAGAACTTATAGAACAACACTAACAAAAGTACATGCGATCCGATAGAGCCACAAAAGCTATCCAATTGCAGGTTTCAATTGAAATGGATCTCAGAAATGGTAGCAATACTGCTACAAATCATCCAAAGATCAAGGTAGCTTCCTATAATCGTCATCCAATTAAACTGAAAGCCAATAAATGAAAACATTCATACAACTGAAGATAATATTTGGGTGTTTATTTCTAGTCCATGGTTGATGTGAAATGTAGCATAATGTGAAACCAATGAGAAGGTGACCATAAGATTTCAGCAGAAGATATGCTGGTGCACAACACAGCGCGCATATATAATCTTTTGATGCCTCCAGCCCTCTGCAGGAGGATAAATGAAGCATCCACATGTTGATATCCTACAGCTCCATTTCGTCCATTCCAATGGTGTGCACCGTTGCTGCTGCTTACCATCACAAGACAGAATCAAAAAAAAAAACATAAAAGCCACGGTGAAAAGATAATAAATAAGAAAAAAAACCTGAAATAAATATTACGAATAGTAAGATATATAGTCACACACACACACTACAACTAAACCATCCCAACACTATATACAAGCGCTATAAACCATAAAGATTCACAAGCATGCATGCCAGACTATTCAACTGGTCAAAGAAAGCATTCAGTCAGCTCAAAGCTCATAGTAACCCAATATGCATAACAGAAATATATACGAATGATGAAATTCAAATAATGCACAAGAAATTATAATGAATATGAACTTAATTGCTTAGCTACTTGTTAACAATAAATAATTTGGCATTGCATGTATATATGATGAATATTCTGAAGAGGACAGAACCAGGAAAACACGTTCATGCATGATGATCCAGAAGAAAAATAATCACCGAAACAATGTACGTCGTGTATATACTAACAAATTGACAAATGGTGCATGGCCATGGTATATATTGTTGGACAATGTGAATAACGATTCCTACGATATTGGCTGGCCTGATCAGCTCCTTTTAGAGGAGGCTCAAACCCTGTGCTCACTACCAGGGAACAGGCCTTCCATACCGGCCCATCAATCTCGGTTAGCCACCAACCGGGACTCAGCGAAGGCAACATCCGGTTGAGCGGCTAACTTGGTCCGCGGGGCGCGGGGACCATTAGTCCCGGTTGGTGTTACCAACCGGGCCGGGTATCGCCTCAAAAAAGGCGGTGGCGGCGTGGGATATCCGTCTGGTTGGTAATACCAACCGACTAAATTGAATTCGATCATTTGGTAACACCAAAGGGACGAAATGAGATATCAATCCGGTTGGTAACACCAACCGGGATTGGTTAGCGATTTAACCTTTCTTCCTCCCGAGCTACCGTAACCTTCCCCACCCATTTGTAACTTGACGGGAGGAGCTCGGCCGCCATTACGGGATTTGAGGGAGGTCTTTGCTCAAATTTTTGTAATTTGATCATTTCACTTCAATCCAAGTTAACCAAGGTTAGTAACTTCATTTCTCACTACTTGTATATGAAATGTAGTTTCTATATTTGCTTTAAATTTAATATGGAAAAATTTGGTCTCTATTCCCCATCTTTGATGAAATGTTATAAATTGGTAGATATAGCTCGATCTTTTGAAAGGGTTGGCGAAAACTTGTTGTGTAATCTTAGATTTTGCTTGGATTAAGACGTAGTTCGTTTTGAATTTGTAGTTGTAGCTAATTAAATTTAGATGATGGTTTCATGGATCTATGATTTTGAATCTTAACTTTCGTGGACCAAATTTTGAAGTGGATTGTAAAATCTTGTTGCATTAGCTTAGAATTTACTTGGATTGTGATGTAGCACACATTGAATGCGTGGAGGTGACTCAAATTTAGAATTTTGGTTTCATCGATTCATGGAGAAATTTTGGGAGTAGAGTTTAAAGTAGATTTTGCATAGATTTTGATTGTTTAAAATTAACATTATATATTAATTAATATGTGATAAAATATTATAACTTCATTGATCTCTACTCACTTCATTGATGTAAAATTATAAGTTGGTAGATCTAGATATATCATTTTAAGTGGGTTGCCAAATACTTTGTTGCATTACCTTAGAATTTGATTCGATTGTGATAATATATGTGATAAAATATTATCGACTTAAAAATAATTCTTTTAAAAGGTATTTAACCTAAAATTGAAGTATTGACCTAAAAATTAAATTAACTTAAAAATCAACTAACAACTACCTTGATGTAACTTAATGTAGATGAATCGGCGATGGATGTACATGGACCGCCGCTCCTCACGGTTTGTGGAGGGTTTGGAAACTTTATCGTCGGGCAAGTGCACTGCACAAGATCGAGCTACATATGTTGTCCATGCATAGACCAAGAATCACAAGGAGTGGTCAAACTCGAGCAAATTCACTTCCATTTGATCTCAAGAGGTTTCGTGGAAAACTATACTGTTGGACCAAACACGGTGAGGAAGAGATTATCTGAGAAGGCGGTGAAGAAGAAGATGGTGACGAAGAAGATGTGGCGATTATATGGCGATGTTGGCCAACACGGTTCTATTGAACATATACTAGGGGAGTTTGACGATGATGATCTAGAACAGATGTTGCATGATGGAGAGGAGAATACACCGATGAAAGACATTACGAAAAGTTTGGCGCTGCTTGAGAGGACCAAGGAACATTGTTGTATCCAAAGCGTAGGCGGGGCCACAAAAGTTGCGTACCATCTTGGAATTGATGCAATGGAAGGCTACTAATGGAGTATCGATAAGGGATTTGATGAGTTGTTAGGCCTCATGAAGAAGTTGCTTCGAGAGGGTAACACGCACTGAAACTACGTATGAAGCCAAGCAAGTTCTCGCCCTTTGGGGTTGGAGATCTGAAGATACATGCATGTCCAAACGATTGTATCCTCTATCGTAATGAGTACAAGGATTTGGAAGAATGTCGGTGTGCAAAACATCACGGTATAAGATCAAGCGTGATGGCCCATGTGAGGTAGAGGGGCGTAAGAAGAAGAGAGCCCTGCTAAGGTGGTGTGGTACTTCCTATAATTCCTCGGTTGAAGCGTTTGTTTGCGAACAAAAACATGCGAAGATGATGCGTTGGCATAAAGATGATCGTAAAGTCGACGGAAGCTAAGGCACCCGCGAGATGGCTCGCGATGGAGGAAACTTCGATAGAAAATATCCGGACTTTGCGAGCGATGCGAGGAACATAAGGTTTGCATTGAGTGCGGATGGGATGAACCCGTTCGGTGACATGAGCGATAGTCACAGACTTGGCCCGTTACTCTATGTATCTACAACCTTCCTCCTTGGCTATGTCGAAGCGGAAATACATTACGATGCCATTGCTTATCCAAGGCCCTAAGCAACTTTGGTAACGACATCGGCGTGTATCTCAAACCGTTGGTTGAAGATTCGCTAACGCTATGGAATGATGGTGTGCGTGTATGGGATGAGTACAAAAGAGAGTATTTCACTTCGTGCATTGCTATTTGTAACCATCAACGGCGGCCGCACTTGGTAACTTGTCGGGCCTATCTATAAAGGGTATAAAGCACGCATCCGATTGCTTGGATGATACGGAAGACAAGTATCTAACAAACTCTCGGAAGGTTGTTTACATGGGCCATCGTAGGTTCCTCAATTTGAAGCACCGTTCACGAGTAACCGTGTTAATTTTGATGGGACCGAAGAGAAACTAAAAAGCCCAAGCATCGCGATTAGGGGAAGTATTTTCTATGGTAAAGGATCTAGGCGTAGTATTTGGAAAGGGTCTGGTAGCAAACCCGTCCCGCCACTCCCGGTGAAGAATCTAGGAAGAAGCCTAGTGGAAGAAGAAGTCAATATTTTGGGACTTGCCTTCTTGGAAAGACTTAGAGGTCCGTCACTCCTGGACTTCATGCATATCACAAAGAATGTATCGTGAACACGCTAGGCTTCATAGATATGTATGGCAAATCAAAAGATACATTTCAAGCACGAAAGGACCTACAATTGTTAGGTCTCGGGGAAGAACAACATCCACAAGAGAGAGACAAAGGGCATTACCTCGTCATGAGCTACACACCAAGCAAAGAAGAGAAAAAAACATGATTCGGTTGTTGAGCGATTGCTAAGGTCCTTCGGGTACTCGTCGAACATAAGAAGACTCATAAACACAAAAGAGAATAAAATCGTAAACTTGAAATCCCATGATTGTTATGTGTTGATGACCCAGTTGCTCCAGTGATAGTGCGAGGTATTCTACGGACATGGTGCGAGGTACAATCATAAAGGTGTGTTCGTTCTTCAGCGATATCACAAAAGGTCATAGATCCGGATAAGTTATCTAATCTGCAGGATAACATTGTCGCTAGTATGGTCAAACTTGAGATGATCTTCCCTCCATCCTTCTTTGATATGATGGTTCATCTCATAGTTCACATGGTCAAACAGATAGAAATTCTCGGACCGATCTTCTTGCACAAGATGTTCGCTTCGAGAGGTACATGGGTGTTCTAAAGAAGTATGTTAAAAACCGTTCTCGTCGAAGGTTGCATTGCCCAAGGTGTTGGCACGAGAGGAGGTGATTGAGTTTTGTGTCGACTACATTGATGATCTGAATCCGATTGGCGTCCCTGTATCACACTATGAGGGGAGGCTACGGGGAAAAGGGATCCTAGGGAGAAAAGAATCCTCCTGTGACGATGTACTCTCATTTAAACAAGCACATTTTACGGTACTGAAACAAGCATCTTCAGTGGCTCCGTATGTACTTGATCACGAGAGGATATTACGAGACCAATACCGAGATAAGTCAGATAAGTGGATCGCGAACAAGCAAGTGGAGAGTTTTGGTGGTTGGCTACAAAAGCATCTGTTAGGCAAGGAGGGAGTCCATGAACAGTTGCAGCTCTTAGCTCGGGGACCATCCATAACAATCGTATCATGGCAAGGATATGAGATAAATAGGTACACATTTTACACGACAGCCCAGGATAGGAAGAGCACCAACCAAAACAGCGCCGTCCGTATAGATGCCTTGGACAAAAATGGAAAGATGGATACCTACTATGGTTTCATAGAGGAGATCTGGGAGCTCGAGTATGGACCTTTGAAAGTCCCTCTGTTTAGGTGCCAATAGGTGAAACCGGCAAGTGCGGATCGATGACTATGGTATGACAATCGTGGACCTCAAGCAAGTGGCCTCTGAGGATGAACCGTTCGTGCTGCGCCAATGATGTGACACGAGATATTCTATGTGATGGACATGGACAACAAACCAAAAGTTCATAAGGGTAAAACTATAAAAAGACAGAAGAACAAGACTACCAGCAGTGATCAAGTAAGGCACCACGTGGTTCTTTCTGGTAAAAGAAGGATTGTTGGAGTTGAGGGCGTCACAGACGAAGAAGAGTATAATCAGTTCGACGAGCTGCCGCCTTTCTCAGCGGACGTAGACATTAGTGTCCTTAGCGATGATGAGGAAGCTCCATACGTACGCCACGATCATAACGAAAGATCACTTGTAAAAATAAAGTAGTAATGTAATATTTTAGATATTTGTCCCTAAATTCATATTGATCCGGAAAGAACCGTTCGTGCTCGCCAATTATGAGAAATTCCCATCGTTTATGTATAAGTAGATTATTCCCATCTCATTTATAAACTAATGAGAAATTTCAAGGTTCCCAACTCATTTTTATATATGTCAATTTTTGCACATTTATTATGAATTTTATGAAATTTTTATTTAATTTTAATAGGCTCCCAACAATTTTCTATAATTTTGAAAAAATTTATGGCAAATTACTACCACTGACATATGGGACCCACCATATATGGGCCCACATGTCAAGGAAAACATGGCTTTCTCCACAATAAATGAATTAAAATACATTTAAAAAAGGAAATATAATGGGAAAATGGATTTAAAATACAAATAAGGAATTAAAATACAATTAAAAAAAATTCCCTTTCCCTCCACTAAAGACCAAGAAAGGTACAAAAATAATTCGCTCCCAAGAAAAGAGAACATCTCTCCCCCCTCTCCCCTGGCTAGCAGCGTGCGCTTGAGCGGTCTCCCGACCTTGCGGTCACGGGTTCGAGCCAGCTTCAGCCATCAGCATTCTTTATTTTTGGGTATCGGTCGGTTTGTATAATAAACCGGGCGATAATCCCTAGCACTCGGGCGTTGGTCCCGTTCGCATCTGACGTGTGGGGCAGCTCACCAATCAATCCCGGTTGGGAAAACCCATCCGGACTGAAGATCGCCTATGGATCCCAGTTGGAGATACCAACCGGGATTGAAGGTCCACCACCTCCTACGCATCTGGGTGGGGCCAGCACCACTAGCAATCCCGGTTGGAGAGACAGCCCGGGACTGAAGCTTCCTTCAATCTCGGTTGTTGTTTTGAACCGGGATTAAAGGTCAACCACCCCTCCGCTCGCATCTGACTTGTGGGGCTAGCACCACTTCCAATCCCGGTTGGAGACACGGCCCGGGACTGAAGGTCTAGTCAATCTCGGTTGTTGTCTTCAACCGGGATTGAAGGTCAAAATACAAATTCCCGCGGACACTTTAGTCCTCCAATCTTCCCACCAGTTGCCACACCGTGCCTTCCTCGCTGCTCCAACCCTAGATCGTGCGCCGCCGTGGCGCCGCCACCTCTCCTCGCCGTGCACCTCCTCGCCGTGGACCTCCTCGCCGTCGCCGCCGTGGCGCCGCCGCTCGCTCTCGCCGCCGTGCACCTCCTCGCCGTCGCCGCCCGTGACGCCGCCACTCCTCTCCTCGCCGCCGCCGCCCGTGTGACGACGCCACCCCTCGCCACCGTGACACCGCCACTCCCTTCCTCGCCGCCGTGCACCTCCTCGCCGGGGACCTCCTCGCCGTCGCCGCCCGTGGCCGCCGCTCCCCTCCTCGCTGCCGTGCACCTCCTCGCCGTCGCCGCCGTGGCCGCCGCTCTCCTCCTCGCCGCCGTGCACCTCCTCGCTGCCGCCGCCGTGTGCGCCGCTCCCCTCCTCGCCGCCGCACCTCCTCGCCGTCGCCGCCGTGGCCGCCGCTCCCCTCTCGCCGCCGTGCACCTCCTCGCCGTCGCCGCCGTGTGCCGCCACTCTCTCTCGCTCGCCGTGCACCTCCTCGCCGCCGCCAGGTGTGCCGCCACTCCCCACCTCCCGCCTCCAACGCCGCCGCCTCCGTGAGCCTAGGCTCCATCTTCATCCATCGTTCATTCTTCATCCAATAATATATGTAATCTATTGGGAAGAAAATCCCGGTTAGTTTGGATCAGCACGATCTCCTGGGCGTCATCCAAGGCCAAATATTCACCGATAAAAATGTTAGAAGAAAAGAGAGTGTTTAAGTGAGTGATGTTGCAAAGATTTGTTACTTGTTCGAGAGGTGGAATTCACTAACACTGTCATAATGAACGATGGTAGCCTTTTGCGGATAATTCCAGTATAAATGATGATTCTGGTTTTCATATTGTTAATGCTTTCGATTGTGCACAGAAAGGGTTTGTGATGACTATTCACAACTATTTTAGATGTATTCTCGTAAATAGCTATATCATGGTTTTCATATATTATGGACCTAGTATACCTGATTATGGCCTGCAGGTGCATAAAGGAAGATGAAGTAATATGCATTGATAGATCGAAGTCCAAAGGAAGATGAAGTAATGCCTGCTTGTGTATTTAGATGGTGAAACGTGAGACTAGCTAGGGAAAAACGTTGAAAACATCGTTGTGTAGGAGATATTTGCAAGTCTATGTGCTCTAATTATCAACACTTGTGAAATGGATTTTTTTTCCTAAGTGGTCCTGTAATCAAGTTCTATTGTGCATATGTATGCTATTCTTATCTGCACATTATGTGAAATGTATGTGTAATCATATCTTACTAAGAATAACGTTACATGATACTATTCAATTCTACTTGAAATCCCAATTGAATGTTTCTATTCAATTCTATGCAGTCGAATGGATTTTCTTGGTGACGAGTTTTTGAGCGAGTTGTTCAGACAAGAGGCGGCCCACGCTACCCAAGCACCAGAGACGGCCGTAGCCACCCAAACCGGTGAGGCCGTCGAAGCCACCCAAGCCAGTGAGGAAGGCGAGCCTCTAAAGCCAGAAAATGCGATTGGGCCGTTCAGATCGACGTTCGGCGTGATCGTCAGGGACCACGTGCCTATTAGCTTTGCGAAATGGGACGAGGTACTGCAGAATCAAGAACACCCTATGGATGATATGAAGGAAGCGTTCACCTTCCTGAAGGGACCGAAGATAAGGTGAAAAGGTACACATTAAAGAAGATGGCAATGGCTTTTCAGACGTACAAAAAAGAAGTTGAACAACAAGTACGTCAAGAAGAATTTAGTCCCGACTTCAACAAGTACCCAAAGCTACAAGATCACCGGGATGAATTTGTGGGGTACAAAATTCACAGACTAGGTCGAACTTGGTGAAAGGAACAAGCGAATCAATGAAGAAGCAATACCACCATCGCCTCGGACACGGTGGTTACCGCAAACCCTACCCAAATGGGAGAAGAGGAACGTGACTTGCTGGTTAAGGGTGTCCACCCGCCACATTGGATTGGTCCAACAGATCGAGAAATTGGTTCTTCGGTCATAACGGCAGCCTTAGCGATGGCGGCAGGCCGTGTTTGGTGATCTGATGAGAGAAGTCGTCAAGAAGCTTCAGGGCGCGCACACCCGGTCGGCCCAAGGCTCCTTCGTGCCAAACAGGGAGGACGACGAGCTAACAAGGGCTCTCTGAACCCGAGCAGCACTGGGCGTGCAGGGCGTTGGCGTCGTCCGTGGAAGGTCGGGCTTAGCCCATGATGCGGAGACCTCAGAGTCGGTCGAGATCCAAAGGTCGACACGCACAACATATCAAGGACCTTCAAGACGAACCGAGAGCAACAAAGGCCAAGATACCCGATTTGGTCGAAAAGAGCGCAACTAGCCTTGAGCCAACATCGGGAGACAAGTCGGCAGAACCTCCGAAATCCGGACATCATCGGTCCCTCGGCGCGCGGAGCAATTGTGCTTCGGTGGGCTGGTGAAGTGACTTGGGCCCCTATGCGATGGGCGACATCACGCAAGCCGACACCATGTGAGTTGCACGTACAAGCACGGAACCTCTCATTAAAAAGCGGTGAAGGCATGGCTTTCTGGTGGAGCAGGCAGCTCATCCATGGTCTCGCCATACCGCTTTGGGCTACTGCGAAGGTCTCGATGGGCGAGGTATGCCAGGGGGCGAGGATCTTGACCTCGACATTGAAGGAGGTGGCGGAGCACGAAACTATTAGATCTTGTACAGTTTCATCGCGTGGTGCAAGCGGTTTATAATTTTAAAGACAACGTCGCATTTCCTCTCCACGGTCTCCAGCGTCACCTCCACAACCTTCTGCACTGATAAGACGCCCCCCAGAAGAAGCCCGTCTCCTTAGCTAAGCCCTGCACCAGAAACTCCAACTCCCACATCGGCCAAGGCAGGCCCCCCCAATCAGCAAACAGCTCCAAGTAATGTACCAACCAGGTCGGATAGGGGGCCAGGACTTCTCAAAAAGACACGGTCCACGTCCACGTCAACAAAATCCAAAAGAAAATCACCTCCGAGGTCACCTCATTCTTCGCGAAGAAGCCATCTCCACCGAGGGTCCAGCCCTGTACGGACGAATGGCACAAAGCTAGGAGGGCTATCCTATCGTTGAAGGACATCATAGATAAACCAGAAAGGTCGCCCGTGTCAGACTACGAGTGCGTCTTGAGTAAGACAGCCGACAAGGAGACGCCATCGGAGCGGACGGCGGAAGAGGTTACACAGGATGAACAGTTTCTCGATGATCTTGGCCTTGATGCGAGATCGGTATTGGGCCTCAAGGACATCTGGTTGCGGAGATAGCATGGAAATTTGTACATGGTGCGTCATTTGTGAGGCGTGAGGAGCTCCCCGACTAACAACGAAGATGCGGCAACTCCATGAATGGTATTTGGCGCGGCCAACCATGGTTTAGATGCGATATCGTCGAGTTCAAGAAACTCATTACTTCCGTGGGGACAACGAGTTCTTCGTCTAATGGGAACCTCTATTTGATCTATACCAGGGTAGGGCCCTAAACGTGAGCATGTTGAGTTGCTGGACTCTGTAAGTGTCTTATTCATAAATTTTGTCGTGCGCGCCCATATCTTTGTAACAATCCCCAAACCTAACTGATTTCTTGTTGTGTAGAATGGAGCTAAAACGATGCCAAACCGAGAGAATTAATTATGAGTTTGGCTTTCTCGACCCAATAGTGATCAATGAAAGCGGTTAGAGATAAACCGAAGAGAAAGCAGAGCACATATACAACGGGTTCATGGGACAAAGATACAAGTCAAAGATACTTCTAGCTTATGATTTTGAGTATGTGTTTTCTTACCGCCTCGTTATAAATTTTTTCTTACCATGATGTTAAAAGTACTAACTACTACGCTAACATATATATGTGCACTTTCACTTTGCCCTTTTATTATCGAGGTAGATCGTAGCACGATCCGGGTTATGGACTCAAAAAAAAACCCCGGCAAAATACAAAGACTTCTTGGCCATGCTCAACCGGTACATTGTCGTTCCTTTCATTATCACACTTGTTTTCTTTCTCTCGGTTTGAAGCCAACTCTAATCTGTATAACTCATAATCACTTGTGTAGTGCCTTCAAAGATTCCAAAAGAAAAACGTTGGAGAATTTAAGAAAAAATTTGAGTTGCACCTCGCTAAATATGTAAGTATATCGTAATGCTAGCTTTATAGTTAGTTCACTAAATTTCTATGCAGTTATTTCACGTTCTACAACTTTTTCACCACAGGTCTTGCATCAAGCACCGGGAAATAATTTGTGCGGCTACTATGTATGCGAGATGATGCATCACTTCATCGGAGGCTCTGCTACCTCTACGAGAAAAGGAGAACCTTTTGGAGTGAATACTTATAATTTCTATCTTAATAATGCCTAACTATTCCAGACACCTCTATAAATCCAAGGATTGATTAGTTAATTCCCTAATTAATGACAGATCCCTCTAAAATTGGCGAAGAAAGGTTTGGAACAAGGTCCGGAACTCTCGGCGGTCTTGGTGAAAGCAATACAAGAGCAACTCATGGCTTTATATTAGCCGAGGTCGTGGCTCCAATGGGCGAGCATCATCACCCTTTTTCAATAAGATTCGAGCAGACCGTTCGAGAGGAACCGATCAACCGTCAGGGTCAACATCTAGGTCTACCAAGAGCAATCCACATAGATGATCCCGATGAACAAAAACATGTGTACTTGTAATTATGTGTACAACAATGTGTACTTGTGATACTTGTATATATAGCCCAGTTAGTTAGCAATTGTAGTACTTATTAATTACTTATAATTAAATCAGCTGTAGTTAAATTTTAATGAATGTCCTTTCATTTAATAACGAGTTAACTGTGTATGAATAATTATATGAGTTTCAATTAATTGTGATTTAACACAAATATATACATGTACTTAAGTTTCAATTAATTATATGAGTTTCAATTAAATGTCATCCAGCGGGCAAAAAATAAAAATGACAACACCTTCTACTCCCGGTTGGTAGAACCAACCGGGACTGATAAGTCATCCAGCGGGCAACTAAAAAATATTAAAACACCTTTCAGTCCCGGTTGGTACTACCAACCGGGACTGATAAGTCGGCCTCCAGTCCCGGTTGGTAGTTCCAACCGAGATGGATAGGCTGCCTCGGGCGCCCCCAGCTCCTAGGCTTTTCAGGGGCCTTCGGTCCCGATTGGTGGCTAACCGGGATTGCAGGCCCCCTGCCATCAGTCCCCTGGGATTATCCCGGTTTGGAAACCAGGACCGTAGCCCATTCCCAACCGGGATAAAATCCCTGTTCCCTGGTAGTGGCTATAGCCTATTGCTATTCACAATCCGGCACAAATGATAGATACATACCACAACCCTTTTGCCCTGGTTCAGCATCCTGGGATATATATATCACCCATTCTGAACCAACACCATTATTTTACAACAGCATGACCGGCCAAAATGCAATTTAATAAGAACAACTCGTCTGCCTGATGAGATAATCAATAGTTGAATGGAACATGATCCATAAGAACAACAACACGAGGCATAAACTAGACTAGGCTAATGAGATAAGTGTACCGTTGAATCACTACATAATAAGCTATCGAAACTCATATATATGACAAATGTGATCATCTATTTGCCCAAAATACAAATGAATTAAACAAATCCACTCATGTGATAGAAACATGCATGTATGTATGCATGCATTACCTTGAACGAAGAAACTCTTGTAGGGATATATGTTGTCCTGCATGTTGTGGTCAATCAGCTTCTTGAATTGCATGGTCTCTAGCTCCAGCGCAAACGTCCCAACCTCTGTCCTGAGGAAAACCACTCGGCCATCTTCATCCTGACCCAGCATCCGGACAGGCATCTCTCCTACTAGTGATGGTTGCACAAGCGGCAGCTGCTTGTCCAGATCCACAACCCTTCGAAGCTCCCATTGTGCGGCGACGCCGCCGTCTCCATGGCCGTCGGCGAGGTGCGCCCAGAGGTGCAGGCTGTATTTCATGAAGGTTGCGAGGCCGAGCACGCCGTCCTCCATGATGAGCAGGTTTGCCTCGCAGGCACTGAGAGCTTCCGGCGGCATCGCGATCTCGTTCATGGTGTCTGTGTCCATTTCAAACGCAAGGATCGATTCGTTGATCAGTGTCCAGTAGAGGACGTTCCCGACGAGAACGCTTGGCGGCGACTCGATCAGCGACGAGACCTCGCCGGAGGCGGCCAAGCTCCAGTTTTCCTCCTGGGAGCAGTATACCGACACGGTCGCGGACACCTCGTCGTCTTCGATGGCCACGAAGATGACCTGGAACGGGCAGTCCGTGGCGTGGTCGTCGCCGTTGCGGCGGCCGGTGCAGACCAAAGTGGCGTTGCTGGACTCGTAATCGACGTTGACGTCCAGTGGCGCTGGTATTTCCTGCTGGCGACGGGTCATCGGGTCCCAGACAAGGAAGGAGAGGCCGTCGGGGCTTTGCAGAAGGACTAGGCCGTGCCTGCTGTCCACCACAGCCCAGTCGGCGATGGGTTGGTCGAAGGCTGCGGGGCAGACATCGCCATCGCCGGCGGAGAGGAAGCTGCTGGGGAGGCCGTCCTCGTTGTGGAAGAACCCCAGCAAGGGAGGCCTCTCGTGGTGGCGGGCGCGGAAGCTGCTCAAAAAGGTGTGACTGTTGACGATGCCATGGAAGCGCTTGGCCACGAGGGAGGCGCGGAGGAGGTTGGAGGGGTGCGGTGGGAGGCGGAGGAGGATTTGCGCCACGACGTCGTCTGACACGTACGCTGGCGACTGCGGCGAGGTCCTACTCACGGACGGACGCGGGGGCGGTCCAACGCCCGTTGGACGCGCCCCCGTCCGATGCCTCGCGCTGGCCGTCGGATCTTCGTCCGACGGCCAGAAACAGATCAAGTACAAAACTTTGTTATTTTTGTATACCCGCGTATAAATTCATAAAAAATTCAAAAAAAATGTGAATATTATCTAATATGCATCATATTCAATACATATTATTTTTATATTTTTTTAGCTTAATATTTTATTAAAAAAGTGTTCTAAAGTATAAACTAGACCAAAAATTTTTATATAAAAAAATATATATATGTTTAATCTGATGCATATTAGATAATATTCATATTTTTTTAAATTTTTTATGAATTTATACACGGGTATACAAAAATAACAAAGTTTTAGACTTGATCATTTTTCCGTCGGATGAAGATCCGACGGCCAACATGAGGCATCGAGACGGGCGCGTCAATCAGCGTTGACCGCCTCCTCCTCACGACGAACCCATGGGACGTCGACAGCGGCCAAGAAAGAGTTTGGACGACGGCGGCGGCGGGGATCCGTTCCTGGAGCAGCAAACAAGCGAGAAAAGCAACAAGAGTCGACGACGGCGGTGGGATAGATGAGCCTAAGTTGTATTCTCTCCTGAGTCCTGCACTCCTGCCTGGAAAGATGACTCAAATGTCAAGTTGGTGGTAGCATGAACCAACTCATTCTTTTAATAAAAATGGAAGATATTCAAGCAATTAACCATCCCTTATCCTTTAAGATTCTTATCTTTCCTTTTTGTTTAGGTTCGACATTTATATTCCAACCTTTAAGATTCTTATGGGGCGTCTATCTTAAAATTGCCAAATGTTATATATATGCATGATAGGGAAAGGTTTTCCCACTACTATATATGTTTCTATGCATCTTCAAGACCGTTGGATTGTGCTTTGAGATCCGTGCACTCGATACCCTCCCTCTCTCATGTCATTTTTTTAAAAAAAACTTTTTTTTAGATTCTAGCCAACAAGTCTCTAATCTCTTTCTCCCTCTTTTCTCTGGCCTCCATGCATCCTCTTAGCCACAGTGCCTTCCTGTCGTTTGAGCCTTGCCTCAACAATGATGTCCTTGCCTCAAACCACTAAGCCACACCATGGCTAGAGTGGAGCCACGTCACATCAGCCGTCAAGTGGGGCATCGAAAGGGAGGAGCCTCGAACAACGGCTAGGTGCCATGGCCGAAGAGGAGTCGTGCATGCACTCGAGCCATCGAGCCATTCCACCATAGCTCTAGTGGTTGACAAGCAGGGCGTCATCATCGGGGATGTAGAGGAGGTCTGTGAGGAGGCATATCGACCAGCGCGAAGACAGCATGTCCAGAGTAGATGAGGAAGAGGGACTTGATTCAACAATTTAAGAAAATGGAGAGGCTTTTTGCCAAAATAGCATGAGAGAGGAGAAAAGGGTGTGCATGGATCTCGGAGCACAATCCAATTGCTCTCAATGTGCCTGAAACACATGTAGTAGTAGCATTAAATTCACTTTCTATATAGGTCCTATTTGGCATAGCTCCAGCTCCCAGCTCCACCTCAGATATGAAGTTTGTAGGCTAAAATAAAGTGATTTAAGTTTATATTTTTAGTTTAAAATGTAAATAAGATGACTCACCTAAACATTCTCAATGTACCCATAACTCCAGCTCCATGAATTTCTAAAATTAGGAATAGAGTGCTCTACCAACTCCATCAATTTTGGTGGAGCTGGAGCTGTGCCAAACGGGGCCATATAGTATTATCCACACCTAAGCCTAATGCGAGGCCGAGTCATACTCTTTTTTTTCTGCTTTGAATGGAGATGATTCATATGTCAGGTTGGTGGTATGCAGTAATATGGACCAGCTCATTCTTTTATGAAAGGAACATATTCAAGCAATTGATGCCTATTTTAAAATTACCAAATGTTACATATATAATGTTACCCAACGCCAACCTAATGTGAGGCTAAGTTCTACTCTTTTCTGCTTTGAATGGAGATGGTTCATATATCAGGTAGGTGGTAACATAGACCAACTCCTTCCAGAAAAGGCAGATATTCTAGCAATTAACCTTAGCTTAATTTCCTTTTGGGTGTGTTTGGCAGTGGGTGGGGAAGAGCAAGGGGAGTAAAAAGTAAATCCTACCTTAGGTCTCGAGGAAGAAACTTCACTTTGTTTAAGTGATAATTCTCCTTCCCCCTTCTTGTTTTCCTTCAACCAAACAAGCAGTTAACTTCCCTAAATCTAAATTTCCCATTCCCTAATCCTTCTTCCCTCCAACTAAATGCACCTTTTTGTTCAGATTCAACATTAATATCCTACCCTTTAAGATTTTTTTGGACGTTTACTTTTACATTGCAAGGCTAATTAAGTTCTATTATCTTTTACCTTGAACGGAGATGACCTATATGTCAAGTTAATGGTAACATGGATCAATACGCCTTTTATGAAAGGAAGATATTCAAACCATTAAACTTCTCTTTAACTTTCTTTTTTCTTTGGATTCAACATTAACATCCAAACCTTTAAGATTCTCATCGAAAATCTATTTCTAAATGTGAAATTTCACGATCCATCAAGAGGTGCTACCTATAATGGGGAATATTTTTGGAATTTTAGAAATTACCTTTTTCTTTCTACAACCCTCGCCGGCTGCAGCGCCGAAGTGCCACCGCTACCGCTAGCTGCTACACCGCCGTGCGGCCACCGTCACACAGGATGCGGCCCACGCTCGTGCACTGGCGTAGTTGTGGCCACACGATGTGGGCGAGGAGGCGGCACAGGTCATCGATGAGGCTGCAACGCGGTGCTAGGGTCGATGGCTAGGTGGAGATGCGGCATGTACAACCTAGCGATGAGGTGGTGGCGGGGCGGCGGCAAGGCTGCAGCGCCACGCGGGGCGACGGCCAGGCGGCGAAGGGCAGCTGATGAGCTATTGTGGAAGAGAGGGTGAGAGAGGGTGAAGAGATAAGGTGGGATAAGAAAATACCTAAATGCCCTTTGTGCCTAAGTACCTCCATAAATGAGGTGGTACGGTACCTCCTCTTGTGAGCCATTAGATCTAGCCTAATGGATGGTTCAGATTTAAGGTACCTTAAGGTACAAAGAGGTAGATGTACTATAAAAAATTCCTTTTTAAATTGTCAAATGTTACATAATGTTATCTAAGCTCAAGCCTAGCAGGAGTCAAGTTCTACTCTCTTCCGCCTTGAATGGAGATGATTTATGTGTCAGGTTGGTGGTTACATGGACCAACTTGTTCTTTTAGGGAAAGGATGATATTCAAGCAATTAACCTTTGCTTAACTTCTCTTTTTGTTTAGATTGAACATTAATATTCCAACCTTTTAGATTCTTCTAGAACGTCTATTTTTAAATTGCCATTACATAATGTTACCCAACCACCCTACCGTGAGACAGTGCAATGGTTTCCCTTCACCACCATCTTTTCCTTCGCAAAGAGATTCTTGTTCCTTTAATGCTCCAACACATTTCTTCACTGTTTTATTTCGGAATGGATTCTCGCCAAAAAGGGCCGGATTTTCTCTTTTTTCCCTATATCATTCCCTTTGAAGGGATGCTGTCAGAAATGGTGGAAAATGCAAGGTTCCCTTTATTTCGTTCGCTTCCCCATTCTCTACACTATATTCTTTCCCTATATTTAATTTTCATCATCTCTAACAACACCCCTTTGAAGAGAATAATATGGAGAAAGGAGAGAATTTCTTTCCTTAGGGAATGTGAGACAATATCTTCCGAAAGAGAATGGTTAAGAGAATCTGTTAGAGCTTTAAAGGAAATGAGATTCTCTTCACAAATGGAAAAAGGGAGGGAAAGGGAAACGGTTGATGATAGTCTACTCTCTTCTGCTTTGAACGGAAATGACTCATATATATGTCATGTTGGTAGTACCAAGAACTCTTTTAATAGGAAATTAAGGTAGATATTCAAACAATTAACATTTGCTTAACTTTCCCTTTGGTTTAGATTCAACAGTAATATTCCAGATTTTAAGAATTCTTCTCGAATGTCTATGTCTAAATTGCCCATTGTCGGATTTAGTCGAAGAACAAGGTATGTTCCGAGATTCAACAAAAAAAAATATCAATGAAAAGAGGCCTAAAGAAGCCACCGCACATTTTTCCAAAAATAATATTCCTTTTAATCTTTTGAGAAAATTACTATATATAATAATGTCGCTGGTTCAATTAGGTCACTGTCTATGTCAGAGTTTGAGCGGAGTGTCTCCAGTCGAGCTTATTTGTTCGTTCGATTGTGTAACAAATGATCACCCTTATATTTGAAGGAGTGGTCTTACCGACAGTATGCAATAATGCATGGAGTGTTGCATCACAATTTTATCTTGATCCGGACCTTCAAGTGGGATAATAGTCCTACTCTAGCTTTTTCTTAATGATCACCAAGAGTACAAATTAAATTAAGCCAGTGCACAACAGATTGATGAGAGCTAGCTAAACCTAAGAATCTAGCCTCGCTATAGGATGTTCTTCACAATAATTAAGGATGGCACAAAATCAAGACTTTGGCTACAATATCTTGAGATCTGGCCATCTGAATTGTGTTGAGTTGCGGATCAGTACGTATGTGCCTCTCTAGGCGAGTATTTATAGTCTGGATGTCCCCGTGGAAATAGTACTAGTTCTTTGCATGACATAAAGAAGAATGGTATATCCCAATCTACTTCTTTCCTCAAATGATATCCTGATTTTGACACATGGATAGGGATTCAAATTGCAAGTTAATTATAGCATAATTTTTCTACTTGCCAATAGCCCAGTAGCCTGGTTTACCTAAAGAGGCCCACCACGATCAACAGGGGAAGAGGCATGCCACCCCATAAATGTGATGGTCCATAACTTAGCCTAGGGATGAGGTGGATTAAAAGTATATATTCTAACCCAAGAGGCTCGATCAAATACTTGCAAGCAGCACCAGCTCTGGGATTTTAAGTGAGGCAACAATTGTGTAAAATCGGTTACGGGCGTGCACTCAAGCAATCTCGTGATGTCAGCCCCTTAGTTGGAGATCCAACAGGCATGTGGCAATGCTGACATATTTGCAAATTACCGTTTGCCTTAAGCAGCCCTCCGGTTTTGCATTTTTTGTGAAATCCCCCGCCCCTCCTAGACGTCTCTCTCCAAAAACCTCCTCCAGATGCATGGCACCACCCCTCATCTGTCGTCTCTGCTCTAGCCGCTTCTAGCCGTTGTCATCCCAGATGCCTCAGCTCCTCACCGCCCTAATCACCTTAGGCCCTCACCGCCCTAAGCCTCTCCGGCCCTCGCCGTCAAAGCCCTTACATCTCGCCCCCATATCTAAGCCAGTGCCTCCACGCGAGCTGAAGCCGCGCCTCCGCCAGCCGAAGCCCGATGTAGATGCAAGCGAGCCCTCGCGGTTGAAGCTGTGATATCTAGAGAGGGATTTGTATCCTCTGCTTTTTCACTTCTCTGTTGTTCCTCTGACGGTCACCTCACATTCCACTGCAGCCTCAAGATCTCTGAAGAACTTTGAACAAGAGAAAGAGCCTTTGTTTGGTTCGATGCCCGCCATGATGTCAATGCTTCTGATGTTTTCGCTCTGAGGCATCGCCGCATCGCTCTACCGTTATAGACACATATCGCTGTGCACCTCTACCTTTGCTACGGCAAAGACAGAGGATACGTGTCCGAGAGAAGGGTTCCGCCCTGAAGCTACCCCACAACGAGTCTCTCCACACAAGAAGCTATCGTTGTGACTCGCGGATCCCACCCTCCTGCTGTTTGTTGCTGCAATTCAAAACACAGACTTTGACTTGGGCTTTAGGTTCAGAACAGAGATAAAGATTTCAGAGTTTTGTCTTTGTTGATAAAATCTTTCAAATGCTATGAAAAAACAAGGTCCCGATTTGGTCTAATTGTTTTTGTAATTGTAGCAGTATGGATGCAGTTTCAAATTGTTTGACATAAACATGGATCTTGGATGAATAGTGTTAGGTCTACACTCTGGTGTACTGGTCTACAGGGGGGTGTAATCGGATCGGATATCAACTAAATCATATCCGGCTTCATTTAAATTTTTTCTGATTCCCGAATCAGATATTCATTTATCGGAACGGATATAGATAATGCTCTACAACAAGATAGGCGTTTAGGAAACGATGATTGAACGTCATTTTGTTTCAAATGAGACCTTCATTTGTAATAAAAGGAAATAAGATAAACTAATAGTATCGTATCATTCAATTTCATCATTTATAATTGAAGTTGTACAATGGTCTTCGTCTTGCCCAGCTCATTAATTTTTGTAATTATATTAATTGGTCTAGTACGAAACAAAAAAAACACATAAACTTTTTTGGATATTTCAGATTACCCGAATCCAAAATACTCGACTAAATCTCAAATCATATCTGAATCCGAATATGAAATTCTAATTTTAAATAATATCCGAATCTGAAAGAAATTAAACAGTCACCAAAATCAATTTCAAATGTTCTAGTTTTCATATTTAGTAAGCGGATATCCGAAAATATTTGAAATCCGATTACACTCTTGGTCTGCACTACATGCATTGTGAATTACAATCTGAATATAAACAGGACACAACACTTTGCAATACATTTTGCACGCAAATTATATTCACTAGAATTCCACTCTTATATATACATTCCGAATGATCACAGTTACATTCCAGCTGGGTCGAGGAGCGGTGGAGGTTGCGGGAGGGGCAGTGACTAGAGCAGGGATGGAGGGGGCGACGAGTTGGTGAGGGGCAGCGTGTGGGGATCTGAAGAGGAGCTGGCCAAGGGATCACCGTTGTTTTTATTTTGAAGAGGGAGCATCGCTCGGGAATGTAGGGGAAGAATGTTCGAGGTGGGAGGTGGGGGGTTTTTTTTTTTCAGAAAATAGTATCCCTGATTGGGGCTGCAGGCGGCCGTGGGATGCTTTGTCTATGGATGAGATAGCAAGATTGTGTGGGTGCACAACAGTTGCTGCCTTTAAGTAAATATCTGATTAAATGCCATGGATTAAGACAATTCATTAAGCTTCAAACATTGAAAGAGAGGATTATTGCAAATCTCGGCTCCCGAACTGTTGGGCTACCGTGAGACGTGCGTTTAACTACTGCATGGTCTACATGAATGGAACAACCAAGGACAAATCAAATGAACAAGATATATGGTCATCACTAATATTGTACGTATATGTTCAGAAATGAGGATTTATTCTAAAATTCCCAAAACCATATGACGATACAATGACTGCAACATTATATCAAAAAAAAAATCATAGCAAACACAAATAGAGACGATGGAGGCATGGAGCAGGAGAAAGAGGTGGAATTAATAGCAGAACAGAACCCATGCTTCATGGTATGGAGAGCTGCAAGTTTGGCTGCAGCCTGCAAGAAACGTCATGGAGTGTCGCTATACATGCCAAAGTATCCTACTTGTGGTAGGCTGTAGCTTCCATTTCCATCCTATTCTGTTGGTATCTAATTCTCTGACGTGCATGCGGCCGGGATCTTGTCCAGATACTTTGAGCATCAACAGCTCGCATGAACCTGCTTTCGCGGTGGTGGCTACCCAAGCCAGCAAGTAGCTAGCTAGGGCACGTATTTGTAACCTGATCCAGCAAGGAGATGCATGGCACATTTATTCAGACATTTTCCCCATCAAGAAAGGAGCCTAGATACTCCATTTTCTTGTGTTGTCACTCCATTCCCTTAGAGAAGCAAGCTACTTATTATGCACCAAGTCAACATATTTGTCAAATATAAACTATATATATATATAGTAAAAATACCAGGAGCCCCTGGGGGCCTGGGCTCCCGTTCTTCGGGCCCTCCGATCGGCTTGAATAAACGTGTGCATAAACGGGTTTTCTAACCTGCTAAACCCGCCTCTAGCACCGACATGTTTCTTAATTGGGGCGTTAATTTTGGGACCACATTCCATACCCGTCTGCACCCTGCACTCACGCCGGACGGCTGGTGGATCGAGCAGATCCCCATTTTGTTCCTCGATGCCGATTCCCAAATCCTCGGTGATTGCGCCTGCGATCCCCAAATTTCCTCGCCGGTCGCTGCCGATCCCGACCTCCCAATGATCCACGGCGCCCGCCCTCACGCCCGGTGAGCTACGGTGGCTCAGACCACGCCCACGGCCGAGCTACTCTGGCTGTTCCCCACGCCACACGGCCGGGAGCTACCGAGCTACGGCACCCTGTCACCACGCGTGATCCCGACTTCCCCAGCGAGCAACCTCTACACCGGCTTCTAGATATACTAGTGCGCACCTTCAGGTACACCTTCATGTAACATGCATTGTGATACCTACAGTCTCAACCGTATGGCATGCATTTGAATCCTATTTTTTCTTTGCACGCCAGTTTTACTGCAAAATGCCAAGGGTTCTAGTAGCTTCAAGCCCCAGACGTACAACTAGGCACATTTCAATTGGGGGTGGTCGCCGAATTCCAACTCCCAATTCAGATGATGATGATGATTTCATATGCCCGCCTGTTAGAAATATTGCAGGCACAAAGTATGTTCCTCCCACTTCTAGATGTGTGCCATCTTCAGTATCAAATGTCATTGATGATTTTAATGGAGAGAAGGAGATGCTAGTTAAAGAAATGGGTTTTGGGGGGTTGCTCAAATTGCCAGATATCACTACACATAGGGCTTTTAGCTTTTGGTTGCTGGCTCGAATTTGTTGCGATACCCGTTCAATTCAGACTGGAGATGGAATTCTGCTTCCATTCTCTGAAATTGATGTTGAGAAGGTGTTAGGTATACCCTCTATAGGTATTGAGTTGGAACGTCCATCCAGTGAAGTAATTATTAAGGTTAAGAATCTGATATGCACAAGATTGAAGGTAGATAACTACAAGAATGTCAACAAATCAGTTCTCGAGGAAGTACTTTCTAGAAAACACAGAGGTAGCATGTCATTAGAAGACAAGGATGCTTTCAAAACAGCTTTTCTCATACTTGTTATGACAAAATTTCTAGCACCACAGAAACTTCTGGACAATATTTGTCCTAACTATTTCATGGCTCTTCAAAATCCAAATGACATATCCAATTATAACTGGGCTGGGTATGTTTTGAATGAGATAGTTGGAGCGGCCCAAGATGTTCAACGGAAGATTTCACAAGGAGAAATAAGCAGCTATGTTAATGGATGTGTAATATTTCTACAGGTAAATTTTCCACAAATATTGTACCAAACGTTCCTACAAGCTGTCAATGGGAAGCACCCAATGGCCATTCTTACTGGTATGCTCCTTTATAATTCATTTTTTAGGGTATGTCACTCATTACTTCATGACATAAATCATAAATATATTTATTGACAAATTGTGACATGCAGACCAATCTAAAGCAATGGAGAATGCTATAAAGGAAGTTTTTCCAAACTCTGCTCAGTGGTGATGCAAGTGGCATGTCTTGAGAAAGGCAAAAGAACACTTGGGACACGTGTATAACCAGAGCTCCAACTTTAAGAAAAAATTTCATCAAGTTATAAACCATCCAAGGACTGTCGATGAGTTTGAGAATGCATGGGTTTCTTTAATCAATGAGTTTGGGCTCCATGATAATGCTTTTCTTGATAAGGTATGGACTGACCGAAAAAAGATGGGCTTCCCTATTTCAAAGATGTTTTTTTTGCCAATATGTCATCCACCCAGCGCAGTGAGTGTATGAACCACGTATTAAAACGATATGTGTCACCATCATGCACCATGCATACCTTTGTGGTTCAATACGAGAAGTTCATTTCCGACAGGATTGAGGCTGAGGATAGACAAGAGTTCATCACCGCACATGTAGGTTTTGATTAAAGTTTACTTTTCTAATACGTAGTTTAGTAAAAAAAACCTTGAAATAATATTCATACTTAACTTTTTATTCAGGAAAGTAGGCGTTCGATTTGTGGTTTTCCTATAGAGAAGGTAGCTGCAGCCATCTACACAAAAGCAATTTTTACAAAATTTTGTGATCAAGTGTATATGAGTGGATCATACATTATTGAGGAAATAAGAGAGGATGGCACATACATATTAGTACATGTCGATAGTGGGACGAGGGAATCATGGTCTGCACTCAAATTCAATGTTCATGCAAATCTGGATACTGATGAGTATAAATGTGTATGCAAGTTATACGAGCACATGGGCATATTATGTTGCCATATAATAAAGGTATGTGATCTCCCTAAAATGCAACACATTCGAACCAAGTTTCATATATTGAAACCTTCAATTTTTAGTATATTTAGCTTGAACGTACATACCCTCACTTTTTTTACTCAGTACTCCTATTTTTTTTTATATCAGAGTGAATACTCATATTTTCTTAAGTAATGCAGTACTCTTTAATTTATTTTAAACTGAGCTGCATACCTTATCAGGTAATGGCTCATGTGGGATGCACAAGTATTCCAAAGAGTTACATAAAGAAAAGGTGGACTCAGAATACTCGTCATGGAACTGGAAGCAACCACGATTCACTCACAAATGACAGAGACATTGCTGCTTCAAGGACACATCGCCATACCCTACTATTTCGGGCTTGTATAGAACTGTCATCCAAGGGGGATATTTCTATTGAAGCATATCACATAGCTATGCGGCATATATCGCAGGCAATAGAACATATTAGTACATTGGTCAATCCAGTAAATGCAGATCATACTTCACGTGCGCCTGACATTAATATGTCCATTGGCATAGAGGAAGGTCAATCTAACCAATGTGAAGACAACACCAACATCAGTGCACCTGATCGACGAATGAAGAAAGGCCGGCCTAAATCAAAGATGTATCAATCCCATATTGATGCACCAATTCGGAAACAACCTGTATGTTCTTTTTGTGCTCAGAAAGGACACTATAGAACTGGATGCCCAAATAACCCTGAAAACTCATCGAAGACCAAGCTACAAAAAGTCTGTCAGAAATGCAAGTTATCAGGACATTATGCATCTACATGCGGACGTGGAGTTTAGAGTTACCATCAAATTTTCAAATATGGCACGTGGTGTTCTATAATAAATGTCGCTACCTGTTTTGCTACCTACTCTGTAATAAAGGTCATAACTTGTTGCAATACCTTGTATTTTTCTCTAGGTATCGGTGCGTATGGTATACTTAGCATAAACGTACATACGCTCAATTTATTATTATGGGTATTGGTGCGTATGTAATACCCTCAATTACTCGTATTTATAGAGAAATGCGAGAATTTTTTTGCCTAAGCGTACATAAACTTCTCATTTCATACCTAATTTTAAATCCAACATAATGTGATATAGATATCCTAAGAAAAATACTTCTCGTATTTTTTTAAGAAATCAAAGTGTATGTGTATATTTAGCGTAAGCGTACAGACTCTCAATTTATTTCTCCTATACATGGTACAATACTCTTTTTTTTCGAAATCAGAGTACTTGTGTATATTTATAAATCGGGCCGTATGGTTATATTTAGCGTTAGCGTACATACTCTCAATTTAATTTTTTAGGACATACTTTTAATATTTTTAAGAAAGCAAAGTGTATGTGTATAGTTAGCGTAATCGTCAATTTTATTTCACCTCTACATACTCATTTTTTTAAAAAAAATATGAATACTCATGTATATTTATGAATCAGAATATATGGGTATATTTAGCCAGAACGTACATAATCTCAATTTTATATTATTGGACATACTCATATTTTTTTAAAAATGGAACTGCAAGTGCTTATCGAAACTTTCTTATTTTATTTTTTTTCTATACATACTCGTACTTTTTTAGGAATCGGAGTACTGGGTACATTTTGGTTGAGCTTACATACTCTCAATTTTTTAATACATACTCGTAATTTATTATTGGAATTACTCATATTTTTTAAATAAAATATATTAAAACCTTCAATTTTGAGTATATTTAGACTGAACGTACGTAGCCTCACTTTTTTTTTTTTCTCAGTACTCCTATTTAGACTGGATACATCTTTCTCGCCTACAGCATTACCTTCTTGATCATACATCAGCATTATTGCAGTTTCTGGTGCTAGATCCATCAGCTTGGTCAATAGCCTCGGAGGTCTATTTTGCCTAAACGTACATACACTTCTCATTTCATACCTATTTTTAATTCTAACATAACGTGAGATACATACCCTAAGAAAATACCGTTTATGGGTAACTGAGCATTAAAATTCAATACGTACATACACTTGCCATTTCTAACCATCACACAGTACGTTCAAATTCAAATTGGAGACATACCTATAACTAAGCATTAAAAGCATTAGTACATTCCATATCAGCCATTTCCAACTGGTAAACCCGTTAACATTTACCCCCAATTAGATGGCACGTATCTTCATGCAATCCAACGATTAGGAAGTAGGGAGCCTAGGCCCCTAGGAGTCCCAATTCCGCTTCATATATATATATATATATATATATATATATATATATATATATATATATAGAGAGAGAGAGAGAGAGAGTAATGCTATCGTTAGTCGTGAAGTACGGGCGTCTCCGTGCTTCGCGCTGTGTTTTTTGAAATCTGAGATTGAAAACGATCGATCCGAACCGTCCATCTTCTTCGTCTTGTTGAAATATGGTGTGACTATGGTCAGCCGCGGCTGACGGAGGCTTCCGTCAGCCGCGGCATTTTTTGCAAAATTCGATCCGAACCGACCATCTCCTTCGTCTCGCTGAAATCTCACTACTGACAAAATTTCACATTTTTTTGATTTTTTTTCGTATTTTTGAAAATTCATGATCTAATTAGTTGTGGACCGTCCAATAATCCCGGATTTCAAAAATACGAAAAAAATAGTAAAAAAAATCAAAAAAATATGAAATTTTGTCGGTAGTGAGATTTCATCGAGACGAAGGAGATGGTCAGTTCAGATCGTCAAATTCGATCACGGATTTTGCAAACAAGCCGCGGCTGACAGAGCGATCCGTCAGCCGCGGCTGGCCATAGCCTAGCGCTATATATATATATATATATATGCTCCATGATCGAATACCTTATGTTGTGCTTTGAGATTTGTGTTGTTTGGCATGTACATCTTTACATACCTACTAAATAAAATATTTGAAACGTCAAACTCCAAAAAATTAAATTCATCTTCAGTTTGAACTATATTTATCTTAAATTTAATTTAAATTGGAATTAATTTTTTTTTAAAATTTGACGTCTCAAATCTTTTTTTAGTGGGTATATAAATATACAAATACCAAACATCACAAATCTCAAAGCGCATCTAGTGGTAATGGATCTCCATGGAGCCTTCTGTAATTTCCCCATATATTGCTTTGCAAAGCACACAAGCTTCTATGTTTTGCACGGTATTTGCAAAATCTGAGACTCTAACGGTTGATCCAAACTGTCCATCTTGTTCATCTCATTGAAATCTCACTACCGACCATATTTTAATTTTTGTACTATTTGTTTTATATTTATGAAAATCCACGATCTAATTAGTTGTAGAGCCTCCAATAAGGCTAATTTTGAAAAATATGAAATAAATAGTTAAAAAGTTTTAAAAAATTTAAAATTTTTGGGTAATGAGATTTCAATGAGATGAACAAGATGGATGGTTCGGATCGGCCGTTTAAGTCTCGGTTTTTTCAAACACAGTACAAAGCAAAGAGAGATCCGTGCTTAATTTGCAAAGCACCAAAACTATATATATATATATGCATGTATGCATGTACGTGTGTGTATATGTATATATAGATAGATAGATAGATAGATAGATAGAAACACACACTACCTGTGGATCGTATATTGTTGTACGTGAGATCATGACCAGGCGTATGTTGCCCATCCAACAAGGAGGCTAGCTGGCAGGCACAGGCACAATCTGATAAGGTATGGGTGTTCTCCTGGGTTTTAAGCAAGCTATTGGTAATGATACTCCAACACTTGCTTGTTTTCCCTTTTCATTATTCATTTTGGAAGCTTCCTTTGCTTCAATGCATAATGCCCTAATTTTACCTGCATCGATCACTTCATGATATAGACCAGTATAGTGTCGAAACAACTATTGATAACCTGCATCGATCACTTGATATAGTCCAGTATAGTGTCGAAACAACTATTGATATATCAAATTATGCAAAGTACTTTATACTTTGAGATAAATGATATATGAGAAATATTTTGTGACTTGTTATTTTTTTTGAGTTAGCTACGGTATATATGCACGGTGAACCGCATAAAACAAAATAAATCTGTTTGAATTAGATATATTTTACTTTTTTATATTGATATGAGGAGATATATTATCTCTTTGACTAAACAAGCATGGTTCTATCAAAAGATAGAAAAGCACAATATATTAATTTTTTCTCTTAGTTTTTAGGAGAAAGTCCATTCGTTCCTGGTCCTTCAACTGTGGTCTTTGATTGCTTTCGATTCCTAAATTACAATACCAGATAACAGTGTCCTCTCATTTGTTTCCATTAGTTGAGAACCGGTGCTCCTCTATGCCATCTATAGGATTAATTAATGTTAGATGAAGATTTCATTTCTATTGAATTAGACTACTTGTCTTCCGTGGATTACATCGAACCATAGGTTTTTCGCGTGAAGTTTTTTTCTTTATTCTTTGAACTATTTGGGAAACATTAGCATTTTCATATAAATAGAGAAAATTCCTTGAAATGACAAAGGTTTTTGTTCTACTCCAGTTTACAAACCAGATGCAAGGCTTTATTGCTTGTGGATAACGCAAGAACCTTATCTGTTCACTTTACTCTGAAAAATGTGGCCTTGGTTCCCAGGAAGTGAACCAAATAACTTGGCTTCATCATTATTATTGCTAAATCTTTGGCAATACATTATCGGGAAAGGTATAAAAGTGGTAAGTAAGAAGGCGATGCATGCCTGTTCCACTATAACTTTGTCGATCAAAAGCACAATATTGAAAACGAGATGCACACCTTCAGTGTGAGGCCCAGGAGCATCACAATCGATCAGTCTCGAGTGATTTTGTACGATGTAATTAGGCAGCACTAAGTTGATAAAACCCTTTCGAAATTTATCCCAGAAAACAGATTTAAGCTTGTTTTCATTAGGCATCAATATAGCATTAAATTGTTTTTGGAACAATTTAGCATTAATTTGACGGAGTGCCCCTATCCAGCAAAGCATGGCCAGCCGGCTATTTTTTTTAACTAATGGCAAAGGCTCTACCTATGTATTATAGAAGGAAAGGAATAACTTGAAAGGCTTGAAGTGTTTTACAGTGTATTATACATGGCAAAAACTCTATCTACAATCAGAGACGATGCGATGGAAAACTTGGTCCGTCAGTTTCTCCATATTCTAAAAGATTCTCCTGTTGCGCTCATTCCAGACATGCCAGAAAGTGTGTGCAAAACGATATCATCGAAATCCCTCCTACGATTTTCTTGGAGAGCATCTCTATGGCTCGTCCACCAGTCTAAAGTGTCTGATTTTCTTGAAATATAGGCAAATGCAACCCTGCCAACACTTTTTTCCACATGTTTTTTGAAAAAAGGGCAGAGCAAGAGCATGGAGAAACTGTTTCCAACTGTTGTTGGCATAGGGCACAAAAATTGTTATGGGACCATTCCGCTCTGCCAGTCTGCCGTTCGCCGTTCACCTATTACATAGACTTCACATTGCGACGCCGTTCGCCTCTTCGATCCGAAAGTGGCCCCTGTTCATACCGGTACATGATGAAAACGATATATATATATAGTAACTTCCTTCATAAGTGTGAGTGATTGATTGCGATATGGTCTATCGCTGTTCATAGAAATCATCGCACGCATTGATCTCCCACGTCCATGATATGACATTTTCTTTTTCTTTTTCTATTTTTCATGGCCTTCAACTGGCAGCTGTGACATTAATTAATATATTAATATGTGATCAAGAGAAGATTTCCTAATATTAGAGGCTAAAATTGGCCAATTGGGTGCCCCGCTTTCGTTGAAATTTTCTTCAGAAAAATATATCTTTTTTAAATAAGTAGGAAAGGGGTGGATCTCCAATAAACTAAATTTATAAGAAATGCACTACGCCATCTATAGATAGCGATGTAGACAACCTCTCCAATGGATTAGCTATAACATTGTCTATAATATTAAATCTTGGCCACATGTAATAGATAATAAGTCTTGAAATCGCTTATAGCACAGTTCAAAAGTTAGTAGTAATCGATCTATATCTCTCCTCCTTTTCTCTTTTTCACTAAGAAAATCTTTGAGTTGACACTCTTATAAATTAATTGAAATGGCACCATTGGAGATGCTCTTAGATATATCTAACTATGATGTATTGGGTAAACGCTTATGCTTGAAGCTAAATACAGGTCAAGCATCATGTTTCATAGACAACATTGCAAGATCTCTATTAGTAAAAAGCAAGGATTGGTCCTATCCTTCTACATCTTTTGCATTTTATTCCATGCAGCCTCCCAATTCCACGCATAGCTAGGTTCCTTTTCTTAAAAGTGTTTTAGCCCCTCAATTTTCTTGATTTCTTGCATAGACCCTGCGAAGCATGGGCTGCTGGCCAATATTCTAAAAAGAAGAATCCTTGGTGCGTCATGCAAGAACCCAACCTCCAAGGCCATTCCATTCTTTACACGTTGTTATCAGTACACCACTACATTTTTACAAATTAAATCGCAGTACTCTTTTGGCTTCTTCACAATGATACATGTCAATAAAATTAAATATTTCCATATGCCTTCAACGTTCGATTGGATAAAATCCTTTCCTGAAGAGAAAGGAGAGAGAAATCTCTTCGTGAAGAGATTGCCGAAGAAAATCTATTGGAATGCTGAAGGGAACGGGAATCTCGTCGTGACAGGAATTGGGGATGGAAAGGGTAAGGATCGGAGATAGTCTCAAAACACCGCAGGCACGTTTGGTTTATAGCTCTGGATAGCCACACCAATGTAAAGGTCATGGCCAATCCAGGGCATGACCTTTTAAAGGTAAAATTTTTGGCATTTGGTTTGAAGCCAACAAAGAATGACCAATGAAAAATTTAAAATAATTCAAAATTTTAAAAAATTGAAAAGTATTTAAAATGGGTTGCTTATTATTTTAGATAAATTATGAAATTTATTTTATGTAATTTGGATACCGTATGAAATTGATGTAAAAATGTGAAGTTTAATCGGAGTTAAAAAAAAATTAGGGAAGCGTGCCTACAACTAGCACCGAGCGGGAGGCTACGCGTGGGCCTGAGCGTGTGGGCGGAAGGCACGACGGCGCAGGCGCCAGATTTCTGCGTCGTCGCCTCGGCCGCATGTGAAGCACAAATTTGAGGACGTGCCAAATTTTGGCGTTGACAGGGCGCGCGTCGACTACCATCCAAACACACGCCAATTTCCGAGAACACGCCAAAATTTTGGCAGGGCGAGCCGTAGCTATGATCCAAACACGCCCCGCATCCGCCGTTTTCCCACCGGTCCGGGAGGCTGCACGTCGCCGGGATCCCGTCCGGATTCGCTCGGCAAACGAGCAATGGACCCGTCGGACATTTCCGAGGGCTCAACCGTAAATAAACCGCAACCTCAGTGGCAGCCTCGAACACCATACATTCTTTCCCACCGAAGGAGGAGACAGCGACGTCGCGACGACACGAGGCGGCCAGGAGGGTCTCGCCGTGACGATGGCCCGAGGGTTCGACGGCGACGCGGCACGAGGAGATACTACTATTGAATGATTCCGTCCCCGGATTCGTGGCTTCGCTTTTCTTGCACTATAAAATCCGGGGAGCTGAGAGGGTGAAGCCCGGCATTTCCAAGAAGTCAGAAGGTGGAAGTAGCAAGGCGGAACGGAAAGGGGGTGAATTTGGGCGCCGGCGATGTCGTCGTCGTGGAACTCGGTGGGGCTGGAGGTGCTGTACCAGGTGCTCGGGTGGATCGCCTTCTTTGCCTGGTCCTTCAGCTTCTACCCGCAGGTCATCCTCAACTACAAGCGCAAGAGGTGAAATTTTTCTCTCCCCTGTTCTTTCTTTCCTGTGTTGTTTATGCTTGGTCTCCCCATTTCTTGGGTGGTGAACTGAGATTTCTGGGTTCTTGGTCTGGGCATTTGGGAGTTCACTTAAATCTCTAGATAGTTAGTATTGATCTTTAATTGTGAGTAAATTAGTGTCCTTGGCTCCCTTTCTCGTGTATATGCCTTGATTTGGGGGAGACGAATCAAAGACTCCTCTTCATTTACTGACCTAGTTTCATCTGTTTCTCATATTTATGCTGTAACTTTGCAAGACAGGAAATGGTGGTAAAACTTTTTGAGCACACGCTCTTCTGTCTAAGTCAAGTGTTTACTGTCAACTGTGGAGTACCCAGGAAAAAAACTTTCATTTATAGTTGATGCTGAGTGTTGTCTTCTGCTGCGGGAAATTCTCAGAATTGTCTCCATTGCTTTGCTTCTGCCATCAAATTTTGGTCCAATTAGAAGGTGGCATGTGTGCAAATTATAGGGAAGGCAACAAAACAAAAGTTAGAAAGTATAATGAATATTTTGCAGTCTGCATATAGTAGGACATGTGGTATATAAAAGGGTTGCTCTTGGTGCTTAAAAACACTTTCCGCTTTGCTGTTCATCACGAATCTTGATTGTGGGATGAGAAAGATGCTTTGAGAATATTCGAATCAAATTGTGCACAGGTTATTTGAAACAAACTGTGCGCAATTCTTGCAATTACGGCTAGATCGATATCATGACCGACCAAAACTAGTGTGGCCTAAAATTCTCATCTTGCCATCTTGGAGCTGCCTTAAATTCATGCCTTTTTGTGTTTGTAGTTACAATAGAAGCACAGCATGCAGTGTATTCCTCAGGTTTTCTTTTTGTCAGAAACTTAGATGTATCCACTTATTTCAGTTGGTTGAAGAAACAATAATGTTACAAATCCATAGACCTTAATAGACTCTTCTAGAAACACATCTTCGAATAAGTTGTGGTTGTTATGAGATACAGGTATGGCGGTGCGCAATTAATCTTATAATACCTGTTTTCTTGTTGGCAGAATGCTTTTATCTGTCAGGTTCACAGTGAGGTATTTTACACTTGATGAGTGGCTTGTAAGGAAATTTCTTTATGTTGTTTGTCTGCATCTCTAGATGCAAAAAACGTCTCTTCTTAAATGTATCTGATTTGTTAGGAAACTTTAATCCTCAGGCTGCATACTTCTTGCCCTACATACCCACGACATTATTGATGAACCGTAAGATTTTTAGCTGACCAGAGAAAAACCCATTACATTTTTTTATACAAATCTATTTCCTAAATTAGGGTGCTAATATGGTGCTCCTTACATCTGTTTCAACATTTTTTTTAATAAAAGTAGTAGTTCGAAGTATATTTTAGTAATGAGTCAATCCGACTCAATTAGGCAGAAGTGTAAATTTGTAAAGTCTTTGATCAGTGTTTTTCCTTGCTGAAATTGACCTTTTAGTATTTTGTCTGCACATTGTTTTGACTTGATTTACTCATCATTTTGAAGGGTTTGCATAAATGCATGTCATTCCACAGCTGGCAGCTGTAACACTTTTTCAGTATTTTGCTTGGAATATTGAAGTTCAGACCTTTTTTACTTTCTATTGCATTTAAAAATTTGTTTGGCGCCACCAAACAGTTCAGGCTGATAATGATCAAACACACACACACACACATATATATATATATAGAGTTGGGCTACGGTGCTTCGCGAAGCACGGATGACGCCGTGCTTCGCGTTTAGTTTGAAAAATCCGAGACTCAAATGGCCAATTCGAACCGTCTATCTTAATCTTGTCATTGAAATGTTTCAGACGACCAAATTTCGTATTTTTTGAATTTTTTGCTATTTGTTTTGTATTTTTGAAAATCACCGATCTAAGTAGTCGTGAAGCGTCCAAATGGCTGGTTTTCAAAAATACAAAACAAATAGCAAAAAAATTCAAAAAAAACGAAATTTGGTCGTCTGAAACATTTCAATGACAAGATTAAGATGGATGGTTCGGATTAGCCATTTGAGTGTCGGATTTTTCAAACTAGATGCGAAGCACGGCGTCATCCGTGCTTCATGAAGCACCGTAGCCCAACTCTCTCTCTCTCTCTCTCTCTATATATATATATATATATATAAAATATGTTTTATCATTCAAGTTCCATGTTCTGTGGTTTAACTGAATTCATCAATTGCAGTGTCGTAGGTCTGAACTTCGATTTCCTGGTGTTGAACTTAACAAAGCACTCGTCCTACCTCATATACAATGCAGCTCTATTCTTCAGCTCCTTCATCCAGAGACAGTATCATGACAAATATGGTGATAAAGAGGTCAGACATCACTGCCTTTCAAAGTGTTTTTCTTTTTTCTGCTGTGCTGTTGATCAAATGTAAATAGCACTGCATAAATTCTGCTAGTTAATAGTGGGATACAAGCAAAGCTACTTGACTGAGTAATTGTCTTTCGCTGTTTAGCATCACATCCAACCTGACACATGCTATCCTGACATTATTATTTAATAACTTCATCTTAACAATGATAAAAATAGAGTTATCATGATCTATTGTAACAAATGGTTGCTGTTCTAGTTGTATTCATTCCTGGAAAATTAGAAAGCCAAATAGGTCTGGTGGGTGGTACTGGTAAGTAGCACATTTCATCCTAATGATCAGAAGACAAATTATTGCCTGCATCAATACTTCTATATAATATATACAACAAACTGCATGATTCAATTTGGATGCTACAAGTCTATAACATGTGCATGGTTCTATATGTGGTTGGTTAAACTCATGCGCACAACTTATGAGAGAGGGACGCAGGGAGATCATTTTATCATCTTTATGGTAGTTCTGCCATTGTACTATATCTAGATCCTTAGCTGAGGGTTATGACTTTCTTATACGTGTTTATATTTTTGTGCAAGATTGAGGTAGAGAGACCATTTTAGTATCTTTACATTAGTTCTGCTATGGTACCAGATCCTTATATGCGGCTACGAACTTTCCTTCAGCATGTTATCAAACTTCAATGTCTTTTAACATCTTAATTCATCCTCTGACATAATAACATACAAGCAAGACAGATGGACTGGGCATACATGCATTTCGTTGGCATTTAAGTCCATCAATATGAACAGTATGCTTAGGGCTCTTTTTGCTGACAAGTATGCTCTGCTCTTTATCAATGCACATGTGCTTGCATGATTTTATTGCAATTGTCTGATTGGCTACTTGCACAATTCCATACTAGCTGATGTATCAATAGCACATGATCACCACACCTCTGAAAACTACCAAATTTGTCGACATTGTACATTTTAAAGTATTTGTAGCTAGTTTCCAAAATTCCTCCGCTACTGGACAAAAGAAGTGTGGTAATGCCGTATGTTTTTTTTAGGGAGAATACCGTATGTTGTACTGTCACTAACATTCACTGATTTCTGTTGGAGGCCATATAAGCCACTGATGCAGTTTAGGAAGTCTGTACTTATTTATTTTTTGTAGTTACCATCCCCCACCATGGGGTTAACACGACAATTAACTACACATAGATTGTTATAGAAAGTACACTAACCTGTGTTGGACCAATGCTGGAAGCCTTGAACTGCGTAAGCGTCTGAAGCATATCAAGGAAGTGCCAACTTTGTTTTTATAAACATCATATTTCTCATTTAAAGAAAGTTGAAACACACTTACACACATGGAATCTTTTTAGTCGGTATAATTGTATTTTACACCTGTTCATGAGAAAAAGAAGCCACACATCTATATTCTGTCATATTTTACTTGACACTAGAGCATCTTTGGCGTCGTTTGTCATCTTACGAACTACTTCTGCAATTCTCGAATAGACATTGTTTTAAAATATGTGCAGTCAATGTTTTAAAATTTTTCCAATTTAAAATATTTATATTTGTTACATGGAAATCATATTAAGTACTTTCATGTATCATTATATATTTTAATAACTTTCTGCTAATATATAATTAATTATTGGTTAAAGTTATGTATTGGAGGTTGTATCGAAATCCAAAACAATAAAGAACAAGTAAAAAATATTAGTGTCAAAATTGTAGTGCCTAAGTGCTAAATTCTTAATTTATAATTTTGCGCAGATGATTCCTGTTGCTGCAAATGATGTTGCTTTTTCTCTACACGCGGTTGCACTGACAGCTTTTACCGTTTTTCAAGTATTCATCTATGAGGTTAGTTAATCTGTCCTGTGGGGGCTGGTTAGTTCTCTTCTAACGATATCTTGCTGTCTTACACTTAAGCGCCCTGAATTTTTGAACTTGAAACTTGCAGCGAGGGAACCAGAAAGTCTCCAAAGTGTGCATATCAATCTGTGGTATTGTCTGGACCGCTGCTTTGATATGCCTCATTATAGCTTGGCCAAAAAGTAATTGGCTTTGGCTTATTGATGTGTTTAAGTAAGTTCTCTTCATCTTCACTGTTTGTAAATCCTTTTAGTTTTGACTTTTGTAGGAGGTAGTCCTGGTTAGTTAGGCTAGCTAAATGTTTATGATTTAATATATCCTGCTCCTCGTAGTGAAACTGGGACTGATTTTTCACCTAATCTTTGTGAATTTCAGTTCAATACAGGTTGGCATGACAGCAATAAAGTACATCCCTCAGGTAGTACTACTTTACTTTCTTGTCATGTCATTACTTTAGTGATAGGTTGTCATGTCTCTTACTGTGGACAGAGAACTTATGTAGGACAAAAAATGGGGCTAATTAAAACAGAAGTTTAACATGATATGTCCAGATCCAATAATCAGCAGTTCATAGGACTTGTGAATCCCCTGTATCAACAGATATAAATATTGTAATGTTTCTGTTTGCTTTTTACCTTAGGCCATCATGAACTTCAAGCGGAAGAGTACAATAGGTTGGAGTATTGGCAATATTATTCTTGATCTTACAGGAGCGGTGCTGAACTTTTGTCAGATGGGTGTGCAATCCATAGATCAACGTAAGCTGCATTTTTCATTTAATTGAAGTGCATGATTTATGTTACAATCATTGGGTCTTTTCTGACTGAACAAATTGTGTTGCAGACACATTGGTGAATTTCTATGGAAATATTGGGAAAACCCTTCTTTCATTGGTGAGCATGACTTGTAGTTTTATTTAACTTTCTGGCAACAAGTCCTCACAGTAAAAGTTTTCTTGCGTGCTAATTGGATTGTCATGCGTTTGGTTTTGTAGGAAGTCGTTTTCTTTGATGTTCTATTTATAATTCAACACTACGTGCTGTACCCTGTAAAACGAGACGAGAATGGTAAGGCTATTATTTCTGAAAGGGTAGCTCCACTTATCAGGCCGTCAGTCAAGCCTGAAGAAGATAATGTATGATATGTCTATATTACATTACTACACGCTGTGTGGCTTCGATTATTTTCTTTAGGGTCCTAGTATTATGCATTCAAATGAAAGAGAACACATACGGTTTCTTGTATTTGAAACTAAATACTGTACGTATTTGGTCAGACTACAAAAACATTGATAAAACAGCCCTTTCATTCAGTCTAACATTTATATTAATGTAAATATTTGCAAATATATTTGTCATTGATTTGTCTACAGATTTATGTTCCTTTTGCAGTTTGGTGTTTGATTTAATTTTATGTTCTTGTTAATCGATAGAAGCATCTATTTCTGATCATCCACCCGCCTCTGGCATGTTTTAGACTAGGAGCTAGCAACAGTATAAAACTGATGCGTTGACTGCAGTTTGATTGCCTACTGCAAGTCTGCAACCAACCCTTGCAACCTAGACAAAAATGTTAAAGCAAAATAATTGATTTAGCTGCCACGCCATACAATTGCATGCCAATACAGCTTTAACTTTGCAAGCCACAGTTCGTTTCAAATGTTGTCTTATATATAAAAAGGAGAAACATTGTGATCAGATGCGCTACTCGGCATAATTGTAAACTCATATATCTTTTAAGGGAGGCCTTTTTGTTTGGTAAAACCTCCCAAGTATATTTCCTCAAAAAAAAAAAAACCTCCCAAGTATTTTCCAACCCAAGTTGCTGAACGACTCATTTGGACACGGGGCCTTGAAAATGTGTGATCGATTCTGTTAAAAATAGTACTAACATCTCAAAAAGAAACAAAACGATGATCACTAGACTTTCGTTTTGAATTGCTCGATGTTTCGTACGTTTTTCCATGTCGTTTATTTGTATTTTCCAGACAGCGATTATCCTGTTCTCCCCATCGAAGTAAAACGTGTGCCGGAAGCATAAGCTGTAAACTGGAGAAGAAGATGGGCTTCTTATGGGCCGGAAGAGAACATGTCGGAGGCCGAGGCTCTTGATAGCGTCAGTGAAGTGTGAACCACCAAATTGCAAAATTCTCCTTGTAAAAAAACAGACACGTATCTGCTATATGATACTAGGATGTACCGGAAATTGGACGTATCTCGATGCAATCTACTCGTGTATTTTTAGAAGAAGCATATGAAATGTATCGTCGAGGAATCTGGCATAAGTGGTGGGAGGATTTTTTTTTAAAAAAAAATATTTTCTAGGCTTGTCTATTGGTCGAGTAAAAAGTTCCACGGTACAAAACTTGTAATATAAGATATATTTTAAAACAGTTTCGACGTACTTAACCAAAAATCTTCTCTTTTTTATGGTGTGATGGAGGAGTAGGATAGAAAAAGAGGCGGTTTAAAAAAACAGTCTTATATGTTGGATTCTTTTGGGATGCTTTACTAGTTACAACCGTCCTATATAAGATTCGAGCAAAGCAGTCGGTTTCCTATCTTGAAGTGTCCTTTATGTGTATACATTTTACAATGGTTCTAAAAAGAAAACCGTCCGTTATTAATACTTTCTAATCAGATGGCGTTTATATGCGATAGTTGTAATATTCGAAACGTCTCTTCTATAAAGCCACACATATATGGCATGTTTATATGAACAGTTCATGTAAAAACCGCCTCAAGCAATGACTTCGCTTTGAAAAATAATTCTTAGTTCCGTTTTGGATTTCTTTTTGGCGTTGGAGCCAAAAATTTGGGGTTTGACATGAATTTCTCCTAATGCCTATATAGTTAAATCCCCAAATCTACCATCCATGAAAAATCTCTCTGCGATAGGTAGCAAGTTGTGGCTATTGTCCCAGGCCACCAAGCCAAATGCTTTCCATGCACAGTTGAGTAAGGACCTCCTCCTCTCCCATACTTTTTCGTAAAAAGTCACTCCTTTCCATCAGATTTAGATCTCTCTCTCCCTCCATTTTTCTCCATGCCTCTCGCAATCGGACGTGCATCCTCAGCAAAGGCAGAGGCGTACAGTAATGTGAGTGTGTAAAGGCAGGTAGGTACTGTAGCAAACAGTACCATCAACCGTGCCATTTACGCTGTTCGGAGTTACTGTAGCTACAATAATATATGAGTGGAACGGCAGGGGCACGGCAGAGAGAGACAAAGTCAGGGGATACAAATCCCTCGCAATCAGGCGTCGGTCCGGTGAGCAGTGCACCTCCCTAGCGCCAACCCTGTGCCCTGCAAGCCCTGACCGTCACATCTTTGTCGGACCTCGTCTAAGAATCTGAACAAAATAACTTGTTTGCAAAAAAAAAAAAAAATACTATTAGAGAGCGAAAGGTCCTTACTCGATCTCTCCAACCATGCCTAGAAAAACTTGTATTTGTAGTATCATCTGCAGGACAGGTACCGTATGACATGCAAGCACACGTAGGTTGACCCAAGGCATGCAACGCGGCATATACCAGTTATTGTCGATCAATCACATTCTCATCCACATATAATTGGATACATGTTAATTTACTTAGTCTTGGCTAGTGTGCATGACGCTAGCCTTCAGGTACGGTCCGGCACACGCGACGTGTCGTCGTCGGCGACCGGCGGCGCCAGCGCGCGTGGGCGAGGACGGCTTGTGGTCGCCGACGCTGGAGAGGGAGGCGGCGCGCCGTGGGCATTTTGGCGCGCAAGCCAGGCACCGCCTCTGGCACTCCTCCAGCGTAGTCCAGCACGGCTTGCTAGGCGTCTGGCAGCAGTAGCAATCTTCGCCGTGGTCGCAGATAGCAGGCAGGCAGAATACACTTTGCTCCGATCACTCACTCCCCCTGGAGCAGCTGGAGCTGGCTCCAGCTTGCTCGCAAGCTCACGACCACCTCTATATTCCATTGCATCATACGACACATGCTGTGGGCCCCCGATTTTAAAGCACAGACACCCGGGTACGTCCGTGTCATCCTACGCTAGCCCGATCTGTTTCGCCAGCACAGCATAGTTTACATATAGAAAGTTTGATCATCTCACGTATATCATCAAAATAACATTTATTACATTAAACGAACTACATATTGGTTTAGTCTGAATTGACCATCTAGCCAACTATTACAATACCAAAATGTACTCTTATCAGAGTTTTAGCAAATGCGAAAACATAGATAAAACAAAATTGTTGGGTCTCGAGGTTGTGCCCAATCCACCAGGCAAGCGACTAGAGTCTCGCCTAACACCCGTCCTGCACGTTGGGTTTTTGGATCTCCTCGTCCTCATCACAGTAGTAAGAATCTTCATCCTCATAGCTGTTACTAAAAGAGTGAGTGAGTGCGAGGGTGAACACGCAATTAAACCGGGCTCGCAAGCCAATACCCCACCTAATGCAATATAGTGATAAAGGCTATCTGGTGGAGGCTAACCTATTTTATTTGCAGCTAGCCAGAGTTGTAATAATTAATAGATAAAAACTCCTATCACTTAGCTATTTAGTAAATCAAAGACGTATTGTGCTATATATGCAAATTGTTCATAATGTGGGGGTATAAACATTCGGTGCACTCAATCCCATTGCATGGGACATGATCCCCGATTTAACCTCGGACTCATTCCCATCGCTATGGGACACGATCCTTGCCTTTAGGTAACTCATTCCATCGCTATGGACATGAGGCCCTTCTATCAACAAATTGGCGGACTCGTACCCATAGTTATGGCATACTATCTCCAAATATGGCAAGCCTCTGCCTATAGCTATGGTGCACGTCTTCATAATATATGGTGGTGGACTCACTCTCATTGTTATAAGGCGTGATCCCCTTGAGCTTAACTAAGGCCAGGATCTGTAGATACTAATATATCATCATCAAGTATAATTCAAGACAGTGTAATAGACTGACAAAACATAGCACTTAGGCAGAACTGGCACCTGAGTGTATGAGCCTTCACCTGAGCATATCGGGTTGCAAAGGATGCTCGGGAACGGGGCACTATATATCACCATAGTTTATATACTCGAGATTCTACATACTAATTTTAGTTCCACATTGCTTTTGTATAAAGATGTTGCGATGTTGTGGCTAAAATAGATGGAATCCGGTCATGATATACACCATGGTAATGATGGGACCGAACCATATGAGGTTCCTGCTCCATTTACGTTGATAGTCGGGATTAGCCATTCGTTATAGCATTGATAGCAAGTTATACCAATGCAACGTTGATTGGCCCGCCATACTATACCGTAATCATTGATAGCCAAGATTAACCCAGTGAACTCTAGGCTTATCCAGGTCTAAGCATTTTCAAAGACTCACTAGTCAGGGAGTTGTAATCTATTTCTTCAGTTCCAAATGACAGGATAGGAAATTATATCAAGGACAGGGGTATGCTTACTAACACAAGTAATCAAATGGGTAATATCTAGGCCAGCTCTAACAACATTTATTTCACAACATAAATTGAAAACTAATGTAAAGCATGCAATTTCATACAATTAATCAATATAATAATTTAAATAAAACTGGGTTAGAAGTATGATATATGAATATTAGCTCGCCTGGATCGGGCATGTTGAAGTCCGAGTCTTGATCTCCAGGCTGTTCTTCTGCAACTTTAGGATCTATCATGAAGAATCAAATAATGCAGATAAATACCAAGACATGCCAGAAACATAATGCATGATATGCAAGCGCGTCTAATCATGTGGATGACTCTCCACACCGGGGCTATATCGATGATTATCTATAAAAATATCAATCGTACTTATCAAGGAAGTCCCCTGAGTTCCTCGATATACGTGCTAGGGTATGCAATGTATGACATATGTCTAAATACCATTAAGTATATTCTCCATAATATAAAATACAATATTATCACACAAAATATCCATTTAATCATTTTTAGAAATTGAAAATAGACCTAGGAGGGGTTTTGCATTTTTATTAATTTATTTACTACTAAAATTTGAGGTTTAGCATTTTTCTTAGTCAAATACCTTCTTTAGTATTTACAAAAAAATAATTAAGATTTTTAGTTGTAAAATAGTATTGTTAATAAATAGAAAACCATTTCTCGAATTTCTTTTGAAATGTTTAAACACTTGTCTTTGATTCACATTATGTGCGCTACGGCAGAAATTCTAGCTTGCATGTCTCACGCTACAACACAAACACCCTTGTACAACGCATAGGCCACAGCGATTTAAGCATGCTTGTTACATAATAAAACCTAATTAGTTATAAAGTCAACAGTCGACAACGACACCCCTCCCTGTTTCTCGCCTAGATTGGAAAGAGTATGCTCTAAGAGCAGTCCCCTTCCACCTCCGCATGGTGACGCTGTCCAGCCAACTCGACCCCCTCCCCTGTCTCCTTTTCCTGCCAAGTGGTGCCTAATCCTTTTCGCACGGTGATACTTGACGGTACCTGATACTTGATGACATGCCAATACCCAATACTCTAGTACTCGATGATATATGGAGGTCAATGATACCTCATATTGATACTTGATGACATATAAGATTCGACAATATCTTATACTCGACGATAGTTATACTCGATATCCAACGATATCTGATAGTTGATGATACCTAAAAATTAATAATAAATGTTGAAACTTTCCATACCGTACTAAAAGGGAAGAGAGATTTTATTTTGAAGTGCTCCTGGCCCACATGATATCTGATAGTTGATGATACCTAAAAATTAATGATAAATGTTGAAACTTTCCATACCATACTACAAGGGAAGAGAGATTTTATTTTGAAGTGCACCTAGCCCACGTGGGCCGAGGCCTACCGAAATGGTAACGAGATTTTTGGATGTTTCACTCATTGATGCCTCGCGTGAACATGTAATTAGTACATGAGAACGCGTGGGGAGATGGCCTAGATGAGTAGTATGTGACTATATGATTTGGTGGGATGCGAGGAGCAACAGGTGCTATATACGGCTTACATGAAGTATTGTGAGTGTCCTCAGTTACCATGCACAAGACACCTGTACGACTGTATCCTCGGAGAAGCTCTGACATACGGCTGCTAGGCTGGGGTACCGAACCTAGTTAACACCAGGGTCATCCTAAATCCCGCTCAGGCTTGATTTTCGACTTCCCGCGATTTCCGCTATTTTCTGTTAAAATTCGATAAAAATTTGATTTTTGAAATTTAAATTGAACGGAATGGGCGGAAAAAGGAAAACTGCCAGGGTTCTCAAAATCGTTCGGTTTCACTAGAAAATCTTTCTTTTAATGAGAAATCGAGATGGAAAAATCGTTTGATTGGTTTCTAGGTAAATCGCTAGGTTTTACGGAAAATCGTCCGATTTTAACGGAAAATCGTTGGAGATCTTTTTATTTTTTAAAAAATTTTAATTTTAAATTTTGACTTCGATTTTTCGGACCAAGATTTTGATCCCATTCTGCAATGGTTAAACGATTCCCGTGGGATCCGGAACTGTGGTTAACAAACCTGCCGGCCGCAGCACCAATCCATCAGCACTATTGATGTGTCTTTCAATTAATATTTCTGCTTGAAGCTCACGTTTTTATATATATAATGATTTCGTTGCTAGCTGCACACCTGTGGTTTGTATCCTCATGTCAGTCCGTGTCATATATTTTCTTGATCATATACTTTTTCCCTGTGTTTAAAGCAAATGGTATACTAGTATTTTACATCTTCAAATTTAAAACCCCAGCCGTCGTGTCCCAGAAGAGAAGTCAACCGGTGGCCATTGCATCGCAGGTTGTCAACGCAGCACCGAAAGCATCATCAAGCGCATCATCTGTCAAGGACATATCCGAAGCAGCGTAGCAGGTTCGTTCGGACCCTAACGCCGCCATTAATGCCTCGCTGTTTGCAACCACATGGTTCCTCGCTGGTCGCTAGCTATCAAGCCTGCCATCGTCTTCCTCTCTACCATTTTCTACTGTCCTTGGCGGCAAAGCTACCCAAATGATCAACTAGCATAGCAGCTGGTGAACCCTTGACCTTGAGAAGGTGCCTAGGCTTAATTCGTTATCGTTTGATATGAAGTCTCAAGAAGTTTATGGAATACTTTCAGAAAGTACGGGCATGCATGTTTGGTTTCCTTACTGGACTTTGTCTGGTCTTGTTCAGCAAGGTTAGGTATTTTCCAGAAGGTAAAAACCTTGTTTTACTCAGCAATCTAGCTTGCGTTGGCAAAGAAAACATTGCCAGGCTAGGAGAGCCAAATTGGCTCTTTTGAAAGAGCAAGCTTCATACATGCTTGGGAGGGATTGTGGGAAAGAGCCAAATTTCAAACTTTTGTTTCAAATTTGTCAAAAAATGTAAATTCTATTTATTTGATTTTATTTAAAAAAAAACTTAATCCAAATTTGCTGATTTTTTAAAGGAAATTTGAAAATTACTTTTTTCTAAAATTTAAATTTTGGCCAAAAATAACTTTTTTTCCCAAATATTCAAATTCTTTTGCAAAATTTTCTAAAAAAATAACAATTCAAATTTTTTGTGAACTTTTCCATCTCTAGTAAAATTTAAATGTTCAATAAAAAAAATTAAAATTTTGTTTGAAATTTTGGCTACAATTTGCCAAAAACCCAAAATCAACAATTCAAAATTTGACAAAAAATGTCAATCTTTGATAACATTAAAAATTTCACGATAAAGGAGCCAAAATTTTCTAAAAATTGCAAATATACTGTAAAATTTCAAATTTATCTTTCTAAACTTGAGAAAGGGGAGAGAAGGCTAGGAGAGAAACCAAACAATGTGTTTTTCCTTCCTTCGCCTTACCTTGTCCGATGAGACAAGCAGATCAAGACAAGACAAGGTAACCGAAGGAACCAAACATGGTCGATTCTTGTATGTGGGACATACAAGGTTAACAATTCGTAAAATTTCATTTGAATTTCACGAAATCTGCTCCTACCACCTGAGTATGACATGAGAAATCGCTCGGTAAAACAGGCCTAAATTCAAAATCGGGAAGAACACTTGTTAAACACTACTAAGTTTTTGTTTTTTTTTTTTTGTAAAGAGTAGTATTTGTAAAAACCAAATGAAAACCACTTCAAAACCAAGAGAGTTCATGGCAACATACAAATTTTGATATTCAAATTTTGTCCAGTTTTTACCCATTTTCGAGATGTCTTTTGCGGAAAATGCTACCAGGCAACACTCGAATTTCGGGGATGAAATGAAATGTAAAACCCTGGCGACATATACTTATTACTATTCTCAAATATGATAATTTTTTCTATTTCCTGCAGGAGTTGAAACAAGGGATATTCCACCCATGTCAATGTATAAAACAAGGGATATTTGCGATCGGAGCAAGTAACAACGGCCAAACTTCGATTTTTTCTAGCTTAAAATAATATTAAAATCTATAAATTATAATTTGTTATTTTTGAACAAGTCATACGTTGTAGCACTTTGTAGTCATTTTTTAATGTTTCTAGTGTTTTCCTCAAAACTCCTAAAGATATTTTTAATATATTTTTAGTTTCTTCGATCTTCTTTTCGAGAGCTCTGAATTTTTCGGTTTAATGAATGTAACACAGCTTTTCAGTCGCCAGGAAAAATGCCCGCGAATTACCTTGCGCTGGAAAGGCTTTTGTATGGCTTGCTTGTGCGTGCACGTACCAAAAACACGTACGTGTATTGGTGATCGTTTCTACGAGGGGAAAGAGATGGTATTGTAATTTCCAAACAGTCGCTTCGTTTCATGTTGGTTGTTGTGCAAGCTAGCTAGTGCCAGCCATATCCGATCTGTCAGATACTCGGATCCTAGACCATTTGTGAGCTGCACATCACTTGGTACGAAATGTTAAGGTAGTTTCCTACAAGAAAAAGGAGAAGAAGATACGTTTTCTTTTCTTTTCTTTTCCGGTACATTAAATCAGCAACCATATATCATAAGTATATTTTAAATCTAACCATTCAATATAAATGCTATTTTAGCCTTTTTACTTAAGTTAGGCAAGAGTAGGAAAGATACGTGTCACTCCTGCGTTGCCATTCAATCAACACGAGGTAATCTAATCTGCTGGATTTCTCCATCATGTGTTACTAGATTCTCCTTGTCCTCCCTCTCCGGCTCTCCGCTGGATCCGTCCATCGTCGTTGGGCTCCGCAGCGACCCGTTCACCGTCGCCGGAGCCGCAGCACAAGTCACCATAGCCGGCGTCGTACCTTTCAACTGACAGTAAAATTAAGTTCGATGAGCAGTAACTTTGTTACCCGTATTAATTAGCTTTGATACATGAACTAAAAAGATCGATGCGTCAGGCTGTTGTTAGGATCTCAGATTGTTATTCTTCTGGCCGCGGCTCGTCAAAAGAAACAAGAAATATGACGGAATCCTTGAGCCCTAGATTTGACTCAATTAGTCAAATGAGACATTACATGGGATCAGCGTATAAAAAAAACTCCACAATTAATCGAGATTAGATCAGTAGATGAAATAATTCATCTATGACTCTTTTACCCTTATATAAATTATACAACTAAAGTATCATTTGTTATTTCGTTCCGGCATATATTATACTATCGAGACCAACTAGGTGCAATATAAAAAAATCCTAACCGATCTAAACCGTTGGATGAAAAGAATGAATGGCTCGTATTGACTTTAATGTACCCTAAAAAAGCCTTTTTTTTCATAGGGAGAGATGTTGGGGATCATTGTAATAGAACGAGAGAGATGTCGTTGCGGGCAAAAATCGTCCAAAAACATGGAATTAATTAAAACCTGACCAATATATTCGCGTTAAGATGGGGTGCATTAGGTCCAACGGTATATACTCTCCAAAGTATTTGACACTTGAAATATGGAGTATCTTACATCGTTTAAATTGAAGTTCCAACAATAATTAAGTGAGACACAGGAGGAAAAGGAAAAGAAAATCATGCCTCCTCACTTTTAGCATTAATTAACCAATTTATTAATTATCATTTGAAACCTACGCGAAAGCCCTTCTCTCAGAGTAGATTAGATCATCTCCAACAATGGGACCTAAAAATGGAGCCCTATAAGTCATTTTAATTACTCTCTAAAAATTATTGGGCTAAAAAATGATTAGCAACTCCAACAATAGTCCTAAATTAGAGGCCATATAAACATGTCTATCTCTTTTTTTTAGGAATTTAAGGAACTCCAACAACGAGTCTTATCCTAAAATATAACTAAAAAAGTTTTAAGACTCGGTAGATGAGTTCCTATATTTAAGAACTCTTCTCGAGATCCTATCCTATTTTAAGATGTTTTTAAAATATAGGACCCCTTGTTGGAGTTTGTTTTTTTTTGTAAAAGTCCTAAATTCAAATATAGAATCTTGTATAGAGCCATTGTTGGAGATGCTCTTAGTACCAAAATATTGTGCCTACGCAAGACTGCAATGACGCGCCATTTTAACAGTCAGCCCGGCGAATTCTTTCCATCTTCTCAAATTCTGTGCCTTGCTATCTACCGTATGTGGTGAGGAAAGAAACATGGGTCGGTCGCAACTGTCATCGAGTGAAGTCCATGCTCGAGTCAACGCTTGACCTTGCCGCTTTGCTCGTCATCAAACGTACGAGTGCTTTCGCTGATCAGTAATCAAGCAGGAATTTATCTCAATCTTGTTGTAAACACAGCGCAACAAAAATCTGTCATCTCATTTAAACAGACACATTGCCTCCCATTTGTAGCTGCTTAATTTCAACTGTTCCATGTCATTTTTCACATAAAGCGTCCTGAAAATTTTTTTCTTAAAGCTCTTACGGTTATTTATCGAACTGTCCAAGCCAAATGTTTAGACCAATAAATTTGCAAAGGCTCTTATCGAAACTCTTAAAACTTAATCATTCAGCTCAGCCATTCCAAACAGTTACATCCTTATACATCATAAACTATAGTGCACCGTTCTTTTGCATGCACGGTTTTCAAACTTCCGATTAATTATTACACAATTCTAAGTTGGTAATGATTCTATTTTTTTCTTATGAAAAATATAATTACAGATAAAATACAATGTAAGTCCCTAGACTAATCGTACGTGCTTGTACATTGTGTAGAAAAAAAAAATTGAAGCAGCACAGTAAAAAAGATGAAGCGGGCAAAAAACCGTTTCTCCATCGTAGGGGAACGCATAGAAAGGGCCCGCACAATCACTATAAGATTATGGAGGTCAAGCTATTGAGTATGTCATTGATTATGTGACAGCGAGATCTTATATAAGCTACTGTAGTAGTAAGACCAATCATTATGCTCATAAAAGTTGTCTAGTAACAAATGAACTTTCCATAAAAATAACAAAGAATCGAAATTCGTGAGATGCCATTCGAAGAGTCATTTCTGCCTTCCATATTAAGACAGTTATAGAACAAACTAAAATGTTTCACCTTTTGACGTCGTTTATTGAAACCGGCCCACGAACCTTTTGAAACTCAGTCAAGCCAAAACATATTTAATAAGTTGAAGCTCAGTCTGTCAACCGCATGTGTGCAGCCGTAGCCGTTCTAAAACAACACCATCAAAGAATTTAGATTTTTTTTACACTTATATACAAGCCTATAATTCTAAATCTGCAATTATTAAATTTAAAGACCCAAATGAGAAATGACACATCCCCGCTTGGTATTGCTCAACTCTGAGAGGATGCTCCGGGTTGTATAGACTTTACTTGACATATGTATATCTTCGTTACAATAACACTATAACAGCATGTCTATAAAAAAGCATACGAAATGATATGTTCAAGCCACAACGGTAATATTTTTATTAAGATTAGTAAACATTCCCATTCTCAGTTTTTTTGACAATATTCTGATTCTGATATATAAGCCCCGTTTGGTACAACTCCAGCTCCACTAAAATTGGTGGAATTGATAGAGCACCTTATTTCTAGCTCCAGAAATTCATGGAGCTAGAGTTGTAAGTACATTGAGAATGTTTAGGTGAGTCATCTTATTTATATTTTAAACTAAAAATATAAACTTAAATCTTTTTTATTTTAATCTATAAACTTTATAACTGAGGTGGAGCTAGAAGCTGGAGCTATAACAAACTGGGCATAGTATCATACGTAGCTGATAGATCAGCTCAACTGGACGTTGGAACATCACGAGCTAATCATTCCCCAGCCGTGTGCGAGTGGGCGAGTGGCTCCGTCCGTAACATCGCTGCCCCTCGGAACAGGAACCGTTGGATCCTTCGTGAGCGGTGGATGAGAGGGGGAACGGCACCGCGTGCGGTGCCGCCATCACGAGAGGGGAGTGGGACCCACGTCCGGCGCAGGGAGAGGGTTACCCACTCGCAGCAGGCTAGCAGACTAGCAGCAGTCGCGCGCCGCGGAGCATCTCCGACCGTTCCCCTCTCGGCTCTCCGCCTCGCCCTCCGCCCGCCGCCGCCGCCGCCGCCTCCCCTCCGGCCAGATCCCTCTCTCGTCCCTCTCCCTCCACGCTCAGGGCCTCGCTCCCGTACGGATCTGTCTCGTGCCCGCCGCCGCCATGGCCGGGTAGTGCCCCCGCCGTTTGCTGTCCGGCGGCGGTTCTCTCCGGCGAGCGAGCGAGCGCTGCGGGTGTCTGTCCCGCCCCTCTGAGGTTTGTTCCTGGTTCATGTTGGTCCTCCCTGGGAAGACGCTGCCTTTCTCGCCCCTGCTAATCAGCTTGGCTGTGTTCTGCTCTGTGCAGGCGTTCCCCGTCGCCGCCGCCGTTGCCGTTTGCTGTCCCGTGCCGTAGTAACACTCGTGGAATTGAGGTAAAAGCCTTCCTCTTGCCCGATCTGTGGTGGAACTGAGGCCGATTTAGCTTAAGGTAGTGTTCGTTGGGGGACGGGGGTAAGAGATTGTTAGCTTTTGATTGCTTAGGAGTATACTGCGTTGGATTATTGAACCCAGTGCCCTTTCCGTAGTGCATTCACATAAAAAAAAAGAAATATATGCATACAAAATTCTACACTCATTTTCAGCTACTTTTGTCTAGCACTGATGGTCATTCATTCTTTTTATTCTCTGAAGATAAGGAATTGAAAAGCTCATAACTTTCATTGCCGCTCTTTGATGACATGAGCCCATTGCTATCGTATTATGCTAATTTGTTTTCTGAGAAAATCTGCAAATGGTTGAGATTTTTCAGTATCACGATACTATTGAGTTTAATGAATATTCCTTAGCTTGAGGATGAGGATCTTAATTTCATTAGCAAACTTGTCATAAATCCTTCCAACTGTTGCTTGTCTTGTATTCGTTGGTTGTCCCTTATGAACCTGTCACACTGTATTATTTATGCATAACACAGCATCCCTGCACTCTTTTGCAGATTCGTGGTTAAGTGATGGCAGAAGTTCAGGATGGCCATTATGATTCCAACGCTGACAGCTTACGTGTTGAGCCTATATATGAATCATTCCTCTGTCCACTCACAAAACAAGTTATGCGGGATCCTGTGAATATAGAGAGTGGTGCTACATTTGAACGTGAAGCCATTTTGAAGTTGTTCAAGGAATGTAATAGCAGTGGAAAGAGACTAGTCTGTCCTGTTACTAAGAAGGAGCTCAGCAGCACTGAATTGAATCCTAGTATTGCTCTGAGAAACACTATTGATGAATGGATGCATCGAAATGAGTCAGCCAAACTTGATGTGGCCCGTAAATCCTTAAGTTCGGAGAGCTCGGAAAGCGATATTTTGCAAGCACTTGAAAATGTAGCGGAGATATGCCAAAAAAGTAGATCCAACAGGCATCTAGTGAGGAAGCTTAGCTTCATAAGCTTGATTGCTGACTTGTTGAAGAATAGCTGTACAAACATACGGCAGAAAGCATTGGAATGTCTTCGCTATGTAGCAAAAGATGACATTGAAAACAAGGTTCTCTTTTTTTAATCTAGTTTCTTTTTGTTTTTGATACATTATTATTGCAGTATTGCATTTCTAATATCTCAGAACATTTTTTCACAGAATGAGATTGCTGCTGGGGACAACATTCGGACCATTGTGAAATTCTTATCACATGGGTACATCCAGGAGAAAGAACAAGCTGTCTCTCTGTTATATGAACTTTCAGAATATAAACCTCTTTCAGAAAAAATTGGCAGTGTTCCTGGAGCAATTCTTATACTTGTTGGCTTGTCAAGTAGCAAAGTAGAAAATTTGTTGACAATTGATAGAGCTGAGAAAACACTGGTGAATTTAGAAAGCTGTGAAAAGAATGTTAGGCAGATGGCTGAAAATGGTAGACTGCAACCCCTTCTTAGGCTTCTCCTTGAAGGTATGATTTATTGATTTATACTTTTCCTTTTGTCAAAAAAGGTGATTGTGTTTGCTGCTGTTTTACAACAGAAATGCAGTACTATTCACCAATCACCACCCAATATTCTAATTACTCGATGTTGTGATCACAATTACCAAGGTTGTAGCCGTAATAGATTTGGGAAGGTGGGGGACTGGCTGGTCGATGTTTAGCCGCCATTCAAACTAGGGAGATGGCGCACAGCAGCAATGGCTGCTGGTGCCAGGGAGCGGATAAGGGGAAAATATCCTTCATTGCTTAACGCTAGAATTCCCACTGAGTTAACATAAATAGCTCAGGAGATTGCAATCAACTAATAAAATAAAATATTAACAGCTAACAAACCAAACCTTATCTAAACTAGCTAGGATCCAATCTGATCCTTTATTCAACCTAATGCATCATGCGCTGTAGTGTGTCTGCCTTGTTGTGCGCTGTTGTCAGTCCAGCTGCTAGCGCCTGCTTCTTCCTTTGCTGTCTTCTTTTGTAGTGAAGCCCAACCACCCATACCGTTTCTCCTGTAGTGAAGCCCAACCATAACACTCTGCTTCTTGGTTCCACTTCTATTTTCTAGTATTCCTTTTTTTCCAAGTTGTCAAACAACCCATATTTAATAGTCATTGCTAAGCATTATTTGGTTTCATACACATGAAGAGTATTTATCCACTCAGATATGTAAAGCGGAAAAGTATCATGTATCCAGAGTGTTTATGAACGTTGGGACATCATACATTAACTGGCTAACTACCTTTGAATTTATGGTGATAGATTAATTTTGAAGATAGCGGTAATCAGTGATGGTGTTCCTGTGTGTCTAATTTATACATCTACTCATATATACCTTTGTTATTGTCATGTGTCTCAGTGTTTCGATAAGAAATTATCCCATATTGATTTCTGTATGTTCTATAGCAAGTAGCATCAATAATTCAGGTCCAATTCATATTGATCTAGTTAACTGTTTTGGATCAAATAAGCAGACTGCGTGTATGCTAGTGCATGCATTGCATATTGTTTCCAAATGATATTATTGGAATAATGGATTATTACAAATGCTGTTTCAAATAATATTTATTATTCAACATTCTGTCTTGTTTGCTCTTATATTGTGTTCATTGCTTCTTGTGTGCCATTTGCAGGTTCACCTGATACACAATTATCCATGGCTGCATATCTTGGGGAGCTTGTTTTAAGCAACGACATTAAGGTCTTTGTGGCACAAACAGCTGGCTCTGCACTGGTAAATATCATGAAAAGTGGGAACAGGGAGGCCAGAGAAGCAGCTCTGAAGGCATTGAACCAAATTTCATCTTACGATACCAGTGCAAAGATACTAATTGAAGCTGGTATTCTACCACCACTCATCACAGACCTCTTCACTGTTGGCAGTAACCAGCTTCCTATGAGGTTAAAGGAGGTATCAGCAACTATTCTTACAAATGTGGTGGCATCAGGTGCAAATTTTGAGTCCATTCCACTTGATCACAACCGCCAGACCTTGGTGTCAGAGGACATTGTGCACAACCTTCTTCATCTCATCAGCAACACAGGACCTGCAATTGAGTGCAAGTTACTCCAGGTCCTTGTTGGTCTAACCAGTTCTTCTACCACTGTCCAAAACATAGTTGATGCCATCAAAAGCTCAGGTGCTACTGTCAGCTTGATTCAGTTTGTTGAAGCACCTCAAAGAGATGTTCGCATGGCTTCCATCAAGCTCTTGAGTAAAATATCACCTTTTATGGGTCAAGAACTGGCTGATGCTTTTCGTGGAAATTTTAGTCAGCTCAGTAGCTTGGTCAGGGTCATTGCTGAGAACAACAGTATTTCTGAAGAGCAAGCAGCCGCTGCTGGCCTCATAGCTGATCTTCCTCTGCAGGATTCAGTGCTCACCAGACGTCTTCTTCAAGATGAGGCCTTCTCCATAATCATATTAAAAGTGACAATGATCAGACAAGGGGAGATTCGTGGGGGGCGGTTTGTCAACCCTTTTCTCGAAGGTTTAGTTAGGATAATATCCCGGATCACATTCATCTTGGAAGATGATCCTGATATCATTGCTGTTGCTCGTGAATACAATCTCACCGCACTCTTCACTGATCTGCTTCAGATGAATGGTCTTGACACTGTACAGATTGTCTCTGCTACTGCACTAAAGAATCTCTCCAGCCAGTCAAAGCATCTAACAAGGATACTGCCAGCTCCCAACCCAGGATTGTGCTTTTCAATATTCCCATGCCTTGGTGGGAAGTCTGTAGCAACCGGGGTATGCAGAGTTCATCGTGGAATATGTTCTGCAAGGGAGAGCTTCTGTCTCTTGGAAGGGAAGGCAGTGGAGAAGTTGGTTGCTTGCTTGGAATACAACAATGAGAAATTGGTCGAAGCTGCTCTAGCAGCATTGTCCACTTTATTGGAGGATGGAGTGGACATTGATCAAGGCGTCATGGTCTTGTGTGATGCAGAAGGGGTCAAACCCATTCTTGATATATTATGTGATAGTCGAACTGAGACGCTGAGGCAGCTAGCGGTGTCGGCTGTGGAGAGGATCCTGAGGATGGACGAAATAGCTTATGAGATCTCAGGAAACCAAAATGTTGGTACAGCCTTAGTTGAAGCTTTCAGGCATGGCGACTACAGGACAAGACAAATTGCAGAACGAGCACTAAAGCATGTAGATAAGCTGCCCAATTTCTCTGGGATATTTTCTAAGATGGGGGCACAATGACCATGTTACACAAAAGTAGGCTAGTTCTATTTCACACGTCGATTGTGGATCCTTTTGAGTTTCACAAGAACATATAGCTCAAATGTTCGTGCATGCCAAATACCAGGTAAATTGGACCGCCTTCCCCGCTTAACCTTGCCGGTTTTGCTGATTGCTGCTCTCTGGATGGTTCCCAGACCAATCAGATTGATTGCATGGGAATTAAAGGTATTGCTCGTGGTGTATAGTGTGTTGTATATTTTCTACCTGTAATCTTGTTTTGTCTGTATTATTCTGATTGGCCAGGTCCATAGCATGCTATTTTTCCTGTGTTCATACAATAATTACTCGTAAGCCCCAACTTGGGTTGGAAAAGAAAAAAGAAGAGAAGCCTCGCGTAAAGAAAATTAGCAGTTTATTCATTCTGTTTGTTGCTTATTGAGCGCTGAGTGTTTGGTTGCTACATTACTACAACATTATCATTTTGTGTAGTGTATGTTTGCTGATAAGATTCCCAAGTGCTGGTTTAAAATTATCCTCTCTTTGCAATTGTTGTACAGATGCAGGTTTCTTCGCATTATTTAGCCGTAATGTTACTATATGCCATGTATTCTGATCTCCTTTTTTTTTTTCCTGCACCTTCTTGTATGTGATGCCTGGGTATTGCAGAAGATTGTCCTAAATATTCGTTAGAGAAAAATACCCTACTAAGTACTAACTGTAAGACAGAATATTCCTATTGCTAATCGTAACCGAGGGTCTTATCGAGGATACGAAAGGAGCTCTGAAAATCCGGCCATTTTGGAGTCACAATCTCCCTTGTTTTGTTCAAGATTTTGCAACACAAAGGTCATTCTGGACACCTAAAATAGACGGTTGTAACCCTTTAGAGTAAGATCCGTCTGCAAAGAATCTTCATGAACAGTTCGAAAGTTCAAACTGAATCTTCATAAACAGTTCGAAAGTTCAAACTGACAGTAATAGTTATCACATGACCTCCGAACGGTTCAGAGGTTGGAACCTGACTTATCACTTGTGGTTCTTACCTTAGACCCATATGTGAAGTAGTATTCTATATTGCAAACAGTTCCGACGTTCGAATCACTTGGGACAATATTTCGATTTCATTGCCATCACTGAAATTTTAGTTTCCCCTGTTGTCTTGCTTTAAACCGGTGTTATTACTTACATTACATAGAATAGAAAACGGTGACTCTTTCTTCTCTCTTTTCATTTTTCCTTTCATCTTCCACTCATCTCCTCTCCCTATGCTAGCGAACCCACAATTAGGAGCACTCCACCATTCACAATTTAGGTTCTTTGGAAAATTTATGTCCTAAATCTTTCGGGCAAAACTTCAATTCCGCTTGCATAACATCCAAGCATGGTTTAGCAAAATGCTAATAACTTTTATGGCACGACTACCTAGTAGTTGCCTCCCCCCTCCCTACTCTCCTCTTCCTCCTTGTGCAGGAGCATGTAGCACAAGCGATTGCTAGGGAGCAAGATAGTAACTTTTACATATAAACTTTGTTTTAGACGTTCTTTGTCTAAGTTGAAAAGCTAACAAAAAATGGTTACATCCAAAATCCAACTATCATTCACCGCGGGAAATTTCATATGAACCAAACAAAGCGGAGGCATACAGATCAACATCAATGGGCATACCAACTTCTTTGACCTTGTAACGATGGCAGACATCAATACATGATCTTATAACTTTGCTAAGATTTGTGTCGGTAGACGTGGCATATATAGTCTCTAGAGCTCGAGTGGTCAACAGGCGACGGCATCAGATGTCCACGGCAGCGCACACTGCATGCAATGTTGTTGTCTGACTCCAACCCCGTGAGGCCCATTGTGCCCGTGCCGGTCCGGTCCAACCCAACTTTGAGCTCTGCTCGTCACTCACCAGGGTGTTCGCATTTATTTTAATAACATTGCATTTCTTACATGACACCTTACATTGACCAAGAAAACAAAAGTTACACAGCAACAATGTTGTTATGAAGTACAACAGATGTGAACATACTTGAACTACAACGGGTTACAAAATACAACTAAGTAAGCTCTTCCATCCTCATCATAGTAAGTTGGGATAAACTGGGTGAAGCCAATTGCCTTCTGCCAACGTGTTGAGCTCCTACACATCACTGACCGAAGGATCCACGTGCATAGAGCATCTAGTATATTGGAGCCTGCAAAAGAAGCTTGGTACATTAACTACAGAATGGTATTTACATTTCGGAACCCGACTAGTAACTGAAGTCTGAAGGAATCACGTAAGTTGTGAGTTCCATAACCTTTCACCAGTACTTATAGAACCTGCAAAAGAAGCATGGTAAATTAATTGCCAATTCCTAAAGCATTCACTAGTAATTCCAGAACCATGTGCAGACAACACAAGCAAATTAGGTACTTTCCTGCAAAGTTTTTATTTTTGTAAACCTGAATAAACAGAATCATGTGCTTCATGCCTGAGCAGAATGGTTACCAACATGCAGTCATAATCAAGCAAGTGGTTCCCATTGGACTGCTTGTAGTGGAAGCCTGTTCGTGAAGGAACAAAATTACATGGGAGACAATATCATACTTTCATAAGGTAACAGTTAGCTGCCCTGGTTCAGCAAAAAAACTACAGAGCGAGTGTAATGACTTGACAAAAAATGAATTCAGTCTAACTCGGTCTAACTGCAACTGCTGATCATAGCTTGTAATAATTGAAAAATACCACATTGCTGGTACCAAAGGGCAATTTGGAGCACCTAAAGAAGCAAGAGTAATTGGTATTAATTGAAAAAAAAAAAAGAAAAAATGAATGTCCTTGCGCGCCAGTGGAGGGGAAGGCGGGCAGCGGCAAGGCCTTGTGCACTGACCGAGACCTGAAGGGGGCAGCGGAGTGTGCCATGACCTTGCGCGCCAACCGAAGGGTGGCGGTTGGCTCCGACTCTGTCTAGGGTTAAGGGAAACCGCGGCGCGGGGTACGTGTGCGATGCGGGTGGTCGCGGGCGTCGGCGAGATATGAACGGCGGGGAGGAGCGAGGCAGTCGTGAGAGACGAACGAGGGGTGAGGGAACGAGGCGAGCGACGAGGGATTGAGATCGGAGGAGGGGGTAGTGCCTGGCTTAGCGAGAGAGATGAATTTTTTTTTGACTGGCGAGAGAGATGAAATTACAGAGGAATTGGGCAGAGGGAAAATGCCTCGGGGTTTTTTCTAAAAAATGTCCAGCGCGGATGGTGGGAAGTGAGGGGTTTTTTTGCAAATTTATTCCTTACAAGGTATTCGTTGGATCGAGATCTACTGGCTGCGTTTTGCTGATTGCATGAGTGTATAAGTAGCTTGATTGCATAGCAGACGTTGCCTTCATAAAATCTTGGCAAACCATTTATTTTGTAGTTAATCCGTCTACCCAAGTTTTGTGGTAAATCTTTTTTAAGTAGGAATCGATGAATTTAACGTGCTTCTATTTATATCATTGTTCGATCGATCATAATAAATTAACATCATTTGGCCACCAATGCAAAATCTGCACCGGCTACATCTTACTATTAATGAACAGATCGTAGAAGGCATTTACCCCGGTATGTATACAACGTTAGCCGCAGCAGCCACAATTCTGTCCGCTCCGCATTAACTTCCCGATGCGTTTTGACTGCTTATAAATTCACACACTGCCATCGCGATCGAGGCAAAGATCGAGAGATCGACATGGACGTGACGTTCGAGACGCCGCAGGGCCGCCGGTTCACCGTCGAGGTCTGGTACTTCTCGACGGTGAGGAGGATGAAGGAGTACGTGCAGAGGCAGGAGGGCATCCCCGTCGAGTTGCAGAGGCTCTTCTTCGGCGGCCGGGAGCTGCAGGACGACCGCGACACCGAGCACTACGCCATCCTGCAGGGATCCCACGTCCTCCTCGTCCTCCCCGACGACGCCGGCCCCGCCGCCGCCGACGCCGGGTCCAGCTCCGTCCACGTCGTCGTCTCCGCGCCGGCCCTCGGCCGCAGCGTGGCGCTGGACGTGGACGCCTCCTGCACCGTCGCGCGCCTCAAGAAGATCCTCCAGGAGCGCACCGACGGCGCGCTGCCGGCGGCCAGGGCGGCCGTCTTCTTCGAGAAGGCGGAGATGGAGGACGGGAAGGCGCTGGCGGAGTACGACCCGCCGGTGGACGGGATGGAGGTGTCCGTGGTGGTGCGGCAGCCGGCGGCGGGCAACGCGGGGGCCAGGAAGCAGCAGAGGGTGTCCGTGGAGGTGAAGTGGGGCGCCAAGAAGGCGCTGCTAGAGATGGGCGACCTGGACGCCGTCAGGGAGCTCCGCGCGAGGATCGCCGGCGCGGCGCCGCATCTCCTCCTGCCCAAGGACGGCGGCTACTTCTTCATCTTCAAGCAGAGCGTCATGGAGGAGGAGCGCACGCTGCGGTGGCACGACGTGAAGAACGGCGACACCATCGAGGTCTTCAACGGCAGTGTCACCCGAGGCGCTTGATATCAATGAGATGATTTAGATCGATATCTCTAGTTTGATATGATGTTTAGGCTGATCATGAACTGATTACGCATGCATCTGCATTGAGGCGTAATGTTGCATGGCGTCCTATTCTTTTGTTCCGTTTGCATGTTACCGCAGCATCTATATTATTCAGTTTCGTTCAAGTTATATATTTTTGTGGTGCATGCAGGGAAGCAAAAAATCCGCTCGTACATGCGGTCGCATATACGTCCGCGACCACCCAATCCGCACGGAGATTCGTGCTCAGCTCTTACCCAGCCCAAAATAGATTTTTTGTGAAAACACCCCTGAAACTTTTTAGAAAAAACAATCCAGTCCCTCTGCTTCATCCTCCATCGAAGCGGCCGCCACCGCCGCGGCGACCATCCCGCGCCGGCGCGGTCTCGGCGGCGTGGCGGCGGCGTGGCGCGGCTTCGGCGGCAGATGGCACGGTGACCGCAGCGCCAGCGTGGTCGCGTGTCCGCGCCGGACGTGGTCGCCGATGGCGCGCGAGTGGTGGCGGCGTGGCACAGCAGCGGCTCGGAGACGGATGGCACGGCGACACGGCGCCGGCATGGTCGCGTCGGCGGATGATGTGTCGCCAGCGGGCGAAGCGGCGTGGCGGCGGCGGCGCGTGCGCGGCGGGGTGACGGCAGCAGCGGAGGTGGAGGAGAGAGAGAGAGGAGGGGAGGAAGAAGAAGGATTAGATTGTTTTTTGAAAAAAGTTGTAAGAGCGTTTTTGCAAAAATGTACTCTAGGTTTGAGCACGAATCTTGAAGCACATCGTGTGGTCGCGGATATACATGTGGCCGCATGTACATATGTGAAGATGAATTTCCGTGCATGCAGGGATTACCAATGTAGTATAGTATTTTACCATTATTATATAAAATAGAAAGCTGCGTGTTGGAGATTTCTTGCGTGACAGCATCTCCGCAGGGAGTTGCGCTAAAACAACCATTCCCGTGGTGGAGCTTGACCAAAAAAATTCAAGGGGACCAAATTACCAAAGGTACGTTGATGTGGAAATGCCAAAGATAAGCCAAATTCAGGAGATGAATGTCTAATAAATTTTTTTTATAGCAACCCTTGTTAGAGTTGCCTTTTCAAAGAGAATGTCTAAATTTAAAGATAGTCACCCATATATAAGGCATATGATCTGATCCAATTTGTTAGCTGCCGCATCAGGAGTATATATATCTGACCTTGTTAGATTTAGTTTGCAATAATGCAAGTTCAACAAAGGCACCTATTTCTTAGCTCCTCAAATCGATCGCAGTGGCGTAGCCCAGAACTAATCCTTCCGTGACCCCGGCGCCGGTTCTTGATCCATTGCTTGATCAATGATGCCTCATCGGTAATTGGTGCACTGGTCACGGTGAAATCACCCAAAACTTATTTTACCTAGTCTACACTGTTTGGCAGTCCACTAATCCATATACGAATCTCCACGCAGGCATTGATCAGTGATAATTTTGTCAGATTTTTTTTTTTTGCTAACAGGCCGCATCATGTAAACAGTACATGATAAATTTGGTAATATTTCCTATATTTATCAAACACCAGTATGTACATAATTTTTTAAGCTCTTTTACAGCACACAATCGTGAAATACTACCGGCAGTTCATTAAGGAGGGTATCTTGGTCTTTTTGTTCTTTAATGACAAAACAGAACAAGGTCATTTTTCATATAAGAGACGGTCTCTATTCTACAAGGGAAAGAAACAAGCAAAAATTCTCATAAGGAACATCAAGTAGTTTTTATAAGGCTCATAAATAGAAAGAGAAGATAAAAAAATAAATTAATTACTAGATACGATGTATTGGGAGGGTTATATTAATTTATAGCGTCTCTATATGATGTAGAAATGACTCATTGAAACCATGCACTGGGAGTGGCCTAAGGTCACTCCTAATGCAATGACGTCAGTTGTTTCTATAGCTGCCACCTAGGATAGATTGCTAAGGTGGAGAGTAGTTAATGAGGAAAGAGAACAAAGTCGTTTTTTATATAAGAGGACGGTCTCTATCCTAGAAACAAAGACATGAAAGATAGTAAATCCCCATTGAGGGCACTAGGTCGTTTTTATAGGACTTTTAAATAGAAAGAAAAAAAATGAACAAATTAATTTCTAGATACAATGCACTAGAAGGGTTGTATCTATAGCGGTTTCTATATGACGTGTTATATTTAGAAACAACATGCAGAAACAATGCATCGGGAGTATCATAACATTAGGGGCACTTAAGTTAATTAACCCTTGTGCTAAAAAAAATCAATTAACCCTTGATTAATTAATTCCTGTTCATATCTGGATTCTCATCCGCATTTTCCTCCTAGGCGGTTCACGGCGAGGCGCAATGCGTGAGACAAAGATTGAATCTGCTGTTAGGCACTTTCAATGCATTGTTTCTATAAGCCATCTCTAAATATGTCACGTCATACAGAAACGGTTATACATACAATCCTTCCAATACATTGTATCTATTAATTAATTTGTTTATTTTCTTTTATTTCTATTTATAAGCCATATAGAAACGACCTAACGTTCCAAGTGGGGATTTATTGTTGCTTCATTCCTTTGTTTTTAGGATAAAGATTGTCTCTTATATAACAAACAACTCTACTCTCTCTCTCCTCATTAATTATCCACCACCTCTAGGTGGAAGTTATAAAAACGGTTGACGTTATTACAGTAGGAGTGCCCTTATCTGCAGCACCGATTCACTAGCGTACGTCTCCTGAAGATTTGGCCTTCTGGGGACAACTGCGATCGATGGAATGCACAAATGATGTAGCCCTGTTTCTTTTGGCGGAAACTGGCGGTTGGCGGTTAGCGATCTATGCACCTACAAAAGTTTAATGAACCTAAAAAGATAATTAAATTTTTTTTAAGAATCTTTGAGAAGAACTAATCAAAGCCTCGAAAAAATCTTTGGTAATTATAACACAAAAAATCATATAAAAATGTCAAGGGGTACTGTAGTAAAACGCCAACCGCCGGTAAACGCTGAAAGAAACAGGGCCGTAGTTGTAGCTGCAGCGGTTCTCGTTGAAGGAGTATACTTGCAAAACTTTGTAAGGGGGGAGGTCTGATGAGGTTTGGATGTTGGATCTCCATCTAACGGCTCTTGAAATGTATGCGAACACATGTATGCATGCGTGGTAAATCCGCAGTTGATGGAAAAGATGTTTGTGGTTCACAACCTACCTACTTCAAATTTGCATGCTAATGAAATTCGCAAGTCATGGTTGTGATGAGACTATGTGCATGTCTTTGCAATTAGGTTCCTAATGGAGGAGAAGAAATGCACACGTGACTGCTAATGGTGTTACATCACTTGTCTGCATGTATATGCTTTTTTCCCCCTTTGTTTTGTAGTATTATACATCAGCATCAATGTGTATGCTAATGGTGTCACATCACGCCGGCCGCGGTCACGAATGGACGGGAAGGGATGGATTGATGGGTATGCATGGCCGCCGCCTGAGTCGATTTAGGTTTCTTGGCAAATTGATCTAGCGTTCTTGTTGGATATAAATCAAAAGATTGATGGACGTACAGTACCAATAAGTGATGAGGGCAAAATAAATTAACTATTAATCCAAAAATTAATTGCTTATGTGCCATACCGTCTAACAGTAGCAAATGACAACTAGTCCCTCACATAAATACACTGCCCTCAAAATACATATACTATCCCATTAGTATAGAAAAAAATTGATCTAATCTAAATCGTTAGATCGAGATGAATAGATGGTCCGTTTTTATTTTAGTGTACTACTCAAAAGGAAAACAATGTGGAAGCTACAAAGATCAATCGAGTAGTCTAGCCTCCATCAAAATCTTAGTTATTGTCTGTGGAGAGTGTGACATGTTCATTCATGCTACCGAATATACATACATATATAATTTGTCCACTTACATGTGATGTGAGCTATGTAAAAGTGTTGTTGCGAACTTGTGACTGTGACACTGATAGGACGACCATGGCGTGGCGAGGTGTAGATGTGCTAATCGGAATGACCACGAGGGAGAGAGACAATCGACTGGCAAGCAATTTATCAAACCGGTTGTTCCTAGATTCTTTTCACTGCACCGTGCATCAAGCAGTAACAATCTATGCTCAATTACTAGCATGATTGGGATTTGTTTGATAGTGCTGCCCACGTGCAACTACAAGATGCATCGCACAACATTCTTTCTTACCGTCGTCAGGATAAACTGTCGCAGTAAGCTATTGCACTTCTTCCCCATGCCGGATCCGCCTCCACCTCTGTGCCATCTCCTGAAAATCTGAATTTAAATTCAAATTCGAGATAAAGTTCAAAAACTAGAATCAGATTCCAAAGTTCAGGGATTTTCTAAAAATTCTTTTCTTTTTCCCTTACTTTCCCTTCTTTTCTTCCTCTGCCGCGTGCATGGCCCTTCTCCCTTCCTCTCTGTGCTTCGTCTTGCCTTGCCCGAGCCGATGGAGCGCCCCCTGCTCCGCCTCTCCTTGCCGTCCGAGTTGCTGTCGCCAAAGGAGAACGCCTCCGTCTCATGTTCGAGTCTGAATCCGAAACGAAACCTAGCTTCTCTATACATTATGAGCCGCGGAGAACCACCGCTCCTTCCATCCGCGTCCCTCCGCTTGAGCAGAAAGTCGAGCTCGCGTCGGATCGCAGGCACCGCCGCCATGGTGCTGTACGTCGGCCCGCCCGAGAAGGGCCACGAGATGATGATGAGAAAGAGGCGGCTGCCCAGGGAGTGGGTGGACGACATCCTCTCGAACATGGCGCCGCCGCAGCCACCGCCGGCGCCGCCCGTCGAGGAAGACGCCCCGGCTTTGCTCGCCACGTTCACCGCCCGGGAGGAGGAGGAGGCGCGCCGGCGCCGCCAGCAGCTGGAGGAGGACATGCTGGCCTTCAAGGCGGACGTGCGCCGCCAGCTTGAGACCAAAGGCTACGTCGAGGCCTACTGCGGCGGGGCCGATCGGGGTGACGATGAGGACGACCAGGATGACGACGGCGGCGAGGAGGAGGAAGAGTCTGAGTCCGACACCGACAGTGAGCTGGAGGAATGTGATTGCGAGGGTGAGGAGGACGAGGAAGTGGACATGCGGCCTGCTTGTGTCTGTCTGGTGGCTGCGGCGTTCACGGCTAGTCTAGCTCTAGTATGCATACAGTATTTAGTATTTGCTGGTTGACTAATGACTAGTTGGGCTGGGTGTGTATTAGCTAATGCACATGTGACTGAAATATGAAGGAATCACATTTATATTGATTGAGGTCACCTTCGGTTCTTGCATTGCATTGCACTTCGTCATTACGTACATATTAGGGTTTTCGTAACCACGTTCACAAGGTTTGGAGGCACGGCGGAGGCGGGTGGCCCGCGGGCGGGTCGGCCGCCAGATCTACAAGGAGATGTGATGCCATTAGGAGGGGGGCATGGGACAGGTGGCGGCCAACTGTGGAGACGATAGCATAAAAACTTTTTTTAAGGTATTAATGCAGGGATTCGGCGATTCGGTCCTACGATGATAAACCTCTTGTCGGCGGTTGGGCTAGTTATATCACGCTCTCCAAAATTAACATGGATTCACACGTATTAGTCTGCATGCATCTTGTAACGTGTTATAGACTGACTCCTGCTGAAGAGGTATCTCTTTTTTCTCTTCTCCACGTAAGCAAAAAGCTGAGTTGAAATCTCTATAGCTAATTAAGGTAGCCTTATTGAAGATGCCTTTAAAAGCCGAGTATTCCAACACCAAGCTACTGGCCTGTTATAAGGTAGGACAAAACTTGAGACAAGACAGAGAGGACTCTATACGCTGCTAGCTTCCAGCAAACAAGGGAGGCGACCTCAAAATGTTGAGCAAACGGTGTCCTAGCTAGTCGACGAGCAGAGGTGGTCGGCCCAGTTTGGACCTGCTTGGCCTGGATACTGTACAAACCGATTCAACCGGGCTAATGGGCCAAGGTCTAAGCCTAAACTCGGTTCATATTAAATCTAAACCAAATCGGGTCGACCTGGTTATAAATAAGCCTTAACAAAATGAATAAAAATTCAAATAAAGCACATTAGAAATTATATAAATAAGATTTATTATTGATATATCATAAGGAAATTGATTATAAATATGTACTTTTATTATTATTTAGTGCTATAGTGGCAGGCTGTACCGGGTCGGCTTAATAGCCGAGGCATCGGCCTAGACATGGTTCGCTGGACCTGGCCTAGACATGGTTCGCTGGACCGAACTACCAAACTAAGCTAGCCTGTTTCAGTGAACAGTATGGGCGGCCCGGTTCAGCCTGACGGGCCAACCTATTTAGCCACCTCTATTGACAAGTTAGGGTTTAGGGAGCTATGAGGGACCGTGGTGGGCATGGTTTGCCGGGTTGCGTTGTATCAACTTGGTTGAAAAATTTTCACTTTCTCTATATTTAATCAAAGGGTCGCCGACATGTTTGATTATCACTGATAATCTGCAAAGATCGAAAGATAAAAATATGCTTGCTAGACACGAGGAAGGAGATCATGGTGCAGAGCCATTACCCATTTTTGGAACATTGTATTTTCTTGAGTAATCCATTTTGCTCAAAACAATGTGCTTAATTTAGCCTTTGTTTCCTCTGTGCCATGTCTTCTTTAAAGATTTATCCAATAGAATCCCGACTCCTTTTTTTTTCCATGTTATTTATAGATGGTCTAGACCTAATTACAAATATTACAAAGAAAATTCTTTCGCTTCACTTTGTCTAGTTTTCTCTAGAATCTCTAGAAAAAGGAATTTCCTCTATCCTTTATTTTATGATAACCATAGACTATATTTAATGATAACCAGTGACTATTAAATGAAAATACTACTAATTAGAACAGAACCTAATTAAGATAGGATGAGTAATGTATGCAACCAAACGAGGAGTAATACTGTAAAAATAAAGGACTCTATTTTTAGAACTATGAGCATAATATTTTGTTTTTATTTATTATTTCTTTATTTTTGGATTTTATTTCCATTTTTTATTTAAAGTAGATCAATTTAGATAATGTATATATAAGGAACGTAATATACTTCAGTCAAAGAAGAAATAAGCAAGATGGAAAAATCATTACAGTTATTATAGAGAAGTCTAGGGACTTAGAGCATATCTCATTTGAACTTAAGTACTATACATCATTTTGCTTACAAGAATTAACACCGTCCTCGAGCTACGCCCTCTAATGTCCGACATCCCCGTCATTAGAGACCCGCTACCGAGGACAAAAGCTCGCCGTCCCCTAAAAGCGCCGACGAGAGACCCCAAGCCCTGTTTTGTTAACACTCTAATCTAGATTTGCACTCGTTTACACTTTAAACCCACAGTTGCTGGCCCATTAGGAGAGGTACAAGTGGGTTGCCATGTTCATCACAGTACAAACTCACTACTCGACAACTCATCTGCTTTATTTTCCAAGCCAGAAAATGCTAGGCACGATTACAATCAGGAAACCAGACTCCAGCTTTGGATAGAGCGAGGATGTCACCCTCCAAGGAGATACAAAAGCTGTCTAGAGATTAGAATCCTAAGTACGTAGCACAACAGATACGAATGAAAAGAATAGGCTATTATTTACTGGAAGCCCTAAAATGAGCAAGACAGAAAAACTGCTGACATATCTAACACAGCCTTCTAAGAGGGAAGCAACATATTTGTTTCTCCTTGGATGCTCCTTTGCTCTTTGGGTGTGCACAGCTAACATCATTAAGTAGATAATGGATGTTGGGAAAGTTTGTGATCTCTTGTGCAATCTGCATGTAGATCCTTATTGTCAGAAACAGATTAAAAACTTCGGTTACTAAATAGAGATGAAACTATTGATGAAAGGATCAAGCAACTGAGCATTATCAACTCTCATTTGTTTATCTATTGTGTGCAGACAATTGTCTGACAATTGATAATAGATAAATAAGCTCTGAAAATGGCAGTGCATAGTATTTGGCATCCAGACTTCATAATTGAGATAGTGAGGAATACAAGTACTGTTTTGAAATTACACGGTACTCGCAATGATAGTCCAGTTTACTGCCAAACAGAAATGGAAAGCATGGGCAACAGAGTATGTTTGTTTGTTATAGTGCCATCGATTTGCACCACAATATACCCCAAATGTTGTTTCTTCATCCTACATCAAGCTTTCATTCCTCTTATATGGAATTACATTAAATATCAAGTTTGTTATAGTGCCATCGATTTGCACCACAATATACCCCAAATGTTGTTTCTTCATCCTACATTATGCTTTTATTCCTCTTACATGGAATTACATTAGATATCAAGTTTGTTAGTGTGCAATACCAACCGAGTGATCAGTATTCAGAAAAATAAGGAGGTTGCTTCTGAAAAATCTCACATGAAAGGAATGCCATTTCCAAACACGCAGGACATTTCAGAACCTTTTGAACACGATGCAAACATAATTCTACTTTGTCATCCAGTGTAGTGATCAACGGAACTGAAAAATGAATAAATATTTCTCAAGTTCTAAGGGTTGCTACATAGACTTGTTCCCTGATGGTCCTAGCAAATGTTACATAAAAGAAACATATGAAATCGGTAAACCACAGAAATTAGCTGTTGTCTGATGGATGGATTAATGCCCTTAACAATGCTCCACATGGCTACTCCAGGATCTCAAATAAAAGTGTTACCATTGCACTCCCTGGTATGAAAGTCTTGTTATTTATCGTGTTGGTTTATCTCTGGTTCTTTCTATCTATACAAGGATTGTACCGAGGTTCCCTTTACCTATCGCATACAAATTATATTGCGTAAGATTTAGTAGAATAAAACCAAAAAGTAAATGTATGATAAAAGGTTATTTCATTAAAAAAAAAAAAAAGAAGAGGAAAATTTGTGCAGAAAGAATGAACTAACAGTGGCAAGATTATTCCAACTTCCAAGTATCATACATTCAGACACGTGACATTATTTTACTTCCAAGTAACTGGCATAAGACTAACCAGATATGATCCTAATACATGTTTTTTTATGGAAAAAAACCAGCCTAGCATTTCCAAGTTTTCCTTGAATACCAGACAGAGTGCTGCCGGCAAGGTACTGGGACTGGCTTGCTAACCACCAAGAAGAATTTTAAACCATGCACTCAGTTAGCTTATTTACCTGCTGACTTGAATCCTTTGCTTGTTTATTTTTCCGACAGAAATTTGGCAGTGCCCTAGACTTGAAACAAAAGCTCTGGCGTGATTCTTTGAATTCAGGTACATCGATGGCTTTGCCCTGCATGGTACTTGATCGTAAGATTTTATATTGTAATATAATTTATTTCTGGTTCTAATATTTTCTTTCGGAAGCAATTAACTTTGTAAACCATTATTAACTAGGGAATGATGGTTCCTCATAAAAAAAACTAGGGAACGATGGAGGGATAATTTATTTATTATTCCGTTCCTTCATAGTTTTTGACTGATAAAAGTGATGCAAGCGCATTGCTTGCAATGAAAAAGTTTGACCATTATTAGTTTAGCTTGGAACTATTAATTCAAAAATTTTGAATTCACTCCGTGCATTAAGAAACATTTTTAACCTTTCTCCGTGGCCTGAATTTTTTCGCTTCAGGCTGAGCTTTTCTCAATAATATGTTTTGTAAATTTTCTTCAACATTCTTACTAGAAATTTTATGGGAAATTTGGTTGTAGGCTACTACAAATTTCATGGCGTGCTCACTGAGTCACTGACATGTAGCCACAAATTTTGTAGTGGTACAGTGCCAATTGTCCCAAATTTTATTACCGCCACATTCCTAGAAGAAATTTAGTATAACAGCAAGGAACTCAACATAACATAGAAAAATAACACAGTTGCAGTTTTTCTCATATCACGTTGAGGCATTTAAGTGCTTACCCTTAATGCATGTTCTTTAGTTATATTGCTTTTCTGATGCACTGATGGTGAAGTTGAACCAAATAGCTTTTCTTTGACCCTCGTTACATGTGAAGACCTGAATGATAAAAGAGGATACAATTAGAGGATGGTTTATATTACGGCATTTGATATCATCAGAAGCAAACATATCAGCCTCTCAACACAATGTTGTCAGATTTTCAGCCTCATTATCCTTTCTGTGTAAAAGCCATACTTTTTCCTTTTCAAATCATGGCGTTAACATCATTTACATTTTTTTAATGTTCAATTTAGTTTAACAGAGACGAATTGTTTCAAAGGATATTATGTTCGGATCAATTCCTACAGAGATGACGTCACTTGGCTTTTAGTGCTACCTTTGTTCTTCAGATTGAGATGTTCCCGAAGCATTTTCTGGCACCCCTTTGAAAAATGCCTGAAATATACAGCAAAACAAATTAATAGTGAGACATAGAACTTTAAGATCAAAAAATTTAAATTCACTCCATGCGTTAAAAGCATTGCACCTTTTTTGATGGCCTGAATTGGCTCACTTCAGGCAGAGGCTTGCTTACAGATTCCAACTGACTAATCCTTGCAGCAATCGTAGAGCCAAGATTTCGTGAGCTCGTGGCAGCATTGCCCGCTTCGCACCTTGTGAAGTTCATGGACATGTGCAATGCTGTCAATGTCGTTCTCTTTTGATGGAACGAATTTGCTGCTTGCTCGCTGCTGTTACTGCTAGGTGGAGGTGAGCTGTTCTCCTTTGCTGAATACAGCGGCGACCGCCTTCTCACTGACGAAGATGTCCCTTTCTTTCCTGAGGGGGGAGAGCTGAATTTGGTGGGCTTCTGGAGCAGAGACGACATTGGTAGCCTCCTTTTCTTGGCAGAATCCGTCACGCCCTGATTGACAACAGAACTCTCCTGCAAAGAATCCAGAAGTTACATATATTGCTTCAGTTCGTCAGTGTCCAAACATCCTGTTCATTTGCAAATATCCCTCTTGAAAATCAATCGATCAGTCACCTTTAATGGTTGCTTCTCGCCTGCATCAACAGCCACCAAATTGTCATCACACATATCTTGCCTAGTATCCTCTGGTTTCTCCTGCAACGGCGAACTGTCTCTTTGTTCGCTAACTTGCGCATCATCCTTCCCATGGCACCGTTCATCGGCCAATACCACCTTGCAAGACGAACCAGCCCTGGCCGCGACGGGCTCAATCTCCTCCGACAGTTTTACCGGTCCAGCAGCGACAGCGCCGCAGGAACCCACAGCATCCGAATCGACGCCTCGCGCCTCCTCCGTCATACACGATGAGTCCGCCGACAAGGCCGCAGCGCCGTCCGCCGCATCCAGACCGAGGTCAGGCCCCGCTTCCTCGTCCTCGTCCTCGTCCTCGTCGTCGGCGTCGCCCTCGCTCCTGCGCTTCCTGGCGTAGTGCGCCTCGAAGAAGGCCTTCTTCTGGGCGACGGAGCCCGGGCGCGACTGCCGCGCCGCCTCCTCGAGGTAGCGGTTGTGCGCGAATGCCGACCACTTGCCCCACTCGAGCGGCTCGTCAAGGAACCGCCCGAACGACACCGACTCCCCCAGCGCCGACATCATGTCCGCCTTCCAGCTCTACAACCAAACCCCCCCAAAAAAACAAAAACAGGAAATCAATCCATCGATCTCACAAACCGGCGGCGGCGGCGTCGAAAAGTGCCGCTTGGTTACCCGGCGGTCGTGGCCTCGCTCCTCCGGCCCCGGCGACCGCGTCGGCTCCGGCGCCGGCGGGGAAAGCTCCGTGTCGGCTCCCATCGCGCCGCTGCGAGATTGGGATGGATCTGGGGCTCACGGGGGTGGATGGATCGGTGTGTGGGGATCGGGCGCGATTGGGAGTGGAGAAGGCAGCGAGCGATAATTGCTGCTGCTTGCTGTGCTGGTGGAGGTTGGTTGGATTTGAATCAGGTGGGAGAGGAAAGTGTACGTTGGGGGCAGGGGAGCTGGCCTGGGACACAAGGGTCGGCAAAAGTGACCGTTACACAGTATTTCTTTGACCCACTGCACTGCACAAGTCTGTGAGCCAGGGGCTGCAAAGGCATGTGCTGGATGTCCTGCTCACGTGTGTTCTTTGTGATGGCAAGAGCAACTGGGATAGACCCTAAAAACAAGCATTAGAGCATCCACGCCAGAATCTCTATTTCTATTTTCTCTCTCTATTACTTTAAAATTCATTTACACTTTAGAGCATCCGTAGCAGAAACCCTATAGTAGTATAGAAATAGAGTTTTAGAGATAGGGTTCCTGGTGGATGGAAGGAATTTTTTAGGGTGTAGTGTAAAGTGTGAAGGAATTTTAGAGTAATGGAGAGAGAAAATAGGGATAGAGCTTCTGGTGTAGATGCTCTTACATTACACATAAAAATTTCTTCCCTCCACCAGAAACTCTATCTCTAAAACTCTATTTCTATACTACTATAGAGTTTCTGTTATGGATGCTCTTATAAACTCGTAGGAGAGGGTTTGCTTGTCCCATCCTTTGCTACAGTAGTACCTGAGAGGCTGGTCAGGGGCGACTGAGAGCATCCGTAGCAGAAATCCTATAATAGTATAGAAATAGAGTTTTAGAGATAGAGTTTCTGTGGAGGGAAGGAATCTTTTAGGGTGTAGTGTAAAGTGTGAAGGAATTTTAAAGTAACGGAGAGAGAAAATAGAGTAGAAGAGAGAGAAAATAGAAATAGAGCTTCTGGTGAGTCGGCGTCATGGTTTTGGTCGGCCTCCTCGCCGCCGATGGCCTCTGGGTCGTCGGTGGTGATGGCCGGCGGGGTTTTTGGGCCTGTTTGGTTCATGTCTAAGTTTGCCTAGCCTAACTTTAGAAGTTTGCCACACATGTGGCATGACTAACTTGATTATAGTTAGGTGGTGTTTGGTTTCTAGCCACAACTAACACTAGGCTAGTCAAAAAGTTGCAGCAAATGTTTGGTTATCGGGAGAAAAAATTACCTAAACTCGGGTAGGCATTTCATCGAGCATGTGTAGGGCATCATCATCCACGCGTCGTCGCCATCTTGCGCCGCTGCCGCGTCCTCCACCGCCGCCGCTTAAACGCGCGTCGCGCCGCCGCCGCCGCCGACGCAGCGTCGTCCGCCGCGACGCGTCATGCCGCCGCCGCCGCCGAAACCCGCCCGACGCGTCCGCCGCCCGACGCGTCCTCCGCCTAACGCGTCTCCTCTGTTCACGCGGTGTGGCGTGGTCGAGCAAGAAGTGTGGCGGCCGAATTGGCCGCCACACTCTGTGGCGAGTTTTCGTGAGGCGACGGGTCCGTCGGCTGCCTAACATGTGTGGCACGCCTAAGCTTAGCGCGTAAACCAAACGCATGCCTAAGACACTGTGGTGCGCCTAAGCTTAGGCGTGGCATTGTTAGGCACGAACCAAACAGACCCTTTGTCTCGGCATGTGTACAGCAATAGCCCTAGTAGTGTAAGATTCAAGCGTGTTGTTCGTTCACTGACGAATTTCTCGAATCCAGCAGTGATTTGGCTCCTTGGTGGCCGTGAATCTAGGGTTGGCGCCAAGCTCGGTGCGGACTGCAAAGTCGCTGCTGGAGGCTAGTGTTCCTCACCATGGTCTTCGGCTTGGTTCTTCTACCTCGGCTGGTTCTCCTCGGTGTAGAGTTTTTGCAAGGTGAGGAGCGGAGATATCTTCCTCACCGTTGTGAAAGCCGGTGCTTGTGTTTTCCTCGGAGGTGGAGGCGTGGGCTTTGCCTCTCTCCAATTCGTCGAGATTAGGGTGCCCGTGAGCTACAAACAATGATTAGTTGTTGTGGCGTTGTCGAAGCGTAAATGTATGTGCAGTATATATATATCATATATAATTATATTTGGTAAGTATGCACGTAAAAGCAGGAGAGTTCCAATAGGCATGTCTTCTCATGTTTCTACACATGATCATAGGCGAATAGATGGTAATGGTAACGTTGCATTATCACCATGAACTATCTCATCATCTATAGCCATCATGAATCATGAGAAACGTGCCATTAGTATATGTTTGGCTCGAATATCACGTGTCAGCGAGGTGTGTCTCATAACTTACACTCTGTGAGCTAGTTAGAATACAGTTGATGTACGTAGTTGGAGGCACGATTTGACGATTACCTTGTATATTTAATATTTCGCTCCTAACCTTACTATCTAAATTTAACATGCTTACTGCTTAGTAGGTAAGAGAGTTTTGACAGGGGTGATAGCATGCACAGTTTTAAATCCTGCGAAAAATCGCTAAATCGTGCTCGGGCGGGATCGGGATCTCCGTCAAATTTAAAATTTAAAATTAAAGTTCAAAATCAGGTCAAAAATCACCAAATGTTCCTAAAAATAGTACAACCATATTAAAAGAGTATGACAAGAATTTTTTTTAAAAAAATTCATGCAGGTCTAGAGATTACCGGTGAATTCTCAATGGGCATTTCGTTGGACGCCCGGTGGACACATCACACTGAACTCTGCCCACGCCAGCGCAACGCTCTGCCCCGCTTGCGCCTGCGGCGTGCCATGCCATGGTCTGCCCACACGCGCCTGCTCATCGTTGTGCTCGCACTGCGCTCGGGAGCAGAGGGAAAGGAAGGGTAGAGGAGGAGAGAGAACTAGCTAGGGTTTTATTGGAAGACTCTTGAGATGGATGTCACGGGAGGAGTGGAATGGGAGGGACGGGACTTAGGAGAGACGAGAACAGCAAGCAAGTTTGTGCACACGGATCGGTTTCTCGAGAAAACCGATCGGTTTATCGAGAAAACCTATGGTGTTTTTCGAAGAAAGAAAAAACCGTTCGGTTTTCTAAGGATTTCCTGCGATTTTGCTTGATTTCTAGTTAAACCCTTGCGATTTCTCATTTTGGGCTCCCTTCGTTCGATTTAAATTTCAAAACACGAAATTTGGTCATGATTTTAATAGAAATCGTGGGAAATCGAAAATCAGGCCTGAGCGAAATTTGAGTGAAAAACGATTTTTGAAACCCTGATGGCATTGCTATATTGAATGATTTGTAAAAGCAAGAAATGCTTTTAGCGTTATTTTGTGTAGACCCAGCTGCTCAAAAGCCTGCGTTTTTGTGCAAAGTATGGTGTAGTTGATTGAGCTCGAGTTTGGTGTTGCTAGTTCGGCTGAATCCATGTGGAGGGGCTGGATTTGATTATAGTGTGTAGAGACGGCCATTGCTTCCTGCTGAACGTTGATTTCTAGCTGATAATGCTGAGTACGTAGCAATGGATTAATGCCAAAATAATTCAATACTCCTCTAGTTCGTACATTGGTAAGATCAAGCAGAGATAATGTCGTAATACACATATCCATTATCACATGCTTACAACGAATCAATCAACTACAGGTAGGTTGGGTGACGAAGTAACTCAAAATTGGTCGGATATATCTGTATTTTGATCTACCAGATTGTATCCGAGAAAATTTCGGATATAGTTATATCTATCGGATATATTAGTTCCGTATATGTAAATGTGAAGGGAAATACCACTGCCCGAGCATCCGATACAGGGCAGGCGGATCGGACAAAAGCGTCGAGAGGCCACCGCGCGTGACATCGACGCAAGGGCCAAGACCCACTCCTGTCTACTCTTCCTTTTTCCACGCCTTTTTCCACACGTGAGTGCTGGTTTGCTACTACGTGTTGGTTGTTGTGTGCTTACTTCCCGTTGTCTTTTTGACTAGCACTAGTTAGTGCTGGTTGCTGCTATTTCTTCATCTCTCTTCCTCTCTCTATTTTCTCTTCCCGGGCAGTGTTATTTCCCTTTCTTCATCTCTCTCTTCCGGGACATTGGTATTTTCCTTTCTTCATCTCTCTTTCTCTCTCTATTTCTCATCTCATCTCTCTCTACCCCTCTCTCTATTAAGCACGATAAGCATGTTCCATTTCAATCTCTCTTCCTCTCTCTTCCATCTCATCTGTCTATCTTTCTTCATCTCTCTTCCTCTCTGTATTTCTCATCTCATCTCTCTATCCCTCTCTTTGGCAAGCACAATGAGCATGTTCCATTTCAATCTCATCTCTTTGTCATGCGCATGAAGCGAGAGAGGCGAGCTTCTGCCACCGGTTAGCAGTATTATTTGGCGTGATGCTTCAGTGCCTCTTCGCTTCATCCTTCTTCTTTCTCTCCATCTCTCCATCGCAGCTGTCGGCCGACGCCGACCCGTCTTTGGAGAATGTGAGCTTGGCGAGCTTTTGCCGGCCGGATCCGACGAGCACGGAGTGGGAGCTCGCCAGATCTAGAGAAGAAGAGGGCTAGGAGAAGGTTCATCCCCATTTCATCATGAAACCCTCAGCCATGTACATGTGAAACTTCGGTTTTTATCTGATGAAACTTAGTTTTGTACTTGTGAAACTTCTTATATTTGCACAGGGTGATTTTTTGAACAACAATGGAACATGAGGTTTCATAAGTAGTTTGCCAAGTTTTATTAATACTTATTTAAGTTTTATTGGTCTTTTTTCAAGTTTAATCAGTCAGTTTGGCCAAGTTTCATTGCTCCTTCTTCAAGTTTTAACAGTAGTTTTGCCAAGTTTCATCAGTAGTTAACCAAGTTTTATTGGTATTTCTTCAAGTTTCATCAATAGTTTTCTAAATTTTAGCAGGTATTTTACAAGTTTCACCAGCTCGCATCCTGTTTTCATATGTATATTGTCAAGTTTTATCGGTAGGTTTTCCAAGTTTCATTAGTTATTTTCTAAGTTTCTGTGATGATGTCACCATGACGCCATGCGTCCGATGGCTCGGACGTCCGACGCTTGGCGCCCGCCAAATGTGAAAGATCCTAATATATTTTCCTCGTCAAATCATAATTCCAATTGATTCCGATGAAAACTATGTACATACGGTAGGACCAAAACTAATAAATACATACTGATTGGGTCATCTTTAGCTGTTGTCTCATTTGCCCCAGGTCTATCACTATTCACCTTGCAATAACAACTCTATCACTATTCTCACTCTCTATATTTACTATTCACTGCTCCATCACTATTCACATCATCAATAGTGTATTCTAAATTTCACTGCTACAATGATGAAGCACCGCAAATGAGACGGCCACTGGAGATAGGCAAAGAAGGGCCCTGGGTGCCAAAGGAAAGTCTATGGCCACGAGATATTAATGTATTTGCCTACTATTTGCCTTATAGCTAGAAAATGGTGAAAACTGCATCTCCCTTCCATGTAGCCGTAGGTCATCTCCAATGCCGGTCTATTTTCGGAGCTTATTTTACTATTTACTCACTGTTCACCTTCTATTCACTATCCCTAATTTACTATTCATCTTTCTGAGCTTGTCTCTATTTTTCCAATTCCTACATTTCTCTCTCTTATATTTTACTTCCAATATTATATTTTACTATTCACAATCTTATTTCTATATTAATAAGGTCAGCTAGGATAAAGGTACAGGATTTATGGTTAAAGAAGAAAAAGAAGAAAACAGGGGGTACTTCTATATGTCGAATCCGTCGGAGATATGCTACATTAATGAATAGTTTGAGCACCTGGCGGCTCCCTTCTCTTCAGTCGCCTCGCCCGTAGACTTCAAATTGTACACTTCACTTGAGTTCGTTACCGCGCATACGTGGCGAACTCCACGGCCGTGGTTACCCTATCCCATGGGCGCCGATAAGGCGCCGGCGGCCATACAAAGAAGCCGTGGCCGCGAAGCCGCGCGCGCACGGGTCCCGCGCCCCGCCCGCCTCTCGTTGCTCGCAAACATCCAAAACGAGCCAACGCCACCGCGCGTCGCACCCAAGGAAGGAGATGGCGGCGCCGTCGTCCCTCGCGTCCTCCCGCCTCACCCGCCGCGCCACAACCGCCGCCCCGTCGCCGTCGCCCTCGCCCTCGCCCTCGCCGTCGCAGCAGCTCCTGCCCGGGGGCTCCTGCCGCCGCGCGCAGCCCGCCGTCACCCTGGCCGCGTCCGGCAAGGTGCGCCGGCGCGGCTGGTCCGCCCAGGCGGGGGCTAGGCGGCGCGGGCCAGGTGTTTGCTTCGTGGTCTCGCCGAGCCAGCCAGGTTACTGGGACTTCTTGTTGCTACTGCCCATGCCGTCCTTTCAGCGACGCAGCAGTGTGGCGGTGAGGCTCAGTCGGCGTACGTGTTTGTGCAGGTCTTGCTGCCATTGATGTGCCGGCCGCGACGATTGCCAATGCGATGACGGCCAGCCTGCCTGAGCGCACGTCGGTTTCTTCATTGTTGGAGGTTGTGTCGGACGACCTATTGAAGCTCAACAGCAACCTGAAATCGGTGAGCTTCATCTATTTCTGCTAAAGGCCATATCTTTTTGTTCAGTCAAAATTGTTGCTCTCGAAAGGGACACATCGTGCATTTCTGCAAGATGTGTATGACAGTAGTTTCTCTTTGCATGACTAAATTTGAAGAAACCTCGTGCATGGTTGCTGTGATTTCGATCATGCTTGTAACTGCTTTAACAGTTGCAATTTTCATGCAGTTATCTTGTGTAGAAATTGCTTCCTCTAATGGCTATGTCATTTTGTTCAGTCCACCATGTATGACTAACTAGTTTCTTTTTTTGTACGTTAGAATGATCATAGTTTCAATGAGTAAAGACAATTGAGAATACTCACTTTTATCATGCTTGCAGCTGCATTTAAAGATAGCAACTTTCGGGCAGTTAACCAAACACTGCTTCTTGTCTAATGTAGAACAGTAGTATCAAACAAAGAACCTGCAAAATAGAACGTGTTGGAAGTGTTGGAGGAACTCAAATTTAAGACTCCTGTTCGTTTTTTTATCCTCTTTTCAGTCCACTTAGGAATAGAGAAGAAGCTATGGAGATCAGGTTGTAAAGACGCTATCACGCTACAATTATAATAGTTAAATTAAGAAGAAGTTACTGATGGAGACAAGTCACTTAGATTGCTAAACTGGCAGACCCAGGATTTCGACTTTGAAATATTTGCTACCATGTGTCAAAGCTGTTAAGGGACAATTGGTAGATGGATTGAAAATCGTGCAAAAACTACATTCCATCGTAGGTTTATCAATACTCGACTTGTGGAATTTTTTACCCAAATTCATGGAACTCTTTATGAGAAATATACATGAACTCCTAAAGCAAAGAAGTAACCATAATTTGCTTTGCACCAGTGTGCGCTTCTCTTTTTTAAAAGTAGATTGCTGAGTACATGGGAATATATTACAGAGAAGCACAGACAGTGAAAGCTGCTATGGTCTCCCTTTTGAGTTTTGAAACCATCGTATATTTCTTCATGTGTTGGCTCCATATTATTATGAATTGGAGGCTTGGAGCTTTCAACATCGAAGTGGGCAGACGGCTTGTGCTGGCTGATGAACTGCAGCTTCCATGACTTCTTCCAATGGCCTTGTGCGTCCTTTTGCAAACGTTATCATATTTTCTGAACTCTGACATGTCTTTCTACTCTGACGCAAGTACTTTTTTTCTGGGTTTTCCATGGCACAAATTTCATTGTTAGCACGATATCATTTTATCTTCTTTTTTAAACCCTTCATCCACAGATCCTCACTGTTTGTATAAGCAAGAGGAAAAACTTCAGGATATTACATATGAAATACCAATATATGCATTATATGAAAAGGGAAAAAAATTAATTTAGTGGTTCTTGTTATACAACCCATACCTGTCACGATTACTAGCTGACATTACTTCAATAGCTTGTTGGTGCAGAAAATCCAGTTTTAGTTTCTGCGGCAGAACAAATATTTGGTGCTGGTGGAAAGAGATTAAGACCAGCATTAGTATTTCTGGTGTCTAGAGCAACTACTGAATTAGCTGGTTTGTCGTAAGTTCCTTTTGTTATTATAACCTTACCATTTTTAAGAGTATGTTTTGAAATTAGTCACTCAGACCTTTGGTTTTTGGAATCCAGGGAGCTAACTACAGAACATCAACGCTTAGCAGAGATCATAGAGATGATTCACACTGCGAGTTTAATACATGATGATGTCATAGATGATAGTGGAATGCGAAGAGGTACACAATGTTATTTTCGGAATTCACTGACAACAAAAATTGTTCTTTCTTTCATTTATTCCTTTTTGGTTTATGGATGCATATACTACAAGTCTACAAACATACGTTCTTGGAAACACTTTCTGCATATATTTCTCATGGCATAATATGATCTGGATATCTTTGACTAATTTTTGAAGATGCATGGAATACATTGGAAATCCAAATTTTTTTCGGAGGTCTCCTTTTGCTACCTTGTCCTTTCTCATATTCTTTCTAGGAAATATAATATGATTGTAAATAAACATTAATTGTATAAAATACAAAAAATATATTTCATATTGCATTTAGCTTGTTAGGGAGCTTCCCTCTATTCCAATGACTGTTTCTTTTCTTCTTTTGATATGTATACTCGTTTTATTCATCGTCGTGGAACGGGATATCTCAAAAGGGGATAGAAAATTCACCAATTTAGTCTAAAGTAAAATGCATTGTTTTCAGGGAAGGAAACTATTCATCAGTTGTATGGAACAAGGGTGGCAGTACTTGCTGGTGATTTTATGTTTGCACAATCTTCTTGGTTTCTTGCAAACCTAGAAAACATTGAAGTTATAAAGCTCATCAGCCAGGTAATCAAAGACTTGAGCAAGCTTTTCTCCCTTATTTTAAAATTAAAACTATATGCAATTACAGAAGATGGTGGTCTGACAGGTAATCAAGGATTTTGCCAGTGGTGAGATAAAACAAGCATCTACCCTTTTTGATTGTGACATCACCCTTGACGATTACCTGCTCAAGAGCTACTACAAAACTGCCTCTCTTATCGCAGCAAGCACTAGGTCAGCTGCGATATTTAGTGGTGTCAGCACTGCCATATGTGAACAAATGTATGAATATGGGAGGAATCTCGGACTCTCCTTCCAGGTAGTAGATGACATTCTTGACTTCACCCAATCAGCTGAACAACTTGGCAAACCCGCAGGAAGTGACTTGGCAAATGGAAATCTGACAGCTCCAGTCATTTTTGCCTTGCAAGGTGAACCACAGTTAAGGGAGATCATTGATTCCGAGTTCAGTGAAACGGATTCCTTAGCTGCTGCGATAGATCTAGTTCATAGAAGTGGTGGAATAAGGAGGGCTCATGAGCTTGCAAGAGAAAAGGGTGACTTAGCTATAAAAAATCTGCAGTGTCTTCCAAGGGGCGAGTTCAGAAGTACGCTTGAGAAAATGGTGAAATATAATCTTGAAAGGATTGACTAGATGGATTTACTTGATTTCTCTGTCAGATACACGCCTCCTTTGTGGGTTCAAAGTACCTCCCGTAGAAACTAATATTTTCATGCCTCAGTTTGGAGGAGAGGATTTCGAAAGGAAAATCGGAGAAATTGCACTCTTATAAAATACTCATGGATATCCTATGAAACAGACATTATATCATGCTCTATCTGAGATAATTTATGCAGGATCATCACAAAGCAAACGGTTTGCCTGGTGCCTGCCACCTGGTCTGGTGCCTACATGTATCTTAGCATTTCATTTTGCAGCTCTTGTACATAAAAGAAGCATAATGTATCTTAGCATTCTTTTACTTTGCAATTCGCACATAAGCACATGCTTGTAGACAACATGCTATGTGCTATACTGATTGTATGTGTGCACCAAAGAGGCCAGCAATAGTATGCCAGTTGTGCAATCTGGACAGATGAGATCATGAGATGTGTATGTTTCTGTACAAAACATGTATACTTCTCCCAATTTTATTACCCCCGTGGTGGATTATGGAGGCACATTGAATTAAAGGTGGCGTATAGATTCAACTGAACAGAAATGAATTCTGACGAATTGTTTAATCAGTGTGGGATCCCCATCAGTGTATACCCTTTTTTTTTCTTTCTAAAACAACAGGAGAGCTACTATCTGACACTTCTTTATATATTTTTTTTTCGAAGATGGCAGGAGAGTTGCTATCTTTCTATTGAAGTCAAACTACAGAGATCATACTTTCCAATTTATACATCTTTGTAGTGTTACCGAGCAAATTTCCCCAATCTTTGGTTCTAAAAGTAAGAAACTGTATACCTTGTCATCCTTCCTGCTTGTATCAATCTTTTCTGCAGGGAAATAAAAGTGTCTCTAACGCATGCCAGAACACAAAGAAATGTTGTGTAAACAAAGTAGGCAATAGTGCATAATACTCATTCTTACAACTTCAACTGACTTGTGCAATTTCTTCAGACCTTCAGAAGATGCGTCGCTGGAGAGGTCCCCCAGCAGAAAGTTCAGATTTAGGAGGAAGACCAAGGAGCCCAGAAAACTCTCTTTCATCCCCATCATTGGTTCCACCTCATCAAAATCGTCCATTTTGTTGTCAACTTTGTCACTACCACATATATGTCCTTCCTCGTTACTTGTGAATTGAACTCTAGAACGGGTACTGTTTGGGTGTCCATGGCATCGGAATGTGACAATATAGCGTCACATGCACACCATCAGTTTCTTCAGGAATCAGGGATTCAGTGCCCACTTTCCTTGAACTGCTCCAAATCTGCGACCTCCTGAATTTTGTTGTACTCGCCCAATAGTCATTCTGGTTTGAGTGGTTTAGTATGCTCAATCTGCACCGTAGGTTCAAGTGTTCAGCACACGCAGAATTTTCTCACCTCCATGTTATCTTGCAACTTGTAGGTTCCAAGCTGACAATATATTGATATACAAAAGCAAAAGAAACTAGGGAAATTTGCATGTAACAATTAAATGGGACGCATCCATGGGGGTGTCCAAACTGAAGCTGGGAGCAGGCTATTATTTAAGAAAAATTCTGTACATTGCAATATATTATACAAGGATACGCCTTTAATAAAAGAAGAAAAAAAAAATCCTAAACACTTATGGTACTAGAGATCTGCTTATATACATGTAGAGCACCTGATGGCTGATTGTGCACACATTCCCTCACATGATTAAATCAGTAACAAGGCAACTGTTTACAATTTCTAAAGATCATGTCAAATGTGAGCCCTAGAAATTATAGCTCATAAATGCAAATAATACGGATATGATACTTTTACATTACGTTATTTGGAAGCAAATCAAAACTAACTAGATTGTGATTATTTTGTGTTGTATAACAGAAAACCACTGGCACCAATGAAAGCACATAATTTCAGAGGTACAAAGTACTCATCCAAAAACTCAGAAAGAGTAAAAGAAAGAAACATGCAAAACATACATATAGAACAGGATTAAATTATGTCAGCAATATACTGCCAGCACCAGCAACTACAAATATATTATACAAATTACAGCATCCAACCATGTATTCGAGCTTGGAATCACATCTTGGAGGCGAAATCCACAGGAAGATTATACAGATTTTTCCCCAGGAAGGTATGACGGCGAGCTGTCACCTGCATGGCCCTTCTTCTTATGGAACATGCTAGCGATGTTTGGCAGCATAAAGCTCTTTTTCAATAGCGTCCTACTGCTCCTTTGATGCCCATCATTCTTCTCAGTAGCTTTTCCAGCAGAAGACTTTTGCACAAGCGGAGATGTGTTTGCATATGCTTGTGTTTCTGCAGAAGGTTGGGCTTCTGCAGTTTTCTTCTGTTCCTTCTCACGCCACCTCTTAAGCTCACCTTCTACAGCTTTCTTTGCTGCTTCGGCCATCTCTGCTCTCTTTAGCGCCTCCTCTGTTGCCAATTCCATGTCCTCCATCTCTTTCCGTGCAGTTTCCAGTTTCTTAATTGCTTCATTCTCACTGGCTCTGACAGCCTCCACTTGTGCCATAGCAGCAGCAACTTTCATCTCACTCAACTTCTCTGATTCGTCCACCTTTCGGCTAAGAGATTCAAACTCCTCTTTTGAGATTGTAATCTTTGCTCCAGATTCAGAAGTTGAGGCCCGAGCAGCACTTGCTCTGTCTGACAGTTGCTTGATCTGGTCAAGGGCCCTTGCTTCAGCTGCTTTTGCTTCTTCAGCTTCCTTCAAAGCCAACTGCAACTTTTGCTCCGCTTCTGCTAATGCAATTCGTGCTGCTTCAGCTTCATCTCTTAACTCCGCTGCACTCTTCTGCATCATTTCAGCTTCCTGCATGGCATTTTTTGACTCAGAAGACAGCTGTTGAAGGGCCAACATCAAGTCATCAGAAGCTGATGTAGCTTTTGATTCAGCAGCTACAGCTGCCTCAAGCTCAGACTTGCATTTCTGAAGCTTGACATGTAGATCTCCAACAATGGATTCGGTTTCTGTATCCTTCTCTTTGAGCTGGTAATGCTCCTGTCTTACAGCTTCTAGCTCCTGTTTCAGAGATTCCACTAGGTTCCGAAGAGAACTTTCCTCTTCTGCTACTTTCTGCAACATTTCCTTGGCATCATCCAACTCTGTGCTGACAGAAGCAACAGACTCCAAATCTAGAGCACGGGCATCTTCTATCTTTTTTTGCATAGATGCAATCTCAGAATTGGTCTCATCTAGCTTTTCTTTGAGACTTTCATAAGCAGCAGGATCAAAATCATTTCTTAAAGATGACAGTTTCTTCTCAGTTTCTTCCAAAGCTTGTTTGTACGTTTTCCTGGCAACATCCTTCTCAGAAAGGATTTGTGATTCTTCTTCATGTGCTTGCTCCGTAGCTGCCTTGACATGCATAAGCGACTCTTGAATTGCTGCAATCTCATTATGGAGTTGAGCAGCCTTTTCATTGTTGGCTTCAGTTGAGTGCAATGATTCCTCTTCCTGCTGGGCAGCAGACAGCCTCATATCCAATGAGGTTTCAAAATCCTTCTTGAGCTTTCTAAGCTCCTGTTTTGCTGCATCAAGGTCTGCCAGAGCAACAGCATACTGTTCCCTTGCGCTGTCCAATTCCTGCTTCAAAGGACCATCTTTTCCAACAGCCTCATTCGAGTTTCCACCTTCAAGCTGCTTGGTTCGACTCTTTGCATCCTCTGTTGCCTGAACAGCCAGCTCTTTGGACTTGTTGATTGCATCCAGCTTATTGGTTAGCTCCTCAACAGTTTTCTTAGCTTTCTCCAGCTCAGACAGTGCTTGTACTCTGGTTGTTTCAGCATTACTCAGCTGTTCCTTGAATTTATTCAACTCTTTCTGGGCCAAATGCAATTCTGTCTCCTTAGCTAATACCCTCTGCCACAAATATGATTTTAAAATTACAAGCGTCACATCAGAGTATATGTGGGCAAGCAGAGACCAAATAAATAAAGTGAAATGCATTCCATGCTGATATATCAGCAATTATAAAGGAGCAAGATATAAAGGAGTAATCAGGCAATACACTCTGTTCCTAAATGCAAAATCTAGATGCAATAAGAAAACATGATATCTATAAGATTAAAATGCATACTCAAAACGAAAGTAAAATCAAACGTTATAAAACTTGGAAACTGGGGCAACAGCTCACAAAGACCTATGGATTTTAGGTCAGGTACCATACAATTAATGGTTAGTGTAGCTAGTTGATAAATCTCCATCCTATATTACAGGACCCCCCCTGTTATGACTGGTATAAAGTATACTAGTAGACGGCACAAGGGAGCAGCAGCAGGGTCAGCTCAGCCGGCGCAAGCTTCAGTCAACAATTGATAGGCTGCAACGGCAGGCTGGCAACAGCCGTGGCCGGTTAGGAGTGGGATTAGCCCTTGCTAAAATAAAGGAAGAGATTAGTTTTAAGGGTAAGGATTAGTTGAGAGTTTGTTAGGTTATGAATTCATCTATTTAATTGTAAGCTGCAGAGCACAAAGGAATTAAGTAATAGAATCGTATTTCTGTTGTCTCTATCTCTCTCGTTTCTCTTCCTTGTACGGCAGCCTCTCGCAGCCGTGAGCCACCACCAGCTGCTGTCTCGACGCTGGCCACCCGTTGATAGAAGCGATTATCTTCTTCGCAGTCGAACACACGACATCCCCCATCATTAGCCTACACAGCAGACACAAATGCCAGGACTCAGCGCACTCACTCAGTGGCAACTAAGTAGTTATCTTCAGATGTTTTTAGTTAGCTTGTCTATAAACTTCTGAGTCAGGATCAGCTTGTTAGCTTATCTTTAGCCAAGTTGTCTTTTTTTTTTTTTTGGTTGGTGGCTCATTATAGCCTGCCGATCACATCATTAGGATCAAGCAAGTATCAGGAGAATTTTCAATCTGCCCCGAGCCTTGTGTTTGGGTGAGACCAAAACCATGGCACAGCCCAAGCACATGCACCTGGATCCTCTTACACTAACCTCGGATAACTAAAATATGCTAAGGAAAAGCCTGAAATTTTTAAATGAAACTTTCTGTGTCCCAATCAACATAAGAAAGAAAAGAACAATACCTGCAAATCACAGTATTAAGCGGCTACCGAAACATTATTGGTATTATTCATTGAAATATGCTGAAAAATAAATGGATTGCTAAGGTAACAAATTCAACCAAAAAAAATGAGTAAAGGCAATAGAAAATGCTGCACTGGAACTAATTATACATTTCAAGGGGATAAACAAGAAAGATCAGAGCTTTCAGGTCAGCAAACTTTATGCTTTGAGGCTAGAAGTTTTTGCATTAAACGGGGCTTAAGAATAACAAGGTCTAATTTTTTCAATATTATACTTGCAATCATAGCAAACATATTATGATATTGAATATACCGATATACATGTGAACCTTAAGTATTCTAAGATGCAAAATTTATTTCAGAAGTACATACCTCTGCTTGAGGAACCTTTGGCTTTCTCGCAGCTGATCTGTCAGATGAAAACCGGACTTCCCCAAATAAGCTAACTGCAGCTTTGACAGATTCAAAAGGAGCCCTTGTGTCTATTTCTCCGACCCCCATCTTTTCTGCATCAGCAGGTGGACGAACTTTTGCAGCCATATTTTCTTTTTCCTAATATATTATATGCAAGCTGCAACAGAAAAATCAATAGAGCTATACAAAGATGGTGGCGGAAAAGTTATTATATACAGGACGGTGATTAAAAAAATATTAACATGATCGATTTGATGAAGGAAACTGCTTGGATGTGTTAATAGGCCATGAAACAACAAAAATATATGGTTTAGCAACCTTATGAAAATACATATCTTCATGATTCCTGGGGTCATAATGGTAGAAATTACTTTTTGACAATATCCAAGTTAGTGAGAAAATTTGGTATGCACAAACTCTACTTGAGGCCCATTTATCCAATAAGTTTACACCAGCCAGCTAATTTTATCATTTATAAGCAGAAATTATTCTATCTTATCTCTGTGCCTGTTGCAGCCATGGTGAAACAAGCTCTATGTACCAATAGCAACCATGCCATCATCTGATATTACTTATAAAAGCTATAAAAGCTAACTCGCAAATCGCAATGGCAACATGTATGTAGTAATGCACATCGAACAAAACCATTTGGCTCCAGAGCGAGAATTTACATGCGTAGCCTCATCCCTCAAACGTTACAGTCCATCCACGCATGGCATGATGATAGTTCATACTTCATCCAAATCTCAATTTATATAGTAATTTTCGACATGCATTCCTCATTTCTCATCTAAAATCCGCCAAATTTGGCATCATCAACCAAGCTCCTCCCAAATTCCCCTTCTACAGCCATGAGGAGGAAATGAGGAATGCGAAATGCTGCGGGCCATCTAACACTCAATCCTCAACTTCCTCATAATTTTAGCAAGAAACACGCCCCGCCACACACCCAAGAAGAAAAGGCTCACAAATTTACCCCGAACTTCCCTTGCACACCGCCGGAAACACCTCAAAACGAACGTCGCTCAGAGGACGGAAAGCATCTTCCACCCAGACTCGAAAGCCACACGGAAACAAGAAGCAAAATCGATCTCCAAACAGCAAGGCTAGGGCTTACCGGGATCCGAGAAACGTCCGTCCGTGCCGATCCAGAGGGCGGGGAGGAAGGAGGGGTCACCGAGCGGTGCCTGCGGAGGATACCGAGGCCGGCAGGCGACGGGAACGCCGCGACGGCGGGGATGGCCGGAGAGCAGGCGAGGAAGGGCGGGGGTTGCCGGCGGCGGCGGAGGGGCCTGGGCTTAAGATCGGTCCGAAAGGAACGTGCGTGCGGCTTGGTCGGAAAGAGGAGTGAGTTGGTGGGGCACACGTATTTTCCGGGCATCCAGTAGCCGGTTCAATGGCAGTGCCTGGGCCCACGTTGCTCTCTATGGACAAGGGCCCCACGCATGTATGCACAGCTATTTGGATAATCCCAGATTCTTTGTTGAATTGTTGTACATGTATTATGTGGCTATTTTCTTTTGCAAAGCAGGATTTTTTTTAAAAAAATAACCGAATATAATCTCTGTTATTAGAAAGAGCCCACTGGTTAGCCATAGTGATGGTCGTTATTCATCTTTACTATCAATATAATATATAGATAATCCCTCTATAATATGGTTTAGACATGCAACCATTATTTTCAATAATAAGCATACTAGTATGGTGCCCGTGCGTTGCAACGGGATGACTTAAAAAATTAAGGCTTAGATTTATAATAAAACTCAAAGAGAAGAAAGAAAAACAAATCAGAGTAACATGGAAATTATAGAAGAGGTGATTTACTGCTAGTTATAACAAGTCTAAATGGTTGGGCATCTATTACAACGAGCACCAACAATAGGATGTTCTCTCCTATTGTAGTTGAAACAACAAATATATCTAAAAATTCTACAATAAACCAACTTATCTAGGAGCAAATAAAATACCATACAAAAGTATCAATCCCAAGTGGCTATGACAATTAGTGACTCACAAAATAAATCTCATTAGAGGCCAAAACGTTTCAAACTAAAAGATAAATTTACACAACAGGATTAGTGACTCATGACACAAAATCAAGTCTATTGTAACTGATTAGACCTCAGGTAGAGCAACATGGACATCGCGAGCATGAGCAGGCAGAGCAACAACACGTCCTTGGCGTAGCCTTACAAGTTCGAAGCCACCTGCTCCGGTATCCACTACAAATCAAATGGCCCTCTGTGACTTGCTCAAGTATGAAACATAGTTACATATGTGTACCTATAGTTTTTTCTCTCGATATTTTTGGTTTCAAAATCTATTAGACAGGTGTAAGAATCAATGTCCCATGTTTCTGTACTCCTAGCCTTAGCCTATTCACAAAAGATCAAAAGGATGAATTTTGTTTAGAGTTAAGTTTTACACAATAGATGCAATCGCAACTTGTAAGTGTCCATGTTTATTTTTCAAATTTGCATGATAACTAAAGGGGAAAATCCAATAAAACATGGAAACCTTGCAAGTTCTATGGGTAGTTTTCAAGTTTTACATATGTAAAAAGATCAAGGGCAGCAACAGAGGCTGTTTGTCCACACATGGTATTTTTCTATCAGGGCGATTTCAAAGCTCACATGACTATTTCTGCAAGTGCATATTGTCTTCCATCGTTATAGAACTAACACATTAAAAATAGATAAGGCTATTAGAAAGATGAGTCATAGAGCTGTAGGTAAGTACACTTGCTACTCAGTAATTTTATGTCATGCAACATCTAAAAAATGCTACCCAAAAATTTTAAAAAATAAATATATCACAAACAAGTGTAGATTGCCAACAATTGTCACCGACCTAGATAAAGTGCATGTCATATTAAACCTATGTTACAATACCTCTCACAAAGTCACAATTTGAGGCAAGGGATACCTTTGTTAAATGTCTCTTTTCTGCATCTGCACTCCTAATGCTTCCAGTTGTAAGAGCATCACCATCTGCAAATACAAGAACACTCACAATGAGAACATGTAGATAAATTAAATTAAGCACTGCATTTGCACTTTAATTATAGTTTTATGTCTTAGACAAGAATAAAACGGGAATAATTATGATCTAAAGAAAAATATTAGATAACTATAGCACGATCATAGGAAGTGCTTTAGTCAAGAAGCAAAATTCTAATATCAACAAAGCATTACATTCAACTGGCACATTAAAAATAGATGAAGCTATTAGAAAGATAGTCACAGAACTACACCCTTGCAAGTCAGTAACTGTATATATCATGTGCTACATGGGAAAAAAAGTAGCATAATGACGGGCTTAAACTAAATATGCAGGTCCAACTTAATTTAGTAGAGAACACTAAAAGCATGAGCCTATTACTTGAGTTAGATGCTAGAAAGGGCCCTGGCCTAATAAATCTAGTTTAATGAGATTTGGAATATGGTAACAATACCTAATCACTCCATAGAAAAAACTTTCTTGGGCTCATTAGCATAGTAACACATATTCCATGTTGTGGCTTCCTCCTCCATAAAACCCGTCCAAATGCCAATGATCTGATCTCCAGATGAACAGTAAATGAAGGAACTTCCCAATAAAACTCATTAAAGATTTCTAAAAATTACAAAAATTGGTCACATCATAGTAAAGTTTATATTTTTATTCACTCACTCTAGCAAAAAAAAACAAGATGATCTATAAATCTCTACTATAAAGCTTTGTGTTGTAGTGGATTATCATACCATTTTCTTCACAGGATCGATCAAATAGACTCCTCAAGACAAATAAATTGAGAAGTACCTACAGTAACAAAGACAAGCAGTTAGAGCACTTTTGACTCCTAGCCATTATATCACCAAGGGAATTCCTTGAGAAAAAATTAGTAATTTTATATATATATATATATATATATCATGAAATGCTTTTAACATAGCTCACATCAACAATGCTCAGCTCAATCCCTTTTGCAACATTCCCGTGAATCATTGAGTTAATGGGAAGGGAATTTTCACTGAAAAGAAATTGGCAGATACGTGAGTAGTGAGTCTAAAACTGCAACTACATACCATTGAAGTGCATATAAAGCATGGTTATATATCAACAACAAGTACCTTATCAGAAGTTTCTAATTCTTAAATAATGCATGTTCCTTTCAGAACTTTGTTGGAAAAAGACTATCAACGCATGACAGTATGAGTTTATTCTAATTGTATGAGAACTAAACTACAATTTTTCAAATGCAATGAGAAAAGAAAGGATAATTTCAGCATATAAACTTACTGAAGGGATCCTCCCTTCAAAAAATGGTCCACCAATTAACACCCATGTAGCGATTTTCTCATAAAGTCTACTAAAATTAGAACATATAGAATAGATTTGCACTTTAAGTGCTATTATACACTTCCATGACTAACATCGATGATCTTAGATAGCATCACATTAATATTACTGTCCGATTTGTTCCACAATAAAGTTCATCAATTTTACTGCCCGATTCCTATGCAGATCTGATGATAACTTCAATAACCTGCTCCAAAATAAATTACAACTGATACCTTCAAGTACAAAAACTATAATATTTGTTGTTAGGGTTTTATAATTTTAGTATAGTTCATCATATGTCAGAAGAAGACATGTATCTTTTGATGAAGAGAAGTCGTTTTTCTTGAAAGCCTTAACTTTGGCAACTCATCGTTATAGATTCCATGGTAATGCCATTTATTAACCCCTTATGTAAAAAAAAATAGAAGCTAAGCATGCAACTAGTTACGTTTGTGAGGTACTTTCAATGGCCTCAATTTTTTCTAGGAAGAAACACACCATATATGCATATATGAGACAAAAAAGAACATGGCCAATAATTCAAATGAATTACCTTTATTGGCAATAGGTTAACCGGCTTGTGAGCAACAACACAACAACCATGTGACATGGCCACAATACCAAATAAATCTAGACCAGGCATCTTGACCAATCAATAGCAGTTCATGTAGCCTTTGAGTAGAACTCTTTCAAGGTCACTTTGACAATTTAAAGGAGTCTACAAAGAAAAAAGATGCAATAACAAGTCCAATAAGCAGCCAAGACTAAGAGTTCTATAGCAGTAACAAATTTTGCTTACCTAGAAAAAGGGTTTCCTGCGTCCTTTACGGGGTTTTGAGGAATGGTCACATGTGAGTCACAACAAGTATCATTGGTTAATGAGGACCGAAAACTAAACATGGATCATGTCAGTGCGTCAGTCAGAAGCTAAGTATCACCCAATATAATTGAAGATAATCAAAACTAAAGACCTAAATTCTACTGATGTTGCTTCATCACATACATGAACCAGCTGGGAAACCTGCTTTGTGGAGACGTTCATCATGGTCAATTTTTCAGTTCATGGCTAGGAGACTAGAAGTCTCCTTCCATTGCTTATCTTGGCACCTGCGTCCACACCAGAGACCTAAAAGAAATCAAGCTTGAATACAGAACCTATGAAGATTGAGAAAAAAATAGATACTCCAAGTCTCTAGCCTAAAACTGGTAAGCTCATGAACATGTAATCCTTTTTTTTAATCACAAGCTCGGAATGCATGTATAATGTAACTCGCACCTTTTGAGGCGTTTGTGCTCCTTGTCCACGGGGCTGCGTCCACGGTGGCACGCGCTGGCCTGCACCGTGCCAACCATGGCCGCACGCTCGCCCATCCTCACCTCCACCTCAATCCCCTTCAGCACCGCTTGCGTCTCCTCCCCTCGGCCATCCACTACACCATTGCCCCACCGGCCCTCCTCCTCCACCTCGCCCAGCACATCCCATGCTAACACTCCGTCTTGCACCTTCACCGCCGTTGTGATCCCTGCACAAAGAGATGACGTGGGTTGGACGGCGAGGATGAGGATTGGCGGTCGCCGGAGGAAGGTTGCGGCAGTGATGGCTGGGATGAGCGAGAGTGAAGATGGCGGCACTGGCGGCGATGGTCTGATGTGGACGTCGGTGCGGGCGCGTGGATCCGGGGAACTTTCAGGGGAGGGGGGCTCTCCGGCGGGCTCGTGGGACCTCCGGCGGTGGAGCTTTCTCCGTCGGGTTCGTGGATCTAGGGCAGGGATCTCCGACAGAGGAGGAGGGCGTCGACGAGGTATGGAGGAGGTGGCTAGGGCGAAGCCGCGCAAGGTAGGTCGATATAGGAAGAGAGCGGCCGCGGTGCCGTCGCAGCGGGGCGGAGGAGGAGAGTGCCGGTGAGGTAGGAGGTGGGCTAAGGAGAGGCCGCGCGAGGTAGATCGAGGAGGAAGGCTGTGGGGACGTCTAATTGAGGAGGAAGGCTGCGGGGAGGGAGGGAGTGGCGGCTAGGGCAGGAACGAGGGGCGTTTACAGGATCAAACGGATGAGGATTGTTGTGGACAGATGGACGGCTGTGATGTGAAGTTGGTGAACTCACCACCATCACCACCATAAGACAATTTAGAATAGTAGAGATACTGTAAAAAAAAAAAATTGGACCTGCATAGCGCTAATAACATAAGCATGGCAAAAGGGAATATTCACAACCAACCAAACCTTTCTTGTACTTCCTCTTTACCGTGTCAAGATGGATCAAGATTTGAGTTATCGTCGATTTGCCGCGATTTATTGCGGCAAATCGACGTATCGAGCCGGGTCGATAATGGCAAATCGCAAATTAAATTCAAAATTTTGATTTAAAATTTAAAATCAATTTGGATCGATTTATCGAAAAAATCGGTTGATTTATCGAAGAAATCGACTGATTTATCGAAGTTTGGCTCGAGATTTCGAAATTCCAATACAGATTTTTTGTTTTCCAATGATTTATCGAAAAAATTAACCAATTTCTCAAAATCGATTTATCGAAGAAATCGGTCGATTTATCGAAGAAATCGACCGATTTATCGAAGTTTGGCTCGAGATTTCAAATTTTCAATACCGATTTTTTGTTTTCAAACGATTTACCAAATAAATCGGTCGATTTATCGAAGAATCAACCAATTTATCGAAAAAAACAAGCGATTTTTGATTTTTTAAACCTCCGGTTGATTTAAAATTCAAAACTCAATTTCAACCGCAAATCGAAAATAGGGCCAGACCGATTTTTGGGCTAAAATCGATTTTTCAAACCCTGAGATGGATACATGACGTCGACCATGACAATGATCCATCGAAAACATCATCTAACATGGATCCATGCCAAGTAGATAAACATCGATGAACATAACACCACTACTATTTGTTTTTTTCTTTTGCAAAACCTAACCTCTCTATCGGGCAATCTTCTTTGTTGTCCCAATGGTCAAAGAATCGTAGCTTATAACTTTGAATCTCAAACGTGTCTAACCGTACCATTTCTAGAATCTACAAAAGATTACCTATTTTTTGTTAGCTAAATACCAAATTTAGAGTATGTTCGGAGTGAATTGGCTTAGACTTAGAACTTAAGTCTAGTTGAATTAAAAAGCTAAACGCTTTGATTTTTTTTAGTCATACTTTTCTTTATTAAACCATATCTAAAAGCTCTCAAAAAACATAAATAAAGTGGACCAACTTTGAGAAGCAAATTAAAAAACCTCTCAAACTTCAGCTTAACATTCAGCTCAGCCAATTTAATCATTCAGCTGTCTATTGCGAACATGCTCTTAATCTGACCGTGCATTAACCCTAATTAGCACATTACACCCATGATAACATTTCTGGACAACATACTTCCTAGGGCCATAACTCATAAATCGCTCAACCAATTTTCACATTCTTAGACTCTATGGAAAGATAGCATCATTGCCCACATACCACCTAGCCTTGATTCAGGATGAAAATGCCTTAAATCCACACTACAATCTAGCTGAACTCCGTTGTACACTAACAAACCTCAGCCTCAGCATCTAATGGGCACTAAGTCGCAGGAACTATCATCTAAATTAGAGGAACTTAGTGTAATACCCGGCCTGTTCTGATGTGAAACTCAGATGGATTAACTATGGTGGGAATAGTATCATCTTTCTAATATAGATAGAGTCGTACTAGCATATAATGACATATAGACCCAAACATAACACTCTAGGTCAACCCCTTTGGGTGATACAAGGTCAAAAGCCCAAATAAGGTGTTATGCATGTGCGGGTCAACTCTTTATGAATGGAGCATCAACGCTAGAGTGGGTCGAGGGGCTGACAGAGTGAGAACTTCATGCTCGCGTGGTGGATGGCTCGTTGAAGGTAGAAAAGGTGGGGAGAAGGAGGAGATGAAGGTAGACGAGCAAAATGGTTTGAGAGTGACATGTATCTGATTTTCAAAAATTAGCAATGGCTTCCTTATAATATCCAACTTTTTTAATAATACTAGTTCAGTGCCTATGCTTCGCGATAAGGGCCGACTCAAAAGACCAAAAGACTAGGTGCCTCTTTGAATCAGGAAACTCAGGGATGAAAACAAAAGAAAACTAGGGGTCTATATGTGCATTCAAAAAATTTGGTGGATGGAAATGGAAATAAAACAAGGGCCTACGTGGAACGACATATGGTTTGTTATTTGGCTGTGAAGGAGGATTTTATAGGATGCAAGATAATCAGAGTCAGGATCCTAAATTTGATTGATTTTCTCCGAAAAGAATTGAATCGTGGTATCCAATCATAAAATCGAGGATTCTATCTAGTTTCTAAAATAAATATATTTTTTTGTCCTCTACTGTACTTTTATATTATTAACATGTAGTTTAGTATACAATAGCATGATATAAATATATATATATATATACACACACACAAAAAGACTATTATACTCTTAAGAGTACGGAGCCCTCCCGTACTCATATTTTTTTAACCACATGATTTAGATTAGATCTAATCCTCTAGATCCACGTGGAAAACAAACCACGCCACCCTCTCATACGGGCAATATGCATGCATGATGACATCACCTCTCTCTCCTAGTCCAAGCATGCATGTAATAATTTTTTTATTATTTTTTCACCATATCTTTTGATTGAAAGCTCCAATCGGCAAACGGTTTTCGGAAATGGGTTTCTGACATTTTTTTGAACAAAACTAGACCACACTTGCTATATAAAATTTTTAAAAAATATTTTCATACTATGTACGGTATACGGATAGTAGCTTTACTATTTTTTTAAACACAACTTTACTACATTTATAAATACAACTTTATTACATGTATGTAGTACAATAGTATATGTATGTAGTAAAGTGTTATATATAAAGTAGTAAAGAAAAATTTATACATTGAGACTAGCCACACAGTGACTTTACTATTTCAATAAGCATAACTTTATTATTTTTATGAATACAACGTCACTATATGTATGTAGTAAAGTGTTATATAAGAAGTAGTAAAGAATAAATTTATATATCAAGACCGGTCTAGTTTTGTTAAGTAAAATGTCGAGAACACGTAGGTGAAAACCACTCGTCAATCGGATGTGTCAATTAAAAGATATAATAAAAAACAGAAGGAATATATGTCACCTTCGCTGACATCAGCGCTGACCTCATTGCATGCATGCATGCAGAGCCACCCATGGGCTTCTCACGGGGATTTTCTCCACGTGTGTTTATTGATTAATCCAATGATTAAAAAATTATATGTACGGAAGCCCTCCGTACTCTTAAGAGTACGTGTCGGCGGTTGAGGGTACAGTACCCCCAGGCGCCGAGCTTACTTGTTGAGTGTAAGGATCAACCGACCTCTTTCCTGCGATCTCGGGGCTTTTGAGAAGGCGAGCTCGACCAGCAACCATCGGCCAGGAGGCACAGGGGTTTAGGTGGTTCGGGCCCCTCGTGTGGAGGTAATGACCCTACATCCAAGGATGTCTATAGGAGGTGAGGAAGATTACAGAGAATCCCCGACTTGGCGAACCAAGGAGATGAACTGCTCTCTGATGGGTGATGAGCCGGCCCAAGGTGGAGCTAGCCGAGTCTCCGATGGCATGTGGTGTGTTTTCTAGCAGCTAAACTTTACATGTGCAAAGAAGACGATCTATTTATATCTGGTGTAATCGGTGTTCGAAAGAGTGGTGGCGCCCTATTATCCAAATGCGGTATGGAGAAGACGCCTGTTGTCCGTGATCCGAAGCTTGTCTCGCCTTGCGTCATTGCCATCATTCGTTCTTCCGAGAAAACGACATGGGAATAGTGTAACAAGACGTGAGTTGGTGGCCGCAGTCCTCTGCGTTCGACGGGACGTAGTGGTCTTTGAAGACGTCAGAGCATTTAATGCCGGGGATGGGAAGGCCTGTGTCCGTGGAAGAAGCAACCGGACTCGGCTTGGGCAAGGTCGGCGCGTCCGAGCGCGAGCGAGAACTTCCTTACTCGGGGGAAGCCAGAATTTTCGCGTGGAGTGATAATCCAAACGTTCCTCCCGGTTCCCGTCATCTAGCCCCTGAGCCTTGAGCGCGGGATTCAACCGGATCCCCCCTCGAGGCTCCGAACCGTGTGCTGAAAATCCGGGGGCCGGACGTTTGGACGGGGCCAAGGCATTGCCCTTTAGCTGCAAGGGCCATTTGAGCGAGACTTGGGTTAGCCTTGGCGAAAGGCCACCCGAGCAAGACTTTGGGTCGGCCGAGCAAAGGCCACCCGAGCATAGCTTCGGGTCGGCCGAGCAAAAAGCCACCCGAGCCAAAGGCCACCCGAAAGCGAACTTGAATTGAGCAAGGGCCGCCGAGCGAACTTCGGTCGTGAGCAAGATTCAAACGTCGGTCTACCAACGGTTACTTGTGAGTGGGTCGGCGGTTTTAAAGCGACGTGACAACGTCGTCGCCGCCTCCCGAGATTCCTAGGGCGGTTTCTTTAGTGGGAAAGGATAAAAACCGCCGTTCTTTTCTCACCCAGTACGCGTCCTTCTTCCTTTCCTTTGTCTTCTTCCTTTTCTTCTTCCGCCGCCGCCTTCTTCCATCTTCTCCCTTGCCTTCTTCCTTTTCTGCAGCCGCCTTCTTCCGTCTTCCCTGCCCAATGGCGAAGTTTGTTCCCTCGCGAACTCTTTGCTGCGGCGCTGAAGACCTCGTGGCGAGGCCACCTAGACCCTAGGTCTGGCGCGCGCCCCTCGACGATGAGGTCCTCCCGGCGCCGGCGGAAGGCGAGTTCGTGAGTTGCGAACTCTACACCATCAACGGGCTTCGTGCCCCGGAGTTAGAGTTCGTGGCCGCAGTCCTTGCCCACTGCAGCCTGGAAGTCACGAACCTCCACCCAAATTCCATTCTTATCCTTAGCCTTTTCTCCCACCTTTGCGAGGGCTTCGTCGGCGTACCGCCGACGGTAAGTCTGTTTCTCCACTTCTACATGCTCCATCGCACCGGGGGGTCATCGGCGGTGGGGTGCGCGTACTTTTGGTTGCGGAGCTCGCAGCCTTATGCGTACCCCACGTTTGCGTTGAAGGACTCCGTTGCTGGCTAGGCGGAGCGGTGGTTCTACGCGAAGAAGGGGGGACTGCGGACTCCACTTCCGGAATGCGCCGCCGAAGAAGAAGGACCTTCCCCGACCGCACGTGGAGCCGGAGGAGGAGAAGATCCTCGACACCATCCAAGTGTTGAGTGACAGCGGCCTGACCGGGCAGGCTATTGCCCGGGACTTCCTCAGGAACCGGGTCTCTCCTTGCGGCGCCGGAGCACCCTTTCTTGAGATCGCCCGGTGGGCGATATTACTCATGGCGGACACCGTAGGTTTTCTTGCTTTCAGTTCTTTGCTTTGTCGGGTTCTTTCTGATTTTGTCTTTCTTTGAAGCTCCGGACGACCGTTGGGTCGACGGCGGGTGGCGAGCTCTTCGCCTTGGGAAGGAGGAGAACCCGACTGGGCGGCGAGACCAAAGAACGTCTGGACCGCTCGGGCGGGTTCGTTTCTCGTTGATCTTCACGCTTCGGCGGAATGTCCCTGTTTCGATCGTCCCGTCTCGCAAGACCGGCCGCCACTGGAGGCTGGCTTGGCGCCAATCATCCGCCGAGACGGAAGGGAAGCGGCCTCCAACGAAGAAAGTCACCTCGAAGAAGAGGAGGGGGGCGCCGCGGGTGTTCGATGACGACGGGGAACCGTGGCCGGGCGACCGCAGCTGGGGCCTCTTCGCGGCGGCTCTGGCAGACGCGTGTCCGTCGGCCCGGATCTGCGTCTCGCCGAGGCACAACCCGCCGCGACCTCACTGGAGTATCGCACCAGTCTGAGAATTGTCCGCTGGTTTGTGCAATCCTCTAGGGATTATCCCACCACACCGCTGATTCTCGCAGATGCGGCCGACGACGCCGCCGAGCCTAGCGGCGGCTCGTGAGAGAAGGACGCCGGAGGAGGAGTTCGGCGGTCCGGACGGACTGGGGCGGCGTTGTCTTCGTGGCTCAAGGGGCCGAGGGACACTGCCCCCGGGGCGGCGCTCGAGGAAGAACTCAGGGGCTTCCTTCAGTGGTCGAAGGAGCATCGTCCGGAGTGGCTCGAAGCGGCGAGCCTTGCCCGGACGGGTGCTGGCCCGAGCAGAGCGGGGGAGGCTGTCCCTCCACCGTCGGGGGGGACGGAGAGCCCCTCGAACCAAGTAGGGGCGCACGGGGAACCCCAAGCGGAGGATACCGACGGCGGGCAAGGTCTGCGGGACACCGAAGAAGAAGGTAAGTTTTCCTGAGTCCGATCTCTCTCTTATCCGACCGCGTGTTACTGCGGTCTCAATTTTCTTTTTTCGAATATAGTCAGGGGCCCGTGGGGGAGAAGACCCCCTGTGCCTTTGACAGGGCAAGGGCTAGGGTCCTACTTACGGAAGCATTTCAAATCGCAGCGTCCCGAACCTTTGCAGATCTGGCGGCGACGATTGTGACGGAGCCGATTGCGGGGGAGGGCCCGGCCGAGCGAGACGGCGGGGAGGAGCCCGAACAAGACTCGGAGGACTCCGCTCCATTGGTGCTCAGGCGTCGAAGGGAGTTGGCGCCGAGTGACGACGCGGTCGATCCTCCGAGGGACGAAGAGCGTATCCCGAGCAGCCCTCCTGCCCATGCCGCGGCGCATAGTGTCGCAGCGAGTCTCCGGGCTTGGAGGTGGCCGGGATGCCTCAGCCCCCGAGCTCGGGGGGCACCCGGGCAAGGGGCGCCGAGGGCGAAACGGCTTTGGTGGTCCGTGCCCCGAGCGCGAGGCGAGAGGTGGCTGGGGAAGCTCAGCCCTCGGGTGTGGAGGATGTCTGGGCTGGTCCTGTGAAGGCAGGAACGGCTGGGGCGGTCCGGACTCCGAGCACGGGGAACATCCGCGTCGGCCCCCGACCCAAGCTGAGGGTGCTGCTCGAACGTCACCGTCATGAGGTAATTTCTTGCTATAAATAACTTTTGCTTGTAACTTTGCTGATGGCTTCTTTGCTTGTAGTTGTCTTCTGAGATGGATGACTGGGCCGCGAGCATAGAAGCTCGGTGCCAGGCCAAGGTGACGACGGTGCGCTCTGAGTTAGGGGAGGCCCAAACGGAGCTCGCCTGTGTCCGGAACGAGCTTGAGCATGCTTTGGAGTATGCTCGGGGTCTGGAGAGGAACTCTCGGTCCCAAGAGGAGCTCGAGCGGGTCCGCAAAGAGCTCTTGGAGGAGCGGCAGTGCAGCCGGGCGGAGGCCGAGAGGGTGGCGAAGCTTCGTGAAGAGATCTGGCCGGGGCGTGAGGCCTAGATCGAGGTTCTTCAACTTCAAAGCTGCCTTGAGGATGTGGAGGCGGAGTTTCAGGCCCTGAAGAGTAAATCTAGGGGGTAGTGTGCGTAGTGTTACACGTGTTTATAACAGACATCTTTACTTAATTACAAGATGCTTTTTGTTTCTCTCTTGTGCATGCTTACATGGTTTTGAGGAAAAAATATTTATGCTACTACTTGCTGCCACATACCCACCCAGCCCCCTCGTGGGATCGGACCTTTAGTCGTGACTTACGAGCAAGAGGCCAGAGACCGGCAAGCGGCCAGGCGGCAGGAGGGTCTTGAAAAAGCGACGTCCAGTCCTCGTGTGGCCAAGTCCTTGCCCACAGTTGCGAGCAAGAGACCGGCACACGGCAGCGGCCGGCAAATGAGGGTGCACGAAAGGCGATGTCGACCTCTCGTGTGGCGAGTCCTTGCCCTGGTTGCGAAAGAAGAGACCGGCACACGGCAGTGGCCGTGTCGAGTCTGCGAAAAAGCGATGTCCAAATTCGTGTGGTGAGTCCTTGCCCCAGTTGCGAGCAAGAGACCGCACACGGCGGCCATGAGTTCGAGTCACTAACCCCGTTTCAATTGGGTTTCGGGATCGAAGTCTGCGGGGCACCGCCGAGAACTTGCCGGGGCGATGTGCTATCGGCTTATCCGAGCAATGAAATTCAAGGCGGGGCGCATATTTCAGATCCGTCGGCCGTTTTTAGAAATCGGTGAGAAACAGAGACTCGCGCTTAGGCGGGACAGGAAGAAAAAACCGAAGAACTTTAGGTGGAGAGAACTTGGATTGCCATTCCTCTTTATTTAACAGACTCGGGAATCTTGAGAAGTCATTCGAAGATTCCATAGTTAAATAAGGGGGGATGGGCCAGAAAGGAGGGGGAAGGTTACGCGTGGAACCTGCGTAGTTGGGCGATATTCCACGAGTTACTGAGAATTCGTCCGTCGGGGAAGGCGAGGCCGACAGCCCCCGGGCGTGAAGACGAGACGACCGTGAAAGGACCCTCCCATCTTGGGGTTAGCTTGTTGGTGCGCGACAGGTCTTGGACGTGTTGCAGAACCAAGTCGCCGTTTTGCAGTGCCCTTGGTCGGATAGATCGGGCGGCGTGCCTACGTAGGGCTTGCAGGTAAGCCGCCGATCGGACGAGCGCTTGCTCGCGCTTTTCTTCGGATAGGTCGAGATCGAGCAACCTGCCCTGGTGATCGTCGGCCTCTTCTACGAGGTCCACACGAGGCGACCTTAGAGTTATTTCGGTCGGAAGCATGGCCTCGGTGCCATATACAAGCCGGAAGGGCGTTTCGCCCGTGGCTCTGCTGGGGGTGGTGTGGACAGCCCACAAGACGGAAGGGAGCTCGTCGACCCAGCCTTGCAGCAGCTTAGAAAGCCGGTTGAAAACCCGCTTCTTGATTCCTTGGAGGATCTGCCCGTTGGCTCGCTCGACAGCCCCGTTGCTCTGTGGATGAGCCATAGAGGTGAAGCAAATCTTGGTGCCGACGTCTTCGCAATATTCTTGGAATAGTTCGCTGGTGAACTGAGTTCCGTTGTCCGTGATCAGTCGGCTGGGAACACCAAACCGCGTGACCACGTTATTGCGAAAGAATTTCTTGGCCACAGGCCGTAATGCGGCCGGTTCACCTCTATCCATTTGGTGAGCGTGTCGATGGCGATTTAAGAGGTATCGCGATCCTTCGTCCCTCACGGGGAATGGGCCTAGGATGTCTAGCCCCGGTGAGAGAATGGCGGTAAGGGAATAGTTTGGAGGGTGTAGGCTGGTTGGTGCACTGCCGCATGGAATTGGCATGCGGCGGTGGTGACGATCTCCCGCGTCACCCAACGCCAGGGCCAATAGTAGCCTATCTCAAGGCCTTGCCGACGAGCGTTCAGAGGAGGAGGTGAGCCCCACAGATACCCTCGTGCAAGTTCCTTAGCAGAATTTTCCCTCTTCTGGAGACGCGCTTGAAAGGACTCGGCGCGCCTCTCCAGTCAGGTACCCTCCACTAGCTTTGTATAGTGGAGCTCTCCTGATAAGCCGGGATTTCTCGGCTTCATCCTCGGGCAATGTCCCGTGCGCCAAGAACTGGATGAATGGCGTCATCCAGGTGGCGTTTTGCTCGAGGAGGGAGACGTTGCCGTGCGTCTCATCTGCGTCTTCTCCGGAGGGAATAGAGGGCTCTAGCAGGTGCTCCACGAGCACCCCTGTTGGGACGGGTTCTTGTGAGGTGCCCAACTTGGCAAGCTGGTCGGCAAGAGTATTTGCTCTTCTGGGCACGTAAAGGACTTCGAAGTTTCTGAAGTTCCTTTCCAACTTCCTCACTTCGACCAGGTAACGCGCCATTGAGTCATCGGAACACTGAAACTCCTTGTTAACCTGGTTTACGACCAACTGTGAATCCCCTTTCACGGTCAGTCGTCGGACCCCCAGCGCAGAGCATGCTCGGAGTCCGGCCAAGAGGCCTTCGTTCTCTGCCGCATTGTTGGTCGCGGTGAAGTGTAGTTGTATGACGTACCGGAGTTGCTCCCCTTGTGGGGAGATCAGAACAACTCCAGCCCCCGAGCGTTCGAAGGAGCGCGAGCCGTCAAAGAACATTGTCCAGTGGGGTTCTTCGATGCGCCCGGCTTCTCGTTCGGTCGGGGGGGGGGATTCGTCCATTCCGCCACGAAGTCCGCCAGTATCTGAGATTTGATCGCTGTTCGGGCAGCGAACTTGAGGTCGAACTCCCTGAGTTCTACTGCCCATTTGGCGATACGCCCGGAGGCGTCGGGGTTCCTGAGAACTTCCCTCAGTGGGAAACTGGTCGGGACCGTGATTGGGTGAGCCAAGAAGTAGTGGCGAAGCTTCTTAGAAGCCATGAGGAGGGCGTATAGAAGCTTCTGGACTTCAGGGTAATTCTTCTTAGGTCCATGAAGCACCTCACTCACGTAGTATATGGGCCGCTGATTCCCCTCCCGCTCGGCTACGAGCACAGCACTTACTGCCTGGGGGGAGGCCGCTAGGTAGAGCAGCAGAGGTTCCTGCCCCTTCGGAGTGACCAGGACGGGCGGGCTCGACAGGTACTTCTTAAGTTCCTTAAAGGCGTTGTCGGCTTCCTCGGTCGCATTTAAACCGTCGTGTTCGCGCAAGGCCTTGAAGAAAGGTAATCCGCGCCACCGAAGTCGGAAATGAAGCGGTGAGGGCCGCCATCGACCGATGGCGATTGGACTTCCTTTACACTCGAAGAGCTGCATCCTCTCGGCGGTTTCGATTTTTCGGGTTTGCGCCAATGCCGACGATCCAATGACATACCCGAGCACCATGCCCGTATGCACACCGAAAACACACTTCTCCGGATTCACCTTTATCCGATGTTTTCTTAAATTACAAAAGGTTTCCTCGAGGTCCCGGATATGGGCCTCGGCTAGAATACTTTTGACAACTATGTCGTCTACATAGACTTCTAGGTTCCGCCCGATTTGGTCGAGGAAGGTCTTCTGCATCAAACGTTGGAAAGTGGCCCCCGCATTTTTCAGACCGAAGGACATGGTCGTATAGCAGAAGGTGCCAAAGGGGGTGATGAAGGTGGTCTTCTCTTCATCCTCCCGCAACAGGCTGATCTGGTGGTACCCAGAGTACGCGTCCAGAAAACTCATCAGCTGTGCTTCCGCCGTCGCGTCGACCAACTGGTCTATGCGGGGGAGAGGGAAGTTGTCCTTCGGACACGAGCTGTTGATGTTGGTGTGATCAACGCACATCCGCCACTTTCCGTTCTTCTTTCTAACTACGACCGGATTTGCCAACGGTCGAGTGCTCAACTTCACGAATGAAGCCGGCCTTCAACGGCTTGTTCACCGCTCCTTGATGACATCGGCCTTCCATTGCGGGAATCTCCTCGGCGCTTAGCGCCTTGGTTTTACCAGTCAACCGCCAGTCGTGCTCGATCACCTCCTTGGGACCCCGGGCATATCGGACGGCTCCCATGCGAAAACGTCGGCGTTGTCTTGAGGAAGGTGACGAGCTCGTTTTCTATTCGGATCAAAGGCGGCCCGATGTAGACCACCTTGGGCGGGTCCTCCCGAGACCGGATGTCTTTGGTGCGCTCTGGGCCGAGGACCACTTTGGGCAGCGGTTGCGAGAATCTGCTTTCGGGCCAGCGCTCGAGAGCCGGCCGATCGGGGCAGCGCTATCTCGTCACACTCGGTATGCCTTGTGGTTGCCCTTGACGGTGATCACCCCTTTTGGTCCTGGGAGCTTGAGACAGTGGTACGCATGATGCGTGGCTGCCATGAACTTGGCGAGAGCCGGCCTGCCGAAGGTCACGGGAAGGACGATCTGCCCCAGCGGGGTCATGGACGTGCCCGGGATAATGCCATGAAAGGGCATAGCAATATCCTTGATCTTGGATCGGGGGATTTGCATCTCGTCCAAAACCCGGGCAGATATCAAGTCCAGAGCGCTCCCTCCGTCGATAAGCACCCGCGCGTCCCTCGTGTTACTGATGGTCGGGCAGAGCACGAGGGGGAGCTTCTGAGGCTTTGTCATTCCCGAGGGACAATCTTCTTGGGAGAAAGAGACGGTCGTTACCGACCATCGGAGGTGTTCGGGGGCTGAGCCGCCTCGGTCTACGCGGCAGACCTCGCGCGCCGCGGCCTTCAACTCCTGTCGGGAGGAGTAGGCCGCGGACCCCCCGAAGATCACCGTGATGTGGTGACTCGGCTTGTGGTATTCTTCGCTCTCCTGGCCCAGTGGGTCGGAACGTGGCTCGGATTTTCGGTCAGAGCCACCCTTCCCGGCATCCGGAAGGACGGGCATGGGCCCCCGGCAGTTGTAAAAATCCTCGAGCCGAGCAACCCAGTCTGGCGATTCGCGGAGATCGTGCCGTGCACTTGGTGCAATGGGCCAAAACGGCCGTTTGCAAGGTCCTTGAGGCCCACGTTTACGCTGGGGTTGCCGACGTGACCACCCACTTTCCCTGGGGAAGGGCGAGGCTTCTTTGGCCTCGGTGTCTGGGGCGGAGATGACTGCTCTGGGATGGCGGCCACCATTTTGGCCGCTTTCTTTTTCTTCTTCTTGGCCTTCTTGTCGGACTTTTTCCTGTCCGAAGAACCCATGCCCGGCTGTGGAGGCGCCTAGCCGGATCCAAGAAGGCGCTTTCGTTCGACGGCCTCCTCGGCGTTGATGTAGCGTTCCGCCGCTTGGAAGAGTTCGCTGGCCGAGGAGCCGGAGTATAGCTCGAGATCCTAGGTGAAGCGGACGTTCTTGACGCCTTCGGTGAAGGCTTCGACGACTGCTTCATCCGGGATGCTCGGAATCGTGCTCCGTACCCGAATGAACCTCCGGACATAGTCTCGGAGGCTCTCGTCCTCCATCTGGACCACTCGTTTGAGGTCCTGCGGCCTCCCGAGGACAAGACCCAATTCGCCACAGGCCTTGCACACTTGTGCCCGGTGTGGATGGAACCTTCTGCTGGTTGAAGAGCCAAGTCTTGGTGGCCCTTCCAACACGGCGGGAAATAGTTCACCATCACTCCTTCATCACCGCCGCGGCGTGTGATGGTAGCGTGCACCGAGAGGAACTCGTCCGGGTTTTGAGTCCGTCGAATCGCTCGATGTGGCGGTATGAACTTGGCGGCCATGCCGCCGGAGGGCGGAAAAAGCGGGGCATCCATGACTCGCCCGAGCATCGTGCCCGCGAGCATCAAGTCCTTCGTGTCCTTGAAGAGGGCCGAGGCGTGAGAAGACACCGCCGCGCCGAGCGTCCGGGGTGCCTGGCTGGGTTCCGGCCTAGTCGGCACGAGGACGACGCTCACCGCGAGCGCCTCTTGCCCCGGATCCGGAATGGTCCTATTCCCGGGCGGAATAGTGGGTCGAGCCGCTATAATAGCGATGCTCGCCTCGCCGACCATCGATCGACGGACGACCACTGTGTCGGTGCGAGGCCCTGTCGTTCCTTCGCCGGTCAAGGTCCCGGCGAAGGTCGTGACGAGAGTAGCTACCCCTTGGGGTTCGGCTCTCCCGGGAAGTACTCCGGGAGTCGGCGGCGTGAGGAAGATCGCCGGCCAACTGCTCTAGCCTTTCGGCCACGGCGACGCCTAGCTCGGCGGCTTTGGTCGAATCTGGCCGAGGTTCGCGACCACGTGTGCCAAAGCCGAAAACACTGGCGGCTCATCAATCGGATCGGATGAGCGGGGCGGGGCGGGACCCCTGACGCGCGAACGAAGTCGGCCGGTACTCGGGCGGTCGTCGCGACAGGTGGCCAAAACTCGGTCAATCGAGTGGCCAGCCGATCCGCTGCGGCTTCGAGCGGCAGACGCGACTTGACCTCCCGAGCTGCGGGAGTGGGCGCGTCGCCGGTGTCCGCCATTTCGACTTCCCGCGGGAACACCGGGCATGAAGGCGTCATGACCGTGTCGCCGCGGGAAGCGGTCTCGTGCTCGGAGTCATACGGAATGTCGGGGATGTCGACCCCCTCGTATGAACCGACGCCTTCGCACGTTATGGGTGTCTCCTGTTCCGGTAACTCTCGGAATTGGAGGGGCTCGGGAACGTACTCCGAGCCCAACTCACCCACCGGGCGGCAGACATCCATGGGGGAGGGAGACTCCGCCACGGTGTGTCCTTCCGGATTGATAATCCGTACGACCTCGGTATCGGACCAATACTCGTCCAGGTCGTCGAGGTCGTCGAAGCGAATATCTTGGTTGTCCTGGGAGTTCGCCATTTTCAAGGACCTTTGCCCGCAGAAGCTAATCGACGATCCCCATGGACGGCGCCAGCTGTCGGCGGTTGAGGGTACGGTACCCCCAGGCGCCGAGCTTACTTGTTGAGTGTAAGGATCAACCGACCTCTTTCCTACGATCTCGGGGGCTTTTGAGAAGGCGAGCTCGACCAGGCAACCATCAGCGGGAGGCACAGGGGGTTTAGGCTGGTTCGGGCCCCTCGTGTGGAGGTAATGACCCTACGTCGATGATGTCTATAGGAGGTGAGGAAGATTACAGAGAATCCCCGACTTGGCGAACCAAGGGAGACGAACTGTCTCTGATGGGTGATGAGCTTGGCCCAAGGTGGAGCTAATTTGGAGCTCTGGATGGCATGTGGTGTGTTTTCTAGCAGCTAAACTTTACATGTGCAAAGAAGACGATCTATTTATATCTGGTGTGTCGGTGTTCGATGGTGGTGGCGCCTATTATTTCTTGAAATCTCACTCTGAGCCAAATTTCACATTTTTTGATTTTTTACTATTTATTTCGTATTTTGAAAATCCATGATCTAATTAGTTGTGGATCGTCCAATAATACTGGATTTCAAAAATACGAAAAAATAGTAAAAAAAATCAAAAAAATGTGAAATTTTGTTGGTAGTGAGATTTCAGTGAGACGAAGGAGATGGTCGGTTCAGATCGTCGAATTCGATCACGGATTTTGCGAACAAACCACGGCTGACGGAATGATCCATCAGCCGCGGTTGACAATAGCTCAACTCTATATATATATATAGAGAGAGAGTTGAAGCTAAAGGACACCTAGGTGTTCTTTAGTTAAAGGACACCCACTTTTATATTGCGCCACGTGTCCCCCACCCTTCCCCACCTCTCCCATGTGTGCAGCCTCGAGCAGGGCCGATATAGTAAATTTGTGTATCCGTTGTAGTAAAGTTGCACACGAAAAATAGTAAAATATTAACGAACAAAAACTGGGCAAAACTAATTCATGTGCATGCACAGGTGCATTAATGACGTGATTATTTTTCTTTTTTTCACTTTTGCCGCTGACTAAGAGCTCCGATTAACAAACCGTTTTCACATATATATTCTTGATATTTTTTTCAATAAAACAAGACCGATCATGCATGTATATTCTAATAGTAAAGTGGTTTACTATTTTTTCAGGACAAATTTACTATAGCATACACTATATCTTAATAAGAAGCTTACTAGAATTTGGAACGTAACTAATATTGCAATTTTACAATGTTCGGACTCTAGTAAATGTTGTTATAAAATATAGTAAACCACTTTACTATAAAAAATATATATGGCAAGACCGGTCTAGTTTTGTTCAAAAAATGTAATGAACATAAATATGAAAATGATTTATAAATTGGATTTTTCACCAAAAGTTATTATAAAATACCAAATGAAATTTGGTAAAAATGCTCACGTCATCCTCCACCACGTGGCAAGTGGATAGGCTTGGGAGCAAGCTAATTCAGATTTATTTCGTGTTTACTATAATTTTTAGAAAGTTTACTATATCTAATACGCATCTTTACTATAACCGCGTCACGAACACATGCCGGAAAAGTAGTGGAGGGAGGCTAGGGTGGACACGTGGCAGCCTATAAACGTGGGTGTTCTTTAGTTAAAGAACACCTAGGTGTTCTATAGTCTTTATATATATATATATATATATATATATCTTATGATTCGAATGAATCACACACTAATTAACATTACGGTTGCTGTCAATTATCAGAAATTTAGCATGAAAAATTTCAAGTAGGGGATAAAATACTAAACATCATAATAAGAACCAACCATGATCCATGAGAAAGATACAATCATAGCTTCTAAATCATGTCTGGAGAGTAAGAGCATGACATGTAATACATAACAGACCAAATATCTATATAATAGCTTCTAAACCATGTCTGAAGTAGGATCGCGATTCTACGGGATTCTACACGATTCTACCGTTTGGATCGCGATCCTACTCCGATCCTATGTGATCCCGATTCACTAAGCGACTTAGATCGACATGCTTCCTGTGAAACTAACCACGGCGAACAGAGGGGGTGAATGAGAGCCTCGAATTTTTTACGGCCGTTCTTTTTCGAATTCACCGGCACCTCAAAATGTGAACAACTTGACAACTATGTGTACCCCTAGCATGAATGAGAGTCATGGAATATGTGGGGATTTTTCACACACAATCCTGGTTGTCAAGTGTCCAAAAGAGAAGAATCAATTCAAACCTTACTTTAAGAAAGGAGATCACGCCAAATAACCAAAGTGACTTTCAGAAAAGCAAAAAGCAGATTTATTCTCACTTGGAGGAGATGGATGGTGGCTTTATGGTGCTCATCAAATTTTGGGAATTTTTCTCCCTATTTCTCAATGGGTCGTGCACAACTTTACCAAAAATCATCTCAAAACTCCATGTAGATAAATCATGAAAATTCAAACATCACAAGCTGCTTTCTGGAAAGCAAAAACAGAAACCCCAGAGTTTGTTTCCACTTGGAGCAGAGGGATGGTGGGTTTCTGGTGCTTCTCAATGTTTGGAAATTTTTCTTCCGATTAATCAATAAGTCATGAAGCACTCCACCAGAAATCTCCTCAAAACTCCTTTTACAGAAAATATGAAAAATCAAAAACCACGAGCTGTCAAGAACATCGAGCAGAAAGTTTGGGGCTCGGTTTTCACCTCACTTCTCCCAAACGGTGCAAGAACAGGACTCCAAATTTTTATAGTGAATAGATATATGAGTCACGCACCTTCTCCAACAAGAATCACTCAAAAAGGATTTTTCTAAATTTGTATAAAAATAAAATACTGCCTACTGCGCGAAGAACAAGACAGGAACTTCAATAACAGACTTGAGCCATCAAAGCATATAGAATAGAAAAGGAGGCACGGGAATTTTTCAGGGATGGCTCAAGATCGAAACAAGAACACACACAAATCCCACAAGATTATTTCACTCTACGGTATTTAAATGCTGAAAGTAAGTGCAAGAACGATATAAAAACGCTGATCTATTAGCTCATGAGCAGAACTACAGATCGGGGACCCGGAGACGCAGCTCCCCACACTCACACAGAGACGCAGCTCCTCAACTCACACCTATGTTGGCTGGCTACAAATGGCTCAAGGACACCCTCAAGTGAAGCCTTGGGGTCCTATTTATAGCCCAAGCCACACATTTGTGAAAAACACTACAGGGCGGCCGAAACCCCGAAAACACACTCCGGTCTCTCGCACGAATCTGAAGCATTGCCAACCACCTCCAGCGGCTCCGATGCTCCCAAGACTTCGACGAGGTCGTGCACGAGCGGCGCCCAGCGTGCGGGCGCCAAAAACCTCCACCGCAGACTCAAGACCGGTCCTCCAGACCACCGCCAACCCACTGGCGGTTCTTTTCAGCGCGCCAACCGCATTGAGACCATCACCTCGTACACGAGAACGACACGAACACAAGGAAACAAATCGATCTCCGATCGGGTTCTGATTCATCGAGCAGTGAAAACGATATGAGCGACGAAATCGGTGACCGGACGCCGTCCGGTGATCTAGGAGCGATTCGACTGGGAACCAGAGGTTCCTCTGGACCGTTAAGCGCAACGTCTAAGTGCAAGCTCCAAGCTGCAGGGTTCAAAACTTCGCAAGAATCAAATTTGTAACATGCCAAATCAAAAGTGGATTTGAATTTTGAATTTAAACGAAAACCACCACATGCTCATCACTCATGACTTCACAATCTCCCCTTGATGAGCATGTTGACAAAATTTCCCAAAATTGGCCATGAAAGCGAAGTTTTGATTTCAAACTCAATTTTCAGTTTTGAAACTCCCCGAAATCATGATTCTCCCCTTTTGTCAAATGGTCACAAGACACCAATCATAAACCGAACAATGCATATGCAAAAGAAATGAAGAAAACCTAACCAAGGGCTTTGCCAATTAGCCAAATGGTCACCAAAGTTGAATATCGAGGTTCAAATGAAGTTTGAGGTTCACAAGTGACAAGATGCATAAAAGGTACTAAGGCATGAAAGGAGCAAAACAAAACATTTTTGTTGATTCAAGTCATGTGCACATTGGCAATGAATAGACGTTTCAAAATCAAAATGGGTGCACAAACTTGAGAAACATCAAGACAAAGAAAAACAAGGTTGCCAAATCGAGAATGACCAAGACCAAAATGTGTCCAAAGAGTGCCCAAACTGAATTTTATTTTTGGTCTTAATCTCTCCTTTTCCTTTTTTGTTTTGTTTTTTGTTTTGGAGAGGCCTTCTTGACTTTATTTGCACCTATTCACATGGTGAATGATTGCTAGTAGAGCACAACCCAAGGGTAACTTGGAACCGACCCCCTAGGTCACCCACAAATTCTACCAAATGCAAACCTCAGGGATTGAAACCCATGTTTGGTTGCTTTATTTTAAGCAAGGAGCAAATGGACTCCACTAAAGAAGTGGTCATGATCAGAAGAAGGCAACTCGAGTTTCAAAATCTCGACGGAGATCAAGAAAAATGTACCGACATTTTGACAATGAAAAGCCCAACCATGAAAACATGCAAATGTCAAGTTTTGCAATGATTTTCTTAAAGATTTTTAAGATCCTTCTAGCCTTTTCTCAAACTCGTGTCAAATCAAACAAGTTTGCACACAAACTCAAATGGTACATCAAAACTCAACATCGATGAGACCAACAAGCCTAATAGGCAAAGCACTTGCAAAGAAAAACAAAAACTAGATGCAAATGCAATGCTTCAAACCTCCCCCTCAAAATAAGAACCCGAGGCAAAAGCGCATAGAGGAAGGAAAGAGGCGAAAATCGGTTTGCTATAGAGCAGGGGAAGAAAGCAATGAGACACTCTAGCGCAAGGCACACTCCTAGCTACTGAGAAGATAGGGAAGCAAGCCTAAACTCGACTACTAGAGAGAACAAACACAAACCCCGTCTACCTGTATCCTCCACATATCTGGTCAACCAATAAGTCTATGTGAGACTCTCTAACTAGAGCGAGAGGACATTGCTAATCACGCATGATAGCGACCTAAGAGATAAGAGGTGCCAAAGAAAGTCTTTGTCATTCTAGCATGTTCTAAAAACAAACCCACACGACAAAAAGCAGAAAGAATATATACAATATAGTACAACATCAAGCTCCCCTCACACGATACCCCGGCACTAACCAAGCCAAGCTCTCCCGGAGAGTGGCAAACCTAGGACCATCTAAGGGCTTGGTGAGAATATCTGCAAGTTGATGATCACCTTCTACAAAACCTAGCCCTATATCCCCTTCTCTACATGGTCTCTAAGGAAGTGGTACCGATATCTATGTGTTTGGTCTGGAATCTTTGATGGGTTTTTGGCAATGTTGATGGCCGAGGTATTATCACACAGAGTGGGGCGCTACCAACCTCTAACCCATAGTCCCGAAGCATTTGCCTTAACCAAAGCACTTGGTCAGCATCAGCGCCGCAGCCACGCATCGTGCTCGGCCTCGGTCGAGCTACACCGGTCTGCGCTTCCTAGAAGACCAAGAGACAAGTGAAGTGCCTAGAACCGGCAAGTGCTCAAGTGCTCTTCCTATCTATCCTCTGACCCGAGAAAGTCTGCATCGAGAATAGGCTCTAAGAGATAGACAAGAAGCGAAGAAAACCAGATTCCTATCTCGGGGTGGCCACTAGGTAGCGGAGGATCCGCTGATGACTGAAGGTGAGAAATCCTAGGGAAGCTCGAAACCGCGCCTGCAGACACACACGGCAAAGTGTATGTCCGGCGAGAAGAGCTAAGGTACAGCGGGCTCTATCATGCTCCTATAGAGCTTGATCTCTGAGCTCGACATCTAAGTCGCTCAAGCACGAAGTGGTTGCCATGGGAGTGAAACAGGCTTACTATCGACCATGGCAAACCGCTGAGCGTGTCTCTAGTGTACTTGGATGGTGAAGGAAGATCCCTGAGGGTCTCGCTTGATTTGAAAACCCAAGAAAAATTAAGTTCACCCATCATGCTCATCTCAAATTCAGAGCTCATGACGAAAGCAAATTCAGAGACCAAAGAATCGAAGACCCACCAAAGATAATGTCATCAACATAAATCTGCACAAGGAGAAAATCGATGACTTATGTTTGATAAACAGGTCTTATCAACGCGCCCATTGAAAAACCATTTCCAATCGATAACTCTTGAGGCGTTCGTACCAAGCTCAAGGGTGCTTGAGCCCATATAAAGCCTTCGAGAGCTTGTATACGTGATCGGAAACTCAACACAAACAAAGCCGGAGGTTGCCGAACAAAAACTTCTTCCTCAATGAAACCGTTCAAGAAAGCACTTGAACATCCATTTGAAAAATCTTGAAGCGGTGTGAAGCCATAAAAGCAAGGAAGATCCGAATGGAATCATGTCGAACAACAGGAGCATAGGTCTCATCAAAGTCAATCCCATCGACTGAGTGAAACCTTGTGCCACCAACCTAGCCTTATTTCTCACAACTACCCCATCCTCACTCTGCTTATTTTAAACATCCATTTAGTACCTATGATATTGGCCTTTCTTTGGGCATTTCACTAAATCCCAAACCTTGTTTCTCTCAAAATTCTCTAACACTTCGTGCATGGCATTGACCCAATCGGGTCGCCAAGAGCTGAGCTATGTTCTTAGGCTCATGAGAAAAACGAAGGCAAGCGAGAGGAGGGACTGGTATGCTCTAGACCTAGTCACACGCTCACCTATAGGTCCTATAATCGATCGGGAGGGTGACTAGCTGAGCGTGCCTAGGTGCACCCGAGGTGGCCTCTACCTCATGTGAAGCCGAGGCGGGATCGAGCCACCAAGGGAGGACTCTCTGAGGGACACCTCGGAAGAAGAAGTCCTAACAGGTGGGCTCGAGGAGGGTGGAGGCACGGAGGGCTCGGGAGGATCGAGCGGTGGAGTCGACTATGGCTTCTACTGTGGAGGAGGTTAGCCATCGGGGACCGACGAGCAACATCATCGACTCACCTTCTCCTCTCGAAGATAGGCTCAAAGGAAAGATCGATCGGGAGATGTCGGCCTAGAACCTGGTCTAGCCTCGTCAAAGTGACCTCACAAGACTCCACAAACCTCCGTCTAGTTATGTCCCAAACCACAGAGATCCTAGAGGACTTAGTGTACCCCAAGAAAAGACCATCGGAAGAGCGAGACTCGAACTTGTCCAAATTGCAGATTTTAAAATGAAGCACTTGCAATCAAAGATCCGAAAGTGTGAAACATTGGGCTTGCGCCCATATCGAAGCTTCGTCTGAGGTCTTGTGCAACTTGGCACGGAGAAACACTCTGTTGGAAACATAGCAAGCAGCGAGAGACTCGGCCCGAGAGTGTCGCGGGGTGGAGTACTCATCGAATCGTCTGGCCATTTCAATCGGGGTTCTATTCTTTCTCTCTACCACCCCGTTCTGTTTGGGCTACATGAGGCGAAGAAAATTGATGCTCAACTCGAGAAAGTGTGCAAAAAGATCGAAAAAGTATTCTTGAATTCGTGCCATTATCGAGCGAATGGCCCGGTGCACTGAAACTCAAGCGCAAGCCTCCTTGAGAGGTTTACGAGCAGCTCAAATGTCTCCTCCTTTGAGGCCATGAAGAAGACCCAGAGTAGCGAGAAAAATCGTCAACAATAACAAGCACGTACCACTTCCCACCAACCGACTCGCACTTGGACCAACGGTATCCATATGCAAGAGCGTCCCGGTGCATCGATCATTACGCATGAGGCGGCGTGGATGGGAAGCGGCAACCATCTTGCCATGACGGCAAGGAGCACAAACCAAATCCTCGGAAAGAAAGCTTGGGCAAACCGGAAAGCAAGTCTCAAGAATCGACACGCACAAGGTGATCAAAACCAATATGTCCAAGGCGCTGTGCCAAAAGCGAATATCCCGAGAATCGAAGCAAGTAAGCGGTGAGGAGCACCAATCGAAGAAGTAGGAAAATCAGCTCGGAAAACTTCGGTGAAAGCGGGAGGTCCCATAAACCAACTCGCCAGAGGACTCGGGACACAAGAACCAGACGCCTAAACCTAACCTCGTAGTTCTCGATCAACAAGTCTGCGACCTGAAAGCAGATTATCTGCAGCTTTGTCGACAAGAGCTACGTCTGAAGTACAAACCGAGGGCTAACTCGGTGAACCATGAGCTAGACACGGCCCGACGAAGCGTCCCTCAAGGTGATCGCGCCACCATCGGGATCTCGAGGCTAGGAGGCAAACCATCGTGACTCACCGGTCATGTGGCGACAACAACCGAGTCAACGATCCAAATGGCCTTCCTCCCATTACGAACTGAGTCAAGTAAAGAGAAACGGGACTCGGCTGAGGACACACTAGTGCAGACCTAGGTACCCAAAATCGAGTCACACCCCGTAAGCACCTCATCGACTCTCGGGAACGAAACACAGGGGAACTCTGTGGGACCTCGTCCGAAAAACCTTGACTGCCCCAAGTCCGAGAACCACTCCTCTGGTCGGCCCATCGACACTAGGAGAAAACTCACGCCATGGGTGTCTGCCTCCACCAGAGAAAGAAGGTACACCACGAGGACGGCGGAACTCACGCAACCCAGCTCGGTCGAACCCGCTCGAGGAACAACACTCTGAAACCTAGCCTGGTCTGCAGGGACTGAAAACTCCCGCCTGGGGCGTGGTGCGGTGTGTGCTCTAGGTGGTCTGCCGCCTCTCCTAGAGTGACCTGTGGAAACCCAACGAGCCGGTAACAAGTCTCACTCGGTGACCGAACTCGTGGCAATGAAACAGTGAACCTAGCCTTGGGCTTTTGTTTAGGCTTGGCTTTGGTTTTGGTTTTGGTGTGGGCGAAGCTGCAGGAGGTGCAGACTTCATGATCGCTAGGGTGCTCTTGCCCTTTCCAGTGATGGTGCTACTGAGGAAGCAACCACCGTCAGAGCAACTGAGACCTGCAGACCTAAAACGGTCTTGGTAGGAACCCTGGAGAAACCACGGTACCGCTCCGCCGCTCTCATTGTGGACAACTCTGGAAGGGTGGCGCTTGATGTGATCAAGCAGTCAAACCCAAGACCTCTACCTGTGATATCTTGTCTTGATCCAAGATCAAGTTCAGCTTCTTCTTGCCCCCACTTAACTTCTCAAGAGTGCTTATCGGTATTCACACTCGATGTAGACGGGGCAAAACTCACACGAGGAAGAGAGGACTCGGGAGACTTATCTGGACACCCACCGGTCCTTACCCTTCAACCTCTGAACCTTATCACTCAAGATAGTGATCTCATTTTGAAAAGCCTTGTAGGAGAGACACTCGAGTTTTGCACGAAAATAAGGCGAGATCGAACCTAAGACTCATGTCCTCTAGCGCTCTACCCATATGTTCATCCAACCCATCACAGGCGCAAGCAAGGAGCTATCGACTAGGGAACTCAAATCAGCAATTTTACTCTTGAGTTTTAGGTTCTCTAACCTCAAGGACAAGCACTCATCACAAGGCGGACACAAAGAATCATCATCGAGCTAGTTGGGTCCTTAGGTGAAACATGATCTCTACAGGTCCTCAACTAGACCGACATGATCCTTAGGTGTGTCAAGTGTGTGGCGAAGGATCGGGGCAGCAACAAGCTCGTGAAACAAAGAGAAAGTAAAGCACTACGAGTCTCCTCTAACTCGTCAAGCACACTAAGATGTTTGTCCTTAAGGTCTTCAAGCTCCTTGTTCACACTAGCATGAGTGGTCCTTAGCTTATCCAAATCGAGAGGGCCTCATCACAGACCCTCCAAGCCTCGGTGTCGGCACAAGCATCATTACTAGGCGCACCCTAGCATTTCTAGTTCACCGAGAGATGTGCTACTTCTAACTTGAGGTCCTTAACCTGCGGTTGGATTGAGCAAGAAAGCCGCCTAATTTGAGAAATCTGGCATTCAGTCATCGAAGTTCTCAAAGCAAGGTACCTCGAGTCGGTGTCGGCGTCGAAGAGTCGGAGAGGTGGCGGCCATGAAGCACATGCCGGCGTGGCCGTCGTCGTCGAGCATCCTCGCCGTCGTCGTTGGCCTCCTCCTCCTCGTCAATGCAAGCCGAGTCCAAGGCGGCAAGCACCTTCTTGAACGACTTGCGCCCTACGGAAGGAGGGCTTCGGCCGCCAGAGGAGAAGCAGCCTCCGACTTCGGTATGGCCCGGTGATGGTAGTGACGGGCTTCTTGGGTGCCTCCTCTCGCCCTTGTTCCTCAGTTGGGACACTCGGCACGCATGTGGTTGACACCACCACACTCGAAGCATCTCATAGTGCTCCTCCTCCTCTCACTCACTCTCTGAAAGCTCTCGAAAATTTCTTGGAGAGGAGGGCAAGACTCTCTTCAGCACAGAGTCCAGATGCTCGTCGAAAGTTCGAGCAAACAAGTTAAAGACACCACCCAAGTCTATGGAGGAAGTAGGCGGGTGTGTCACAAGAGCGATAGAGTCAGAGTCATCTGAACTGAAAGATGCTCCTCCTCATGGGACTTCAAGTTGGAAAACAAGCCATCCAAAGTAAGTTTGGTAAGGTCGGCGCTTCACGATAGCCACGACTTTGACCCCCAAATCTTCATGTCAAGCGCAGAAAGCAAGTGACGAGCATTGTCGGCTCCTTCATAGTTGATGCCAACAAACCGCAAAGCACTCAAGATTTTAGTGAACCAAATGAAGCAGTGCGCTCAGCGATTCACCCGACTTCGAGCGAAGCGGTTGTATTCCACTTGTCTTTGGTCTGGCGCGACGGTCTGAATTTTGACTGTCCCTCATGGAAACTTTGGAGGGTAGTCCGGACCTCATGAGCCGACTCGAGATGACCAACTCGGTCGTACTCATTCCGCCCAAGCCTTGGAGCAGAATGTTCCGAGCTTTAACATTCTGCTCGTACTCCTTCTCATTTTGGGGTAACCTCATCTTCCTTTGGCACCTTGTATGGATATTTCACCTTCCTCCATACACCAAGTCCTTGTGCCATGAGGTATGAACCCATCCGCATTTTCCAAAAGGAGAAATCGGAGCCATTGAACATTGGCGGTTTGTTTGAGTATTTCTCTTCAGCCATGGTGAGGGCAAAAGGAAAGGTTCAACAGATCCGCAAGAATCACGAAGAACGCATAACCTGGCTCGATACCCTTGTGAAACTAACCACGGCGAGCAGAGGGGTGAATGAGAGCCTCGAATTTTTACTACCGTTCTTTTTGAATTCACGGCACCCCAAAATGTGAACAACTTGACAACTATGTGTACCCCTAGCATGAATGAGAGTCATGGAATATGTGGGGATTTTTCACACACAATCCTGGTTGTCAAGTGTCCAAAAGAGAAGAATCAATTCAAACCTTACTTTAAGAAAGGAGATCACGCCAAATAACCAAAGTGACTTTCAGAAAAGCAAAAAGCAGATTTGTTTTCACTTGGAGGAGATGGATGGTGGCTTTCTGGTGCTCATCAAATTTTGGGAATTTTTCTCCCTATTTCTCAATGGGTCGTGCACAACTTTACCAAAAATCATCTCAAAACTCCATGTAGATAAATCATGAAAATTCAAACATCACAAGCTGCTTTCTGGAAAGCAAAAACAGAAACCCCAGAGTTTGTTTCCACTTGGAGCAGAGGGATGGTGGGTTTCTGGTGCTTCTCAATGTTTGGAAATTTTTCTTCCGATTAATCAATAAGTCATGAAGCACTCCACCAGAAATCTCCTCAAAACTCCTTTTACAGAAAATATGAAAAATCAAAAACCACGAGCTGTCAAGAACATCGAGCAGAAAGTTTGGGGCTCGGTTTTCACCTCACTGCTCCCAAACGGTGCAAGAACAGGACTCCAAATTTTTATAGTGAATAGATATATGAGTCACGCACCTTCTCCAACAAGAATCACTCAAAAAGGATTTTTCTAGATTTTTATAAAAATCAAACACTGCCTGCTGCGCGAAGAACAAGATAGGAACTTCAATAACAGACTTGAGCCATCAAAGCATATAGAATAGAAAAGGAGGCACGGGAGTTTTTCAGGGATGGCTCAAGATCGAAACAAGAACACACACAAATCCCACAAGATCATTTCACTCTCACGGTATTTAAATGCTGAATTTAAATGCTGAAAGTAAGTGCAAAACGATATAAAAGCGCCGATCTATTAGCTCATGAGCAGAACTACAGATCGGGGACCCGGAGACGCAGCTCCCACACTCACACAGAGGCGCAGCTCCTCAACTCACACCTATGTTGGCTGGCTACAAATGGCTCAAGGGACACCCTCCAAGTGAAGCCTTGAGGTCCTATTTATAGCCCAAGCCACACATATGTGAAAAACACCGGGGCGGCCGGAAACCCGAAAACACACTCCGGTCTCTCTCAAGCACGAATCTGAAGCATTGCCAACCACCTCCAGCGGCTCCGATGCTCCCAAGACTTGACGAGGTCGTGCGAGCGGCGTCCAGTGCCGGCGCCAAAAACCTCCACCGCAGACTCGCGCGGTCCTCCAGACCATCACCGCCACCCCACTGGCGGTTCTTTCAGGCGCCAAGCTGCATTGAGACCATCACTGCGTACGAGAACAACACGAACACAAGGAAACAAACCGATCTCCGTCGGGTTCTGATTCATCGAGCAGTGAAAACGATGCCGAGCACGACAGAAATCGGTGGCCGGACGTCGTCCGTGATCTAGGAGGCGATTCGACTGGGAACGAGGTTCCTGGACCGTTAAGCATAACGTCTAAGTGCAAGCTCCAAGCTGCGGGGTTCAAAACTTCGCAAGAATTAAATTTGTAACATGCCAAATCAAAAGTGGATTTGAATTTTGAATTTAAACGAAAACCACCACATGCTCATCACTCATGACTTCACACTTCCGTAGGATCGCGATTCGACGAGTAGGATCACGACTTTAACTACCTTGATAGGATGACATAAAATGGATAATTTTAGTAAAGTGTAACATCAATCATCATCACTCACCACAAGAGACTTTTCAATAGAAGAGGTTAGCACAATTTTTTTACATCTCTATTATTAAAATGTCTTTACTATTGATGGCGGCGACGGCGGTACGTCATCTTGTTGAAATTACGCACTAATGTCATCTGTTGTAAAAATCCATCTGATTCACTAAAATTACTGACCATATCATCCGCGGTAACAAATCCATCTTATGTACTAAAATTACTCACCATGCAATTAGTCGCAGCAGGCGTACATCAAAAGGATACTCGCTCGGTCGCTTATGATGTGTCACGATGCCTGCATATCAAAGCCAAAGACGTATAATCCTTAATAGTCTCGATGGTGAAATTTAAATTTTTGTTTATAGCAAAGCATGGGCACTCAACATGTACTCTCTAAAAATAAGAAGAGAGTTATTTATGACTGCCAATGGTGAATTTTTTTTATATATTTTTGTTTATTCAGTTTTGCAAAAAAAAAGGTGTCAGCTTGCGTCTTAAACAAAAATAGGTCCTCATCGTCTGTCAAATGGGCGATCGCCCGGTAGAGGGACGATAGGATGACCCACTAATGACGTGATGGGCCTACATGGCACCTATCGCCCAATCGTTAGGCGATAGGTGCCTATGTGGGCCTAGTCTCCTCTTGTTGGGTGAGGACCTTATTGTCTATGGACGATCATCTTGTGGTTGGACGATAGGTGCCTATGTGGGCCTAGTCTCCTCTTGTTGGGTGAGGATCTTATCGTTCAACTTTTGGACGATCATCTTGTGGTTGGGCGATAGGTACCACGCTGGTGCCACATCGATGTAGCGAGGTGATCTCGGGCCAAGACACCATAATGTCACCCTCTCTATCAAGCGATCATCCATATGACAAATGACAGGGACTTATTTTTGTCTAAAACGTGAGACGATACCTATTTTTGCGGAGTCAACAAACAAATTCTCAAAAAAAAATATAGAAAAAAATAAAATACTGCCGGTGGTTCCCTTGGTTGGGCCAAAGCCCAGCCAAACCAATCCAACCCAACAGAGCCAGCTGCTTTCGGTTTATTCTTGTGTGATTGCCAAATCCGTACCTATCGAGCTCGCTCCACCACTTCGCTCTGCGAGTCAGTAATGATAAGATCATCCTTCCCGCTCGTGTTCCATCTCCCACACTGGAAGCCACCCCCAATCCGAACACGCTCACCATCTGTTCGTCGATATGCCTCGGCGCCCAACCCCTCGCCGCCGCCGCCACCGCCGCCGCTCCCTCCGGTGTCCGCCTACGTCCACCTCCCCTTCTGCCGCAAGCGCTGCCACTACTGCGACTTCCCCATCGTCGCGCTCGGCTCCTCCTCCCCCTCGCCCCGCGGCGAGGGCGAGGACCCGAGGATCGCCGACTACGTCCGCCTCCTGCTCCGGGAGGTCGCTGCCACGCGTCCCGTGTCCGACCACGGCGTCCCGCTCGAGACCGTCTTCTTCGGGGGAGGCACGCCGTCGCTTGTCCCGCCGAGGCTCGTCGCCGCGGTGCTCGACGCGCTGCGCGACAAGTTCGGCCTCTCGGCCTGCCCGGAGGTGTCCATCGAGATGGACCCCGGCACGTTCGACGCCCCCGTGCTGAAGGAGCTCGTGGGCGTGGGCGTCAATCGGGTGTCGCTCGGCGTGCAGGCGTTCCAGGAGGACCTGCTACGCGCGTGCGGCCGCGCGCACGGCCTGCGGGAGGTGCACGAGGCGGTCGGGATCGTCACCGCCTGCGAGGGGCTGCAGAACTGGAGCATGGACCTCATCTCCAGTCTGCCCAACCAGACGGAGGAGATGTGGGAGGAGAGCTTGAGGTGCACGGTCGATGCCCGGCCCACGCATGTGTCCGTCTATGACCTGCAGATTGAGCAGGGCACCAAGTTTGGCCAAATGTGAGTGCCTGTTCCTCAATTCTGAATTCCAAATGCATGTGTTTTAGTAATTGATCGAACTTAATCTGGCCATACATATCCTGCACACTCCATTGGTTTCCAGCAGTTTAATTTTGCTGGGAATTATTTTATTGCATGTATTGTAGCCTCGTGTTCTGACTCGTCTTTGTGCTTCGGTGCTGCCTATAACAAGGGAAAAGAGTACACTAGAATCATAACCCATCATCCAATTAGAAGAATTAATTTCGTTTTGAACTTGTCTGTATTGCCCAAGTTTAGTCCTTTGCCCAAACTCAACATGATAATAGTTGAAACCTTAAAAAGGCATAACTTGAATAAGCTTTCCTTGGAACGTTAAGCGACTCTGATATGTAATATATAGATAGATAGAAAGCAGTAGGAATTCATCTCCATGAACAAATTGAATCGAGTGATAAATTGGTGCCAATCCTTTTTCTTTTCTTATTAAATGTTCGCAGATATACTCCTGGTGTATATCCTCTTCCTAGTGAGACAGAGTCTGCAAACTTCTACAAGATAGCTTCGAAACTGCTTTCTGAAGCAGGGTATAACCACTATGAAATCAGTAGCTACTGCAAGACTGGCTATGAATGCAAGCACAATCTAACATATTGGAAAAATCGGTCATTCTATGCGTTTGGTCTTGGATCTGCAAGCTACATCAACGGTGTCAGGTTCTCCAGGCCCAGAAGAATGAAGGAATATGCAGAGTGGGTTCAGAAGTTGGAACATGGAACGTGGAGCCATGAGTCTAGCAGCTCTGAGATGAAGGACATGGCAATGGATGTCGTGATGCTATCGCTGAGAACAGCTCGGGGTTTGGATTTGCGAAGTTTCAGTAAATCCTTTGGAAAGAGTCTGACATTGTCATTGTGTAACATGTTTAGGCCTTTTGTGGAGAGTGGGCTTGTAATCCCCATGGATACGGAGCGACAAGCCTTGAAGCCTACTGATTTGGAGTCAGATTTGCAACATGAGGATGAGATTGGAAGTAGAGTTGCCTTCATCCGTCTGAGTGACCCAGATGGATTTTTGTTGTCGAATGAGCTGATTTCACTTGCATTTGGCATTATTTCACCATAACATGTGTACTCTTTGCACATGAATACAGATTATTTTTTTCTTTTTATCGTTTTCTTTGAGCACACTGACATATAGTGACATATATTGATATAACTAGTCTGAGCTCAATTTAGGTTGACATTAGCTGATCACTGATGGTACTTTATTTTGAGATTAGCGTGAATTGCAATCTCATATTGGTTCTCAGAGAACTGTTAAACCATTTTACACAATTCAAAAATGATGAATTATGTAGTTGGCTTGTGGTCAACTGTCTCAGTGTCACTCCTTTCTCCCGCTCCATCTGAACTATGTTTACTTATCTCCCAGGATCCCTCATGATCCGTTTATACCACGCATATTAGTGAACTCTGCTATTTGAGCTTTATTACCAAACCCCCAAACACCCCCCACCACCCCCCACCCCCTAACACACACACACAACACCACCCAACCCTCACCACAAAGCACCCTTTCATAGTAGCATCTTTGTGCCAGTTTACGGTACTTCGTACATAAAATGTCGAAGCAATCTGTAGAGTTGTATGAGTTGATTTGTATTTTACCCTAGTTTGATTACTTAGCCCAGAGTTTAAGGCAGGATATTTGTGGTGAACTGGAATCAACTATAGGTAACTGTTGGGGAAAGTACGTGGCCTATGAAAATACGGCCCACCGACTTGCCCTCGGCTCCACAGGAAGTAAGCCCGGGCTTGGCAAGCTCGCGCTCGAGCTTGGCAAGCTCGCGCCCAAGCTTCCCCATGCAAAGCATCGAGCCTCTCACTCCCCCCGGGCTTCCGAAGCTCATGGCTCAGGACCCGAGGCAGATCATGCCGCGCCGCGAACAGGATACGCTTCGGGTTCCTAAGGTCATCAAGAATTAAATCTGCCAAGACTTATCGGAGAGTGCTGGCGGCGGCCTTCGACGGGTTGACGACAGGTCCTGTCAACCGCTCGCATGGGCAAAGACACGTGCTGACCGGTAGCGGTCCGGCTCGGCGATCGGGAGATACACTCGATTACCCGGTAGATTTTATACGCCCGGCATGGCAAAAGGCGGCGACTATTCAACGGGCGGCGCAAGTTCTGATGGCGAGGCCGCCTATAAAAGGGCATCTGAGCCACAACAACGTTCACCCGCTTCGATCCACGCAACACACTCGGAAGATAGCCACTGTAGAACAGGAGCACTTGCACTCTCGTAGGAACTTTAGTTCCCGGCGGTAGTCCTCCACGCCCGTAATCAGAGAACACACACACAGTGTCTTGAGCACTCATTGTACTCGAGGCCCGGGTTTCCCAAAGCCCGTGCCACCCCTTGTACTCGTTTGAGCTTGGTCATAACGAAGACTAGGCGTAAAATCATTATCCGACAGCGATGGAGACTTGAACCAGATAAAAACACTCGTGTCATCATCATCACACCATCCGGTCTCGACGCACACGGCTGCGTCGAGACGAAAATCCTTTCCTCGGCGACGTCCGGCCGGCGGTAAGCCCGATCGAGTCGAGGCAGCCGCCGCCTCGCGCCCACCTTCTCTTGCTCATCGACCCGCGGAGGTTCGCCTCCCGCCGCCGACAAATGGCGCCAGCGTGGGGCCCGATGCGGTCTTCTCCTCGATCGAGTCGAGGATGGCCTTGTTGTCATACAACGACATTGATCTGTAGACCTCAACTACGATGATCGCGGCGATCTCGGCGACGCGTCAACGAGTCGCGTGAGGAGTGGTAGCGGTATCCTCGCCAAGCTCGGTGACGAGATGGAGGTGGAAGCAACACTCACCTCGGGAGTAGCCGTTCGCTCCCAGCTTTGCCGTGGCAGCCGCGCCGTTGACTCACGTCGGCGAAACCCTCATGGAGGGCGGAGGCACCGCCACCATGTCGCATCCGATCGACAGCATCGCGCCGTTCGAGGTCGCGTCGAAGAGAGGACCCGATCTGCGCAAGAACTAGCGTCCCGCCCGTCGGGGCGGGGAGTTGACCAAATACGTACCCATAAGCGGTTGAAGGTGCCGACGCACCGGCTTCCGGGTGACACCGACATGTCCCTCTCCGGGAACACGCCTCGCGCCATGTCTTTGCGGTGTCGGCGGGCGACCCGCGCCCACCTGTATTGACCCTGCGAAAGCACCAGCGGCGTGAGGCCGCTCGAAACCTCTTTGCTGGGTCGGTCGGGCGGACTCTGGCGGATATCCGTCGTAGGCCTACCGGCCCGACGCCTGCCACTCGCGCTGCACGCGCGCACTCGCCTATCACTACTATCACTAACCCCGTGCTGTGTAGTCAGCAAAAGGGTTAAGGCGATTGTCCAGGTCATGCGAGACCTGGAGAAGGACCCGCGAGGGTTCACCATGGCCGACCTAGGCGCCGCAGTTGCTGACGGCCTAGAGGAACTTGCCGGGGATCTCGGTGAGCACCTCCAGGCCCAGTCGCACACTAGTGGCTCCTCAAGCGCGCGGCGAGCGTTGGTCGCGACGACAGCATCCACGTCCACGCGGACGGCGCCCCCAGCGCGCCCGGGCGAAGTCTTTTCCCCTCGGGCGCTTCGAGCGGAAGGCCTCCGTTGAAACAACGGGGCGCCCGAGTCTGTGACCTTCTCTCGAGCTTTGCACGAGACCCGTAGCCTCGTAAGTTCAAGCTCGGAAGCATCGAGAAGTTCGACGGGAGCAAGAATCCCGACGAATATCTCGCTGTCTATACTACCGCCATCCTGGCCGCAGGCGGTAACGAGGCCGTTATGGTCAACTACTTCCCTACCGTCTTGGAGGGAATGGCCCGAACCTGGCTCTTCAACCAGCGCCGAGGTTCGACACTGCCGAGAGCGGCTCTGAGGCGCTCGGACGAACTTCGTGGTCACTCGACACCTTGGAAAGCCCCAGGAACTCAAGCTTGTGGTCCAGAGGGCGGGAGAAGGCCTGCAGGACTATGTCCGCAGATTCGTCCAGGTGCGCAACACCATTCCGTCGATCTCCGACGAGGCCATTGTTGAGGCCTTCAAGGAGGGAGTACGGAACACCCGTTTCACCGAGAACCTTAAGCTCCTTCCGGTCCACACCGCAGCTGATTTATTTCATGCTGCGGAAGGATACATCAACGCCTCCGAGGCGGTTGAGCGCAAGAGAGGGAGGACAGAGGAGAAGACGGCGGCTCGGACTGGCACAGATGCCAAGAAGGGGGACGCCGAGAAGAAGAAGAAGGAGCCTGCCGTCCTGAACTACATCGCGGCGGTGGAGCCCGAGAGGCCCGCTCCTCGGAGGGCCGCCTCCATGCCAGCTTCGCCCGACAGTGGCGGAACGGCTAGGTGCGAGCTAGAGGCGGCGAAGCTCCCGACCTCGGCCTCGGCCGCCCAGGCTAACCCTCCGAACAACCGCTATTGCCTTCTCCATCGGCAGTACGGCTATGACCTGCGTAACTGCAGGACGTGGGCCGCGCAGTTGGAGGACTTCTACGTCGGGCGCGGGCCCATGCCCGAACTCCTCGACCACGGAATCCCAGACGATCGGGCGCCTCAGGGCGCCCATGGCGACGCCTTCCAGGAGGCTCGAGCGCACGTTGCCGTGATCTTCGGCGGCGCCTCTGCCTATAGCTCGCGGCGTAAGCTTAAGGCCGCTTCCCAGGAGGTTTACCACCTCGAGAAGGGTAAGCCCGGAGACGCGCCCCTGTGGTGGTCTCATCAGGCGATCACTATCTCCGGGGATGATTGTCCCGCCGGAATGACTAGGCCCCAACGCTTGCCGCTGGTGCTCTGTCCGACCATCAGCAACACGCGAGTCAATCGCGTGTTGGTAGATGGCTAGAGCTCCTTGGACATAGTCACTGCTCAGGTTCTTGAGCAGATGCAGGTCCCACGGTCCAAGATCAAGGACATAGCCATTTCCTTTCATGGCATTGTCCCAGGGTCGTCCCTACAACCGATCGGGCAGATCGTGCTGCCCGTGACGTTTGGGACCCCCAAAACTCCGAGCTTCCGTACAACGCCATTCTTGGACGCCCCGCGCTGTCCAAGTTTATGGCGGCCACCCACCACGGGTACCACTGCCTAAAGATGACGGCCCCTCACGGGGTCATCACGATCAAGGGCAGCCACAAGGCCGCTATGGCCTGTGATGAGAGCGCCTTGGCCATGGTTGGACAGCTCCCCGAGCGCGGCCCCGCCAAGGCCGAACGGCCGCCAGTCCGCCCCAAGGTGGCCCTGCAACCGCAGAAGCCCACCAAGGCAGTCCCCCTCTCCGAGGACGACCCAGCTAAGGTCGTCCACGTAGGGGTCAACCTCGAGTCCAAATAGGAACTCGAGCTCGTCACCTTCCTCCGGGCTAACGCAGACGTGTTCGCGTGCGAACCGTCCGACATGCACGGAGTCCCAAGGGAGGTAATCGAGCACAAGCTAGCTGTTCGGCTTGACAACAAGCCTGTCAGACAGGCCCTACGGCGCTTCCCAAAGTGGAAGGCCGACATCATCCAGGAGCAACTTGGCAAGCTCCTCCAAGCCGGCTTCATCCGAGAAGTCAAGCATTCCGACTGGCTCGCCAACCCAGTCATCGTCAAGAAGAAGGGCGGGAAGTGGCGAATGTGCGTCGACCATCGCGACCTCAACGCCGCCTGCCCCAAAGACAATTTCCTCCTGCCGCGCATAGACCAACTGGTCGACGCAACGGCGGACTCGGTGCTCATGAGCTTCCTGGACGCCTACTCGGGCTATCACCAGATCGCGCTGGCAAGGGAAGACGAAGAGAAGACTGTCTTCATCACACCTTTTGGTACCTTCTGCTACACGACCATGTCATTCGGTCTAAAGAACGAGGGAGCCACGTTCCAGCGATTGATGCAGAAGACGGTCCCTGATCAGATAGGGCGCAACGTAAAGGTTTACGTAGACGACGTTGTTATAAAAAGCAAAGTCCCACGGGATCATGTGACCGACCTTCAGGAAACTTTTACTAATCTTAGGAAGCATCAAGTCAAATTGAATCCTGAAAAATGTGTCTTTGGTATCCAGTCTGGGATGTTGCTTGGCTACGTGATAGGAAAGGCGAGCATCGGGGCAAACCCTGAGAAAATCGAGGCCATTGAGAATATGAGGTCGTCAACCTGCACCAAGGAGGTGCAAGCCCTCACCGGGCGGATGGAGGCCCTCAGTAGATTCATATCTCGTCTCGGCGAGCGCAGTGCACCTTTCTGTAAGATTCTGCGCAAGCACGATGGTTTCGAATGGACAGAGGAAGCCGAGACCGCTTTTAGCGAGCTAAAGCGTTACTTGTCCACGTCTCCCGTCCTAGCCACGCCAAAGCTCAGGGAAGCTCTACTCCTCTACTTGGCGGTTGCCCCACAGGCTGTAAGCGCTGTACTAGTAGTCGAACGCGAGGGCAAGCAACAACCCGTCTACTACATAAGCGAGGTACTGCACGGACCTAAGAAGCGGTACCCTGAGGTTCAGAAACTCTTATACACCTTGCTTTTGGCCCCGCGAAAGTTGTGTCACTATTTCCAAGCCCATCCAATTACGGTCCCAACGAGTTTCCCGCTAAGGGATATCATCCGGAACCCCGACGCGAACGGGAGGGTCGCAAAGTGGGCAGTCGAGCTTGGTGAATTCGACATCAAGTTCGTACCCCGAACAGCGATCAAGTCCCAAGTCATAGCCGACTTCTTGGCCGAGTGGACCGGCCTGGCCGACCCTTCGGGAGGCTCGCCCGAGCTCGCAAGCCAAGAAGCGCACTGGACCATGTTCTTTGATGGGTCGCGCCAATTCGAGCGATCAGGTTGCGGGTTCGTTCTCATCTCCCCTCAAGGAGAACAAATTCAGCATATAGTACAACTTCATTTTCCCGCAATGAACAATCTTTGCAATGTCAAGGCCTCCTAAGGGCCTCTGAGCATGCCTGCGCTCGGCATAAAACGGCTAACAGCGAAATGGGATTCGCAGTTGGTCGTCTGCCAAGTGAACAAGGAGTTTCATTGTTTCGACAACTCAATGGTGCGATACTTGGCAGAAGTGAGAAAGCTGGAGAAACACTTCACGAACTTCGAAGTGTGTTACGTTCCCAGACTGGCTAATAGCCTAGCCGACAAGCTCGTGAAGCTCGGCTCCTTACAAGAAACCGCCCCGGCAGGGGTGCTCGTGCAGCACCTACTAAAGCCCTCTATTCCCTCTGAAGAAGAGGCCCCCGAGAAGACGGTTGCCTCGACCCAAACGACCGGTACCGTTTCGTTCCTAGAGCGTATGACACTGATGACACCATTCGTCCAGTTCTTGACGCATGGGACACTACCATAGGACACGGTGAGAAATCCGGCTCCAAAGACAAGCGACCTTCTGGACCGACTCGGGGCTTGTTGTACCGAAGGGGTTCTAACGGCGTACTTTGCAAAGTCGTGACGGGAAGGAAGGCAAATTTCTCCTCTAAGACATCCACGACGGGATCTGCGGGGCCCATGCCTCTTTCAGAACCTTAGTGGGAAAAGCCTTTCGCATGGGGTAGTATTGGCCCACTGCGTTGACCGATGCAAGGGAGCTAGTAAAACGTTGCCCAGCCTGCCAATATCATACCCGAGTATCCCACCACCAAAGATCTGGTGTAGACTATCCGTGACACGGCCATTCTCGACGTGGGGAATGGATATACTTGGTCCATTCCCCAGAGGCCTAAAGGGCTACACGCACCTGTTCGTCGCCATCGACACTTTCACTAAGTGGATCGAGGCCGAACCAGGGTCGAGCATATTAGCCCAAACGGCCAAGAAGTTCCTGAGGAACAACATCGTGACTAGGTTCGGCATCCCGAGCAAGCTGATCGCTGATAATGGGACACAGTTCACGAGCGAGCTATTCCAGGACTACTGTGAAGAGCTCGGCATGAAAATCGCCCTAGCCTCGGTGGCTCACCCACAGAGCAACGGCGCGGCCGAACATGCAAATGGGCAGATCATGCAGGGCGTCAAGCGCCGTGTGTATGATGTCCTCGTTGAACAGCGTCACATCTGGGTGGAGGAACTTCCCTCGGTGCTTTGGGCAGCCCGGACAACCTCCAATCGGGTTACTGGCGAAACCCCATTCAGGCTAGTATACGGCTCGGAAGCGGTCCTACCCGCCGAGCTAAGACTTGGTTCAGTCCGTGTCGATTTTGCAGGTGAAATCGACAACGACGAGGAACGACTGTTGGATCTCGACCTATCTGAGTCATGCCGCGAGCAAGCACTACTGCGAGTGGCAGCATACCAGCAATCCCTGCGACGGCACGCAGCTAAAAAGGTACAGACCTGGACCTTGCAAGTGGGCGACCTGGTTCTAAGACGAGTTCAGAACCTAGCCCACGCCAATAAACTCACCCCGAGGTGGGAAGGTCCGTGACATCGTCAGACGCCCACACGTCCGGTCAGAAGATCGCTATGCGGATGGTAGAGTCCTCAACAGTTCCTGGAACATCGCTCAACTCCGGAGGTTCTACGCCTGAGCAAAGGTTGTAAGTCTCCTTTTCCCCCCTCTTTTCCTTTTTTTCCATCTTTTCACTCCCCAGAAAACCCCCAAACTATCCCCGACGACCTAAACTTATGATCGGGCTTAGGAGAAAGCTCGGGCTGTTTCAGTACGCATCGGCAGAATAGTGGCTACGCAGAAGCCAACCCCCGGGATTCCCTTGCACACGGATAAGCCGATATCCATCGCACCACGCAAGATCCCGCGCGGGCGCACGCTTTCTGGCCCTATATCATAAGCCCGCATAAAATTGTCACAGCCCGGGATAACTTTAGAGTCCAACACTCTGCATCTCACAAAGAAACAGAGCAAGGGCCACGAGCTCCGATTCCAAGGATACGGTCTCTCCAAGCTACGCCCGAGCTTCTCTCTAGAAGCTCGGTTGTGGCTCGGGGGTAGGGTCGATTTTTCAAAAATTGATCTCTCTAAACCACAACCGACCTTCTGTCGATCCAGAAGCTTGGTCGTGGCTCGGGGGCTAGGGTCGATTTTTCAAAAATTGATCTCTCTAAACCACAACCGACCTTCTGTCGAACCAGAAGCTCGGTCATGGCTCGGGGGCTAGGGTCGATTTTTTAAAAATTGATCTCTCTAAAACACAACCGACCTTCTGTCGAACCAGAAGCTCGGTCGTGGCTCGGGGGCTAGGGTCGATTTTTCAAAAATTGATCTCTCTAAACCACAACCGACCTTCTATCGAACCAGAAGCTCGGTCGTGGCTCGGGGGCTAGGATCGATTTTTAAGGGTCGATTTTTCAAAAGGTCGATTTCTTAAAAGTTGATTTCCCAAGGTCAGGTATTCAAGCAAAGCCTTTCGATCTTCTCTAAGCCACGCCCCATGGCTCAGAGGCTAGGATCGATAGGACTATTCTACGACCTTTCAATCCCTTCTTGCCTATACGACTACTTGTGATCGTTCGCATGCAGGAAAGACGACAAAGACAAAGGGACCCTCGTGGATGGATGGATATTTAGATGACATCTGCTCGGATTTCAGCTCCAACAGGGTCGTTCTCCCGGGCCACTTCCTCCGGCCGCACCGGGATGAGTTCCCCCGCTTGGGGAGACAGCGCGACTGAAAACAAAGAAAGAAGTGATCAGAGCACGCCCAATCGGCCCGAGAGCTATGATAAGTGGAGAAAGGAGGCGGGAGAAACCAGCAAGCACAAGCGACTTACGTGCAAGCTCGACGTCCGTCCCGGCCAACACATCGTCCGAGTCATCATCATCAGTCAGCACCAACCGACGCCTTTTCGGCGTCGGCCGGTATCCGCACAGACCGCCGAAGTCTCGGCCCGGAACCCTAGCCCGGCCGGGTCAGGATGAGGAGTTTTGCCAGCCGCCATTTCATGAGCTATTTTGCCTCGGAAGCGCCCGGCCTTTCTTGAGGCGCCATGAGCCGCCGGCTGTTCTTCTGCGCCCGGCGAGCCAGCGTCTGCCGGCCGTCGAGCTGGCAGCTCCCGAAGCCACCACCGGCGCAGGTGCGGCGGGCCTGACTTCCTCGCCCGCTTCTCCCTGCGAGACAAGTCACGGAGCATCAGCCTGCGCCCAAGGGAGACCGCCTCCAGGGGCGCCTAAGCCCGCGTAAACACGTACCTCGTCCAGGACGTTGCGGACGCCCGAGCCTGATGGCTCGTTATGGTTTGCGCGCAGGAGAAGCCTCACAGCCCGGACCACGTCATCCTGAGGCAAGGTTGCAAAGGAAAAAAGCGGGAACATCAAGAACATGCCCAAAGAAAGCTCGGGCGAAGGACTACAAGGTCGAAGAGAGGAACTTACGGGAAGTGCCTTCGCGGGTGAGGTCGTCCCACCCGCAGATCTCGAAGAAGGGGCGAACCCGCTTCCGCAGCGGGCTCACCTGGTGCCTAACAAAATTGGCTACAGTATCGTAGCCATTAAGCCCCTGGCCGGCCAAATGCCGGATTTTGGCCGCCAAGGCTACCTCCACTGGCTCCAGCGAAGGTCGGGGCAACATCAACTTCCCAGGGCTCACGTTCGCGAACCATAGTCGGCAGTCGTCGAGCACCTTGGCGAAGTACCACCGCGACGCTCACCCCCCGACGTTCTCCTTGGCCTTGAACACCGGGTATACGGGCTTCATGTCGCGGCGGAGCTTGAAGTAGGCGCACCCCGCCACATTGCTCCCGCCAGTCGTAGTCAGCTCATAGAAGTGGAGAAAGAGGTTGACCGACCGCTCTACCCCGACGAACGCCTCGCAGAGGTGCGCAAAGATCGTCAAGAACAGAATCGAGTTGGGATTGAGGTTCACCAGCTCGATCCCGCACTAGGCCAAGACGGCGTCGATGAACTCGGACTCCGGAACCCGGAGCCCGTGAACCGCAAAAAGCTCGAAGCAAATGAACTCCTTGCTCCTGGGCGCAGGAACCGTCTACTCGCCGGCCGCCCTCCGTCCGCCGACCTCGACGAAGCTGGCGGCTTCCAACCCCTTCAGGTCGTCCTCGGAAAGGAGACTCCGCGTGAAGAGCGCCATCGGAAAGGAAAAGATCGGAGAGCGGAAAGATGGCGGAAAGGCAGAGGAAGGAAGAAGGCGGAAGAGCAAATAGCACAAGAGAGCGTAAAAGGAAACGGCGAAGGGAAAACCGCCTGAAATAAACCAGCACGGGGAGACGAACCGTCGCCTGTCCGCCAGAAGACGCGAAAACCAAGGAGAAGGAAGCAGCGCGCATAACCGCGTTGGTTTGGGATTCCCGCCGAAGCTGTGGGGCCCCGCGCGCGCGAAAGGGCAGGCATTTCGCCCGAAGGCAGTTACCAAATAAACCTCTGAATGGCACGACCTCGTCCCGCTCGAGGCTCGGGGGCTAGCTGTTGGGGAAAGTACGTGGCCCATGGAAATACGGCCCACCGACTTGCCCTCGGCCCTCTGAAATGGCCTGGGCTTGCAAGCTCGCTGAGCTTAACAAGCTCAAGGTCCGAAGCTTCCCGTCTCAAAGCATCGAGCCTCTCACTCCGGGCCGGCTCAGGCTCAGACCCAAGGCAGATCATGCAACGCCATGACAGATACGCCGGGTCCCTAAGGTCATCAAGAATTAAATCGCGCGACTTTGTCGGAGAGCGCTGGCGGCGGCTTCTTGACGGGTTGGCGGCAGGTCCCGTCAACCGCCCATATAGGTAAAGACACGTGCTGACTGGTAGCGATCCGGCGCGGCGATCGGGAGATACACTCGATTACCCAGTAGATTTTGTACGCCCAAAGATGGCAAAAGGCAATGACTATTCAACGGGCCAACGCAAGTTACTAGATGGCGAGGTCGCCTATAAAAGGCATCTGAGCCACAACAACGTTCACCCGCTTCGATCCACGCAACACACTCGGAAGATAGCCATCAGAGAATAGGAGCACTTGCACTCGTAGGAGCTCTAGTTCCCGGCGGTAGTCCTCCGCGTCCAAGTAACTGTAGGAACACACACACAGTGCCTTGAGCACTCATTGTACTCGAGGCCCGGGCTTCCCAAAGCCCGGACTTCACCTCCTTGTACTCGTTTAAGCTTAGCTGTAAACGAAGACTGGACGTAGGGCTGTTATCCGACAGTGGAGGTCTGAACCAGGATAAAAACACTCGTGTCATCATCATCACACCATCCTCAGCGACGTTAGGCCGGCAGGCCGGGCTTCGGTCCAGGGGGCAGGGCCGCCTTCGGGCCTCGCACCCACCTTCTCCTTGCTCATCGGCCCGTGGAGGTTCGCCTCCCGGTCGCCGGCAATAACCATTTAAACGAAAAGCAAGTGATAAACTGATAATGACTAACTTGATAGTGAAAGATGGATACAATTGGGAAATAATCGTTCACTCAAAATTTTTAAATATCACAACAAAGACTATACTTTAAATTAGTTAGTCCATATCAATGTGTTAGGTATGACAAATATTCAATTGTGTCATGGGTCCATTCCTGGTTTCTCAGTCGTACTCCTAATTCCTAATCTCTTATCTTTTTATATTATTATTGAAGATACCTGACTACATCTGATTATCTAATTTTAACCAGGCCAAAAATTTCAACCGTGAAACACTGGCTTATATTTAACTAAGAGACTTTTGACCATTTGAAAGTTTATTATTTTTTATACTCAAAAAATAATTATTTAATACTAGCTTATTTGTCTTTCAAGAGACTACACAAGCTTGTGAACAAGGTCTTAACTAGTTTTCATAGTCTTATAGGTATTTGAATACTCATCTTTGAACGAATTATTTGCTCTCTTGTTATGATTACTTTGCATCTTATCATTTACGATGGGTGATTGCACTTCCTTATATAGTGCTCTAGAAATTTTCCATTTTAGAACATGGTCTTTTGACTCTGTCCCTGTGTATTCCACATCTGCATTTTCTTCAGTTTTTTTTGGTTCAGGTTAATCCATGGTCTCCTAAATTTCACGAAAACCCATCACTTTGATTTGCACAACAGAAAACCTAAAACTGCAGCACTATCAGATATGAAATTGCAGTATAGTTTACTGCATTTTTTAGTTCTTTTTTTTTTTTATATATTTGCACATAAGTTAGATCTTTAGTTTATATTCTATAGGGTTCATCAAACTCAATTTTGAATTTGTCTATGTTAAAACAATTATCTGTTTTCATATTTGTCGGATTGACATAGATTAGAATTCTGTTTGCTTCTAGATTCTATATGGTTCAGTGAGCTTAATTTTGTATTTGTCCATTTTAAAAGTAATTATTATTTCTTTCTTTCTTTTTACATAACAAAAGAAATCCAGAAACGAATAAAGCCCATATATAAGACGAAAAGCGACGGGCCTGTGGGCTAGACAGCCCCTTTTCTTTCCGTAATGGTAAAGGGGACTGCTTCTCGATTCAACCTATACATCATTTACGGAATGGAAATGTTTGGAACATATAAAGTCTATTAGGGATTTAGGGTAATTACCTCAACAATTTATCTCAATAATAGGCATGCATATAGATACTCTTTAATTTATTTGTTCTTACAGGGCATATTCGTATCGTAAACAAACTGTTAGGATGAGCTCATGCACCTCAATTAATGATTTATTCGTGTATTACACTATTACAAACTGTTAGAATTTGTATGCACACCAAGAGAATTAGCATGCATGCAGCTCAATGCAGCCGTACGTGCAATATATCCCGATACTAATAAACCTGTGCGTCCTGTAGACGCCGGCAAATTAATTAACAATCACATCAGAAGACACGCAAGAAGAAGAATGGAAAAATTGGAGAAAAGGAGACGACTATTACGACTCCGTCTTTGGGAAACACGTGAATTTCATAGAGAAATTCTCGCGTTCCAAACCAAACCAACCTACCAACGGTGGCGAACGACACTGGTTGCTGTATCCAAATGCAACACGTCACAACACGACAAACCATGGAAAGACGAGGGCGACACTGGTTGGTCTTGGCTATTCATGATGCTGCTAACATACGGTAAACACCGCCTACGAGCACGTTCGAAATGATTTGATTTAGATTTAAAGGTAAAACCTAGGTGAATTAAAAAAAACTGAACGTTTTTTTTTTATCTAACTTTTTTATTTATTGTGAAGCCAGCTCTAAAAGTTATTAAAAATAACATAAATGAAACGAACCACTTCCACAATCAGATTAAAAAACCTAGGTGAAATTGAATTCTTCATGAAAATATAGAGTTGACGATTTTAGCTTAAATTCATATTACATTGATTTTTTTTGACGCTATGTTTACATTTTTTTGAAAATCTTAGTATTTTTTCTCAAAACTCTCAAAAGCAATTTTTAACAATTTTAGAAGCCTCTCCAAACCCTCTATTAATAGCCTATAACTTTTAAGGTTACAATCCATAACTGTTTTTTAAGCAAAAAAAAGAACAAGCAAGGCAACTGCCCAGGTCCCCTAACCTTGTATATATGCATGAATATATCCTTATACAAATAACTTAATTTGGACCAACAAAAGTAAACAACGCTATGACCATAGGCCTATGTAGGATGAAAACAAAGACCAATAATAGTAAGGTGTTGTGGATGCGACCGTTGCACATACCCTTTCGGCTTTCTCTCGCTTGTCTCATCGCGCCGTATGTACGGGCTTTCCTCTTTCTCCAATCTCCATACGTCGTTGCTGTGAGCACGCAATGTCCCCAGTCGCCGTAATTGATGGAGGGAGGAGACCGCAACTTCATGGATTCCCAAAAATTTTGTCAACAATTTCTTCTACCTGCAACGGATCTACTACTGCTCCAAATCCTGTGAGGCACTCCCATTACAGGTTTCAATAAGTTGTTTTTAAACCTATCACATCATACAAAAAGGCTATACATACAATCCTTCTAATGCATCGTACCTAGTAATAATTCATTTATTCTCTCTCTTCTTTCTATCTATGAGCTATATAGAAACGACTTCATGCTTTCAATGAGAATTTCTTCTAATTTCCTTTTCTTGATTCTAGCGTAAAAATTATCTCTTATATAAGAAAAGACTTTACTTTCTATCCTCATTAATTACTCTTCACGTCAACCATTCTTTCTGCATAGTAGCTATACAAACGGCCGACATCATTGCATTGGGATTGCCCTCTCGTGGATGATAGGCACAAGGTGTGTCTCCAACCAATTGTTTGGGCTATGCCATGTATGGAACATATTCATGATTGATATAAAAATTACTGTTCTATGTTTTGTTGGAATAAAATCCTTGATTATGTCCTGCCCTAGGGCCCTGAAAATGCCAAGAATGGCCCCAAGGTTACCGTGACTAGGGATGCAAGGGGTTAAGTCCGGGCCGACCCTATCACTGCTCCATTTATCCCATGTGCATTGAGCAATGGTGGGGGCCGACCCTTGTTATTATTTTGCCTAGAACCAGAGACCCTAGGGACATCTAGGGTCAGCCACAGTAGCATATATGAAAAGGAGCAATGCCGCACCATACGAGATGAGCTCCAAGCTCATGATGCAGAGACAAGATTGTGGATCCGTCGTGGAGGATAAGCTCTATAGCGACCCTGAGGAGAACGAGTTCTAGACGACTAATATATGCGGGGGATCCAGGAAGCCAATATGGGGGGCCAGACCAGGGTGGCGCCATGGCTAGAAAAACTGAGTGCCCCTTCATATCCGGCTCTCCCTCCCCTCCCTTCCATCTTCCCTTCCTCCCCTCTAGTAGTCAGTGGCTTCAAAACTATCACGTCCCTGCCCATCCCCTCCGTGTGGTACTGTTCTCCATCCAAGCCGTCTCCCCTTGTCGTCTACCTCCTCCATACCGCCGCCTTTTGCGTCGTTCTCTCCTTAGCAAGCATTCACCTACTATGATGAGCTCTCCTTAACACACGGGTACCCTCAACGACGAGCTCTCCACGACTCGTTGTTGCCTTCAACGACAAGCTCTCCTTGATATACGTCATACTCGATGCCAAGCTCTTCGTCGAGGGTGATCATCCTGGACGCAGACCTCCTCCCAAGCTCTTCGTCGAGGGTGATCATCCTGGACGCAGACCTCCTCCATGCGAAATCACCTCTTCCTCCTCTTGGCATCTCCCCCGTGGGGCCGAGGCACCGATTGGGTGGCCCTTGACGCCGGCTCAAGCCAGGTCAGAGCAGGGCATAGAGAGGGCTGAGTCAAGTCGAGTGGAGGCATGATCCAACACCAACGTGACATACCCATCTAGATCTGCAGTAGTTGAGCTACTAGATTTGTAGGACTTTAGATTGTGTGGAAAGGGGTTCTCGAGAGGAACACTCTGTGACTGTCTATATATTCTCGATTTATGGCTGTGTGCTGTTGCATATGGCTGACCGCGTGGACAAAACAGCCATTAGTGTATTTTTGTTCAGCTGGCCACTTATATAACTTATTTTTCAACTCGGCCTATATATATTACCCATTTGGTCCGTACAGCCATACTTGTGGGGCCGACTCGCCCTCTTGATTTGCCTCCCTGAACAGTACCACTGTTTGGCCAGCTTCGGATTCTCATATTAATCAAAATTAAGGAAGATTTGTGTGCCCACCCATTAGCCAACAACCACGCAGGTTTGTGATCTTGTCGCATCGTTTGCAGGTTGGTACGTATATAGACCGTTCACTAGCTAGCTAGATTGGCGATTCTTCGTGTGCTGACAACGAGTTCGGAAATGTTGTAGCGAACCCGCAGCAGCAGCAGGGCTGCTTCGTTTCCTCCTGCATGGAAAAGAATAAGACAACTGACGTACTTAGACAGGAGAGAAATTAATTTCGGCTTTTGCGACTTAAGAAAACCGCAAAGCCGAGCTAAACTATCTGAATTCAAAGACGTTTGCTAAAACGGAATTGCTGGTGCTCGGTCGCCTGGTTGTTTTTTTTCCTTGTTTTAGTCACCCTAAACTGCGCACTAGTAAAGCTGGAATTATACTCCTTACGTATGTGCAAGTACGCTTAGCACAATTATGGTGCAACTTTTAGTTAGCTTAGTTTGCTTTATCAGTTCTTTGTTTTTTGTATTTTGCAGAGATGTACTAAAGTTAAGACTTTTATTTGGGCCATAAATATTCTTTTGAATTCGGTGTTTGAAATGTCAGGCCATTTGGTTCAGAATTTGATGCGTTGAATACAAATGTATTTAACACCTTAGCATTTCTGCTGATTTGTTTTGAATTATTTAGATTTTTATTTTTTATATTTCAAATACTAAACTATGTTGTTCACAATTTAAAAAGCTAAATACACCTAGCAACTCATTTTAAGAAACAGTTCTAGTTTGTTTTTTTCACCGGTGGCGATATACAAGTGTCCTTGGGCCATGTATATATTTTTCCAGGAAGCTTCGATTTGTTAGTGGTACTGGCACATTGAGCGCTTCAACTGTAGTCTACGATCCTGTACGTGTGGGGATGCGTACGCACGTGTTCCTCATGCCGAAAGCACGGTCGAGAGACGCTGCAGCCCTAATTCGTTTATTTGCACGTGCTATCAAAAGCCGGCTGCCGAGAATACTCGTTCCATTCCATTTTATAAGGCATATTTTGATTTGAGAAAAGTCAAACATATAAATTTTGACCAACATTTAATCAAATTATATGCATCTTTAGTGGATAAAAGTTATATCAATATGTTGGCCTTTCAAATTGCTTTGAATATAATGTGATATTATAGAAATCGTCAATACATAATAAGAGAAATTAATGTTCAACGTTTGCTTTGGAAGACTTTTTTCAAGTCAAAATACGTCCTATATTTTGGAATAGAGGGACTACGTCCAAGGAAGGAGCCTCCTGGGCAGCTCGATCGTGTATCATATATGTCTTAATGCAGACTACCGTAACCTTACATATCAGTGATACAAAAACACTCTTGTCTTAAACACAGAAACTGTTAATTTTTTGTGGGCATCACCGAACGAAATTTCGCACAAGGAAAATATCAGTTTTGAACACGCTCGATCGAGCGAGGCTGCAAAATCATTTGGAGATATTTTGTTGACCCGGTCCTAATTTGTCAAAGGAAAAACTACAGACACTTTTTTTTCCCAGTTGCTGCCAAAAAAAAAATTGTTGATAGTGTTAAGAGTAGGGGAGGAGTAAAAACAAAAACTATATGGTGGTTCATCGCTGATAAATATTGGGCTTATTATGGACCAGCACACTATATGATTTTTGGTGCACATGTACCACATGAGCAAATTCCTATCAAATTTATTTTTTGACCTAGGTTCTTGTGCCGTTGTGCGCACCATGTCATTACCTAGTTTCGCCCCTGCTTAATTTGCTGAAGCATGAAGCGCACTAGCTATCAGAAAAGGAAGAGTCATCTGTAACTCTTTTATGACGTGCCTATATATAGACCCTAAGAAAAATCTGGGGTGACTTTAATTCAAAGAAATTTCATAGAAAAAAACCAATCTAAAGGAAAAAAGCGTCTATAGAAACGTTTGATTGGAAGGATTGCACTAAAATTTATTAGGACAGGAAATTTTGAAGTAATCCACGCATAAAGGCCTAATTTTTTTTTGGCATTCCTTTGAGAATTCCAATATAACTTTCTAACAATAGAATTTGTATTAGATCATTAACCAGAGGGCTTTCGCCCGGATGAAGCATTTGTAGCATGTGGAGTATAGTTCTTGCACTAGTAATATCATATTAGGAATATTTTGAAAGACATGATTTTTCCTTGTCAAAGATGATGCACGAACACCTCGATCCAGCTCTTCTACCGCTCTTTTCTGATCTATCTCTATCGACCGCATCTGCTAATCGACAAAAGCATCTAACATCGTCCTAGAGAGAAACTCTGTGCAGCAACCCAACACAAAACTCCTATCATAGGGGGAGACAGATCCCAATAGCTCACGATCAAATATGGGACCACAGGTAACAACCCTATCAAAGACGCTGTCGAGGAAATCGCCGAAGTCATCACGCCGGGGAATCTTACAAGGGAGGTTATTATCATATAAACTGCTTGCCATTGATACCGTCATGGAGGACAGGACAGACAACAAGTCTAACACTAGAAAAATTAGATATGGATAAAAACCTGAAACTTCAAGACGAGAAGAGGTCCCATCACCTCCCCAAACTATGATAAGGCCGCTATAGTTAGAGAGCGACGGGGCCAAGGAGCTTTGGCCGGAGGGATGCCGCCGCCTAGGTCGCCGCCCTTCTCTCTTTTCTGATCATTGAAACCCTAGTTTTTCTTTTTCCCTGGCCCATTGTGAACGACGGCAAGACGGGTATAACTTTCTCCGGTGATCTCTCTATTCTCTGACTGCTTATTTATTATTTGATCTTAAATTTCCTACTTTTCCTCTTATATAATCAAACACCATGCTTGAACAATTTCTGTGGGAATCAACATGCTTGGACATGGTAATCCTACATTTTCATATTCCAACATATTTAGAATCCTGCAAATCAAATAGGCCCTTATTTTTTGGGTAGCACGGAATATATGTAAATGAACAGGATTATCTAGTGTTTACCAAGCTATGAAGTGCCGCAACGAGAACGAAAATAGTTTCAGAACTTTTTTTTTTTTTAAAAAAAAGGCGTGCTTCCTAGATATGTAAGAAACGCCAGATCAGAACAAATAACTAACTCGAAAAGAAAAGGAAATTGTTCCCTGCAGGCTGTCTTTCTTTCGAGAGGATACAACGGGCCGTGAGCACGAACTTATATCACGCGTACACACACCACACGCGCATACATTTACTATACTACACACGTAAAGACCTTAATTTAGAGGCATAAGAGCCTCCCTAGCGCGGACAAGTATCTTACCACTACATGTGCATGTGTGTACCCTTAATTCAAGGTCCGTGATTATATAAGCAAGTCCAACAAATCCCCTAAAATGTTAACCCCTAAACCTAAATTTACGGGATCTTAGTGACTCTTTATAGGTGGTCCCCTATTTAAATTTTGTTCTAATAATCATCCCACAAATGCATCCCCTCAAACTTTTATTCACTAAAGAGAGACGGACCCATTCGGAAGTAAGAGTAAACCAATTTAGAGGATGAGATAGATAACCTCTAAATTTAGAGGACCAAAACAATTTGATTAGGGATCCTTTGATGCCTCATTTTACCATATCTATATGACTATTTCCTAAAGTTAAGCCAAATTTGACTCAGGGGGCATTCACTAAGCTGCCACCTGCGCTACGCGCAGTCCGTCTATCCCTCCTAGCTTGGTTGACAAATGACAAGACGGCCCAGAAATAACAAGGTCTGAGGCCATGTGTAATGCTAGCCCTATTTTTTGTCTCTATTTTACTATTCATCTCCTATTTACAATCCTATTTTACTATTTATCTTTGCAACTCTGGCCCTATTTTTCAAATCCTACATATCTCTCTCTTATATTTTGCTCACAACCCTATTTTTACTATTCACAACCTTATTTCTACAATAATAGGATTAACTACAATAAAGATATATGGCCACTATTAAACATGCTTGGGCACCTAGCTATTTTGTTTATGTTCTCCTTTTCTTGCATTGCAACTAAGACAGGAACTTTAGCTCGCAGCCTACGAGCAACCCGAGCTCGGCTAAAAAAAAGCTTGGGCTCGGCTTGTTTACAAACGAGCACAAGTTGAACATGCTTTCTAGCTAGCTCAAAAACGAGCATAAGCCGAGCTAGGCTTAGCTCACTCGTGGCCCCTTCGTCTTAGGCCATGACAGTCCACAACCATAAGAGCCACTAGCTAGCCCACCCTCGAAGTCATTTGGCCCAGTGGCCCACTCCAATCCCAGGCCCAAACAGGATAGCCACATGCCCACCCTATAGCCCTAATTCTCTCTCTCTCTCTCTCTCGCTCGCCCTCTCCCTCCCCTCACCATGACCAGCCGCCAGCCGCGACCTTTACCCTCTAATTAATACCTACTCTCTCTGGTCGGCCGCCACTTCTCTTCCTCCCTTCTCTCTCTCCTTCCACCTCACACGCCTCCTCCGTGTACAGATTCAATGACCTAGCACCAAGCACTCACCCCTCCTCTCCCCGACCACCAAGGATGCTAGTGGTCGGAGCACTGACGGGTCGTGATCTAACCAGCTGCCACTCTCCCCTTTCCTCACCAAGGTGCCCCTCTCCACCATGGCTCCACCCCCTAGCGACGACTGCGACTGGATACATCTCCCATGGCAACGCAACCGACTTCTTCCCCTATGACAGCATTGTGACGACTTCCTCCTATTGCGACAGCACCATCGTCTTCCCACATAGAGGCGGCAGCGCGGCGTCATGCCCCACGGGCGGCGGCGGAGGCATGGCGTCATTCCCCCACAGAAGCAGCATCAACGTTCTTCCCCCACAACGATCGAATGACCTCTTCACCTGCTTCCTTCCCTGGCGGCAACGATGTTCTCCCCCAGGTGACCTGATCACCTCTCTCTCTCTCTTCCAGGAACAGATGAACGAGACTTGAACACTCACGAGCCAGCTCAAGCTTTTACCGAGCACGTTATGGATCTCGCTCATCCGAGCGAGCCGAGCCGAGCTAGCTTGCTTGCAAAACGAACCTAAACCCGAATAAGCTTGGCTCACACAAACTCGGCTCGGTTACGCCCCTAATTGCAACCATCGCCAATGGGAAACGGGAACAAGCCTGACCGACGTTAAAAGAGCTCCAGAAAAAGTAGGACACACATCACGAAGATAAAAGGCAAGTTCTATTCTTTTGCCTCCAGAGAAGGAGGTATCCATCGTGGATTTTTTTTGTAGGAATACAATTTATAGGTTTTTTTTTCTGTTGTTTGTTTGATTTGTACCAAGATTGCAACGGAATTCTTCCCTGTAGAGCAAATCCCAGAGCAAACTGCACAGGAGCTCAAACCTAGTAGAAACATTCATTTCATTCATAAAGAACTTTTTCAAGAATGCTATTTATTTGGCTTGATCCAATAGTGCAATGACCTCAGCATCTCTATCAAAGACTTCAAATTTTTTCTCTATAACACTATTCCGTAGCAACTCTATCCATCCTCTAAAATTCCTTCACACATTACACTACACTGTCTCAGTGATATGCCCTAGAGGCGATCATATGAGATGATTGTATCACGTCTATATTTATGTACTGTCAAATAATATGTTATCAGTTTCAGAAATAAACATTGTTCGCATAATTCATCAAATACGACTTGGTTGTAAGACACATTGTTTATATGATGTTATTCTAAATGATCTCTGGTCTCGTATCATTATATGGGGACAATAATGGATTTGACCGACACATGTATTAATTGATAGTAATATTTCACATATACCATAGATATAAAGATATCAAATCAATAATGTGGATATATGTTAGACAACATGGTATTGGATAGACCTATTCTGAGACACTGCTGAGATTGTTATCTTACATGTGACATCAGCCTGTAGTCTCGAGTGGTATAGCTATATGATCTTTATATCTAAGATCGTCATTGAGTCCCAGCATGCGTAATCGTATACTTTGAAGCTATCAACCGTTACTTCGTAACTAGGTAGTTATAAAGATAGCTTTTAGGTATGCTATAAAACATGGCCTGGTGTGTGAGCGATTGTCCCTCCTTGATAACGGCAGAGATATCTTTGGGCCCCTCGAGTGTGATTGGATTGAAAAGTACATGACCATGCTAATGTGATTAAAGAGTTAATCACGGTTTAGAATCCATCATAAGATCGAGTGAATGATCAACCTATCACAAGGGTGACACGCATCTCGCCTTGAGCTTGACTGGTATCGTGCGATAAAAAGATCGGTATGTGAGTATATCATGGTTCAAACGATATTATCATTTTGTATATTTGGTGGTCAATATGTCCTGCTACAAACCGCTATTGACTTGTGATGTAGAAAAGGGTTTCCGGGGTCATAGCCGTTTGCACATGAACCTAATGAGTTGGAACATGTCTAATGAATTGGATCCATTAGTGGGTTTTGCGGATACTGATCCGTGTGGGAATTAGAGTCCTAATGGGCCTCTAGCGTAGGAGCCCATTGGTATGCTCCATATAAGGGGAGGCGTGGGGGCGGCACAAGCTGTACGAGTTCACCACCATATAACTCTAGCCATTGCATCCCCTCTGTCCTCCTAAAAACCCTAGTCGCGCGCGTGCGTGCTAGCACACCGGCGCACGGTGTTCCGCCACTGGACATGTGGATACCGTAGAGGGGCTACTGCGGTTCTTGCGGTGCTGATCGGCAAGGAGGAGACGTTCGGCTCGGCGTGAATGACTGCTTCCTATACCTCGATGTGCGTGACGTCGAACTCGACTACTCCGACTCTTCTTTCGCTGTGGTTGTGCGTCAAGGGTAATGATTCGTGATCCCCTACTCGCATGATGTTCTAGGTGTTCGTGGTAAAATTTTTTAAAATTGCGCTAGTGTAGCCTACCCGTTCCTCTTCACATTGTAAAAGATTCTTTCCCTCCAACAGAGACTCTATCCCTAAAAAGTCAGATGTACAGTGTTTTGCTAGAGATGCTCTACTCCCTAGAAGGTAAGACGATGAGTACATCTAGACTGTCTATGTTTGATCTAACGGTGTACATAGTTCTTACCCCTTGTTATACTGTAGGAAGGAGTGCTCTTCAATGAAACATTTGAAGAAGCATAGACATTTCATTTCTACATTTTTCCTACTTCTTCGCTCTTCCTGTTCTATTCGGCTTAAATTTAGATTATAATCTACAGCGGGATGTGTCCTTTTTTATAAGCCAAAGCCTTTGGCGCTATGTACCTTTTTTTTAAGATCTCAATTTTCTTCTCAAAACTCTCAAAACCAATTTTTAATATTTTTTTGCCTCTTCATGTCCCTTATCAAGTGTCTACAACTTTTTATATTATAATCAAGCACGTTTTCAGACAAAAATTAAAAAACAAGGCGTATCCAACCAATCAAAGAGCCCTCTAACATACGATATAATAATATATAGATAGCTAGGTGTTCGTGCTTTGCTAGGAAAAAAATCAAATGGCGTCCAAATGTAATCAATATGTTTGACTTATACATTTAGCTCCGCTTTTATGCAAGATTGTGTCGTGCATCTCTCCATCTTTCACATCTATTTTTATTCATTCATACATGATACACAGGGTAATTACCAACCCACTAAAATGAAAAGAAGACCAAAACAACAAAAGAGAGGAGAATATCATGTATGACGAGCGATTCTATAGAATGATATATGGTGGGTAATTTTTAATGGCATGAAGGAGATTTTATGGGATGGCATATGATAAATAATTTTAGTGACACTAAAGGATGTTTGTTGGATAATTATAATAAAACAACCGTTTACCGGCCCGATCAGCTGGCCCATTTTAAAAGCAAAGAAATGCCTGCATAATTAGCGAACACATCTAGCTACCTACCTACATAATCATCATGTTTACTATGTTTCTCTTTTTTTTTTGTAAGGAAGACATTTTCATATTACCACTGAGACAGCTATGTACTCCCTCCGTCCAATTTTTAGGACATATTTTGATTTCAGAAAGTCTTTTAAGGTAGATTTTGACCATTAAATTTCTCTATGATATGTTGTCAATTGCCACAAAATAACATTTGATCAAAAACACTTTTTTTTGTCAACGGAGGTGTCACACCCCCCTAATTCTATTTTTTCAATACGGAAAAACAAAATTACAAAGTAGTCTTTACAACCAGCAACCAAAAGAGAAAGTAAAAATCAAGTTCGAATCATCGTCTAGAAATGAATACGCAACAAGGATGAATAGCGTTTCCAGCAAACTGACTACCAGCACAAACTACAGCAGAAGATCAACTCTCTCCCCCCCAGTAGCTAAGGAGAACAACTAATGCGAAATACAAGCTAACCAGATGCATTCCAACACAGCAAACTAAGCCTACTACTCCCAATCCTAGCAAAACCTTCTTCGAGCCATCCAATAATTCCTTTTATACTTCTCTCGCCTTCAGTTGATCAGAAACGGGAGATAGTCAATTGTCTCCATTGCAGAGCTCCCGAACAACCCCCAAAGCTCGAGTGAGAATAGTAGCACCTTCCTCTAGTATTTCTCTAGAATCTTCTCGCTGAAGACCTGCCCAGAATTTAATAAATACACAAGCCATTTGTAATATATTTGTAGGTGATCTCAGGGTTTTATTTTCGAAACATATTTTGTTTCTCCATAACCACATTGCCCAAATAACAGCAGCCACACATACCAAATGGTTAAAATTAGGCCAAATTTGTCCACACCAAGATAGTACTTGATCAAAACCATTTGCTCTGGTAACAGCCCCAAAACAAGTCCCCACTGTATCCCAAATAACTCTACTCTACAACCAAAGAATAAATGATTGACAGTTTCCAAATGATCACAGAACACACAAGAAGGATCCCCATTCCAGTTCCTCTTTCTCAGGTTAAATCTAGTAAGGATAGCATCTTTATCAATAAGCCAAAGAAAAATCTTAATCTTCAGTGGAATCTTACAGTTCCACAGAATATTCTTGTTGTTATCTAAGTTGTGACCTGAAACTTTCTCTATATGTTTATACATTTTCTTGACTATGAACTTCTTCTGCCCTTTTCCTTTCCATAACACCACGCCCATATTACTAGAAAAAAGAAAAGAACTACAACAATAAATGATATCATCCCATTAGGCTTGCATCTCAGAAGAAAGCCATCTTCTAAAATTCAAATCCCAATGTAAATTCCTAGCATTGGCAACTGTAATAGTTTTGTCCACACAAATGTTGAAAATGTCTGGGAATTTACAACACATGGGCCTATCATATAACCAATAATCTCTCCAAAAATCTATTCTTTCCCCATTACCAACTACCAATTGTCTACCAGCACAATAAATCTTTTTAACTTTCAGCAAATTTTTCCAAAAGGGGGATCTGACACCCTAGGCTTAAGATCCAGAATAGAACTATTGTTAATGTATCTAACTTTAATAATCTTCTGCCACAACCCTTCTTCATGCTCCAATCTCCACCATCATTTGGTGATAAGACTAATATTAAAATGTCTCAAGTCCTTAACACCCAAACCACCTAATTTTTTTGCTAACACAGATATCCTCCCATCTAACTAGATGGTATTTTATTTTTAGATTCACACCCCCTACCAGAAAAATCTTCTCCTAATCTTATCCATTTTCTGAATAATGGTTTTTGGAAGAAGATACATAGACATCACATAAACTGAAAGATTCCTTAAGCAAACATTCAACAGAATACACCTCCCCCCAAGGATAACACATTACTCTTCCAGGAAGAGAGCTTACTATCCATCTTATTGATGAGATTAACCCAATCTCTCCTAAGAATCCTTTGACCACTCACAAGTAAACCTAAGGATCTAAAAGGATATTTACCAATAGCACAAGTAAACAATTCAGAATAGTCAACTCCACCATTGCTGACATCAGAAATAGGATAAATTTCACTTTTATCAAAATTGATTTTCAAACTAGACAGGTTTTCAAACACAGCCAACAAAAATTTAACATTTTTAGCTTTTTCCAAATCATCCTCTAAACCTAGAATAGTATCATCTGCATGTTGTAATATTGTAACTCCATTCACAAAAACATCCTTAGCCAAACCAGCAACCAAATGAGCTTTCTGAAGATTATGCATCATCTTGGATAGTGCACCTGCAACCAAATTGAACAAAAAGGTGACAAGGGATCCACTTGTCTAACACCTTTGTAAGTCTGAAAATAGTTCCCATTGTTCCCATTAATATTCACACAAATGAATCCTCCTATCACTACTTGCTGAATCCATTTGCAAAAAACAGGGTGAAACCCTTTAAGTCTAAGACACTTAAATAAGAAAGGCCAACTTACTTTATCATAAGCTTTTTCAAAATCTAACTTCAGCAATATCCCTTTTTCCTTTCTTATATTTAGTATAATAGATCAGCTCATGTAACAAAACAACCCCATCCAGAATAAACCTTCTTTAATAAAGGCAGATTGATTTTTTGAAATAATACAGTGCATCACATTTTCCATTCTATTAGTCAACACTTTGGTAAGAATCTTGTATATACAGTTAAGAAGATAAATAGGCCTGAAATGCTTTATCTCATTAGGAGATTCATTTTTAGGAATAAGTACCATTATACCCAGATTAATCCTATTCACTGAAATTTTCCCTTCAAAGAATTTCTTGGAATAGTTTCATCACATCCACTTTAATAATGTTCCAACAAGTTATAAAAATTCCACAGGGAAACCATCAGGGCCAGGAGCTTTCTTCCTGCCCATCATACAAATGGCAGAATAAACCTCTTCCTTAGTAAAAGCTCTGATTAACAGTTCATTTTGCTGCTCACTCACTTGCTCCTCAGGGTCCCAAAAATCTTCTCTTAAATTAAACTTAGATTCGGAAATGAGACCAAATAACTTCTTATAATAGGAAGTAGCATATGAAAGAAGTTTCTCATCCCCTTCAATATCAGTACCATTATCACAAAGAGATACAATAATCTCCTTTTTTCCCTCCCTTTAGCAATTTTGTGGAAGCAAACAGTGTTACTATCTCCCTTCAACAACCAATTTTTCTGGACCTGCTTATGCCACCTAATCTCCTCTTCCTTATAAATATGAAGAAGTACATTATTGGCATGAACTCTCTCTGCTATTTCTTGAATATTCAAATTCCTATTCTGTTCAATAATTTCAAAATTTTTCAACTTATTCAATAAATTTTGCTTTCTGATTTTCATATGTCCAAACAAGTTAGTAGGGTGTGCATACGGTATATTAAGTAAATACGGTTTTTCTCTAATACAATAATTGAAATGAGATACCAAATATATCAAACTAAACCTCGGTTCGGTATCGGTATATACCATAATATTTCGGTATGATATCGGTAAATACCATATTTATCAAATTGAAGTGACCCTACAATATGAAATATATATTTACCAATATTATTATGGCACATGGTAATATCATTCTCAAGAAACATTACCAAATATCTAGAAACATTCTAATTTTTCTTATATTGGATTGAATAGGCTTAAAGAGATTATATTTCTTATATGAGCACATGGTTTACATAACTACTCTTTAAGTAAATTTATTTGATAAGTTGAGTCCGTAAACTAATTCGGTTTATTCGGTATACCACGGTTTACATGTGATATATACCAAATATACCGAATACCAAATGGCTCAATTTTTCCATACCGTACCGTATACCAAATACCGGTCAAACTGGTTCGGTTCTTTTTTTGGCACGGTTTTTTTGATCCGGGAAAACCGTACACAGCCCTACAAGTTAGCCCTCTATCCTTGAAGTGCTTTTTTTAAAAAACCTTTTCAACTTTTTTTAACCTTTTCAAAAACACTTTGAAATATAAACATGTTGATACAACCCTTTTACACTAATGATGCATATGATTTGACTAATTATTGGTGAAAATTTATAATATTTGACTTTTCAAATTAAAATACTTTTTACAAGAGCGAACGGATGGAGTACTTCTTAATTTTTTTTATTGAAAAAATGATATAAAAACACCGAGTAGGACACTAGGACGTACGTACCTGGAGATATGATGCGCGTTAATTCGTCACGCCGAAACAGTAGCCGTACCACTGTACAACGAAAGCTGCACCGTCCACGACAACTGCAAATGCACGTCTATCATCCGTCGCGTCGCACCTACCTCTTCATTTATTCGTTCTCGTATATATGCCCAAATGAGCTTGGCGCCATCAAACGGAATTCCGCAGAGGCGGAAACGTCAGCCCAGTCGTCTGCCAAAAAATCGATCGTCTATATTTGACGTAATGCTTTCAGATTTTCTCCCACTGACACGTGGATGAGAGGAAATGCTTCCGTTCGCGCGTGCATGGAGGCCATAGCGCTTTGCGGATATTATTGTGTGGTCCAAGGATATGTTCGATGATGTTCTTATTTTTTTATATTATCATGATAAAAAATAGGACTATTAATAATAAAAATAGGATTAAGAATAAAATATAAGAGAGATGTGAAATAGGATCAAGATAGGACCAATATTATATTATAGAGACAAAATAGAACAAGACATGGCTAGCGTTACGTGTGATCTAACTTATCTAAGGAGAAAGTACATACGTAGACTTCACCTTTTTTACTCGCTTGAACTGATGTGAATATACTGTTTAGGCACGGTTATGTCTATTGGTAGTACAACTAATTATTTTTAGCCTTTTTAACTTTTGTGCGGTAGAAGGCTCCACCTATTAGAGCACGTTTGTTCCAACTTGGCTTAAGTTTAAGCCTAGCTAAATTGAAAAGTTAAATGTCTTGATTTTTTAGTCTACCTACTATTTTTTATCACAAAATTATCTCTAAAATCTCTTTAAAATAATATAAATAAGCAGAGCAACTTTAAGAAATAGATCGAAGAATCTTTTAAAATCCAACTCAATATTCAACTCAACCATTCGGAACAGTCTCTCGGAGCCCAACCGCATTCCAGCCTTGTGGCTGTTACACCGACTCCATACGAGGCTGATTAACAAAAAAAACCCAGGCAGACTAACTTCAAAATCAAAAGACAAGAAGGAACTGTTCCCTCGCTGTCTCCTCTTTTGGTTTTGTTAGTGTTAAAAATGAATGAAATGAGTCGAGTTCGTGTCTTCAAAATAAAAAAAGGCAAGGCGACCCGCACTACAAGAATCAGGTTTTTTTCGTCGGCCAAAACCGACGAAAATATGGAAAAAACCGACGAGAAAACCTTTATTCGTCGGCCTACCGACAAAAATGGGCCGACGACACAAAAGAGACGAAAAAAAGGTCATTTTCATCAGTTCCCGACGAAAATAACTTTTTTTCGTTGGCTTTATCCGTTCGACGAAAGTAGTTCGAACTCGACAGGCACCATTCCAAAACCGACGCCACGTCATCGCCATATGTTAGTTATTTTCGCTCGGCAAAATTGCCGATTTAAAATACAAATTTTTTAAAAATAAAAATCACAGAAAATCCCACAATTTGTAGAAAATTCACATAAATTACAGAAAATTCAAAAAAATCACAGAAAGTTCTACATCACCATATCTTCACACAGAAATAAAGTGTCAAGAATAAAAATACAAGGACAAAACTAATATACTCATACAAAACAAAACTATACACTTATCCAAATAATATACTCATATGCTGATAAAGAGCTTAAATATTTCCTAAGGCAAAGTAGTTAAAAAAGTGTTACTGCGTTATAGAAGTAGGGGCAAACCCTATCTCCAAGGAGGGGGAAGACACTGGTGTGGTCGTCGAGTGGTCGGACCGCCGCGCTCCATCCGCGGCTACGAAGCGGCTTGGGCACGACGATGACGAGGCAAGCGATGGCGGCGATTTGGACAAGATCGCGAGATGGATGGGATTGAGGCGATGGGGCGGTCGGACCAATGGGCAGAGCGGCGGGCCGCTGCCGAAAGGTTAGACCGGGGTGGGTCGGGGTCGGACGGCACAAGGCAGGATTAGCGGTCGGCGAGGCATGAATGAAAGCAAAGAAGGAGCAAGCAAAGAAGGAGGCGGAATGAGCGGCAAGGAGACAGATTGAATGGTCTGCGCGTGAAGAGTTATGTTAGGAAGTTGTTTCGTCGGCCTTTGAAACCGACGAAAATACGTCGTCCACTCACGACTAAACACGTGGAAAGCACTTCACCAGATTATTTTCGCCGGCCATAATAGCCGATTTAAAATAATCGCCACCCACTCACGCTAGACACGTGGAAAGCATTGTCGGTCGACTATTTTCGTTGGCTTAAAAGACGACGAAAATAATCTTGCTTTCACTCACGCTTAGACACGTGTCTAAGCTCTGACAGGCCTATGTTTTCGTCGGCTAATTAGGCCGACGAAAGCGCGAGAAAATCCGCCCAAAAAATTCAAATTTCAAGACCCACGTCAAGTTTTGGTGTGTTTTTGTCGGCTTTTTTTCACTGGCCGACGAAAAAATTTCTTTAAATTTCAATTTCCTGGAGCGCGTGGCGGACGTGCATTTGCTTTCGTCGGCTTTCTCTTTGGCCGACGAAAACACCTATTTTTTCGTCGGTTTTCGCTCTGCTGACAAAAATACCCATGTTTTTTCATCCGCTAGCTTTTAGCCGACGAAAATAGATTTGGCCGACGAAAAAAAGGCCGATTCCTGTAGTGCCGGGAACAGTAAGCCTGAGCCGCACGTCATCACGAGGTGTGTTCTTCCTTTCTTGCAGCCTCGCCGGCGGCGGCAGTGGGAAACCGACCGACATTTTCAAGAGGTGGTCATGCATGGCGATCGATAAGCGGCCAAGCACATGCCAATTCATGGCCGCGCATCCACACCTACCTACCACTACCAGTTGCATGCGTACGTTGAACGAGATGCATGAGACGTGTGCGCTGCTGCTGCGCGCGGCGCCAAGAGCCGCACGTACACGCGAGCATGCAAGGGACGCCTGGTCAAATTAAGCAGACAAGTATGCGCCGTAGCGGCAGCGGTGGCGAGCTTGGTCCGGTCAACCTGCCACGACGACAGGTTCGTGGCTGACCGGCAGGCAGCTCGCCGGCCTGACTCCGGCGCCGCCGCAAATATCCTTGGTTAATTCCGGCCGGAGGGAAGGAAGACTGACGCGGGAATTAAGAAACCACGGGCGCCGCTTCGTTTCCACCCTGGTCTATAACTGGGAATTCAACCATCGCAAAGCGACGCATGAGCAGAGAGGTGACGTCGTGCGAGATGAAAACATGGGTTCTTTGGTCTTTCGTGAGCAACCAGGAAAGTGGGGTAGTTGGTGAAGCCATGGACAGTATTTTAGTTTAAAACTAGGATGGTGTTCCATGCATATGCGTGGCTAGATATGTTAATTTGTAGTCAAATTCAATCTATTAGATTGCAATAAAATTTAAACAAATTTACTATCTTACTACTATAGTCCCGTGTTTACAAAAATAAATTCATTAGTTGTTGCATGGGATTTTTGTTTGTTACTGCGAAAAATCTCATTAGATTCAGCTGAAAACATATTCTAGCCTATTGGAGTGAGATGGCTTTGCCACACGTGAGCTCTGAGCACTGGAGCAATTGGAAATGGCAAAGAAATATTTTAATCGTTTGTATTAGCTTTGACTGCCATGCTTCAGAAGTCATGCATCTGTTTTCATTTTCGTACTACTCCTATGCTCTAGTCGACTATTTCTCGTTGTTTCAATCTACTTTTCCTTAGTTATATGCCCTGTGAGAACCGGTTTCCAATATGATAATATTGGAGATTCTCTAAAATACAATTGTCCAGGATTCCAATTGTATAACAGAAATGACACCATTGCACAGATTTTATTAATACTAATAACAATGTTACAGCGGAAGGGAAAATACAAAAGGTATTACATATTACATCTATACACCCATTCCACAGGCTTGGCCTGAGGATAGGAATTCCTTAGAAAAATGTCGAGTCATCAGAGTTCCTTAATCTGTAAAAAAAAATTGAATTTAGCAGGGGTGAGTATTTCTACTCAGCAGGTCTTCACCAATGCAAGCGACTATTAATTATATGCAAGTTACCTAAATAAGAAGAGCAAGATTTAAGTAGATATAATGCAACAATTGAAATGGCTTACCAGTTATTTCAAAGAGTTTTGTAAAACATTTAAGAATCAAATTCTTTACACAACCCAATTCTTTACTTATCACACCCATACACCACCTTGTTACATCTCGCGACGCGTTGAGATTATTAATTAAATCATCGAGCATATGTCACAAATCATGCAGTATCACCCTTCGACACAACTCCATATACCGAGTACGGTCCATTAATGATTTATTTTCATTCGATTCTGCAGAACCTAGGTCAACTTATATATTGATCAGATACATAGTTGAACAATTGTGTCTTTAACCCATGACATTCTCAGGTTTTAGCATTGGATAGGCCCACCATTCTTGTTTCATCAACCTCTTGTTCTCCATGCAACATGATGAGCAACCCACCACCGGTCCATTTAACCCATGCCTATCCTTTGCGGAAATATTTTTGTTTAACACCAACACCACCAACCATCTATATCCATTGTCATACCAGAATAATGTGCTTATCCAAGTAGATAATGAATGTCTACATGAGTTGTCATATGATTGACTATTTATTCTATTCTAGGGTTTTATGATGTTATTTATTTAGGTGTATCCTAATGGTACAACTCTAACATGGAATATAATTATTCTATATGATGTATATACATATGATATCAAAGTAGATTGACTCAGAATAATCAACTAGAAAATAATGCATAAAGTAATAATTAGAGAATTCTAAATGAGTGGAGAAAACCTGCCTTGGTTACGGATATAACTAAATTCTTTCTTCTGCTTCACTTCTTGATCATCATCTCCGTCCCAAGAGTAGCTTGAATCTTGATCTTCTTCTATTATCGTGGGATTTTAATATTTAATAAAATAGAAAGAACAAGAACCAAATCAAGTGAAAAAGGAATTTATATGCCATGCGAAAATGTTTTGGAAAAAGGTTTAGGTTTTTGGAATGCAATGGCCTTTGGATAGGATAGGAGTTATGAAAATATTTGATAGAATGATGGAGATGAAATCATGAGATATTTTATGAAGACGATGAGAATGGAAGAAAATCATGGAGAATCTCCATCATGAAAAATCATGAAGAAGATAAGGACGGAAAGAAATCATGAAGAGGATGAGATAGAATCTAGGTAAATATTTGAGCTGAAGTGAAGTGACTGCGAGATATTCTAGGTTTACTACGAGATATTGTGGTAACTACGGGATATTTTACGAATGGATAAGATCATAAGATATTGGTACAAAAGGATAGAATTACGAAGTTACGAATGGATAAAGTTACAGAATTACGAATGGATAGAGTCATGGGATATTTTATGAATAGATAGGAATGGATGATTTTAAAATATCTTGTTCTTTTATTTAAAGAATTAAAGAAAATTAATACATAGTGCACTTTCATGAAATATTGAAATTTAGGGTTTAGAAGATTTCTAAAACTCTAAAAGAAATAAATTTTATAAATAGGAATAGCACTATAAGTCTTTGAAATTTAAGAAATATTAAAGATTGCTTATGACTCCTTAAAAATATTCATTTTGTATTTTTGTTATTATTAGAAAGATTTTTGTATACAATTTAATTATTATTTTTACTTAAGAAATTATTTTTATAAAAGTTTAAAGGAAGAGAAGTATACCATTCTTATATTTTATAAAATAGTCCTGAAATTTATAATTTTATAAATTTTGTATATATTTGTATTTGCTAGGAAAAATATCAATTTTACATTCTCAAAGACTTTTATATTTTTAGAAATTCTCTAAATTGTTAAAGAGAGAGTTTAGGATTCACATTTAAATTCTGGATGGTTTTAAAAATCTGGAAAAATTATATCTAGATGTGAAACATTATTTGGAACAACTTTTGTATAGAAACTTTTGGCTAATTTTGGCTCTAAGGCTTTCAATTTGAAGGAAGAACAAAATCGGGGCTGTGAACAGTGAAATTTCTAGGGTTCTTCGTGATCCGAATTGGGGATTTCGGATTTGTGGGGTTTTGGGGCAATTAACCTTAGGGCTTTTGTTTCTAGGATGTCTAGGGATGTTTTGGAAGTGGATTTGCGAATTGAAGTGGATTTGAATTGGCCGGTCGACGTGGTCGGCCATGCCATGAAAAACAGATTGGGGCTTTGTGATTTGGCAAGCGATTGTATAAATTGTTGGCTTTGTAAGCTTCATAGGGTGTAGTGGGTTCTTACCATGCTACCAATTGGGCTCGACGAACCCCGAGTCGGCGCGCGCGACGTGAACTGCGGTGGTCAAACAGAGGATGCACTGCGCGACGCCCGCTTCTCCGGTGGATTTCACCGATTGCTCCTAGTCAGCTCGGCGATGCTACAACAAGGCCTTGGCGGCGGCACCAAGCTTAAGATGTGTGGCTTGGGTGAATTTTGTGATGATAGCGGCGGCGGCGTGCAACGAACAAGAAATTGAAGCTCCCGCTGCTATTTGTAGGCGCAGAGCTTGAGAGTAGCTCGGGATCATGATGAAGTGGATGAGCACAAGAATTTGATGATATGTTAGAGGATTAGCTCGTGGCGTTGAACGGGCGGCCGGTCAGGTCAACAAGACCGTGGCGGCGGCAATGTGGGCTTGCTAACGTGATTCCAATGCCAACCATCGGGCGCGCGTTGAGTAGGAGGTGGCAAGTGCCATACGTTGCCTTGGCGACCAAGGAAGGGAGGAATCATGGCGGCTTGTCTCTTGTGGGGGAGTAGGCTTCGGTGGACAAAGAAACAGGGGAGAGGAAGGAAAGAAAGAAGGAAGAAGAAAGGTACAAGGGGCAATTTGGTAAATTCACAGAGAAAGGTTTCAAAATCATCGTTTGTTTTAGATCAAAATTTGAAGGTTAATTTATATAGAAGTATTATGCATGTGATAGCAAAGTAAAGTGAGAAAAGAGGAGGATTTTGGGGATTTCAAACATTGAGGGGTATTTTGGTAATTTCTTTGAAAGTATATTTAATTCAAAGTTTAAAAATGAAATTCAAGGTTTGAAATCAAAGTTGAGTTTTAAATCGAATGCAAATGGTCATATAAAAAGATAGTAACTATATGTAAAAGAAGATGATTTTGGAAATATCAAGTTGGAAGGGCATTTTGGTAATTTTAACTTAAGACATTTCCAATTCAAGTTTTAAAATATATTTAAGGGTTGGACTTGAGTTTAAATGAACATGGATCATGCAAAGTAGTTAAATAGAATTTAAAAAAAAGGGAAATTTGGAGGTTTTTAGCCAAAGGGGCAAATTGGTAATTTTACCAGGTGTATATTTGATGCAAGTTCAAGATCTAAACTTGAGTTTGGGTTTTGGGAAAAATTAAGCATGTATGAGTAACTATTTAAATTTAAAAAGGAAAACTTGGGATTTTAGCTAAAGGGTATTTTGGTAATTCATATGAAATTATGGTAGGATTTGTAGTCATCATGACCACTTCTATATTCGTATAGAATCAGGATTGCATATACTTTGTACTATATAAACCCATCCCTGTGGAGGGGAGGGGCATCCTATCCAACAATCCAACAACCACAACACACAACCAAAGTAGGGCTATTATCACCCTTGCAAGAGGCCCGGACCAGGATAAATCCTTGTTTTCATTTTGTTCCTTTTCAGCGACTCAACACATCTTTGACGCAACCCCCATTAGTGAAAAGGGGTCTAATTGATCCCTCAAATCAACAAGTAAGCTCGGCGGGAAATCTGTTTTCCAATCATCGATAGCTAGCGTCGTCCATGGGATTGACAGATCCTTTGCTGAAGTAATCCCAAAGATGTCAAGTTTCCAGGGTTCATCTGATCACCACGCTCCTGATGATCGATACCATGCTGAACACGATGGGCAAGCTCGGAGTATATTCTCAAGCCGGTCCAGTTCCGAGACCTGTTGGAATGTATTTCTCTCACATCAGATAAGGATGATGACATGCTCTATGAATTCAAGATGTGAAGTCTCCAAGATTCACCTAACCACCGCGCTCCTGATGATCGGTACTACACCGATCACGAGGGAGAATACTCGGAGTACGTTTCCAAGCAGGTTCAAGTTCTGAGAATTTTTGGGACAAGTTCCCTCCACGCCTGATGGGGATGACGGCGAGCCCTATAGTGGACTAGATATTCTAGACCATATAGGGCATGTACCATATAGGTTCAAGAACCCAGTCCGACTAGCGTGCAAATATCCCATAATGCCAGTGTCACGTAGTCATGTGTCATCCCTCCTTGTCACCAAGTTCATGATCACAACTTAGGTCCATGAGCTAGGACATTGGGGTGTAAAGCCAGTGCTTGATTCTGTTTTAGTGTCCTAGCCCATGCTCGCAATTTAGGGGTATGATGCTTAGGCACTAACAGAACACGATCATACCAACTCTTCTGTGACCAAGCTCTTGCTCGCAACCTAGGTGCACAGGTCTTTGTAGTGGGGGCTGGTGGTAGGATCGTACTACCGTGTTTTTTTAAAAACTTGTTCCTATCTGTGTGTTTTGGTTGCTCATTTTTGCTCCTTCTGTAGGGACATACAAGTAAGCAAGGCACACAACCGCGTGTTCTCCATCTCCAATGCCTTGCGCTTCCGCTTCTCGCCGAGCTGACAAAGAAGCTCTATTAGCTCGAGATTCTCCGTGCAACCAGAATTTTTTAACACACCTCATTGAATGAACATAGCTTGTCCCCCGTGGATGTAGCTCGTTCTCGTGCATGGCATGCTCGGAAGCAGCAGTAGTTTTTCGCTACTGACCAACAATCCCTCTGTTGAGTTTTTAAGCTCAAGGGGATGGCCTGGCTAAGCAGTTTTCCACTTGAGCCTCGAGGGCTTGCTATCAAGGATCGGATAAAATACCTTAACAGTTAATCCTAGAACAAATAATATGTGCCTAAGGAGTATGACGAACAGACGGAAGCTCAGGCTTAACGGGCCATGCTCGAGTTTCAATTCCACGTGTTTGAGGACGAGCATCCTTTCTCATGGGGCGAGACTGAAGCAGGTGGAGCTCTTAGGTGGTACAAACCTATAGCATGGAGGGCTACACGACAATGTGGTGTAGATAGAACTACAAAATGAAGTATTGTTTTTGATGGAGACTTCTTTTTTATTTTGTGCTGGTGAGGAAGCTTGGATTTCTATGACAACCGTTTTGCTTGATGCCAATCGCATGCGCCCTTGTTCTCATCGTGTAGGCAATTTCTCTCTCCACTCTCCATCGCTACTTTGTGGTCCTTGCTTGTGCTGGCGATTAGTCCCTGAGGTTCACCACATCTCCCAGTCTTAGAGGATGGCCAAGGAGGCGAGGGCACATCAGTTGGTGGCAATGGGAAGGGGAGGATGAGGGGTGCTACCTTGGCTACAGGCTTGTCAAAGGATGGTGGGCGTCGTTAAAGGACAATAGCGCAGCCTCTAAGTCTGCCTCTAAGTACTCTCTCTCTCTCTCTCCTGTTTAGATCCAACCTCTAAGCACTATAGGGCTACTTGGTGTCTTCTCTAAGTTAGAGGCTGCCTCCAATCTTAGAGGTAGTCTTCAAGCATTTCATACACGGATGGGCCTACCTGCAAGTCATATGTGATGATCATTTGTATTTATTTTAATCATACATGTGGGTTCCACCTTAGAGGGTGCTACAACCTCTAAGCATTGTGGGAAGTGACGCTAAGTCTTAGAGGCCAGCCATAGGTCCAAGCTAAGAGGTAGAGCTTAGAGACAAAATTGCCTCTAAGCACTAGGGATGCTCTTAGGAGGTAGAGGGAGGTTACAATAGGACACACCAAAGATGAGGAAGACGGGTGGGACAAGGAGGGGGAGAGGAAGGGAGAACTTGCCAGCAGATTGTTCTTTTCAGCGTTTGCGTTTGCATTTGCTTATAAGCTGGAACTTTGTTATTTTCGTACAAACCAAACGTTTTGACGTTTGGTAGCCAATTTTTGTAGGTCTTACTATTTCTTCTCAAAGCTCTCCAAACCATTTTTTCTATAATTTTTTGATCCCTCAGATGTTCTTATCGAGGAGCTACAAATTTTCAGCTTATAAGCAAATACAAACGCTGACGCTGAAAAGAACACTGCCCAGATAAGAGGAAAAGAGAGGAAATCCGGTGAGAAGGGAGGAAGGAGAGATGGACTCAGCGGCCGAAGAAGGAGATCTGACAATGAGCGGTGGCAGACGCTGGGAACGGCAAGGAGGCCAACAATGAGCAGCTGCAGCTCATGGTGAGGCCTCAAGAAAGAGGGGAAAGGGGCGCTCATGCTCACAGGTGACTGCCAGGAAATGGCTCCCTTGCTATAAAAGTCCAACTTATGGATTCAACAAATCTAAAACTTCGGTCATTTTGGCTCCATGCCGACGCTATAAAATAGAGGATCCCTTTTGTTGTTGTAAACGCCCGATCCAAGGGTTCCTAGATCCGTAGACTGGGTTCGACAGGGACATGTGTCAAAATCCGCTCCGTAGAAGTTTTGAAACTCCCAAAAGTACGTTTGAATGGCGAGACAAACTGACATGATTTTTCTCCGGTAGATGAGCATGTTGAACTAATCCTCCCCAATGACGAGTACATTAACTGTTGAGACAAAAAAGACAATTAATGAGTTGTTTTCAGTACGTCCCACGGGTTGCAAGCAAGTACCGAAGCATCAACACGTAGACTGGTTGGTGTAGGTAGCGAAGGAATAAACTGGTGCTTGGATATAAGCAATTGGAAAAAAAGTTAACCATGCGTGCTCTTTTTATTGGAAAGGGGATTTTTATATAGATGCTTAATGCGCTACTGTTCTTTGTCCTTAAGCACTTGCCGTAAATGCTCTGTCTTGCACTTGCTCTTACAAAAAAAAGTGGATGTTTTTTTGGCTTGGATCTTATTAGAAATCTTCTCCGTGACCAACTGTAAATGCATGTTCCAAGGAATATTACGTAAAAAACTTCGATCAATTCTAAAAATGTAGGAATAGAAAAAAAAAACATAGGAATACGATAGGAAATTACTCTTTCTAGTCACAAATATTTAACTTTTGATTTTACACGGTTTTCAAGATACAACTTTGACCGCTAATTGCTATTGTAATTAATTTAAAACGTCACTAAAATTATAATATTATTGAAGTACTTTTTTTAGATGAATCTATACATATAATTTTTATGTACTCAATCTAATTATTTAAATAAATATCCTAACTCAAATCTAACTCAAATTGCAAAACTTTGACTGACGCACATCTCAAACATCAATTATTTGTGACCGAGGGAGTATGCACTGGGGGGAAGAATTAACTATCTACTCCATGTGACTATTTCCGGGCAACCCACACGGAAAAAAGAAAAAGAACTGATTTGTGAATTTCATTCAGATTATTTTTTGGTTCGGTGAATTTAGTTATATGGTTAGCCAATCCTTAGGGTTGTAGCATTGGGCGTTTGGTTCTTGTAAAAGGAGAATAATTTTAATTAGTACAAAATGGTACTACTTTTTTAATGTTCGATGTGGTCCTATATATTCCACGTTAATTGGGATCTGGTCGATCGTGCTGCGCTCATCAGGGAGAGTTGACCAGATCTCCCAACACTTGCAGCTGCATTAAATGGGTGCTTAAGTGATTCACTCATGGTGAAGAATGAATCTGTACTTAGACAGTTCTACTGCCAACTTAAATATATTTCGTGCTGTGATTACCAATGAGGGCCGACTGTCAGAACGTGCAGTTGCATTAATTGGGTGCTAATTTATCACCACGTTGTGGTTTGCAGGGCACGTTAATTATATAGTTCCCACAGCTTCAGCCCCTGGTTTGCGTTACTATAGATGATGAGTAGATCTATGTATATTGTGAAGGGAGAGCGATCGAACATGCGCCATGCATGCATGCATGCGTACAACAATTCTAATTAATTGTTGCAAGAATGAAGTTTGTGAATACTAATAAAATGCCTGCGTTACTAACAAGTGCTTATCCTTTTAATGGGCAAATCAATATCTTGTGGGAATATATATATATATATATATATATATATAACACGTGGATCAGAAGCCATCATATTATATACTACGTACCGACAGACACTGCAACGAGAAACCATCCCATACGTTCCGCCTTATCTCCCCAACCAAAGGTCTTGATGTTAGATGCCTTGTGATTCTTTCAGTAAATAAACATGACGAAATTTCATTGGAATGGACCGTATTTTCTGGTCAGGATCTTCTGTAATTTTCCCAAGTCCAACCAGTAGCGTTCAGTGTTTTGACATTCAGGACCTCTGGAGATCAGCCACATGCATGTTAGATTCCCAGACATGTATGAGTACTCGAAATTCAAATCCACTTATTTCTTACGATTGAATTATGATCCGAGTGAATCCTATGCCCCCAGCCTTCTGACTTTTCTGCGGAGATTGGGGATCTCGCCGGCGAGCCGTGCTATAAACTGCAAGAGATTACTGTATACGCGGTCAGAGTCAAGGCCTTCACATTTACGGATTTACCCTCTCACCACGTGCATGAATACCAGCTCAGCTCCGTGAAGCACTGTGCCAGTAACACTGTCACGTGACGACCAAGCCTCACAACCAGAATCAGTAACTCTACCACATGTATGTACCATAGTACAAATTAAATTCACTGCTCTCTCACAAAAAAAACTTGGCGTTCTCGACATCGGCATGGCCTTCAAAATGTATATTTGACCACTTATTACTATCGTAATCTATTTAAACAATCTCCTAAAATTATGATCTTGTGAGAGAGCTTTTTAAGATGGATCTATCTGTTTAATTTTTAAGTGCTCAATCTAAATATTTTAAAAATATTTTATAGGTAATATTTTAAAATTTTGATTTCCACGTATTTGAAACGTCAAGTTTTTTGTGGTATGGAGAGACTACAATGTAATAATCGAGACTGACTGTCTGACTGAATACGTATGATTTTTATGTATTCTCTGTGTTAATTACCTCGTATTGGGTAAGCGATCACGGAGCTATTGGATGAACTAAACCGACGATCAAGATTAGTCTGAATGCACATTTTTCTGTGTTAATTACCTCCTGTATGGACACGAATTATTTGAGCGAATTATTAAGATGTCCTATCTGGAGATCATTATTTTGAGCTGAGCAACTTGCCTTCTTCCATCTATCTCCTTTGATTATTTTTTAGTATTATTACTTATCTTCACCATGTGAAAATCCAATGGGATCAGACGCTTCTTGGGCAGAGTGAAGAATCGTTCTCACCAGCGTGATCTCTCAGGCTCTCACCAACCACCCCTCCTGGTTAGATGTCGTACTATATAAGCACCACCATGCTTAACCACGGTTAGTCCCATCCATAGAGAGCTTCTTGCATTGGGGTTGAGCAGAAGCCAAGCTAAGCAGCAGAGCGAGGTCATGGAGATGGAGTTGAGCCTTGTCTCGTCGGTGTCCCTCGCCCTCGTCGTGCTCTCCGCCGTGTACGTGTACTACACGACGAGGAGCCGGTCGCCGCGGCGGCTGCCGCCTTCGCCGCCGGGGTGGCCGGTGATCGGGCACCTCCACCTGCTGTCGGACATGCCCCACCACGCGCTCGCGGAGCTGGCGAAGAGCATGCGCGCGCCGCTGCTCCGGCTCCGGCTCGGGAGCATCCCGGCGGTGGTGATCTCCAAGCCGGACCTGGCCCGCGCCGCGCTCACCACCAACGACGCCGCGCTGGCGTCGCGGCCGCACCTGCTCTCTGGGCAGTTCCTCTCGTTCGGGTGCTCCGACGTGACGTTCGCGCCGGCGGGGCCATACCACCGCATGGCGCGGCGGGTGGTCGTCTCCGAGCTCCTCTCGGCCCGGCGGGTCGCCACCTACGGCCGCGTCCGGGTCAAGGAGCTCCGCCGCCTCCTCGCGCACCTCACCAAGAACACCACGCCGGGGACCCCCGTCGACCTCAGCGAGTGCTTCCTCAACCTCGCCAACGACGTGCTCTGCCGCGTCGCCTTCGGCCGCCGGTTCCCGCACGGCAAGGACGACAAGCTCGGCGCGGTGCTCGCCGAGGCCCAGGACCTCTTCGCCGGGTTCACCGTCGGAGACTTCTACCCGCAGCTCGAGCCCGTGGCCAGCACCGTCACGGGGCTCCGCCGCCGGCTCAAGAGCTGCCTCGCCGACCTCCGCGAGGTCTGCGACGAGATCGTCGAAGAGCACATCAGCGGCAAGCGCCCTCACGTCCCTGGCGACCGTGACGAGGACTTCGTCGACGTCCTCCTTCGCGTCCAGAAGTCCCCCGACCTCGAGGTCCCCCTCACCGACGACAACCTCAAGGCCCTCGTGCTGGTACGCTACGCCCCCGCATCCTTGATGAACATTAACGCTGGTTCTTTTCGGCTTAAGTTAGATTATAATCTACCGTTACTAAAGTTGTTATTTCTGTATAAGCCATATACTTGTAACCATTTATCAGCACTTTTTATGGTTCTTCTTAAACTATCAAAACTATTTTTTAAATTTTTTTACCTCTCTATACCACTTTACAAGGACACTCGGATTATAATCTAATCCTGCTTTCGGCCGTAAAGAACAAGCCATACGAGTTTCAATGATTGGGTGCTCACCATTATCGATGGCCATGGTGTGGTTTGCAGGACATGTTCGTCGCCGGGACCGACACGACGTTCGCGACGCTGGAGTGGGTGATGACGGAGCTGGTGCGCCACCCTCGCATCCTCAGGAAGGCGCAGGAGGAGGTGCGGCGCGTCGTCGGCAGCAAGGGCGCCGTGGAGGAGTCGGACCTCAGCGAGCTGCACTACATGCGCGCCATCATCAAGGAGACCTTCCGGCTGCACCCGGCGGTGCCGCTGCTCGTGCCGCGGGAGTCCGTCGCGCCGTGCACGCTCGCCGGCTACGACATCCCGGCCAAGACCCGCGTCTTCATCAACACCTTCGCCATGGGCCGGGACCCGGAGATCTGGGAGAACCCGCTGGAGTACTCGCCGGAGCGGTTCGAGAACGCCGGCGGGGAGATCGACCTCAAGGACCCCGACTACAAGCTGCTGCCGTTCGGCGGCGGCCGGAGGGGGTGCCCCGGGTACACGTTCGCGCTGGCCACCGTGCAGGTCTCGCTGGCCAGCCTTCTGTACCACTTCGAGTGGGCCCTGCCCGCCGGCGTGCGCGCTGAGGACGTCAGCCTCGAGGAGAGCTTCGGGCTCGCCACCAGGAAGAAGGAGGCGCTCTTCGTCGCCGTCAGGAAGAGCGAGGGGTACGAGTTCAAGGGGGAGGAGCTTAACGAGGTTTAGTTTAAATTTAAGTGAGGCTCTGAGTTTTTATTTTGAATGCAAATAAGGGTTGATTTTTTTTAAAATTATAAGATGGACAACGCACTCCAACGTTCATGCACATGCGGCTGAGAATTTGTTAAAGAGTCATCCAAGTCTTAATGGAGCTCGATCACTCTTTTGCACTGAACGTACACGTGTCATTGTGCTCCAAGATAAGGGTTGGGTTTTTTTTTGATAAATAAGGGTTGAGTCTTAATCAGTACTCCTAGTTTATATGAGTAGTTGTGTTGTGAGAGGAGAGACAGAAGCACGCGCATGTGTATAAGACTATTATTGTAAAAATGAAGTTGGTGTATAATAAAAAGTCCATGTTACTAAGTTAATAAGAGGTGTTTATCTTTGATGGACAAATATCTTGTGGGAATCTTTCTTTTTATATTGGAGTAAGCTATATGAAAACTCTTATGTAAAGTTTTTTAAAGATTCTCTACGACAACTTACATATATGATAGAGGTCAATTTTAAAAACAAAATAAAAATGCTCATCCCTGACCCTTCATCACTGGCGGATTCATCTAGAATCGCCAGTGATATGATCTGCCCCGCTCCGTCTCACCCAGGAACCTAAAAAAATTACCAGTGATATCGAACCGCAGTGATAATGAATTTATCACTGGCGGTTCTATAAGAAAACCGCCAGTAAAAGTATCACTGGCGGTTCAATCCTAAAACCGCCAGTGATATTTTCACTATCACTGGCGGTTCTATAACAAACCGCCAGTAAAAGTATCACTGGCGGTTCAAACTTAGAACTGCCAGTGATAGTGTAAGTATCACTGGCAGTTCTTAAGTGAACCACCAGTGAAAAGTAATTTTCAGAATTTCTAAATCTTCTGAGTTTCATAACTTTTTCATACGAGTTCAGATAAAAATAAACTTTATATATAAATTGTAGCTCTCGACAAGATCTAAAACTTTGTAGTTGATATGTTTTCCATTTGAAGCAATATAGATGCCTAAATAATCATTACAAGTGTAAAAAATTTATAACTTATTCAAATGAAGTCGGATAGAAACAATCTTTACATGAAAACTGTAGCCTTCAATAAGATATTCAACTTTGTAGTTGAAAACTTTTATATTTAACGTCATTTGTATAGTCAAAAAGTTATTAAAAAATTCAGAAAACAAGGCTTAAATGATATGCATATCCTACATATGTCAAAGGTACTAATGGGTGAGATGGTTAGGAGGGCTGGGTTAGAGGCAAGAGGTCTGGAGTTCGAATCCTAGTTTTGCGTGGTTTAAATTTCGCATGAAGAAAGGTAGTAAGGCTATATACGAGGTGGTAGATGGTGTAGGGGTGCTATTCGGATCAAAATAATATGTTTTAGTCAAATTTTACTGTCTAAAATCGTATTTTCAAACATCCTCATCACTGGCGGTTCACTTAAGAACCGCCAGTGATGCTAATATCACTGGTGGTTCGAGAACCGCCAGTGATAATCCTCGATTATCACTGTCACATAATCACTGTCGGTTCGAAAACCGCCAGTGATGTGAGTTCAGAACCGCCAGTGATAGCATATTCTGCACTAGTGGAGGTACCAGGAAGTACCATGGGACGAATATTTTATATAGCGGAATTAAACTTTCTGCCGTCGATGTACGGGGACGTATACGGCCAATACAAATCATCTATAAACATACAAAATGTCGTCCTCCAAACATAAAGGAATTACATGCCAAAAGGAGTACAAGAACATTATATGATCCAGCTATCCTATTATTAAATCTTCAATTATGTTTGAAAAAGAACGTCATGGCGATGACCTCGAGCTAACAACATGCTTGGACAATCTCCTCCTTGTCCTCCTTTTGCAGCAATACCTATTGGCACACCCAGTAGACTCACCTAAAGATAACTTACAAAAATGTGATATCTTTCTTCTTGTCAAAAACCTTATCATTATGACAAAACTAAATAGCCCATAACACAACTATTGTACCCACTAGCACCTTGTTCTTAAGCTTCAAACCCAAACCAGAAAACCAATTCTGGACATGAGAAATATTTCTTAGGGGTTTTAAACCTAGGGATATTTGAATTAAATGCCAAACATACCTAGCGAAAATGGCAATAAAAGAAAAGATGCTTTATTGACTCATTTTTATTACAAAAAAAATTATCCTGGACGACCCGGCCAATTGCGTCTCACAAGATTATCCTTAGTCAGAATTACCCCTCTACCTAGAAACGAGAGGAAAGCTTTAATTTTAAGAGAAAGGCGAAGTTTCCAAATTAACTTCTTAGAATCAACCACATCCCTATTCACTTAATTTTGATACATTAAATGAACCGAGAATTGTCTTTTTTTTGTAAGTTTCCAAATAACCTTATTTTATTCTTGGCTTAGTTGGATGTCTTATAATTTGGACACCAGACTATGCCAGTCAATCAACCTTTGCCCAATTAAATTTATACAAAAAGAAACTTGAAAGGGCCTGGTATTCATAACCTCTGCCACCGCAGCCTCATAATAAAAAACAAATTAGGGTACTAATCACAAAAGAGAGAGAATCCAAGCCAAGCATCTAACTAAAACCGTAAGCTTTCCCCATGCCAAAGTTGAAAGGAACAAAGTGCTAAAATCTTGTTTAACCTTCATAAGACCTTTTGAAAAATGAGAGTCTGGCGACGGACTTTGCAATTGGGTGAAAGTTCTATTACTTAAATATTTGTTCTTGAGCAATCTATGCCAAAACCCATCCTTGTTAAATAGGTTGAACTGTCATTTAATAAGGAGTCATTTATTTTGGGTGTCTAGGTCAATAATACCTAAACCTCTCTGATCTTTAACTCGGTAAATAATATTACATCTAGCCAATCTATATTTTCTTCTATGATCATTACTTTACCAAAAAAAAATTCCGGACCTAAAATAATCCAACCTTTTGAGCATTGTCAGAGGAATTTCAAAAAAGGAATCATGAATACGAGTAGACTAATAAAAACAGCATTAATCAACACTAGTCTACCTCGTGTAGGATGTGTATTATGAACTTTTTATGGGACGGGCAGATATGGGTGATGAAAACACATGGTTTTTGTCAAATACATTCTATGGATGGTACTATGTTAAAAGGCTTGCGCAAGATAATGAGAATAACAAAACAATTGATGCACACATATACCACGCATATACGCTCCTCTTTCTCTTGAGCATATTTTTAGATTGTGAAAAGACGAGGACGCCTTTTCATAAAGAAGGGGAGGATGACATGACGATGGTACCTATGCATATGTCCATAGCTCCTAAGACTATCTTTTCAAGTTTTGTCTTAGCTCAAAATGAACATAAGGTGAATTTATTTCCTAATGAGCCTCGCTTTATAATTAATGAGAATATGACGCTACCTAATGAGAATATGCATGTATTCAGATTTAAGCAATTTGTATGGAGCTTTACGGAGGAGTTCAACATGTCACATATAACCCACGCTGAAATAGAGAAGAAATTCTCCATGTCATGGAATTCAATTCGTCCTTCAGATGTAAGTCATAATTTGAGGCCATACATTGTAGAAGAATATCAACTGGAGCTGAGGACGACTCTAAATAAATAAGGGGAGTATGATGAGGATATCACCACTATGGATACAACCACGGGACCAATGACAAACTTGCAATGTCGCCAAGCAACATTCATAAAGGGATCAATTACCCGAGCATGTGCACAACAATTGAATTATCAGGTGAACTCGTTTCTCGGGTTAAATAAATATAAAATAGAGAATAAAATAATAATCTAATAATGTTCTTGAACTTAGGAGCCTTGGCACAGACCAGCAAGGAAGGACTATGCAAGGTGTAAATGCAACGAGGATCAATGTGAATGCAAAAGGGTTCAACTCGGCCTCCCAGACCGGTCAGACTTGACATGCTTGTAGAGAAGGCAAATGGACCTTGTTTGGGACATGTTAGCACTTCATGGAAAGTTTATCTCCAACTTTCAAACAAATCAGGCCTCATCATTAAATTCGCTCTTAGCTGGTTGCAGCAATAAAAAATGTCCAGTGAACAGAACCATTCTACAAAACTTCAGGTGTTGCACCACCATTATTTTGGGATGAGTTCCCATGTAACTCCAGTGCGTGAGACCATCCCTACCAACCATCTCTGGCTATATATTGGACAAGCTCCCTCTATTTCCCTTTAAGTATTGTTTAGATTAGTTGTCCTCATATGTCGAATTTCATCCTTGTTCTCCTGACTCGACTAGAGTAGCAGTAAACAAATTCAGAACCTCAACTTGTGTGTGTGTGTCTTATCCTTATTCTTGCTAGTTCTTCGGTTGCTTGCTAGGATGACCTTCGTGATCAGGTCATTCATGTTCTTGGCACAGTTGATAACGAATAGGAGTGTGGTTTAGCGATTGCAGACATTTATTCTTGTGTAGTTCATAGCCGGATCGTTAAAGTCATCCTCCGCCTAATCGAAGTTATCCCATCACCGGAAGATCAGGCACCCCCATGCGTCCATCAGTGGGGTGGCATCGTCTTGCCATCAATAGTTGTAGGGATGTAATCGGATCGGATATGGTTAGATTAATTAATGACCAGACCTAAAAGGAAATAGAATAAGTATTGAGTGTATTTGATATAATTATACACTAATGATATACTAAGTGAATATGCTGGGAGTTCAACATAGAGAAAGCAAAGTTTTTTACGAGAAAAGCATAAAGACTGAAAAGAGGTTGGAAGGAGGCACTAAGACAGAGGTTTTCTGCTATTCGAATAATATCCGTATTTGATATTCGGATATTATCCGTTCAAAAACTTGGATATTCCCATATCTGTCAAATATCTATTATCTTTATTTGTATCCGAGACAAACTATCTGTATTCGATAAAACTAGACAGACATCCGAATCACTATCCTTATTGATTCGGTCGATCGGAAAATATCCGTTCCGGTTGCACCCCCGAGTGGTTGGGTGGTTGGTTGATGAGGTGAGCTGGTGGGATGGGAGGGAGGAGATATGAGAAGAAAAGAAAAATTATTAGATTACAATGGGCATTAGTACCTCATGGAACAGTGAAGAGGTATCAAGAGGCTATGAGATACCCCTCGTCGCGTTGGATTCTATCTAATGGACAGCTGTGATATAATCCTATTTGTGCCAGCCACATACGGTCGGTCAAAGTTCATTCTCGTTTTGGATTTAATTTCTTTTGGCAATTCTAAGTGGTAGGCAAATAGAAATTATATTTGAATAAGACACTTCTGTTTCTTTCGCAATTCAAATTAATGGATGTCAAACAGAGTTTTAACCTTTTACTCTCTCCATATCACAAAAACTCATCGTTTTGAATATTGACATGGCCTTCAAATTGCAACTTTGACCACTAGTTACTGTGGTAATTTATTTATAAAATCTATTAGAATGATGATATTATGAAAGAGCTTTTCAAGATGAATCTATATATATGGTTTTCAAGTGTTCAATCTAAATAGTTAAAAAAATTATAGATAAAATTTTAAAACTTTGATTTACATGTATCTCAAATGTCAAGTTTGTTTTTATATGGAGGGAATATTTATTAAGAAAAGCCATCCCACACACATCCACCAGGTGGCGGCGTCACACTATCGCCGTGGGGCCGTATGTAGAGGTTTGTCTCGTAGGAAACAATGGGTTTTCAGCAGATTAGAGCATCTCTAGCAGGAGCTGCAATTCACTGTTTTTTTAACTTTTTAATGATAGAGTCTCTATGAGAGGAAAGAAAATCTTTTAAAGTGTAGTGTAAAGTGTGAAAGAATTTTAGAGGATGGATAGTGTTAGTAGGGAATGGTGTTATACAGGAGAAATTTAAAATCTTTGTTGGAGATGAGCATCTTGCTTGCGCTTGACTTTCAGACAATGAAGGCAGGCTAGCATCAAGCTGATCTGGAAGCAAATAATACCTCCTTCTTTTCAGCTTAAACTAGTTTGTTGCCCGTGCTTTGCAACCTAAAATAAAAACCATATAACCTAAGGTATAGAATGAAAAAAAGGTGGTGTATGAAACTTGAAATTTTGGGAGTTAAAATGCAAAAAAGCAGGGACTAAACCATTGAAAACAAGGGATTGTTTTGTGAAATCAGGGAAAGTCAAGGATAGTAACACAAAAGACCAGAAGCATTTTAGCAAAACTAAGGAACTCAGGGGACCAAAATAGAAAAAGCAGGGCCTACAAGTGAGTTCAAAAAACTATGGGGACTAAAAGTAATAAAACCAAGGATGCATTTATGAAATAAAAATCTTTGGAGTCCAAAACAGAAAAACCTGGCTTCAACGCTCACCACCAGCGTTCACCATGGGATGATTTTATATAATAGAGATTAAAATTGAAAGTTATAGCTGAAAATTTGTTATTTTGTACAAACCAAACACTGTATCACTTTGTAGCCAATTTTTCAAGGTTTTGGGTGGTTTTTCTAAAGCTTTCAAAACCAGTTTTTTTAATAATTTTTTAGGCTTTTCTAGTCTTCTCTCAAGAATATATAATCTTTTCAGATTATAATATACATCTGGATTAAGCTGAAAAGAACAAGATGCGGCAGGCGAATCTTCTTGCTTCTCAATCTCATCCTTATCTCTGGAGAGAGTTTTGTTTTCTTCTTCTTCTGCGTGTGTTCTGCAATCTGAAATTTTCTCAGGTTTCCCTGTCACTGTCAGCTAGTCCTGCTAAATATTCCTTCTGTGGAATTTTCCTCCTGGAAGGTTACTTTACGTTGTTTCCGGATGGTCTCCTCCTCCCAGTTTGCCGCGCTGGTCGCCGCCGCTGCCGTCAGCTCGGCCTTGTAAAATCGCAGTGGCTTTTGGGGGCTATTTCTTCCGGGAGATCCATTCGGGATGTGAAACGAGTGGGACGAACTGTTCTAACAAATCCGGGATGAGAATTCGTTGCTGCTTTTGCTGTGCCTGTGAGCACACCACTTGACTTCTAACAAATTAGTAGGTGGGGGTTTTGTTGGAGATCCAAGTAAATGGGCTGCAGGTCAAAACAAAACAATGGACTTGTACATATTATCTACATACCAGCCGTAATAAGAGAAGCGACATGTATATATTTTCTGACTTTATAGTGGAATTTCTAGGAATCACATATTTTGTGTGGCACGCATCTAATTAACCCAATCAACTAATAGGCTGCAAGTTATTCCAACTCAAACAAGCATATAGGACTGATTTATAAAGCCTGAAAGCATGTAGAATCTGACAGCAAGACTGCAATAATATTAATACATATATTTTTCCAGAATCTGACAGCAAGACTGCAATAATATTAATACATATATTTTTCCTAATTTAAACAAACCAGAGCTGCAAATTCATGTAATCATGTTCATTAATAAGAATTGCAGGAAGCGCAGAGAGTAAATATTATTCAACGTAACAATGTTACTCGGTTTCTAAACAACTTACAGTCAACTTGAAGATTAGGACTACAGTTACAGAAGTGAATCTTAGGAGTGCCAATGAATTATGGCCACCCAATACAGGACCTAATCTTCATAATGTGACAATTATGCAGTAATCACCACAACACGTCTGCTATAGTTTACCACAAGAAGACTCACAGATGCCAAAAACAAGCGAGCAAAACTAAACAGGCCAGCCACGAGCGCGGAGGCGAATGGCCCGGGAGGCCATAGCTCTCAGATTTGCTCGGGCAGTGGACACCGTGTTCCGTGGCGGCTGCCTCTCAGCCTCGCTCTCGAAAGCCGTCATGAACTCCTCCTGTTGCAGCCTGTAGGCCAATGCAGCATCAGATTGGTCTGACTCCACTGAGCGCCTGGTAGTGACCAACTGTGAAGCCCGGACAAAGCCTCTGCTGCTATCTGTGGTTCTTGTGCCACTGGTCTGTGTGATGAACCCCGAACTGATGCTCATACTTCTTCGGTTGCCTCGTGTGATGAAATTCCTGTTGCTGCTGCTTGTGTTGTCCTGTGTGATGAAGCTGCCTCTGGTGTTCCTACTTCTTGGTGAGCTTTGCTTCACATCGTCGTTGCTTGCTGAAGATGATGCAATTGATATCCTCCTTGCCTCAACCTCGCTGGGAAATAAGAGCTGGATGGTGTTCCAGAGTACTGTATTGACAGTGCAAGTTCTCGAATTGCTGTAGTATAACAAAAGTTTAGTTTAAGCCTGCCTATGACGGTTCTCTACCAACTATTACAATTGCAGGACTGCAGAAATGCAGAAACTTGTAGGTTGAGATTTACCTGATCAATTGACGGCATTTAGGACACCGTCTTCCACACTTGGAGGCGGCATGTTTTATGCATTTCATGCAGAAGCTGTTCAGTGAAAGGAGCAACGATGTTATGATGTTTCCGAATTTTGCAGAGTGTTGATGAAAATCAGTATTTGACACTTCTGAATAATTCAGGATTAAAAAGCAATTGTGGGCATAGCAATCACTACAGCTAGAAGAATACAATTGATTAAGATGTCAAATTTCGAAGACTAAAATCATCTCTCCTCCAGGTAAAATGGACACAAGTCCTAGCCTTTAGCCTTCCAAACTTGTGAACCCACAAACAAAATTATTGCAAATAGAGAAAATTACACATCTAGATTGAAAAACAAGCTTTGCCTGCAATAGCTGCCCCAGTAATCAACAAACTGAATCCCCTATGGACACAAACAGCAAAAGGATTCCTAATTCCTGGCAAAACTGGTGAACAGGCTCTTCCAATAGAGACATTGCGCCAAATCCTAATCCAAATGAAATGATCAAAAGTTCATGCCTTGTTTTTTGCTGCAAAATTTCTGAACTAAAATATGTTCCTTCCAAGAAAGTACGGTGCAAAATTACCTGTGACCACAAGGCGTGGTGCTCGGCTCGAAGCAGATCTCCAAACAAATCTGTGCGAAATCACGCAAATCATTTTCCAAGATCATCGCATGCACAATGACGATCAAGCAAACAAATCAATCGACGAAACCCCTTACTGCGCAAGATAGCTCCTCCCGTAGCCTCTCCATACACGGCAGCTCGCCGGTTGCCTCAGCTTTCTCGATCGATCCAGACGCATCCTTCTTCCCCTCAACGGCAACTATCTCCTCCATCTTCTCCTCCTTCAACTCCTTCTTGCCAACTGCCGATCTCCAGATTAATGCCAGATCGACAATGCTCAAACCAATACAGCAAGAAATGCTCAAGGAATTGACCTAACGAAGAAAGCGAGGAGCCAAACACCAACCTGCAGCACCATCCGGCTTCTCTTCGTCGTCGAGCGCAAGAACCACCGGCGGGATCATCCCCGGAGACTGCCTCCGCGACCGCCGTTTTCTGCAGGAGAGCGGCGTTTGGACGGTTCAAGAAACGCACCAAGAGAACAAAAAAATGCGGCGAAGGCAGCGACGGCATCAAGCGCTCTCCCCTCGCGCGACTGGTCGAGCGAGCGCGCGCGCGCGTACCTGCTGTTGGAGCCGGCGCTGGTGCTGCCGCCGGCGGAGGAGGGCCGCCTCTTGCGGCGCGACTCGCGGACCGGGGTGTCCTCGACGACGAGCGACGCGAGGAGGATGGACTCCTCGTCCCACCCGGCCAGCGCGGCCGCCGACCGGAAGCGGGGGCTGAGTAGGTCGGCGCCTCCGTCCTTGGCCGCCACCGCCGGCCGCCGAGGTGCGGTCCTGGGGCTCTCCGCCGCCTCCCTCGCAGCCATCTCTCTCCCCTGTGGATATGGTAGCTGTTGGGCGTGGGGGTGGAAGCGGAGAGAGAAGCAACGGTCGTGAGTTTTGAAATGGATCGGAAGGGTGCGAGGCGACGCAGGCAATGGGCCCCTGGGCCTATTTAGTGTATATATACCTGGCCAAGCGGGCGGCCCAGCTCGTCATGGCCCATTCACGTCCACATTAGGCACGGTATGGCCCATACACGATGGAAACGAATGGAGGACATAGCTGGATTAGACATCTCAATCAGCATCACTCCCCCCTCTTGCATTCTCGCTTTCACCTATAGAATTCCGTGCTCTTCGTGGCTCCAATTAATTCTCTATCTAAGAAAGGCTAGTAGCTTGATAGTAGAATGCTTTGGTTATAGAGTCCATCATCCAGGTTTGAGTCTCCACAGAGACAATGAAAATCCACATCTCATTTGATGGGTGGTTTATGGCTATGGGACCAAATCACCGAATGCTCATAGTGATCCCTAAAAAAATAGATTCTCACTCTCTTTCTCTTCAAAGAGATTCTCTATCCCTAATTTCTTCATACAAAGATTTTCTCTTCTATTCCTATTCTAACTCTAAGGTGGTGGAGGGGAAGTGATGCTGTTAGAGAAGGGAGAGACATGGGAAAGGAATCTTTTATACAAAATGAATGAAGAGAACCGCTTTGAAGAGAAGATTTTCTCTTCTATTCCTATGGTAACTCTATGGTTGTGGAGGGGATAGCGTGCTAAATCTCTTCTATTCCTATGTTAGCTCTATCGTTGTGGAGGGGAAGGGATGTGTTGGAGAAAAGAGAAATGTATATAGAAAATGAATGAAGATAACCGATTTAAAGAGAGCTGTTGGAGACGGTGGTCTCCTCCTTCTACAAGTTTAATTTTTCGAGAAAGGGATAAAGATTCATTAATATAAGAACGACCCTTTTATAGTAAGACCCTTAGCACAACACCGAAATAACACAAACATCCCTAGAGGGCCTTAGTGGAAGACTATAGATGCCTCCAGAAGGGCTCCTACTCCAAACGCCGCCATCGAGGACGAAGCCGCCAAAAACCAGCACCGCCGCCACCTTCGTCTTCTCCTGATTCTACAAGTTTAATTAGTCAGCTCACCTCTTGGCCCATTAGGGCATCTCCACCAATTGCCCCGTTTCAAATTTGCCCTATCCCTATTCACGTGCCACCTTACCAATGAGGCTGTCCCATCCCTATTCATCTTCCCCAATAGCTGCCCCATCACTATCCCTACTCTCTACTTTCACTATTTACTGCCCTATTGTTCTTATTCCACGTCCCATTACTATTTGCTACAGTAATAGAGCATGGACTGGGGTAGCCACCGGTGGAGATGCCTTAGTACCTGAGTTGTGGACTGGGTTGTTTGAGCTTTGTTTGGGTGTGCTGTTAGGGTGACTAAGTTCAGATGCTAAGGGCCAGCAACTTCGAATTCTCCAACTTGGCAAAAAGTAAAAAGGAAAAAACAGCACAATAACTTTTATTCCCAAAAAATCCTAAACAACACAACAATGTATTTTGCTGAAATAACTGACTTTCGATTGCAATTCGCCTTTAAGCAAGGAAAACGGAGGACAGCGATACCATCAATTATCAAGGGCGCATGATATCAATACGGCAAGAGCCCAATTAAGAATGATTAGTGTAAAGACCGCCAAACATACATAGTGGCATGTGCTTTGTTAATTTTTCGATAACTGTTACTATCGACATGTAGATAGGAGACTCCAGAATTAACCCCAAACACAGTTAACATTCATGAGTAAGACCAAAGACTCTCGTTCGGTTGATATACCAAACTTGCCACCTCATGCCACGTTTCGCCACATCTTAAATTTAGCAAGAAAAACTGTACAACAACAGCGAATTGGACTTTGTCGCCAGTATGCTGCACACAAATTGGAACAAACGTTGATTTCCTCAGCAATGGCAAATCGCCCTGCTTTGCAACTAGCTATCCTAGCATCTGACATTGCAATCAAGAGCAGTGGAACCACCAAGTTTCCAATTAACCTGAACACTGTTTTACGCTAACACATTTATTCAAATTTAAAAATGAAAGCATATGCTATTTTCAAACATATAAGTCTACAACGGTATCTCAACATTTTATTGCTACCCACACTGTATGGACCATAAACAATACCGATGCCAAGCTCACTGGGTACATACTTTCTGGACTTATTTTATTTTACGTACACTGCTATGGTTTAGGCGACAGTCGAATAGTAATCTTGCATTACAACTCGAACGGCTATTGGGATACGGACCCAATGGCTGCCTCCATCGTGCCATGCCAAACTACCAAACGCATAGTCATCTTGGATCTTTCTTTTCGCCTTAAAGGTCACCTTGAAAGATTGTGACCTTGTATCCTCACCAAACACTAACATCGCAGGTTCGACCAGCATATCTACGCTGTTAGGTGGCTCGAAAAATGCTTTATAAACTGCATTAGGTTGGCCCACGTTGGTGACTGTCCTTGATACTGTCAGTGATGTCTTGAGATTGGGGATGGCAATTGATGGGATATTCAAGTCATACAAAGACCTTTCAATTGCTGTGCAACTACTATTCTCATTTGATACAACCATGCAGTTGAATAGCTTCTGGTAATCTGAAGGATCGATGTCATATATGAGTCCAGGATCGCTTGCCTTAGTCGGATTAACAAACCCAGCTCCATAATCAAAAGGATCTGCAATCTTGTTTGGGGTTGCATCGGCTAGCAATGGGAGACAGGTATTGTCCGTAACGAATGCTGTATGGAAATTTAGTGTCATTAACAAATTGACAATTGCATGAAGAAGGTGATTTTCTTATTCAATTTAAACAAAGAATCTGGTAGTCTATAATGTACATTAGTGCTACACATACCAGTTGTCATGAGTGCTGATTTGAGAGCAGCAGGTGACCAGTCTGGATGGAGTGACTTGAGCAAGGCCACAATGCCAGATACATGTGGGCAAGCCATGGATGTCCCTGAATCGAACCAGTAGGGCAGGCCTAATTCTTTGAAAATACCAACCTGTGGTGCTGCTGCTAAAATGTTCGCCCCGGGTGCAGCAATATCAGGCTGTTCCAAGTGCAATGAGTGAATATAACATTTCAGATCTTAAGAACATGGAAATATTAAAGACAAAGCTCAACTGTGACGTGTCAATGAAAATAAAATTAAAACAAATACAATGTTCACAATAATAATAATGATTTGGACCAAGCTCTAAACCAAAAGTGGATTTTGTCTGTGTTTGAACAACTGTCTGGTATGAGAATCAATTTGTGTAAATGTGATTTGGTCCCTGTTAGCATTAGTAATTATGGCATTGCTCCATTTGCTCAAAAAAAATTTGATGCAAAAGTAGCAACTTTCCTTTGAACATTTGTTGAGTCCTCTTTCATTTCAGTTATTTGAGAAAAAGAAGACCTTCAACTTGTGGTTGAGGAGGTAATTAAAAGGGTAGCTGGTTGTAGCCTTGCAGGGGCATTTACTTTCATATGGACAAAGATTGATTCTAAGGAGAGCTTCTTTGGCTAGTATTTTCATCTATATTCTCTCTGCCGTTAAACATCCCAAATTGGCCATTAATTTGATTAATACTCACATGACACCTTGTCTTTGGGGTAACCACGATGTTTCATCACAAATATCATTTGTCTATTTGGGGCTTATAATTGTTATGAATATGAGATGTATATTGATCTGTAGGCCAATGGCCTGTATATATAGGGTACATGAGAAGTCTAGATAAGGTAGAGAAAGCCCAGATAAGGCAAGGACTCTAATACTATCCTAATATGATAAAGGACTCTGATAATATCCTAATATATCTCTAACCCCCCTCAAATGCAAGGCGTATGCAATAGCATTGCATTTGAAAGAGAATAGACTAAAAAGAAAAGTACCCCCCTCAAATGCAAGGCATATGCAATAGCATTGCAATTGAACGAAAATACACGGAAAAAATAATTAAAAAATTAAAAAATCCGAAGTTCGGGTCTTGTAAATGTCGTCGTAGTCATCATAGCATGCAGTCACAAACATATGTCAAAATCTATAAAGTGAACTCCTCCCATCCGGTGTCGCAGATTGTAGCCCAAAAGACGGCGGTGTAGAAGAAAACACAGCAGCTCAAATAAAAAGGCAGAACTATAGCCAAGCGAAAGAAAGGACACAAAGATGGATGATGGACATAAATTTGTGGACTCGCACGGCATACACAAATTCAAAGACAAAGGAAAACAGAGGACTTTGGTGGACACAGCGGAAGCAACTAACGACCTAAAGAAACCTAAAGAGAGACTCAGGGACACATGTAGAATTGAAGAGCTAGCAGCTTTGGCACAGCCCCAAACGGCACAGAGAGCCTGCTGACACGATGGCAGCAAAATCCTGAAGAGCAGAACATATCTGGGTGAAGACCAGGCCAAAGGGGGGAGCCAGCTGCGATTATGAGCAGCGTATCGCAGAGAAGAAGACGAGCTGTTTCACAAGGACGAGCAACGATGCACTGCGGCCATGACATGCAAAGCTGGCGAGAGCCGACGACAGGAGCCAGCCTAGAGAGATGGCCGCTGCGCTGCGAGGAACTCCAGATTGGTGTGAATCTAGTGAAGCCAGAGCATGGTATGATGCTGCACAAAAGGATCCGACGCAGAGGAAAGGACGTTGCGAACGAAGCGGGAAGGAGCATAGGTCCACGACGGCAGCAAAATCGGCGACGAGTAGCAAAGACGATGAGTTGCAGCTGTGGAGGATCCGTACAGCGACAACGATGAGCTGCAGCCGTGTCACCCTTGGCAGCGGCATTCACAGGAACAGCGACGGCTCGCGAGATCCAAAAGCTGAGAAGACGAGCAGCGCCGCTGCCTGTGTGGGTGAGGATAAGCTACGCCGACGACCGCGCATTAGAGGTGCTGATCCAGCGCCTGGACGACGAGCGCGACGAGTGGCGGCCAGGCGTGCAGATCCAAAGCAACGAAGACATCAACCGAACCAACGAGGCAGCGGGCATCGACGACGAGCGTCGAGCGCCGGCGACAAGCGGCGGAAGCTGGCGATGCGGCTGACGAGCAGATCCGAGTGGCGGCATCGGAGCAGATCCAAGGACGACAAGCTGCACCCGTGGAAGATCCTTGCGGCAACCAGTAGTGACGACGACGAAGAGCCATGGTGTTGTTGGTGGTGCAGCTGGCGACGAAGAGCCTTGCAGTGGTGATGAACAAGCAGCGGCATATTGAATCGATCTTGTTGGAGAGAAGACGATATAGATGGCTGCCCCCGGAGATGAGATTTCACCTCCGGGGGCAACGACAGGGGCAACGACAGTGGAAGACAGTGGTGACGGCTAGGGTTTCGAGCACCTATGCTCTGATACCATGTTACGAAAGGAGAAGGCCAACGGGGTGACCACCCCCGAGATTAGAGATTGCTTCTCCCGGGGGCGGCGGCAGCAGAAGACGTCGGCGGCTGCTAGGGTTTCGAGAACCGTAGCTCTGACACCATGTTATGAATATGAGATGTATATTGATCTATAGGCCAATGACCTGTATATATAGGGTATATGAGAAGCCTAGATAAGGTAGAGAAAGCCCAGATAAGGGAAGGACTGTAATACTATCCTAATATAATAAAGGACTCTGATAATATCCTAATATATCTCTAACAATAATGATCTTGATTAGAGCTTGTTTAGCTAGTATTTCCATATACCCTCTGAGTAAATTTTATGAAGTGTGCCATTAATCTGATTAACACTCATGTCGCCTTGGAATATTTTGCTTCTCATCTAATTTCACTTACACCATAAGGCTGCCTAGCGTCTCCACACCGGCCGCCACACACTCATCTCCTCACCATGATCAGGCTACAATCTCCGCAACCGCGATCACAACAGGTGTTAAGTCATGTTTTTATCCCTGTAGTAGTGCAGTGGGCCAGTGTGGAAGTTGTCAATTCCCCCACCCAGAATTCAGGTTTAAGATTACTTATGGTTACTGTCTCATAACAAATTGCTTACATGAGATTATAGGCATCACGTTTCTGATCTAACTTGCTTATTTTCTGCTGAAAATGTATTGGTTCATCATCTATCTTTTTTAGTTGTGTGTTATTTCTAAAGTGATTTGGCAGCAGGACATTTCAAATATGCGTGAGATAATTATGAATTTATGATATTGTAGTCAAGTGGTTGTTCTAGTCATTTGTGGTGTATGCGATGTGAAACCAAGGTAATCATCCTTTTTAAGTGGGTGGGGTGAATGTAACTACCTTGCTCAATTAATTAATACACAAGTAGGAAAATGTTTTGAAGTATGTCCATATATCTGGACGCTATTTTTTCTGTGCACTTGAAAAGTTCCAATATCTCCCAAAATTGCCCAAGATTGAAACCATTTGTGAAAATTTTATGCTCTGAATGTTTATCATAACTGTCATTTGAACATACCAGAAGCACATCTGCAAGGGCACGCATATGGAAATGATAGATTTTTTTTGTTATTCATGATTCTTTAAAAAAAATGTGATGGTAATCTCAGGCTCTAAGCTTACATACCTTGAGGAGTGCAGGGTAGATGAAGCTTGGGCCCCTAGATGAGAAAGCTGCTATCTTTGGAGCAGGAAATCCACTTCCAATTGCTGTTTGACCGAGAGAAACCTTTGCTATTGGACTCTGACTGGCGCTGTTGAGAAAACAGAGAACTGCTGAAGGCCAAGTAAAGTAGCAGACACGCATGTATTTTCTTTTTTTTAAAAAAAATATGTAGCAGAATAGAACAGTAAAATAACCCAAGAAAGAAACTTTCCACAAATAGTAATACCCAACATATAGTTTCTAGCACTCAGACCCTAACTTTATATAAGGTGGACTAGGGCTTAGGAAACTGTTTAAGGCAAATAAAAAAACTGCCATAATAGGGTGTTTTGATTAGGGGTATCTCATTGGAAAATTCTATGATCTATTTCAAATTTCAAATCTAAACTAAATCCCAAACCTCCCAATCTGGACTAGATCCTAAAACTTTCAATGAAATACCTCTTGTCTAGACAGGAACTAAAAGTTTTTACTTGTTTTCTGAACACTCCAAAAATTGTTTTGCAATAGTATCACGGTTTTGTTAAGTAAAATCTATTTTTATTTATTTATTTCTGGATATTCAGAACTTACATATAAATGAAAAGAGCCAAACCAAATGTCCACTCCTACCCACAAATGTGTCTTCTATTCCAGAAAGGGTTAACACTTTGCAGGGATTTGCTCCAAAAGGGCATGAGTAAATCAAACTGGGCATGACATGTGGAACTTTTTTCCCTTCAGAGTGCTTAACGTCAATAATAGTGCACCAAGCACGTACTATATATTGATCTGAAGTTGTAGTACCTTCTCATACTAGATCGATCCTACTTTCCATTTGCATACACAGGACATTTTTTCATATTGAATACGTACATACAGTTCATTTGCATTGACCAGTTACATCAGTCCTGTTTTTTGTTGGATGGAGCAAACGATATCAATCAATTTCTTAATCCAAGAGCAGCACTGGAATTAACATTATGAGTTGAATACAAGCTTTCTGATGCTCATCGTTATTTCTTACCCTCACTTTGTCGTGAAAAAAGAATGGTACATATCATGCCGTCTGCTAGTTTATTAGCAAACAACAACATTGCACACATGAAAAATTGAAAACCTTAACCTTATACGCACCTGAAATATCGCACTATCTGGTAAGCAACCTCCAAATCAATAGCAACACATGGGAAGGACAAGGCATCAAACTGCCAAGAAACAAGAAGGTCAGTGATTTGCTGTGTAAAGATAAACCCTTCCCCTCCGATCTTTATCACTGCTCTTGCTAACTTAACCAGCTGTCCTGCACTAAGAAAGGTGTCCAAACTAATGCAAAGGATAATATTCCCCTTTACTTCCGTACTATTGGCAAGAGTCTGCAGGTTACACCTGCAAATGTACATGGAAAATTTAAGCCCAAAAAATCATGTTAACAAAACTTCACCATATATATATGACCTGACGAACAACTAATAACTTCAATTACTGAAGTAAACTAATTGAGAATGTTATGTGCCTATGCCAAATGTAAGTGTATAGCATAATCATACATGCCCTTCAGGTAGAGCTTGAGGTTGTGAAATCGACTTTCCTTTTGCAATGTCGCAAACAAGGACTGTCCCTGTATCACAAAAGAAGAATGATAACTTAAATGCAGTAGACATGGATAGTGAATTGGTCATCTAGAATTAAGCAGCTAGCTGAGAACTGCATGCGAATGTACACAGTGCATACACTGTCCATGATATGGATTGCAATCATGTATATTGGAATATAATTAATAAAAGTAAACCCTCATACTATAGATGGGCACCATGGCCAGTTTATCCTTTTTTATCTAAATGATTTGATTATTGTGAGATATACCATATATGGCAGCTCTGCCATCCCCTAAACCACTGGATAGTTTAGAAAAAAAAATGTTCACCCAATTGCAAAAACCTTCAAATCACATTTCCTCACATCCATGCTTCAAGTTGCTTCAACTTTTCCCTATTTTGACGAATGAGTTACTTTAACTATTCTGAAAATTTGGAGGACTTTTTAAATGAAAATTTATTGTTTAGCCCATCAAGCAAGAATTCCATGATATTTATAATCTTCTGTGGACGCTAGACAAGGAATGTTACAATGCAGGACTCGAAATCAACAGGACCAAAAAAAATCAAAGGTTGCCATCTAAATCTCCGAGGATATAAAAATCGAAGGTTGTCATCCAAACAGTGTGTTTTATTTACACAAGGCCAAATAAAAGCAAAGGTAGCATTTTGGGATCAGAAACCAGATGCTAGCTTAATATAGGAAGCAAACTAGAGCAAAGGGCAGAGAGGCCGAGACCAACCATTTGATAGCCTAACCTGTAAAGGCACCTGATGTGCTCTAGTGGTGACCAGACCTCAAATTTAACTACTCATGTTTCAAGGGCCGTTGCGGATCATTTTCAGGTTTAATTAGAGGCTCTATAATATGTGTATGTCGCCTCCAAGGAGATTATGTTTTCATGTTATCAAGTACTCACCTTGTTTCAAAATGAAAGCCATATGGCTCTTCTAAATCTATTTCAAAATATAATGCATGCTTTTGAATTTATTGATTTTTTTTTCTTGTCTCCCCTATTTATCACACATTTCTTGCTTCTGCATTTGTAATCAACACTTATAAAATATTCCGCCACATTTTCAATGTATTTATAGCTTGGGTAGTATAGTCATTTTCATAACTTTCTCTTGTTTTTGCAATCTTATTAGGCCCTGTGTCTAGCCAAAAAATCCGCAAAATACACTTTTGACCAATTGTGTATGCTCATTAGGTAAGACTTGTACAAGGTAGAAACGTACCACAAGCGTCTCTCCATCTCCAAGAGTGATAGCGGTCGGGAAGAGCCGGTCCACTGTTGAAGCTGCAACAGTTAGCAGCCATGGGGCCACGTTACCCACCGTCTGGGCGTACGGCCCAAAGTTCCCACCAGCGTACACCACCGGAATGCCCTTCACCACTGCATGGAATGCAGGAAGGTGCCCGATCCGACTCAATATGGAGAGCGACAAAACGTCGACTCCATCGTGGATGGCGTCATCTATTGCCTTCATAACCGCCGCCTCACTGCATATACCTTCGGCCGGCGGTGCGGCGTTGCTCCAGCAGGCCTTGTACACAGCAATGCGGGCTCTCGGAGCGCCGCCGCGCGCGACGCCGGGCGCCAGACCGTGGAAGCTGACGTTGTGGATGACGTTGCCTGCTGCTATCGAGGCCACGTGGGTGCCATGGCCATTCAAGTCTCTGGCAGACAAGAACTCACCCACAAGCTGGGATTTGTTGACGACGTCGGCGTACCACCGCACACCGATGATCTTCCTGTTGCAGCTCTTGGAGGTGAAGGACTTTCCTGCTTGGCAAATCCCCTTCCATTTTGCAGGTGGGGGGCCGTAGCCTTCATCATCAAAGCTTGGTGATTCTGGCCAGATGCCTGGAGAGCAAAAAAAAATTTAATGTCAAATTATACAATGCACAACGTACCTAATGCCATCAGATGTAGATGCTAGTAAGTGCCAGGTAGAGAGTCAGCACACTGGCAGATGTGAGATAGCCATTCCTAATCCTACCTGTTCTTCTCTGAAGAAGATTTTTTTTTCTTCACAGAAGACAAGGATGGTTTATACTGCGGAGATCATCTGATCAAAAAGGTATAAATACTCCATAATGCGTTATGGCACAACAAAATCAAACTTGCCTTGACTTATCACTGAGAATACTATCCCAGTCTGTCACAATACTACAACGTTTCCCTCTTCCTTTCTCCTTTCCTGGAGCTAGCAAGCCGCCGGTAAGCTCGGTGACTGGTGACATAAGAGTCATATTCTTCTAAATGTACAAAAAAAGCGCTCATCTGCCCCTTTTAATCCCAAAAAATCCCTTAATATGTGCTAATCTAGTCAAAATCAAGCTAACATCGCTGAGCCGGATCAAGAAACATAAGAACAGGTGAGATGAGCCGAGGGTAGGCCGAAAAAGATTACCCTTGGCTGGCGTCTGACGAGGTGAGAAGAAGGCGGACCGGCTCCTCGGACCACCAGGGAAAGGTCGGCAGCGGCCGGCGGTGGAGACGACTGGATCACTGGTAGTACCGTACGCGAGTGGAGTGGGTGTGGGGGAGAAAGGGGAAGCAGATCCCCTCCGAGTGCATCGAAGATTCCAAGGTAGATAAACAAGTAAAGTACAATGGTGTCAAAAAAAAAGTACAATTTACCACTTAAAATTATACATTCAGCATTTAAAATTACTTTTTTCGGTCTTTTACATTTGTCTCCGTTTGCACGTAAACCTCAAAACAGTCAAATCTTTCGTTAATCATTGAGATAGTTCCAGGTGTGCGTAGCGTCCACGTGTAGGTAGAGGTGGATTTGAGCTGATCTTGGGCAAGCTGAAAGTGTCCAAGCTCGAACTCGACATAGAGCTCGAACTCGAGATTGATAAAAGCTCGGTTAAGCTCAAGATCGGCTCGGTTTGGTGTGAAAAAACACCAAATCCTCGTTTTTCATGATTTTCCATGGACAAAAAATATTATAGTACGGCCGCTGAGGGCCTTAGGCTTGGAATGGGCTACGGCCCGCAGGAGAGCGGGGCTAGCCGACTTGGAGCCGCGGGGGAAGCCGGGAAGGGCCGCAGGTGGGCCTATGCCCTATTGGGCAGCCTGGGTCCTTGGGTTGTTTGGTGGAATGGTGGGCAGGGCATTCGAATATTTGAGCTAAAACCTAGGATGTGTTTAGTTGTCCGTATGCACCGCGCCTTGCATCTTCGCGTGCAACTTACCAGGTGTTTGGTTGCCGAACTTCACTCCGAGCCTGGCTCCGGAGATGCATCTGAGACGCGAGCCAGCGAAAGCAGCGCCCGGCCGCTTCTCATGAGCTGCTCGCGATCTGCGCCAGCGTTGGCACGCCGCCATGCAACACAGACTAGGAACGACTAGTACGAGCTCGCCACGCGGCCATGCAACACATACCAGGAACAACTAGTACTAGAAAAGTGTCGTAACTTTTCAAACTTTTAATTTTTTTTAAAATTCAAACGACATCCAAATTCAATGAAACAAAAATAAATAGAACCGTAGATTCAAATACAACGTATTAAAAAAATTTCAGATTTTTTTGAATTTTTATTTTTGTTTTCAAATTTATTGATTTTCTAGTATTTCTTTTCCATCTATTTTTCTTTTCATTTTTGCCAATATCTTTTGATTAGTATCTCCGATCATCAAACCGATTTTATCTTTGCATTCCTGACATTTTTTCGAACAAAACTAGACCACACTTACCATATAAATTTCAAATGATTAAAATTTTTTTAAAAAAAAATTCAAAATTTTGATTTTTGATTTTCTTTTTTGAATTTATTGATTTTCCAGTATTTGTTTTTTGCATTTATTTTTGTTTTGAATTTATTGATTTTCTAGTATTTGTTTTTTTAATTTGTCCATCCCTATATTGAATTTGTCCATCCAATTTCCTTCTAATGCAGCCAACCAAACAACATCTCTACACAACCTGTCCAACCTCATACAACCAACCAAATAACATCTCTTTGCATCCACTCAGCCTGGCTCCACTCAGCCTGGCTCAATTCATGCAGCCTGACTGAGCTCATATAGTCATACGGCAACCAAACACACCCCTAGTGACTCGGAATTGGATGGAGATTGGCTCGAAGAGAACCAAGCTTGGGACCCGGTTCGAGATCGACACAATTGCGGTTCAAGCTCGATCCGAGTTCAAGTGGCTTATCAAGATTGAGCCGATCTTGAGTGAGTGAACCGAGCTCGGTTCGGCTCGAGCTTAGATCAAAAAAGGTTCAAGCTCAAGGATAGCCTCGAACTCAAGATCGAGCAGAGCTCGACGGTGGTGGTCAGATAGCGAACAAGGGGGCCGCCGACCAGGGAGACGGTTTGAGGTGGTGGTCGTGGAGACACTCTAGGGTATGGGACGGTGTGAAGGAGGGCAGAGAGGTGCTCAGGGGCAGTGCCGTCGTGGAGGAGGTGGCCAGTGAGGCACTAGGGGTTGCTCCATCATGGAGGAGGATGCAGCTTGCACGATCTCACGGGTAACGATGACGCGACCACACAAGAGATTACTATGTGACGGGAGAGAGTGAGAGAGAAGAGGGATGGCACCTGGTGGGGGGAAGGTAGACAGCAGGGCATGGAGGTGCTAGGGGAGGGAAAGAGGCAGCGATCATTGGGTTGCTCATGGGATTGGGGGATTGAACACCTGTGGAGAATATAGGGTTGTGCTTGTGTGGGGTGCCTGGGCATCGGGGTGAGCATGTGAGGTGAACTTTGATGGTAAGGGGAAGTGGGTTTGACGGCCCCTAAAAGGCCTAACAAGGAGGACAACCAAGATAGATGAACTGGATGAGTAGGCGGTAGCTGAATGTGCTCACCTTGATAGGCTTGTTGAGTAGCTCGAGCTCAACTCAAACCAGACTCGAGCTTAGGCTCAGGCTTGAACTCGACTTGTTTTTCCTTCGAGCTGATCCGATCTTGATTCGATCGTGACTAGCTCGTCGAGCTCGATCTTTTGGTCCAACCACGTGTGCGACACCTCATCATTTTCTTCCTGTCTTTCTGGAAATCTCTTCCACGCTCTCAACCTCTTAAAAAACATAGCTGACGAGCCCTGTTCTATCCCTCCATCAGGTTCCCCTCTAGATCAGACCTCCTCCGCTTCTAAACGAATTTCATCCGTCCAATATACAAATTAAAGACCCAAATCAATTGCTACATTGGAACACTACGATACCTATGGGCTATGCAGGCAGATCCTGAGTCTTACTTTTATTAAAGTGAATGCATGTACGTAGCTAAAGTAGCACCGCTTCTAGACGCAATTGAGCCATCGAAAAGAAGGATGGACGGCATGCATACGCAGTAAAACAATGACCTAGAGTGATTTTGCTGCGGTACATAGCCATGCTATGCTGCAATTCGGCTGTAGGGCGTTTTCACGGTTGGAAGTATAAGTTAACTTTGAGCACCTTTTTCCCTATCAACTTAGGTTTTTGATGAACTGATCTATACATGTAATTTAATATCGTATAAGGACCAGAGATCTTGTGTTTAAGTCCTGACCAACACAATTAATTTAAATAAAAAGAATTATCATCTGCTTTTATTTCACGTCCGAGCTTTCACATAAACTACATAAGAGGGAGTGTTGAAAGCATAGGTGAGTTGTGGCCATCTTTTCCATCAGTTTAGACTCTTAGGTAAACCCATCCATGCAATTTCGTTTTTCTCTGTCTTTGAACAGTTGGGAAGGACGCGCATCCAATACGTATACGTTTCTACTATGTCAACATGTATTACTACGGTAGAGATGCCGTGCTATTGTGCCTTTAGACCGTAAAATTTAGCATTAAATTTTCTTTCAAAGGAATGTATGTGAAGTCAAACAATGCTAATTTAGGTGCAGGATACCCGCGGGCGGCGGGCACGTATCGGTGGTCATTTAAGCCGGTCGTACTCAAAGGACCAAACAGTTACGTCATCAAATTCGGAAATACTTGACCAGATTTGAAGTTGGATCTACGGTCATCAGTGACGTACATGGACTAGCCACGAGGCATTATCTCTAATAAAAGCTAAACTTAATTGAAAAGCTCAGCTTTTAATTAAGATCATGTTCAGCTCACCAGACTAAGAGCATGTTCTGAGCGGCTTAAACTTAATTGAAAAACTAAACAATTTAACTTTTTCATCATGAAAGTCACCTACTCTGTGCATAGACCCCTAACATTAAGGAGGTGTTCTTTTGGCCTTACGAGATCTGACTTATCTGTCTTATCTCCAACTTCGAGAATTTCTCGAGGTGGTCTCGAGAGTCGGATGGCCATGAAATTTAGGATTTAGGGAGCTTTTAGACTCGCCTACGAGATAAAAATAAAACGGATTCAAAAGGTAATAAAAAAAGTCAGATAAGTCAATATTAGTCAGATAAGTCACGAGTTCTAAATCCTAAATTTCATGGCCATCCGACTCTCGAGGCCACCTCAGGAAATTCTCGAAGTTGGAGATAAGACAGATAAGTTAGATTAGATAAGCTCAAAAGAACAGGACCTAAGCGTTTTATCCCCTCTGGTTCCTTGATTTATTGCATAAAACCCATGCAAAGCATGGGCATATGACTAAGTCTTGCTTAGAGTTGTCATTGGAAAAGACCACTACAAGTGTTTTGATTTGTTAATACCTGCGGAAATCTTTTAGCATCTAATTATTCATCCCTTCTACCATTCCCTAAGGTGGTCCGTTGGACCCAACTCTAGCCCCTAGGTTCTCATTCAAAGTTGCGTCGAGCAGATCGATTTTTGGGGCAAAGCAAATCAGAATCTAGAGCGGCTTCTAGTATAAAGCGTGGAGCGGATGGAATCCAACCAGGATTCTCTGCCGTAGCCGCCGGCCACTGCCATGTGGGTCCGAGCCCATGTGGCAGTGGTCGTAACTACACGTACAATTACAGCAGAGGATTTGGGCCATGAAAAGATGATTCTCGATGGGAACCAAGCTAGAAAAGTGCCTCTAAGCTCTGCAGAATTTGATTTCAGCAGACACATCACCTGATTCGAAAAAAAAAGATCCCCGACATCATTTGGCACATGGGAATTACTTCTCCTAGCATATTGCGATCCCATCTAACCTCAAGCCCCAAATAACATTCAAAAAGCTCTCAAAAAGAAAAAAAAAAAAAAAAGAGCAGTAGCATTCGTGACATTTTCTTGAGCTCCTAAGAAGAACAAGCTTGTAAAAAAAGAAGTTCATTAACCTGAGTCAATAACGCCGATGATGATGCCATCTCCCATGTTGGCACTTGCCAAGATTCCGTTTGGCTGGTCGTAGGGCAGCCCCATGAAGTCCCAGCTACGCGTAGTATGTGTAGCGTGTAATTCGTTCATCTTCACACTCAGAACACCCGGTAGCCCTGTATATGAGAAGAAATTTCGTCATTATTTTTTTCCTCGCTTTTGAAACCTGTACCGTAAAGATTAGTACGTGTAGTTACTAGTTACCTCTTATTCTTGTCGCCTGTGATTCTGTGAGCATTGCAGAAAAGCCGGAGAATCCATGCTTGTAGCTATAGACCATTGCCTCAGAAGCCATTTCCTTACTTTGAAACAGAAACAAAACAGAAGTACTTGCTTCGTTTAATTAATATAGAATAAGTGCAATACTGTTAGAAATATATATATTTGTTGACAATCATATATCTTGAAACAGAGATTTTACCATCCTTGGAGGGATATGAAGAGGTACTAGCTCAGGGATAGATTGAGTATTTATTTAGAAAAACACCTCTCTTCTTCCTTCTCCTCAAAGCCCTAGCCGCCACCAGCATTGCCGCAGTCATGGGCCGGTGCGGGGGAGAGACGGGCGGCGGTAGCGTGCGCCGGCGGCTAGCAGTGTGGGGTAGCGTGAGGTGAGAGAGAGGAGAGAAGAGAGGAAGAAGAAGAAGATAGAGAAATCTCATATTTGCCTCTAGTAGTGGTGGTACCTTAAGGTAAAAAAAGTAGAAAGAGATACCAAGAGGTATCGTCTTACCATATCCATTTGATCTAATATAATCAACGGTTCTGATGAGAGATACCAAGGTTAGTAAAATACCTAACGTTGAAATAACCCAAAATCCGAAAAGAAAGAAAGAAGATGAGTGCTCGAAATGTCATTACCTCCCAAGAACCGAGGCTAGCATGCTGTGGTGTGAGGCGGTGACATGATCAGCGTCCTCATGCTGCCTCTCCCCCAGGTACACGATGTACAGCTACAAGTGATCGATGCATTCGTGGCGTCGACAACCATTTCAGTCTTTCGTTCAGACACTTGAACTACAGGCCTTCAAGTTCATGGCCTGAAAAAAATAGTTGCGACAAAAAACAGCGGCGAGTTCTTCTCACCTTCTTCGCCTCCTCTGCTGCTTCAGACGAAGCGAGACCGAGGCCGTGCAGAGCCAAGAGCGCGGCGAAGATGAAGATGAAGATGAGAGCACGCCTGAAGAAACCCATGCTAGCTTTCTCTGTTGCTAGCACTGTTCTGGTGAAGATTGCGATTGCACCGTGGGCAGGACAGAGACGCCTTTTTATACCTGATCATCATATCATGTCTTGTACGCTTGTATACACTATATATCAGGTGTACATTGTTGAACATATCATGAAGAATCGTTGACATATATGCATCATGCATGGCTGTCACCTATTGGCTGGAGGACGAGAGACAAAATTTCGGATCAGTTTCTGCAATATTTCCAGGTCGACTTGTTGAATTGGTTGAACGTTGCGATCTGTTCCGGCCCACGTGATCGTGAAAGACTCTTTGTTGTGTGGTGGATTGGTCGGCAAAGGCTTCCACATGGACATGGTGTGGTGGCAACCATTTGCCTGAATATCTGATGCATGCTTCGTGTTCCTTGGTGGGTACTGCAACCTGGTTGCACACGTTTTGTTCTACCTGCCACAGGTGGTATACTTGTCAAAATGGAAAGAGTTTATTACTATGGGAACGGTAGTATAGAGAGAGGGGGGATCATACTAGATGCCTTATCATAGACTGCTACTAGAGTTTGGTTACAGTTTGTCTGTATCTGTAGCAAAATTAGCACAGACAATTTTGACCCTTGATGTGAATAAATGGATTTCAATAAACATATGCTACTACTTTGCTAAATATATTGTGATAACTAGGAGAAGTGCAAAAACGGATGATATATATATATATATATATATCCCTTGCTTTGGTACGTGATTGATCATTTATTGCAAAAAAAAAACATCCGCTTGCTTTGGTACGTGATTGAGTCAACTACGGTGCTTGCTTTGGTACGTGATTGATCAGCCGTTAATTACCAATTATGCGCTTGCCTTGATACGTGTATCGTGTATGAATCAAAAAAGCCGAAGTGATAATATGCCAGCATTAATTACTATTGATCTCGTGTATCAATGTGATTGCGTGCCAACTAATGTGATATGTTGCTATGCCATTCATAGCATGTTAGAAAACTGAATGGACAAGGTAAAGAGTCCAAATGCTCAACGTGATTGCGTGATTGCGTCGCCAAGTGATTCCAACGTCAGTTTGCTCTGATCAAGGCCTCTTGAACATAGTTGGATCTCAACAACCAATACGGAGGATTTTGTGGGTATGTTGGTCAGTGTATGGTTTTTTTAATTTTGATTTGTACTGGCTGTTCTTCGATGCATTTTTCCAGCTTATGTGTATGCTACTAATCATCTACTAGTTGGAGCTCTTAAGGTTTTTCAATACTGACAGGCATTATTATTTTGATGGAAGGTATATACCCAGGACTCATTGAAATTGAACACTCACAAAATATGAAGTGACTGCGCACAAAAATCCTTATTTAATGTAATAACATTGGTTCTGATGTAAAACATCACACGCAGTGACTGCGTACAAAATATAAAATTTAGGTGCTGAATAAAAGCATTATTACATAAAGATGTCTAATAGCTTCAATCGATTTCTATTATGTCTGCTTCTGACTTCTGCCTAAGTATCGCCTCAATGGCCTGAGGTGGCTTAGCAACATTTGGTTTTATGTGGAGTATATCAAAGACCATCTCCTTTTGGAATTCAAGTATATCCTCCTGCAAAACAAGCAATGAATGTTACTGTAAGATTATGAGTCATTGTTCAAAAGAAAATATGTATGAAAAATATAATCACATACTTCTTGTAGAGTCTGGTTGCAGGTTTCACCATTCCAGTTTTTCATACAATGAAGCATGTGAAAACGGTTCGACATCTACACAAGTAGTGGTCAACAATCATGATGAGAAATTTTGTTACAATAACATATTGACGATTGTTCTTACTTTTCCAATAGATAAGTTAAATGAACTTACTTTATTGCAGGAGTATACCCATTTGGAATGTAGCAGCTCCACTTAGAAATGTCTGCTGACCATTTAGGAAAAAACAATGACATGCACTGTTGCATGGCTTTTACTATTATCGGCAGAACACTAGAGTGATAACTAATAGTAGAAGGATCTCCTCCTTCTGTGACATTCAAAGGATCAAGAATTTGAACTACATGCTTCTTGAAATGAAAGGCATAGCAATAGGATCTTGGTAGATTAAATACTGGAACAAATACCTGCATCATATTTGGGATAGGTTTATGTCAGTACAAAATAAAACTACCGACGCAATCAGTAAATATACATTATTGGTAATCATTTCTTGTTCTAACAGCTTGATTTGCACAGTCAACACGAGATAAAAGCCATAAGCTAAACTCTCTATAATTGGTAATATTTGGCACTTTCAGTAGTCCACCAAAACCCATTTGTTGAACCAAACTTTCTTTCTCTTCAGAAAGCATATTAGACACTGACCATATTGCCAACGGAATGCAACGCGATGTCGGAGGAACAAATTTCCCATCTTCCACCATGCTGCCGCGTGGTAAAATGAAATCATCATCATCTGAGTCGAATAGAAAATGAGATTGACGAGCAGCTCTCCGGTCCAGTGGTGTACGAGGACGACGACTAGCCGCTCTTGGTAATCTTGGCATTTCGAAAACCTACAGCATATAGAAAACAAAAATGAAATAGCAGCTACAAACAAATGATGATATGCAGGTCACGAACAAAAAGAATATTGACAAGGTAGTAAACCTCTCGATCTGCTGATCAGATAGAATGCACTTCGCCTGAATGAGTGACGATGTCAATCAGGAAGATGACTCTTCCCTTGCTGCCCAGCCTCTCACAAATGGGATCGATATGAGAAAAAAGAAGGCCCAATGTTAATAAATGGTAGAGCGATCTCAGGTAAAAGATAAGAAAAGTCAGATAGCCTTCCTGGTTAGGCAGATTTTCAAATCCTAAATGCAACGCATAGCTTTAATTAAGGAATAAAAAAAGGAAACAACACTTACTCTCGTTTTGATTGAGAACGGGGACCGGAGATGAGGCTGGGCTCGGAGGTCGCCGGAGTACATTCCATCGTCGGGCTCGCCGTCGAGCCAGAGATGCTTCAGTCGGGCTCGGAGGTCGCCGGAGTACCTCGTCACTCCATACCCGGTCCGGTGACGGGCGGCCCATCGGAGCCTCGGAGGGCGTGGCCGGGCGGCACAGTGGGGACAAAGACGGCCGCTCGTGGCAGCGTAGTGGAGACCGGCGTGGGGCTCCAGATCCTGGTCGGCGAGGAGCGGCTCCTCGGAGGACATGGCCGGCGGCGCTTCATACCCGGTCCGGCGACGGGCGTCCCATCGGAGGGCGTGGCCGGGCGGCGCAGTGGGGACAAGGTCGGCAGCTCGTGGCAGCGTAGTGGAGACCGGCGTGGGGCTCCAGATCCTGGCCAGCGAGGAGCGGCCCCTCGGAGGACATGGCCGGCGACGAGCAGCCCCTCGGAGGATGTGGCCGGCGCCGCGGTGGGGGCAAAGTCGGGGACTCGGGGCAACGCCGGTGGAAGCAGCGCCGAATGATGAGGTAGAGTTGGGGGTCGGGGAAATGGTCAGCGCTTTGGGGATCCATAAATTGGGGATTAATTAAAACCGCGCAGTGATTTGCTTAACGGGTATAATCCTCAAAAGACCCAATAATGTATGGATATGATCATAACAAATCAACGGTGGATGAGAATGGAGCCTAGACTCCATGGAGCCTTATGTATTATTCCTATATATATATATAGCATGGCTAGTGTACTCTCCAGAGTACGGATTCCTCCATACTCTCGACGGGTTTATGAAATTCGAGATATTTAACGACCGATCAGAACCGTTGATCTTGTTTATCTCATTGAAATGTAGCTACCGACCAAGTTTCGTATTTTTTTGAATTTGTTTACTATTTGTTTCGTATTTTCTAAAATCAGTTTTTTTGACGCTCCACATCTAATTAGGAGGCTGATTTTTAATGAGATGAACAAGATCAACGGTTTGGATCGGTCAGTAAAAATCTCAAATTTTGTAAACCCATCAAGAGTACGGAGAAATCCGTACTCTGGAGAGTACACTAGCCATCCTATATATATATATATATAATATATATATATACCATTCATATACGTCGTTCTCCTTGCTTGATACACTTTCAGGTTATCAAAATCCGAGGACGGCTTTTCTTGAAGAAGAGAAGGATGATATGGGCAATGCTAACGCCTAAAGATGCATTGGTTCAACTTCGAGCTTCCATGTACGTGATGTTGAAGAATTCATGTTTTATACCATAGAACATGGAATGCTCAGCGAGAAGATACAAAGCACGAACATCAAAACGGAACAAGGCGAACTGGCTAACACTTCAAGATAACACACATGACAATGTGGTGCGTACTGTAGCTACAGTATGGACGTACTACGGTGCATAGGACGAAGCAAGGCAAACAAGGGAAGTCAAAAGATAACACACATGACAATGTGGTGCGTACTGTAGCTACAGTATGGATGTGCTACGGTGCATAGGACGAAGCAAGGCAAACAAGGGAAGTCAAAAGAAGGAAAGATGTGATTTCGACAATTAGGAAAGCAAGCAATTTTGATTTAGCAATTAATAGTTTGTTTCCATATTTTAAGATTGCTTTCTAATTAGTGTGAGTATTTTGTTGGGAATTTTTTTGGTTAGTTACTGTTCACGTGAGCAGTTTTTGACAATTTCTCCTATATATATAAGTCTCCCCATTGTAACAGCAGACCACGAATTTTAGGTTGAATCTAGCGTTACACGCTTATTCTTCTTCATTGTTTGGTGCTGCCATATTCGAGAATTGAGATATCGATAAACTCCACTTGTGGTCTTGTGAAGTACATCGCGTGTGATTAGGCGAACTAAAGAGTTGCAAGTTCATGCACTGGCATCGGGGGATTAGCCACGATTCGTCAAGTTCTATCACGAACTACCCTTGATCCTACGTCAAGAAGATCGGGCATTCCCCTCCGTATCAACCCTCCTGTGGTCACCTGCTCGCCGTCTTGCTGTCCCTAACTTGATAAACCACCCAACCCAACCCACTAGTCCTGCAACAGCTCACCTGGCCTATTAAACCCACCCAAACCGAAATGTGTCCCAGTTTTGTAGATGTGACCCACCAACCCAACTAACCCATGTCGTCTGTCAACCCACGAAGACCTACCCATGAATAGCTCTATGAATAAATATAGTATGATATTATAATTTAGGAGTTTGATATTGTTAGTGTCCCTTAGATGTTTATTTTTTAGCCCTCTTTTCGGAATTTTTTTGGCTCTGCCGCTGTGCAAACTAGGACGGCGGCGGCGGCAAACCTTTGCATGAACAGGGGAGAGGGTGAGACCTGGACGGCAAACCAACGTTCATTGCCATCGAAGGGGGAAAAAACATATTGGTACTGTACATATTCGGTGTCCATATTCTGTCTCAGAACGGGCAACCACGTCACGGTATTACATACATGTATAATGTGAAAATGAAAATTTCGCAAGTCCCTTTTACGCACTGTACATCAAGCTTGCTTTTTTAATGAAAAAGAAATGGAAAACATGTATTAGCGATTCACCATTTACACGTAACCTGGAACGATGCTGTACACGGATCAGTCCCTACACACAGATATCCACATACGACAATCCCTGCAATCGAGAAAACATGGATATTAATTACACTATGTCAGGTGAGAATTACAAAGGTTATTGACCAACTTCACATGCAACATGCGGAGTGACAAAATTAAAAGAGCAATATGTTTTTAGCTCTTTTACGGTACACAGCGACAATTATATTAGAGTAATAGTAATAGTATAAATTATATCTAGCTGTTCATTGTCCTTAAAAAATATACTACTATTGTAGAATAAATATTGTCCTAGTAGTATAAAAAATCAAAATAAATCTAAAATGTTAGATCAAGAAAAATAAACAGCTCGTATATATTTTAGTGCACTATAAAATCTCTTTTTTATACCATCCTCGAGAAGGTGCTAGATACTTGGTATTACGAGCTTGGGTGTTTCTTTTAGTCTTATTTTACGTCGATATACGACAATAATAGCAGAATAGGCGAATCTTGTAACTGACACCCGAACCTACGTATGTTTATATATTTTTTGATGCTCTGTGTATCAAATAATTCATTTATCAACTACTGCCAATGTGCCATTACATCAAAATAAATAATAGAAAGAAGATTCCACGCTAACGTCGGTTGAATTCAAAGCTGGTGACCACAAAGTTATCGGTGACATATAATTGACGACAAGCTCATGTGAAGACTTTGTTGCACTGGTTGTTAAACAAGTGGCCACACGTTCCAACAAATGTTAGAGTTTTCTAATTATTTATGCAGATTCAATAGCATCCATGCGGTTTATATATAGAGAATTCAGCGGCGTTCATTGCTTTAAGTTTACCATAATAACAGAAATTAGTAGCAATAGAGCAAAAAGATTTTTTGTGATGATTACATGATGTGATGCCTAGATCTACCATGGAGAGGTACTAGATAATAAAATTTTTAGCTAAATTGCATGCCCTGTCTTCAATTTTTCATGCCATGACTAATTTTGGTAAAAAAAACCGAAAACCGAATTAACTGAACCGAATTAATTCGGTTAATTAGGTTCTGTTCATAATTTTTCAAAGGAAAATTTGGTTTTTAATTTGTCAAAACCGAATTTTTGAAAACCCGAATAAATTAAACCGAATTAATCGAACAAACCGAATGCCCACCCCTACGTATTCCTTGTGCTACCAAGAAAGTTTCTCGCTAAGAAATGTGTCGCTAATGCGTGAGTGTAGGACCTGCTTGTTATACTTATATAGGAAGACGGTTTTCCACAAACTTGTAGATATTATAGAATCTCAAATTTTTAGGTAAATCTTAGGGGAAAAAAAAATGAGTTTGTAGCTATTTGGGATTCTATGTACATGTGGCCTTGCGACCTTGTAGAAAAGGATTTCGTAGAAATTTGGTTTTGAAATTTAGACGTCACATTCATGGAACTAAATATTTACAAAATCAGCAGATTTGTTGATGATGTTTTTGCGTGCAAGAAGCTAATTAAGTTGCTGGTGAACACATGTACACAGGTGTCTATATAAAAAACACACATGTAAGCCAAATTAATTCCGAGTGATGCCCAAACATAAAAATTAGATTACGTATTGCTTTGAATAAACTTAAATTCGACTACGATGGGATTTGGCATCCAATCAAACGAATTAAATTTAATTCTAGAAAGCCAAATAGGGTGTCAGTTTTCTAGTTGTAGGCATCCAGCTTAACAAGTCCTGATACTCCTGAGCTCTGATAAAATAATACAATCCTCCCATTATGACCAGCAAACTCGCCAATGTTTAGAGACATACGAACACAGGCACTGATCAAATTGGACAACTAGAATCAAATTGAAGAACGTAAACGAAGGCACAAAAAAAGAAATTGGTCGAAGGAGGAAAGAACCGATTAACTAATGCGCGCACCTTTAGTTACCTCGAATAACCAAACCATCAGTCGGTGGCCGACCGGAGGAGGCGCGCGACCTCGTCGGCGGCGAGGACGCAGGTGGCGATCCAGCCGTCGAGCAGCACCCACACGTTGCCCGCTATGCACACCGCCATCTCCCACGGCATCGCCATTGGCGCCACCAGCACAAACCTTCTCAGCTCCGGATAGCTCACAAATTAATCACAACTACACTACACCTGTACGCACATGCAAGCTCTCAAGCTCTGGGTTATTGGCAACGGAGGGAGAAGAGGAGGAGGTGGATGCAGAGAGACAGGGAGACAGATGGCTCACGATGAACGATCTGGCAGCAATGAAGAGGAGGTACCAGCTCGATCGAAGCGACGACCCTTGGCTGAATGATTGTTTGTGCCAGTTTGGTAGACAGGACGGGATAAAAGTATCTTCTCGATTTGGTCGTATTTCACATCGGCACCGGCAGGCCGGGACACGTCGGCGGAGGATGAACCTGATCACGCCAATGGGACGGCAAACGCTCACATGCCGGTCCAATTTGGGATCGAATCTACGGAAGATAGGATTAACAGTTTGTTAACCGTTGACATTCTGAGCTACTAGCTAGCTACCAACCCGTTCCTTTTTACGAGCGGCAGTCCCAAGAGTTTGCTCGGTTTGTGTTGTTGGGTGCACACCAACCATCCGTAAGTGATGGACGGACGCGTATCATTTGACTTTGCAGAGACATAGTGATTTGTGTCTAAAACGTCAGAGAACTGCAGCATCGATACTGCACCAAACAGCAAGACCAAACAATACCTTTTCTACTGTACAACATACTGTAGATTACTGTAACTACAGTAGTACGTGAGGTGAGCAGCAGAGACACGGCAGAGAAGTGCAAAGTCAGAGAATATAAATCCGTGATCGACACTAGAACAATGCACGGTTCAAATCTCTTGATTCGTAGTGAACTTTAAGAAAAGTTTCAACCAACGATTATGTAGTGAAATAAGCAATTAGATGTTTTTAACTTGACACTGATTTTTTATAGGAAACCTTCTCTAACCGAAAGGAGTAAAATCTACGGGACCGATATGGTCCACTGACCACTATTCAATCTTCCATTATGAATGATAGTACAAGTCTTCTCTAGAACATACAGAGATACATCACAACAGTAACAACATCAACCAGATAGAACAACAACAATAATAATAAGACTTATCCAAGATTCGACAGGAAGTAATATTTTCAACTTGAAATAAAGTGACTCCAATTTGTCCCATTTGAAATTTAGCGTACACCGAGCAAACCACATATCGAAATGCCCTCAACTTTGGCAAGAACGAAGATCAACAAGTCCTCGGCAAACTGACCACAAATCAGCCCTGTCAAAAACAAGTGTATAATGTTCTAAAAAAACAAGTGTAGACTGAACTGGACAAAAATGGCGCTAACCCAACCACGATTACCCCTCCGATCAAAGATTTGATGAAGATTATCCAAGAGAAACCAATCTGTACAGCAAGTCTCTTCTTCTCTTCTCTTTTGCCTCGCTAATGGTTGATGCCACTTCTTCTTGCCATGGTGCACCCAAGCATACACACAACTGAGCAAGAGCTTGGGTTTTATACCTCTCCATCTCACTGTAGGGGTGAAAACGGGTCGGATACGGTCGGATAGGGGTCAACCCATATCCGTATCCGTATTTTATACCGGATATGGATTCAGACACGGATAGTGTCGGATACGGATTCGAATACGGATTTAGTCGGATACGGTTTCGGATCGGATATGGGTCGAATATGAATACGAAACGTGGTTTTATCATAATACCTCAACGAAAAAAAAATCGACATAACCTACACTCATTGTTGGTCATTCATAAAAGCACAACACGTAGTATAAAATTAAATACAATTTGAAAGACATACAAGCTATGAATATAATAATCTATGCTACTAAAAAATAAAGTGGAATAATTCAAACAACCCGATAATAAGTACTAAACATAAATTCATAAAATCTAATAATAAGTGCCACACATAAGCGAACATACTCACATACATGTAATATCCAAATTCTGAAATCCGGATATCCGAATTCCGATATCTGGATAATTATCCGTGTCCGTATCCGTATCCGGCTAGCACTATCCGCCGAATACCCCCCATCCGTATCCGTATCCGTATCCGTATCCGTCAAAAAATCCGGATAATTATCCGTATCCGTCCGGATAGGAAAATGGGTTCCAAATCACTAAAATCCGGATCCGGATCGGATATTATCCGTCCCGTTTTCACCCCTATCTCACTGAGAAGTGATCTCCACTGTCCATCTCAATGGCAATCAACGGCTCACTCACACCAGCATTCGGATTGATTCTTTCTTTATGTGAAGGGACAATATTTGACCCAACAGTTTGGGATATTTTCATCTGTTGCAACTATTACGTTAAGACTTGTATGATGAAAATAATTTATTTGGCTACTTACAAAAAAAGCCAAAAGCGTAGTATTATATTTTTTTTAACATTTTTTAAAAGCTCTAGCACAGAATAACGTATGTGTGCTGGTTCAAAAACAACTATTAGTGCTAGTTTTTGAATCGGCACAACCACTGGTAACCTGAACCAACACAGATAACTAGGGTTGAGCCGGCGTTGATAATCATGGGAAAGAATAAAAAAAGATCTTCAGGCTCATTTAGCCTCATCGCTGTGGAGCTAGCCCGTCGTTTTGAAATAAAATTTTACATAAAAAAATCTAGTTCACTTTTAAATTTGAGTATACATAATTTTTTGAATCCATAGTTTTTTTGGGCATAATTTTATGAATTTTCTACAATTTGTTAAGAATCAATCATATTTTAGAACTAATAAAAAGACAGGGGTATAACCGTGTTTACGAAGCTCCATCGTATCTTGACTGGTCAACAATAGCATAGAAGGGAAGAAGCTAGAGATGAGATAGATATAAGATTAGAGTGACAAGGGATTAGCGAAATGCTCCATGGCATACACAGATTTTTCCCTTTTTTATTGTCTAAAGCTAATGTGAATAGTGTTGTGGACAACATCTATCTATGCACCGTTGCAGCCGTCGAGCAGCACCCACATGGCCCGCTATCCACGCCACCATCTCCCAGGGCATCGCCAAATGGGCACCAACGCACAACCTCTCAGCTAATAGCTCTTCCTAAAAAGAAAATGACAACCCTCTAGATAGCTCACAACTACACATGTACGCACATATATTGATGGCAGCTCATATGACCAATCTGGCAGCAAGATCCCAATAGAGGCACACCACGTACGCCACCTCCTCAAGGCGACGACCCACCGGCACCGGCACCGGCACCGGCAGGTTGGGACACGTCAGCAGAGGATCAACAACCTGATCATGATCACGACGACAGGGAGGATTAATTAATTTACTTGATTTATTTTCTGCTGGGATTGACTGCTAGGGAAAAATAACGGGATGTGACGAGCATTCCCCACATGCCAGCCCAATTGGCAATCATATGGGAACTCATTTATTACTCATCTATGGAAGATAGTAGTATGTGATTGTTTGTTGACCGTTGACGTTCTGAGCTAGTTACCAGTCCGTTCTTTTTTTTTTTTCCAGGTGGCAGCCGAGGAGTGTGTGTAAACTGGTTTGAGTGCACTCGTGCTTCGCGATGAAAACAGTGAAATCGGTGGCTAGTTTGAAAAAATGGGAAAAGTAAGGGTCTGAAATGCTAGAAATCAGGGGCAGGGACGAAAGCCGCGGGCTGTCTGCCATGCCTGCTAATCCGGGCCACAAAAATACCTGCCCCAAGCCCACTAGGCTTTAGCGATCCGAAGCGGACGGACAAGCATCCACACCAGAAACCTTATTCCCACTACTCTAAAAAAACTATTCACCACAACTCTATCCACCCCCTAAAATTCCTTCACACTTTATACTATACCCTAAAAGATTTCTTTACTCCACCAGAAACCCTATACTCGCCAAGTCAGCGCTACAGTATTTATAGGGTTTCTGCTACGGATGCTCTTAGACCATCTGCAAGTATCCTGTTGTCATTTTCGTTTTCTTCGTAAAGGGAATCTCGTTCCCTTCAATACTCCAACAGATTTTGAAAGGATTCTCTTTACCATTCTCTTCAGAAAGAGATTATTATTTTTTTATATATCGGAGAGATGCTATTGGAGATGGTGAAAAATAAAGAAAAAGAATAGGGAAACGCTAATAGCGTATATCCGATGCAAATCGGACATGACACGGGACGCGTGGCCTGGCCTTCAGCATTTTCAGTCCCACGTGTGTGGGTCCCCCACCATCCTCCTCTAGATGAATCCAGCCTACTTTCCCAATACAAGCCTATTTTTCCGACACAAATCTTGCCCTTTGTCTAGCTCCTCCTTCGGAGCTACTGCTTGTCGGGCCAGCTATCAGCGATGCCGCCGCTTGCCGGTGCACACACACTTCTCTCTCACATGGCTTCCCCATCTCTCTTCCTCTCTCTCTATTCCCCATCTACGCCTCATTTGGCGTGCTCGCACGGGCAGAATCCGGTGAGCATGCATGGCGCCGTCGCCATCGCAGCCGTCGGCCGATGCCGACATGTCTCTAGAGAATGTGAGCTTGGCAAGCTTTTGACGGTCGAATCTGGCGAGCAGGGCGTGGAAGCTCGCTGGATCTGGAGAAGAAGAGGGCTAGGAGAAAGTTCATCCCATTTCGTTATGAAACTCTCAACCATGTACGTGCGAAACTTTGATTTTTTTCTGGTGAAACTTATTTTGTTCTTGTGAAGCTTCTTATATTTGCATGGATGATTTTTTGAACAACAATGGAACATGAGATTTCATTAGTAGTTTAGCCAAGTTTTATTAATATTTTTTCAAATTTCATTGATCCTTCTTCAAGTTTCATCAGTCGGTTTGGCTAAGTTTCATTGCTCCTTATTTAAGTTTCACCAATAGTTAGGCAAGTTTTATTGTCACTCTCAAGTTTTATCAGTAGTTAGTCAAGTTTCATCGGTATTTTTTTCAAGTTTCATCAGTAGTTTTCTCCAATTTCAGTAGTTATTTTGCAAGTTTTATCAGTTTTCGCCCCTGTTTCATATGTATATTGTCAAGTTTTATTGGTAGGTTTTCTAAGTTTCATTAATTATTTTCTAAGTTTCCGTGCTGATGTCAGCATGCGTCTGATGAGAATCATCTCATCGGACGTCCAATCCGAGACACTCGCCAAAAGAGTATGGTGTAGGAAAGATAAGGGAAGGAAACAAAGAAAATATGGTTGACTCTGGGTACCGCCTACATTGACTAAGCAAGAACTGCGACGCCCCGGCTGTTGGACAGCGTTGTGTACTGGCCTACATCACCACGATGTCTTTCTTCTTATCTACCCCACAGCACACTGGCGCCACCTACAGATGGGCCAGACGTTTGTAGGTCCCTACGTCATGGACTCGGCTCAGGACTCGTAAAACGAAGGCCAGCTGCAGGCTGCAGCTCAGCTGCTCTTGCTTTGTCCTCCGTTCCAGTTGCGAGCTGTTCGCGGCGCGGGCTGCCGCAAAGCCGCTAAAAAGATTGCGGAAAGTTGTGCGCACGGTTAGAAAAACGAGCGTCACAACCGTACCTCTACAACCAATTTATTTGGAACCCATTGTAATAATGCATCACATCCGGTTCAATAGCCACGAGTCAGGAGAGAGCTTCTACAACCGGTTGAGGATACAAACCGGTTGTAAAACTCAATTTCTATAACCGGTTTACGTTCCCAACTAGTTATAGATTTCTACAACCGGCTGAGGACACGAACCGTTTGTAGAAACCCAGTTTTCGAAATAATAAAAGGAGTGCTTATCCTACTCTATCAGAGAGCACGCGTGGGTGGGTTGGCTAGATGAGTAAGACGTGGGTCACGAGGAGGGGGTGAAGTTGTGAGTTTGAATCCCACTCCTCCCAATATTATTTCTCTTTTTAAGTGCCTTCACAACCGGTTATAAAACCACTTGTGATACTGTCTGAAATATCACACGCGGTTGCTTACAACCGGTTGTAAAACCCGGTTAGAACCAGTTGTAAAACCCGGTTAGACATCCCTATATTCCCGCCTATATTCTCGCATTCATGACATAAAGAAGGCATAAAAAAGAATCTCATCATGGAAACGCAGAATTCATGGCAATTAACATTCACGGACCCTATATTCACGGAGACAGAGAAGACATAAAGAGAAGTCAGTGGAATTCATAGTGACTCATCGTGCCTAAAAAGCCATGGCTATGAGGCTAAAAGCTGGATGATAAGTGGAAGACAAGTGACTCATCGTGCTAGTCACGACAGCGGTAAATTCCTTCATGGCTAAGCAAAGCCTGCGTCGTAATCGCTTATTAAAGAGGACGCTCTGCTCGAGGAAGAAGCAACGAAAGAAAGCCGAGAGCGCACTGAGAGCAAGAGCACGAAGCCACCAAAAAATTCTCTGAGAGCAATACCACCTTAGTAGTACCAGTAGCATAAGCCTCTTGTAAAATAGCATATTGTAAGAGTGCTAGTAGAGTGCCAGGGTGTAAGGTAATTTTCTCTTCGTTTTATTAACCTTCGGGGGTTCCCGAAAGGGAAAACCATATGTAAATTAATTTGTGGAATGAAGTAGTTTTCTTTTTGAAGATCCCTCTGTGTTTTTAGTTCGGTTCTATTGGCTAAGTTCTTATGCTAGGGACCCTATAGGAGAAAAACTCTTCGGTAGTTCTCAGTTGATCTCTGCATACGGCAGATTGAGGGAGAACAAACGAGACCGTAGAGAAGTGTTCCCTTCGGGTGGAACTGCCTGGGGAGACGATAAGAAATTATCCCATATAACTAAAACTAGAGATATACAGGGAAAGAATTAGCTACTTCTGAAACAAATTAATGATAAATATGGTAAGTACCGAGTAGGATTTTTACACCAATAATCTTATTTCCGGCTGTTCTGTTGGTTTCGCCAACTTGCAAAAGATCCTGACTAATATTAGTGCATACTTAATCAATCGAAATTTTAATTAATAAGTTTGAAATTTTTAGTGCTCAAACTATTTGTAGTGCCAAAACACTATTCTAGGTAGGTTAAATAGTGCAAGTCACTAAAAGAAGTGGTTGCATAGTAAAAGGGCATAATAAAAGAAGGATTAATATTTATGAATTTGTAATCATAATCACCTCATAATCACCTTATAATTAAGTGCGTGTGTGAATTTGAATAGTGTGCAAATATTTGAGCTTAGAGTCTAAATCTGAATCTAAAAATTGGTATCAGAGCAAGGTTTTCATCATTAAAAAATTAAACTATCTAAATCTAGAAGTAAATACTGGTAAAATTATTAGTACTGAAGATCATATTGACATAAGGTGTAGATTAAATCACTCCGAAGGGCATAGTTGGCATACTTCTCAGAGTCAATTAAATTTAATTGTTGATCTATTATATAATTTCTTCATAACTTGGGGAAAGAGACAAGAAGAATTAGAAGTAAAATTTGAAAGAGCGAATAAAGAATATAATCTGCTTTCAGAACAATATTCTCTCTTGAATAAAAACTTGACTTCGGCCTTAGAAATATTGAAAGAAGAAAGGATAGAACGAATTAAACTTTATAAAAATATTGATTATATTAAAGAAGAGGTAAACTTTGTTTATAAAAAACTAGATTCAAAAGTTTCAACTAAAAAGGAAACCGTAAGTGTAATAGAGAACACCAAAAATTTGAATGAATATAACTCAAGTCAAAAAATTAATAGAAGAAGTTAGAAAGTTGGTACTCTCATAATATATGTCGAATATAACCAAGCCTTAAAAGAGACAAATAAGTATTTAGCACATCCTATTGGGTTTTTCGATTACTTAATCACCTAAAGAAGATTCTAAAATTATAATAAGACAAAATAATACTATCCTCCAAATATTAGTTCAGATCTTAGATAAGATCGAAAGAGAAGAAAGTAGCAAGGAGATAGTGCTAGCCTCATTTGGTCTAGTCACCTCCACTAAGAGCATAAACTCTGAAAGATGGATATATCTAAAAGCTTCACTAGAAGAGATAACAAACTCAATTAGTAAATAGAGATACCAGACCGTTAACCCTGATGGATAAACTAAAAGGCAAGAGTCAAGACGTAGATAATTTAGAAGATGTTATAAATTTAGATAGAGATATGGAAAGGTATCAGAAGGATACCTTAAGAAAGATAAAACCGCAACAAATATATCAAATGGGTATGTTTGAAAATAAAACAGGATTATATAGAATATCCAGAGAAGTGGAATTGAGTGTGGTAACACAACCAAGAGAATTAAGTGTAGTAAGCAAGCAATTTGAAAACAGTCTAAAATATTCAGATATAAATATATACATCAAGGAATGTATATCATAGGAATCAAAGGCATGACTAGAAAGAAATTAGGAACGAAGGTCCCGATAACATTATTAGATAAAAGATGGGATACTAGTAAATAAAGCAAAGATTGGGATTTCTAGAAGGAGATATGAATGAGAATCATTAATTACTTATATAGCTCCGATTTAATTATGCCTATTAAAGAGTTTATAGAAAAGATGAGTTTTGGATTTCGGACTAAGGGATATGAAGACTTCAAAGGAACAAATCTATTAGTAAGCATAGAATTTATAGGAAGACTAACTAATAGAAGCAGAACCAGATATAAGGTAAATGTTAATGATGTAATAGAAAGCATGCAATCCAAGAGAATAAGATTTATGAGTCCATTTAGAATTGGATCTGAAGAAAGAGCGGGTGAAGAATGGAATATTAGTGAACTAATAGAGAGTAGGGCTATAAAGCAGCCGCATGATTATGTAAGCTATGAAAACAATAAAGGGAAAAACAAGCATTAGGTTTATAAATTATAAGACAAGGGCCTTAGACGACTTAGAATCCGAGACATCTGAACAAGACATTAAAAATAATAGAAGACATAGTATATCTGAATTTATGGAAAAGCCAGACTTAGAAAACGAAATAAAATACTATGAAGAAAAGTTAGAGCAAGTAAATATCGAATATAAAAATACTATGACACATGAGTGGCTTGCGTTAAGAGATAAAGAGCTCTATTTTCATAGAGAATTATCTAGGCTAAGAAAGATAAAAGAGACAAAGACAATATAGAAATACAAAAAGAAAAGCAAATAAAAAAAGGATGAATCAGATAGTAAAATAGCCAAAGAAAAAGAAATCATAGAAATATTAAGTGAAGAAGAACAAAGGGGAAGAAAATGAGCGTTCTTCGCTCAAAAGCTATGAAGAGGAAGCTGAACTTATGAATGAATTAAATGAAGAATACAAGGAAGATGAAGTAGATCCCGAAGCATATGATGATTTTTAAATTCTTTAGATGAAATAGGCTTGCATAACTTAGACAATGCAATGGAAGCTATGGAAATAGAAGTAGATCCAAGAAAGAAAAGAAGATATGGTGAAAGTTCAAGAAAAAATGAAGGGAAGTAGAGAGACCATCTAGAAAGTCGATGGTGGCCTCGAGAAGAGATGAACAACCATATAATTATATTCCAGACAATATAGATATATGGGTTCTAAGAGAAGAGAATTTGAAAAGGCAACAAATTTCAAAATCACAAAAGCGACGAGCAATATTAAATTTAGCTGCACATGATCCTATAGATTGGCCTAATATTATAAGCATTTGGAAAGGTCTTATAGTTCAAAAGTATATACAAAACCAAAGATAACATAGAGAATAAGGTAGAAGATATGATAACATACTTAGAAACATTCTTAGGAGAATCAATAAAAGTATTATGGGAACAATGGGTAGAACATAATCCTAATGATTATGAATTATTAAAAAGAGCAGGAAGTAATCCAAATAACTTTGCAAATATAATATCAAATATTATTATAGCTGAAGACCTAGAATTAGGTTATACAACCTTACAAAATGAAAGACTTAGAGAAATAGAAAAATTAACATTAACAAATTGGAAAGGAATAAAAGAATTTTCACAACACTATTTATACAATGCTACTACTGCTAAGCAAGGATATAATAAAGGAGTAGTAGAAAGATACTTCAATAAATTACCAAACCCATTAGGTAGTATGATATTCGAAGAATACAAAAAGGAAACTGAAGGAAATGTAGTCAATATATCTCAAGCTATAACATTTGTATTCAAACAACTAAGAAAAATATATACGAATATACAAGCTCAAAGATCCATGAAGCACTCAGATTATAATTTTTGCAACAAAATAGTTCAAATACCACTAACTTATGGAGAAGAAAAGCCTAGGAGAAAGTATCATAAACCCCACAATAGAGGAAGAAATAACTTTAGAACAAAGAAAAGATATTTTCTAAGAAGGTCTGACAATAAAGCCCCATTTTTACATAAAAGAAATGTTAGACGTTATAATCCTCATAAAAACTATGATAGAACCTCAGAGGTGTTTTATATGTAATTCTCCGATCATCTTAGTAAAACCTGTCCAAATAAAGATCAAGAGATATTCTAGTAAGTATGAAGAACAGAAAGAGTTCTAATAATAGATAGTGTAAATGAGAATATATTGATATGTGATGATGAGATAAAAGACGATGAATCAATATATTCAATCATTGAAACCGATGAAGTTGAAAATAATGAAACCGAATATGATTCAAGTGAAGAAGAGTTAGATCTAATAGATGAGTTAGCAGGTTTAAAAATAGAAATGATGAATCAATTAGATTGTGAACATGACTGGGTTAGAGGAAAAGGAGACTATAATATAAAATGTGCTTTTTGTAAGTATTACCCAAGTCAGAAAACAGGCTACTTGTAAGTTATGCTTAAGACAAGCATGCGCCGAATGTTTAAAAATATATAAACAAAAATGGAGAAAAGAAGTAGAATTTGAACCAGATGAAAAAATACTAGTTTCCAGAATCAGGATATTGGAAAATAGATTAAATAAATTAGAAGTAGAAGTAGAAGACCTTAGATGTCTATGTGAAGAAAAAGACTTACCAGAAACTAGCAAAATTCAAGAACCTAAGGAAATAGAAAACACTGAATTCAAAGAACAGACAATTCCTAAATTAAAAGAAAAAATAATTGCTGTCAAAGATAGTAAAAATAACAAGATTCTACAATTAAAGGATGCTATAACAAGTTTTGGAAATAAATATATAGTAAAAATACCGTTTAAAGACATACTAGGAATTAGGATTCCTGTTAAAATTAAACTAAAACCAAATATTACATACAAAATACTAGCTTTAGTAGACACAGGATGCACAAAGAATATTATTCATGATAAATACTTCATTAGATGTCCAGAATTGGTCCATACAATAGATGATGATAAAGCAGAAACTTCCACAGATATGTCTGGAATCAGAAAAGTTCATAATCAACTAGCTTATAATATCGAAGCATACATACACGGTACCAAATATATTATAGACGAAATTACAATAAGAGATCTGTCTATGATAAACGATGAAATGATTATTGGTCTAAGATTTTTACAACAATCATTACAAACCACTATTATACATGAACAAGGTATTACATTTATACCACACCAAGACAATTTGCCATACATCTCAGAGGTTCGGAAGCGTGGTGGTACACCCCAAAAATTTTTTTAGTATTGATAATAGTGATACCCAAGTCTCTGAAATAAATATAAAGGAAGAGTTAGGCACAAGCATTGAAGACTATTATATCATGAAATCTTACATAGAATGTATTGGCTTGCAGTCATTATCACCGAATTGGTATAGAGATATAAAATCTAAGAAAGATATAGAAAGAATTGTCCAAAGACTAGAAGATATCCAAATAATTGGAGAAATACCTATGAAACATTGGGATAAAAATTCTATAGTATGCAAAATTAATATAATTAACCCAGAGTATATAATTAAAACAAGCCCAATAGAAGCTACACCAAAAGATATAGAAGAATTTAAAATGCATATAGAAGAACTACTAAAGTTAGGAGCAATAAGGGAAAGCAGAAGTCCACACAGTCGTGAAAGATTTATAGTAAGAAATCATTCGAAATAGTTAGAGGAAAGTCTAGAATGGTTATAAACTATAAACGACTTAATGATAATACAGTAGAAGATGCATATAATATTCCCAATAAACAAGAATGGATAAATAGAATTCAAGGTAGTAGATGTTTCTCAAAATTTGATTTAAAAGCAGGATTTTGGCAAGTAAAAATGGCTAAAGAATCTATAGAATGGACAGCCTTCACTTGTCCTCAAGGTCATTTTGAATGGCTTGTAATGCCATTCGGACTAAAAAATGCACCTGCACTATTTCAAAGAAAAATGCAAAACATATTCAATGAAAACCAAAATTTTATATTAGTATATATAGATGATGTGCTAGTATTTTCAAAATCATATAAAGAACACATTGCACATCTTGAAGTATTCTTTAGAAAGGTAGAACAAAATGGGTTAATATTATCTAAGAAAAAGATGGAAATTTGTAAAGAAAAAATTAAATTTCTAGGTCATGAGATTGGCGAGGGAAAAATATACTTGCAAGATCATATTGCTAAGAAAATATTAGAATTTCCCGATACAATGAATGATAAGAAAGTTTTACAACAATTTTTAGGAATAGTAAATTATGCTAGAAACCATATTGATAATCTAGCAAAAATAGCGGGTCCTTTATATGCAAAACTAAGAAAGAATGGGCAAAAATATTTTAACTCAAGATATTAGACTAGTTAAAATAATAAAGGATAAAGTAAAAGATCTAAAGCCATTAGAATTACCATTAGATAATTATTACTTTATTATTGAAACAGATGCATCAAAACTAGGTTGGGAGCCATATTAAAACGAAACCTAATAAATATTCTTCAAAAAGAAGAAAAAATATGCAGATATGCTTCGAAGTTATAAGTTGAAAACTCAAAATAACACCGACAGAGAAATTTTGGCCATAGTATATGCCATAAATTCTTTTAGATTATATTTAGGATTTAAAGAATTCACCGTCGTAATGCATCGTGAAGCCATATGTAGATACTATAATCAAATTAATAGTAAAAAGAGTTCTACAAGAAGATGGGTATTATTTGAAGATATCGTTCATCGGAAATGGTTATAAAATTATATTTGAGCATATCAAAGGAAAGAATAATACATTACCCGACCTATTCTCTCGCTCGTCTATTCTGCAGAATGAAGAAAGGATTCAAAGACTCAATATGGAATTGATGTGTTTAGTTTTGGGAATGATAATAAGCTTAAAGTGTTTAAGCCGAATTCATTTAAATTTAAACCTAAAGACCACATTATTATTGATGAAGCACAAGAATGCATATTAGATAATTTATGGAATCAACACATCAATAAGCGAGAAGATCGAGGTTACTTTCTATCAATTATTAATAGCCTCGCCGAATACTTTCATTTTATCAATGAATTGATACCTAATAATGAAGAGCATAATATAATAGAAAATAAGCCCTTATATGTGATCTTTGAAGGAAGTGTTCCTGGAATATATATATCATTTGAAGAAGTTATAAAACAAAAAATGGAAGCCAAGCCTTTTGGCGGAGCATCCTGGAAAAAGTATAATAATATTGAAGAAGCATTAAATAAGGCAAGAAGTATAATAGGAGTAAATTATTATATTGAACCAGCAGCTAAAACATACATTCAGAATTTTAAAAAGGCAAAAACCAGGAAACCCATAGAGACCACTCCTTTTGTAAATATAAAAGAAGAAGGAGAATCGTCTAAAAAAAATGTCATATAAAGAATGCCTTACAAAAGGAATTGATCCCTTAGATGGATCATATATAGATCAGAAGATTGAAGAAACACTTGAAGAAATATCACCTCAATGGAAAGCTGATATAAAAGAAGAAATTTTTGAAGAGCTTAAAAAAGAATTTGACAATAAATTTGAAGAGATGAAGAAAAAGATTGATGAGAAAATGGACATGTCATTCAGTGATATCGATATGGATATTGCTGGACATGGGCAAGAACCCAAATAAACAGAAGCTGTAAAACCCGGTTAGAACCAGTTGTAAAACCCGGTCCGCTGGTAGTGGCGAGATGAGATGCACCTGCATCCTTGCATACGGCGGAGCAGATGGCTCGCAACCCGCCCCACCTGCAACCCTAATTTGCCACGGGCTGCCGCAAGGCCACTAAAATGATTGCGGAAAGTTGTGCGGGAGGAGATGCACCTGCATCCTTGCATGCGGCGGAGCGGACGGCCCGCAACCCGCTCCACCTACACCCCTATTCAGGGGTCTACGTGTGAAACTGGAAAACTGGAGGTCTAAAATATAAATATGCAGAATTGGACAAGAGATCACCATTACTTGCTTTTGTTAGAGCCTGTTCGTTTGCGTGTTGCGGCCGCGACCGCGGCCGCCTTAGTGGCACACGCGCGGCCGGCCGCGAACGCAACGAGCCGCTCCACGGAAAGGAACGGAGCATTAGTATAGATGCCAAAATTATTTCTCTGGCTATTTAGAGAAAACAAAAGTGTAGTATTGTTTTTGTAAAATTTTGATTTAAAAAACCGTGCTAGACTTTTAATTGAGACCACATGTTAGTTTAGTTTCGGTGGTAAATGAGCATTACGTCCAAGAAATTGGACATAAATATTTTGTCCACTCTAATTTTCCATTTACCAAGAGGGCAGTGAGCAGCAAAAAAAAAAAAAGAAAAAGAAAAAGAAATCACTAACATTTGTGTCGTCAGATCGTGACCGGAGGGAACAGAAATTCTTTTTTATGTTTCTACTCTATCTCACAAATAGTGAAAATTAACTTGACTTATATGCCTATGTAACATATCAATTGGAAAGCCAGGAAGGAGATCAAGGAAGCGGGGCTCTAAATAAAAAAAAATAAAAATAAAAGGCAGACAATGCATACGAATATCGGAGTAGCATGCATATCAGCGTTTATCTGCAAATGCAACACAGATTAATAGCTGAAATCCTTGAGCCTTCTCTTGAGAACGTCCATGGACTTCTTGCGAGCGGTGTGCCTGGTGTTGCGGTTGGAGAGGCTCCCGAACAGCCCGTCCGCGGAGTCCCTGAACTTGTCGCAAACAATGGCGAGCTTCTTGTAGTCCAGCGACCCGTAGTTCCTCTCCCTGATCACCGGGTTCATGAAGTTCTCCGGCTGGCTGCTGAGCAGGAGGTTGACGAGCTGCCTGATCTCGACAAGACAGTCTCTGAACGTCGTCTCCTTCCCCATGCCCGACAGCCCCGTGCTCTGAAACTTGTCGTCCGCGAACTCCTCCAGCATCTTCAGGTCGATGTCGACGCCCAGCACCGCGTCGAAGGTGAACCTCTTGACGCCGTCGTTGAGGAGCGTCGCCATGATGGAGTCCGCGACGTGGCCCATCGCGCCGGAGACCACCTTGTACAGCGCCTCCAGCGGCAGGATCTCCTGCGCCGTCGACACCAGCGTCTCGAGGTAGATGACGACCTCGTTCATGTAGTCGTTCGCGCTGTCGGGTGCCGCCTCCGATATCCAGTTGACGTTATCCAGCAGGGTCATGAACTCGTCGACCTTGGAGTTGGCCAGGTTGATCAGCGCGTTGTACGACGCGTTCTGGGAGGCCTTCATGACGGCGCGGGCGGTCAGGCCGCCGGAGAGAGCTCGCTCGGCGACGCGCCTGGGGATGCCGCAGAGCTCGGCGGCGTGCAGGAGGTGCAGGCCGCAGGCCTGCTCAAGAACGGCGATGTTCCCGGAGAGCTGCATCAGCTGCGAGATGGACAGCGACCGGGCGTATATCATGTTGAGGAGACTGTCATTCAGCACCTCGATCAGTAGCCTGTCTAGGTAGCATTTCACCACGTCGAAGAGGCTCCTCTGGCTCTGCCCACCCGACGAGGACAAGTAGCTGACGGAGTCCTCAACGAAGGTCCTGACGACGCGACACACATCCGGAACAGAAGAGGAGAAGGGCGCCACGTACGGGAAGCTCGGGATCGCGTCGTCGGGCTCCAGGTGAAACGCCGCCACGTTGGTGTCGTACTCACTCTCCTTCCTGATGACCATCTGCTCGTACGAGTCATTTGCAAGGATGTCATCGACCTGCTTTCGGCACCCGGCGAGGAGCAGCTGCTGGTACTTGTCCCTGCTCCTGTCGAGAACCTCCATCAGCTGCGTGATCTGGTAGCCGTACTTCCTCACGACCACGCCTAGGAGAGTGACATAGTCTTTTACGACGAGGAGGTGGCTGGCTGTGCTCATGCGAGGGAACTGGTCCTCCAAGATGGATGTGATCTTCGCCATGGCCGTCTCCCACGTCGTCTCGACCTGGCTCTCGGTGAGCAGCCCGTCCGCGGTCCGAAGGACGCGCTCCTCGACGATGAAGAAGCCGGCCACCTGAGCAAGAAACGGCTGGTGAGACTCCAGGAAGGGCTGCGAGGTGGAGATCTGCATGTCCAGGTTGAGCTGCATCAGCCTGTTCTTGTAGTAGTAGTCTCTGAACCTGTCCCCAATGCCAAGGCACACATGGATGTAATGCGCCCGGTACACCGGCGTGAGATCGAAATCCACTGTTGATTCCTCCTCGGTGCTCTGCACAACAGAGATGTCGTACATATGCTCATCACCTGCATCAGCCTCTCGCTGCAGGGCGCGCATTTCGTCGTGTTTCTGCCGAGCCAGGGAGGCCTGCCCGATCTGCTTGGCCATTCTCCTGATGTGGACGAGCCAGTCGTTGAACTCGCCGCAGGCTTTCTTCTCGATGTACATCTTCAGCAGCGGTATCTGCTTCGCGACCACCTTCTTGAGAAGCTTCACGGGGATGTGATGCAGGTAGCGCTTCTGGATCAGCTCTAGGGTTTTCAGGGCAGGGTGAAACTTGCCTTCTGCGATGTAGCTATTGCACTCCGTGCACAGACCGGTGACCTTGACGCATATCTTCAGCGTCGTGATTGCCTCCCCGACGTTCTTCTTCACCGAGCACAGCTCGAGAAGGTCGTCGAGCTTCAGCAGCAGCGCGTCGGCGGCGTCCTGGAGGTGCAGGTTCTCGCCGGACAGCAGGCCCTTCAGCTCGTCGGCGTCCACCAGCACGCCGCGGAGCTCGTCGACGGCGAGGATGAACTCCTCGTAGTGGAGCCTGCAGAGCTCCTCGATCTCGACCTCCTTCTTCTTCACCAGGCTCCGGAGGTTCTGCATGAGAGCTTCAGGTTTCCCTGACTCGAAGGCGTGCCGGATGATGGGGCCCAGATCCTCGCCGTTCGCGATGAATGCGGCAAGGCCAAGCCCGAGGCCTCCATCACCACTCTCCACTACACTGTTCTTCTTTGGCTGAGCAGCCATGATTCAGCTGTCAAAAAAGGGTTCAGTTTCAGTGCTAATATGTAGTAAGATGCATCTTGTGAAGCTTGGAAATTAAAAGCATGTGCAGAGGTTGTTAAGCAGATGCTGATTATACAGAGCATATCAAAATTGCTAATTACCAATACAATTCATTTGTAAAACCCAGTAAAATTACAATACTATGAGAGTACTTTTCAAGATAAATTTACACATGCAGATGGGCTTATAACCCAATAGTGGGAGTGGGGTTGTTCATTCCCATCCACGTAGGTTCGATTTCTAGAATTGGCGTGGTGTGCTGCATATTAAGACTGTGTACGTCTCACGACGTAGAGATCAGAACAAAATTCTATTTCCAAAAAAAGAGAGAAATTTACACATATGATTTTTATATCTTCAATCTAAATAGTTCAAAAGATATTTGTATCTAAAGATCCAAAATTTTGACATGCATTTGTGACCAGAGGGGGTAGTAAATTTCCAAAGCGATGTAATAAAATTGGAACCTAAAAATAAATCCATGGGGTATTTTCCAAAGGAATGAAAATCTGGACAGATAGGCTAGATTTAAAGTTATGACTAAGATTATGAACAACAATATTAAATGACATGGAGAGAACCTGCAGGGAAATGTATAGCTAGAGAAATCTAATATTTTATTTCCAAATTTGATAGGTAGCCGAAATGATTTTAGGTAAGGCTTGACATGCTAGGAGATTATCTAATAATACCGCTCACGACATAATTAACCAAATAGAATAACACAGAGTTGATTAAATCCATGCAGAACATGTCCTAATAACCCAACAAATCAATTTGAACACACTGCAAATTAAGGAGCATATCTAACTATATATGCATTATTATCATCAAACAGCAGCAACAACAACAAACAATATCCAGAGAACACACACCTACATGCGCGCGCGCGCACACACATATGTCTATGACATATCGATCCTTGATGAATACGAAGAACAATGTGCTAGAAATTAAAGCCGACCAGACTCGACTCAAGCTAGGTTTACATCGTTTTCGTGTTCCTATATATTTGACTAAATTGTTGCATCTCTCTACGAGCTAATTAACTACAGGATGTGATAATGAAGAGACGCACCTTGTATATCCTTGATGAATAGAAAGAAATCTACGGGATAACTAGGAGATGGATGTGACGGTAAGGCTTTTCTTGCGCTAACCGTAAGACCCGGCCAGCAAGCTACCGAGCCAGGATCCACTTCTTATGGCTCTTGCATGCAAACACTAACTATATCGGGAATGCTTTTGAGTCATTTGACGAGAGATTGAGAGACACGTGCCTCGACGGAGAAAGAGAACCAATTTAGATCTTACAATTTCCTTCCTTTTTTACGTGTATGTTGATGATGTGGATTACTTTAAAAACCACACTAGTACATTTTTTCTAATTCGACTGAATTGCACAAAAATTCAATGTATTCTTAAAATCATGGGAGCAAGTGCAATTGGATTAAAATTTTTTAAGCAATAGAGTAGGAGCTCTGCCATTCTATTAAAAAAGAAGTAAATATAGGAAAAAAAATAAAAAGATGGTGCAAATCACTGAACACACGGTTCAACACCGTCAACTCGGTCTAGAGCTGAACACGCTGCCAATCCGGCGTGACAGTGTCACTACCGGATCTGATCACCACTAGTCATCAGGCCATCATACACAAAGTTCCATTTTAGGTAAGGCTTGACATGCTAGGATATTATCTGATAATATTGCTCATGGCATAATTAACCAAATAGAATAACACGGAGGTGATTCAATCCGTGCAGAACATGTCCTAATCCAACAAATCAATTTGAACTCACTGCAAATTAAGGAGCATATATAACTATATATGCATTATTATCATCAAACAGCGGCAACAACAGCAACAATATCCAGAGAACACACACCTACATTTACACATTTGTGTGTGTGTATGATATATCGATCATTGATGAATACGAAGAACAATGTGCTGGAAATTAAAGCGAGCCAGACTCGACTCAAGCTATCCACAGGCTAGGTTTACATCGTTTTAGTGTTCCCATATATTCGACTAGATTGTTGCATCTCTCTACGGGCTAATTAACTACATGATGTGATAATGAAGAGACACACCTTGTATATCCTTGATGAATAGAAAGAATTCTATGGGATTACTAGGAGATGGATGTGACGGAAAGACTTTTTCTTGCATTAACCGTAAGACTCGGCCAACTATCTACCAAGCCAGGATCCGCTTCTTATGGCTCTTGCATGCAAACACTAACTGTATCGGGAATGCTTTTGAGTCTTTTGATGGGAGATAGAGAGGCACGTACCTCGACGAAGAAAGAGAACTGAGACGACCCGCCCAATTACCACATGTTAATGGCCTCATCAGGCCAAAATCATGAAGTAATTGTGTGGGTTTAGGCATATACACCCAGAGGACATCTCAACTGCAGAGTCCCCTCGAATGCGCTGTCCGGATCAGAATTTTGCAACAGAACAATAATTAGAGAATACCATGCATTATTACATCATGAGGCCACGCATGGCGGCAATTGTTTTGTTATTACAACAGAGTCCAAATTAAATTTAATTACACAAAAGCCGCCTTCCTAGTAACTGATTATTTAAGTGGCGGCGTCCACTTGATCTACTATTGCCATGACCCTTCTAAAAGAAGTCCTCCAGAAAGTCCCCGCCTTCTGGATCCCCCTCAATTCCATCATAATACATGACCGAGTCCTCGTCGAAAATTAATATCTAGCCAAAAGGAATAATAGCAAGAGTGAGTACACAAGTACTCAGCAAGCAATAATAGCAACAAAATGAAAATAAAACCTCTTCTCTTATTCTGCTTGGCAATACCTCATTTGCCGTCCTCTCTGCTTAAACAAAATACATATTTAAAAAGGGTTGATCTCTTTTAAGTTTTATAAAAGCTACTAGCACTCGTATATGAGGCGGACTTAGCCTCCGTAGCCTCCAGTCCAGGAGACAGGCATGAATTCATGATTTTACCCTGCGCAGGTTTGTACCACTTAATCCGTAGTCGTCCCTACAAGTCGGGACTCAGAGTGTTCATTCTAATTGGCAGGTTACATATCCAACCCGGTTGCTTAAGCAAGTGCGAGCTCTCGACGCACCTTACTCACAACCCCGTCTCCACACTTACTCTCGCAACCGTTCTACTCATTCCCGACGCCATGAGTAGCCTCTTGCGGTAATATAGCCGCCTTATGGCCGGGGAAGCCTGGGTCCGCTCACCCTGGGTACGCTCACCCACCCCTCCTAGCTATCTACTTACCCAGCGTGGAGAATGTAACTGCCTCATAGACCAACCTTCTCTGACCGCATCGCGAGACTAAGGTTGATACTGTGTATTACGGCTCAGCGCCCGAGTGATAGATATTATCCTTATATTATACCATGTGAAGGGTCCCGCCTCTCCTCTGCACCTTTCCCAGGGCACCCCTTCACCCACCAATATTACTTCTAGAGACCTGATCGCTCCATCGATCAAGTCGCTGCTCCATTCATCAACGGTACAAATTATTTGGGCAAAAACAAGTACATTCATTAGATGCTAGTGGTATATAATTTAAAATAATGTACTGTTAAAGTACACTACTCAAGTGGTCAAAGGAAAGCTTGCCTTCAACAGGTACGAATATCCGGCACCAAGGTCCAATTGATCGCTCTCAGTTGTTTGATTTAATTTATCTCCTGAAGAAAATAAATTGAAGTGTTGATTTAAAAGTATAGTAATTGACTAGATATAGTTAATTATAATTATTGCTCTACCTTGCTTTTGTCTTTGTTTTATGATGAGATGATTTTCTTTTTGTATGCATTTACCTATTCCTAAGTGTGCAAGATTAATCGATTTAGGCTACCCGAGCCAGTCCCTACCCTATCCCAAGCCGAGCTGGGCTGTGGCAAGCCGGAGCCGACCCGGTTCTTACCCAAATCCCTAGTCACAAAATTTCCCCACCTCCTCATGTCATCTCATCCTCATCCCCAGCTCCTCTCTGTCCACACACCGCCTCTCCTATTCCTCCCGTCGGCGGCAGCAGCCAGAGCCACGCCGGCCGTGGCGGCGGCCCGACCTCGGCTCCCATGAGCTTCCTCTTCTCCTCTCCCTACCCCTCTGCAGCTCCTCGCCCGACCTCCTTCTCCTCCTCCTCTTCTCCCGATTTCCCTCTTCCAGTGGCGCCTGAAACCAGCATGGTGGCGGCTGCCTCCGCCGATCAGCGCTTCCTTCCTCCGCCCACACAGCCCTACCCCTAAGCCTCCTCTTCTCTGCTCCTCTCCTAGCTTCCCCTACTCTTCTTCGGTGCGGCCGGTAGGTCTGGGGTCGCCCAATGACCTCGCTTTGTCTTGCCCGCTCCTAGGGCCGTCGGCCTCTGTTGCCTAGGTGTCTCCTCCGCGGTACATGGCACCGCCGTCCCTAGCTCGGCCCGGCCCGTGGTGGGATGGGAGGCTGCATGCTAGCTTGGTCCGGCCCGGTGGTGACCAGGGCGCCGCCGGCGCGCCTAGCTCCCCTCCGGTCACAGATCAGTGGATCTAATCCCCTCCTCTAAACCTTACTCTATTAATTCCCCAATTTCTAATAATTGCTTAGTGTTTTGATGTGAAATTACTTTGATACTTATTCTGTTGTGCTTGGATTGGATGTGGTGCTGAGATGAAAGGGGTTGTTGTGATGAAATGTCTGTGCTCCTATGGTGGTATGCATGTGCTAGTGAATCTAACTAAGGTGAAAATGAGAAGCCTACTGGTGTTATCCTATTATGGTGCATATGTGCAGTGTAGCTACTATTGATAAAATGTGAGCATGCAAGGGAAACCTGTGGTTTGGCTTGTTGGGTTTGGGGATGCAGGTGAGTTGCTTGTTTGTTGGTCGCAGCTTGGAGCTCCTCCCTTGTCGATCAGTGAACTTTGACCTCCCTCCTTACGATGGTGGTCACCTTGCTTGAGATGGATTTGGGGGCTAGGGAATGGTGGTGTTGTTGGCTTGGTTCTCCCATGATCTCACTCCTTTCTTCGGCTTGGAAGGGAGTGGTATTAGGGTTTACTATGGGCTGTGATGGTGGTTTCTAATTTGTCTTTGGTGTCGGTCGAATCGAGCTGGGAGGAAATGGTGTGGTGTGTGCATGCATGATCAACACCTGCCTCGTGAGCTGTTATGTGCTGCCTCCCTTGATACTCTATGGTGGTACTCTCTATGGCACAATATGTTGCTATGAATGCTTGTCGCCTCTTGTGTTTACTCAATCAGTTTGTTTTAAAAGGGAAAGCCAAATGATGTGAACCTAGCAATGAGAGGTGCCACGACCCGATCTGGTATCTCGATGAGCGAATCACTACCTACCACATATGGTTCGATGGCAAAATTTCTCCTATTTTCAAGTCCTCTTTTATTTGCCTTTTTCTTTACCAAGGTTTCTATATTAAATAATTATCGATTCAGATTGATGTCGGTATTCTTTAATAAGATGGTTAGGGTTCTCATGTGGTATATACCTACTATAGAAATTTTCAAGATGATGGTGACTTGTATCAATTTGCTGACTTTGTGAACCTTATATGCTTGTGTGAAACTGCAGTGTGGGCAGAGTGGCTGCTACTGTTGTTGGGCTTCCTTGGGCATTTATTTCAGGTTTGTGTTGTCTTCTTGAGTGAGGAACTGAGGCGGCGAGGAGGCCGGTGGCCCTGACGGCTGGCGTCCCCAATGAGCTAAGTGCTACTAAGTCTGACAGCAAGTCTTTCTTCCAAATTCCAATGTCTAAGCTCTTGTACTTTGAATGATCTAATTGGATTTATGTTACTGTTTGACAATTTGGAATAGTGATGTCTAGGTTTGAATGACTTGCAGGTGTCGATGAAGGGAACGGCTGGTTGGAGCAAGACGTATGCGAGAAGGGGCTATCTTAGGGGAACGATTGGGCTGCTGTCATTCTAGGCCCGTAGTAACATAATCTTGTGTGAGGTCGAGTGGTAGTGATGTAACTAAGGAATGTACCTGCTGTGTGTATAACTTTCAGTGTTGATGGCTAGTAGCACTTGTATAAATTTTACAGTTATATGTATGGGGGTAAATCGGTGGATTGAGCCGTGATTTTGTATTCTCTCAGCAACTGTGTACCTTTATTATCGGCTTGTCAATAAAGTTTTTCTAATTTACATATTTTCATTTATTATATATATATATATTTATTGCCTAATTTGAGATGATGATTTAGAGTGTGATCTCTGTCATTCAATATTATTTAACCCATTATTTCTGTGATTAGTTGCTCGTTAATACTATGGGGTGTTTCAAGAACCAATCTGGATCTTGCAATTTCCTCCCTTTTTGTGTGTATCTTGATGATGTGGATTACTTTAAAACCGCACTATTACATTTTTTTCTAATTCGTCTGAATTGCACAGAAATTCAATGTATTCTTAAAATCATGGGAGCAAGTGCAATTGGATTCAATTTTTTTAAAAGCAATAGAGTAGGAGCTATGCCATTCTATTAAAAAAAAAGTAAATATAGGGAAAAAAAGAAAAAATGGCGCAAAGCACCGAATACACGGTTCAACACCGCCAACTCAGGCTAGAGCTGAGCACGCTGCTAATCCAACATGAAAGTGTCACTACCAGATCCGATCGCCACCTGTCATCAGGCCATCACATGCAATGTTTCATTTTAGGTAAGGCTTGACATGCTAGGAAATTATCTAATAATACTGCTCACGACATAATTAACCAAATAGAATATACACCGTTGATTCAATCCATGCAGAACACATCCTAAGCCAACAAATCAATTTGAACACATTGCAAATTAAGGAGCATATCTAACTATATATGCATTATTATCATCAAACAGCAGCAACAACAGGAACAAATAATATCCCGGGAACACACACCTACATGCATATATATATATATATGATACATCGATCCTTGATGAATACGAAGAACAATGTGTTGGAAATTAAAGTCATCAGACTCGATTCAAGGTATCCATAGGCTAGGTTTACATTGTTTTTCTGTTCCTATATATTCAACTAGATTGTTTTGCATCTCTCTACAGGCTAATTAACTATAGGATGTGATAATGAAGAGACGCACCTTGTATATCCTTGACGAATAGAACGAACTCTAGGGATAACTAGGAGATGGATGTGACGAAAAGGCTTTTTCTTGTGCTAACCGTAAGACCCGGCCAACTAGCTACCGAGCCAAGATCCGCTTCTTACGGCTCTTGCATGCAAACACTAACTATAGTCGGAATGCTTTTGAGTCATTTGATGGGAGATAGAGAGACACGTACCTCAACGGAGAAAGAGAACCAATCTGGATCTTGCAATTTCCTCCCTTTTTTGTGTGTATGTTGATGATGTGGATTACTTTAAAAACCGCACTAGTACATTTTTGCTAATTCGATTGAATTGCATAGAAATTCAATGTATTATTAAAATCATGGGAGCAAGTGCAATTGGATTAATTTTTTTTAAGCAATAGAGTAGGAGCTTTGTCATTCTATTAAAAAGAAGTAAATATAGGGAAAAAAGGTGCAAATCACCAAACACACGGTTCAACACCGCCAACTCAGCCTAGAGCCGAACACACTGCCAACCCGGCATGACAGTGTCACTACCGGACCCGATCACCACCAGTCATCAGGCCATCATACGCAAAGTTCCATTTTAGGTAAGGCTTGACATGCTAGGAGATTATCTAATAATACTTCTCATGGCATAATTAACCAAACAGAATAACACAGAGTTGATTCAATCCATGCAGAACATGTCCTAACCCAACAAATCAATTTGAACATACTGCAAATTAAGGAACACATCTAACTATATATGCACTATTATCATCAGACAACAACAACAACAACAGCAACAATATGCACAAAACACACACCTACATGCATTTATAGTTATATATACGATCCTTGATGAATACGAGGAACAATGTGCTGGAAATTAAAGCTGGCCGGACTCGACTCAAGCTATCCACATATTAGGTTTACATGTTTTTGTGTTCCTATATATTTGACTAGATTGTTGCATCTCTCTACGGGCTAATTAACTACAGGATATGATAATGAAGAGACGCGCCTTGTATATCCTTGATAAATAGAAAGAACTCTACGGGATAACTAGGAGATGGATGTGACATAAAGGCTTTTTCTTGCGCTAACCGTAAGACCTGGCCAGCTAGCTACCGAGATAGGATCCACTTCTTACGGCTCTTGCATGCAAACACAAACTATACTCGGAATGCTTTTGAGTCTTTTAACGGGAGATAGAGAGACATGTACCTCAATGGAGAAAGAGAACCAATCTGGATCTTGCAATTTTCTCCCTTTCTGTGTGTATGTTTATGATGTGGATTACTTTAAAAACCGCACCAGTACATTTTTGCTAATTTGACTGAATTGCACAGAAATTCAATGTATGCTTAGAATCATGGGAGCAAGTGCAATTGGATTAAATTTTTTTAATCAATAGAGTTGGAGCTCTGCCATTCCATTAAAAAAGAAGTAAATATAGGAAAAAAGAAAAAATGGTGCAAAGCACTGAACACATGGTTCAACAGCACCAACTTAGCCTAGAGCCGAACACGCTACCAACCCGGCATGATAGTGTCACTACCAGACCCGATCACCACCCGTCATCAGACCATCATCGTGGCTCCGGTCATCACCCTCTCGGGCAGGCCTATCTGATCTCCTGCCACCTCCGCCGTCTTGTGCCGCCAAGTCTAGCCTGACGCGCTGCCTCCACTATGGCCGCTCTGGAACCATCACTACCGTGATGAATCGGGCCAGCCCAGCACAACTCCGGCCTGTTAGTGATATGCCCTAGAGGCAATCATATGAGATGATTATATCACGTCTTTGTTCATGTACCAATGATAATGTGTTATCAGTTTCATGGATAAATGTCACTTACTTTATTCATCAAGTGCGACTTGATTGTGAAACATATTGTTTATATAATATTGTTCTAAATGATCTCTGGTCTTATATCATTATGTGGGACAATAATGATTTGATCAGTACATATATTAATTGATGGTAGTGTTTCATATACCATAGATATAGAGATATCAAATCAATAATATGAACACATGTTAGAGAACATAGTGTTGAATAGACCTACTCCAAGACACTGCTGAGATTGTTATCTTACATATGCCATCAGCTTATAGTTTCGAGTGAATACCTATATGATCCTTAGACCTGAGATCGTCATTGATTCTCAACATGCGTAGTTGTATACTTTGGGGTTATCAACCGCTACGACGTAACAGGGTAGCTATAAAGATAGTTTTTGGGTATGCTATGAAACATGACTTGGGGTGTAAGTGATCAAGATAGAATTTGCCCCTCCTTGATAATAGGAGAGATATCTCTAGGCCCCTCAATGTGGATGGATTAGAGAGTGCATGGCCATGTCAATGTGATTAAAGAGTTAATCACGGTTTCAGTATCCATCACATAGACGAGTGAATGGTCGAGCTATCACAAGGATGGCACGTATCTCGTCTTGAGCTTGACTGGTATCGTGCGGCAAAGGGATCAGTATGTGAGTATATCAAGGTTCAACCGATATGATCATTCTATGTATTTGGGGGTCAATATGTCCTGCTAGGAACCGCTATTGACTTATGGTTCGAAAAAGGGTTTTCGGGGCCATAGCCGATTGTGCATGAACCTAACGGGTCACACTTTTAATGGGTTGGAACATGTCTAATAGATTGGATCTATTAGTGGGTTTCGTGGATACTGATCCACGTCGGATTAGAGTCCTAGTTGACTGCGTCGACTTGGAGTTCTAATCGGCTACGAGTCCTAGTCAGCTTCTAACGTAGAAGCCTGCTGGTTTGGCTATATAAGAGGAGGTCGAGGGGACGACACGGTAGAAGAGAACACCAATCCAAGAGCTATTGGTTTCACCACCAAAGCCCTAGATGATGTGTCCTTTGGACCTCCTAGAAACCCTAGCTGATGCGCGTGGTGCTAACACACCGGCGATCGGCGTTCCGTCCCTTTACGTGTGGATACTGTTGCTGCAGTTGCTGCGACGCTCATCGGCTAGACGTCGATCGGCTAGTAACGACGGTTGGTTGGCGACAACAATTCGCTAATCGACCATCGACTTGCGAAGTCGATATCGATAAGCGATGAACATCGACTGGTGACGACGGAGGAGGTGATCGGTTCTGCGAGAACGACTACAACCTCTACAACAGTACATGCAATGTTGCCACGGTGGCGGTCGGCTAAGGAGGTCATCAGCATGAAACGATCGGCTACTTCCAGTACCACGACGCGCACTAAGTTGGGATCGACTTCTCCAACTCTCCTTTCACTGCATTTGTGTACCAAAGGTAACGATCTGTGATTCGCTGCTTGCATGATGTCCTGGGTGATCACAGTAGAAATTTTGAAATTGTGCTAGCGTAGCCTACCCATCCCCAACACGGCCAACGCCCACACGAGGCACACCCTTTGGTCTCACCACTGACCTTAGCCTGCAGTACTTCCACCTCTGACTATCTCCAACTCCGAACGTTGCATGCATGCCCCACCATCTTGAGGTGGTCTTCTAAGCCGGGTGTGGCGTCCACATCAGTCCACCTTGGCCTACGCCACTTCCACCTTCGGCTATCGCCTGCACGACGTCCCACGGCTTGTGCAGGTCTTCTACGTAGCAATGATGCACGTGACGTCGCCCCATGATGGCCTAGCACCTCCTGAGGCTGGGAACGAGCATCTTTGTCACTAGTCGCTTCCTCGACTTCGAGACACCGCCCATCACAATGTTGGACCGCCGGATCCAAGTCTCCAATGCGCTCCTGAAGGATCGGGTAGGCAACTAGATTGGGGTTAGCACCTCTTTCACAACGTGCTCCAAAACCCAATTCTCTTGACGTGCCTTATCTCAAATAGCTATGATAGCTATCAAGAATTAGGATCAAAGAGGATACTACACAAAATCAATCACTAGGAAATTACTGGACCACTCTATGCGGCCGGACCAAGGAAGTCTCCCAGTATAGGATGGTCTCCTAGCATAGCGTGACTCTTGAGCTTTTGTGGCCAGACCACCCTATGCGGCCAGACCAAGGAGGTCTCCCAGTGTAGGATGGTCTCCTAGCATAGCATGACTCTTGAACTTTTGCGACCGGACCACTCTATGCGTTCGGACTAAGGAGGTCTCCTAGTGTAAGATGGTCTCCCAGCATAGCATGGTCTCCCAAGCAAAATGAAAAGTTTTGGATCTCTTGATTTAATTGGCCAATAGTCACTCCTTAGGATATTTAGAACCTAATCTAACCAAATATCGAACCAATAGTGTCCAAAGACTCAACCTTTTCTTGTTGCATCGACTCTATGTCTTGAACCGAGCAAACTAAAAACTTTCAATCCATGACCAAAATTCATAGGGAACTTGTATGAAATGAACCTAGATATGTTCCTATATGTTTGGTGAAGCTAATACATAGGGGACACTCAACCAAGACGAGAGAGCAAGATATCCTAGAATTCAAGCCAAGAACACTCAGGAACAAGATGAAAATCAAATCGGAGAAAGGGAACATGAAATTCAAACCATGATTTCAAGCTTGCTTTATGATTAAGAAAGAATGATTAAAGTGGAATGATTGGAAGGATCAACACAAACCCATCTCCAACAATCCTTAAGTGATTTGGCTACACCTATCTTCCTAGGTCCTCTTCAAAGCCTACAAAGTGCTCATCTTATCTCTAAGGTCACGAACCCCTTATACAGTGGAGACTCAACTAGCCATCCACCTAGGGTTTTATCTCTCATTACATTATGGGCTCATCCGAAACCCGATAAGACATCAAGTTTTCTCTCTCACACCACACGCTTCTCAAAGCGGGTCATACATGACACCCGATAACTTGTTTTGATCCAACTCTCTCCAAACTGAACCAAGACCTAAACCCCTTCTGCTTTGCACCACAGTTGCTCCAAAACTGTTGGTCTTGCTTCCTTGGCCGCCAAGCTCGCCACGCGTCCAATTCCCCTTAGACTGCTTCCGCTTGCGCACTTGAAGCCTTCATAGCCAATCTTCCTCGTCCACATGCCTAGACCGAGTCCGATCAACTCGCGTGAACACTTGATCATCTGGACCGTGGATCACCCATCCAGGTCCCTAATCCCCTTCGCGGACATTGATCCACTCTGGTCACCTGTGCACATGAGATGAGCAAACCATTTCTCCGAAAATAAGTGTATTTCAACTTTATTCACATTAGTCCATAAACATCTGCACTACCTCGTACCATCATCAATTTGACATTAGCAACAACGATTTCCAAAGCGTTCACTTAGCCCAACACAATTCAACATTTGAATCCATCCATTCAACACAGCAGTGCACAAATCAATTCATCCGTTACTCAAATAAAAAACTTCACAATACAAAAAAGATGCGCATCAAAATTCTCTACAACTTTCATGTAGAATACTTTTCTATCCGAGCAAGGAAAGGTCTTCAAAACCATGAAATATCACAAGCTGTCATGGGTTACATGGCCGGACCAGGCCGGTCAGGTTACTGACCCCGGTCTGGGCGGCCAGACCAGAGAAGTTTGGCTGCATAGTCGACGCCCACCCAGCCAGCCTTGAGTGTGTAACGTTCTGGACCCCAGTCTGGCCAGCGGTTCGGCCGGCCTAGACCGTCTCGGTCCTACGACATAGTCGGTAGCTCAGATTCGTGCTCCACTTCGGTACTAAGTCTTTTTACTCGAACATCTACTAAATCAAGGTTTGGGCGGCAGTCCGGTGGCCCAGACCACCCCGGTCTGACCAAAAGCAACCCCTTTTCTTAATGACATAATCCAACCACAAACACAAGCTTGAGCAAATACTTATATTGGCAAGATATTCATCACATATCCACACATGGTCTCTCAACCCCCAATCTCCACTGCTCTTCGTTTCCACGTGAAGTAGCAGCAACCATAATAGTGTAACAGTGTGTTGCATCTCCCTGCCTGGCGTCCTAGCTCCCTCGCCATCTCCAAGCCAGATTCATCGCCTCTAAGCCAGATCCGCTGCTACCAAGCCCAGACTTGCCAGCGATTGCCTTCACGGCCTCCTCCCATGGTCGTCGGGCCATGCCCCCTTCTAAGCAGCAGAGGGGGACGGAGGTTGCCAGCCGTCGCCTCCTCCGCACCAGATTATGTGGCCTTCACTAGCTTCCACGCCATCGGACTCGGCCACCTTGAGGCACCTTCAACCTTCCCCAAGTCCCTGTCGCCATCGCAAGCCATGTCGTCACGAGGCATAGAAGCAGGGAGGGGAGAGGGGAAGAGAAAAGGACAGGAAAATAGGGAAAGGAGAGCACTAGTTGGAGGCCACTGTGGCGGCAAGGAGGGGCATGGGTCGGGCGACCTCTGGTGGCGAGGGTTTGGTCGCCCTCCGAGTTGCTTGTGGGATTGGGAGCGACTCAGGGGGCATGTGGGTGGATAGGTTTGTGATATAAAACAACGTTGTATTTTGGACTCATATTCAACTTGTATTTCCGATCATAGCTACTACAATGAGTAGGGGTGTAAATGGATATACGAATTATCAGAATTATCTGAAGTATCCGAAATATTCAAATAGATTGAGAACAAATATGATGTATTTTTTAATGCGTTTTAACAACTTTCTTACCAAAAATAAGAATATAAATTCGGATGGAAAAATCTATACCCTATTTGTATCCTATCCAGTATATGATCCGAAATTTGATCCGAATATCTGAATTGGCGCCCCTGAAAATGAGCAGGACCTAATAATACAACCATCGACGATGAACATGGTGAACATGTCCTGCACCACTGCCGCCCCCGCCGTCTACACGTATGTCCAGAGAAATTGTGAAAGTTCGGTTTCAGATCTCCACGCTGGAGCATCGTGCATCGTTCTATGGTGCATTGGTGGGACAAAAGCTACTTGCTTGATGATATTTAGTCACTCAAAGAGAATTATTTTAACTAAAGATAATCTTTCTAGAAGTAACCGGAAGGGGAGTCAAGTAGTGCTTTCGTAGTTGTGATGAAACTATTAAACACATTTTCTTCGATTGTCAGATTGCTAGGTCAGTCTGGCGGTTCATCCAGATTGTATCGAAGTTTAAACCCTTCTAGGAGTATTTCTTACCTATTTGAGAATTGGAGTTGTGGACTTAATGTTCATCAAAATAAGTTGATATAAGTTGGTGTTGCAACTTTACTTTAAAATATTTGGTTTTATCGAAATGATATTATTTTCAATAAATAAAAAGTTATGCCGTTCATACCTGTCGTCTTCAATGTAGCTTACTTGCTGCGCCAATAAGCCGTACTTCAGAGTTGTTGAAGATTGTCTTTACTTTCATTGTCAACCATGGACGAAAGATTCATCATAGAATTGATTTGTTAAGCCTTATTTTTTAATGTAATATCGAACCGTGTTGGTTAAGTTTTATTTTTTAATGTAATATTGAACTGCTTACGCTGGTCTGGAACTTTGTTTTTTTGTTTGGGTTATACACATATATATGGATATAGAGGGCAGAATATTTTTATTATCTAAAAATTTGCACAAACCGTAACAACTTGTGAGCACAGTTTCAAATCCTATAGGAAATGTTAAATCACTGTGGAACGGGATTAAAATCCCTGTCCAAAAAGGCGAAGCCAAAATTTGAATTTAAAATTTTAGAAAAAATAAAATCTCAGATGATTTCTCGTTAAAATCAGAACTAAAACGGGATTTAAACGGATCCGAGCGGAATTTAGAACGAAACCGAGATTTATCAGGAACTCGTGAGATCATGTATTTCACCCGTTTTAAAGTTGTCGCACAAGAGTATTTCATCCGTTTTGAAGTTGTAGCACAAATAGTACCTTCATCGTTGCAGTTGTAGTCAGTTTCTCAAGCGTTATTTTTGTTGCGAATAGCATTTTTTTTTCTGCAATGGTTTATTAATTTTTTTGCGACAGAGCGTCCCATTAATTCAGTGCTACAACCCCATCGGACGTCCGCTGTGTACCATGCATCACCCATATTTCTAAGGAAAAAAATGCCAACAGAAATGCGAGTTTTGAATCATGGGTGTGCCGGCAAATCGTCTACAAGAACAATTCATATCCTGATGTCCATAAGGCGGTAAAAAGCGAGGTAATAATTCAAGAGGCAAGCTTGATATAAAAAAAAAACCAAACACATGTTTTCACGGAGCAAATTTATATAAGAACATGGATCACCACAGGCAAATAGGCAATTGCTGTTCCATAGACCCATGCATCCCAGGGAAGCTACATGTGAGAGAGCAAACTGAGAGATTAGCCGCAGGCTGTAGCTAGCTAGCTAGGGAGATCAAAGGATCACTGGTGAACGCCGGAACGCGGCGGCGCCCCTGCGGCGGCGGAGCACGCCGGCGATCTCGTCGGCCAGCGCGACGCACGCCGCGATCCAGCCGGCGAGTGTCAGCCAGGTGACGGCCATGATGTACTCGGCCAGCTCCCACGGCATCGCCATCCTTGCGCGTCGAGCCTATCGAGGAGACCATCCGGCGAGGGCTGAGACGTCGCCGATACCAGGTTTTCTTGATTAGTAGCGGTGCACGTGGCGTCCATGCAGATGTTTGCTGAAGCCAACGTGTCACCAAATGAGAATGGTCAGGCACAGCCGTTTCGGACGACCAGCCGCCATCGCCACGTGGCCGTGGCAATCCCAAAGACCGGTCAATCCTGCCTTACAAACATGTTTACCATGGAGTATTTTATAAGTGCATCTGCTTCCTGCTTGCCGTAAAGATCTTAGAGGAGATATATCATATTACTTTTTAAGAGTATTTTATAAGTGCATCCTGCTTGCTGTAAAGGTTTTAGGTGATATATCATATTGCTTTTTAAGACACGGTTACTTAACATGGTGCTAGAGATGGCAAAAATATCTGTCAGTCTAGATATCCAATCCAATAGGTCAGGGTGCCAACTTGGACCTATAGGTATTCGATTTTGGGTCTAGGTCCAAATTTGAATCTAGGTCCATATCTTATTTTATACTCATGGATACTCAAAATAATTAATAAAAAAAGAAAAAGCACATCAATATAGCCCACCTGCTGCCCACCTAGCCCACCTAATTTGGGCCCACTCAACCATCCCCACTGGCCAATCCTCCCTAACCCTCACCGTCTCCTCCCACTCTAGCTCTCCCATAGCCAAACCAACCGCCGCCCAAGCCCCTAACACTAACCCTCTCCTTCCTCCCTTCCCTTTCCCTTTCACTCCATCCCAAGCGGTGGTGTGTGCGCGCAGCCCCTCCTCAACAACTGCACAGGCGCACGACTCCTTCTTGGCTCGGCTTCCCTTCCTTGGGTCGTGGCGGTGTGACATGTCCTCCTAGTGCGGCCTCTCCTCCAGTCCTCCCTTCCCTGACTCGACGGCGGCGCAACCACCCCTCTACGCGATACCTCCCCGGTGCAGCAGCAGCCACCCCTATCCTCATGCTAACGCTCTCTCCTTTCTCTTTCACAAATCTACTAGGCGGTGTGGTGGTGCTATAAGGTCTGTGCTAGTGCGGTGAAGTCAGATCCCGCAGGTACCCATTGGGTCCAGGTCCTTGGCCATTGTTCGGGTCTTAGGTCTGGGTCCTAGTCCAAGACAGTTGGACGCGGAGGTATCCAACCCAATTGTCATCCCTATATGGTGCTAACTGCTACTACCTAAGTCCAAAAATATAAGACGTATTTTTCAAATGGGCTGGTCCATTAATATAAGGCTTATTTCATATATCAATGCAATGCAAATGTGTTTTTCCTCAATACTCCTATAAATATATTGTTTTACCTTATATTTCCGATATGCATGACATTGAATAGGGTGCTTAAAGATAATAATAGGGGTAGTATAGTCTTTCATTGGTTCCCTGTTTTACGTGCAAAACAGAAATAGACCTTATTAACTTAGACGGAGGGAGTAAGTCATTTATAATATTAAAATGGGATAATGGTGATGGTAATTGGTAATTAATTAATCATCATTCTAACATTCATTTTATCCATAGGTTGCATAGGTACTTTAGATTTATTTGGCATGCTTTCATATTTTCGAAAGCTTCTGATCATCTTAAAAAATCACATCTCCGAGAGTCAAGGTGAATACCAGTACGAAGGCAGCAGCCCAAGGGCAAACTAAAATGGCCTCGGTCTTTTTAACTTAAATTAAATTAATATTAAAAGTTATAGTTGGAAATTTGTTATTTTTATAAGCCAAACGTTGTAGCATTTATGTAGCCATTTTTAAGGCTTTTAGTGGTTTATCTCAAAGCTCTTAAAACTATTTTTAAATAATGAGCAAATAGCATCGTTGGTCCTTAAAGTTGTCTCATGTTTTCGCTTAGGTTCAAAACAACTAAAACTAGATATTTAGGTACACCAAGTTGCGTTATCGTTTCGATTAGGTATAATTACCTGGCAGACACAGGCAGCCCAGCCGATCGGCTTAGGCTACCAAGGACTTGTCTTGACGGCCCAAAGTAAAACCGTCGAGACAGATAATTTTTTGAAAAAAAGAAAGAGCTCGCGTTGCTCGAACCGGCGACCTCACGGGTGATCAGCCGCGAGCTCAACTCCCTTAGCCGGTGCGCCCTTATGTGTTTCTCAACATATAAGGGTGTGTAGGTTTTTTATTAGCTGCTGTCGACCACGCGTGGCTCTTAAATGGGCCCGGTGGGCCATTGCTCTCGACGGTCTGCTTCCTAGCTGTCGAGACAGCCTGCATACCATGGTCCACCTGTCAGAGGACTCTCCTAGGCTCTCAGCGCGAGCTTTGGCCTACCATGTGCTGTATCAATGGTCGTGGGTGTAGCCATCGAGAGAGCCCGTACGCGCCAACGCGCTTGTTCGGTTTTTTGGTTTCCCACTCTCCTTGTATCAATCGCTTGACAATAGTTGTCGATAGATACTAACGCCGTGAGTGCATCGTTGCTATGCCGTGCGGCTGGTCGTGTCTGTCTCAACGGTTACTATTGAAGCCGTCGAGACAGATTAGAGCACTCAACGGCTGGCGCGTAGCCGTCGAGAGAGAGCTACGTTCTCGACGGTTGTCTTGTGGCCGTCGAGACAGATTGGTATGGTTAGCTTTCACTATAATTTCTGTAATGGAATACAACGTGGTATGGGTGATATTTTCGTAAATACGGTTACATATTGTGTTTTTTTGTAATTTGATTTTAAGATTTGTATTTTATGGTAATTTTTCCCATTTTTTAGTCGCAAACAAAATCTATAAGCTGGTTTCTTGCCTGACGAGAGGAAGCGTGGTGTTTTTATTTAAAGCCAATTAACAATTAATCGACGAATCAAGTTCTTCTGCGATCTCTCCAAATAAAAAATAAAAAAGCAGATAAAAGGGGACTGGACAGCTGGCTTGTGTAGCAGTGACACTTCAGTATTTGCTTAGCCAAAATTAGATAGCATCCTTTTTGTCCCGGTGTATCTTAGGCAGTGTTTCTTTCGGCGTTTGCGTTTGCTTATAAACTGAAAATTTGTTATTTTTATATAAGTCAAACGTTTTGACATTTGATAGCCAATTTTTATAGGTCTTACTATTTCTTTTCAAAGCTCTCAAAACCATTTTTTCTATATTTTTTTGATTCCTCGGATGTCCTTATCGAGTAGTTACAAATTTCCAGCTTATAAGTAAATATAAACGCAACCGTCCAAAAGAACAATCTATAAAATAATAGCACGATGATGAGCGCTTTGTCTGGGCTGCAAAATTAATTAATATATATAAGTCTTTGGTACATTGGGTAATGACAGATTGACAGGGTGGTTGAGGCTACAATAATTTGTACTACCGTGATGGTGATCTAGTTCGATGAATCAGTGTAGATCAACCATATATGGACTTTAGATTTTAAGATTTTTTATTTTCTGTACCGAGGATTAGATTACAAATAGCTCTTCCGTATTTAGAGCATGTCTAATGGTAAGACTATATCTTTACTGAAGCTAACGGTAAGACTATATCTAGAGCATGTCTAATGGTAAGACTATATCTTTACTGTAGAAACATGGTTGTCAATAGTGAAAAAAGGGTTGGGAGTAAAATATAAGAGAGATATGTAGGATTGCAAAAATAGGCCTAGCGTTATTTGGACAAAAAATAGGCTTAGAAGGTGAATTGTAAAATATATAGGGTCAAAAATTAGGGGAAAAAAGGAGTTTAACATTGGGCATGCTCTTAATGAAACAAACAATAGTCACACAGGATGTTTTAACCAGACATGTACTTAATGAAACAAACAATAGTCACAAGTTTTTTTTCCAGACAGTAGTGTAAATAGTTGGTAAAATGGAAAGAATCTGTTTGCACAGTTGGTGGTTGCGTATCTCGTTTGCACCGAACTTTAATTCTGACTGCAGGCAAATTTGTACGGTACGTAGTAACTTTTTTTTTTTAATTCATGACATATTAAAAAAGACCTACGTGGCCGCACCACTTGTACACTTTACACGAAATATGATATTTGGGTAAGGACGGGTGTTTTAAAAAATGCTAGTCTACATTTGGTGGATTGGCACAACCTGTTTTAGAAAAAACAACTTAAACATCAAAATATGATATTTCCCAATGGGCCAGTCTCATTTGGTTGCGCAAAAGGATGCTAGTGTAAATTTGTTGCCTTCTCTTAGTTTTTAAAAATAAAATCATTTTCAATATCAAAAGTTGATATTTCTCGCTGGGTGGTTGGAAAACGACACCGGTGGGGAAATCTGGTGGCTTGTCACATCCAGGGTTCACACAAAAGAGTGGTTAACTAAAAAAACGTTTGGGTTAACCAACCGGTTTTTCTTACTATTAGTTAACTACTGAGCAAGTTAAATATTACAATATATAAAATTATTTTCTTAAAAGACAAGGCTCTTTTAGTCGCATTTGGAGCAACGATACATATAAACGGTGGTGATTTTGTGGGTTTCTCAAGGTCATACTGGCTGAGATGTTACTTGTTGGCTCCACTCGGGATGCAAGTGCAAAATATACTTAATTATCTTCTCATAAAAAAGGATAAATTAGGTGACTATCTAAGTGATTTTGAGTGACCAAATCTGACTTCGAACCTTTCGTGGTTCAAGTGAGGCATGCTGGCTTATTGAGTTGGAAAATGCTGCAAAAACTAGATAATCTCCACCGGATTACAATAAATTCTACATTGATTACTTGTGGAACGCTGTAATTCATACAAATTGTCAATTGAGTCATTGACATATGACATATGGCCGCACAGCCCACAACATACATGTTAATGACATATAAAGTATCATATGAGTATATAACAAAGGTAGCTATTAAGATTATAGTGTTACAGCGTCAATTTCCTCGTTACTATTAGTCAATCCCAATCCATGCTATTTCACTTGAATGTACGTCCTTTGTCTAGTGATGTCACTAAACGAGTTGATATGATATATTTCCATGCCAATTCTTCGTCAAGCCTAGGTTAAAAAGGCTCCTTCGATTGTTTGAGTTACGGCTTATAACTTTTATGGCTTCTTATAGTTTCTTCTGGCCAAACATTTTAGTTTCCTAAGGTCGTTTAAATATCTTAAATTTGTTCATAAAACTATCAATGTCTATGTGAACCAAATGTTCCGGCTTATCAAAGCTCTCGAATGCTAGCAAATTAGCTCAACCTTTCAGCGTTAGCTATACAAAACATATAAACAAATTCCTGACCTAAAAGCCACTCAGCCAAGCAACTTTTCCAAATAAGACGATAGACATTGTACCCGTAAGCCTCAACTGTTCCAAATAAGAAAACAAGACAAAATGAAATAAGTAAATTGTAGTGTAGCACCATACAGCTGTAGCATTTTCTCACTTAGCTTATCCAAGATGCTTTTTTTGGCACACCTTACAGCTGCCTCCATTTGCAGCAGGTTGACATGGACCCTGATTAATGAAAAAGGAGTTTGTAAATAGGAAAAATAAATACTAAACACATTTATTGAAAATTCAAAAAATGTAAAATAAATTTTTTGTGAGTGTAGATAAATTTGAGGATCGCAAATATAATCTAAATTCGAATTTTGTTGAACATCATTATGCAAAAAAAAAGAATGTTACACTTCATGCGTGCCCCAACACCCTCTATTTTTGCATAAAAATATTTGATGAAATCTAAGATTAGATTTCATATTTAGGGTCCTCATGTTCTCCTAAGATCACATGAATCTTATTTGCATTTGTATAAATTTGTTGCTACTTTTCAGTTTTTATTTTTCTTTTCAGCTCTAGAAAATCTATTTCTCAATTAATTAGGGTCCATGACCACGCTTACACGTACTGACGTACTACTACATAAGGCGTAGGAGCTATGCTAGAGAAGGATCCAGACAACTTTAAAAGACGTAAAAACATTCTTTAAGAAAAATGCTAAGCGATAAAACGCTACAACTCTAAATAACGCCTAGCTTGCAATTTACTCGAATAAAATCGATCCACAGTGTTACATCTAGGCTACCACTTTGGACCATCAGTCTATCAGGGCATCTTGGTAGCCCCAAATGGGTGCCTCGGCGTTGTAGTAAATAGTGATGGGATAAGAAATGAGATAATGGGACAGTGCATAGTAAAAGTAGAGAGTGAGAATAGTGATAGAATGATTATTGGAGATGTAAACAGTGATGGAACAGTTTTATCGATGACGTGGTAAATAGACAGTGATGAAAAAAAAAGAAATGGGGCCCAGTGCGTGGCGAGTGGCGATTATTCAACAGCTCCGCGAGCACTTCGTTGCTCGTCTTGTTCGACCCACTCCAAAATCCAGATCTACCCTTCTTCTTAGCTCCCGGTCGGCATGGAGGAGAAGAGCAGGGTGCTCGTCGTCGGTGGCACGGGCCACCTCGGCAAGAGGATCGCGAGGGCGAGCCTCGCCCATGGCCACCCGACCTACGTCCTGCTGCGGCCGGAGGTCGGCTTCGACGTCAACAAGGTCCAGCTGCTGCTGTCGCTCAAGTCGGAGGGCGCGCGTCTCGTGGAGGCGTCGCTCGATGACCGCCGGAGCCTCGCCGCCGCCGTGAGGCAGGTGGACGTGGTGGTGTCGGCCATGGCCGTCCACAGCCAGAACCTCCACTCGCATCTCAACCTCGTGGAGGCCATCAAAGAAGCTGGAAATGTCAAAGTACGCACGCGTAGTATGCTTCCAGTAGCATGTTTCATTTCGTTCCTTTTGTTATGTTTTGTTTCGATAGTTGAAACGGGCGTCCATAAAGCACAGAAATAAAACCTTGATTAACTGCTAAGAGCATGTTCAGTAGGTCTATAAAAAAGATTTTTTTTTCTATATTTAGAGACTCTCAGTCTCTATATTATTTCAGTAGAGTCTCTATGTTAGTTCCTAAATTTAGAGATTCTCTTTTCGAGTCTCTATATTTAAAGATTATCTCTCCTGTCTCTATATCTTTTTGAGAACAGAGACTCCGCTATAGATGATGGAAATACATGGAACGAATAGTAGTTTGGAGAAGGGGATATAGAGATCCGAACTTAGAGACGTCTCTAAAGATGCTCTAAATGGGAGTATGTGTGACTAAATTAACTCACAGAATTTTTCCTTTGCATTTTTGTGAATCTTCGACACCGTGAGAGTGTGTGTGAGTAGGGACTAAACTCAAAAAACCGTCTTGCTTTCTGTGCCTGTCTTCTGTTTTATTTTGTTTAAATGGCAGTGTGTGACTGCTCAATGTTCTGCCGTGTCCGTGTGCACAATTTGTTTCGGTCATTTTACAGCAGTGGGAAAGGTTTCAGCCACACCTTTTTTTTTTTTTTTTGGAGAAGAGGGAGTCCCCCATTTCCATTGATTTCTCAAGGAGAACAAGAAGCCACACAAATTTTACATGCTCGCGGGTATCTTTGTCATTTTACAATCTTATAAGGAATCCTAGCGTGAGGTTAGAGCTAATGGAAACTTCCATTCGTGGCTTACCTTCGAAACACCACCACTTTTGAACCATTCCTCTGTTCTGTATTCTTGTAGAATTGCAATGATATTACTATACTTTTGATGCGTTTTTCTTATTTCCAAGCTGTTTATTTCTTGTGTTTTTTTGTTTCTTATTTCCGTTCTTTTGCTTCTGGTTGAACTGCAATGGAATTACAGTGCGATTCATACGTACATGCCATTGCGCTTTTTCATTTTTTAGAGCCATGTACAGGAGATGGATCAAACAAATTTGTATATGGCCATGGACATTACAGTCATGTCCAGTCCCGCGGAAGGAATTTTGTCACAAATACCAGCTAAAAAAATTTAGAACCCACCACAATCCACGTTAGAGAAAACAGTGTAAGACAGAAAATTAAATGTGCTGCAACAGAGTGGGGTTCAGTAATCCTGTTATCTGCACAAACAGTACAAACTGCGGACGGGCCCGGACATATGATTCCTTTTTGAAACATGATGAAGCACCATTGAAATATGGATGGATGAAACTATGAAACATTGCATGAGAAGAGTACCCATGAAACATAACAAAAAAAAAACTAATAAAACGTGGACGAAATGATAATAAAACTTGGTAGATGAAACATTGCCAAATCAAATGTTGCCACGATTATTCAACGATTTTTTATCTTGTACGAGTAAATGTTTCGTAAGAACAAACGTCATGTTTCAGCTGAGCAAAACTAATGTTTCACAAAGTAAAAAAAATGTTTCACATGCAAAATGTTTCACCCGAGCAAACCCATGTTTCACTTACATTTCTTCTCACTTTGTTTCCAACATCTTAACTTCACTACTACAAAAATGATTATCCGTGCCCCCCAATCACTGCCGGTTAGACCAAAACCGGCAGTGATAACTTATCACTGCCGGTTCATAAGCCTCAGCGGGTTGTGCGCTTGAGAACCGGCAGTGATAAGACTTATCACTACCGGTTCGTTGCTCAAAACCGACAGTGAAGTATCACTGCCGGTTTGAGAAAAGAACCGGCAGTAATAAGTCCTATCACTGCAGGTTCTTTAGGCCTCTCGCCACCAATTTTCAACCGGTAGTGAAAGAACTTATCACTGCCGGTTCTTGTCAAGAACCGGCAGTGATAACTCATTATCGGTGCGGTTCTTGACAAGAACCGGCGATAAGTTCTTTCACTACCGATTTAAAATTGGGCGGAATGAAGAACTTATCACTACCGGTTCTTGACTAGAACCGGCAGTGATAACTCATTATCAGTGCCAGTTCTTGACAAGAACCGACAGTGATAAGTCAAAAACCGGCACTGATAAGTAAATGTTAAAAGGTATGTATATCCTTTGTAAGTAAGAACGTGAGATTCGGTGGGATGGTTAGAAGAGTGAGAGTAGAGTGGAGAGGTCGTAGGTTCGAGTTCCGGGTAACGCAACATTTGTATTTCGCGTGAAAATATGTCCTAACAGCCTATAGTAGGTAGGTGGTAGATGATTAGTGTATAGATTTCGGGCATAAAAAAATATTTTTTCTTTTTTTTTGCACAGTTCGGCAGGGACTATCACTGCCGGTTTTTACTCGAGAACCGGCAGTGATAAGACTATCATTGCCGGTTTGAAAACCGGCAGTGATAACCTGGGTTATCACTGCCGCTTACGCAGTGCCGGTTCAAAAACTGGCACTAACGCCAGTTCCGAACCGGCACTGATGTGTTGTTTTGTAGTAGTGCTTGATGGAGATAACAATGGACTATGATGTGGTGTGCATAATCAAAAATATATAATTGCGCATGCAGCGTTTCCTACCATCTGAATTCGGCATGGACCCAGCGAGGATGAGTGATGCTCTTGAACCAGGAAGGGTTACATTTGATTTGAAGATGAAGATAAGAAGGGCAATTGAAGCAGCAAATATTCCCCACACCTATATTTCTGCAAACTGCATGGCTGGATACTTTTGTGCCAACCTCTGTCAAATGGGTACCTTTCTCCCGCCCAAAGGAAAAGTTCAGGTATATGGGGATGGCACCGTTAAAGGTAAACATTAGTTTTTTTTTTGTAAAAATTTACAGAGCACCATCATCTGGTTGGAAACTACAAAGCCATGCTGATTTGAGTCCCAAACTATTTTGGTGGTAGATCTTAATATAGCAAGCTTTTTTTTAAAATTTCACGTTGAAATTCAATTCGTGTAGGGCAAAACAAAATTGAGAGAAACACAAAAGATTATTCATACAAATCTTTTTTGTATATCCTACCTTGTTTTCAGTTTAGACTTGGAAATTTAAACGGTGATGCAGTACTCCTAAAACTATCTCCCGAACTCTTTAACGTAAGGTTTTCATGTCAACTTACTGCTCAAACAAAATTCATGACTTAACATATATGTAGTCATACTTTGGGATGTTGCTTTGGTTCTACAAAAATAAATTTATTTTGTTTTAAAAAATTTCATTTTCGTTTGCCTTTTCTACAACTCATGGCTTCATTGTTTCTACCATTGCCATTTGACTTTCATTTCCCACTTTTATTTATGCACAATAAAAGAAAGTCATATGCATGTTTAGTCCAAAACAACATGTCAATTTTAGTACCTTTTCTAGAATAATACAATTTAATTTACGAAGGCATACCCTTCATTATGTATGTACTACATAAGAAATTATCCAACTTTTTATTTGAATAAACTTTGCGTCTCCTCTATTTTGTTTTATTTATTTAGTTGCCATGTGCTATTCCCAGACAAAAAAAAACGATTTTCCCAAGAAAGAATCTACACAATATTATTTCATCAGTGGACTTAATTAGTTTAGAGATAATTTATATAATATTGCATTTTGTAGTTTCCACTTCTGGCTATATAGTTGTATTGCACTATGCAGCAATATTCATGGACGAAGATGATGTGGCGACGTACACAATCAAGTCCATTGATGATCCCCGGGTTCTGAACAAGACGATATACCTAAGACCTCCAGAAAATATCCTTTCTCAGAACGAGTTGATTGCTAAATATGAAAAGCTCACAGGAAATGTTCTTGAGAAAAATCCTATCGGTGGTGATGAATTCCTGGCGTCAATGGAAGGTAATATAAATGTTTGCTCTTTCTATGCATAGAGATGCTTAAGCCATAAAGATTTCACCTTCAGTAACACCAAAATGGTAAACGGGCCACGAAACTATAAATTTGGCTAGAATTTGGTACTAATTTAAAAGCCAACTTTTAAAAGAGAAAAGCGAAATTATGAACATAAATTTTTTAATATAAAAAATCATGCACAATAGTTTAAAAAATCATGTAGACGGTGACCATATTAAAGTTTAGATTTGGAGGTAAATGCATGAATTTCTATCTAATATATATGGTCAGATGTTTTTCAATCTGAAATTTTTTAATCCCAATTTACCTCCGTATAAATTGTACCCTGGACTACCGTTGTGTTCTAATGTACTGCAATGAATCACCAAATACAATTCAGTAAATAACGAAAAGAAAAAAGTTTAACTTCAGCTAATGCCAGGAGGAATTTCTCTACGCACTACTAGAGAAATGGGTAGCATAACCGGTCTCAAAAACCCATCACAACCGGTTCATTTCGAACCCGTTGTGATGGTGCACCAGTACCGGTTCGTTAGGCCAGGAGCCAGGAGAGGGCTTTTACAACCGGTTTGGAACAGGAACCGGTTGTAGAGCCCAATTTCTACAACCGGTTCATGTCCTCAACCGATTGTGGACTTTTACAATCAGTTGGAGACACAAACCGGTTGTAGAAATTGGGTTCTACAACTGGTTCATGTCCCTAATCGGTTTTAGAAGCTCTATTTTTAAAATATTAAAAGGAATGCTTGTCCTACTCTCATCAGAGAGTACGCGTGGGTGGATTGGCTAGAAGGGTGGGGTGTGGGTCACGAGGAGAGGTGTGAGGTCCTGGGTTTGAATCCCACTTCTCCCAATACCACAACCGGGTCGTGATACTCGGGAGTATTACTCTCGGTGGCTTACAATCGGTTTTAAAACCGGTTGTGAAGGGGGTTTGGAACCGGTTGTAATACCTGGTTCCCTAGTAGTGCTACGCTGAGTTATATGTTCTTTTTTTTTTACTTATATAGGCTTATTGGATAATTGATACCAGGGACAAAAAAATGGGCAAATATAACCTAGCACAAAAAAAAAATACCGTCCATAACACAATAAGCAGAATTGCAGTTGATACGTATGATTGGATGCAGGTGCCGACTATTATCATCAGATAGGAGTGGGTCATTTCTACCACATTTTCTTCGAGGGTTGCTTGACAAACTTTGACATTGACGATGGAGAAGAAGCTTCTCTGCTTTACCCAGAGGTTCAGTGCACCAGTATGGACGAATATCTGAAACGCTATCTGTAATTGCAAAATTTATGAACTTATATTGTGTGAGATCATGTGGAGGTCTTCATGTTGTGATGAGTATATGTGATTTGATTTGGCTGAAGGATTTGTGTTTGAGAATTAATTTGAACCGGTTCGGCCATTTGTAGCAGCCTACATTGTTTTGTGTGTTTGGAGGTCTTTCTGAGCTCAAATGGAAAAATAGTGTATATAAAAGTTGTTAAGAATTTTAAAATCAAGGTTTTTTGTTTTGGGCAGAAAGCCATTTAATGCATGGATTAATTAAAATAATTTTCGTAAGCTGCTGTGTATTTGTGGTGCAGTTTTGGTTACCTGTGATTAGTGCTTATTTTGAGTTAATTAGGGCTAGTGCATGATTATGAATGATAATATGATGGCTTTTAGGGAGGTAAGTGAAATTTTTGTAGAGATTGTGTTAGTCTATTTGTGAGAGATTATCCGCAGGCTGTAGCTAGATAGCTAGGGAGATCAAAGGATCACTCGTGAACGCTGGAACGCGGCGGCGCCCCTGCGGCGGCGGAGCACGCCGGCCATCGATCTCGTCGGCCTGCGCGACGCATGCCGCGATCCAGCCGGCGAGCGTCAGCCAGGTGACGGCCAGTCGGCCATGATGTACTCGGCCAGCTCCCACGGCATCGCCATCCTTGCGCGTCGGGCCGATCGAGGAGACCATCCGTCGAGGGTTGAGACGTTGCCGATATCAGGTTTTCTTGATTAGTAGCAGGTGCACGTGGCGTCCATGCAGATGTTTGCTGAAATACCTGTCAGTCTAGATATCCAATCCAATGGGTCGGGGTGCCAACTTGGACCTATAGGCATTCGATTTTGGGTCTAGATCCAAATTCGAATCTAGGTCCATATCTTATTTTGTACCATGGGTACTCAAAATAATTAATAAAAAAAGAAAAAACCCATCAATCTAGCCCACCTGCTACCCACCCGCCCCACCTAATTTGGGCCCACTCAACCATCCCCACTAGCCAACCCTCCCTAACCCTCACTGTCTCCTCCCACTCTTGCTCTCCCATAGCCGAACCAACCGCCGCCCAAGCCCCTAACCCTAACCCTCTCCCTCCTCCCTTCCCTTTCCCTTTCACTCCTTCCCAAGCAGTGGTGTGTCAGCGCAGCCCCTCCACAACAACTGCACAGGCGCGCGACCCCTTCTTGGCTCGGCTTCCCTTCCTGGTCATGGCGGTGTGACACGTCCTCCTAGTGCGGCCTCTCCTCCAGTCCTCCCTTCCCCGACTCGGCAGCGGCGCAACCACCCCTCTACGCGACAACTCCCCGGTGCAACAGCAACCACCCCTATCCTTATCCTGACGCTCTCTCATTTCTCTTTCACAAATCTACTAGGTGGTGTGATGGTGCGGTAAGGTCTGTGCTAGTGCAGTGAAGTCAGACCCCGCAGGTACCCATTGGGTCCAGGTCCATGGCCATTGCTCGGGTCTTAGGTCTGGATCCTAGTCCAAGACAGTTGGACGTGGAGGCATCCAACCCAATTGTCATCCCTATATGGTGCTAACTGCTACTCCCTAAGTCCAAAAATATAAGGTGTATTTTTCAAATGGGCTGGTCCATTAATATAAGGCTTATTTCATATATCAATGCAACATAAATGTGTTTTTCCTCAATACCCCTATAAATATCTTGCTTTACATTGTATTTCCGATATGCATGACATTGAATAGGGTGCTTAGAGATAATAATAGGGAGTATAGTCATTTTCATTGGTTCCATATTCTACGTGCAAAACAGAAATAGACCTTACAAACTTGGCAGAAATAGACCTTACAAACTTAGACGGAGGGAGCAAGTCATTTATAATATTAAAATGGGATAAAGGTGATGGTAATCAATTAATCATCATCCTAACATTCATTTTATCTAAAGGCTGCATAGGTACTTTAGATTTATTTGGCATGCTTTCTTATTTTCGAAAGCTTCTGATCATCTTAAAAAAAAATCACATCTCCCAGAGTCAAGGTGAATACCAGTACGAAGGCAGCAGCCCAAGGTCAAACTAAAATGGCCTCGGTCTTTTTAACTTAAATTAAATTAATATTAAAAGTTATAGTTAGAAATTTGTTATTTTTACAAGCCAAACGTTATAGCATTTATGTAGCCATTTTTAAGGCTTTTAGTGGTTTATCTCAAAACTCTTAAAACTATTTTTAAATGATGAGCAAATAGCACCGTTGGTCCTTCAAGTTGTCTCATGTTTCTGCTTAGGTTCAAAACAACTAAAACTAGATATTTAGGTATACCAAGTTGTGTTACCGTTTTGATTAGGTACAATTACAAAGTCATAAGAAGAGTGCGGTTTTGATGACATGAGCTGTCTGCTCAACATAATACATGGCTCTAAATGGCCACGTAACATTCCAAATCCATTAAAAAAAATTGAACTCAAACTGAAAATTCTAAAAAATCTAAAACAAGTAATAAAAATTTAAAAAATTCTCAAAAACTCTAAAATTAATTTTCAAAAAAATTGAAACTGTTAACAATTTTCTAAAATTCCTAGAAAACTAAAAGTTTTCTAATATCTATAATGAAAAAAAACCCCTAAAAAGCCATAAAAATTCCCAAAATTTGTAAAGAAAATTTGAAAAATTTGTAAAAAATCTTTGAAAAATTTAAGGAAATTTATTTATATGTTATACGACCTTTAGTAAATGTTTAAGATTTTTAAAAACTTTTAGGGTTTGCTAAATTTTTATATTTTTTTTAACTTTTATGCTTTTTGCGTTTTCTAGTTTTTATACTTATTTTTAATGAATTTAGAAATTCATTAAAAATAATTTTATGTTCTTTTAGATTTTTAACCTAAGACTTTTTATTTTGAAAATAATTTTATGTTCTTTTAGATTTTTTACAAATATTTATGGATTTAGGTAGACACATGGCCATTTGTGGCCACATATCATACTGGCTAGGTTGCCTATGTGTTACATACCCAAAATTTTCAATTCGGCATAAAAATTTTTCGCAAAAGTCATAAATATATTTCTATAACCATTCCTAATTTTTAAATAATTTTCTAAATTTAACTCCTATTTATTTCCTAAAGAAAATACCATATATCTCTTTTTCCAAAAATATAAATCCCATAAAATAATAAATATTATTTCATATTTGAATTCTACACATTTTTATGGATTTTTAGAAATTTATTTTATATTTTCCAAGCTCACTATAATTTTCTATGAATTATTAAAGCTATACATAATTTCTGAAAAATCCTTTCCTTTTAAAATCTATAACTTTCCCTTTTAGGAAAACACTGGAATACGCCTTCCCTTTTAGAAAAGTATGTTTCCACTTAAACCTCTCCCGTGGCCCTTCTTACCGACTACTCGGTCCCACCCGTCATCTCCTAACGCCTAATCTAACGACTCCCATTGGTTTGTACCAATCCAACGACGCACACAGGTTGTCTTCCTCCCCTTCACTGCGCTGCCACCAACTCACCCACCGGCGCCGCCGTCGCCCATGGAAAACTCACCGCCGCCACCGTTTTCACCCTCCCCAGCCCTGGTTTTCCCACCACTAGATAGCCCTCGCCGTCACTGACCTACTCCAATAACTCACCGTCCCCATCCGCCCCCAGTAACCCTCCAATCTGCCGCCACTTCACAATGCCACCGTCGCCACGAAGCTCCTCATCCGTGCCCGCTACTCCACCCATCCACCTATAAATTCCCCCCCCCCCCCGACGTCGCATTTCTTCCCAAACCTCATTCCCGCTCCTTCTCTGCGTAACAGCCCGAAATTTTGCAAAAATTTTTCACCAAAAATATCATGAGCATGTCTTAGGTTAACACCTTTTTCTTCAAGATTTCCCCAAATTACCTAAATTTCCCTTTTGGAATTTTGTAAAAATAAAAAAAAGATTTCCAAAGGAGCCCTAAAATTTTCCATAGGACAAAGGTAATATTATACTCCTATAAAATTCTTGGTATTTTTCTGAACCTATAGAAATTTTTCTCACATTTTTCTGATTTTTCTACAATTTTCTAGAATTTTTAGAAGCTTTCTGAAATTAAAAACCAATTGGAAAGTATTTATGGAAAAACCCCCTCCGGAAAAAATTCTCAGAGCCACGCGTCGCTTTTCCATTCGCGCGTATGTGCTCCACCGCAGACAGCCGAGACCCACTCTAGAGACGCCAGCTCGCGCGCGCTCAGTTCAGAGAGATCCGACGGTTGCCCGTGCTCCACGTCACCCCTTCTTACGGACACGACTTGTTCGTCGTATTCCTTTGCCCCGCCGTGCTCTGTTCTCCGGCACCGCCGTCGTCGCCGTAAAACTTCACCGGAGCAGCGAACCTCGCCGTTTTAAATCATTTTCCCTGGCGCCGATTCGTCCAGAATCTCTCTCAGAACTTGCTCATCATGATTACTCCCCGTGGCAAGGTCGGGAATATTCTCGCTGGCCTAATCTGCCGTCGCCACCACCCTTCTCTGCCTCAGGTGCCGTCGCCGTGGCCCTGTCGCTGACCCTCTCGAGTTAAACCCCACCTCACTAAGTTGATCATCATGCCGGTAAGTTCATCGGACTCGTGCAGCCCAAGCTCCGCCGATTCCAGCGAGATAAGCTCGCCGTGGTGGAAATATCCCCGGCGAACTCATCCTCTCGCGGTGAACCGCGTCCGGTTCATCTCCCTATAAATAGAGCTTATACTCAGCTACTATACCATCATCTCCACCTCTCAAGCTCATCCGTGCCTATAAATAGGACGTCAGAGCTGCAATTTCATGTCTTTCGTTGCACCGGCCGCCGCCGCCTCTCCACGAAATTCGTCCCAACCACAGCGAGCTAAGCTCAAATTCATCGTCTATATCTTTCAGCCCCGATCACCGGGAACCTCGGTGCACCTGTGCTAGCCCAGGATCTTGTCTTGCTAGCACGGCACCTTTTACAAAATGCTGGAATCATCTCATACCTACGATAAAAATTATTAATATTATAGAGTTCAATTACAATATGGCTCGTTTTTGTAGGCCGAAAAGGCCAAATCTACAAAACAAAATGAACTTTTACCAGAGTTTAGCATAGCGGAAACAATAAGAAGAGTAGGGTCTCAAGGCTGTGCCCAACCCGATCAGGTAAGCGACTGGAGTCCCACCTAACCCTCGGTCTTTACGTCATTCTTCCGGTCCTTCTCCTCCTTATCGATGTCATCCGGGCCAAACTCCACCTCGACGCCACCTAAAAAGGAGAGTAGGTGCGAGTGTGAGCGCGCAATCAAACCGCGCTCGCGAACCAAGACCCCACCTAATGCTAAACAATGATGCAGAACTTTTTGGTGGAGGCTGGGTTCATAAGTTTGCTTGAAATCAAATATGCTTATTTTTAAGTTAAGAACTCAAGACTTAGCATTTTTATAAAGTAAAGACGTACTGGGCTATATATGCCGATTCTTTATGACCAGGGGGGTTCACAGTGGTGACACCGTATCCTTAGCCAAGGAATACGTGTCCCACGTGGCAGATCCATACCATAGCCATGGTTATGGTCTCCACAAATGGCAGACTAGCTCCCATCGCCATGGCGAGCTATCTCCAACGGTATGGCGAACCCGTGCCCATACAACAACTGGCGCACGTTTCCCATCTTCTGGCGAACCCGTGCCCATACAACAACTGGCGCACGTTTCCCAGGTAAGTGATGGTAGACTCACCCTCTTAGCCAAGAGGCGTGATCCCTTTGAACTCAACAAAGGCCAGGATCCTCAGATCCTAATCTCAATCACAGGAATCAAATGATTACCGACTATATTGGCATTCAGGTATAAATGGTACTCGAATGCATGGACTATCTCTTTAGCTTATTGAGTGTAGGAATGCTCAGGAACAGGGCACAACACATCACTATAATGATGTACTCGGGATACGCACATGCTGATTAGACTGTCCAAGGCACTGATACAGTGACAGTGTAGTCTTGATCAGAGGCGGTATGGTCCATCTTTGCTACACTATGTTTTACTAACAATCATGAGCAAAGAGACTAAACCCTGTCGTGATACATATCATGGTAATGATGGGGCTGTACCATTGAGGTACTTACTCTGCATATGGTATTTGTCTGGACCAAGCTGTACCGTTGATAGCGGCTATGCCGTTGCAATTGCACCGTTGATAGCGTACTATGTCGTTGTATTGCACCGTTGATAGTGGGCTATGCCGTTGCTTTCGCACCGTTGATAGCAGGCTATGCCGTTACAAAGGTTGACCCGTCATCCTAGTACCGTATCGTTGACAGCCAAGGTCAAACCCATGGACTCTAGACTTAAAGCATGTCTAAGCCATTTCAAAGACTTAATAGTCAAGGAGTTTAATTTCTATACCTTAGGTTATCAATGGACATGATAAGGAAATGTCAAGGAGAGGTTTGTGTTTATTAACACTGTTTATAATATGGAATAACTAGACTTGCTCTAGTAGCCTTTGTTTCCAACATATTATATTTGGAAAATAATATTGCATGCAACCTAATATATTAAAATCAACATAATTTAAGTAAAACTGGGTAATAGAAGAATGAGTTAGAGGTATTGGCTCGCCTGCACCGAATGCGTCGATATCTTGAATCTAGACTTCCAGCTTCTCTTCTGAGTTGTCCGACTCTATCGTATGAAAGAAAATAACATTGATAAAGAAACAAAAGATGAAATATGCATGATGCATGATAGGCGAACGTTTCTAGGGTTTTCGCACAGATTTCTCCTACGTGAGAAATCATCATCTATATTTCTTGTTGTCATATATTGTGTGTGTTAAGGCTATTCTTTTTGTGTTTAATTTAAAATGAAGATAAACCTATATACTTTAGCGAGTATATATCTTTACTCATGGTTTAATATTGTTACTAGGTTTTATACATTATTTCGTATTTATATAAAAAGTTTCATAATTTTTGGATATTATTTACTATTCTAAATAAGTTCTAGACGAACTCTATTCTACATGAAATAATAATTTCGGAGATTTACCCTAATCCATTTTCTTGGGCTCTTTGGGTCAGATCGCCCTGTCGTGGCGCCTGCGGATCATCTTCAGGCGTCGCCGATGCCTTCCCGTGCTTTGCGGCCGAGTTGACGCGTCCTGCATTGGCCGCATCGCCCGCCTCGCTACAGCTTCACCGAGCTATCACCTCCATACCGAGCTTCGGCTCTGCGCGCTGTTGTTCTACCCATATTCGCCGACTCTGGTTTTCGGTCACCTCCGCCGGAGCTCAATTAGCTCATGCCATGCAGGCCGAGCCACTGCCACCCGGCTTGCGCTGTCGCTATCGCGCCCAGCACGCACCGTTGCCTTGCTTGCTCCTTCACCAGCGCTAGCTGACGCGTCGCAGGCCACACGCGCCGCCGGAGAGGCCGTCACCTAGCTAACTCCACCGTATTACTGTCCTGGTACCTAGCTAACTCTACCGTATTACTGTCCTGGTCCCGCCGGCCGCTAGCCGCTCCTTGCGTCGCCCAAGCCGCTGCACCCAGCGCCCGCCATGCATCCAGCGCCCATCGAGTCGCTCACACGACGCGCGCTGCACCGAAGCAACCTTGCACTGTGCGTCGCCGCCGAGCCGGCCATGCCGGACTCACCACCGAGCCGCCGCGGTCTCTCAAAGACGCTGCTCTCTCATGGGCGCTTCATACGACCGCCTGCCGGCTGGGCGCCATCGCTTCGACACGCGTGCCGCCGCCGAGCTCCACCTCGCTGCTGCTCCGGCGCCGCCTTCTTCTTGCTTGCGGAGCATCACCACGCCACAGCCGAAACTCCGCCATGGCCTGCCACTTCACACAGCAAAAGCCGCCGTCGCTCCCTCTCCCGCCGGCCTCCTCCTTCCTCTCTTCTTCTTCCCCTCTCTTCTCTCCCTTTTCTCTTCCTCTCTCTTCTTTCTTTCTCTCCCGTGTTCTTGTTCTGCCCGAGCTCTGTTCGTGCTTGCCTCTAGCTGAGCTTTAGAAGCTACACACGATGGGGAATGAGATAAGGATGGGAGACATTTTTGGTAATTTTACATTTTAGCCCTTAGGCTTTAATAAAATTTCATAACTCATTATGGGTCTTTACAAACTATGATAAAAATATATTTGAGCTCCATAAATTGTGAGAATTCCATTTTTATTGTTAGTTTTGAGATTTCGTGAGTATTTATTTTATAAAATTCCTAAATCATTTTACTATGCTTGCATTAGTCATAATAAGTTTTAGTGTTTAGAAAAATATATTGTGGGCGGGTTACTTAGCTGTGAAGTAACCTAGCCGATTTAAGTTTTCTTCGTCACGAAGTAAATTAGAATTAAGATAAGGTCCTGAGAGATATTTTGGAACTTTTACGTTTTAGTCCCTAAAGCTCTATGTAATTTCATAAAGTTATTAAGAGGTCTTTGAATACTTCGGAGAATGTAATAAAAGTATACTTTGGGTTATTAAAAATGTTATTATTTCATTTATTTGATTTGTTTTGATGTCTTAAAATATATATTTTATGCAAGCATTAAATAATATTTAATGCTCCTCATTGTTAGCAAACCTTAAAATTATTAGAACATACAGTTTAAATTACAAATAGGTCCATTTGTTATAATTCAATTAATATATGGACATGATTCTATTTTATGTTAATATATAATTTCTTTGAATTGTTTGAATTTTATTTCAAGTAATGTATTAACTGGTGATTTATTATTATTTTTATCGTATGCGAAAATGAGGTGTTACAATATCTTCCTAGAAGCATCGCCTTCAACCACGACAAAGGAATCGTCGGGAGGTTTAATGCCGCTAAGATCGCGACCTCCCCTGTTCGGCGACCGCGGCGGTGGATGTGGACAGGCCGAGCCATGGTCACGTAAGCACAGATAGCAGCATGGTAAGAACCCTAGGCATCTTCCCAAGCTTACAAAGCCATCAATTTGTACAATTGCAAGAGGAAATCAAAAGCCCCAAATTTGTTCTTCATCGCCGCCGCTGGACCATGCAGACCGGCTGACTCCGACCACATTAATCCACTAAATTACTTCCAAAACCCTTCTTATACCTCTAGGAGCCAAAGCCCTATGATTAATTAGATCAAAACCAAGCCAAATCCGAAGTCCCAATTCGAGTACTTAAGAACCCTAGAACAGGTTACTGATCACAATGCCCAGATTTGATTTTTTTCAAATTAGAACCCTTAGAGGCCGAATTAGCCCAAAGTGCATATGAAAAAGTTGTTCCAAATGATGTTTTACACCTAGAAATGGTGTCTTCCGAATTTTGAAATATTCAAAAACTTAAATTTGAATTTTAAACCCTCTCTTTAGCAATTTAGAGAATTTCTAAAAAAGAAAAATCTTTGAAAAAGTAAAATTGATATTTTTATTAGCAAATACAAATATACACAAAATTTATGAAATTATCAAATTCAAGACTATTTTATAAAATACATCAATTGTATATTTCTCTTTCTTTAAACCTTTATAAGAATAATTTCCTAAGTAAAATTAATAATTAATTTGTATCAAAAATCTTTCAAAAATAACAAAAATGTAAAATGAGTATTTTTAATAAGTCACAAGCAATTTTTGATATTTCTTAAATTTCAAAACCTTATAGTGCTATTTAATACGTAAATTCTCTATTTATAAAATTTATTTCTTTAGAGTTTTAGAAATTTTCTAAAATACAAAATACCTTATAGAATAAAATTTATAATTTTATCATATATTAATATAAGTATTTTCTAGAATAATAATCTATAACTTTATCCATTCGTAACTCTGCAACTCTATCCATTCGTAACTTCGTAACTTTATCTTTTCATATAAATGTCTTATGACCCTATCTATTCGTAGAATATCCCGTAGTGAATCTCAATTACCACAATATCTCATGGTGAACCCTAGAATATCTCGATGTAAAACTTAACTACCGCAATATCTCGTAGTAAACCTGAAAATATCTCGTAGTCACTTCACTCCAGTTCAATTATATGCCAGGATTCTATCTCATCCCTTTGTAACAGACATGACAAATATCCATCTCCATCATTTGACCAGATATTTTTACAACTTCTATTATATATATATATAGAGAGAGAGAATTGCTAGTATGCTATTGATAGCACAGGAGGTCTCTGCGATCGATGCTTTGAGCCATCGGATGGTGCAACGAACGGGCGGATGAGGCGCTGCCCTGCACGTGCGCGGTTCCTTATCTCCTGTAACGTCGCGTTGAGTACCTCCGTCACTCCGTGCCTGCGCCGTTTTCCTCATCCCTTGCGCTTCTCTCCCAACCCCATCTCCCTCGTCTCTCTCCCGTACGATTTCGGTGGCTCACCTCGTCTGGACTGCCGCCGCAGCCACTATCGCCTCTTCCGGAGCGATGCCGTGGTGCCGCAATCTGCACGTGGTGGCGCCGCTTGATCTGTGCCCCTTCCCCTCACGCTCTGCTCTATCTCGAGGGGCTCCTACTCCTTTCCCCTTCATCCTCCTCATCGGTGCCGAAAGCCCTAGCCGCATGGAATCACCACCGACGAGAGGGCATGAAGAGTTGCCGCTGCATCCAGGATCCCTGCTTAATTTCCTCCCCTTCCTCCTCACGCCCAGGAGCTGCCTGCGCTGAATATTCTGCATCACGCTACCACCATTTGGGGGCTTCTTCTGAATGAGTTGAATCCATTGCTTTTTTTGGGCAATCAAGCGCAGCAGTAGACACAATAGTATTTTTTTATAATTTTTTGTTTAAGCAGTACTGCATTGTTGTAATTGAAATCATGAATGTAATTTTTGTGTTCAAGCAGTTGGATAATCAGCAGAAGCTTGTAACTTTGTATGCAATGTAATTTACTTCAGGTTATGGGCAATGAAATTTGGTAGAGCTTTGATTTGGTTCAGGTTATGTGTTCAAGCAGCAGTGTGTTCAAGTAGTGTGTTCAAGCAGTTGGGTAATCAGCAGCAACTTGTAACTTTGTATGCAATGTAATTTGCTTCAGGTTATGGGCAATGTAATTTGCTTTAGCTTTGATTTGTCTTGAGCAGTACAAGAAGAAAAATATCATGCATTTTTCAGATTGCAAAACATGCTTGTGAATTCCAGATTTCATACATTTGTATGGTGTCCTGGATGCCAAACTCCATGGCTAGCCAAATATGGGGAAACTCTACTCAAGCTGCACCCTATCATCAATTTGTCCTGGAGGCTGAGCTTGGTTCCGCAGAACTTGTGTGTGAGCTTATAATACTAAATTCTATCAAGGATTCAGAAGCCACAACCACAGTAATTACTGAATTACATGCACCTCAGTTCATATAAATCATACAACTTCGGCTCATACAAATTCATTCATTTTGTCCAGCTCCTTTATTGCTCATGAAAATTCATTTTGTCCAGCTCCCCTGAAGCACATAGTTTAGCTAAACCAAAACTATCACGGGAACTAGCTGCTGGACAAACACAGGAATCACATATCACATTACAGACATACTTCAATCCTAGGAAACTAAGATACAGTGGAACATTATAGATAAAACAAGGAGGAAAAATCTGAATTAGCATATTTTGGTGTGTGTTTTCTTCAGATTTGTACATACAAAAATTGCAACCTGATACATGATCAGTGGAAGCAACCATAAAGTTTAAACCAAACACTATTATGCTGCTATAAGTAAGGCCACCCAGATGGACAATTATGCTGGACAAATGATTTGTATGGTCACCAGATCCAGCCAATTGCTAGAAATTACAAGCTGTACCAAACCATGCACTAGGCATCTGAAGTAACATATTTGTATGTTGTTGGACTATAAAAATTACATGGAAGCATTCCAATGCAGACCAGATCACAGCATACATAACAAGGCTCCATAAGCAAAAGAGCTAGGCAAAATATATCATCACACAATACATCCATCATTTTAGTCTGACAGGTCGACATCTTCGGAAGCATCATCAAAATCTGCACTGGCCTCTTCTGATAGATCTTGTGCACTGTCCTCTTCTTTGTTACTCTTTCCTTTTACATTCTTCAACTGGAAATTAAAACAAGTAGTAAGTAACCCAAAAAAGGAAAATTAATTATGAATTTAATATTTACCCTTTCCGGGCATGTTCTAGCATTATGGCCTCCTTTCTTGCTGCCGCAAATGCCACATGTCCGTGGTTTCTTCGCATTTGAACGTGGTTCTGAAGGTGGTTTAAATCTTTGTGGTTGCTTTCTCTTCCCCTTGCATTGTGATATCGGTGGATCAAATATCACTTTTGAAAGATTTCTTGTGGAAGTGAGACCTTCACATGTTTGTGGGTCATGATCACTACCTATCCCTTCCATTTGTTGCTCTGCCCCATCTAATATTTCCTAAAATTGGGTAAAAGCTTCACGGGACTTCAATGCCATCTTAAGTAACTTCATCACTCTAGGCTTCAGTGTAGCAAACCTTATGGTTTGTTGCTCTTGACTTCCCCCAACCTCCATGCTCCTCTCTATTTTTGATCTTTTCGCCATCGCATTAGCATCTTTGCACCACCGTTTCATTATATATGTAGTTGGCAAATGAACCATATTTACATGATGCATAACCTTAATGGCATGTGAACACAACAAGCCCTCAAACTTATATCCTTTGCAGCTACAAGAAACTAGTTCCTCAGATTTGTTGACCTTTACTATATATGTTTCTGGGATCATATTGTCAATCATTGGGTGGTAACTAATTCTGACCTCATATAGGGCATCATTCTGAATCTCTCTAATTTCTCCAAGTTGGGAATTTTTTAAATTTAACTCGAACTCTTTCAACACTTTGGTTGTGTAACATTGAGAGGCATCTTTCTCAATTCGATATAGCGATGATAAATTTGGTATAGCATTGAGAAAAGCAATATCCTCATCACTTTCTCTTTGCCAAATACCATTAACCATCTTCTCCACATGTTTGACAAGTTCAAATATACATGAATGATTGTTGGTCCACAGTTTCAATGCAGAATTGGCACTTTCACTCCTTTGTGTTGTTGACATATTTGCAAAAAACACACCTCTGAGGTACGCGGGAACCCATTCCGACCTCTTCTCATACATAACCTTGAGGTGTTTGTTATTATGTAGGCCGTGAGTTGCAAGCATGGCTGTCCAACCCTCCTCAAATTCAGACACTGACATGCTACGATTAATAACCTTCTTTAACTCACCTTCAAAACCTTGCTTCATGCCATAAAGGACCCCCAGATGATCTCTTGCTTTCCTCATTACGTGCCATTGGCAACATCGATGAACTATATTTGGAAAGACATCTCTGATAGCAGCTCTCATTGCAGGATCTTGGTCAGTGATAATCGCTCTAGGTTCCTGCCCATTCATGGCTTTGACCCAAGTTTCAAAAAGCCAAACGAATGCATCTTTGTCCTCAGATCGTAGCATTGCAACCCCAAATATAATTGACATCCGATGATGGTTCACACCAATGAATGGTGCAAGAGGCATGCTATATCTACACAAAAAATTTGTTTATTGTTAGGATTGTACAAGAGGCGTGCTATACGTATACCAATAGTAAACAATTGTTTATTTAGTGACTACTACCATACCTATTTGTTTGGTAGGTCGTGTCGAAGGTCACAACATCTCCAAATTCTCGGAATGCTCTTCTTGCTCTACCATCAACCCAGAATAAGTTCTTCAAGTGACCATTGCCATCCACCTTCACCTCACAAAAAAAATTCTGGATCCTCTTCCTGTTTCTTATGATAATACACCAAAGTTGATTCCACATCCATACCAATGAGTTTTCGCCTTGCAGATGCTATCTCATTACTAACATCCTTTCTTTTGAACTTTAGATTGCTCTTACCACCATGCAAAGCACCCAAATACTCATGTATTTTCGAGGTCTCAATATTTTGGGCACGCATATCTCCGATAACTTCCTTATCCTCATCTTCCATTGATCGGTGAGAGCGAAGGTTCCTTTTCTTTGAAGGAGAGGTGACCATAGGATGGTTATGCTCATCGTCAAAAACACTAGCTCGCCACACTCCATCCTTCAACGTCACTCTAAGACGTGCCTTGCAACCGGTTGGGGTGAGAGCAACCTCCTTTTGGGGGCTTTATTGATTTCCTGCACTCTCCATTAATTTTGCAGCTTCCTTGACATCTTTAGAAAATCCTGCCTTCGAGCAAAACCACAATCTAGATGTGATTTCCCCTGATTTCGATGTTGTATGAGTAGCGACACGAATACTAAACCCCTTATTGAAGGCATATTTATTATAGAACTTCTTTGCTTCATCCTCTGATGAAAATTCTTTTCCCACAAAAGGAGTCCACATCCTTTACTATTTCATAACATCGAAATTTATTCATTTTTATACAAATCAAACGCTTTAATATTTAATAACCATTTTCCATGGATCTTACTATTCCTTCTCAAAGCTCTCATAACTAATTTTGAATAAATTTTTGTACCCGTCAAAGATCCTTATTATATACAAAATTTTTTTTTGGATGAATTAGGGTGTGGGTCTAAACCGATGCACAAACACCAATAGTTCTAGGTTCATTAGGACATCGGGTCCTAATTTTGAAAGCTAGATGAATTTTCACGAGGTGTTGCATTAGGTTTACCTTGTCGTGGATGCACCTGCCGTGGATGCTCCTGCCGTGCTGCTCCTTCACCGGCTTCCATGCTGTGGATGCTCCGCCGTGGATGATCCTTGCTTGCCGTGTTGCCGTGGCTGCAGAGCAGTGGAAACGACGCTCGTGGATCGCGACAGAGCAGTGGAAACGGCGCCCGTGCGGGGATTGGGATGGGAACGGCGCCGTTTCACAGGGTAACGGAGTTGTGGGCCACGCGCTAGCTCGCGGGAGGCGACGCGATCTGGCCTACAACGCTGCATGAGGAGCGACGCCGATCGGCCCGTCGGTTGCCTACAACGTGCGGCTGGGAGCATTCATAGCACACCCAGCCTGTGCTATGCATAGCAAACTAGCAAATCTCATATATATATATATATATATATATATATATATATATATATATATATCCTATACTATCCATAGCCATCATGACAATCCAAGTAAAACCAGATAACCACTCTTCCGTAATTCTATCCATCCACATCCTCATACTTATCCTAACCATTTTACCAAATTTCTAACACCCATTCTTACCATCTTTATCCTGTAAATTCAACACCTATATAAACCACCCCTTCCTTTTACCTCTTGTCCACCATATACTTCCTAATACTCTAAACACACTGTCCACATACCTATTGCCCTCCAAATGCCTAAACCCCCTTCAAAAGAATATTTTTGCGTAGCATCCAAAATCCTTTTTACTTGATTTGATTCTTATTCTCTCTCTTTTCTCAAACATCAAAACCTCGCGATCAATAGAAGAAGGAAAATCAAACTCTAAAGACTCAAGCTACTCTCAGGGCGGAGATGATGATCAAAGGTGGAACAGAAAAAGGAGTTTAGTAACATCTGTAACCAAGGCAGGTTTTCATTTCTTGATGCATATTGAATTCCCTAATTATTTACTATGCATTACTTTATAGTTATTATTTATTGCCAAGTTCTGTTATTTTAAATGCTTTTGTAGAATAGTTACACCTAGAAATGATAGCTTAAAAGCCCACCTACTTTTGGTTAACCCCAACCTTTGATAACACTAGTGCAGGAAATCTACCCTATGTAATATTTAAAATTGGCAGGATAGAAAATCATTTGTCATATGGATAAGTAGTATGGAATGCTTATCTGGATATGAGGATGAGACGTTAGATTACCAGATGTGCGAAGGCTAGGGATCCGAGCCCGGTAAATGGGAACATCCCTAGGTTCGACATTGTGGTACTAAGGTATATGAGCAAATTCAGAAACAGAGTTCTATCGATGCGTGTAAGACCTGACGGATCCGAGCCCGGTATATGGGAACATCCCAGGTAAAAACACCATGACACTAGCTTGCGGAGAAGAGCAGCTAAAATTTTTTGCTCATATAAAAACTGGGTAAAATGAAAAGGAATGACACAAATATCACCCATCCATATAAGAAGCTGTTATATGGGTAAAGCTGGGTAGGTCCTCTAGGGCTGATAACAAAATCATCGATGGACCCTACTTTGGGTATGAAGTTGTGCCAAATGGGCGATGCCTCTCCTATTCAATAAACCCATGCTTTCAAAAAGAAATGGTGTATGTGTTCTGCTTCGGGCAGGATAGTTGGAGTATGGAGACAGGCTTTGTGAAAGGTTTCAAATATTCAGAAATTGTTTGTAAAGAATTGCTAAAGCTTAAGATTCTTCCATATATTATATGCTACTGCATCCACTCACTACCGAACTTTATACCTTTGTTTAATTCTTGCATATAATAGAGTAGAATTTTCCCCATGGAAGCCTGCAAGTACGGTTGGTACTTACCCACTTTATGGGAAATAATCTATTTTTAGGTCTTCTAGCTTTTTGGACGATTTTGAAGAATCTACCGCAGAGGAATTGAACGATTATGGCAATATTAGTTTCTAGAGTCTTAGTTTTAGTGAGTTTTCCTATACTCACAACTTGTGCAGCAGTGTAAGAGTACAGTAGAGGTCTGAGTTGTAATATTTTATGTAAAAATAAATATATCCCCATATAATAAAGTGGATTTTTGTATCAGCTCTGGCACTGTTGCATCCTGGGTAATCGTGCTTTTGAGGGAACATTTTTCGATAAGATTTATCGGGATTTGGTCTCCACAGAGTTGGTATCAGAGCCCATGGTTGTGACTGTAGGAAAACCTTTAGAACGGGATAACTAGAAACTACCCCTATAGGTTAAATAGTAATAAATTATAGTAACAATTGGATGAGTTTAGGATGTGCCTTAATTCTACATTTAGAACAAGAAGGAATTAAATAATTAAATAAGTCTTATAACATGATAAGCTACATAAAATGTCGATGAATGACTCCATTGCTAGATAACGACATTTGGACAATCATCATTAGGGAATATTTTATAATTGCTATATAACCTTAAGGATTATAGGACATAGGAAGGCGACAAATAATTAATATATATGTATATACAGTACATATGCCATGATTCAACATTTCCCTACTACCCTGCAATTTAGATTTCTATTCTAAAAATCTTCCCTTATTCTTCTTTTTCTTATCTTATTTCTCTTAATTGGCTTTTAAATAGTTTTTTTAAAAAAAATCTAATTAATAAAAAAAATATGTCAGGCAATATAGGCGAAACCTCTAGGATCACCCCGGCTCAGATTTTTAGCAACCTTGGAACAAGGTGAAAGTGAAACCACAGAAAACTCATGCCCGAGTTGGATAGATGATGGAGAAGTTTGATGAACCAACAACATGAGACCCACAATGTTATGATTAAGATGGATTATGTTCCAAAAGATTAAACCCCTATCTTTTCCCTGCTGACCCTGACCAAGTATAAACTATGGACTAGTCTTGTTGAGATATAAAGAAGAAGTTATAAGCTGATCAATGCACGGACTGAGAGAAAATTTTATAAGTCTCTCGTCAGTGACCAGCGCAGACTGTTGACTAATGGATAATTACCTAAGGAAACCTCCTTAACTGAGAAGTCATTATTTAGAACAAATGGATAAGATTTCATTAAGTCGGGTATGTCTGAATGGACTATATTTGTATTGATTGCGAACAAGAAAGGTGGTATTGGAAGAATGTATGTTGACTATTAAGTGTACCCACTATTAAGTTGAATTATCTATACCTAAACTATGTGATCAGTTGAAAGGGGCACATAAAAGATAATTGGTACTGAAGAGAGACTATGAGAAGAAATCTCATGCTAAGATGGTATGTATTCCAAACCAAGTCGTGGTTTTATTCAAGAGGAAAAAGTGATACCTCATACTTCCAAACAGTCCCATAAAGTATGTTATTTCACACTTGGCTTGAGAATTAATTACGGTTGTTTATGCCATTAGGTTTTGAAGACACCACTTAGGAAAGAAGTATGAAATCCTTCTAGATTACTAGAGTATTAAGTGTACCTACACCTGGACCAATTTGCAACCAATAAAGTGGTTAGAGTTATTAAAGGATTTTGAATTGGATATTTAGTATCGATTCAAGAAAGGAAATGCTGTACCAAATTCACTAAGTGGAAGATACATGACCAATATTTGATGTTATAAGATGGCCCTCTCTTATTTGGAAAGGAAGACAAGAGGATATGACTAGAATTTGTAAAGATTGAAACCCTGGGTATTTTAGAAATTAAATTGGAGTTAGAAGATATGACTAGAACAAAACAAAAAGGACTAAGAATTTCAAAGGATGTTAAAAACGTTTGGAAGGTCAGATGATAAGAGAACCGAGCTGGACAAAACTGATATTATTTGGTACAAGATTTTATTTTATATACCAAATAATGAAGAAATTGAGGATCTCATACTTCAAGAAACTCTTAGACCATTATCTTCTATGCTAAGACCTTGAAATTCCCTTTTTAATAGAAGGATATAAAAGAAAATGACACATAATATAGAAATAAGTGACACATATATTAGAAAAGTAAGGCAGAATACCACAGACCCAATGGATCGATAAGATTTTTGAACGAAAGAGCAATGAAATCAAATTGGATTCATTGTCGGAATAACAAAAACCCAAGCAAAGTATAATGCCATATGGATTATAGCTGAGTATTTGACCAAAGTAACCTATTTTGGTATCAATGGAAACCACATATAAAGGTGATAAACTTATAATTATTTGCTCGTCCAACACTGTCAGTCGCCTGCGCCCCCAAATTGGGCCAAACCCAATTCCACTAAGTCCAGTAAGCACTAAAAACCTTTTCTAATTTCTAGTTTTACCTATATTGTTTGAATTCATTTCAAATATCTCATCATTTTATAAATTTTACAAAAATTCACAAAAATCTAAAATAAGATAAATAATTTTATAAAATATAAAATATCATATTTTTCTAATAAAGTAACCTTAATAAATCCTTTTACTCTCTCTTTCTTAGGTATTAAAATATTTTAATTCATTAAATTGAAAAAACTTGGAAATAAAATTAGTAAAAACATCCAAAATAAAAATTACTCAAAATAATGTTTTACATCTAGAAATAATACTCTTACATTTAAAAACCTTTAGAAATACAAATTTAAACTTAAAACCCTTTCTTTAATTAAATTGGAATTTCCTAAATATAAAATTTATATAAAATCTTACTAATAAATTTCATATATTTCACTCAACTTATATAAATACTTTTACATAAGATCATAATACCCAAAATCATTTCTTTTAATTACTATCACTATAAGGTCAAATAGAAATATTAATACTCCAAAATTGATATATTATAAATCTCTCCATAATTCCTATTTATAACCACCAATTATAAACCACATACCCCAACTCTAACATTATGCTGCCCAAAATACCTATTTTTTTTACATAAACACCTACCCTTTTTCTTTTAGAAAATATTTTTAAACTTTTAGAAAATCGTACAACCCATCACCTTTTTACCCCAAACTCTTTTTATTTTTATTTTGTCGTTTATTTAAAAACTTTTTTTATTTGGATATTTATTGGAATTTCTCTTTATTTCTGCAATGTATAGATTACGAATTTTGCCCTCTGGAAGTTTTAGCCGAAAATGTCCAAAACATATAATAAGTGTGATCTGATTTTCAAATAAGGCAGGTTTTGTCATTCTTGATGCATTTTGATGTACTACATTTCCTTTACTTACTATTTATTGCATATATTTTCTAGTTATTTATTTATACATTTCAAGTATAATTTTTATCCAAGCCCCAATACCTTAAAAAGCCACCTAAAAATAATCAACCTCTGATAAAACCCTAGTATAGGTAAAAAATATTAAAATTTGATTATCTCATGAAAGGATGGAGAATTGGTCCGTACAAATAAGTTGAATTGGATAACTTATTTGATATGGAAAAGCTGTAGATTGGAAGGTTGATTGAATTTATATAGAGTAATTTGGAAACAGAGATTTGTTATTTGGTCCCGTCGGTACGTGGAGTACCAGCCCAATAACACCAGGTGGAGAGAGTGTGAACTCACTGGAATCGTTACTCTATAAAATATAGAAGCAAATTCGGAAACATTGTTTTGCCGTCTTGGGTTAGAGGATCAAGGGTGTTGATTGACGCTTAAGGGCACTAGATATTTGCTCTGTGGTAAGAGAATATCTAGAAATAGTTTGTTTCTATAAAAACTTGGATTTAATGGATAAGAATGACACATCAATCATCCATCCATATAAGGAGCTGTTATATGGGAAATAATAAATTCATCGATGGACCCTACTTCGGGTATATGAAGTTGTGTCAATTGGGTGATGCCTCTCTTATTTACCAAAATCCATCAATTTACATTACAAATATTATTGTCTGGATTGCAAATGAATAAGGATGGAGAATGATGATAGAATTTGTACTCTTATTATTAATTGTTTTAGAATTATAATAGGACCTTTAAAAGCTTAAAATTGCATATTCACCATAAAGTCTTACTATTTCTTGAATCCTATTTTCATGTAATAATAATGTTATTCTCTCAAGAAACCTGTAAGTACAATTAGTACTTACCCACATTATGTGGATAATTTATTCTTTTTACATGATCCACTTTATACTCTGAAATGGATATTTATGAAGAAGACAAGAATTCGCATAGGATCGATTTCTAAGGTTTACATTATGTTCAGGCTTTGCCTATGGTATATGGGCATGTATTTTCTTTTTATTACCAGGTTATATTTCTACTTCCGCAGTAAAATATTTTGTAACATATAATAAATTAAGCAGGCTATATTATTTCTGAATGCAACTGAAATCCTGGACAGTTGGCATTCTGGACATTTTCACTTTGTACCTAATCAAAACGGTAACATAACTTCGTGTACCCAAAATATTCAGTTTTAAAAGTTTTGGCTCTAAGCGAAAACGTGAGATAACTTTCAGTACCTACGGTGCAATTTACTTTTTTTTATAATTTTTAGGTTCTCCAAGCTCTCTATCAAGGACACACAATTTTTAAGATTATAATCTATAACTGGATTAGCCGAAAAGAACGAGGCCTAAATGAGCTCAGAACTTCAGATTTCGTGACACCTAAAGAAAACTTTCGCTGTGATTTCGGTGCGAACGATCTATCACCTCAGGTAGGTTTGACCGAACGTATCATGCAGAACTTCTGGGTTGTAAATTTGAAAGCTGTTCCAGTTTTTTTTTTTTTTTTTGAGCATGCTGCATAATGGAAAATACAAACCTAAGATTTTGAGTAAATTGCACCATGGGTCCTTAAATTTATCGCACGTTTTCTCTTAGGTCCGAAACTTTAAAACCGGATATTTAGACACACAAAGCTTCATTACCATTTTGAATAGTTCATATTGAGAGGACGGATTCATGACATGGACTACCTAGTCAAGACCACACGTGGCAAAATAGCCATGTCATCCATAAATTTGTAAATAAGGTTAATTCAAAATATAATTTGTAAAAAATAAAAACCTAAAATTCTAAGAAAACTTTAAAAAATCCTAAAATCCAAAAAGGACTAAAAAAATCATAAAATTCGTAAGCAAATCCTAAAATTTGTAAAAAAAAATAACTTTCAAAGTCCAAAAAATTGGAAAAAATATGTAATGATATCCTAAAATTCTTGAAACAATCTAAAAAAACCTAAAATTCGTAAAAGAATAGTCTGAAAATATCCACATAATGGCGGGAGAAGAGGGGCCAAGAGGGAGCTAGGTTGGGAGGTGACGTTGCGACCAAAACACTGGACAGCGAGGCGGTGGCTAGGATGGTGTCGGACGAGGGTCGTCCTTTGTTGCGGGGCCTTTAGCGCTGACTGGTGTAACATCCTGATTTTGAAATTTTGGCTAAAGTAAAATTTTGAGTGAAATAAAATTTCAGAAAATTTAAAAATTTTATTTGAGGTAATAGTTTTTCAAAATAAAATGAATTTGAGAATTTAAAATGATTTTCAAAGGTTTTAAATCAATATATGAGAATAGAAAAATGAGTTTGATTTGTATAAATAATAAAAAAGTTTATATTTCACACTTGCTAGGTTGGAAGGACCCTGTCCAGTGAGCAACACTTGGAAGAAAATCACATGATCACCAGGCCGTCCGGGGCCAACTAGGGTTTCAAAAATCGATTTTACCCCCAAAAATTGCTCAGGTCTGATTTTCGATTTGCCGCAATTTGCCATGCCAAATTGAGAAAAATCGGTTGAAATTTGGGTTTTGAATTTTAAATCAATCGGAGGTTTAAAAAAATCAAAAAATTAGTCGATTTCTTCGATAAATCAACCGATTTCTTTGATAAATCGTTTGAAAACAAAAAACCGGTATTGAAATTTTAAAATCTCGAGCCAAACTTCGAAAAATCACGATTTTTATCGATAAATTGACCGTTTTCTTCGATAAATTAACCGGAGGTTTCAAAATCAAAAATCGCTTTTTTTTTCAAGTTAACCTTGCCAAACTTCAAAAAATCGTGATTTTTGGGACGGCACGGGGTGGGAAGGGGATAGTTTGTGGAATTTTTTGGTGGAGGGAGATGGACACATGTCATCTAAATAGGCAATCTCTTTTTGATCTGGAAAGGACCTGGTTCCTTCCAAATTTCCTTCCGGCCGCACCACTTGTACACTTTACACGAAATATGATATTTGGGTAATGACGGGTGTTTTAAAAAATGCTAGTCTACATTTGGTGGATTGGCACAACCTGTTTTAAAAAAACAACTTAAACATCAAAATATGATACTTCCCAATGGGCCAGTCTCATTTGGTTGCGCAAAAGGATGCTAGTGTAAATTTGTTGCCTTCTCTTAGTTTTTTAAAATAAAATCATTTTCAATATCAAAAGTTGATATTTCTCGCTGGGTGGTTGGAAAACGACACCGGTGGAAATCTGGTGGCTTGTCACATCCAGGGTTCACACAAAACAGTGGTTAACTTAAAAAAACGTTTGGGTTAACCAACCGGTTTTTCTTATTAGTTAACTACTGAGCAAGTTAAATATTACAATATATAAAATTATTTTCTTAATAGACAAGGCTCTTTTAGTCGCATTTGGAGCAATGATACATATAAACGGTGGTGATTTTATGGGTTTCTCAAGGTCATACTGGCTGAGATGTTACTTGTTGGCTCCACTCGGGATGCAAGTGCAAAATATACTTAATTATCTTCTCATAAAAAAGGATAAATTAGGTGACTATCTAAGTGATTTTGAGTGACCAAATCTGACTTCGAACCTTTCGTGGTTCAAGTGAGGCATGCTGGCTTATTGAGTTGGAAAATGCTACAAAAACTAGATAATCTCCACCGGATTACAATAAATTCTACATTGATTACTTGTGGAACGCTGTAATTCATACAAATTGTCAATTGAGTCATTGACATATGACATATGGCCGCACAGCCCACAGCATACATGTTAATGACATATAAAGTATCCTATGAGTATATAACAAAGGTAGCTATTAAGATTATAGTGTTACAGCGTCAATTTCCTCGTTACTATTAGTCAATCCCAATCCATGCTATTTCACTTGAATGTACGTCCTTTGTCTAGTGATGTCACTAAACGAGTTGATATGATATATTTCTATGCCAATTCTTCATCAAGCCTAGGTTAAAAAGGCTCCTTCGATTGTTTGAGTTACGGCTTATAACTTTTATGGCTTCTTATAGTTTCTTCTGGCCAAACATTTTAGTTTCCTAAGGTCGTTTAAATATCTTAAATTTGTTCATAAAACTATCAATGTCTATGTGAACCAAATGTTCCGGCTTATCAAAGCTCTCGAATGCTAGCAAATTAGCTCAACCTTTCAGCGTTAGCTATACAAAACATATAAACAAATTCCTGACCTAAAAGCCACTCAGCCAAGCAACTTTTCCAAATAAGACGATAGACATTGTACCCGTAAGCCTCAACTGTTCCAAATAAGAAAACAAGACAAAATGAAATAAGTAAATTGTAGTGTAGCACCATACAGCTGTAGCATTTTCTCACTTAGCTTATCCAAGATGCTTTTTTTGGCACACCTTACAGCTGCCTCCATTTGCAGCAGGTTGACATGGACCCTGATTAATGAAAAAGGAGTTTGTAAATAGGAAAAATAAATACTAAACACATTTATTGAAAATTCAAAAAATGTAAAATAAATTTTTTGTGAGTGTAGATAAATTTGAGGATCGCAAATATAATCTAAATTCGAATTTTGTTGAACATCATTATGCAAAAAAAAAGAATGTTACACTTCATGCGTGCCCCAACACCCTCTATTTTTGCATAAAAATATTTGATGAAATCTAAGATTAGATTTCATATTTAGGGTTCTCATGTTCTCCTAAGATCACATGAATCTTATTTGCATTTGTATAAATTTGTTGCTACTTTTCAGTTTTTATTTTTCTTTTCAGCTCTAGAAAATCTATTTCTCAATTAATTAGGGTCCATGACCACGCTTACACGCATCGACGCACTACTACATAAGGCGTAGGAGCTATGCTAGAGAAGGATCCAGACAACTTGAAAAGACGTAAAAACATTCTTTAAGAAAAATGCTGTTTATAAAACGCTACAACTCTAAATAACGCCTAGCTTGCAATTTACTCGAATAAAATCGATCCACAGTGTTACATCTAGGCTACCACTTTGGACCATCACCTATCAGGGCATCTTGGTAGCCCCAAATGGGTGCCTCTCGGCGTTGTAGTAAATAGTGATGGGATAAGAAATGAGATAATGGGACAGTGCATAGTAAAAGTAGAGAGTAAGAATAGTGATAGAATGATTATTGGAGATGTAAACAGTGATGGAACAGTTTTATCGATGACGTGGTAAATAGACAGTGATGAAAAAAAAAAGAAATGGGGCCCAGTGCGTGGCGAGTGGCGATTATTCAACAGCTCCGCGAGCTCTTCGTTGCTCGTCTTGTTCGACCCACTCCAAAATCCAGATCTACCCTTCTTCTTAGCTCCCGGTCGGCATGGAGGAGAAGAGCAGGGTGCTCGTCGTCGGTGGCACGGGCTACATCGGCAAGAGGATCGCGAGGGCGAGCCGACCTACGTCCTGCTGCGGCCGGAGGTCGGCTTCGACCGCAACAAGGTCCAGCTGCTGCTGTCGCTCAAGTCGGAGGGCGCGCGTCTCGTCGAGGCGTCGCTCGACGACCGCCGGAGCCTCGCCGCCGCCGTGAGGCAGGTGGACGTGGTGGTGTCGGCCATGGCCGTCCACAGCCAGAACCTCCGCTCGCATCTCAATCTCGTGGAGGCCATCAAAGAAGCTGGAAATGTCAAGGTACACACGCACGCACGCGTAGTATGCTTCCAGTAGCATGTTTCATTTCGTTCCTTTTGTTCTGTTTTGTTTCGATAGTTGAAACGGGCGTCCATAAAGCAGAGAAATAAAACCTTGATTAACTACTAAAAAAGAATGTAGACTCTCGGTCCCTATATTACTTCAGCATAGTTTCTATGTCAGTTTCTAAATTTAGAAATTTCTCTCCGAGTTTCTATATTTAGAGATTATCTCTATGTCGTTATATCTTTTCGAGGATAGAGACTTTGTTGGAGATGATAGAAATATATGAAACGAGTAGTGATTTGAAGAAGGGGATATAGATATCCGAATTTAGAGACGCCGCTAAAGATGCTCGGGAGTGTGTGTGAGTAAACTCACAGAATTTTTCCTTTGCATTTTTGTGAATTTTGGACACCGTGAGTGTGTGAGTAGGGACTAAACTCAAAAAACCGTTTTGCTTTCTGTGCCTGTCTTCTGTTTTATTTTGTTCAAATGGCAGTGTGTGACTGCTCAATGTTCTGCCGTGTCCGTGTGCACAATTTGTTTCGGTCATTTTACAGCAGTGGAAACGGTTTCAGCCACACCTTTTTTTTCTTGAGAAGAGGGAGTCCCCCCATTTCCATTGATCTCTCAAGGAAAACAAGAAGTCACACAAATTTTACATGCTCGCGGGTATCTTTGTCATTTTACAATCTTATACAGGAAATGGATCCACACGTTCATATGGCCTCCTTGGATTCTTGGAGTTTTAAAGGAATTTTAAAGAAAATTCAGTTCTGTAAGAGTTTTTTTTTTAAAAAAAATGTTAGGAGCTTTGCCTTTTCATTAAGGGGAGAAGCAATATGAAACGGTTAGCTACAGATTAGATTACAGGATTAAAAGTATTAACACTAGGCACCGGTTGGAGAGAAGGCAGCAGCTAGTCTGGGAAATACATTCTCGTTCTTGGGTAATGTTAGCAAACACTGAAAGAGATGTTTGGTAGCGGTTGTTGAAGATTCTATTGTTCCTTTATATCCAAATTCAGTCCAATAAGAATTTTTTCTTAACAAGCCCTTTGGAATAAAGGCGACTCATAGAATTCCTACGAAATTCCTACTGAATGGCTCCTTTCAATTTGTGTAGAAACTTTGAGGAATCCTAACGTGAGGTTGGAGCTAATGGAAACTTCCATTCGTGGCTTACCTTCGAAACACCACCACTTTTGAACCATTCCTCTGTTCCGTATTCTTGTAGAATTGCAATGATATTACTATACTTTTGATGCGTTTTTCTTATTTCCAAGCTGTTTATTTCTTGTGTTTTTTTGTTTCTTATTTCCGTTCTTTTGCTTCTGGTTGAACTGCAATGGAATTACAGTGCGATTCATACGTACATGCCATTGCGCTTTTTCTTTTTTAGAGCCATGTACAGGAGATGGATCAAACAAATTTATATATGGCCATGGACATTACAGTCATGTCCAGTCCCACGGAAGGAATTTTGTCACAAATACCAGCTAAAAAAATTTAGAACCCACCACAATCCACGTTAGAGAAAACAGTGTAAGACAGAAAATTAAATGTGCTGCAACAGAGTGGGGTTCAGTAATCCTGTTATCTGCACAAACAGTACAAACTGCGGACGGGCCGGAGCCCCGGACATATGATTTTTTTTTTTTAAAACATGATGAAGCACCATTGAAATATGGATGGATGAAACTATAAAACATTACATGAGAAAAGTACCCATGAAACATAACAAAAAAAAAACTAATAAAACGTGGACGAAATGCTAATAAAACATGGTAGATGAAACATTGCCAAATCAAATGTTGCCGCGGTTATTCAACGATTTTTCATCTTGTATGAGTAAATGTTTCGTAAGAACAAACGTCATGTTTCAGCAGAGCAAAACCAATGTTTCACAAAGTAAAAAAAAATGTTTCACATGCAAAATGTTTCACCCGAGCATACCCATGTTTCACTTGCATTTCTTCTCACTTTGTTTCGAACACCTTAACTTGATGGAGATAACAATGGACTATGATGTGGTGTGCATAATCAAAAATATATAATTGTGCATGCAGCGTTTCCTACCATCTGAATTCGGCATGGACCCAGCGAGGATGAGTGATGCTCTTGAACCAGGAAGGGTTACATTTGATTTGAAGATGGAGATAAGAAGGGCAATTGAAGCAGCAAATATTCCCCACACCTATATTTCTGCAAACTGCTTGGCTGGAATCTTTTGTAGCAACCTCTGTCAAATGGGTACCTTTCTCCCGCCCAAAGGAAAAGTTCAGGTATATGGGGATGGCACCGTTAAAGGTAAACATTAGTTTTTTTTTGGAAAAATTTACAGAGCACCATCATCTGGTTGGAAACTACAAAGCCATGCTGATTTGAGTCCCAAACAATTTTGGTGGTAGATCTTAATATAGCAAGCATTCTTTTAAAATTTCACATTGAAATTCAATTTGTGTAGGGCAAAACAAAATTGAGAGAAACACAAAAGATGATTCATACAAATCTTTTTTGTATATCCTACCTTGTTTTGAGTTTAGACTTGGAAATTTAAACGGTGATGCAGTACTCCTAAAACTATCTCCCGAACTCTTTAACGTAAGGTTTTCATGTCAACATACTGCTCAAACAAAATTCATGACTTAACATATATGTAGTCATACTTTGGGATGTTGCTTTGGTTCTACAAAAATAAATTTATTTTGTTTTAAAAAATTTCATTTTCGTTTGCCTTTTCTACAACTCATGGCTTCATTGTTTCTACCTTTGCCATTTGACTTTCATTTCCCACTTTTATTTATGCACAATAAAAGAAAGTCATATGCATGTTTAGTCCAAAACAACATGTCAATTTTAGTACCTTTTCTAGAATAATACAATTTAATTTACGAAGGCATACCCTTCATTACGTATGTACTACATAAGAAATTATCCAACTTTTTATTTGAATAAACTTTGCGTCTCCTCTATTTTGTTTTATTTATTTAGTTGCCATGTGCTATTCCCAGACAAAAAAAACACGATTTTCCCAAGAAAGAATCTACACAATATTATTTCATCAGTGGACTTAATTAGTTTAGAGATAATTTATATAATATTGCATTTTTATAGTTTCCACTTCTGGCTATATAGTTGTATTGCACTATGCAGCAATATTCATGGGCGAAGATGATGTAGCGACTTACACAATCAAGTCCATTGATGATCCCCGGGTTCTGAACAAGACGATATACCTAAGACCTCCAGAAAATATCCTTTCTCAGAACGAGTTGATTGCTAAATATGAAAAGCTCACAGGAAATGTTCTTGAGAAAAATCCTATCGGTGGTGATGAATTCCTGGCGTCAATGGAAGGTAATATAAATGTTTGCTCTTTCTATGCATAGAGATGCTTAAGCCATAAAGATTTCACCTTCAGTAACACCAAAATGGTAAACGGGCCACGAAACTATAAATTTTGGCTAGAATTTGGTACTAATTTAAAAGCCAACTTTTAAAAGAGAAAAGCGAAATTATGAACATAGATTTTTTAATATAAAGAATCATGCACAATAGTTTAAAAATTCATGTAGACGGTGACCATATTAAAGTTTAGATTTGGAGGTAAATGCATGAATTTCCATCTAATATATATGGTCAGATGTTTTTCAATCTGAAATTTTTTAATCCCAATTTACCTCCGTATAAATTGTACCCTGGACTACCGTTGTGTTCTAAAGTACTGCAATGAATCACCAAATACAATTCAGTAAATAATGAAAAGAAAAAAGTTTAACTTCAGCTAATGCCTGGAGGAATTTCTCTACGTTGAGTTATATGTTCTCATTGTTTTTTTTTTTACTTATATAGGATTACTGGATAATTGATACCAGGGACAAAAAAAATTGGCAAATATAACCTAGCACAAAAAGAAATACCGTCCATAACATAATAGGCAGAATTGCAGTTGATACGTATGATTGGATGCAGGTGCCGACTATTATCATCAGATAGGAGTGGGTCATTTCTACCACATTTTCTTCGAGGGTTGCTTGACAAACTTTGACATTGACGATGGAGAAGAAGCTTCTCTGCTCTACCCAGAGGTTCAGTGCACCAGCATGGACGAACCTGAAACGCTATCTGTAATTGCAAAATTTATGAGCTTACATTGTGTGAGACTATGTGGAGGTCCTCATGTTGTGATGAGTATATGTGATTTGATTTAGTTGAAGGATTTGTGTTTGAGACTTGATTTGAACCAGTTCGGCTATTTGTGGCAGCCTGCAGTGTTTCGTGTGTTTGGAGGTCTTTCTGAGCTCAAATGGAAAAATGGTGTATATTTTGGCCAGTTTTGGCTAGTTGTGATTAGTGTTTATTTTGAGTTAATTAGGGCTAGTGCATGATTATGGATGATAATATGATGACTTTTATGGAGGTAAGTGAGATTTTTGTGGAGATTGTGTTGGTCCATTTGAGTGCAGGTTTGGAGGCAGCTGTGGTCATTGGCGGGTACCGGGACAAAGTTGGGAGAACCGAGGTCCAGAACGGTCGAGGATGTCGACGGAATGGTTGGGTTCAAACCGGACTCACATGTCGACATCATCATGAAGATGGATCTGAGATAGCTCAAGGTTTTCGGTTCGGATTGGAGGCCCGAAGATGTGGAAATGGAGTGGTCAAGTCAAGGGATGAAGGCTCGTTGTATTGGTTTGACCGAGTTTTTGTGTAAAGTCTATGTATGGCCTATGTGGGCTATGTAAAGCCCATGTTTGTGGCTGGTTAGAGAGTGAGTGGAGTGAGTGAATCTTAGCTCTTGATAGGATAGTTTAGGTTGTAAGTAACTCATTAATGATGGAGATTCAGTCGGTAGGCCTATATAAGGAGGCATGGATGTCTCCACCCAAGTCTTGGTTAGGGTTTTATATGGTTGTATGCTGCTCATTGAGAGCTTTGCCACCTAGAGGTGGCTGTGAAAGACCTAGGGGTGGCTGTGAAAAACCTATCAAGCAATAGAGATTTAAGATCCTCAAATTTCTTACATTATTTTTACTTTGTTCTATGGTTTAAATCTAGTTCTTTTTGGTTGTTTTGTCTGCATCATATTTAACTTATTGATCAAGGAGGTGTTGCGGCTGGTCATATCATCTATATTATTTTGCAATTCATTAAGAACACTGAGATCAAGATACACTTTCTTTCTAGGTTTGGCAGATTTGATTTCACTATGCAACCCTTCTTGTTTATTTTATAGAAAATTCATTCGAAATGATTTTAGGGTGATTCTTTTGCCAAATGTTGCATGACTTCCATATCTACCACCCCCTTCAAGTGGTATTTCAAAAGGAAGCACCAAAAGGGAGAAACAATGTTTTTATTGAGCCCCATATGTTCTGAGCTCCTGAGCTTGTTATTTTTGCCATATTTTCTACTCTTGATCTTGAGGTGGCCTTTGACGTGTAGTTACTTGACTCTCTGTGCTTTCCAAAGCAAAAAATCTAAAAATATTAATTGAGTCATAAAATGAGAGAAACCACCTCTTGATCAAGATACTTCTCTACTAAAATCTACTTTTGCTTTCCAAAAAACAGCTGAGCTTGTTTAAAATTTTTTCTCTTTATCTAAAGCAGCTTTTGACTTGATTCTTTTTTTTTTGCATTCTCAACAACTGGGAACACCCCAGAAAAAATCCCCATGATCATATGATCTACAAATTTTTATTTGTGCAATATTTACTAGGAGTATGTGCTGCTGTCCTAAGAAAAAAAAATGTGTGATCTTGTTTGTGGTGAGCTCCTTTGCTTGTGTTCCTTCTTCTTTTGATCTTTAAGACCTTTATGTTCTTTGTATTGGTCACCTAAATCTTTGGTGGTTGTCTTGTTCTTTTTGCCATGATAAGTGAGATAGTCCTTATAGTCATCTTGAACTCTTAAATCCCATGAGCAAATTATAGAACAAGTTCTTGCTTCTTGACCGGTCTTGTCGGTTTGTGTTTTATTTCAATCTTGAGAACTCTTGGGTAAAAGGAGGCATTAAAAAAAAGAGAAAATTATTGTGACAAGTATTCACACCCCGCTCTAGGTGCCTAGATTGGTCTTTCACATTGCTGAATTATTTGTCGGAACACAACAACACAAGTAAACGACGTATCTTTGAAACAAATTGCATTGTTAATCCTGCACCCTGCACACTTGTTCAAGCTGCGATCAAGCTCATCCCTACTGTACCGTCAAGTTCCATCATGGAAATTAAAAATCGGAACTATTTGCCCACCTGAATCCTGACTAATTTGAATTCACAAACCTGCACTGGTACTTCTTTCTTTCTTAGATAGGATTGCATTCATATTCAACCTGTCGCCCTAAATCCATCCATCACTGATGTCTGATGGTACCTCTGTTTCAAGTCCGAGTTCGATGGCATGTCCTTCAGCGCTATTATAGATGTGTCCATCGTTGGAGTTCTTGCTGCTCTGCCACACACTTCAGGGTGCTGCCTCTCTCTCGCGCGCGCGCTACTACCACCCAGATGGGCCAGATCTAAGCAATGCTTGGGCCCCATTTTCCTAGACATCGCCGGCCCATATGAGTCACACCCCTAGCCCAGCTCTTATCCTGCCTACATCGCGGGTGTTTCTTGAGGTTGGGTTTCTTTCTTTGTCGTCCATTCACTTGGATGCTTATAATTTTCTTAAATTCCAGCTAGTTTTCGAAATCACTAGGCAGATGCATGCATCTCTAAATGGAAGCAAGCAAACCGTGGAAAGAATATCCATAATTAGAAAATTGTATATATGCCACTACAAAGTTAGAAATAGTCCCAATGCCATTATAAAGTGCATCGCATTGCAAATATGCCATTATGAACGTTTTTTTGCCCCCGCTTCTCCTTTAAATTTTCAATCAAAATGTCATTCACCCTCTCCATCTCCCCTCTTTCTTCATCTCTTTCATTAACCAACACTAAGCACATGGGTCAGTGGGTCACTGTAGTCGGTTCGAGTCACAACCGCGCCCGTCTTAAGTCACCTTTGCCTCGTTGCTGCCCAAGCTTTGCCCCGTCGCCGGTCAAGGTCACCACCACGCCTGTCTCAGGTCTCTCGCCCCGCCGCCAACTAAATTTGTAGATCCACTCTCAAGCTCGTCTAGATCCGGCCTCGACCCGAGCTTCGATGGCGACACCGCGACCCATTCCTTCTCCTTCTCTAGCTGGCCACTCCTCCTCCTTTTCCTCTTCCAGCCAGCCACCCTCCTCCCTTTCTTTGGATAGCCCCTCCTCCCTTCTCTCCACGGTGAGCTCGAGCGGCACTGGTATGGCCATGGTGAGGTGGCCCAGCAGCGCAAGCTCGAGATGAAGGGAGGAGGCCCGACGGTGCACAGCACGAGCTTGGGGCACGACCATGGTGATGCCCAAGGGGTGACGGTTCGTGGGCTCGAGGCCAGTAGGGCAGCAGCGCTTCACGTGTTGTAGGGCGGCATTGTTTCGGGTGTTCGAGGTCGATCCAGGCGTTGCCTCTCTGGTGGAAGGAGGAGAAGGAAGGAGAAGGGGGATGGTGGAGGGATGGAGGGAGGGATATTTTAGTTCGAAAATGTTAAAAAAAAAAAGGCTTCATAATGGCATATTTCCAACACGCGGCACTTAATAATGGTATTAGGCCTATTTTCCACTTTATAGTGGTATTTCTGAGATATCCAAACGTAACAGTGATATGTATGCAATTTTTTCTAATTTGGACGGTGCATTATCGATCTCAAAGTCAAGAGGAGCCAATTGCAACCGGTCTCTATACTGGAATATGCTTTTCAGGTCATGCAAACGAGACAAAGACGGCAAGGTCACACTCTCCTGGAGAACGTTACCTTAGAGCATGTACATACAATAGCACATGTCAGTTGTCTCTAAGTCGTCCCTAAGATATGACATGTTATCTCGTAAGTAATGTGGAAGAAAGAGAAACAGGAGAGAGAAGCAAACCGTCTCTATATAAAAAGTCGACTCTATCATGAAACTCAATAACCTAACTATAGAAAAAAAAATCGCATATACTCTTGCGCATGCAGCGACAATTCCACAGCCTAGCTCGCATATATATATGTCGCTCGTCAACCTGTCGCGATCCAGCGCGAGGGCCATGCTTGCTTGCACTCGCCGGCGCCCGCGCGTGCTCCCCCGAAATACTCTTTTTTTAGCTTAGCTCAATTCATGCATGGTTCCAGATAATCCGCTTGGTTGGAAAATAAAATAGTTAGAAATGAAGCGCCACCCAATTCCAGCTCAATCCGCCCGGTCGTGTCCATGTCGGCGACGCATGGAACCGCAGAACACTCTTGTATGAGAACAAGCCTAATTAACGTGGGAAACTGGGAATTAATGAATGTCGTTGCTGTCCAATCATGGCCTCCCGACAAAATTGGAATAACTACAAAGACCACACGAGTTGGAAAATGATATCCATGTATTTGTTCCTGGCATGTTATTTTCTAACTAGCTGGATGGCCATACGTTGCTATGGAGACAGAAAAGAGAAAAAGAGATACAAACTATGTACGGAAGACTACAGAGAAAAAGATATAAATTATGCAAAATAAGTACTCCAAATAGTATAGCCGATTTTATTGTGCCCAAAAAAGTAGGTTTTATTGATTCCAAATAAGATATTGACGGGGGCGTGGAGACAAGGCAGCAGGGCCCACGGCGACGTCCCGGCAATAGCAACAATGGCAACAACGTCTAGCGAGAAAGGTTCATGATGGTAAGAAGGACAACAATGTCTGCTGAAGAAGGACAACAATGTCTGCTGGGGAAGGTTCACGGTGGCAAGAAGAAGAAGGTCCCACCTTCGATTCACTAGCAGCGGCACGGTGTGGATGCAGAAGACAACGATCTCTTCCTTGGCACCGAGGTTGTTGGGATTGCCGTGGAGTTTGGAGTAGTGAAGAGAGTAATTAGTGGGATTGGATTGGATCGCCGTCTCAAAGGTCTGAGCCGTGAGCATTAATGGATGGACCGATGAATAAGATTAAAAGCAATCTTTATTGGTTATCACTCAACGCTCATAATAAGACACTTTTCAATAGTACAGATTTTACATGTTTTTCGCAGCGCTATTTGGCAAATTCCTGGTCCTATACTATACATGTATGGTTCACAGTATTAACGATTATCTACTGATAATTGCGATTTATCATCAATACTGGGGCAGCCCCATATGCAAACCGACAAATTTCGGGTTTGCAAACCAAGCAAAATTCAAAATCAAATTCCAAATATAGAAAAAAATCTAAAAAAAATCCTCAAGATATTATTAATGTGTTTGAAGCGTTTAGCATAGAAAATATTTGAAAAACAAAACCAATTTTTCACTTGGTTTTTGACCTTGCCCGCTCCTTTGTACGGCAACTGTTGAACACATTCTAGATGGGTGGCTGCCCACCCACCCGGCCGATTGGATTTTGAATTTTGTTCGATTTAAATGATTTTCGGGTGATAATCCTTAAAAATCAATATAGCCGTGGCACCCATTTTCAGGTCCGATTTGATATTTAAACTCTGGTACCACGAGAGTACTTGCCTACTTGGTATCAAATTGGCAGCAGATTCGATCTGCAAAAGGCAGGGAACAATGGAATATCGCGCATGGGCTTTAGCTCTCATCTCGACCATATATATGGTCCAACGATAGGACACAGTTTCATTTATGGGGAAAAAAAATCACTTTTTGATCCGCAATATATGGCCGTGGATTTCTTTTGGTCTCTAACCTATAATACTAGGTACATAGTCTCTAAGTTGTAAAAAACATTCATCAAGAGTCCTTTAGGTCAAAAGCAATTTTGACTAGTCAAAACCATTTTATCCCAGTATTACATGTAATTTTATAGGGACGTGATAGGGATAGGACATCCGATCCTAGCAAAAAATGGGACGCTTGTTCTAAAACATGGACAAAGTACTATTGAAACATAGACGATATATTGCTAAAATCTAGACGAAACACTGATAAAACATGGTCGAGCAGCGACAAAAACATTATGGAACATGGGCGAAGAACTGATGAAACATGCCAAAAGAATTAATGAAACATGAAAAAAACTGATGAAACATCATGTTCTGCAATTATTCAAAGATTTTCCACCCTATACAAGCAAAATGTTTCACAAGAGAATGTTCCATACATTTGCTATCGATATTTCATACGTACATGGGTGATATTTCATGAGAAAAATAAGGATGCATCTTCTTTCGGCCCCCTTCTTCTCCAAATCTGGTGAGCCCCCATGTCGTATTTGTCGGATCCGGCCGTCAAACTCTCCAAACTCGCTCAATGTCCTTACCGAAGAGAGAGGTAGAGATAGAAGAGATGAGGAATAGAGAGAGGAAGAGTGCAAAAGAGGGTGCACGGGAAAGAGAGGAGGACAAAGTGGCGGAGCCGGTGGTTGGCGAGCAGCAACGCGCGTGGCCACTAGCCTGGACGAGAAAGCAAAGAAACAATGTGAGGAAGGAGCTGCTCGGTGGAGGAAGACGCGCTCTGGAGTTGAAAAAAGAGGAGGCGACAAGGGTGGGCCCACCCATGTGCGTGGTGTCCAAGCCAGCGAAAAAGAATGGATGGCACGCGTAGTGAGCCAAAGCAAGGGAGAGAGCTAGCGAAAAAATGGATGAGCCATGCGTCCCGTTCGACGCATCGGACATCTTCAAGGAAGCATTTCCGTAAAAAATACTCCCTAAGATCCAAACTAAATTGTATATTTGAGTTTCTAATAATTTTATAAACTCAATTTTTATTTTTATAACATTGCATTACTTTTTAAATAATATGTAGCATTTTCTAGGAGTCTTAGAACTAGGATTAACCGCTAAAAATGGGTATACTTAAGAAAATTATGGGAACCTTTTTCTATGAGATTAGCTAATCATAACAAACTCAAATATATAGTTTTGTTTAGTTTTTGGAAAATAATTTAATGTTAACATACATGTAACACTTGTTAAAACCACCTTAAACCAGTCAAAACCATCTTTCACTCAATCAAAGCACCGTTGGTGAATGTTTTTTACAATTGAGTAATTGAGTGACCACTTTTACCTTGTTGTTCAAGAACCAAAAACTGTCCAAACCATTTTGTCAAAACCCATAGTTAATGGACTCTTTTTTCTCATCTAAATTAGATTAGATGATAAGAAGCGATCAAATTATTATAATTGGTGTTAATTTTTTTTGTTCTTTTTCCAGAGAGGAAGCTTTTAGGTAGGTCATCCAACATAAGATTCGTGGCTTTTGGAATAGGTCTTTTATTTCTATATTTGAATCATAATTGGTTTTAACTAAATAATTTGTCAATGAATTATGTATGTGAATAAATTTTTTAGTCCACAATATGGTTAGATACTACTTAAAAAAAGATCAAGTTTTTTAGTATGTTTGGTATTTTTATTATTTGAATTATAATTTATAGAATTATTTTTTTTACCAAAACCAGTGATAGGTCCCGCCAGCAAAACGCCAGGCATGGAGTAAGTTGTCCTGTTGAGACTATATGGGATGTCCGTTTTGCATTGTATGGTTGTCTTTCCTACTTTTGTCGAAGTTCTGTGCATAAAAAAGACTAATTCTTACGTGTAAATACTCACAATACCTCAGATTTAAGACATATTCATCAATTAAAGGACAAGAAAATCTCATAGTATACCTAAAAATGTAATATAAAACTTTCATCGATCAAGATGAAAAAGAGAGATCTATAACCGCATAATTTGGTGGGGCTAGGTGTAACAGCCCAAAGTTATGATAATATTTTGAAAACACTTCTGTACCATTGCATAAGCTATGACGTTTCCCGTAAAATTTCTATGTGACAAACACACATTTCTAGACTTTAGAAGCCATTTGAAATTGATGATTTTTGTTTGAATAAAGCACTAAATAGCTAATTAATAAACCCTTGCATAAGAATTTATAATTTATAGCACTATTTAAGAAATTGTTGAAATATAAGATTCTAATGGACCTTAAATTGGGAATATATTTTCATATTCATAAAACATCCATACACACATATATATATATATATATATATATATATATGTATACACATAATCACATAAGCCTAAATATGTTAAATTGCTCTAAAAATCCCAGAAAAATCCATAGATTAGTTTAAACCCTAATAGAGTTTGACTCAGATGTTGACCAATTTGACCTGGTAGGGCCCACATGGCGCTTCCTATTCCTTTACGCCCTTGCGGGCATTTGGTCAACGCTTTGGCCGCCGCCGCCTTCCACCCCGGCTCAACCATCACTCCCTGCCGAATCTCGGGAAGATCTTCAATTGGCGGCTTGTGTGTGTCGCTGGACCTGTGGACCCCACCTCCGACCATGACGCGACGCTGCGGCCATCGCCGCACGCTGCTGCTTTCGCCGCGGACGACTTGCCGTCTTGTCGGCGGCTCAGCGTGGAGTTCGAGCACCGCCCACCTTGCCCAATGGCCGACTTGGTCGCGCCATCGATGCCCCCAACACCGCCGCGTCTCCGGCCGGCAATGCCGCCCGAAAGCAAGCCATCTCGCCGCCCGGCTCGAGACATTCGCCAGCGTCGCGAACAAGCCACCGCCCAGCTAGCCAATGAGCACTAGAGCTCCTCTGTGACCGTCTCACATCTTCGCGATCGTGGTCAAGAGCCGAGCTCGGACCGAGCTTATATGCCACCGCGCCACATCGGCCGTTTTCTCCTCTTTTCACTCTCACGTCGCCCGGCCCAAACCAGACCTCCTAGTCTCCACATTGTCTCGCGTTTTCGCCATGACCTCGTGAAGCTCCCCGCCGAAGGAATTGGTGCGAGTCATCCCGAGCTCGTCGAACGCTTATCGCCACCGCCGACCGCCTGGTTCTTCCTTGCTTTCGGACCTGCGACGGGACGCCGATCATCATCTCTGGTGAGCTTCGCGGCAAGCCCTTGCTCGGTGAGCTTCGTCATCTTCCCTCACACCGTGCTCCCTCTTTTGGCCCAGGCTTCGCGGTCTTCCCAAAGATCTTGAGCGCCGCCTTCTTGTTTCGGACTGCGGGGCGCGCCGATCATCATCTCTGGTGAGCTTCATGGCAAGCCCTTGCTCGGTGAGCCGCTGTCTTCCCTCACACCGTGCTCCCTCTTTTGGCCCGGGGCTTCACGGTCTTCCCAAAGATCTTGAGCGCGCGCCTTCCTTTCCGGACCCGCACGTGGGCGCACCGATCCAACCGTGCCCCGACTACCTTTTTGCTCGGTAGCACCCACTAACCCCGCATAGCTCATGCGCGCTATTTTTCCATAAGCTCGACCCTAGGTCATTTACTCATGTCCGCCGGTAGCGGTTCCGCCGCCGGGCATGGCTCGCCGCGTCCGGCCGTTTACGGCCTCGACAAGGCACCCCTAGATCGCGTTAGCTCACCGATTCCACCAACCCAAGAACGCCCCAAGCGGTGCACCTAGCTCGGCTAGCCGTCGGCTAGCCTCGGCCGTCGAAGCCGCCGAAGAAGAAAACGATGGCGGCGAGCCGTCCGACCTGCGCTTAAGATCCGTGCGGCTTCACCGTGTGTGGTCGCCGACAGTGGGCCCCACTGTCGGCCTTCATGATTTAAAACTCCGTCGCGGCTTCTTCACGTCGCCGACATGTGGGCCTCGGTCCCACATGTCGAGGTAATGAGGCGCCTATGACCCCAGCGCTTTCACTCATGAAGTTACGCCTTCCTCACGTCTTCGACGTGGTTGGCTCGGCCATGAGTTAGCGGGCGACCAAATATTGTTCACCCTTTTTTCCCAGATTTTATAAATAAAACAAAGACAAGAAATAAAACGATTTATTTAAAATAGGTAGATATCATTAAAAATTCGGAAAAATTAGGGTAAATACTAGAGCTTGTGTTGGATTTAATAAAAATAGTACCTCACACAAGAATCGAACACGGTTCCTAGATTAAATCCATTAAGCTTATTTTAGGGTATTAATTCATATAAAAATAAGAAAAAATAGAATGTTGTGTATTAAAAATAGATTAACAATTAAGTTAAACATAAGAAAATCATGGATGCCGATAAATGACTTTTTGGACCTAGGTGAATATAGTATAACCTATAATATGTTTCCTAATTACATGTTAACTCAATATTGGTATAATTAGGAAACATGAATAACTAGCTACATGTATCATGTTAACATATTCTAACTATTTAAAGTACTTTAAAAGACGATAAAACCATATTTTGTCCTATTGGGTTAATTAGGGTAGAAATTTCATTACACATATATATACATGTATCATGTGCATCATCTCACAAGCACTTCGCGCCATTCCGCTATGATTCATTATTTAGAAGGATCATGGAACTTTCTCGATATATATATATATATATATGGATTCATGTAGATAGTTAAACATAGGAATCGTAAATGGCGAATCTGGCGACCTCGATTGCATTTCATGCATCATTCTTTTCTTCGCCGCATCGTGTTTATGATGAATTGTTGATTCTCCGTTTAGACGTAGAGGATCCGGAAACACTGTTCGAGGACTCCGCACAAGACCCGGACTTCAATTCCCAAGGCGAGTTAATATCTACCCTCAAAGGAGTTTGCTTTTACTAGGGAGAATCTCGATTTTCCCTAGTGCGAGTTAATACCTATCCTTAATAGTGTTGCTTTTACTAGGGAGAGTATGCGCTTTCCCTAGTACGAGTTAACATCCAATAATATCATATTGAATCCCATTTCTAAAGTATTTGTTTTGATATAAACCGCATGCCCTTTTAAGTACTTATGCCTATTTGTTCAATCATGATATATCATGCCATTTACTTACACGCTATCAATTTACCATGATGATGTTGTCTTGAATTAATCATCGTCATTTGGTTTACTATTGATTGCTTTGATGATCACCCTTGGTAGCTTTGGTTAATTTAAATAAACCGATTTAGACTCCTAAGTCTTGGTTATAATCTTGCTTAGACATTGCTCAAGTCCAACTATTAATTTTAGGCTTAAAATTGCCTCGGAACAGTGAACCGACATTCACCGACATGATCACACATTGAATATGGTTAATTGGAAATTGGGCTGGCATGCCAAGATGGTTGTGATGTCTTTGCAATGCTGGTCGATCCGCATTGGGTAAGAGATGAAGTAGTAGGCTACGTGATTTGAGGAAGCTAATCGCCCACATCGTAGTGCATGGAAGAGAGCGGCGAGATCCGCGTAATGCCGTCGCTGCCCCAAAGGAGGGTTCCGCCACATCGTGTGATTCACACGGAGGTGCGAAGTTAGCCAAGAAGGAAGTGCATAAGGGTGAGGCCCTTAGTGGATCGGTGGGCTGAATCAAGGATTCCCTGCACGGGTGCATCGAGGATGCCGCAGACGTGGCGTCCTTGACTATCTGCTGCGGAGATAGTTCCTAACACCACAACGCTACGGCCATCGCGCGGTAGTGCAAGTAGTGGGGATTCAGGGTAGTTACGACCTGCGGGCGTACCTGCTGCCGCCATGCTTGAGGTGAAGACGGTTTCATGTCGTCATCCGAGGATGATCTAGGTCCATTCTTCTGAGAGCCGTGAGTCTAGCGTGGGTCGGCAGCCCGGCTAGGGCGAGGCCGGTACTTTTGGGGAATGTGATCCTAGCAACGTCGCCACACTCGGAAGATGATGGCGGGAGTGGGAAGAGAACGTTTGGCGAGTGCTTGAAACGCCATGGGATTGGTTGTGCATTGAAAAGGAAATATGATAAATAATCAATTTGACAGAAATTTGGTTAAACTGCTAAGTTATAGGCTTTCATTTCCAAAAGCGGCTTTCATGCAAATAAATAAACCCACCTTTCCTTTGAAACCTCTATCACTAAATGCATTGGGTTGGGTGTTAGCTCGCCGGTGTTTGGATGACACCGACCTCGCATAAATATCTATCTTTAGACATGGAGGAGCCCGTCGAGGAAGATGCCTACGATTGTCATGAGGAAGGAGATCCTCGATGCCGGGACCGAGAGTAGTTGCTTAAGATAGGGTTTAGTCGTTCCACCGATCGTGTGTGGTTACAATTCTTGGTGTGATTTTGTTATTCTTTTGAACTTGCAAGTTGCCTTTTGGGAGATTTCCGCTACTCGATGAACTTTGGTGCAGTAACTAAGGCTTAAATGCCGTTTGCTACTAATCGATCGGATGATCGCTGTTATGTAATATTTGGACACCGATGTATGAAATGATTCCAACAGTAACTCTTGCACTAGCCCTCTTGATCCAGGGCCTAGTGCAGTCCGACCGTTCTCGCTAGGTAAGCGAGAAGGGCGCGACAAGAGCTGATATCGAGCATACGATCAGAGAACCCTAAACCCTGCCGCTAGCTAAGGATTGCGTATAGTTTATAAAATTTTTTTTTCCAAAACTGCTCTTGTATATCTTGTCTTTTAACTTTCACAACTATACTATTTCTTACTTAAAGGAATTCTTCTTTCGTTTTTGTAGATGGATGAGCAGGTTTCCCACAGCTTTTCTCTGGAGCGTGCTACCTACGGTTACGACGACCCTTTGCACGCCAGCCAGATGGTTCTTGTCCTCCGCCAGTTGTCGGACTTCCTGTGCTTTAACGACCGCCCTTGCTACTTCTGGAGGCTCGTTCGTACCCTGCCCCGCTTAGGGTACATTGTAGAGGTTCGAGTCTACTACCACCACTGACACAAGGCCCACTCTGAGGCGGAGATCGGCTTCCTCCGCTACTCTCTTCGTACAGCAGACAACCGCCTGCGGGTGGTCGGACGGCGTCTTCACCACTACGTCAGCAGTCTGACGATGAGTAGACGCCAAAGGACTCAAGACTTGCCCGGTTAGCGCGGCAATGAAGAGGACCCTTCCTTTCCCTCCGGGTCCTCGGTTTCCTCCACTGAGTACCCTAACCGCCGACTACCATGCGGAAGCGGGTCTTCCTCCTAGTGCCTTGGTGGGGATTCTCGTCACGACACTTCCCGTGACCTCTTTGTCACTGCAGAGTACTCTTGACTCGGAGACCTCCGTGGACCTACTTGCTCCCCGGTTGAGCCACCTCTGCTTTGTTCTTCTTTGTGCCTTCTCGGCGATCGCTAGAGGACTTCTGGCTACTTCCACCGCTACCCGGTTGGGAGACCGGTGATAGTTTACACTCGTCGTCCCGCCCTTGAGTAGCTAGTTAGCTTAGCGGTCGACCTAGATCGGAAATGTGTCTTTTGTTTCGCCATAGTAGATGATTGGCGACTTGTATCCGTGTCGATAATTGTACTTTTGTGGTATGATGTAAAACCGATTTGACTATTGCGCTTTTGGGTATCTTAAATGACAAGCGTTTAGTGGTCGCATTTATTCGATTTCTTTGATATTGGCCTCATGCATGCATATTTAGCTATAATGTTAAGGATCACCGTCATGCAGATGGTGCGTGGTCGTGGAGCCGCCCGTGGCCAAGGCGGCGATCTAGGCAGCAGTGCGCTTCGTGGCCAGGAGCTGGCCAAGCCTGTGGTGCTTGCGCGCAGCCTAGAGGTCGTGGCATGGCCGAGGCCGAGGTAATCTACCTCCTCCTCCCAAGAGAGACCCAACCATGGCCCGGTCTTAGCTTATCAAGCACGGATGTTGGGTCAAGTCTTCGCTCAACCAAAGAAAGTGACAGAATCGAAATGAGGATCCAAACATCTTTGCCTTTATGCGAACCAATCCCCTACCTTCGCGCAAGCTACCGATCCCATGGAAGCGTAAGACCGGTTACGACTTGTGACCAAGAACACGAGTTGATCGGATGTCGAAAATGGAGAAAATACGCTTGGCCTCCCACCGCTAGTAGGAACCGGTGTGTGGTGGGATAATTATGTCGCCACCCGGCAGTGTGGATGAAGAAGAAATGGAAGAAAATGAACTTGCTGAAGATGGAGATGCCGACGAAGCTCAACAAGCCGATAATCTTTGAAGTGCCGCCTTATGTTCCCCAGTCCAAGGATTCATTCCATGGGAAGAATTTATCCTTTGCTTTAAATTTTCACATACCCATAGGAATCACCGGGATGAAGAAGTATGAGTTCATGAGACTCTCTCAAGGGGCGATGACAATTTCTCAATATCTTACTAAGTTCAATGAGCTTGCAAGATATGCCCCCAAGACATCCACAATGAAGCCGAAAAGATAGATTGGTTCCTAGAAGGGATGGATTTTCGTACAAATCCGCCTTAGGATTTTGGAGTATCAAAACTTCCACCGGTTAGTCAACAAGGCCTTGGTGTTGGAAAGGGACTTGAAGGGCGAGGATCTCGCGTAAAGCAAGATGGTTTGAACGTCACGGTCGCCGGGTCAAGCCGTCTGGGACAATTCAAACCTCAACCTCCTCGAGAGAGTGGACAACAATCTTCCATGTTCAACCGAGGATATGCTATGAGGGTGGGCGCGGTCTTTGGAATCTCTGGTTTTCGTACTCAAGCACCAATCGCTCCCATAATGCACCGTGCACCCAAAATAGGATGACAGTAATCGCTACCTATGCCACCACTGGACACTATCTTTAACCGCCCTAGTCGAATCGCGCAAAACCTCAAGGGAATGTTGTGCGGGGTCGTGGCGAGGTCGCCAACGCAGAATCAAGCTCAAGGTATGGGGCGTGGGAGACTCAACAATATCACTGCGAAGCGGCACAAGAAGATGAAGGAGTACTTGTGGAGTGCGTTTGGACTTCACGACTCCCGAGACAAGTTTTATTTGATTACGGTGCATCACATTCCTTTATTTCACAAGAATACGAGATAAGCACCAGCTACAAACCTTTCCTCTTAATAAGCCCTTCACCATTAGATCTCCGTTGGGATACTTAAGGCCTATAGGTCCTGCAAATGGGTAGAAATAAGGAAGGAAAGAGTAGGATTCTATTTCGACCTAATGGTCATGTCCGGATTAGGAGTTGATGTCATAATCGGCATGGATTGGCTAAGACTCTATAAGGGAGTATTAGATTGCGCCAAGCGAGAAGTCAGGCTTGTAAAGGATGGTGTGTTTGAAAGAGTATGGAAGGTAGATGAACCCTACAGATGGGGTAGAGCCATCTGGTACCTCAAGGAAGACAACCCGAGTAAGGTAAAGGTAGTCCAAGAATATTTGGACGTATTCCCTGATGACTTACGGACTACCGCTTTGACCGAGAGGTAGAGTTTGTTATAGAGTTAACACAGCACAGCCCCAATCTACAAAACATATTTCAAGATGAACTCGGAAGAATTAGAAGAACTCAAGAAACAACTGGACGACTTATTAAGCAAGGGTTTGATCCGGCCAAGCTCATCTGCTTGGGGATCCCCCGCCATGTTTGTGGATAAGAAGGATGGTGGGCGAAGATTAGTGGTGGACTATAGGGCGTTGAGCCGCCACTATTAAAAATAAGTATCCTCTGCCCAGGATCGATGACTGTTTGACCAACTCCAAGGAGCTACACGTTTTTCCAAGATCGACCTTCGATCTGGATACCATCAAGTAAAGGTCGCGGAAGGATGATATACCCAAAACGACCTTCACCACTCGGTATGGCCTGTTTGAATATTTGGTCATGTCCTTTGGGTTAACCAATGCACCGCCTATTTCATGAACCTCATGAATTTAATCCTAATGGAATACCTTGACAAGTTTGTTGTCGTCTTCATTGACGACATCCTTGTGTACTCCAAATCGGACGAAGAGCATGAGAAGCACACGAGGCGGTGTTGGATAAACTCAGAGAGCATAAGCTATATGCAAAATATAGCAAATGTGAATTTTGGATTAGTGATGTCGGTTTCTTGGGACATATTATATCTGTGAAGGAATTAAAGTGGACCCATCTAAGATAGACACGGTCATGAATTGGAAAACACACGCCATCAGTAAAGGAAATTCGCGATTTTCTAGGTGCAGCGAGGATATTATCGGCGTTTCATCGAAGGATTCTCAAAAATTTCCGACCACTAACTCGGCTATTGAAAAAGGAAAGGAAGTTTGAATGGACCGAAGATTGTGAACTCGGTTTCGAAGCTCAAAACCCTTGACCACCACTCTGTTTTGGCCACACCTAATATCGCCAAGAAGTTTGAAGTATCTTGTGGCGCTTCCCGACAAGGATTAGGATGTGTATTGATGCAAGATGGCAAGGTTGTGGCGTGCGCATCACGGCGATTCTTGCAAGCACGAGGACAATTACCCAACCCATGACCTAGAACTTGCTGCCGTAGTTCATGCACTCAAGCTATGGAGACATTTTACGATGGGAAAACAATGTGACATCTACACGATCACAAAAGCCTAAAATACGTTTTCACCCAAGCCAACCTCAATATGAGGCAAAGAAGGTGGTTAGAGTTGATTAAAGATTACAAACCTAAATATATTATACCACCACAAGGCCAGCGTAGTGGCGGATGCTCTAGCGAAAGAACCGGTGCAACTTCGATGGTGATCCCAGAGAAGACATGAATACTCGGGAAGATACCTCCTCGAACGACTCTTTGGAAGAATTGAATAAGTTATGCAGAATCTCGTAAAATCTGGAGAATTAGCCAACATCACGGTTCGGCCAGATCGATCGACCGTATCAAAGATAAGCAACAAGATCATCCCAGTACCCTTAGGCTCGAAGGACCGATGAATAGGGGTTTGAACGAAATTGTTAGGGCGAACAAGGAATTCTTTGGATGGAGAAGAGGATCTTTGTGCCTCACGACCGGAATTAAAGGAAGAAATCTTAAAAAAGCACACGAATCACCGTTTTCCATGCACCGGGATGTACAAAAATGTACCAAGATCTGAAGGCAATCTTACGGTGGCCCGAATGAAACGAGATGTAGCGAGAATATGTGGCCAAATGTAATACTCGCTATTCGGTGAAGGCGAAACACCAACGTCCAAAGCGGGTTTCTGCAACCAATCAAAATCCTGAATGGAAGTGGGATGAAGTGACCATGGACTTTATTATAGGACTTCCCGGTCTCGAAGTGGACATGACTCTATATGGGTAATAGTAGACCGGTTGACCAAGGTAGCTCATTTTATCGATCAAAACCACTCACAAGGGTAGCAAACTAGCGAGAACTATTCATCGCCTGGGATAGTAAGCCTTCATGGAGTTCCCAAGAGAATTATATCGATCGTGGATCACGGTTTACCTCAAAGTTTTGGGAAGAACTCCATAGTGCCTCGGGCACCAAATTGTCATTTAGCACGACCTACCACCCTCAAACCGACGGACAAACGGAAAGGACTATTCGAACTCTAGAAGACATGCTTGAGCTTGTGCTTTGGAATTCCCGGAGAATGGGAAAAATGGTTACCTTATGCGGAATTTGCTTATAACAACAGATTATCAAAGCGATCGCAAATGTCACCTTTTGAAGCTCTATACGGAAGAAAATGTAGGACCCTCTTTATTGGTCCGAAGTGCGGAGAAAGGCGGTATTTGGAAGAACACCTGCAAGAAGCGAAGCAAAGGTCAAAAGCGATTAGGAAGCAATTGCTTCTTGCCCAATCCCGACAAAAGAGTTATCTTGACCATCATCGGAGGGACCTATCTTTGAAGTTGGAGACTATGTGTATCTCAAGATCTCACCCTTCAAGGGAACAAGAAGATTTCAAGTCAAGGAAAATTGGCCCCAAGGTTTGTGGGACCTTATCGATCTTGTCTCGTAAGGGTATGGTCGCCATACGAACTTGACCTTCCCAAGGAGTTGGGAGAAGTTCTAGCGTGTTTCACGTGTCCCAACTCCGAAAGTGTTTGAGAAAACTGAAGGAGAAGTAGTTCACCGCTCTGAGACACCCTACAACCCAACTTGGGATATCAAGTCAAGCCTATTCAAATATTAGAGACTCGGGAAAAGAAGCTCAAGAATAAGACCATTCGACTTTGCAAGGTGCAATGGAGCAATCAATCCGGAGGACAGCTTTCATGGGAATTAGAAGAGAAAATGCGTCAAGAATTCCCCTACCTATTCGCTTCATAGAAATATCAATCTCGAGGTCGAGATTTGTTTTTAGGGGAGGATTTGTAATGACCCAAAGTTATGATAATATTTTGAAAACACTACGTACCATTGCATAAGCTATGACGTTTCCGTAAAATTTCTATGTGACAAACACACATTTCTAGACTTTAGAAGCCATTTGAAATTGATGATTTTTGTTTGAATAAAGCACTAAATAGCTAATTAATAAACCCTTGCATAAGAATTTATAATTTATAGCACTATTTAAGAAATTGTTGAAATATAAGATTCTAATGGACCTTAAATTGGGAATATATTTTCATATTCATAAAACATCCATACACACACATATATATATATATATATATATATATATATATATATATATATATATATATATATATATATATATACACATAATCACATAAGCCTAAATATGTTAAATTGCTCTAAAAATCCGGGAAAAATCCATAGATTAGTTTAAACCCTAATAGAGTTTGACTCAGATGTTGACCAATTTGACCTGGTAGAACCCACATGGCGCTTCCTATTCCTTTCGCCTTTGCGGGCATTTGGTCAACGCTGGCGGCGCCGCCTTCCCACCCCGGCTCAACCATCACTCCCTGCCGAATCTCGGGAAGATCTTCAATTAGCGGCTTGTGTGTGTCGCTGGACCTGTGGACCCCACCTCCGACCATGGCCGCGACGCTGCCTTCGCCGCTGCGACACCTTTCGCCGCGGACGACTTGCCGTCTTGTCGGCGGCTCAGCGTGGAGTTCGAGCACCGCCCACCTTGCCCAATGGCCGACTTGGTCGCGCCATCGATGCCCCCGCACCGCCGCGTCTCCGGTGGCAATGCCGCCCGAAACAAGCCATCTCGCCGCCCGGCTCGGACATTCGCCAAAACAAGCCACCGCCCAGCTAGCCAATGAGCACTAGAGCTCCTCTGTGACCGTCTCACATCTTCGCGCGACCGCTGGTCAAGAGCCGAGCTCGGACCGAGCTTATATGCCACCGCGCCACATCGGCCGTTTTCTCCCTCTTTTCACTCTCACGTCGCCACCCCAAACCAGACCTCCTAGTCTCCACATTGTCTCGCGTTTGCCGCCATGACCTCGTGAAGCTCTGCCCGAAGGAATTGGTGCGAGTCATCCCGAGCTCGTCGAACGCTTCTCGCCACCGCCGACCGCCTGGTTCTTCCTTGCTTTCGGACACCTGCGGGGCAGCCGATCATCATCTCTGGTGAGCTTGGCGGCAAGCCCTTGCTCGGTGAGCTTCGTCATCTTCCCTCACACCGTGCTCCCTCTTTTGGCCCAGGCTTGCTTCACGGTCTTCCCAAATCTTGGCGCCGCCTTCCTTGCTTTCGGACTGCGGGGCCGCGCCGATCATCATCTCTGGTGAGCTTCGCGGCAAGCCCTTGCTCGGTGAGCCGCTGTCTTCCCTCACACCGTGCTCCCTCTTTTGGCCCGAGGCTTGCGGTCTTCCCAAAGATCTTGAGCGCGCCGCCTTCCTTTTTCCGGACCCGCGCGTGGGCGCACCGATCCAACCGTGCCCCGACTACCTTTTTGCTCGTAGCACCCACTAACCCCGCATAGCTCATGCGCGCGCTATTTTTCCATAAGCTCGACCCTAGGTCATTTACTCATGTCCGCCGGTAGCGGTTCGCCGCGGGCATGGCTCGCCGCGTCCGGCCGTTTACGCCTCGACAAGGGCACCCCTAGATCTTGCGTTAGCTCACCGATTCCACCGAACCCAAGAACGCCCCAAGCGGTGCACCTAGCTCGGCTAGCCGTCGGCTAGCCTCGGCCGTCGAAGCGCGTGAAGGAAGACGATGGCGGCGAGCCGTCCGATCTGCGCCAAGATCCGTGCGGCTTTACTGGTGTGTGGTCGCGACAGTGGGCCCAATTGTCGGCCTTCATGATTTAAAACTCCCGTCGCGGCTTCTTCACGTCGCCGACATGTGGGCCCTCGGTCCCACATGTCGAGGTAATGGGCGCCTATGACCCCAGCGCCTTCACTCGCGAAGTTCGCCTTCGGCACGTCTTCGACGTGGTTGGCTCGGCCATGAGTTAGCGGGCGACCCGATATTGTTCACCCTTTTTTCCCAGATTTTATAAATAAAACAAAGACAAGAAATAGAAACGATTTATTTAAAATAGGTAGATATCATTAAAAATTCGGAAAAATTAGGGTAAATACTAGAGCTTGTGTTGGATTTAATAAAAATAGTACCTCACACAATGTCGAACACGGTTCCTAGATTAAATCCATTAAGCTTATTTTAGGGTATTAATTCATATAAAAATAAGAAAAAATAGAATGTTGTGTATTAAAAATAGATTAACAATTAAGTTAAACATAAGAAAATCATGGATCTTAGATAAATGACTTTTTGGACCTAGGTGAATATAGTATAACCTATAATATGTTTCCTAATTACATGTTAACTCAATATTGGTATAATTAGGAAACATGAATAACTAGCTACATGTATCATGTTAACATATTCTAACTATTTAAAGTACTTTAAAAGACGATAAAACCATATTTTGTCCTATTGGGTTAATTAGGGTAGAAATTTCATTACACATATATATACATGTATCATGTGCATCATCTCACAAGCACTTGCGGCCATTCCGCTATGATTCATTATTTAGAAGGATCATGGAACTTTCTCGATATATATATATATATATATATGGATTCATGTAGATAGTTAAACATAGGAATCGTAAATGGCGAATCTGGCGACCTCGATTGCATTTCATGCATCATTCTTTTCTTCGCCGCATCGTGTTTATGATGAATTGTTGATTCTCCGTTTAGGCGTAGAGGATCCGGAAACACTGTTCGAGGACTCCGCACAAGACCGGACTTCAATTCCCAAGGCGAGTTAATATCTACCCTCAAAGGAGTTTGCTTTTACTAGGAGAATCTCGATTTTCCCTAGTGCGAGTTAATACCTATCCTTAATAGTGTTGCTTTTACTAGGAGAGTATCGCTTTCCTAGTGCGAGTTAACATCCAATAATATCATATTGAATCCCAGATTTCTAAAGTATTTGTTTCTGATATTAAACCGCATGCCCTTTTAAGTACTTATGCCTATTTGTTCAATCATGATATATCATGCCATTTACTTACCTCGCTATCAATTTACCATGATGATGTTGTCTTGAATTAATCATCGTCATTTGGTTTACTATTGATTGCTTTGATGATCACCCTTGGTAGCTTTGGTTAATTTAAATAAACCGATTTAGACTCCTAAGTCTTGGTTATAATCTTGCTTAGACATTGCTCAAGTCCAACTATTAATTTTAGGCTTAAAATTGCCTCGGAGCAGTGAGCCGGCATTCACCGGACATGATCACACATTGAATATGGTTAATTGGAAATTGGGCTGGCATGCCATATGGTTGTGATGTCTTTGCAATGCGTGGGGTCCGGCATTGGGTAAGAGATGAAGTAGTAGGGCTCGTGATTTGAGAAGCTAATCGCCCACATCGTAGTGCATGGAAGAGGGCGCGCGAGATCCGCGTAATGCCGTCTTGCGCCCCCTAAAAGGAGGGTTCCGCCACATCGTGTGATTCACACGGAGGGTGCGAGTTAGCCGAAGAAGGAAGTGCATAAGGGTGAGGCCCTTAGTGGGTGGTGGGCTGAATCAAGGATTCCCCCAGACGGGTGCATCAGGGATGCACAGTGTGGCGTCCATGACTATCTCTGCGGAGATAGTTCCTAACACCACAACGCAGCGGCCATCGCGCGGTAGTGCAAGTAGTGGGGATTCGGGGTAGTTACGACTGCGGGCGTGCCTGTCTGCCGCCATGCTTGAGGTGAAGATAGCGGTTTCATGTCGTCATCCGAGGATGATCTAGGTCCATTCTTCTGAGAGAGCCGTGAGTCTAGCGTGGGTGGCGACCAGCTAGGGCGAGACCGGGTACTTTTTGGGAATGTGATCCTAACGAGTCGCCACACTCGGAAGATGATGGCGGGAGTGGGAAGAGAACGTTTGGCGAGTGCTTGAAACCGCCATGGGATTGGTTGTGCATTGAAAAAGAAATATGATAAATAATCAATTTGACAGGAATTTGGTTAAACTGCTAAGTTATAGGCTTTCATTTCCAAAAGCGGCTTTCATGCAAATAAATAAACCCACCTTTCCTTTGAAACCTCTATCACTAAATGCATTGGGTTGGGTGTTAGCTCGCCGTTGTTTGGATGACACCGACCTCGCATAAATATCTATCTTTAGACATGGAGGAGCCCGTCGAGGAAGATGCCTACGATTGTCATGAGGAAGGAGATCCTCGATGCGGGACCGGGAGTAGTTGCTTAAGATAGGGTTTAGTCGTTCCACCAATCGTGTGTGGTTACACACATTTCTTGGTGTGATTTTGTTATTCTTTTGAACTTGCAAGTTGCCTTTTGGGAGATTTCCGCTACTCGATGAACTTTGGTGCAGAACTAAGACTTAAATGCCGTTTGCTACTAATGCGATCGGATGATCGCTGTTATGTAATATTTGGACACCGATGTATGAAATGATTCCAGCTGTGTAACTCTTGCACTAGCCTACTGATCCAGGGCCTAGTGCAGGTCCGACCGTTCTCGCTAGGTAAGCCGAGAAGGGGCGCGACACTAGGTTACAATGGTATGGATTAATTATATATATTATATAGATATTAGTGTATATAACGAATATGAACTATATTTTTAGGCATAAACTGTTTTATCATTATAATAAGGACTAGAGTAAATTGCATTAGAGGTTCCTAAACTTATAATGATTTCTTACTTCGCCTCTTCTAGTTGAATTTTACTTTTCACATGCTTGAAATCGGCGTCATCGGTACGGGAGCTTTTCACATGCTTAAAATCTACCACACCATTCGAGACCATCTTAGGTGTTCACATGCTTAAAGAATTTTATTTAGATTACAAATTTGGAAGTCTTTTTTTAACTCAGAAATCTTATTTCTATTTTTCAAATTTTCTACAGTTTTTTCTCATTTATTTAGGTTTATCGACCAACTAGAAAATCAAATTTGCAACTAGTGGCATGGGAGCTGCACTACAAATTGCGCCAATTTTCAATAGATGCGAAAATTAAATTCAGCTTTAAAGAGCTAACCAAAGGAAACACTAAACGAGGCAGCGCTAATGCAATTTAAAGTGCATCTCTAACATATTGAAACAGCATTGGTTTGAAAGCATGATACACAGCATTCATAGAACTGATCATCTTTTCATTTAATACAGTCTAATGGGTGATTTAGATTCACGTCGTTTCAAAGTTTGTATTTCGAAATATATCACTCGATGTATCAATAACACGTGAGTCTAGGTCCATATGTCATGTTGAAGTGTCATGTTTTAAAATGCCATACTTTATAATGACATATATCGAAATTTTTCTTTAATATATTGAATCAACTCCTTCCATTAGCAGGATCCACGGATCAACAAAAACGCATATCATTGTTTTTTGTGAATTTTTTTTTGCATGTCAACCGTAGAATCTGATAAATACAAACAAATGATGGCCAATAAATCGAATTGGCTCCTAACATTCATGCTAAGTTTGGTTTTTTCCTCTCTACTAACCCCACTAATCTAGCCAAACAATATAAATTAACTGGATTAGTTTTCGAACACAAAATTTAGATTAGCTAATCTAGTTAATCTAACCCCAAACCAAACACATTAGAGCATGGCCATCACGGTCTCTAAAGAGAATATTCTCTATATTTAGAGACTCTCGGTCCCTATATCACTACAGCAGAGAATCTATATTGATCTCTAAATTTAGATATTCTCTTTCCGAATCTCTATATCTGGATATTCTCTCTCCTATCTCTGTATCTTTTTGAGGACAAAGACTCTGCTGGAGATGATAAAAATATAGGAAATAAACAGTGGTTTAGAGAGATATTTGGAGATTTGATTTCTGAGAACATGCTGGATATGCCGTAAGTGTTTTCAATTCGAACAGACCGTATGGTAGCACAAAAGTCGAACGCCACCCTTCTGTTCATCCGATCCAAGCGGCAACCATCCGACGGCCCGGAAAGCGTACACGCGTCCCACCGCCCATCCGAAATTCAAACCAAAGAATCCGAGGAACGCGCAAAAGAGAGACACGAGGAAACAAGCGGAAGGACGTTGGATGGAGCCGACCGTTGCGGCGGGCGGCGGCCCGGCCCCAAATGTCAGAGAGAGCTCGCAGGTCGCAGGCCTCGTCACGAGAGGAAGCGCCGGCCGCTTGGCTTTGAGTGAGAGAGCAGAGGCGCACGCCAGCTCCGACTCTGTTCGTGGATCTCACCTCAGCGATGGCCTGCGGCACAGAGAGCGCGTCGGCGGCGGCGGCGTGGCCCCGGTGGCGGCGGCGGCACGGCTGGCAGCTCCCCCTCCACCCCCTCCAGGTCGCCCCCGCGCGCTTCTCCCGTTCTTTGTTCCGCTCGGCTCTTTCTTGAGCTGCGATCTGAGCTTCGTTTCTTGCTTTTGGATGCAGCTCGTGGGGATGGCGGTGTTCGCGGTCCTCGTCGCCGGGTTCTACGTCGTCCTCGGGCCCTACCTCGGCAGCACCGTCGCCGGCGACACCCTCCTCGGGCTCTTCTCCTTCTCGGTACGTACGCAGCTGCTATCTTTCTGCCCGAAAAGGATATTCTTGCGTTGCGTTGTGCTGACGATGTCGGACACTGATCGACCGCCAGGCCGCCGCCGCCGCGGCTCTCTACGTGCGCTGCACTGCTGTGGACCCCTCCGACCGGACGCACGCCAAGAAGATGAAGCGGCGGCGGCAGCTCGCGAGGGGAGGCGCCGGCGGCGGGAGGCTGCCGAGGCTGCGGTACGGGTATATCCTGTGGCGGTACGCGGTGCGGCTGCTCCGGAGGGTGGAGGCCCGAGTCATGAACCGCTGGGTGCGGAGGAGCTACCTGGAGCAGTGGAACTCCAGCGTCCAGCTCGACCCCATGCTCCCCTTCGCCTTCACCAGCCTCGACAGCATCGTCTCGCCGCACCCCGCCGGGGGCCACGACTTCTCCTTCTGCCCCGTCTGCGACTGCGAGGTATCCGGCTCCGTTCCTTCTCTCCGACTCCAATGCATTTTGATGATACTAATCTGCTTGCTTGTTTCTTCAAAGAAATCAACAGATCTGCTAAATCAATCAAGAAATGCAGCTTAGTTCGGTTTCCCTACATTGTTCGTAAAATTAGTTTTTTAAATTAGGGCCCGTTAAATAAACCGAATTCCTATGTTATTTCTGAAATTCAGCAATGTAGAACTGACTGAGCGTAAATTACAGGTGAAATTGCGCAGTAAGCACTGCAAGACCTGTGACCGCTGTGTTGATGGATTTGATCACCACTGCAGGGTAACCAAGTAAACTGTTCATAGCTCACTCCCAAATCTTTGCTCTCTTTTGCAAGATAAGTGACTGAAATTTCTTCAACAGTGGCTGAACAATTGCATTGGGAGAAGGAATTATGCAACATTTATTCTGCTCATGTTCTTCCTCCTGTTGATGGTGGGTGCCAACTGCCAACATTTTCGTCATTCGGTTCACTTCATATTTCTATTGATCTTGCCATGTCCAATCTTTCTTTAGTTAGGCCAGTACTAATCTGGATATGCCGATCTACTTCATCAGCTTGTTATTGAGGGAGGAACAGCGATTGCGATCTTCGTTCGATGCTTTGTCGATAGCAAAGGTGTCAAAATGGAAATGGAGCACAGGCTTCACGTAAGGCTCCCTAAAGGAGCTCATGCAGCATTATCTGTAAGTAATACTAAGAAATGAAACATCCCTGGCAGTAGTATGCATGACTGGTAAGTATTTTACTTACAAAGCTCACACTTTGTTCTGTAAATTTGGCCACAGATGGCATTCGCCATCTTCACGTTATACAGTACTGCAGCACTGGGTCAGCTCTTCTTCTTCCATGCTGTGCTTATAAGAAAGGTTTGCACTTTCCTGAGCCAATACTTATGTTACTGGTATAGAGTTCAGTAATAGGTTCCCCCATCACGTGAATTTTCTCACTACAGGGAATGAGGACATATGATTATATTCTTGCTATGCGAGAAGCGGCGAAAGCATTTGACCCTTTTGATGACTCCGATTCGTCATCCGACGAGAGCATCAACTTCGACTCGCCCGAAAGGCCATCTTTCTTGGCAAGGATCTTTTGCAGAAAAGAAGAAGTTGATGAAGTAAGAAGGCATTGATCACTGCACCTAGTACCAGTATCAGTCAAGTTACCTTGTGATAACAAAGCCATTTCAATCATGTCACTATGACAGAGTAACCGGAAGCTGTCGATCAGGATCGAGAATGAGCCCAGTGATGCAACACGAAGGAAGGATGACTTCCAGATCAACCCATGGACGTTGATCAAGATGAGCAGGGAGAAGGCAATGGCAGCCGCCGAGCGTGCGCGTGAGCGAATCAGGCAGAAGCTGCCATCAGCCACAACCTCGCCGATGAAACCATTACCGGTGGAGACCAAGCGAGGTCCTCTGAACACAGAGAGAAGGCACATCATGACAGGGAAGGAGATCGTGCCTGTCTTCACAAAGAGCTGGCTGTCAGGATCACCTACAGCAAGGTTCTCGAGCCCAAGGAGGCGGTTTCCAGGGTCACCGTCACCGAAACCGCAAAGGCACAGGAGCAACTTCGATCTGAGGCTAGAAGAGGTGTCAAGAGAGTTTGAGACCCACATCTCGAAGCAGGTTCTGTGCTCTGTTGTCATGAAGGGAGTTGAAGATGAAGGCTCTTCGTCGTAAATTAGGATGTTATTTTTTAGTTCACAAAATTCATTAGATTTTTTTGTTTCTCAATCTCTGAGAATTGCGTGCTGTGCTTGCTTAGCCGTGCACTCCTTTTCTCAGGTATGTTGTTAATTCTGGTGTATACATGGTGTCTGTTAATTCCTGCTCTGTAGCCCATCATCTGAACATTTGAGTACAGCAATATCATGGTTATCTATATGGGTTGACCAAATTTATTACTCGTCTTTTTCTGTGGCTGTCTTCTCCATCTCAGTTCTGATGATGTTTAGTTCAGACAACCCTTTCCTCAAGATTATCAGTGCTGGTATATAGAAAGTGGAAGAAGCCCGTTTTACGACCATGAACATTTAGAGAGTACGAAAAACAACTATAAACTCCAAAAACGGGCATTTGATACCCCGGGACTATCAAAACTAGACAAATTATACCCTTAACAAATCAAAAGTGGTTGCGCTGACGTGGCAAACTAGAATTCAAATATGAAAAATAGCAGGGTGACCCGTGCATGACTAGGTTTGTTAGTTTGTAGTTTAACTGAGTACCATATATTAAATTTAACTAAAACATATTTAAGATCTACACTGTTATATATAAGCTAAATCCAATATAATTGATAACATAGGTTTTCTATTGGATTCAACAAAAATATATTTAGGATCTACACCGTTAGATTTTAATGGGAGAGAAGGATAAACTACTAATTGTGCATGTTATGTAAGGGTTCTCCCATGTTAAAGCTTTTTATGTTCTACTGCTTTTCTTTGACTGGCTGATTACTCGGATTTTCCAATTGCAATTCCATTGATGCGACCGAGAACTCAAAATGGTTGTATGCCCTCCCATCTCAGTAGATCGTCCGTCCGCTGCGCGTCATCTTCAAATTTGATTATGATGTCAGATGATTGCGAGTCCTTTGCGAGAGCGCCAAATAATAGGGTGCATCCGTGCATCGTCTTTGAGTCTTTGAATCTGATTATGATCTTAGATGATTTCAAGTCATTCGCAAGAGCGTCGAGTTACGTTCTGTTAGTCTCTTTTCCTCTCCAACTTTCTTTCCTTTCTTTCTCCAAAAAAACATGCATGCATGCATGCAATGCATATCTCAAGGGGAATCCTCACATGCAACTTTGACTGCTTATATGTCTTGCCTCCTAACACATTCGGTTTGCATCAATTTGTAAAACAATATATTGCACGAAGATGGTGAGTATCCGGTTAATCATCTCGGCCGTTGTCGTTGTCGATCATCCGTGGATGCCAATGCCGCTTTGTATTCCTGCATGTCAACACTCATGCTTAGGGCTTTAGGTTGATGGGAGACGTTGATTTATATATAAGGGGCTGTTTGGTTGCCTGCATATACAGAGACTTGCATCCACAGATACAGAATCTTTTTTTTTTCTCGTATTTGGTTGCTTGCATCTGGTTTTGAGCCTGACTCTGTAGATGCAAGATTCTCTCCGTAGCCTGGCTCCATAGAAACGCCCAGATCAGCCGTTCCCCACGTGCAAGCCTCGCGTTGTGCGCCAGATACCACCAGCAGCTCACACTCATGCATGCAGCATTGATTAGCATCTCATGATGCATGCAAATGCCTTTTTTTTTCTTTTCTTGCAAATATCTTTTGATTAGCATTTCTAATCATCGACCGATTTCACCTATGTGTTCTTGATATTTTTTCGAACAAAACTAGACCACACTTGCCATATAAATTTCAAAAGATTAAATTTTTTATTTTTCAATTTATTGATTTTCCAAAAATTATTTTAAAACCTTTTATTTTAGTTTTTGAATGTATTGATTTCCTATTATTTATTTTTTAAATTTTTATTTTCATTTTGACATTTATTGATTTTCTAATAATTTTTAAATTTTGTTTCATCCCTCCCTTAAATTTATCTATCCCACTTTTATTCTAGTGCAGCCAACCAAATAATATCTTTCCGCAGCCTATCTAATCTTATACAATCAACCAAACAATATCACCTTGCATCCACTCAGCCTGGCTCCCACCAACCTGGCTAAGCATATGCAGCCTGGTTAAGTTGAGAAGGCAACTAAACGGCCCATTATTGATTTGGTATTGTCTAATATCTAATACGTACTCTTTAATTAGTTAGGAATTTTTGTCCGTACAAACTTGTGCACTGGTGATTGGGCGTTTGGGACTTTCAGCTTTGACCATTCAGGGTCTTTAGGGAAGAGCATGATTTGTTATTCGAGTTGAGCCTGCTAGCTTTGAATTTAAGCAGTCCCGATCAACCGCTTTCGATTGGTCATGAGTGATCTGTTAAATTGAATAGACTTTTAGAAGATATATAAGGATTCGTACTCTATTAGTCATGGTAATCTAATATAGTCTAGATCTAATTTGAAGGATAATTCTTTTTCATATGTATAGATGCACATCTAGTATGTACTATTAAAAACCTATAGTGGTTTTGCTAAAAAAAAAAAGTCTCATGGTGGTGATCTAGATGCATAACTAGTCTCCACTATTGAAAGGCTCTAGTGACGGTGATTCGTGTTAGTGAGTAGTGAGTGATGCATGTTTCACTAAAATTGTCCACCATGTCCTATATTGTAACAAATTCATCTTATTCACTAAAATCATCTACCATGCCATCAGTTGTAACAAAACCATCTTATCTTTTTTTGATTTAGCACTCAAAATTCTCATGATGGGCATAACCAAAGCCAGTCGATCTCAAAAGATGTATACTTAGAAGACACCCACGAGGTCGCTCGTGACATGTAGCATCGCACATGCATGCATGACAGAGTTAAAGGTGTATGACCCGCTCGCTCATAGTCTCAATAGTGGAATTTAGATATTCTCATAGCAAAGCACGGACGCTCAGCTAGAATAGTTATATATGTTTCGGATACATAGTCATATTGGCCTTGGTAAGATCTAGTTATATATGTTTCGGATATGTAGTTGTATTGACCTTGGTAAGATCTAGTTATATATGTTTTGGATATGTAGTCGTATTGGCCTTGGTAACATCTAATATAGTACATATCCAATCTGAATGATACAATAATAACTCCATTATTATATCTATACTGTTATAATATACACACTATAACTGATGATATATATTTTTAGTTTTTCTGGTTAATGTAGGAACTTCTAGCCTCTTAGAGAACGTAGTGACTGCTTTTAGATTAAAATAACACATTGTTTGATAAAAACATATTTAAATCTATACCAATATAATTGTGCGCATCTGCGCATCCATATTTGTTAATTTGTAGCTAGATTTGTTATAAGATTTAACTAAAAACATATTAAGATCTACAACATTATGATTTTCTATTAATTTAACTATAATTAATGGTGTAGATTTTTGGTTAATTTAAATAAAATCATATTTAAGATCTATGATATTATAACCCAAAGCATGTGCACGGCTATATCTGTTAGATTTGGTATAATCCGTTAGATTAAATTTAAAACGTGTTTAAGATCTACATCGATCATTATCATTCAAATCTAATATAATTGATGATGAGTAATTTTATCTTTTTAATATGGGAATTTATAGTCCTTTAGAGCATAGCCTTCGGAGCATAGATGTTTCAACACAACCAAGCAAAGAAGGATGTGGAAATATGAAAGAAACATATTAATCTTTTTCTATTAGCTTTGACTATCTTAGGTTTGATATTGTTTTCATTTTCGTACCGATTTTCTAGTCACATGAAGAGAAACAACTATGTGCACATGTATCATCCTTATGCTCCCGTCGGTTGCTTCTCGTCACTTCTAATCTCTGGAGCGTCTCAATACATTATGCAGCAATTAGGCATCCTTGGGCTTTCAATATGCAACTGCTTGTAGGTCTCTCTTTTGATCCCCGATCCATTAATTCTAAGGGTTTCGGTTAGAAACTCGTTGTTGACACTATATTTCGAAAATAGCCGATTTTTCCAGAAGCTTTCAAAACATCTAGCCAAAAGCCGATATAAAAGAAGATTCTAGAAGATAGGGCAAGAGGCTAGGTCAATCACAATTGGCTAATAGTATAATTGGAAAGATTACCAAGACTATGGATGAAGATTCTAGAGCCAAGGAGTCCAGATCTAGCTACAATTAGCTAGATTAGGAAACCTTATCCACATAGCCTATTTAAAAATGTTATGCAAGGTAATGTTGTCTAGATCGGCTACGTTGTATATTTTAGTACCCACCACATATAACAGGAAAAAGGTCCTCGGTCAATCAATCTATTTTTTTAATACAATCATCTTTTCAATACCTAGAACTAGTAGTAACTTAGTTTGGGCGTATTTTGTTCTTTGTTTTGCGTATTGCCTTTTGATCGATTGCACAATGCACCCCATATCAAATTGATGCAAGTAAGTACTGTTTCGATTAAGCCTGAACTTTTTTGCTTGTATCGGCTTGTGCATTATCTGGAATACTATCTTTGTCGATATTATTGTGCTCGCCGTTTCGTGCAAAGGGTCATATTCCAAACCCTCGTTCTATCTATTGATCGATTTTACGTAAAGTTGATGGTTTGTTTATACTCCATTCTGCTATTTAGCTACTTAGACGATTCCATCGGCTAAGTAGTAGTCTGTTTACCCTTGTTTTGTCGATTAGTTGATTTTATCAGCTAGTTAACAGTCTATTTACACTTGGATATGTTAGTTTACTTGTATTTAAACCGATAGTTCTTGCTACCTTTTTGATTCTATTGGTTTGAATCCTGGTTTAAGCTGATATTTTCGCTCTCCTTGGATCTATTAATACTTTGACCTTGTGATCTCCCTAGTTCTGTGGATTTAATCAGCTAACTAAAGTTAATTAATTTCTTTATCTTGCCGATTGTAGGTCAAATCTACTGTTCCACCTAGAATCCTAGATTTTGGTGCTGACAAGGTTCCAAAATCCTAAGCCCACATTGTGTTTAGCTAACTGTCAAATTTTGGCGTGAACACCTGTAGATAGGGTTAGTACCTAAACGAACTTTAATCAATCATATTCCTGCTGTTTAAGATCTGCATCTATCAATATAACCTAGACCCATTATAATTGATGGTGCATAATTTTATCCTTTTTAATATGGAACTTATAGTCTTTTAGAGCATACAAGCTTTGACATAACGGAGAAAAGAACGAGGCAGACATGTGAAAGAAACACATTAATTTTTTCTAGTACCTTTTACTACCAAGCCTTGGAAATCTTATACTTTTCTCCCTTTTGTACCACTTTTCCTTGGTCACATGAGGAACAACATCAGCATGCACATGTCTCCTCCTTATGCTCCCGTCGACTGCTTCTCGTCGCTTCTAATCTCTGGAGCGTTTCAATTTGTTATGTAGCAACCCTTATGTCAGGACTTGGCTTTACTAAACTGAACCCCTCTGTGTTAATAGTATGAGTCCTAAGGACCAGTGCTCATGTCTATAGTAAAAACAAAGATGAAGTACCAATACCAATGCTAAATTAACTAATAAAGTAAATCAGAGTGCAGCGAAGTCACTTATTACAATAATTCATAATAACAAGTCCTAACTAATGCAAATAGAAAACAAATAAATATAATGTCCTATCACGGCCATAGGCATACACTGAACAGAAAGCGACTAGTAGTCTGAGGTACTCTGGAAAATCAGCAACGTACTCCTACTCATAATCGTACTCCTGACCTGCTTGTGAAATAAACAGCTCTGAATGAAAGTCGGGTTAAGCAAGCGAATGCTACCAAGTCTTTCCTAGGAAGTGTCAAATTAAGTCTCATCCTAGGAAAGGTAATGGTCTATTTGTATAAAAGCATTTCACTAACAGTATAAAAGTATTTAAGATATAATAAATAAATAATCAACTGTTTCATATGATTAACTTGAACGGTAACATTAACATGGCAAAATTCTCAATCTCTGTGTCTGATGTCTCAAGTTTTCATTGTCTCGTCTCATACTCATTATAGTTCTCATCTTGTTCTCATTCATCATACATCATCTAGCAGTGGCACGCAACTAAAAAACCTTACCCAAGTCAAATTAATTAAGAGATGTAGCTACGATGTGAAAAATCACCAAAATGCTCATAATCGGGAGCACGACCATTCGAATGGGTTTACACTTTGCAGAGATTGCACACTTTACCCGCAAGATATGGCACCTTTCTATTAGAGAGCATTATAACAAAACCTATTAGAAGACTAACTTTGGACTTGCCATGGTCATACCCGATATTCACACAAGTACTCTAGAACTTCTTCCGGGCAATATAACAGTGGTGATGCATACCTCGGGACCTCACCTACCGTGCAAGTACAATGACAATCCCGACATTATTCTTCCTCTAGATTAGGCCACGTCCTATACTGGGCTTACAGTTGCACACTAAATTCTCAGTTAAATCCATCACGACCATCGGTCCTTAGAGATCAGAGCGTTGACTCAGGTCACCAGCTTCGAGTCAAATTTTTAGTTGTTCAAATTTTAATTAAGCATTAATGAACGAAACCCACAATCTCCTACATAATCACTCTTCCAACTTTTGATACCATGAGTGGAAACCACTCTGCGATCCCCCAACTAAGCATTAACCATAAAAACAGTAGGTAATACATGATAATAATACCCTAATGGTGGATTTTGGATAGTGGTTACATATTACGAAAAGATAACGTGCAATTAGGACATCTAGGTTAAAATATTGCACGACTATTAAACATAGCATGTTTTGGCAAAATCTAGAAAGCTGGGATTCTAGGAAAGACTTGCCTTCTGGAACTCCTTCCGCCTGCTGGATGTCGATGACGTCGAGGTACTCTCCTCCGTCACCCACATTCCTCCGTCACCCACATGATCTAGCACATGCAAACCGAGGAAAAAGACAATAAATAACAGAAACAGTAGATAAATCAAAAAATTACAGTAAGTAGGTATGAATTTTCTGGATTTTTAGAAACTAGAATCACCGGTTTTTGAGCTAGGATGAATTTACAACAAAGAGATGAAGGAACATTGTTCGATGTAAAACCAGAAATTAGAAAAGTTACTATAGCATCGGGATGTTACTGTAGCTCGTGGGCTGGCTATGTCCACTAGATAAGAGAGGGAGAGGGAGTGACTGAGAGAGAGAGAAACCATCGGGAGAGCTGGAGAGAGATAGAGAGGTACGGCCGGGGGGGTCCGGTCGAGGATGGCGGCGGCTAGTGGCCGCCGATGACCGGTGGCAATGGCGGCAACGTCACCGGCAACTGGCGGTGAAGCTTGGGCTGGGTGGCGATAACGGAAGAGGAGAGGTGGCGCATGGAGGAGCACCACATGGTGGCGGGAGAGGAGGAGAGGCGGACGACACGGGCTTGGCTTCCTCGCCGACTGTGGCGGAGGTGGCCGATAGCGCGCACTAGGGTGGAGGCACGTGCGGCCGTAGTGGCGGCTCTAAAGGCAAAGCAGAGGTGCGGTGGTACTGACATGCATTGGCAGGGGATGGGGAGGCCGGTGGGGACGTCACGCTGACGATCGCGCGCGCAGCAGTACGATGAGATGGCTAGCTCGGACTCTGCACTTCATCTGGTGACAAACAGCGGCCATGGTGTCCTCGCTTAGACGACACCAATGGTGACTTCGGCGAGATGATGAGGACTCTGTATTGCAACAGATCGGTTTGGGATGAAAATGGGGATTGGGGTTTGCTACAGATTGATAAGAGGTGGTTTGTTGATATTAAGGGGGTTGGCTTGGCCTGGGCCAAGGCTACGGCCTAGGATGTGGATGGCAGGGCCATCTTGGCCCAAGCGGGTGCTTGGCTTGGCCTGGCAAAGGATCAGCCAGAGGAGGGGTTGTTACTTGGCCAAGCCTAAAGAAGTTTGAATTTGGAACTGTAAACAAGTGGAATTGGAATGAAATTACTTTTCGATGCAAAATATTTTTAGTGAATTATAGGGATGTCACACCTTAGGCATCCTCAACTTTCAATATGAAGTGGTGTGCAGGCGCATGTCTCCCTTCCGATGTTCCAATCCACTAATTCTAAAGGCTTCGGTTAGAAACCCTTTGATAGGGTTAGTATCCAGACAAACTTTAATCAGATTCTAGCTCTTTTATGCACCATATTAATTCGTTTTAAATTTTTTCGAGCTGAACTACCAAAAACCGAAGGAATAGAATCCAGAGTTCTGCCCCGTAATGTTGTGAACATATGAGGTTGATTTTAATTAGGTGTAAAAAATAGATTGAGGACAACGAACTAAACTTGCACTTGGCATGGAGGGCATGGTTTGTTTACCTTATCTGCTCTCTTGCACCGGTCATTAGGCAGGGCAAATACACTCGTACAAACATAAGTTGCCTAACATCTCTAATCCCTGCTGCCATGAACCGACTATGGATGGATTCCATGAACAATCGACTAAAGTTGACTCTTGATCGGCTCTGCTGAGGTGTTGATCAATCGCTCAGCGCACGCTCACTTCTGATTGTGGTGCACTTGTTTATCGCCTATTAGGGCTAAGGAGTCAGGACAGGGGAGGTATGGATGGTAGGGAGACCGGCTTCCTACATAATCTGAATTCATGCCTTTTTTTCCACTGCTTAATCGTATTCATGTGCGCATATTAGAGTTAGAAATGGAGACCTCTATGTGGCTTAACCAAGAGGAAGCTAATATACTTCTATAAATATTCTTAGTCATGTCATATTGGACATAGTAAGCCATAATATAGTTATATTTAATCTTGTTAGATCTATACTGTTATAGTTTGAACCCACCAAAACTGATGGTGTAGATCTTTTTTTCTTCGATTAACACTAGAATTTATAGTATTTTAGAATTAACGTAGTGGCTCCGTTAAACCATGTCTCAATAATATAATAGATAGAAGATATATAGACAGTTAACTGGATATAGAGTCCATGCCATACATTCCTTGTTGCTTTTCTCTGGATGACATGATTTGTAGACGAGATGGATGATTTAAAACCAGTGAGAGGAAGCGAAGCACGAGGAAAACACGGACACACAGAAGAGAATCTGTTAGTTACATAGGATAATTCTGGTTTTAATATTTTATATAGATTTTTTTGTTGGAGATATTTTAGGAAGCAGCGAAAATAGATATATGCTTCATCAGAGGGTTGATGATCACGATAGATGGCTACTATCTATGACCCTTGTCACTACCACTAGACTCTTTTTAATGATAAGAAAAAACAAAACTACAACATGATCATAGAAATATGAAAACCATGCAAAAATGACGGTTTTGACAGAAGGGGCACATATTTGACTAGATATTTGCATAAACTTTTATCTACAATCTAAGTTTGCGCAATTTTATAAATGTGTAAAAAATTTCCTTGTATTTCTAGAACCGTTAAACAATTTGAAATTTTCAAGTTGAGATAGACTGAGTTGTTATTTTTAGCTTAAATTAAAATTAAAATCTACAACCACAAATTTGTTCTTTTGTATCAGCTAAATGTTTTGGAGGGTTTTGTATCTTTTGTGAAGATCGTGATATTTCTCGAAGGTCTTGAAATTAACTTTTAATAATATTTTGGGACTCTCAAAGCCGTCTAATGAAAACTCATAATTTTTTTTGATTAAAATCTACTGCTCGAGTAAATAAAATTTAGCGAACAAGGCCCGAATGGACTAACCTCGACCTATCAGGCAAAACGCGCCTGAGCTAACACGACACGTGAATAGGTGACCGAATGAGCCCCTGTACACCACATGCCATGCCGGATTGCTGGCCATTCTGTACACCACATCTGGATAATACCCAACAGTAGGCTGGTTGCACTCAGCACACTCAGCACATTCCATATCTATTATTGCCTTGGAATAAGTCCATTTTATGCGTCGGAACTATGAAAAAGACATATTTAACCTATAACTACAAAAATCGGAGCTAATAATGCTTCAAGGTGGTTTTAATGGTGGTTTCACCCAGTGTAGTTACAAGAAATCCACTTTACCCTTTCAAATTATTAAAAAAGTTCAATAAACTCCATAACTACAAAATAATATTTCTAAAAAGTTTTAAAACAACACTAAAATATACCCGCTTCAAATTTTTGAAGCTCAGGTGGTTTATTGGACAATAATTTTTTGTGTGGAATTTTGAAATGCCTATATTATCGTGTAATTTTAAAAAGAAACTACATATTTTTAAATGGTTATATTTTCATGAATAATTTTTAAATGGCTATATTTGTGTGACAGATAAAAAACATAGCCGTATCAACAACAAAATTTTGAAATGAGTACATTTTCATTTTTGGAAGAAATTGGAAATTTTTAAATGTTCTTTTATAGTTTATGGGGTTTATTGGACTTCTCCAATAATTTAGGGTGTAAAATGGACTAATTTCAATTAAAAATGGCAAAACCTTCATTAAAATTGCCTTATTGGAAGCTCTTGAAGTTTAGCATATCAGCAAATAAGACAAGCAAATCAGATCAGCTCTAATGATTTTAAAAAGGTAGTGATCTCTTCCAAAATAGTTATTGGTACATATAGGTATATGCTCTCTCTAAAAAAATTGAACGGATTAACATTTCCAAAGCAAACACTTCTATTTCTCGAATGTTTTGAAGCCAATGCTCAAAACTCTCAAGCTCAATCAAATGTTTTAACTTCCCCAAGCTTTTAAAGCTCATCAGTTCAACTGAGTAGGGATGACAAAATACATGTGGGTCTAGGTGTCTGGCTCGATGGGTCTAGGTTCGGGTCTCATTTTGGACCCATAAGCATTTGGTTTCGGGTCCAGGTCTCATTTCAGACTCAAGGGTACCTGAAATAATTAAATAAAAAAGAAAAATCCACTTCACAATTCGCCGAGCTGATCCACCTCCTAATTTCGGCCTACCCACTACCCCTTTTAACCCTAAACCTAACCCACCTTCCCCTTCCCACTCTCCATTCCAGCCGCCGCCACCTCCAGTACTCCACTTCCTCCTAGCCCCGCCATGGCCCTTCCCCCCCTCTCTCTCTTTCTTCAGCGCCAATACGGCCTCCCCTTCCTGGTGCGGTGCTCCCTCAACCCGTCTTCCTCTCGGTGCGGCGGTGCCTCTCCCTCCTGCTCGGCCTCCCCTCTCATGGCTCGGGCGCAGGCTATTCTCCCTAGCACGCTATGCTCCCTAAGCCCGGTCTTCCACCTGCATGGTGGCAGCGACGCTCCTTCATACCTAACCTCCCCTCTTGTGGCTCGAGCGCGGACTCCCCTTTTTGGCACGATGGTGGCGTGGTGGTACCTCACGCCCTTCTCTTCTCATATCTTATCTTGGTACAATGAGGTCGGGCCTAACAGGTACCCGTTTGGGTCCGATGACCAGTCGGGTCTGGATCTAAGTCTAGGTTTATATCCGGAAAACATTTTAGATCTAGGTCCAGGTCCATTGTTCGGGTCTTAGGTCCAGGCCCATAACAGTTGGACCTAGAGATACCCGAACGAATTGTCATCCTAGCTAGGGGTGAAAACGGGTTGGATAGTAGGTCATCCTGCATCCTACCCTAATTTTTCCTAGATATAGGTACGGGTATGGGTATAGGTAGGACAAAAATCAGGTAGGATCCGGATACGAATACGGGTATTTATGAACGGGTAGAAAACGGATACATGATGTTATATGAACGGGTACTATATGGATAATAGGTACTTAGTCGGATAGTGTGCGAATTACCTTAGATCGAAACATGTGATGAAAATAATCCAATTAACACGCATAGTCCAATTAACACACATAATTTAACACATAGAGTCCAAATAATACATAATACAACACATAAAATCCAATTAACCCACATAATCCAACACATATAGTCTAATTATTTCAAGCAAAGAAAAAAAAAGCAATATCTCCATTCAACCAGTCAGTGTGCAAGTAGGCCAAAGCCCAAACTAATATTTGTATTTGAACAGTCATGTGCAATAAAAGACAGAAAAATGGACCAAATTCAACTGTGCAATAACAGTCATATATATACACCAACAAAATTCAACTGACATAATCATATATGACCATTGACTAGGGTATTGTGTGTTGGACCATATTCTACACACAGAGTGACTTCAAGATTAAAATTGCTATGTCATATTCTGAAGAAGGGTGCAACTCAACACGAATTAGCATTGAACATTGCACAGTGAGTCATTGAATAGAATTTGAAGATATTGGTAAAAAAAAATGCAACTCATACCTTTGACAGGCTTACCTGAAGTTACCATAACCATGGCCTTGCTCGACTCCACTACTTTGAACGAGGACACCATGAACTTGCCAATAGGGGTTGCAGCAGTCTTGCTGCTACTGGAGGATGTTATTGTCCCCTTGCCCTTGATCAAATTCGGCGTAGTCACTGCCTTGTTTGAGGAGGCCATCGCCGCCTTGCCTTGCTCGAGGTGGAGGTCGTGGCAAGGTCACCGGCTGCATTGTTGAGAGGTCCGTAAATCGCCGTAATTTCGTTGGATGAGGGCATGTGCTCATGGACTTCTTCCTGCCACGGCCAACTGCAACCTCCTCCGTCTTCTTCTTTCCTTGGTTGACGACAACCTCCCTCACCTCCATATTCTTCTTGCCATGGCCGGCGGCAACGACAATCTCCTCTGCCTTCTTGCCATGGCTACCGGCGGGCAACACCATCCTCCTTCTGTATAGTTTGAACTCCACCCTTAGCAGCAGTAGCATCATTGGTGTCCTCCTTAGTTGTATCTCGGCTTAGACTATTGTAATAATGCCTCTATCACCATCATTGCCTTTCATGTCTGAGAGGGGCAGCCCTGACCGGAGAGGGGCCAGGGGTGGGAGGCCAGGAGCCCGAGACAATGCTCTATGTAGTGGCAGCGGTCAACAGCTAGGAAGGCGAGGTGAGGTAGGGCAGCAGAGAGGAAGAGTGAGGTAGGGCGACAGAGGCTATGAAAATCGGAGGCGGGACAGGGCGGCGGAGAGGTTGACGGCTGGTGGGCAACGGAGAGGGAGGCGGTGTGTGTGGATCGAAGGCGGGACGGGGCGACGGTGGTCGGTGGGGACAGAGAGGGAGGCAATGTTTGTAGATCGGAGGCGGGGTGGGGTGTCAGAGAGGGCGGCGGCCAGCTGACGACGGAGATGGAGATGAGGCGTGGAGATGCTAGGTGGGGTGGCAACGACATTGAGGAGATGGGAACTAGGATCCTGGGAGCCGTCAGCGTCCCTATGACATATTCGACAAGATGGGAACTAGACCGCTGGGCTAAGTAACCGACCAACGGACCTTGGATTGGGATTGGGATTGGGCCACATTCAAATTTCGGCTAACCGGGTACCCGATTAATTTTATTATCTAGGTTCCGTATCCGATCCGCATCCGCCACATTATTCCATTCTTCTATCCAATCTGTATCCAAAAAAGTAATCGAGTACTACCCATATCTGATAGGTAAAAAACCATACCGATAAACTTGGCACCGAAAACGAATACCCGACCAGTCTTCACCATGGTTATCCGAGGCGCTAGGCGGGTGGAGAGGGGCTGCCTAGCGCCTAGGTAGCTTAGGCGAGGCGCTACGCGCCGCCTAGGCGGCCAAACTGATTTGCATGTTATATACCGTATTTAAGATGTTAGAGGATAAATTATATTTTTTTCAAAAACAATCTTCTACAAAATCAAGTCATAATCATTAATCACCATTTAAAACCATATAATCATCATTTAGACACATCGTAGGGCTGTCTTTTGAATCGCCTAGTTACTGTCTCGGACTACAAAGGCGGGCTAGCCGCCTAGGTCACTGCCTAGGCCCTAGGCGGGGCGGGATGCCACTGCCTAGCCCCTAGGCGTTGCCTAGGCGGGTCTAGACGCCATCTAGGGGAACAATGGTCTTCACCCCTAATCCCAACAGCTGAATCGGAGCCATATAGACTAGAACTAGTTCAACTGTAGCAAAAAATTCTTTGCAAGGCGTGATTTTCAAAATGTTCTCGCCCGCATGCACACACACTGGTGCTCACTCATGTGACACCGATGTGAGTACAGTGAGAGTACTGTGAGAGTACTGCTGCTTGGAAGACGGGAGGCACCGATTGGTGGTGCTTGGCACTCGCACTCTGTGACACCCTAAAAACTGTTCCAAAAATTTTTCTGAATCTTAAAGCAATTAGGAGCTAACCCCAAATCCATCGCGGATTGGGCCCAGCCCAACCCGAGCCAACCCTAATTCCTCTATAAATATCTGTTAACCCTAATCCTCACCTAAAAACCAATCTATTGTCGTGCTGCCCATCGCCTTGCCGTCGTTGTCTTCAAGGTAGTCGCGCCGTCGCCTCCCTGTCCTCTGCCTTGCACCGCGTTATCTAGCCCTACTGTGGTGGACGCCACCATCACACATGCACCCGCCACGCCGGGCGGATCGCTTTCGCTGCCGCCAGGTGCTATGCCTCTCTACGCCAAGAAGTCTTTGCTCCGCTTTGGCCGCCATCGCTCTAGGTGCCCTCACCGGGCGCCGCCGCCTCCCTCGCTCCTCCGTCTGCGCAAGAAGCCCTAGCCGCCGCCATGCCCGCCGATGCAGAATGAAGAAATATAGCCATAGATCCATCTGCTGCCGCCGCCGCCAAGACTTGTCGCCGCCACGGCTCTCTCTCTCTCTCCTCTCCCTTCTCTCTCTAACCCTCCCTCTCTATCTCTCTCTTTCATCTCAGCTTATCACCACCAAAGACACAAATTGCGTCGATCCTCTTCATTGGGCGAATGATGAACAAGTAGCCTCATCGCTATAGCATGTTTTCGCAATTTCTGGAATTTCACTAAATAGTGTTCCTTCACTATTTCGCTGTGAATTCATCCTACCTCCAAATCCAGCGAATCTAGTTTCTAAAAATCCATAAAATTCATATCTACTTACTGTAATTTTTGTATAATTTTTAATTTATTTACTATTTCTGGTATTTATTATTGTTTTTTTTGTTTTGCGTGCGATAGACAACGTAGGTGACGAAGGAGAGTTCATCGACGCCGCCGACGTCCCGCACTTTCAAGAAGATCAGGAAGGCAAGTCTTTCCCCCTAGAATCCTAATTTTCTAGATTTTACCAAAATTGCTATTTAATTAAATAATGTGTATTTGTCATAGTGATTTCTAGTGTATGTCGTTTACTTATATTATATGCACCCAATATCATGACTAACCCTAGGACAATATTATTATGTAATTTGCTACTGTTTTTAATTATTATTTGGCTTAGCCTTACTTAGATAGTCATCGGGGGAGTGATTCCCACTTATACGATCATCATTAAACAACTTAATGTGAGAATGTGGAGTATCTAAGTATGAGACATGAGAACTTGGGTTTATGGTGGGATTGTTCACTTATTAATTAAAATTTGACCAACTGATAATTTGACTCGGAGCGGGTGACTTGAGTTGACGCTCCGGTCCCTAAGGACCGATGATCGTGATGGATTTAACTGAGAATTTCTCGTGCGACCGCAAGCCCGGTATAGGACGGGCCTGGTCTAAAGGGAGAGTAACGTCAGGTTTGTCACCGTAATTGCACCGTCAGTGGGGTCCGAGAGGGATGCGTCATCGCTGGTGTACAGCCCGGGGGATTGAACTTCAGGGTATTTGTATGTAATATCAGGTATGGTCGAAGCCCCAGGGTACTTGTGTGTAATATTAGGTATGACCGTGACAAGTTCGGGGTTAGACTTCTAATAGATTTTGTTACGATGCTATCCGACGGGAGAGTATCATATCTTGCGGAAAAAGCGTACAACCTCTACAGAGTGTAAACCCATTCAAATGGCCATGCTCCCGGATCTTGGTGGTTTTTCACATCGTAGTTACACCCTTTAATTAATTTGATTTAGGTAAGATTTTTTCAGCAGTGAGCCGTTGCTAGACAATTCATGATGAATGAGAATAAGAACGAAGACTATGTTGAGATGATGACATGGGATAACGAGAACTTGAGACATGAGATTATGAGATCGAGAACTATATCATGTTTATGTTATTGTTAAGATTAATCATGAGAATTGCTATTATTTATTTATGATTTGTTAAATACTTTTATACTTCTAAGTTAAATGTTTTTATGTAAATGAGCCCTTATCTTTCCTAGGATGAGCCTAGTCTGGCCCTTTCTAAAAAAGAATTGCTAGCATTCGCATGCTAACCCGGTTTTTATTCGGGGCTGCTTGTTCCACAAGCAGGTCAAGAGTACGACCAAGAGTACGTTATGCATTACCCGGAGGGTGCGTAGTACTACTAGCGGCTCCTATTCAGTGCGCGTCCATAGCCGTGATGGGACACCATTATTAATTCTTGTTTGTTCCTTAAATGCATTTCATGGAGATTTATGGTCGTTATAAATATTGTAATAAGTGAAGTTGTTGCACTCTGATTATTTTATTTAGTTATGCAGTGTGGTATTGATATTTCATATTTTGTTTACGGTAGATATGAGCAAAAATCCTTAGGACTCATACCGTTAACACGGAGGGTTCGGTTTAGTAAAACCGGGTCGTAACACTCTTACTACCGGTGAACTTGTCCTCGTCACCGCGACTGTTCTCAGCAAGCTTGTCGCGACGTACACCCTTGGGCCAAAACGGAAAAATGTGGCATTTCCACTTTAGTATATGCTTTTTAATCTTGTCGGAACAATATGCTCCGTAGAAAAGTGTGTGCACACTATTTACATGTCTCTTTTAACTTCCACGAAAGAAAATTTCCATTTAAAATTTTTTTTTTTTTGGCAGGGCATCTTTACCATGGAGGCCTAGTTAAAACTGCAAGCCCGATTTGGTGCAAACCACTCTATGGTCGCGAAAAGATGTTATTTTAAACATGATATTCCTAAAATATAACTTGATCACTATTTTTTAATTTATTTATAAAATATAATAAAATTTATACTCCAGTATCAATTTGTGGATGCTTCTGGGATAAAATCTACCAATATGGTTTTAATGTGTCTAATCTAAATATTTAAAGAAGAGAGTAAATTTTGTTTTCTGCAACGTTGGTGCTGTCCGTAGAGAAGTGCCTGTCATCCGAAACCCGCCGTTGTGCATCTCCTTTGCTGGCGTCGTGCCATCCATTCCTAGAGATGTGGTCATGAGGGTGCCTGCCAAAGCTAACTCGGTTTTTCTAATTTAATTTTCATTTGAAAATACCAGCCCTAATTTTTTTTTATCTATCAAAACAGCCTTGCCAGTGACCTCGATCCGGTGCTTTTCAACCGCTTAGCAGACCTTCGATGTTGATTCATGGGTCATGGCGTAGATGGAGTATTATATATGCAGCTTGCAGAAAACCAACAGCGCATCATGCATTATGCACAAGTATAATTAGGATGTCGCGATGGATGCGTTGATATGGCTAAGTTATTTAGGATTTATTTATTTATCTCCGTTTAAAAAAATAGCTTTTTAACTTATTAAACCATTTATTTTATCCTGAAGCCGTTTCTTAAATCTCTTAAAAACAAATCTAGCAAAATAGATTGACTTTTTCAAATATTTTCTATCTCAAAGTTTCTCTTTTAGCAAATAAGCAAATCAACGAGTAATAACGGCTAGAGGAGGGCAGGGTCTCATTGCAGCTGCAGAGCGGTCGTTCACTTCGTAACTAGCTCCCAGCTCAAGCTCATACCTCTTCCACCAGTGTGGAACTCCACCCATCAAGAAGCCCTTGTCCGGGTCACCGACCTGACCGACGAGCCACCATGGCCGCCGCCTGCCCCGCCGGCGCCCACGCCTTCGCCGCCCCGCGCGGCGCGAGCTGGAGCGGCGCCAGCGCAGTCCTCGTCCTGCACCCGCGCGCCCGCGGCGCCGTCGCCGCGAGGGCGTCGGCGTTGCCTCCGCGAGGTGCGCCGTCATAGGGACGGCGGCGACGGCGCCGGCGTTGGGCGGGGCGCGGCGGTCGGAGCAGCTGGCGGTGCCGCCGCGGATGGTGGATGAGCTCGTGGAGGGGGCGCTCGTGTGGTGCTCGCAGCACGGCCTCGTCGTCGGCGACAAGAACCACCCGGTGAAGTGATCGATGATCCCCCGTGCATATTATACTTGCATACGTGCAAATGCGCAATTGCTTATTTGGTTGCTCTTTTAGTTTGTTCCCCTTGATTTCTTTGCAAAACAACTCATCCAGTGACAAATCACAAATAAGAACCCTTGCACGGACTAATACAAAAGAGTTTACCACTGATGTTTATTGTAGGGATGGACTCCTCCACATGCCACTGTGTTGGAACTTGGGAGGAAAAACAGAGTCAAACTTCTTTTTTTTTTTTTTTGGCAGTGTGCAACTTTTTTCTTTGATTATTTTTTGGATGCTTTTACTTTTTAACACCGTTTCTCGAGAATTTCGAAGTCGCAAGGAAAACATTCGCAAATTCAGTTTCAATTGTTAGTTTTCGATTTTCGAAGCCACTAATCCAAACGATGAATGTTTAATTTCAGCAGAGAAATAAATAATTTTTATGTCGCAGAACACCGAAATCTTACCTCAACCACTCGCTACCCTATAGCCCTATCTTAGCTTCTTTCTGATACAACCGCTGCCCCCAAACTCCCTCTCTTTGCTACAGTGCCGACCAGACCTCGTGCCTCCTCACCGGCGAGCTACCGCCGTGGCGGCCTCTACCACCGCCAGTCGTGGCCTAGTGTACGTCCTCCGGCTATTGCCGGAGCTCCTCACCGCCCATTATCCTGTCCCACCATCTTCTTCTCCCTTTTCAGCAAGCCGCTCTTATCGTCTTCCTCGGCACCGTTCTTTTGAGCAGACCGCCGGCGGCCCGCTACAGTAAAAAAAATTTTAGATTTTTTTTTTGATTATTTAAATTTTTTTCTAAAAACTTATAAATTTACTACAGTAAAACCGTCAACCGCCAGAAACCGTCAAAAGAAACAGACCCCTCGTCTCTTGACGGCTACCGACACTGACCCGACTCTCACGTGGCCAATCATGTCCTATATATATATGCAGTCCTTTTTTATACACACTATGTACACCAACTAACAAAAGTCGTAAAAAATTTTATAGATGTACTACTAAACTTACTCTATCTCCGTGTAAAATTGTAAGTTTAAATTCATTTTATATTAAGAGTTACAAAAAAGAGAAAATTATATCAATTTTAAACTCTTCAAATTTGTCAGAATTTTTTCTTTTTTATAACTCTTAATATAAAATGAATTTAATCTTAAAACTTTATATATAGGTAGAGTAAGTTTAGAGATACATCTACAAAATTTTTCACGACTTTTATTAGTTAGCGGCACATAGAATATGTTTCCGTCTCTCCCAAGAAATAAAAAAAAAAGCACACGCGGTGCACGAGATGCTTGTCGTCTCCCTCACGGACCATAAAAGGGTAGGGCGCAACTTGCCCCCAAAAAAAAGGACTCGGGACGCAGCGTGCTTGGGACGGCCGAGCTACATCATCTACGTTCCCCAACTGGGTGGTGGTAAGATAGGGACGTACCGTCTGATAAAAGCTACGAGATATGGCGCTGATTTATATTTATATTTATTTGGAAAAAAAGATGGATTTGGTTTCTGACTATCACGTTGAGCCAATCTGCTCCCTGTGATATAAAATCGGGTGAGATTAGATTGATCCATGAACTTTTCAAACCATGTCAATTTGGTCTCTTTACCTGTCAAACCTGGTTTTATAAGTAGTTTTCGCTGACGTGACGTCCATGTTATGATCTTCGGCAACGTGGCATCGCAGGTGGCAAATGACGTGACACGCTATACAAAACCGTCCATGTGGACGCCACACAAAGCACTCACAAAACTGGGTTTGATCGGTCAAGCGACCAAATTGGCTTGGTTTTAACAAATCGAGAACCAATCTCATCCGGTTTTGTATCATAAGGACTAATTTGATTCAAATGCGATAATTCAAGAGCCAAATCAACATTTTCCTATTTATTTTTATTATACATGTGGGCTCCACCTTAGAGGTTGCCGTAGCCTCCAAGCACTGTAGAAAGGTATGCTAACCCTTAGAGGCAAGTTATGGGTCCCAGCTCAGAGACAAAATTGCCTATCAGCACTGTGGATGCTCTAGGACACATCTGGTAGTGGTAGAGGAAGGCGCTACAACACTTCACTGTAGAGAAGCATATGGATATGTTCACAAAGACAAAGAGTTTAATCATGGAAAAAAGTGTCAATTTTGTCCCTTAACTATCACATTTGAGCTAAATTGATCCGTGTGGGACAAAACTAGATGAGATTGGTCTTTCAACTTCCTAAATTGTGCTAATTTGGTTCCTTAACCAGTCAAACCCGGTTTTACGAGTGGTTTTTGTAAATGTGGCATCCACGTGACGATTTTCAACAATGTGGCATCATAGGTGGCAAATGACATGGCATTCCATGAGCCAAATTTGAAATCTGGTTTTTATTTAGTTTCTAATCTCATCGTCCTCCCATGTCATAGTATAATTTATATTAATTGATCTTAAAGCTCTTTAATCTCTCCCCTCCCTCCTTGGTTCTCCCGCACGTCACACAAAACCGTCCACGTGGACTCCACATTAGCGAAAACCACTCATAAAACCGGGTTTGACAGATTGAAGGACCAATCTCACTTTGTTTTATACCACAGGGACTAATATGGCTCAAACGCCATAGTTTATCCTGCAGCGTTGGACGACCTAGCTAGCTAAAGCAGTTCCATTGGTTTTCATGGTGTTGTAAATCACGTCGTCGTGTAGCCCGATGATCATCGACAATCAAGCAATCACAAGAACAATCGACACAATGTGTAGAGAGGCAAAGAGACGGTGTATTCTTTATTGATTCACAGATCTGTTTTGGTACAAGGGGTGTCTCTTTTATATTGCCTCCATAATTTGGTTTGCCCATAATACCCTTAGGGATAAACCCTAGGGTTACAACACTCCCCCTTGGGCAAACCGCGATATGCCAATGCCTCATTAAAAACTCTATCCACAAACCCAGTGGGAAAAAAGGATTGGAGAAAAGAGTACACTGCACACACATGCTGCATTGTGATATTGCCTCATTAAAACCTTATTATGAGAAACTTCATGGAAAACTCATATAAGGGAAAAAGAGTACAATATTACCGTCTTCAGGACATGCACATCTTCAGGATGCAGGTATCTACGGGATACCTATAATTCTTTGTTCGGGGTCTCCCCCTGAACACTGCAACTCATGAAATCGCCTCATACCTATTCCGTGAACAAGTTTCCGGAATGTTGAGGTAGGTAATGCCTCAGTGAACAAATCTGCCAGATTTTCATTAGACTTCACTTGAATTACCTCGATCTCACCGCTCTTCTGGAGTTCGTGAGGATAGAACAACTTAGGAGCAATATGCTTAGTGAGATTGCTCTTAATATAACCCGATTTCATTTGCATGACACAAGCAAAGATTATCCTCATAAATGGGAATGGGGGTATCGATGGTTTCTATGCCACATGACTTCGGATGTGGTTTACCATCCTTTTCAATGGCGCTCTCTCGGCGGCTTCATACAAGGCTATGATCTCGAGTGGTTAGTGGATGTAGCCACCAATGTTTTCTTCAGATTTCCAAGAAATCGCAGATCACCATAAAGATATATAAACCCGCCGAGACTCGGCGAAGTGCGGATCGACATATAACCCGTGATCGGCATAACCCACCATGTTCTTGGACTCGTTCTTCCATAGAACGATCCAAGATCCTGCGTACCTTGCGGTACCTAAGAACAGTTTTTACTCCCGTCCAATGTCTTTTGGTTGGTGCGAGTCAGATCTCGCCAATAAATTTACCGCGAAGGCAATATCGGTCTAGTACAATTTGCGAGATACATCATGCGCCGATAATACCGAGATAGGAACTTCGCCCCAAAATCTCCTCATCATCTGTTCTCGGCTTAAAGGGTCCTTATCCGCTTCTAGGGACCGACCACCATGGGGGTTTTCGGGGTGTGCCTTATTCATGTTGAACTTCTAACACCTTCGGGTATAGGAAGTTTGGTGCACAAAGATCCTCCCGACACATGCTCGAGTCAGCAGTCGAGACAAAACTTGGTTTTACCCAAGTCTTTCATTTCAAACTCCGTCGTCGGTGGCGCTTAGCTTCACTAATGTCTCTTCGTCGTGCCGATGATATTTAGATCATCAACATACACAGATATAATACAAAATCCGCCCGAGGATTTCTTTGTAAACACGCAGGGACAATCATCATTGTTTGTGTATCCCTTCTTCAGGAGGAATTCACTCAGCCGGTTGTACCACATTCTACCCGACTGTTTTAGTCCATATAGCGATCTATTCAACTTGATGCTATACAAATTTCTATCTCCTTGATTCGGGATTTTTAGCCCTTCAGGGACTCTCATGTATATCTCCGAATCCAATGACCCATATAAATATGCGGTCACAACATCCATTAACTGCATTTTTAGGTTCATACAAGATGCCAAAGATATTAAGTATCGGAAGTTAATTCCACTCATGACAGGAGAATATGTTTCATCATAATCAACACCGGGTCTCTGCGTGAACCCTTGTGCCACTAGCCTCGCTTTGTATCTCACCACCTGGTGATGCTCATTCCTCCTCCGGAGGAATACCCACTTAGCTCCTACGGGGAGCACCTTGGGGGGAGTTAGCTCTACGGGGCCAAACACCTTTCTTTTATTAAGCGAGCGCAGATTCAGCCTCAATTTCTTCTTTCCATTTAGCCCACCGAGCTTCCCAAGACTCGCCATGGTCTTAGGTTCGGGTCTAAATCCAAGGATTCAGCAATTTTAGAGGCAAAATATATGTCGACAACAATGGACTTTCTTTTATATAATTCTCCTGAATTTACATAGTTTGTGGAAATTTCTTCATTTAAATCATCCGTCTCGCGTGATTTCCCGACGTCGGGATCGACCTTCCGTTCTCCCAAATACTAGAAAGGTGCGCGCATGGTCACTTGGGTTTCGTGCCTTTCGGCGCCCGCCACCTTCGTGGTGGTTATCGACTCATCGGTCGATCCACGACTCTGGTCGCTCGTTCTCACTTGACAAGGGTAATAAGTCCGCACCGATTCTTTGCTTATGCGGGCGCCTCTACGTGCTTGAATCAGTGCACCGGATCGCTCCCCTTTTTACGCCAAGGGGCGTGAGTGGCCTTCGGGGTACCTCCACTCTCCCTGCATTTACTACGGTATGTGCGACTTAGTTACGCCTCTATGGTCGATGAAAGATTCGCGACCGATTTGCAACTTGTTGCAAATCTATTATACGCTGAACTTCCGCCGGTTTCCTTAGTGCGTGGGTCTAGGGCATGGACGCCATGGCATTCCAATCGATTTCTCGGTATTCCTTAGTGTGGTATTTTTCATCTCCCTAATACCGGAACCGCCTTCAAAAAAATACAATCACGTACCTAGCCTTATGCAGTCACCGTCATAGGCTCTAGGTATTTAACAATCGACGGAGATACAAACCCAACATAGACCCCCAACTTCCGGTGTGGCCCCATGGTGGTACGCTGCGGTGGTGAGATCGGCACATATACAGCACAGCCGAATTTACGTAGATGGGAAATACTTGGTTGTTGCCCATGCACTAGTTCCATAGGGGATGTGTTATGATATGCAGTCGGCCTGAGTTTTATTAATTCTGCGGCATGTAGTACCGCGTGTCCCCAACTACTGGTGGGGAGTCTGCAATTCTGTACCAAAGGTCTGGCTATTAACTTGATTCTCTTTATAAGTGATTCTGCCAAGCCATTCTGTGTGTGCACATGAGGCACAGAATGCTCTACAGTTATGCCCATGGCCATACAGTAATCATTAAACGCCCTCGAGCTAAACTCAGCGGCGTTGTCCAACCTAATGGACCTAATTCTTTCTTCAGGAAAGTCGGCCTGTAATTTGATTACTTGGGCAATTAACTTAGCAAACGCATGGTTTCTCATAGACAGCAGGCATACGTGAGACCAGCGTGTAGAAGCATCTATAAGCACCATGAAATATCTAAATGGGCCTGTCACTGGCAGGACCGGTCCGCAGATATCACCCTCAATTCTCTCCAGGAAATTCGGGGACTCACTTTGGACTTTAACACGAGAGGTCTAATTATTAATTTCCTTTGGCGCATGCAGGCACACAAAAGCTTCGTGCTTTGGGAAATCGATACCTTCGTGGTATGGCCTCTGAATTTTTAATTATTCTTTTCATCATACTCAGTCTGGATGTCCCAGACGGTCATGCCGCACTATATATTGGTCCGAGGTGGTTATTTCACCTTCATAGAGATGAGAGAGGGCTTGATGTAGGTGTAGTATAGGCCAGATCTAAAAGAGGGAATTTCTCCACCACCGCTTCTCACACCCGCCTTTAGAGGTTACCAGAGGAATTCAGTTCCACCTTCATGATCGGTTTCTATATGAAAGCCGTTCATGCGAATGTCCTAAAACTTAGCAAGATGCGAGTCGATTCAGGTACAAGAGAGCATCCTCGATGGTGATCATTGTGCCCATGGGGAGAGTTAACACGGCTCTACCGAGCTCATAATCCAGCGCGTTGCTACCGCAATCGTCAGATATTTCCATCCCTCTTCCGGAGGTTTTGGAAGTACTTTATCTCCTTAGTATGGTGTTGGTCGTGCAACCGCTCACTGACGAGTTCCTTCTCCATTTGGCCACTACTCGGTTCTATGTCATATGAATATATCACATATACACAAGTAAGGTATATTTTCAAGTATCACAAGCATGCATAATATCAACGTATAAAAAGCAGTGATAAATAACCCATAACGTTATTAAGTTCTTCAGGAACTATTGTGGACATAGAACACAAAGGACTAATTATTACAAGTTTATAAATAAAAATGTTCTGCAGGAACATAAGCAAACCACAAACTAAGTAGGGATAATGTCATGACATCGATGTAGCTACAGGCTACTGCATATCTCCATATGAATCCTCCAGTTCTACACCAAGAAGATCGTCCTCATCATCAGAGGTGGGGTCCTTCATCTTCGGGCTTAGCGGGACCTCCTGTTTGTCACCCTTCTCCTCTTCCAGAGGATTGTCCAGCTGAGTGACGTGTACCTCTGATCTGAGCTTTTCTTTCTCGCCGTCTTTTTTCATGTACTTCTGGTACAGTTCCACGAGGTGCTTTGGGGTACGGCAAGTTCGCGACCAGTGGCCCTTGCCACTACACCTGTAGCATGGCTTACCAGCGTGGTGTCACTTGGTCTCGCGAGGCTTCTCCTGGATAACCTCCTTGCCTTTGTCACCAGCCTTTCCCTTGTCTTGCTTTTTCTGCCCGCCGTGATTCTGCCACGACGCCTTTCCACCTCTTCCCCGCTTACGGCCCTGGCTACCGGAGGACCCCTGAGTATTGGCGTGTGCTTCGCACACCTTCGCCCCGTGGGCTAACATGATGATTCTTCATAAGAATCTCATCGTCTTCTTCGCTTCAGCAGAGTTTGCATTAACTCGAGTGGCGGGTGAACTTACGGCGACGATCTCGCTGGCGGAGTATCATCATGGAAGGTGAAAAGTCCCTAGGGTCTTGTTAATCATTTCCTCATCGAGACCTGTTTTTCACAGAACCTCGGTTTGGCACGACCCTATGGAGGCGAGTTGTACCCACCACGGACTTAAAGTCACGGAACCTAAGTTCCGCCCACTCTCTCGCCTCGGCAGAGAGTCTCAGACATGCTGGTTGTAGCGCTCTCGGGAGTTCCACAGTGCCAGCGGGCTGTCCTCCATCATATACTCAGACTTCAGGTCCGGGTGTATGTGGTGCCTCATGTAGTGCAGGGCTAAGTACCTGACTGGATTAGGGACTAGTGGTACGCCCTCTGCGGGAGGGATAATTGTAGCACCAAGGGAGCGGGCTTCTAAGTTGATCCGCAGATCCATAGCCCAAGTCAGGTAATTGCTCCCATTGACAGCGAGAGGGGAGAAATCTCTCTTGTTCAGGTCAGACATATCCTACATATGCAATTATATATTTACTACAGGAAATATACAATGATGGTTTGCAAGGAAATATTCTAAAATTCTCTAAATTGCATTAATAATTGAGACTACCGGTCTTAAGCAAATTATTAAGCAAATAGGACAGATATGTAATTCACATAGGTTTGCTATTAATAAAGAACTGCAGTCTAATTATAAAGCAAATTTAGTGAATAAACAATGATAAATTGATAAATGAATTTATCCTTAATTTTAGGAGTTTTCAAATTTTAATTCTTTAGCAAATAAGCATCTCCCATTTATCAAATTGCTACTTTGGACCAAATGGACCACAAAGGCGGTCGCTGCCACGCCCACACGCCATGACGCCAGCTTCCTGGCGCTACAGTCGGCGCTTTGCAAGCCAGCCGATCAAGATGCCGCCGGCGGCCAAGAAGCCTTGCGATCAACGCCACGAACTAATCAGGCAATTACCAAATGTGCAAAGCAAAAGGGCCATTACCAACTGATAACGTGTTGTACGTGGGCCACCTGGGAGGCTGATTTTTTTTCAGGTGCAAAGCAAAAGCACCTCGTGGCCTTGTGGGCAGCACACGGGAAGCTACACCTGGACAAAACAATGCCTGGCCCATATCACGATCGAGGCCTGCATTTGCCAAGCAAAGGCATGGCATCGTCTTTGCATGGTTTTTCCGGCCGTATCGTGATACGGTTCAGATATCTGACATCTTGATAGCATATACGGTTCAGGGAACGTGTTCTAGGGTTTCCTCTTGCTCCACGGGCTGACGGCGTCGGCTGCAACGGTTCGGCTCTTGCGGGCGGGATCTGCGGCGGGAATCCCGGCGGTCCGTACTCCGTCTTGACCACAACGACGGCGCTTAGTAACGGCATGCCGAGGTCGGCTGAAGCGCGCGACGCGGCCGGAACAACACTTCATGGCGGCCGAGATGGCATGACAACGCGATGCACGGGTCAGCTGGTTCGAGGTTAGGCCAACGACGGCGTCGGAGCGCTACGCGGCGGCGTCATTACGCAGGCGGCGGGCGACGCTACTGTTGTCGTATGGCGGCGGCTAAGCGCAACGCGATAGCAAATGCAAAACTAGCATACCGATTAGTACTACTGTAGATGCACGTTTCAATCTACTAATTGAAAACTACGAGGCATCTGCCAATAGAATGCAATTTAAACCGATCTACGGGATCGATTCGTTACCTCCGATTGCTCGTAGATACGAATTTGTCGAGTCGATGCAGACGATGAGGTAGCAGGTAGCTCGTAAATTCCGCTCCCGGAGACGATCGTGCTGATAACGTGTTGTAAATCACGTCGTCGTGTAGCCCGATGATCATCGACAATCAAGCAATCACAAGAACAATCGACACAATGTGTAGAGAGGCAAAGAGGCGGTGTATTCTTTATTGATTCATAGATCTGTTTTGGTACAAGGGGTGTCTCTTTTATATTGCCTCTATAATTTGGTTTGCCCATAATACCTTTAGGGATAAACCCTAGGGTTACAACACATGGAACGGAACGGATAAAGAAAGGGCCGCATGAAAGCTCATGCCTGTTCCAAATGGGCCTTCTAATCGGTGAACCGGAAGCCAAATTATTTTTTGGGTTACCTGTTCCTCCCTGCTATTACAAAAACCTATTGCCTTTTAGGTTGATAAGGTTCGAAAATGCAATTTTGATAACTAGTTACTATTCTAATATATTCACAAAACCAAACATGGTTATAATATTTTACGATAATTTTTCAAGATGAAAATAGATTATCATACGTCCAATTAAAATATTTAATATCGACAACCAAATTTTTAAAATTTTGATTGCATGTACCCTAAAGCAATAATTTTTTTACAGTAGAGAAAGTATTAAGGTAGGAGCTTTTTTTACGGCCCATGAGCTATTGGGCTACATCCAATGACTCACAAGAGAGGAGAGCCACACGGATGTACCACTCCCTATCTATAGAGGTACTAAAGCACAAAGGGTATTTTAGTATTTTTCTCTCTCCCTTCCTCCCCTAGCAACCCTAGCATGGTCCTTTCCACCTTCGGCCATCGGCTACCTTACTTTCGGTCACGAGGCCACATGCAGCCCAAGGCTATATCCAAGGACTCACAAGAGAGGGAGGTAGACGGATATACTAGGGTAGTGTTTCTTTTAGCGTTTGCTTATAAGCCGAAAATTTGTTATTTTTGTACAAGTTAAACGATTTCACGTTTGGTAGCCAATTTTTGTAAGTCTTACTATTTCTTCTCAAAACTCTCAAAACCATTTTTTCTATAATTTTTTGATCCCTCGGATGTCCTTATCAAGGAGCTACAAATTTTCAACTTATATGCAAACGCAAACGCTGAAAAAAAAACTACCTAGGACTCCCATCCATAGGGTACTATAGCACGAGCCACCAAGGACATTTTAATGTTTTGTTTCTCTTCCTCTTCTCTCTCCTAGCAACCCTAGCCTCCTCCCTTCCACCTTCGGGCGTCGCCCACCTTGGTTTCCTGAGTGACAATTAAACACTTTGATTTTTTTTTTTGGCTAAACGAGTGAAAAAACAAAAAGCAACGTGCGAGAGAGAAAAACGCAAAGTTCTGAAGTGCCTGGCAATGCTTAGAGCTTCAGTTTTGACGTAATCTTGTCCTCCTATGTTCTGAATTAAGAACAGAAAATTGACATGTGATGCATGATGCGCTGCAGAGATCAGGAAAATCTCCAGGTGTTGGTCTGCTCCATGCTCCTTTTTCCCTGTTGCCGATGTCGTTCCCAAAAGTTTACTGGGATCAGGCGCTCGAGTTGGCTCCTCTTTTCAACGAGCTCGTCGACCGTGTGAGCATGGATGGAGAGTTCTTGCAGGAGACTTTGGCCAGGTTATTTTCTTGATTATGGAATTGACAAAAGAAAACATGAACATGCATGCCTTTGATTCCAAGAATGTGAAAGCCCACATAGAAAGGAACCACCCACATGTTGAAGGATTAGACTGTTTAAGAAGTGCTCCTTAATTTGCTCTCATTTCTAACACTTGCAATTAACGTTTCTCTTCCAGAACGAAAGAGGTGGATCCATTCACGAGGAGGCTTTTAGATATCCACTCAGAGATGATGGAGCTAAACAAGAAAGAGGTAACCATAATGCAGCTTATTTTAATTTCCAAAAACACCAGCCAAAATTTGTAGATTCCTTCTAATTTCGTGTGAAATGAGCTAACTGACTTTTTTACGTAGACTCCAGTAAGTGACATTGGATAAATCTTTCAGGAAATTCAGTTGGGTCTGACCAGGTCAGATTACATGGTAGATGGGGCAACTGACATGCTTCTTCAAGTGGAGCTCAACACCATTTCTACGTCATCGAATGGTCTTGCTTGCGGTGTGTGCGAGCTTCACAGGTCATGTAGCATATCAATTACACCGAAATTCTAGTTTCTCTCATCACTCCGAATACATGGAAAAGAGTAATATATTTCAGACAAACTGTGATTACTGAAACACAAATTTGTCACTTGGAAGCAAATGTGCAACTTTATAAAACATTTTGCCCACTCTGAACAGACTTGCAGCTTTCACCTCCATAATTTGTTAGTCATCCTAACCATGCATACACATCCTCCTGTTTATTTTTCGGGATTTCACACACAGGAAGTAGCTTCTGAAGACTCTGAAGTTCAAATATTCAATTCATTTAGCAAGTATTTAACAACGCGTTGCATTCAGGAACAGGATATGATATGCCACCTTTTCTATTCCCTGTTTTTTCGATGATTATATTAGTTACCATGTTGGCCCCATAGATGACATGAACAACCTGAATGTGATGTGCAGAAGCCTACTTAGACAGCATGAGAGGGAACTTGGTTTGGATCTAGAAAGTGTTGTTGGAAACACCGCTATCATTCAGCATGCTGAAGCCTTAGCCAGTGCATGGGCTGAGTACAACGACCAAAGGTTGTTACTGTCATGAGGTTTATCTGCTTGTTCAAGACATAGTTCTCTAATAACTAAAGTTCTTGTCATCCAGTGCAGTAGTTCTGGTAGTTGTTCAAGCAGAAGAGAGGTACATGTATGACCAGTATTGGATCACTGTTGCATTGAAAGAAATATATCCTTAAATGCTGCAAATGCAAGGTTCATATCATTCTGATTTGATATTTGGAAATTTTCAGAGTGTTCAATCATTTACATCTTGTGTACAACCACACTATACGCTAAGCAGTTCAATCAAAATGTTTTCCCTTAACTTCGTTTCACGTATGGGGTGACGACCATTCGCAAAACCATGGCAGGAATAGAAGCAGAAGGGGTGCTTCGGCCTGATGGCACACTCGTAGTGTAAGGATCCTCTTCATAAAATTTTATCTGCAATGCCACATTGGATGATTGGAGAACATCTTACCTTGTTACTTTTCACATGTAGAAATGGATGGCCCGTTGCTGTTGTGTACTTCAGGGCAGGTTACTCACCCAACGATTACCCTTCAGAAGCCGTATGTTATTGGTCATTTCCATCAGTAAACTTCATTTGCTTGTTAGTTAGACTCATTAGATATTTTAGCCAGAAATTCCTGTTAATCTATTGATGTGTTGCATAGTTCATTCTTATGTAAGCCCTTCCTGGTATAAACGTGCATATCAAAAGTTGAAAAATTAAATTTAGGGGTCTTCTTAATTGAATCCTGGGATAATTATGCATAGTTCAACTGAAGTAGCATTCAGACAGTTCCCTCTTTTTTTTTCTTAAAAGGAATGGAGAGCAAGACTCTTGATTGAGCGTTCTTCTGCTATAAAGTGCCCCTCCATAGCATACCATCTTGTTGGAACAAAAAAAATCCAACAAGAACTAGCAAAGGAAAATGTTCTTGAAAGGTAATTTACAGTTGGCGACATGATATTCTTTTGTCGTGTATAGTGACATGTGAACACTTGGACAATCTCGCAGTTATTTTTTTTTTCATGAGATAAGCAACAATTTCTTCAATATACCTTAGTCAAATTAAGTAAGAGTAATATATTGAGTAATAAATTTTTTTTGAGCAAGAAGTAATAATATTTTGATCGTGTATTAACCAACTAAACCTCCTCCCAGGTTTCTTGAAAACAAATCCGATATCGAAAAAGTACGAAAATGCTTTGCAGGGCTGTGGAGCTTGGATAATGACAATATAGTCATGTCTGCTATTGAATCACCAGAGTTGTTTGTTCTGAAACCACAAAGGGAGGGTGGAGGTAAGCCCTCCATCTCACTATCAACTCAAGTTTTCTGCACTGATGAGTGATGACTGATGAGTAATTTGGATATTTCATTTAGGGAACAACATTTATGGGGATAATCTGCGTGAAACTTTGGTTCGACTGTGGAAGGATGGAAGCAAAGAACTTGCAGCATACATCCTAATGCAAAGGATCTTTCCACCAGCGACGCTCAGCTATCTTGTTCGCGAGGGCACGTGTGTTAGGGACAACGCGGTTTCGGAATTTGGAATTTTTGGAGCCTACCTCCGGTAATGCAATGTAAAACTTCTCTAAATTTTTCATAGATTTCATTGTATGTCTCTAAACTCGGTGCCTGAATTCAGGAACAAGGACAAGGTCATTATTAATGGTCAGTGTGGTTATTTGATGAGAACCAAAGCCGCTTCACTAAACGAAGGTGGGGTGGTTGCTGGATATGCATTTTTGAATAGCATATTCCTGACTTGACAAGGTAAATACTTGCCAAACATAACTACTTGTTTGATTATAGTGACTTCTTCAGTAGGAATGTAGAATAAATTATAGCACATTTGTGTACAATTCATATTTGGGAAATTGAACATGCCAACATTGTTTTCATGACATATACATGTCTTGATCTGCATGTGTTGTTTTGGACTACCATAGTTTGTGGAACAGTGGGGAAATTTCTGGAAATATACTTTTCTCTATTACTTCTCTGATGTAAGTACAATCTATATGGGCCAAATGGGCCTGGACATATATACACAACCCAACACTCCCCCTCAAGATGGGTGATAGATATCTAACATTCCCATCTTGTTACAAGCTAAAACACACTCTCTATTACATAACCCTTTTGTTAAACAGTTAGCTACTTGTTCTCTAGATGTTACAAATCCTAAGGTCAGTACCCCTTCGTCTAGTCTCTCCTTGATAAAGAACCGATCTATTTGCACATGTTTTGTTCGATCATACTGAACTAGATTGTTGTCGATGTTTATTGCTGACCTGTTATCACACCATAGCTTCATCGATGTGGCTTCCATCAGCCTTAGCTCAGACAAAAGATTCTTTATCCACAACATCTCACTTAAGCTTATAGCCATAGCTCTATATTCAGCTTCAGCTGTGGAGCGAGATACCACTTGTTGTTTCTTACTTCTCCAGGACACCAAATTACCACCCACAAATACACAATAGCCTGACATCGATTTTCTATCATCTAGACAGTTGGCCCAGTCAGCATCACAAAAACCTTCTACCTTCATATGTCCATTTTTCTTGAACCACAACCCCTTTCCTGGACTCCCTTTCAAATATCTTAAGATTCTATATGCAGCTTCCAGATGACCACTCCTAGGATCATGCATATATCTACTTATCACACTTACAACATAGGCTATATCTGGCCTAGTGTGACATAAGTAGATCAATCGACCCACAAGTCGTTGGTACCTCTCTTTATCTACTGGATTACTTGACTGAGCACGTAACTTGTGGTTTGGGTCAATAGGATTTGATGCAGGACGACACTCAAGCATACATGTCTCATTTAGAAGGTCTAGTGCATATTTTCGCTGTGATAACACTATCCTTTTTGGTGATCTTGCAATTTCAATGCCCAAAAAATATCTGAGTTGGCCCAAATCCTTGACTTCGAACTCCTTCATTAGATTCTCCTTTAATCTAATTATCTCTTGGCCATCATTACCTGTAATGATCATGTCATCAACATACACTGCAAGGATAGTGATACAATCTTCAGAATGATGATAAAATACGGTGTGATCACCATTACATTGTTTATACCCCAAACCACACATTGCATGTCTGAATCGATCAAACCATGCTCTTGGTGATTGTTTTAGACCATACAAGGACTTCTTTAACTGCAACACTTTTCCTTTAGTTTGAGAGGTGGCAAATTTAGGTGGGATTTCCATATATACTTTCTACTGAAGATCTCCGTGTAGAAATGCGTTCTTTACATCTAATTGATAGAAGGGCTAGTCAAAATTTGCAGCACAAGATATTAGAGTTCTCACCGTACTCATTTTTGCTACTGGAGCAAAGGTCTCATCATAATCAATCCCATATGTTTGACTATAACCCTTCGCCACAAGCCTTGCTTTGTACCTCTCAGCCTTTCCACTTGGATTCTGCTTCACAGTGTACACCCACTTGCAGCCAACCACCTTCTTTCCCATTGGGAAAGATACAAGATCCCAAGTCTTCTTTTTTTTCAAGTGCCGCTAACTCCTCTTTCATGGCATCATTCCATTTCGAATCTTGTTTTGCTTCTCTCCAGTCTTTTGGAATTGGCATTGATTGGAGAGATGCAATGAAAGCTCACATACTCACATGCATCACATACTAGTTTAAATTTGTCCACCTTAGACATTTCATCTGGAAAAGCTCTACTCATAATTTCAAATATATGTCCCAATCTACAATGCAAAAGCATTACCTTAGCTTCCTCTTCACTTGCTACAGCTGATAAAGTAAGACATATTGCCTTATCTGTCTTCTTTCTATCAAGATACCAAAGTCCATCATGTCTGACTCCAATCCCAAGTCTCCTTCCAATCTTCCTTTCCTGAATAACACATTTTTCACGATCAAGGGAAACCCGACAGTCCATATGATCAACTAGTGAGCTTATAGAAATTAGATTAACCGGAAAGGATGGAACATATAGTATTGATGACAATGTAATAGATGGAGTGCATCGCACTACGCCAACACCTCTAATTGGTTGAGACGTTCCATCAGCAGTCTGGATTGTCAACTTCTGAGAATATGGATATGATTCATATGATGCAAATTCACTTAACATACCCGTGACATGCCTTGATGCACCAGAATCTAGTATCCAGTTTGAATTATAATTTTGAATAGATGTACGAGCCTGATTTGATATACCTAGGTCAACATGAACAAGGTTGGCAACATTTTCGGTTGGAGTCTTCTAGTCATCAAGTTTTTGCCCTTTCCCTTCCTCTTTTAGTCTTCGCAATTCCTGTAATTCCTCAGCTGGGATTGTGACTAAATGGGATGTATCTCCTTCACTCTAAGCAAAATTTGCCCTGTAACCTCTTCCTCTACCACGGTTTCCACCTCCTCTCATTGCACCTCTATGTCCCCCTCTTCCTCTTTCACGGTTGGACTTGAGAGGTTGAGGACAATCACAAATTAGGTGCCCTATCTTGCCACAGTTGAAACATGCTCTAGTTTCTTGGGATTCAGTTACCACAAAGACAAGACACGATGGGGTTGAAACAGTACCTCTCATCATCTTTAGTCTCACCTCCTCTTGTGTCACAGTAGCTATAGCCTCCTCTAGACTAAGGAGAGTCAACTGATGGAACAAGGTAGCACGCCTTCCCTCAAACTCTGAGTATAAACCTCTTAGGAACCGAAGAACTCTTCTTTTTTCTATCCATTTCTTCACCCAAGTCACACACTCAGAGTGCGGTAGCTCAACAGGATCATAGTGATCCACATCAGCCCATAGACGTTTCAACTCTGCAACATACTCCATCACAGATAGCTCCCCTTGCTTCAGATCACTGATTCTCTCCTTTGTCTCAGCAAGTACCATTACATTCCCAACTCCAGAGTACATCCCTGCCATGGCCTTCCATATCTCTGCTGCACTTGCAATAGTATCAACAGACGCAGCTATGTTTGGAGACATAGAACTCAACAGCCATGCAGCCACTAGAGAGTTTGTAGCATCCCAAGTCCTTCATGCAGCACTCGACTTATCCTCTGGTTCAATTGATTTTCTGTTGACAAAGCCTTCAAGTTTCTTTGCCTTCAATAACAGCGATGCTCTCCTAGACCAAGCCAAATAATTTTTTATACCTTCTAGCTTAACATCATTTGGCATCAATTCAATTTTCTGGACGGTATCTTCATGAGGCATGATCTCCTTGCTCGAAGATGAGACCTCACTTGTTTTTGTAGCAAGCAATTCCACCAATTTTCCAAGGATCTTCTCAATTCCTTCATTCTCTGCCATTGCTCAATATCACACCTGTGCTTCTTCCTTGCTGTCTAGCACAGCACAACGAAGACCTCCTCCTTGCTTAGTCAAGCCCAGTTGCTTCTAGCCGCTGACCTGCAGCCGATTCCCTTGCCTTCGACCTGCAGTCGAGCCATCGGGCAAAGCTCCCCTCGTCGCTGTCGTCGCTACAACCCTCGCACCGTTGCCGACAGGCGTCGCTCCCTCCAAGCAACAGTTCAACCCCAGGCTGCTGCTAGTCCTGCAGAAACTCCACCAAGCTGTTACTCCTCCTGCAGAAGCGCCGTCGACCCGAGCTGACAGCCACCTCGCCGCGATTCTCCACTGTCGCCAGAGCTCTGATACCATGTGAAACATTGGGGAAATTTCTGGAAATCTACTTTTCTCTATTGCTGGTTCTCTGATATAAGTACGATCTATATGGGCCAAATGGGCCTGGACATATATACACAGCCCAACATAGTTTAACTTTTGGGCATTAATTATCTTGTAGTTGCCAATGAACTTCAGTCCTAGTTTGTTCATTGCTTTCAATAGTGAAGGATTTTGCTTGTACTATCTAAGAGTAAAATGTTTTTTTAAAAAAGAGAAAGTACTGGTGGGAGAAAAATAATCCTTCTAGGGCGCATAACGCACAAGTTTTAAATTGCTTAATGCTTGCGATAGGGCTTTATAAACTTTTCTATATTTTTAAACTATTTCAAGGTATGCAATAATTATTACTTGAAACTAACATTATTTTGTGAACCCTTCCTGAAAGAAAGATTACATTTCTAGTCAAAAAAATTTGGATTAATCTGTTAAGTGCATTGAAAATATAAATCTAAATTATCAAATGCAGAGCGGTGGAAACTGGAATGGACAATTCTGTGGGGAATTACAAAGGTGCAAAGTTACGCTGATGTGAATGCGTGTTCACTGAAATGCCAAAATACATGGAACTGATGGAAGGTAGATTTTGTCGAGATTGTAATAGGCACCTCATGTATTCTGAATTCAATAAATGATTTCGAACGAGGATTCGACAGAAATACTGCAGAAAAAAAAAACCTAGCATTTCAGGTCTGTTTCATAATTCATAGACTGTCCTTTCCCTCAAAATGTGAAATACTGCACACTGATATCATCTCTTCTTTTCTTAAGTAATACAACAGATCTCTGCCATTTCATTATATAAAGAAGACCGTGCCGCCACCATGCCAAAAACACCATGGATGTGTTTGGTTCACAGACTGCTGGCCGCGCCGTGCAAGCTCGCCCGCAGAAATGGCCGCGTCAGCTCATGGCGTCGGTACACTTCTTGGCGTCTGTCGAGCCGAAGCCAGCAGCACAAGATGCAACCAACCAAACGCGAGCTCATGCATGATCAATCTGCGTGGCGTGGCGAGCCTAGCCGCGCACAAGAACCAAACACACCCCATGTGACTCCAACACGGACCTCCGTCGGTTGGGAGCCTAATCCTGCAGTGCCAACCCCCCGCACTTGCACCTGCGTCTCACCCCGCTGCCATCTCACCGCCAGATCTGGGCCATCTAGCCTTGTTGCTGCTGAGCTCAGCCGGATCCACGCTCCACGTAGGACCATGTCATCCTACCTCGACTGAAGATGGTATGCTCTAACAATATTGAGCCATTAGCCAACTCCCTTAACGGCGCACAAAACCTCATGCTTCCGGCTTCCCCAAGGTCCCATAAGGCCCCCAGCGACCGTCCCCGAGCCCCCACTGGCCGGAAGATGGATGCCAGCCACTCTCCAAAGGACCTCCATGTGTACCCGCCAACGCTGCTGTTCTGGATCTGCACGGATCCTCACCAAAGCTGCGCTCGAGCCGTCGAGCCATTGGCCTCCACAGGCTTCGGGTCCTGCTCCGCATCGTCCTGGGTCTTCAACTTGTTGTGGTTGAGGCTAGCAGCACCCCGTTCAGACGCATCCAACAGCTTCACCTCACTCTACCCGTGACACTGCTTGCCCTTCGCGCCAAGCTGCCAAACCACACAATACTGTCAGCCGGACCGCGTCCAGACCCAGGCCATTGGGTTGCAGTACCTTCGTAGGCCCAATTAAAGTAATGGGCCAAGGTCTCTTGGGCCATCTCCCCCAAAAAGCTAGCTCAATAAGTGAGTGCTCCCTCACCCTTATAAACCATACTCAAGCCCTCTCCACAACCAATATAGGACTATTCCCAACAATCTCCCCCTCACATATTAGGCTGAGACTTGTCCAGGAACCACCTAGGCTACCTGGGCTCTGATACCAATTGTCACGGACCGACGCGTCCGACACTGTGTCGTTGAGTCGCAGATCGTCAGAAGCCTAACGCTGAAAGCAATGGTCGACGGTCTTTTGGGCCATCTCCCCCTAAAAAGCTAGCTCCATGAGGGAGTGCTCCCTCACCCTTATAAACCATGCTCAAGCCCTCTCCACAACCAATGTGGGACTATTCCCAACAATCTCCCCCTCACACATTGGACCGAGATTTTTCCGGGAACCACCTGGGCAACATAGGCTCTGATACCAATTGTCAGCCGGACCGTCACACCTAGCGCGTCCGGATCCCAGGCCATTGGGCTGCAGTACACTCGCAGGCCCAACCAGAGCAACAGGCCAAGGTCTCTTGGGCCACCTCCCCCTAAAAAGCTAGCTCAATGAGGGAGTGTTCCCTCACCCTTATAAACCATGCTCAAGCCCTCTCCACAACCAATGTGGGACTATTCCCAACAAATACCACCGACACTTTGCCAAAACACACCACCATCGGACCTTATGGCTCCCAACACAATCGTGGAGGAGCTTGCCCTAGGCTTCAACGTGGCTTGGCACCGCCATGAGCTCCACCAACTTCAAATACCACTCCTCTATGCTCGCATTGAGTTATATCCAGTCGCCAACGAGCACCTCCCTGACAGATTTAGCCGTCGACCTACGCCAACTCTGGTCTCTAGAGCCTCCATCTCCACTGATCCAGGCCAGATCTGTCCAAATGCTCGCTAGATCTAGTGGCCTAGCGTCGCTAAAGCCTTCACCTGGATGGATCCGATCGCCTCCATGCCGGGCACGTCACCGGCCCACTACCAACATTGGCTTTGTCGTGGCCGCCTCTGTCTGGAGCTGCCCATCGCCTCCAGGAGTAGAGAAGCATCTCCAGAGGGCGGAGGCACACGATGAGCCGAGAGGATTGAGGCGTAGGGGTGTAAACAGAGAGGATAATTTCCGGCCTATCGAATCAGTTTGGATAGTGATTTGGATAATTATACCGATATCCGGTTGTTTTTTGCGGATATGGATACGGATATTGATATTAGGTGCCGGATACGGATACGGATAATGCAGAATATCCGAAGAAAAATATGGAGATATTATCCGAATCCATTCTAGGGGCTATGGCACCTACCAGCCTACTAGGCGGCCCACAAGACCACGGTAATTTAGTAGTTTGTTCTTTCTATTTTTTTACCTTAGCAGTATCGCTGAAGTACATCTGGAAACCTCATCTCGTCTGGGTTGAAGAAATTGATCTTTCAATAGATGATTAATTTCAATTTCGGTAATTTAGTTGTTTTGCTCTGTACTCTAAATTTCTACAAGGCAGTAAGTAAACTCTGGGTTTATGATTTTGATGAGAGCTGGACGATGTGGAAATCTAGGAACTAGACATCGAAATGCTTTAATTAGTTACTCCATGTCCATGTGTGATGTGCTGATGTGTATGATCCTTGTTCTGCCATGTTAATCTGATATTACTCCAAGTTTTCAAAATTATTTTCTTTAACTTAATCAACAGTACGTAGTGGGCAACACTATACTGCTATATCTCTTCATTGGTGAAATTGTTCACTCCAAGATATATATTGATTCTTTTTTCTAGCATGTGTTTTCGAATAAACGTATTATCCGAGGAAATATCCGTTCCGACCAATATCCGATCTTATATTATCCGTATTTGTATCCAAAACTATCTGTATTTGTATCCAACATTATTCGTGTCCGTATCCGTATCTGGCACTATCCGTATTCGATCTGTATTCGAAAAAAATGGATACAGATACAATATTAGTGATATCCGACCGTATCCGATCCGTTTTCATCCCTATTGAGGCGTCCGCCCTAGCGTCGCTTGGTCTCCCTACGTTATTTTTCCATATGAGAAGAAAAAAGAGGTCGGAAGAAGGATGACGTGGCTCACCCACTGGAAGCCACGTCATTCTTATGCATGTGTACCTATGGCTGCCACCTCATCAATTAACGGAAAGCTAACGGTTTTGAAGGTAGGGTGCAAATGATGACAACTTTAAGGGCTTAAAAAAATTTAACTTTTGGGAGCCAAATGAGATTTTGCTACAACTTTAAGGAAGTAAAGTGTACTTCACTCTAAAGTATACTATGTTAGTGAGGTTGATGTCGGAGATTAGATAAAATACCATAACAATTAAACCCGGAACAAATAATGTGTGTCCAAGGAATATGATGAAGAAACGGAAGCTCGGGCTTAACAGGACTATGCTTGGATTTCAATTCCGCATGCTCGGGGATGGGTATCCTTGCCCGTGAGGCCAGTATGCGAGACGACCATAAATCCTAAGATAATACGACTAGATAATTGGCCTAAGTCTAGGTCCTAAACCGCCTGGAGGTCTTTCCATATTTGCAGTCTAATACTTTCTATCTACGGGATTTCTTGGAGCGCAAGTTAGCATGTTTTTACGAATACATCTATAATTATAGGAGGATTTTGTAGTTATAATGAGTGTTTTACTGTTTGTATGGAACCAGGATTGCGTGTACCTTGTACTATAAATACCTCCCTTATAGGAGAGAGGGTATCGACATCAAGATTAATCTCATCGTAATAACACAAACATGCACGTGGACTGAAGTAGGGCTATTATCTTCCTTGTGAGATGTTTGAATCAGGATAAATCTTTGTTTCTGTTTCGTTCCTTTTTGATGACTTGATATGTCTTCGACGCAATCCCTTTAGCGAAAAGAGCCTGATTGATCCTTCAATCAATAAGTAAGCTGGGGGATCGATTTTCGGATCGTCGACAGTTAAGTATGATTGTACTTGTTCTTAAATATTTTTCTTTGGACCTTGAGTACAGAAAGGATAGAACCATAGCAAGTGTGAAATGACTCAAATGACTACCCAAGTTTAGGTCGTGCTTACACTCGAATGTAGCCAGTGTTGTAGTTGGAGCCCTTCAAAAGTGTTGTGATACGACACGTACAGAGTATAGTCTATCGGTAGTGTCGTAGTCCGATCGAGCTTTTTTTGTAAATTTTGCTTGGATACTCACGTAAGCATTGTACAAGAGTTTGGTTGTGTCTTAAAAAAAACTTTTTTTTACCTTGTCAAGATCGAAAATTCAAAGCTATTGCCCATTAGCACACCAATCAACCCTATAATTTAGCTTTTAAGGCCATGTCCAGCCCTTAACACATTCTTCCCCACCCCACCCTATCACTATGCATCTCCTACTTTCTCAACACTATTCACCTTCATATTTTCTCTCTCTATTACTATTCACTATTCCTATTTTCAATCTCCAAATCTCACTCAATATATTCACTATTCACTCTATTTTTTAACTACCTCTCCCTATATTTCATGTTCCTCGCACTATAACTATTCACCTACCAACACCAATTCTCAAATTCGACTGTTGCAGTAACAGAACACCCCCGTTTTTATGTTTTCATTGGGCATGCCCTAATGGGCCAAGAGTCCATCTGTCTTAGAGCATCAGCAGGTTCAAAGCTGAGCCGGGTAGGCAAAAATGGAATCGAGCAAATTCCTCTCCAATGCAGTGAGCCGGCATCAGTTCAATACATTGGAGAGGTTGATCCCGCTCACAATTAATATATGGTCGATGCAAGATTTGAAGCCGACCTCCACGCTTAAAAATATATAGCAGGGTGGTTAGCATATGCATTAACTCATCTCATCGCACCAAAGTAGAGGATGCGTGCAAAAAAAAATTTGGAATTTATTTTGGTGGGTCCTACCCTAAACTGATGGGAAGCGTAACCAAAGGCATAGACGCACAGTGTTTTTTTAGAGAAAGGAAAGACTACTGTAACGAAAATACTGTAGCATCAGACATCGTAGTAAATAATAACTTTTTACCGTGCCAAGTACTGTTCATCACTGTAGCTATAATGATATATGAGATAAACTGCAGAGACTGTAGCTATCTGCATGCAACAACAGAGGATACGCTTTCTACTGGCTCATTATGCCAAAATTCTCTATTAAACCAGCAAAAAGGTATACACTGAAGATGATGTTAAGCGGGTCGGATTCATGGTATGTATGAGGAGAAGGCGCCCTTGCCCAGTTCATGAGCTGCCTGCGCTTGATAGTGTCGTGGGGGTAAACCCGCAAACAGGAAAAGGGGACTGCCCCCGATGAGTGAGGCCTGAGCGGAGCGGTCCATGCACCCGGAAGAGTTCGCTGTAGAAGACTCTCGCTCTCTGTCGAAACATTCACACCCGAAGTGGACACGGAATGTTGGAAAGAGGAAAAGTCTCCCCTCTGCGCTGGTTCATGCCTCCTTTATATAGGTGGGCTTGTACATTCTCTACTGACTTTGCTCTCCTCACTGGCTATGCTAGAACAGGGGCAATAGAGACATTTTCGTTGAGTTTACATGTTTTGCCCCTCACCTGCTCCATCGCTAGGGGTCTAAGGGTCTTTTCTCTAACTTTTACCTAGTTTCTTTACAACTTTGCCCTCTTGCTAAACATCATATGTGGGGTTACAAGAGGGATTATACAGTGGCGATTCTTGGTGGCTCAAGCGTCAGAGGCCTGTTGAGTGCTCTAACAGGGTGGCAGACCTTGTTGTACTGTTTGTCTCCTCGGTTTCGTGGGCGACAAGAAGATATGATCCGTTGCTGCCACTCCGCTTGCCTCCGCTCTGCTCTTTAGTGACCTCCGCTTCGGGGACCCTCGGGGAAGTACCATCCTCGCTCCACCCGGCTCTGCTGTTGCCCTGTGCCGCGCTGCGGACCCTCGGGTTTGCCTTGTTTGGCTTCACCCCCCCTCCACCTCCGATGTCGCTCCGCCGTGCTTCGCCTCCCCTTCAAGCTGCTCCGCTCAGGTGTCCCGTCTGTCTCGCTATACCGTTCCTCCGCTAGCCTCCACTCCGGCTCCGCTATGCTTCGCGCAGCTCCGCAGACTTCTCGGGAAAGACTAAAAAAAGATGTCAAATACACAAATAGCGGGATTGCCCCCACGTTCCTATATCAAAGGGGGTACTTACCTTAGGTCTACAACCGATAGGGGTGGACGTCATTAGCAGAAGATTAGCAAGCCATGAGCTATAAATAGGGTCGGGTCCCAATAATCTTTTTGGTTTTTGTGGTACAAAACTCTTTCTTGCTTTCTTCCTATGAAATATAACCAACAGGCTTTCGGGAAAAAAAACGTGAGATTAGCTGATCGGTTCAGTGCTATGCAAAACCAATCAATCAGTGAAACTTCCATGCGGGCTTGCTGGTTGGGGCCTGCAGGGAGGGGAGAGACAAAGAGTAGTGAGGGAGAGAGCTGACTCGGCTCGCGATGTCCATCTCTGTCATAACTTTCATCTCAGCCATCGGATCAAAAGAAGGCAGTCCAGATTAAGCGCTACAGTATCTTGGATCGATCTCACATGTCATACTCGATCCAACGGCTCAATTAAGTAATAGATGACTCCCTGGCAGACGGCAGTCGTCTGCTAGAGGATGCCACACAAGCAACTCCAGCGCTGCCGCAGGTGTCGCTGCCTTACGGGCGCCACTGCCTCCTCCGTTTCGTTGGTGTGGATACTTGATCCAATGGCTCAAAAAAGTAAGGGATTGACTCCTTGGTAGTTGCCTCGATGGTGCCACGCGGGCAGCTCTAGCGCCACCGCTGGGTGTCGTCACCACAAGGGTGCCACCGCCTCTTTTCCCATGACGTCTTCGGTGTCGATACTTGATCTAACGACTCAAATAAGTAAGGGATTAACTTATTGGCAGTCACCTGCTAGGGAGGGTGCCACGCAGGCCACTCTAGCACAGTCGCAGGTGTCGTTGTCTCACAGGCGCCACCGCCTCCTCCTCCATGTCATTGGTGGCTCCTCTTTGGTCGCTCATGTTAAGAAAATATGGCCTGTGTAAATTACAGGATTGGTTCTCTAAATTAAATGTCTTATTGTGATGGTTGCTAGACTAAAGGATTGAGAATCATGGGTTAAAATCCCTTACCTCTCCACTTCAAAGTTAACACTATGCATGAGTTACAATAATATTTGCATTAAGGAATTGACATAGCGAGCCATTAGTTGTGGCCATCGCCACATGGTAATGTGGTTGGTAATGGCTATGAGCTTCAATACTTAATTGCGGTTGTTGCATAGCTTCATTCATGGTAAAGAGAGCGGTTTCAGGGAGCATCTAATTGTGATTTTAATGCAAGAAACTGTCGCTATCTTATGGCCTTGCAATGTCTCTCGTTGGCTATAAGTATGAGGCTCCTGTGTAGCTAGAAGGTGTGGAAAAGAAAGAAACATACTTAAGCACACATCAAATTATTATTCTCTAATCATCAAGAGGACTATAATAGCAGAAGGAAGAGAGGAAAGAAAAGCAACATGCAAGGTGGTATGTATCAAGGTGAGTTTGTGCTTATGTACGTAACAATTTGGTTAAATCAAATTGTGCTAAAAGATCTAAAACTTCCGCGTAATCCTACTTAGCTCATGGTGGCAAAACCAATGCCACAAGGTTATTATTGCGCTGGCATTAGAAGTTTATAGGGTCATTTACATACAGATTTAAAGTGCAGAGGGTAATATAATTTCTTTTCCCAGTTTCAAATTGGGTTGGGTTGGGTTGGGGGGGTTGGTTAGCAAATACATAGCTCACTAAACTCCGACAGCACAGCAGACCACACAAGCAATCGAGGACTGCCAGATGACAATCTAGCTAAGGGACAAAAGGTGACATCAGAAAATCAAAGAAAATTGTCCCTCGTGATCGAATAAACACAAAGTATATAGTAATTACATAATGACTCCACTTGTACACGCATGTACGCCCCGGAATAATCAACTTATGAATGGGCAGAATTTCAGAAATAAATTTATGAACGGACAGATATTACTCAAATAATATCCAAGTTAACTAGGCAAATATATTATTATAGCCGAGCAGCTGCTTCACTTGTGATGTTGGCAAATCCATTAATTGCAGCCATCCACCACATCCCAACAACTAATCCCGGATTATGGTGATCAGCACCGTGGAAGGTCCATCGGCGGTGGCGGCACCGACGTGGCCGGCGTTGGTCCGTCCTGCACCTCGAACACCATGCCCAGCCCGAGGCTGATATGAGCATCGAAGTGGCAGTGCATGTACCACATCCCTGCAGCAACGCACAACTTATTTTTGACTAGTGATCGATCTAATTAATTCTAGCTATCTATATATCTATTATACTATTATTGTACTATTAAAGCAGAGTTAAATGGAGTCAGCACATTAATTAATTCTAAAATATTAGAAATTCTCATGTTAATCAGAGAAGAAAAAGAAAGATCTACAAATTGGAGAAAAAAATATCTACACTGTGAATCATTTTGGGCTCAAATTATAACGGCTTATATTAAAAGAAAGAGCTCATATCAAATACAATAATAAAGTAAAAGCAATTGAAATTTAAAATAAAAATAATAAAAAAGAGTCCACATCAACTACGACATGATTAAAAAAAGAGTCGATATCAACAATAATAAAAATAAAAAGAAATAAACCTCAGAACAAAACTAATAGAAAAACAAGTCCGTAACTACTACAGGACTTGAAAAAAGAGCTCATATCAAATACAATAAAAAAAAACAAAATTTGAAATAAAAATGATAGAAACAAGTCATCATCAACTACTACAAGACTCGAAAAGGAGTTCATATCAATTACAATAAAAATAAAAAGTTGAAATAAAAATAATAGAAAATGAACAAATATTAAGTACAACAAAAATAAAAAAATAGAAAACATAATAAGATCGAAGTTGATTCTATTACCAAGAGTTAAAAGTCACCATGTTAATCCAATACTAGAAATTCCCACGTTAATTAGTTGGAGAAAAAAAAGAAAGATTTATACCGTTAATCATTGTGGGTCTAAATTATAACGATTAAAAGAAAGAGTTTGTATTAGTTACAATAATATAATAGAAGCAACTGGATCGGAATAAAAAGTAATAAAAAAGTATCCGCATCAACTACTACAAAACTAGAATAAAAGTCTATATCAACCACAATAAAAAGGAAATAAAATTCAAAATAAAAATAATAAAAAAAGAGTTTGTATCTATCACTGTAAGACTCGAAAAGAGTCTATATAAACTACAATGGAAAATAAAAAGAAATAATATTCAGAATAAAAATAATAGAAAACAAGTTGTGATACTACTGCCACTAAAAAGAGTCTATATCAACTTAAGTAAAAATAAAAACTGAAATAAAATAGTAGAGAAGGAGGACATATCAACAAGAATAAAAAACTAAAAACAATAGCGGTTTGATATAAAAATAATAGAAAATTGAAACGAGATTGAGGTTGACTCTATTATGACTTACAATGATTAATGGAGTATGAATCTTTATCTATATTTAAAGTTTAACATAAATCTAGTCACGTAAATACGTGGGACATCTTACCTGTTACTAATGTAAATGACAGTTTTTAAAAATTTTGTGATGTTTGGTAGTATTTGTGTACCGGGGTTGTCAGCGACGAAGCGGATGACGGCCCAACCTCCGGTGGGGACGGCGACGGTGTTGCGCACCTGCGGGTTGACGAGGTTGAACTGCGGCACGGCGGCCGTCTCGTTGTAGTTGCCGAAGCCCTGCGCGAGGACGAAGAAGTTGAAGCCGTGGAGGTGCATCGGGTGGCTCTCCTTGGCGATCAGCCGCGTGTTCTGCAGCACCATCTCCACCGTCGTGTTGTACCGCAGCGTCTTCGCCTTGGTCGACTTGGCCGTGTACTGCATCGTGGCGTTGTCGCTCGCGGCGGAGGTGTAGTCGAAGGCGACCGGCGGCCGGTCCGGGAAGTCGCGCGTGTAGACGCCGGCCGTCGCCTTCCTGAAGTGGGCCTCGAGCATGGAGACGGCCGTGGGAGGCACGAAGGAGGCGTTGTTCATGCTGGAGGAGAAGATCCGGCCGGCGCTCCGGTTACAGAGCAGCTGCGCCGGCTGGCAGTCGGAGACGCCGAGCCCGACGGTGACGAACATGTGGGTGTCGACGGCGAGCGGCACCGTCGGCCTTCCCGGGAGCACCAGCGCCGTCAGGTTGGAGAGGAACCGGTGGGCGGTGGCCGTGTCGTAGACGTCCGGCCTCGGCGGCAGCACCGGGTGAGCCGGCGCTGTCTTGCCCCGTCTCCGTGCGCCAACGTACTGCACGACGGCCGTGCCGGTGGTGTTGCTGAGCTGCAGGCCCTGCGGGATGGCGCTGTCGTATGGGGACACCGCCATGTAGTAGCGCCCAACGGCGGCGTCGGCAACCATGAGCGCGTCCACGGTCTGCCCGGGCGCGATCACCACCACGTCGGTCTTGTACGGCTTGGTGTAGGCCGCGTCCGCCGCCACGACGGTGAAGCTGTGGTTCGCCACCTTGAAGAAGAACGGCGTGTTCATCGCCGCATTGATGATCCGGAGCAGCGACGTCTTGTTCTGCCGCACCTGAAACCTGTACGTCTCTGCATGCAAACATGCATCACAATAGAACTCGCCATTGATCCAAGAAAGATTTCCAGGAACGAACGTACGGTTAGAGGCGGAGCAATTGTAGAAGTCCCCGGGCCTGCCGTTGATGGTGTAGGCGTCGGCGCGCCGCGCCGGGAAGCCGGTGAGGAAAGCCATGTGCTCCAGGTCGTAGACGTTGGCGTTCCACCACTCGCCGAGGATGACGAACTCCTCCCGGTCGGGCCTCGGGAAGGGGTAGCCGCCCCTGGCGCCGCGGCGGCGGGGGCGGATGACGAGCGCCCCGTGGACGGTGGCGCGGAGGAAGGAGATGTGGGCGTGCCACCACAGCGTGCCCTCCTGCCCGGCGACGGCGAACCGGTACGTGTAGTTGGCGCCGGGGCGCACGGGGCACTGCGTGACCATCGCCGGCCCGTCCGCCCACGGCGTGCCGCGCTGGAAGACGCCGTGCCTGCACGCAGCGGCACATACAACTGATCTGCATCTGCATGGCGCATGTGACTCCTGCTGCTCGTGTTTTGTCTGAGAAAAATCGTATCTTGATGACGATTACCAGTGGAGAGTCAGGTTGTATGGCGAGTCATTGACGAGATGAACCACCACCGTGTCGCCCTCGAGGGCCTCGATCACCGGGCCGGGAAGCTGGCCGTTCACGGCCGTGATGGTCCTCGCCGGTTGGCAAAGCTGGCGGATGGAGAAGTTCCCCACCTGATTGACAACATCAAGCATGCAAAAATTGCACATTAATACTGTTTAGTTCATATATAGTTGCCAGCAACTACATAAGATTTGCGTTAATTGCATACTACCCATATGTTACTCTCTGCATGCCTTCTTTATGCCGCTAAGGCTTAAGAGCATTCACGGTAGGGCTCCTAAGACTACTTCTAAGTACTCTCTCCCATATTTAGTGGCAACCTCTAAGAACTACGTGAGCTTAGAGACAACATCTAATTAAACATAGAAAACATTATATTATTGCCTATGACCTATGGGTCCAGTGAGCCTATGCTTAGAGCCGATATTGTCTATAATAATGTGAAAAAAGTCTTTAAGCCACATAGGATAGTCATGAGTCCCACCCTATAGTGGTAATATTGCCTCTAGCTTTATATTGCGAATGTCTTAAAACAAACTTTGCATCAGCTAATATGAACTATCCATCGTTGAATCAATGTTCAAGACTAACCCATCTTGAGCGTCAGCCATAGACAACACGAATTGATCACTACAACAAAGTGTTCCTTAGCATTACAAAGGCAGAGGATACGAACCCGACCCGAGTAGTTGGTACTTGATGATTCAGTCTTAGAAAGAAACAATACTTGTACGTAGTTCAATCAAGTAACTGAACAAACAGCAGTGAACTCGACAACTAATTAGTGCAATGACAATTCATGCGCTTGCACTAGTATCACATGAATGCATAGTCACGCGCTTATGGTTATGGGCCAACTTGCAATATATAAGCATGGCATTAAGACAAGGAAAACAAATATATGCCCGAAAGAGACGAGAGCTAGAGGAAGGGATTGCGTGCACATATGCAGATGTGCATAATCATAATGTTACTGACATTGAAGGTGCGCTCCAAAAGAGCACCACGAGCAACAGAAGCGACCAAGGCAAGAGCAATCGGCACAAGCGACCAAGAACTCGACATGCTAGCGAATTAGATATGGGATATGAGATATCATGTAGCTACCACAGAAGAGATCTGATTTGTGGCCTAAATGGAGAACTGGAAAGCACCAGCAGTGGTAGGAATTGTGGGCATTGAGAGACCAAGAGAACTCGTTCCTTATATATATATGGAGATGTTCGGCCTGGCAATTCAATCATTCAGAGCTCTAAAATAAGATCATTTCGTACACAGAACATAATTTGAAGGTACTTGATAGGCATCCTTGCTTGGTTTCTTAATTTACGACTATGACTTGAACGATTGCCCGTGATTACGCGGGTACATTGTATAATATAGATATTTGTATAAGAAAAATACATATGTATATGTCATATGTTGTACATGCCTCAAGTATATATATAAGAATAAAAAAACCATCATGGTACGTACACTTTTGCCATCCGATCGACTGCGATATTTCAGCAAAGGGTTTTTGTTGGACCTCGAACATTCAATCCTAAATCCTGTGTGTTTACCGTGCGTTAGCCCCATAGCCAGTACCTAGGAAAGGAAATATTATATATCGTTGCATCATACATATGCAAACGTAAACAGAAAAATGTATAGCACATAATATTAACCGGTTGATCGAAGGTATATGACCAAGGTGCATGTGTACAAGTCGACCGACTGGTTCGCGTATAGAGAGTTCTTGGTGGGTATAAATAACAATTTAACATACAACAGCACTCAATTATGCCAAAACAACGATAAGTTCATCCAGAGGCTCCACAAAAATGGGGAATTCTCGGTTCACTCAATCTATCAAAAGTTGCTACCTACTGAAATTAATTATTATAGAAGCTTAATATTCCTTTGAAAATAAAAATCTTCCTTTGGTTTTTAGGCAGAGGGGTAATTCTAACTAAACATAATCTAGCTAGAAGGAATTGGCTAGGGAGACAGACTAGTTGTTTTTGTAATAACATGGAGACTATTCAACATATTTTCTATGATTGCTAGTTAGTAAGGTCAAGTTCAAATTGTCCTACAATTACAACCACCTACTAATATTGCTCGTATGACTATATTGGGGATTTGTTATCTAGATTGAGGTCAAAACATAAGAATAAAGTTTGGTTGGCATAGTGGCAATATTTTAATCTATTTGGCTTTGCCATAATAATACTGTCATTGGCAAAAGGAAAGATATCACTTCCATATTGACTATGCCATTGAGTTTTGCTATAGCAGGAGAATAAAAGGGAGACTTTCATCCAAGCATGCCATTCATTATTGGAGGTGGCTTTCTGCTAACAATATGGCTTGAGATTTAATAATATGATTTGTAGTTATTAATGTTTCCTCTTAGTATGTTTTACCTTCATTTTGTCAATAATATGATGTGATGTCTGACTTTTGTATTGGTTGTGTATGTTATCGGGCTCACGTATAGAGACCGAAATATTTCTATTATCTTAAAAAGTAAAAAGTATGTGTGTTAGGTCTTAAACCAAACAACAGTTTTCGTTCTCGGTTTGATTTCTTTTTATTAAAAACTGACTAACTGATCGATGGGCCGGGTCCGGGACCCATGGCCACACCATGCCATGCACCTGAAGACCGAATTAGGGATTATCCAGCTCAAAATTGTGCTAAATTAATGATCGGGATCATGTGTTAGTCCGTTACAAGTGTAATGCTTGCATGTGTACATTAGGCTGTTAGTTAATTTGGAATGTAATTGTCCGTTGCATGCATGTAGTTATAATTTGTTAATTAATTGTATGGTAAACCATAGTGTAATACTCGGTCTGTGATATAAGGTCCATGTGGCCTATGTGGATTGGTAATGGTAGAAATATTAGTCCCCTATTGTTAATTTAGAGAGAGTTATACTAACATGTAATTCGAGTGAATTCAAACATAGCACTCAAGATTAATCCTTTTTGACCAAGTAAGACTGAATGCTCAGGAATGGTACTATAAATACATGTCGTGAGTGCAACCCTGTGATTGTGCTAAGCTCTATGCTAATTTAAACCAGAGTGTTAGATAGGCGCCGAGATGTCATGATAAATTCGTTATTGCTTTCATGTAATCAGGGGAGTTTGGTGACTATAATTGCAGTTTGCATGTAATCTGGTAGCATCTTGTAGTTGCTTATAAATAGAAGTATAAAGCTCTAAACAAAATAGAAGTATAGAAACAAGAAAAAGCGTGTGGAGTTTGCACAGGAAAAATATATCTTTCTCGGTGTTGTCATTGTTTCCGTTGGTTGCTTGAAGTGTGAGTTCCTGTTGTGTTCACGTGCGCAAGTCCACGTTGAGAGTTAAGCTAGGAGAGGAGGCAGATAGAACAGAGCCGGTTTTGAGTTATTTCGACTAGGGGACTGTTTCTTTGGGCGGTTGTGTTTGCGTTTAAACCGGAAATTTGTAGCTCCTCGATAAGGACATCCGAAAGATAAAAAATTATAAAAAAAATAGTTTTGAGAGCTAGTTGAACAAATTGTAAGATCTACAAAAATTGGTTACGAAACGTTAAAGCGTTTGGCTTGTATGAAAATAACAAATTTTCAGCTTAAACGCAAACGCAACCGCAACCGCCCAAAGAAACGTAACCTAGATCAGTGAGAGATGATTGCAAGCTACAACCAAGCGTACAGGAGGGTAGATGTTGTTAGAGTAGAAGGGTCCCTGATTAGTGGCACTTGAAAGTGAGCTCTACCTAGGCTAGGCTGCTAGCTGCCACCAACATAACAGTGACACCCTAAAAAAATAATTTTCCTAAAAATTTTGAATCTTAAAACACCCCACCGCGGATTGGGCCCAGCCCAACCCGAGCCCGTCCCCAGCCAACTCTAACTCTCCCTATATAAATCCTAATTAAACTCTAATCCTCTCCTAATCTCCCTAAGCCCCAAAAACCGATCTGTACCTGTCGTCATCGTCGTCGTCGTGCTGCCAGAGCCAACGCCATCGTCGTCATCGAGGTAGCACCTCCTCCTCCTGTCCTCGTCGCTGGCTGAACCACGCCGCTGCCCTAGACGCGCCCGCTAGCCTTAAATCCCGCTTCGGCTCTGCTCTGCCCCCCACCGGACCGCCGCCCCTCTCTCTCTCTCTCTCTCTCTCTCTCCATCCCTCCCTCACTCTGTCTCTCTCTCAAGCCGCAGCCACTTCAGCCTTATCTTCTTTCCAGCTGGCCGGAGTAAACAGTAGTCAGCCCGTGATGCTATAGTAGTTTTTAATTTTTTGGATTTTTAGTGAATAGTATTCTTTCACTATTTTGTTGTGAATTCATCCTAACTCCAAATCCGGCGATTCCAGTTTCTAAAAATCCAGAAAATTCATATCTACTTAATGTAATTTTTATATGATTTTTTAATTTATTTACTGTTTCTAGTATTTATTACTGTTTTCTTATTTTGCGTGCGATAGACCGCGTAGGTGACGAAGAAGAGTTCATCGACGCCACCGATGTCCAGCAGGTTTAGGAAGACCAGGAAGGCAAGTCTTTCCCCTAGAATACCAATTTCTAGATTTTTGCCAAAATTGCTATTTAATTAAATTATGCGTATTTGCCATAGCAATTCCTAGTGCATGTCGTTTTATTTATATGGTATGCACCCATTATCATGAAAAACCTTAGAATGAGAATATTATGTAATTTGTTACTATTTTTAATTATTAGTTGGCTTAGCATTGCTTAGATAGTCATCGGGGAGTGATTCCTACTTATATGATCATCATTAAACACTTTAATACGAGAATATGGAGTATCTGAGTATGAGACATGAGAAACTAGGTTTATGGTGGGATTGTCCACTCATTAATTAAAATTTGACTAACTAATAATTTGACTCGGAGCAAGTGACCTGAGTTGATGCTCCGGTCCCTAAGGACCGATGATCGTGATGGATTTAACTGAGAATTTATCATGCGGCCGCAAGCCCGGTATGAAATGTGGCATAATCTAGAGGAAGAATAATGTCGTAATTGTCACCGTGTTTGCACCGTAGGTGAGATCCCGAGGGATGCGTCATCGCTGGTGTATTGCCCGGATGAAATTCTGGGGTACTTGCGGGACCTATCAGATGTGACCGTGACATGTTCGGGGTTAGACTTCTAATGGATTTTGTTACGATGCTATCCGACAGGAGTGTATCATATCTTGCAGGAAAAACGTACAACCTCTACAGAGTATAAACCCATTCAAATGGTTGTGCTCCCGGTTATGAGCATCTTGATGGTTTTTCACGTCGTGGCTACACCCTAATTAATTTGACCTGGGTAAGGTTTATCCGGCCATGTATTGTTGCTAGATGATTTATGATGAATGGGAATGAGACTGAGAACGAGAACTATATTGAGACTATGACATGAGACAATAAGAACATGAGATATTGAGATTGAGAACTATGCCATGTTTATGTTATTATTAAGATTAATCATGGAAATTATTGATTATTTATTTACTTATGTTTTGTTAAATGCTTTTATATTTGTAAGTTAAATGCTTTTATACAATGAGCCATTATCTTTAAGCCTAGCCTAACCTTTCCCAGGAAAGACTTGATAGCATTCGCGTGTTAACCTCGGTTTTTATTCGGGGGTGTTTATTCCATGAGCAGGTTATGAGTACGATCAGAAGTACGTTGCAGATTATTCAGAGGGTGCTCAAGACTACTAGCTGCTTTCCATTCAGTGCGTGCCCGTGGCCGTGATGGGACACCACTTTACTTGCTTTTTAATTGCATTAGTGAAGACTTATTGCTATTATAAATTATTATAATAAGTGGAACTGTTGCATTCTGATTAATTTTATTAGTTAATACAGTGTAGTGTGGTACTGATATTTTATCTTTATTGTACTGTGAGTATGAACACTGATCCTTATGATTCATACTGTTAACACAGAGAATTCGGTTTAATAAAACCGGGTCCTAACAATAACCTAATTTCTGTTAAATTAACTAGGTGAGAGGATATTATATTTTCATTTTGGATTGCTAAAATCCGAGCAGGCGATCTCGTAGTTATTCGGTCAAATTGGTTTCACTTAATTTGTACAAACGCCAAACACTTTCTCCTCGATTAATCCCACAGTCTGGAGAGTAGTCGGTGCGCCCGACCATTCGTCCTTCTCGCACTACTCTTTAGTACACTCTGCCCTCACAATGCTCGATTTATGTATAGGTTGGCTAATCAAGACATAGACGCGCGCTTTGTCTAATTCAGGGCCAGCTAAACATGCACCCGATCAAACACAGGAGAATTTGGACTGAGTAGCATCAAGCTTAAATAAATAACAAATCAAATAGGCATGTATATAAGGGTTTACTTTGATACGTGCCAATGCCATCCCAAAGTGCACGATTCCGAGATATGCCATTACACGTCAAATACCGCCTTTTTTTTTTAAATGCAAAGGGCAGAGGCACTGCTATTCCATTTAAGAAGGAGAGAACTGTACAAAATATATAGGGAGAAGATAGAAGGGGGAGAGAGAGAGAGGAGGATACAAGGAGAAAGGGAGAGGAGATGGGGAAGGGGGAGTAGAAAGTGATCCCACCAAAGGTGGGACTCAACAGAGCACCACCACGCACCCGATTGAAGGCCTAGCACTTCTCTAACCCTGATGGCCACCACTGGCATTAGGCGAGCGTCAAAACTGTAGCCACCACCGCCACACAGGATGGTGGTTCGGCTAAAATGCTAGCCACCATCCTTGCCAACTGCATTGTGGGGCATATAATGCTCGACTTAGTCGTTAGTTGCCACGGCCGCACGGGTAGCTCAGCCAAGACGCCATAAAGAGAAGGACGTCAGTTGTCACCGCCGTACGGGATGCTTGACTGAGACGTCAGCCGCCACCACGGCCGATCATGCCGCATGGCACGCAATGCTCGCGAAGGACATCAGTTATCACCGCCATGCAGGATGCTTCGACTAGGAGTCCGTTGCCACCACCATCACAAAGAATGCTCGATCATGACGCAACAACCGCCATCGTCAGGTGCGATGCTCGGTCGATTGCGCCACGTTGCATAGGATGGACGGCCGATGTGCCACCACCACCGTGCTGAGACGCTAGTCGCCACCACCACGCAAAATGCTTGTCCCGCGCCACGCCACGTGGATGCATGGTCGACGTGCCACCACCACCACGCGGAATGCCGCCAGATCTGGGGACATGCATTGGTCAGCCTAATCATTAGCCGCCACCACCACGCGAGATGCTCGGCGAGACATCAAAAGAAGGAGAACGCTAGCCGTCATCGTCGCACAGGATGCTGGACTGATATGTAGGCTGCCATCGCTGCCAACCGCACCGCAGGGCTCACAATATAGCGAAGACTTCAATTACCATCGCAGTGCGAGATGCATGGTTGAGACGCTAGCCGCCACTACCACGCGGGATGCTTGGACGAGAGCTGGCCGCCACCGCCGCGCGGGATGTTTGGCCAGGGTGTTGGCCACCACTGCTGACTAAAGATAGGGATGCTAGACACATTTGCTACCGAGCACCATGGGGGAACAAGAGGGTAAGGCCAAGCAGGGCACACCACGATAGAAGAGGTGTGGAATGCAACTGCTGCAGGCCAAGCCGCCGAGGAGAAGGATAGGTCGCCGCCGCTGCTGACGAGAACGCGGGACACTGCTGTTGATAGCCACCATGGGGGGAGCAGGACGCCACCGTTGCAAGTTGATGGGTGAAGGCCGAGTAGGGCACACCGCAACGGAGAAACGGATATGGGATGTTGTTGCTGTCGGCCACCGAGGGACGCCGCCACTGCAAGGGAGGACGAGACACTGCCGCTGCTAACGGGGAAGGAGGACAACATCACTGTTGCAGGCTACCGAGTAGGAGGACGACGATGCAGCTGCAGGTTGCCGTGGCGAGGGACGAGCATTGCCATTGCAGGGGGAGGGAGACGTCGACACCGCTACAGTCGGTGTTCTAGGTGCTGCCATTGCCGAATCTGGAAGGATGACATCAACGCTGCAGGTTGCCGTGGAAAAGGATGGACACCGCACCTATAAGGGAAGGGGGACAACGACGCCACTTCAACCAGCCCGCCACCATTGCGAGATTTGGCAGCACAACCACCGGCATCGAATCTAAGTCCACAGCGGTTCCCACTATAAGAGGAAGAAGAAGAAGGGAGAAAGGGAAGAGAGGGTAGGGCGTGTCTCCGCACTAGATCCGTGAGGGCCACACCAGATCCGCTGCCCTGCTGTCGAATCCGGTTGTCTCACAAAGGAGAAGGCGAACCTCGGGTTCTGTCCACCAAGGCACTGCATCAAGCTCAGGAAGGAAGAGGAAAGGGGAAGAAGAGGAAGGGGAAATGGGAGGAAGAGGGGCCCATCGTCGCCGCCACATTGGTGGTGACAGTGGCGGGGAGGGAGACCGGTGGCGGAGGTCATGGCGGACGGTGAGTCACACCTCCTCCTCCCCCCCCCCCGAGTCGCCTCAACGAGTGGCTCAGAGGGCACTGGCCTTCATGTAATACCGCCTTATTGAGCCCATAATAAATTCCTACATGAGACTTCGAGGGGATTAATAACATGGCTACGGATCCGTGAAGATTGGTATTAGCCGTAAGAGACTCTACTGGTCTCGGGTTCTCATTATATAGAAGATTACAAGCTACAAGAGATTATAACGAATCTCAATAGAAAAGAGATAAACACAAATGCAACCGTATTGCCGGATTATCCACAGAACCGACAATATTACTTCTGCGGCTTCTTATCTCTCTACTCTTTAACATCCCTCCTCGATCACAACCGATCGACAAAAGGTTGAGATGGGAACGTAGCCAGCACTCGGTCCCTCGGTCGCCTCAAGAAATGAAAGAAGCTCCAAGATTTTTGTTGCAACTCTTTCTCAACAAAATGATAGTCAACCTCTATATGTTTCTGTCGGCGACTGGGAGGCGAACCTCCGCAGCGCCAATGAGCAAGGGAAGTGGGTGCGAGGCCCGAAAGCGGCTCTGTCCCTCGGACTGAGGCCCGGCCGCTTGGCCGGACGCTGTCGAAGGAAAAGACCTTGGTCCCGGCGTGGCTGGGCGTGTCGAGACCGGATGGATGGGGGTGATGACACGAGTGTTTTATCCTGGTTCAGGCCTCTACTGCGGGATAACAGCCGTACGTCCAGTCTTCGTTTAATACCAAGCTTAAACGAGTACAAGGGGGGTGAAGTCCGGGCTTTGGGAAGCCCGGGCTTCGAGTACAGTAAGTGCTCAAGGCACTGCGTGCGTGTGCTCCTATAGTTACCTGGGTGCGGAGAACTACCGCCAGGGACTAGAGCTCCTACGAGAGTGCAAGTGCTCCTGTTCTACAGTAGCTACTCTCCAAGTGAGTTGTGTGTCCAAGTGAAGCCGTCGTTGTTATGGCTCAGGCGCCTTTTTATAAGCGCCCGCCATCAAGTTACTTCTTTGGTCCGTTGAATTAGTCGTTGCCTTTTCGCCACACCGGTGGCGTACCGAATCCACCGGGTAATCGAGTGCAATCCTCCGATCCCCGCGTCGGACCGCTAGCGGTCAGCACGTGTCCTTGCCTATGCGGGCGGTTGACGAGACTGGCCGTCTACCCGTCAGAAGCCGCTATCGGGAGCTCCTCGGTACAGTGCGCGCATTTAATTCTTGGTGACCTTGGGAACCCGAAGCGTATCCTGTCCGCGGCGCGTGATGATTTGCCTTGGGTCCTGTTACTTTGTACCTCAGAAGCCCGGAGGAAGCGAGAGGCCCGAGCTTCCAAGGCGGAAAAGCTCGGGCTCGAGCTTACCAAGCTCGGGCGCGAGCTTGCTGGCCCCAAGCTTGCCTCCTGTGGGGCCGCGGGTAAGTAAGTGGGCCGAAACTCCATGAGCCACATACTTTTCCCAACAGCTAGTCCCCAAGCCTCGAGCGGGATGGTGACGTGCCGCTCAGAGGTTTATCTAGTAACTGCCCTTGGGCGAAAAGCTTGGTTTTTCGCGCGCGCGGGCCCCCGCATCCTCGGCGGGAATCCCAAATCGGCGCTGTTCGCGCGTGCCGCTTCCTTCTCCTCGAGTTCCACGTCTTCCGGCTGACAGGTGATGGTTTGCCTCCCCTCGCCGGTTTATATTAGGTGGTTTCCCTTTTCGCCATTTCTTCTCACGCCTTCTTGTGCTATTCGTGTTTCTTGTGCTACTGCGTTCCTCCGTCTTCTTCCTTTATTTGCCTCTCCGCCATCTTCCCTTCCGATCCTTCTCCTCCCGATGGCGCCTTTCACGCGGAGCCTCCTCACTGAGGACGATCTGAAGAAATTTGAAGCCGGCTTCCGAGGTCGTCGGGGTGGAGGTGGCCGCAGAGAGGCGGTTCTGCGCCAAGAGCAAGGAGTTCGTTTGCTTTGAGCTTTTGCGATTCATGGGCTCCGGTCCCGAGTCCGATTCGTCGAATCCGTTCGGCCAGTCGGGATCGAGGTGAACCTCAATCCCAACTCGATCTGTTCTTGACGATCTTCACGCACCTTTGCGGCATTCGTCGGGGTGGAGCCGACGGTCAGCCTCTTCCTCCACTTCTACGAGCTGACCACGACCGGTGGACACAATGCGGCGGGGTGCGCCTACTTCAAGCTCCGTCGTGACATGAAGTCCTCGTACCCGGTGTTCAAGGTCAAGGAGAACGTCGGGAGGTGGGCGTCGCGGTGGTACTACGCCGAGAAGCCCGACAACTGCCGATTCTGGTTTGCCAACGTGAACCCCGGGAAGGTGCCGATGCCCTGGCCTGCGCTAGAGCCGGCGGAGTTAGCCCTGGCGGCCAAGATTCGAGACTTGGCCGGCCGGGGGCTCAACGGCTTCGACATTGTAGCCGACTTCACCAGGCACCGGGTGAGCCCGCTGAGGAAGCGGGTTTGCCCTTTCTTCGAGATCCGCGGGTGGGACGACCTCTCCCGCGAAGGCACCTCCCGTAAGTATTTGTTCTTGCTCTTGCAGTCGTTCGCCCGAGCTTCTTCCCGAGTCGTGTTTGTGATGTTCTTCATTCTTCCTCCTCCGCAGCCTTGCCTCGAGATGACGTGGTTCGAGTCGTGGGCCTCCTCTTGCCCGCGAGCCACAACGAGCCATCAGGTTCAGGCGTCCGCAACGTCTTGGACAAGGTACGTGCTTCTTCGGGCTTAGGCGCTCCTGGGGCGGTCTTTCTCGTGAGCTAACGCTCGCGACTTTGTTTTCGAGAGGAAGCGAGAGTGGGAGCCGACCCGCCAGATCTGCGTCGGCGGCGGGGCCGCCAATTGCCGATCCGTCGGGCGCGAAGCTTATTCCCCGCGGAAGGACGAGCCACTCCTAAGCGATACCTGAAGAAACCGGCCGGTCGCTTCCCGGTTAAGGCTGCCCACGTATGGCGGCAAGCGCCCCACGCAAGCAAATCCGTCTCCGACCTAGCCCGGGCTGGAGGTCCCCGGGCTCGGGATTCGGTCGGTGCGCGGGACACCCATCCGGCGCCGAAGAGGCGTCGGTTGGTGCTGGACGACGATGACTCGGACGACGAGATGAACGAGGCGGCCGTCGCAGCTGCACGTAAGTCGCTTGTGCATGCCGGCATCTCCCGTCCTTTTCCTCTGTTGATTATGGCCCTCGGGCCGATCGTGTTCTAATTCTCTTTTGCTTCTTCAGTCGCGCTGTCCCCCCAAGCGGAGGAACCTATCCCGGCACAATCAGAGGCAGTGGCCTGAGAGAATGAGCCTGCCAAGGGCAAACCCGGGCTCCGGGGTTCGAGGCCCTTCGCCTTCCCGCTGGTAGCGCACAAGGACGTGCGCCCTCAGGCTGCGCTTGTGAAGGTGGAGACCGATCTCGGCCCCGAGCGCCTGGCCCCAATCCGCGTCGAGGGGCGGACCTCGACCGGGTGGCGCCCGATCGACATCCGCGGCATTCGGGAGCTGTTTGCTAGGAGCAACATACCCGTTCCCCCGCTGGACGCGAGCGACACTCTTCTTCTCGGCTGGAACTGGCCCATCCGGGTCATCACGGCCGCAAGCATCGTTCCCGTGCGGTTATGGAGCGTGGCTCTGTTGACCGTCTCGGGGTGGATTTCGGCGACACCATCGTGAGTCGAGCACCACCTTGGGATCAACACATGGAGTCACCAAGAGGCCATCCGGCTCCGGCCAGTCCCCGGCCAAACGCTTGAGGAATGGCTGGCGAATCGTCTGGGGAGAGGACCTCCGGTGAACGCCTGGACGCAGACCGACCTCCTAGCCGAGCCGTACCTCCCTGCTGCTGATGCTGCCGAGCCTGTGGGGGAGGCTGCCGAGCCGGCGGGAGGCCTGGTCGTGCTGGTGGGAGGAGCGGCCGTCCCTGAGGACTCGGCCGAACCTGCAAGAGGGGCGGTAGAGCCTGTGGAAGACCTGGCCGAACCCAGGGGAGAGGTGGCCGAGCCTATGGTGGCCGAGCCTGCCGGGGAGGCGGCCGAGCCTGCGGGAGGCTTGGCCGGGCCTATGGGAGAGGTGGCCGAGGGGCCCAGCAACTCGGGCGACAAACGGTCGCCAGTGTCGCGGCTTCTCTCGCCGGGCGTTCGCATGCTCGGTACGATGTCGCGGTCGTGGCGATCGCCAAGCGGGTAAGTGTCTCCGGGCTTGGTTTTTGTTGTCTTGTGTTTTCCCTGCTTTGGTCCTCCACTTCCCCAGTCTGTCTTTCGGGTGCAGATCTCCCGCGAACTTGTCGATATGGCTCGCTCGTTTGAGGCTAAGCATGATGCCGAACGAGAGGCCCTTCCGTCGGAAGGCACGCGGTGGCAACAGGAAGCCAACGCCATACGCGCCGAGCTTGAGGAAGCTCGTTCGAGCTCAGTCCAGGCATTGGCTCTGGAGGCTCGAGCCGCGGCGGCTGAGGCGGCCCTAGACGTGGCGCGGGAGGACGCCAAGGAGGTTTCTTGCCGGTCGCTAGAGGCCCTTAAGGCCGAATACAACCGCGCCCATGAGTTCGAGGAGCGCCTTCGTTCGGTAGAGGCATGCCGTGTCGCTGAGGTAGCTTGTGCGGTGGAGGAGCGCGACCTTCTTGCCGCAGAGCTTTTCCAGACGAAGGCTGCTACAACCGCGACGGAGAGTCTACTGAAGACCCACCAGGATATTGTGCGGGACCTGGAGGCTGCCAATGAAGCCTTACGGGTCAAAATGCAGACCGCCCAGGCGAAAGAGAAGGAGGTCCTCGACCTTCAGGACCAGAACGAGGAGTTGCTGGCCGAGCTTCGGAAGCTCCGGTGCCAACCTAAGCCGTAGGCCCCGCGCTCCTTTTTTTCTTTTTGTTTCTTTTCCTTTTTTGTTGGGCGGTAATCCGGACTGCCTTCGTAAATACCCTTTATCAATACAGTTGATTTGTTTTGACTTCTTTCCTTCGTCACCTCTTTGGTCCGCCTTCTCCCCGGGATGCCGAACGTCGTTTTGACTGTCGCGCCGTGTCCCATGAGACATTCGCATTCAGTCTTGGAAACGGTTCCACGTCGGAACTGCTTCCCGACGCCATTACTCCTGGGATTGGCTCGGCTTCCCGAGTCCTGGTTATAAAAAGAGACCAATGCGTTGGTCACTTCTTATCCCAGACTTCTTTCTTCCGTACCTTTCCCTCTTACTTCCATGGCTTACGGCTCGGAGTTGGCGGAGGCTTGGGCGGCTTTCGACCTTGCAATGGCCGAGGTTGCGAAGGAGGAGGCGTGCGCTCGTGACATCGCCAGGGTCGAGGCGCTGGTTGAAGTCGTTCCGCGTCTTCGCGGGGCCTTTGATCCGCTGGTGGAGGCGCTGGTCAGCGCCCGTGCCCGCGACGCCGCTGCCGCCGTGGCTTTGGTCGAGGCTGCCCCGACGCTTGCCGAGGTGGCCGATGTCATCGTCGGGTTTCTGGGACCCTTTGGCTGGGGCTAAGTGTAACCGTCTTGTGGGTCATCCCAGAACCCTTTCTTAATAAAATTGTTGGTGGTTGTCGCTGCATCTCTTTTGTTTTATGTTATTTTTCCTGCATGCAAACGAGCGTTAGTAGTCGTATAGGCAAGAAAGGGTTGAAAACGTAGTATAGTCCTACCGATCCTAGCCCCCGAGCCATGTCCGAGCTTCTGAGGAGAAGCTCGGATGTGGCTTAGAGGAGATCAGAAGTCTTTTGATTGGGAATTTGATCTTAAAAAATTATATAAGAAATCGACCCTTAAAAAATCGACCCAGCCCCCGAGCCATGTCCGAGCTTCTGAGGAGAAGTGAAACAACCTATACATCTAATTCGTGCTTAGCTATAGATTAGCAACGCGGTAAACCGTTGAAAGTGCAGTGGTATTAAGACAAGGTATTATTTTGCAAATTAAACATAGATGCTATTATTCGGTACCAAGGATAACTGGATTCAACTGATAAAAGTTCACCAAAAATTCATTTCTTTATTGATCAACAATCAAATCTAATACATGATGGTATTACAAATCTGAGTTACAAAACTGATGTATATACATTTACAAATTTAGTTTACATGATACTACTGCTAGTATAGTACAACAATTGGGTTTGTCTTTCGCTTTTCTCTGTTCTCCTTCCTCTCTTCCAGCGCAATAGATTGCTGCTCCGCCTTCGTCCAAGAAGCTGCCAAATAGGCTGGGTCACCAGCACCTGTAAGAAGATAGTAAGCCTGTTAGACATTTAGAGGTGAGGCACGCTAATAACAAAATTTGCTAATTAGAATCTATTTAGAAGGAATGCCAAGATTTCATAGGGTAATGTAAACAAAAGTGGAGTGAACAAATATAAAGGAGGAAAATTAAATTAGTCACAAGATCTATCTTGAATAAGTCATAGGAACGCCAGCCGTCCGGCCACCGGCCTTCTTCTTCGCTTATTTTCATCATCCGCTATGAAATACAAACCTGTTAATCCAAAACTTAAAAGTTATTGGACGATGATAGACGACGTTTCAAGTCTGGACTTAATTAGGATCTTAACACTGCCGCCACGATAAGCCAACCATTGGCTCTGATTTAGTCAGGGCACACAATTCAAATCAGCTCAGACCTTAGTGACCAAAGCCCTGCACCACTTTGGACAGAAATGGCAAGGCCAGAGCCAGCCAGCACTACATCCATTCGATCTCGCCCAAAAATCAGTGATGCATGCCCCAAGGTAGCTCGAAACAGAACCACCCTGCCCAGTAGATTCAGCAGTAAGAAAACCACCCCAACCCATAGATTCCAAAGAGAAAACCACCCAAATTTCACAATTTTCCCAACGAAACCACTGCATAGAATACTGGAGTGCAACATCAAACAGAGAACTACCACAAGAATACCGGGAGGGCAGCTGTCGATTACTGACCCTCCCAAGACATATAGCCATGCACAAGGCACTCTTTTCGTCTTGCCAAATGAGGTAACCATCCCAAACAGTGAACCCTCTAGCAAACCATTTCCCTTTTTGTCAGCCGATAGTAACCGAGCTAAGCAAATGTAGAGACCGAGATAGTGGAAGCAAGGAGCTGCAAGGTGAGGCAAGGAGGTGGGAGAGCAAAGACCACACCTTCACCGCAGGAGTGCATCTAGGGAGGAGAACACATCACTTCCGCCAAGATTTGAATTCGAAGAAGGTATTATGAACCCAAGAGCATTTCCCCTTTTCTAAGCCTATACTTCATGCAGGATCATCACCACTAGAGTAGGCACTTAGGCAAGATTTAATTTAGTTCCATAAGCATTCGTGCATATAATCATCTAGCAAGGAACCAACTAGTAGTAGAGAAGCTAATGTAATAATAAACATGACTATAAGCTTGGCGTCAAGTTAATCGAAACACAGTTGAGTTATCAGCTAGGGCATTAGAGAGAGGGCAGCGGCCGTGTAGCAAGAAACCTAGCTAGGATTTGGGGTTGCCGCCGGCGCCTGAGTCGAGCGATTGCTCCCCGGCGCAACCATTCCCAACCCACGCGAGCACGGCAGCCATCCAACCAAAACCTAATCAGGGTTTTCTGCACAAATCCAAACATAGAGGACATCCTCTAATCCATCGTATAATCTCCACAGACATTCCCCAAATCCTACCCCTAAACTCTCTTAGAAAATCAAGCATATAGGAATTAAGCAAAATTAATCTTCAGCAGTAGCTAGCGAGAGAGGATGAAAGGAGAAAGATTGGAGGATCCGCAAAGATCCAAGAAGAACTACTTAGCCATTTCTCCTCATGGAGTTGTTGATGAGGCGGCGCCGAGGCACCGGTCGGGCCACTGGCTCTGACATAGCCGGCCTCAACCACACCCTCCATGGCGGCCGAGCACGGAGGCGGGCGTAAGCATGGCGACCACCGCAGTGAGAGGAGAAGGAGTAGGCAAGAGAGCGCCTCGGCACTCGCCGAGGAGGGCGGCCGTGGCTCAGCCCAGTCGACCCGCCCAAAGAAACCGGAAGGCGGGGCCATCCAGCGTGGTCGCCACCCCGTCGGCGCCGTGGCCAAGGAGGCACGGCGTCATGAGCCACCACGCCTCCGAACCCCATGGTCGACACCGCGCCGCCGCCGGCCAGAGCAAGGTTGGCGCCGGGAGAAGGAAAGAGGAGGCAAGAGCAGGAGCAAGGTGGAGAAAATAGGGAATTTAGGGATTGAGCCACGGTAGAGGACCGAGTAGCTCACCATATAGCCGGAAGACCAAGCCACGCCGAGCTCGGTGGAAGCCGATCCTAGCCGACTCGGGATAGGGTAGATGCTAGGGATTTCTATATAAAAGTGAACTTAATAAAAAAAGCAATTGATAAGTAACTATTATATCAAAGAACCGCACTAACAACATGAGTATTAGTACCTTTAGATTTTTTTCGAAAATAATATTATTAAGCTTCTATTTTTGTAATAAGCTAAAAATTGATATATTAGCGGGTAAGTTGTAGTTGCGCAATATGACATTTTCCGTAATCTTAGTGAACCGAACCGGAAATAATTTCGGCATTCATCTAAACGACAAGGAGTGTGAACCTTTGGATTGCCCGACCATCCGATTGAGTATCCAAATCGTGCAAGCTTCCTTGACTTACGGAGGATTATATTTTTGGATAAAATATATGTTGAAACTGCAGCATGTAAAATTATATTTATATTTATCTCTCTTTCAAATAATTAATTGGATCCGTAAGGATGGAAGGCGATTTTGGTCGATGGAGCGACCAAAGCTGTTGAAGTATTTGGTGGGTGAAGAGTGCTATGTAAAGGATAAAAGGAAGGTGGACTCTTCATATAGGTATTATATAAGGATAATATACCTATCACTCGGCATTGATCCGTAAAAATTTAGTATCAACCGGAGTTTCATGGTTGATCAGAGAAGGTGATCTAAGAAGGTTATTACACTCTCCACATTGGGTATGTAGATAACTAGGAGGGTGGGTGGCGTGCCTGTGGTATATCTCTTCGTTAGCTATACCCATGGTTTCCCGACCAAAGCGATTATAGTTACGCCAGAGGATACTCATGGCGTCGAGGAATGAGTATAACGGTTGCGAGAGCAAATTGGTGGGGACAAGGTAGTGAGAGAGAGGTCCGTGCCTAGAGCACCACAATTTGCTCATCAACCGGGTTGGAGATGTAATTCACCTACTAGATGCACGCTCTGAGTTTCGGAATTTGTTCCGGACGATTTCGATAAAGTGGTACACACTGCTGAGGTTAAATCATGAATTCATGCCAATCTCTTGGAATGGGGATTACGGAGGCTAAGTCCATATCATATACGAGTGTTAGTAGCATTTTTATATTAAAACCCACTCACTCTTGCAAAGATTATATTCTTTTTTGGTAGGGTGAAAAGAGGTATGAGAGGGGAAAGATAGAATGAAAAAGGAGGAAGTGAAACTCTGTCCCATTTTATTGTCTTATTATATGGAGACTTGCTGAGTACCTTGTACTCACCCTTACTATCATCATTCTTTTTAGACACAGGGACGGAAAATGAGACAGTTGAGTATATTCTGGTGGAGGAGCACATGGAGTGCCCCGATGTGACGGAGGCCCCAGAAGAATATGGCACCATAGAGGATTATCTCTAAAGAGTTCTCAGGCGACGGAATAAAAATAAATAAGGAACTCTAATTAGCATCTTCTAGATATGAAGCTGCATTTTATATGTATCGAACTAAGTGGGCTTGTAATAATTTGGCCGGCGTGGCAAAACATGATGGCATGTATATATTAAAGTCATGAATATTTCTTGTAATAATGTTCTGCTGCAATCTCTGATTTGGGCATTGCATTTGGCATGTGCATCCAGAGGAGGATGAGTTGCTAAGTGTATAGGCCTACACCCCCATAATTACTTCATTTTTTAGCAAAGTAGTGCTATTAGCATGTGGTAATTAGGAGGGTCGTGTCAAGAAGCTCGGGCGTGGCTTAGAGAAAATCAATTTTTTGAAAAATCGACCTTAGCCCCCGAGCCATGTCCGAGCTTCTAAGGAGAGGCCCGGGCGTGGCTTAGAGAAGATCAATTTTTTGAAAAATCGATTCTAGCCCCCGAGCCATGTCCGAGCTTCTAAGGAGAAGCTCGGGCGTGGCTTAGAGAAGATCAATTTTTTAAAAAATCGACCCTAACCCCCGAGCCATGTCCGAGCTTCTAAGGAGAAGCTCGGGCGTGGCTTAGAGAAGATCAATTTTTGAAAAATCGACCCTAGCCCCCGAGCCATGTCCGAGCTTCTAAGGAGAAGCCCGGGCGTGGCTTAGAGAAGATCAATTTTTGAAAAATCGACCCTAGACCCCGAGCCATGTCCGAGCTTCTAAGGAGAAGCTCGGGCGTGGCTTTAGAGAAGATCAATTTTTGAAAAATCGACGCTAGCCCCCGAGCCATGTCCGAGCTTCTGAGGAGAAGCCCGGGCGTGGCTTAGAGAAGATCAATTTTTGAAAAATCGACCCTAGACCTCGAGCCATGTCCGAAGCTTCGAGGAGAAGCCCAAGGGCTTAGAGAAGATCAATTTTTGAAAAATTGATCCTAGCCCTCGAGCCATGTCCGAAGCTTCTAAGGAGAAGCTCGGGCGTGCTTAGAGAAGATCAATTTTTGAAAAATCGACTCTAGCCCCCGAGCCATGTCCGAGCTTCGAGGAAAAACACGACGTGGCTTAGAGACCACACACTTTTTGAACGGCTTGTGGTCCCGGCTCATCCCTTTGTGAGAGGCGATTAGTCGGACTCTAGAGGTATCCCGTCTGCCGCGGGTGTTATACTGCTTAAGGTATAGGGCCGGAAGCGCAGTGCCAGCGGGATTTTGCGAGGTGCGATGGATATCGGCTTACCCGTGTGAAAGGGAATCCCGGGGGTTGGCTTCTGCGTAGCCGCTACCCTACCGATGTGTACTGGAACGGCCCGGGCTTTCCCCCAAGCCCGATCATAAGTTTAGGTCACTGGGGTTAGTTTGGGGGCTCTCTAGGGAGTAGTGGGATGAACAAAAGGAAACAAAGACAGGGGGAATGGAGACTTACGACCTTTTCTCAGGCGTAGAACCTCCGAAGTTGAGCGATGTTCCAGAGGCTGTTGAGGACTCGCCCGTCCCAAGATAGCGATCTTCTGACTCCGGGCGTGCGGTGATCTGACCGTGTCTGGACCTTCCCATCTTGGGTGAGCTTGTTGGCGTGAGCGAGTTCTCGAACTCGTCTTAGAACCAGGTCGCCCACTTGCAGGGTCCAGGTCTGTACCTTTTTGGTCACGGTCTTTGCCGCAGGATTGCTTGGTATGTCGCCACTGTAGTAGTGCTTGCTCGCGGTAGGACTCAGATAGGTCGAGGTCCAACAACCGCTCCTCGTCGTTGTCGATCTGCCCTGCAAAATCAATACGAGCTGAACCAATTCTTAGCTCGGCGGTAGGACCGCCTCGAGCCAGATATACAAGCCTAAACGGGTTTCGCCAAGAGTCTGATTAGAGGTTGTTCGATCGCCTAAAGCACGGAGGGTAGTTCTTCTACCCGGTTGTGTCTTTGCTTTCGGCGAGAGCGTCGATACTCGGCGCTTAATGCCTGCATGATCTGCCTGTTCAAGGCTTCTACCGCACCATTACATTGTGGGTGAGCTACGGGCTAGGGCGACCTTCATGCCGAGCTCTTCGCAGAGTCCCGAATAGCTCGCCAGAATCGGTCCCATTGTCGTGATCAGCTTACTTGGGACGCCGAACCTGGTCACGATGTTGTTCCTAAGGAACCTCTTGGCCATCTGGGCGGATATGCTCGACACTAGTTCGGCCTCGATCCACTTAGTGAAAGTGTCGATGGCGACGAACAGGTGTGTGCAGCCCTTTAGGCCTTTGGGAAACGGACCAAGTATGTCCATCCCCCAGGTTGAGAATGGCCAGGTTAGCGGGATAGTCTGCAGCTCATATGCGGGCTGGTGGGATACTCGAGCATGATATTGGCAGGCTGGGCAGCGTTTTACTAGCTCCCTTGCGTCGGTCAACACAGTTGGCCAGTAATACCCCATGCGAAAGGCTTTTCCCACTAGGGTTCTGAAAGAGGCGTGGGCCCCGCAGATCCCGTCGTGGATGTCTTGGAGGAGAAATTTGCCTTTCTCCTGGGTCACGCACTTACAAAGTACGCCGTTAGAACCCCTTCGGTACAACAAGCCCCGAGTGTCCAGTAAGGTCGGGCTTGTCTTTGGAGCCGGATTTCTCGGTGTGTCTGTGGCGTTGTCCCATGCGCCAAGAATGGGACGAATGGCGTCATCCAGTGTCGCTACGCTTCTCTAAACTAAACGGTACCGGTCGCTTGGGTCGAGGCAACCGTCTTCTCGGGGCCTCTTCTCCGGAGGAATAGAGGGTTTTAGTAGGTGTTTGACGAGCACCACCACGGGCGGTTTCTTGTGAGCCAAGCTTTATGAGCTTATCGGTCGAGCTATTAGCCGATCGGGAATGTAACACACTTCAAGTTCGTGAAGTGTTTCTCCAGCTTTTCACTTCGCCAAGTATCGCGCCATTGAGTCGTCGCAACACCGAAACTCCTTGTTTACTTGGCGACGCGACCAACCGCGAATCCCTTTCGCCGTTAGCCGCTTTATGCCGAGCGATGCATGCTCGTATGCCGCTAGAGGCCTTCAGACTCGCAAAGATTGTTCGCTCTTGCGGAAAATGAAGTCAGCGATATGCTGAATTTGTTCTCCTTGGGGGGAGATGAGAACAAACCCGCAGCCTGATCGTTCGAATTGGCGCGACCCATCGAAAAACATGGTCCAGTGCGCTTCTTAGCTTGCGAGCTCGGGCAAGCCTCCCGAAGGGTCGGCCGGGCCGGTCCACTCAGCCAAGAAGTCGGCCACGATTTGGGATTTGATCGCTGTTCGGGGTACGAACTTGATGTCAAATTCACCAAGCTCGACTGCCCACTTTGCGACCCTCCCGTTCCCATCTGGGTTTTGAATGATGTCCTTTAACGGAAAACTTGTCGGGACAGTAATTGGATGGGCTTGGAAATAGTGACGCAACTTTCGCGAGGCCGTAAGCAAGGCGTATAAGAGCTTCTGAACCTCAGGGTACCGCTCCTTAGGCCCGTGAAGTACCTCGCTTACGTAGTAGACGGGTTGTTGCTTGCCCTCGCGTTCGACTGCTAGTACAGCACTTATAGCCTGCGGGGCAACCGCCAAATAGAGGAGTAGAGCTTCCCCGAGCTTTGGTGTGGCTAAGACGGGAGACGTGGACAGGTAACGCTTTAGCTCGCTAAAAGCGGCCTCGGCTTCTTCCGTCCATTCGAAACCATCGTGCTTACGCAGGATCTTACAAAAAGGTGCACTGTGCTCGCCGAGACGAGATATGAATCTGCTGAGAGCCGCCATCCGCCCGGTGAGGGCCTGTACCTCCCTAGTGCAAGTTGGCGACCTCATATTCTCGATGGCCTCGATTTTCTTGGGGTTTGCCCCGATACTTGCCTTTCCTATCACATAGCCAAGCAACATCCCAGATCGGACACCAAAGACACATTTTTCAGATTCACAACTCGATGCTTTCTAAGATTAGCAAAAGTTTCTGAAGGTCGGTCACATGGTCCCGTGGGACTTTGCTTTTACAACAACATCGTCTACATAGACCTTTACGCTCGCCCTATCGATCAGAACCGTCTTCGCATTAGTCGCCGAACGTGGCTCCGCGTTTTTCGAACCGAAAGACATGGTCGTGTAGCGTAAGGTACCAAAAGGTGTTACGGGCGATCTTCTCTTCGCCTTCCGTGCAGCCGCGATCCGATGATAGCCGAGTAGGCGTCCAGAAGCTCATGAGCGCGAAGTTCGCTGCTGCATCGACCAGCTTGGTCTATCTTGTAGGGGAAATTGTCCTTAGGGCGGCGGCGTTGAGGTCGCGATGGTCGACGACATTCGCCATTTCCGCCCTTCTTTTTGCGGCGACGGATTAGCTAGCGGCCGGAATGCTCGACTTCTGGATGAAGCGGTTTGGAGGAGCTTGCTGTTGCTCTGGATGATATCGGCCTTCCATTTTGGGAAACGCCGTGGGCCTGTCGATAGGCTTTTTGTCGTCAACAGCCTAGCCTCAGGCTCGATGACCTCCTTGGGACTTCGGGCATGTCGGACGGTTCCCACGCGAACGCGTCTGCGTCAGCCCGGAGAAAGGTGACGAGCTCGAGTTCCTATTTGGACTCGAGGTTGACCCCTACGTGGACGACCTTGGCTGGGTCGTCCTCGGAGAGGGAGACTGCCTTGGTGGGCTCTTGTGGCTGCAGGGCCACCTTGGTGCGGACGGGTGGCCGCTCGGTCTTGGCCGCCCACGCCGAAGTCAGTCCACCATGGCCAAGGTTTCTCGTCGCAGCCATTGCGGCCTTGTGACTGCCCTTGATCGTGATGACCCATGAGGGGCCGGCATCTTCAGGCAGTAGTAGCCATGGTGGGTAGCCGCCATGAACTTGGACAGCGCGGGGCGTCCGAGGATGGCGTTGTATGGGAGCTCGGAGTCCACCACCTCGAAGGTGACGTACTCCGTCCGGAAGTTCTGGGGTCCCCAACGCCGCAGTAAAGACGACGGTCGACGGTCAGGGACGACCCAGGGACAATGCCGTGGAAAGGGATGGCTATGTCCTTGATCTTGGACCGCGGGACCTTGAGCAGTGACGATGTCCAGGGAGCTCCCGCCGTCTACCAACACGCGATCGACCCGTGTGTTGCTGATGATGGGACAGAGTACCAGCGGCAGGCGCTGGGGCCTGGTCATTCCGAGGAGACAATCGTCCCGGAGAAAGTGATTGACTGGTGGGACCATCGCAGGGGTGCGTCCCCGGGCTTACCTTTCTCGAGGTGGTAAACCTCCGGGCGATGTTTTGCTCGCGTCGCGAGCTATAAGCGGCGCCGCCGAATATCACGGCGACGCAGCGCGAGCCTCTGGAAAGCGCCGCCATGGGCGCCTGAGGCGCCCGGCCATCCGGCACCCATGATCGGGAGCTCGGGCATGGGCCCGCGCCGGTGTAGAAGTCCTCCAACCGCTGCCCACGCCCTGCGCTACAAGCGAGTCATGGCCGTCTTGCCGATGGCGGAGGAGAGAGGTTGTTCGGAGGGTTAGCCTGGGCGGTCGAGGTCGAGGCCGGGAGCTCGCCGCCTGGGCAGCGCCCGCCGTTCCGCCACCCGCCGGCTGGCCGGGCGGATGAGCGCTCGCCGGGAGGAGCGGGCCTCTCGGGCTCTACCGCTGCGACCTAGGCGAGGGCGGCGGGCTCCTTCTTCTTCTTCTTCTTCTTTTTCTTCTTCTTCTCAGCGTCGTCCTTCTTGGCATTGGTGCCAGTCCGGGCCGCCGCCTTCTCTTCCGTTCTCCCTCTCTTGCGCTCCACCGCCTCGGAGGCGTTGATGTATCCTTCCGCAGCACGAAATAAATCGGCTGCGGTGTGGACCGGATGGAGCTCAAGGTCCTCGATGAAACGGGTGTTCCGTACTCCCTCCTTGAAGGCCTCAACGATGGCCTCGTCGGAGATCGATGGAATGGTGTTGCGTGCTGACGAACTGCGGACGTAGTCCCGAGGCCCTCTCCGCCCTTTGGACCACAAGCTTGAGGTCCTGGGCTTCCTGCAGCGTGCGTGACCCTCGGTTTGTCCGGAGTGCCTCTGCAATGTTCCCACCGCGTGTCGAACCTCGGCGTTGGTTGAACAGGCGGGTTGGGCCATTCCTCCAAGACGGTAGGGAAGTAGTTGACCATTACGGCCTCATTACCGCCTGCGGCCAGGATGGCGGTAGTATAAACGGCGACATATTCGTCGGGATTCTTGCTCCCGTCGAACTTCTCGATGCTCCCGGGTTTAAACTTGCGGAGCCAGGGGGCCTCGCGCAAAGCTCGGGAGAAGGCCGGGCATCCGGGGGCGGCCCCGTTATTCCCGGCGAGGGCTCTCCCGCCTGGAAGCGCCCAAGGCAGAAAAAACTCCGCCGGTGTCTTGCCGAGGAGCGCCGTCACGCTGGGGCGTGGGCGCTGCCGCACGACCAACGCGTTCGCCGCCGCCGAGGAGCCACTGGTATGCGACTAGGCCGGGAAGTGCTCGCCGAGATCCCCAAAGAGCTTCTTCGCCGTCGGAACCACGGCGCTTAGATCGGCCATGGTGAACCCTCGCGGGTCCTTCTCCAGTCACGCATGACTGGCATCGCTATAACCTTCTGCCGATCAAGCAAGACCGGGTTGGTGACGGTAGTGGTGGGCGAATACGCGCATGTAGCGCACGCAGCGGGCGTCGGGCCAACAGGCCTGCGACGGATATCCACCAGGGTTCATCCAACCGACCCAGCAAAGAGGCTTCGAGCGGCCTCACGTCGCTGGTGCTCTTCGCTTGGGTTAGCACGTGGCTGGTGCGGGGTCGCACCGCCTGACGCCGCAAAGATATGACGTGAGGCAGGCTCCCGCGAAGGGGACATGTCGGTGTCACCCACGGAGGCGGTGCCCTCGACACCCTCAACTGCCATGGGCTCACGCTGTCCGCCGCCGCCTCGACGGGCGGCGCGCGCCGGTGCGTGCTGCAGGCCGGGTCCTCCTCTTCAGGCGTGGCCGCGAATGCGCGCGGTCCGCCCGGATATGGCACTGGTGGCGGTGCCTCCAACCCCTCCATGAGGGTTTCGCTGACGTGAGTCAGCGAAGTGCCGAGCAAAGCTGGGGAGCGGACAGCTACTCCTGAGGCGGGCGTTGCCTCCACCTCCATCTCGTCGGACTGAGCTCCGGCGAGGATACCAGCCTGCCATTCCTCATACGACTCGTCGACGTCGTCGAGATCGTCGCAATCGCCGGTTGAGGTCCACAAGATCGATGTCGCCAGAAGACAACAAGGCCATCCTCGACTCGACGAGGGAGAGGATCAAATCGGCCCCACGGTGGGCGCCACCGCCGGCGATCGGGAGGCGAACCTCCGCAGCGCCAATGAGCAAGGAAGGGGTGCGAGGTCTGAAGCGCCCTGCCCCGGACCGAGGCCCGGCTGGCCGCCGGACGCCGGCGAAAAGACCTTGGTCCCAGACGGCCGGGCGTCGAGACCGGATGGATGGGGTGATGACACGAGTGTTTTATCTGGTTCAGCCTCCATCGGGATAATGACCCTCGCCCGCCTTCGTTGAATGCCGAGCTTAAACGAGTACAAGGGGGGTGAAGTCCGGGCTTTGGGAAGCCCGGGCTTCGAGTACAGTAAGTGCTCAAGGCACTGCGTGCATGTGCTCCTACAGTTACCTAGGTGCGGAGAACTACCGCCGGGGACTAGAGCTCCTACGAGAGTGCAAGTGCTCCTGTTCTACAGTAGCTACTCTCCAAGTAGTTGTGTGTCCAAGTGAAGCCGTCGTTGTTGTGGCTCAGGCGCCTTTTATAGGCGCCCGCCATCGCTGTTCTGTCTTTGTCCGCTGAATTAGTCGCTGCCTTTTTCGCCACACCGGTGGCGTATCAATCCACCGTAATCGAGTGCAATCCTCCGATCTCGTCGGACCGCTAGCGGTCAAGACGTGTCCTGCCCATGCGGGCGGTTGACGGATCGCCCACCCGTCGGCTTGTGTCGGGCGCTCCTCGATGCAAAGGCGCGCATTTAATTTTAGTGACCACAGGAACCCGGCGTATCATGTTCAAGCGTGATGATTTGCCTTGGGTCCTGTTACTTTGTACCTCAGAAGCCCGGAGGAAGCGAGAGGCCCGAGCTTTCAAGGCGGGAAAGCTCGGGCTTGAGCTTACCAAGCTCGGGCGCGAGCTTGCTGGCCCCGAGCTTGTCTCCTGTGGGGCCGCGGGTAAGTAAGTGGGCCGAAACTCCATGAGCCACATACTTTCCCCAACAGTTTCGTTCTGGCGTGGAACACCGGATTAACCATGAGATACGTAGCTTCGATATTAACACACCACAATATTGACGCTCGAGGTTGGAAAATTCACATATTCTTCATGAGGGACTGAATCCAAGAAACTTCTACCGTCGCATTGGCCACTGCCTTATATTCAGACTCCGTACTGGATCTTGAAACCGTAGACTGCTTCTTTGAACTCCAAGAAACAAGGTTAGGACCAAGATATATAGCAAAACTACTATGCGACCTCCTATCATCCGGGCATCCTGCCCAATCCACGTTAGAGAAAGCACTAAGCAGAGTTGAGGAGGACTTGTGACTACACAGACCAAAATTAGATGTGAACTTGATATAATGCAGTATTATCTTCACCGCCGTCAAGTAGGGGTGTAAATGGGTCGGGTAATACCCGACCCGTACCCGAATGCTAAATTACCCTAATGGGGCACTATTTTGCACTACCTGCCGGCACGGCACGGGTTCTAAGCAGTTAAATTCACTTCGGTTTGGGTCGGCACGGATCTCGATACCCGGTAGTACGGGTCGTTCGGTACTCGAATAAATCCTACAATTCGGATACCCGGATAGAGTAACCAGGCCATAAGGCCCATGGCCTCCAAGCCCAGCAATGCAGGCCGGCCTGCAGGAGCCCACGCCGAATCGTAACCCATGCACGTGATGCAGGCCTGGCAAGCCGATGGAGGCCCACCTGCACTGCAGGTAATCAAAAAATCACCAGCTAGAGCTTGCACCATGCGCTAGCTGGGATTCGAACCCCTGACCATGCGCATCATGCAAACGATGCTAGCCATTGGACCACAATGGCCATGTCGTCTATACTGCATATTAAACATTTTATTTATCAGTACTGTACAACAAGCACAACATCAGTCCTTACAAAACTAAATAATTTCTACTAAATTTCTAATCTAGTCACATGACTATAGAGACGTAGAGAGACTAAAAATAAAAATAAAAATAGTCCATGTGTGTTAGTTGGATTGTTTTTATCACATATTTTGATCTTAGTTAATTCGCGCACTACCTGATGAAATACCCGTTGTCCATATTATACCCGCCCGCACACTACCCGGAACCCGTTTTCTACCCGTTCGTAGAAAACGCTACCCGTTACCCGGACCCTACCCGATTTTTGCTACCCGTACCCGTACCCGGAGAAAAAAATAAAAGGGTAGGGTACGGGATGACCTACTATCCGCCCGTACCCGACCCGATTACACCCCTACCGTCAAGTGAACATCTGTAGGCCTATGAAGAATTGACAGACCTTGTTGACCACATATCCTATGTCTGGGCGGGTCATGGAGAGATATTGAAGACCACCAACAATCCTTCGATAGCAGGTAGCCTCTTCAGTTGAGAGCAGATCACCAGTCTTGAGCTGGCTTGTCTGCTGGTGTAATAAGAGGAGTAACCGAGGGCTTGCATCCTTCCATGTTAGACTTCAAAAGGAGATCCTCTGCATATTTCTTTTGGCTCAGCAGAAAGCCATTCTTTGAGCTGTGAACTTCAATTCCAAGGAAATACTTCAGAGTGCCCAGATCCTTGATAGAAAATTCATCAGAGAGCTGTGAATCAATTGATCAGCTGCCTTTGAAGATGAACTAGCAATAATGATGTCGTCGATATATATGAGCATATAGATAGTGACTCTAGCATGATCAAACACAAAAGGTGATGTATCCACTTTAGAAGTCAAAAACCCAAAGACATCAACTGCTCACTAAGTCAGGAATACCATGCTCGTGCGCCTGTTTGAGCCCATAGATTGCTTTGTCCAGTTTACATACATGATGTGGCAGAGAAGAATCAACATATCCTGGAGGTTGGCGCATGTACACCTCTTCTTCCAAAACACCATGCAAAAATGCATTGTTAACATCAATTTGCCAAAGAAGAAAAAAAGCTTCCGAACAGCAGGTGCGCCTGCCTGGGACCAAGCTCTGAGATCGTCCTGAATGATTCTGTGAATGTCGGCGGGCTGCCTGGCTAAGTCTTGGAAGATGCGAAGATTGCGCTCCAGCCAGATGTGCCAAAGTACTGCGAGCACAACCGAGTTGACCGCTGATCGGATGTTATGAGGACAAGCAGAGTGAATGTCATCCGTCCACCACTGGGTGAGATTTTGTGCGGTCCAGTTGGAGGGTCGAAGGAAGTCCAGAGAAAGCCAATCTGCGAGGAGGCTCCAAATCCTCCTAGAAAAGTGGCATTGTAGCAGGAGGTGACTATTTGTTTCTAAATTACGAAGGCACAGTGGGCAGAAGTAGTTGTTAGGCCAGCCACGGGAGAGCAGCAAGTTAGCTGTTAAGATTTTGCCTTGTAGCGCTAACCAAGCGAAGAATTTGAGTTTGGAAGGTGCCCATGGTTTCCATACAAGGGCCTTGAAAGGCGAATTAACTGTGCCTAAGCATTGGAGATTGTAGGCTAAGCTTGCGGTGTATTCACCAGATGTTGTAACCGACCAAACGTAGGAGTCGGGGGCATTGGTTGTTTAGGCGGGATTGATTTGCACTTCGCGGATGTGTCTCCAAAGCTGTAGGAATTCGACGACGAATGTCGGCTCGAAATCTCGTCTAATGGAAGCAATCCAATTGTTACTATCAAGGGCGAGCTTTACAGAGATATTCTTCTTTTGCGAGATGCGAAAGAGAGAGGGGGCTATTTGCGCCGGGGATTGCCCTTGGAGCCAGCGGTCTTTCCAAAAGGACACCAGCTCGCCAGATTCGAGGGTAATTTGGGTAGCCGAATCGAATAGGCTTTTATCTCGCTCATTACAAGGGTTGCCTAAGCTTACCCAAGGCCGGTCAGGGTGTTGCTTGGCGAGCCAAAGCCATCAAAGTCTAAGGGCTCGAGCAAATTTGTGAAGATCAAGGACTCCCAAGCCACCTTGGTCAAGTGGTCGGCATACTGTTGCCCAATTGACCCTGCAGTGTTCGCCATTGGCGCTGTCGGTGCCGCGCCAGAGCCAGGATCTCCTCAGCTTGTCAATGCTTCTAAGGATGGGGTTGGGTACCACCAGAGCTGATAGAGTGTAGGTGGGTAGGGCTGTGAGTACCGACTTGAGCAGTGTTAGACGACCCCCTTTGGACATGAGAGGTCCTTTCCAACCGGCCAATCTGCTAGCAATTTTGTCTAACAACGGCTGAAAGTGGATCTTTGTAAGCTTCCTGACGGATAGCGGTAGCCCTAGATATCGAATTGGGAATGAAGTTTGCTGGGCAGGGAAGCTATGCAGTATGTCATCCAAGTCCAAGTCCTGACATCTGATGGGAATTACTAAGCTCTTTTGGAGGTTGGTGCGAAGTCCAGACCGATCTCCAAACCAATTTAGGATTTGCACAAGATTTTGGACATCTTCTTTTTTTGGTTCTACGAAAATGACGGCGTCATCGGCATAAAGAGATAGGTGAAGAGCTGCACTTCTGCCACGAAGCGGGCTTAGTAGGTCAGTGGCACTGGCTTTTTGGAGGACACGGCATAGTGGGTCAATGTCCAGGTTGAAGAGGTAGGGTGACAGGGGGTCACCTTGGCGCAGACCTTTTTTATGCTGAATTGTGCGACCAGGAACTCCATTAAGAATGACGCGTGAAGAGGCGGAGGCCAGGATCAACGCGACCCAATCTGTCCAAAGCTGACTAAACCCTCTAGCCCTGAGGTTTTGGAGGAGGTATGGCCATGAAACCGAGTCGAAGGCTTTGGCAATGTCTAGTTTGAACAGCAACGAAGGGGTGTTGGTGCGGTGGAGGTACTTGGCCTTATTCTGGACAAAAAGAAAATTGTCTTGAATGTGCCTTCCTCTAATAAACGCGCTCTGGTTGGTCGAGATTAACGCATCAATGTAGGTTGACAACCTTGAGGCCAGAAGTTTGGAGAGAATTTTACCAACACTATGTATGAGACCGACCGCCTAAGTCGGGCGTAAAGCGGTCTCTTTTTTGGGATAAGGGTGATTAACGCGCCATTTAGTTTTCTGAAGCGGCGCCCATTTAAGTGGAATAGGTCAGTGATGGTGCTAAGTAAGTCATGTCTGATAACCTCCCAGCAAGATTTGAAGAAGGTTCCTGTGAAACCATCTGGTCCAGGGGCTTTGGCAGCCGGGAGGCTATGAACTATCTTGTCAAGTTCCTCCATTGTGGGTGGGAGGTCCAAGGCAGAGAGGTCAAGATTGGGGAGGTTGAGGGACTCCCAATTGACGCCTAGGTGGTCTTGGGCTGGAGATCCAAGCAGGCTATTGAAATGGTTGAACAGCAGATCTTCCTTATCTTCATGTAAGACTCGGATGCCTTCTGGTCCTTCCAATGAAATGATGTGGTTTTTTCGGCGTCGGGCGTTGGCCTTTAAATGGAAGAGTCTGGTGTTGGCATCCCCGAGCTTAAGCCATGTTAGCCGCGAACGCTGCTTCCATTTTATCTTTAGAAGGACGGCAAGACCAAGGGAGCGGGTTTTAATATCTTTGCGGAGGTCTATCTCCCAAGGAAGAAGGGGTCTGAGTTCCATCTTTTTTTTTCTCATCTTCTTTTCTTTTTCTTCTCTTCTTTCTTCTTTCTTTTGTCATTTGTTTCCTCGTTTCTCATGTTTTGCTTCTGGATGTATGTCTCTCTACCTATTAATGCATAGGCGGCCCTCTGGGCACCCCTTCAAAAAAAAACATCAATTTGCCAAAGATGCCATCCTCTAGACACTGCTAGAGACAATACAGGATAGAAAGTCTCCTCATAATCTAAACCATATTGCTGCTCGAACCCTTTCACGACGAGTCGTGCTCTATGCCTGTCGACAATGCCATTGGGATTATGTTTCACTTTGAAAACCCACTTTGAGTCGATGACATTTCTTCCTGACTGCGGTGGAACCAAACACCAGGTATGGTTCCGAAGCAAGGCCTCAAATTCATTATCCATAGCCTCCTGCCATTTGGGATCCTGAAGCCCATCCTGATGTGATCTTGGCTCAGTTATGACAGCAGCTTGAAAAGCTCGACCACAAAGAGGATAGCTCATTGTGCCATTTGTATAGACTTTGGGTTGCACGATCTGATTCTGAAGTCTTGTGGTCATGCGTTGCCCACGAGTCTGTGTATGTTCAGAAGGCATCTCCTCATGATGAGTAGTAGACCCTTCATCATGGTGTCGAGGGTGAGAAATATCCTGCATGTCATGGCTACCAATATCATTAATACAGGGGTCAAATGAGCCAGTGGTAACATTATCAGAACATGATGTGGTCGTAGGAGCAGGAAGTAAGGAGGGCAAGACAGTAACGGTGTCATTTGCCAGATGAGGTACAGTGGTAGACTGGGACTGAGTATTTGCAAAGGGAACAAGATTTTTATCAAAGATGACATCATGTGATATGTAGACTCGGCCTGAGGAGGGGTGTAAGCACTTGTATCCTTTATGCATTGTGCTATAACCCACGAATACACACAACGCTTAGATCGTAGAGCAAGTTTGTGAGAGTTGTAGGGCTGAAGATTCGGCCAATAAACACACCCAAAAATCTTTAGCATAGAGTAATATGGAGACACATCCAATAGACGATGTTGATTTTAGCTTAGGATCTCGGTGCATGTCCTGGAAAAAACTGTAGCTAATACGGCACAGCAACAGCAAAACAGAGCACTCTGCTCTTGGGGAATTTTTGTTACTCAAGCACACCTCACATTACATCAACTTAACTCTTACAAGGCTGCTCGGTGCTATTTATAGAATTCTATAACCGACATTGCAATTACTACTGCATGCTACAGCATGTTACAGCTGTTCTCAGCCAGCAAATTAACATGTTACAGTTCTATCCTATTACCAACCGACATGGTTACAGTGTTGGTCAGCAAGCCCACAGCTAATGGAGATTTTTTTAATCATTTCCTGCTATCTGTAATCTTCTGGACACTGCTGCAAAGATCAACTCGATTTTTTTCTTTGCCGACTTATCCGTCCTGAGCCAAGCTTGGGATTACAACCAACAGACGAGACACAGAGTTTTGATTATCAATGGTTCGGCTAGGCATGTGGTTTATGAGGTGTGTGACAGTAAGAAAAGCTTCATCCCAAAATCGAAATGGTATGGATACTTGAGCTAGCAACGTGAGACCGGTTTCAACAATATGTCGGTGTTTTCTTTCGGCCACACCATTCTGCTGGTGGGTGTACGGGCAAGAAACCCTATGAGAAATTCCGACAGTAGCAAAATGTTTATTGAGTCGATGATACTAGCCTCCCCAGTTGGACTGGAGTGCTCGTATTTTTGTGCCAAGAAGAGATTCGACATATTGCTGAAAACGATAAAAGATTCGTTCCACTTCAGATTTATGCTTAATGAGATATATCCAAAAGAACCTGCTATAATCATCACAAGAAAGCTTACATAATATTTAAATCCTCCGACAGATTGAGGAGTAGGGCCCAACCGTTAGAGTGAACAAGTTCTAAAGGAGCAGTGGAAACTCTAACAGAGGAGCTAAAAGGAAGTTGATGGCTTTTTGCCTGCTGACATGCATCACAGACATTGCTAGCCTATTCGATTGACAACTGAGATTACTAGAGCTAATGACTTGCTGGACAACTAATGGCGAGGGATGGCCGAGCCTACGATGAAGAAGTTGGGGAGATATATAGCTTGACGCTGGACAGGGACTGCCCTGAAAGATGACTGGACGGTTGATTGGAAGCCAAGGACTAGAGACCACGCTCACATTTGCCTTGAAGCAGAACCTTTTTCGTGGACTGGTCCTTGGCAAAAAAAAAAAAGAGCTTTTTTACGGTTCTTGACATGAAGAATATTTCTAAGAGAGAACGACCATGACCATGAACAGAAGAACGACCAAAGTGGGCAATTGACAAACCTGCACCATTGGCGACTAGAATCTGGTCATTCCCTTTATATTGTTCGTGGATGGAGAGCATGTCAAGATCACTCGTTATGTGATCAGTGGCTCCGCTGTCTACGTTTTAGTTTGTGTCTACATTGTATGCACCAGTAGACGCAGCCGCTGCAACCCTTAGGTGTGATTGCACCTCAAGGCGTCGTGGCCGAACTTGCCACAGATCTGGCATGTTGGCCTGGATCCACCCTTGCCAGATCCTCCACGACCAGCACTGTGACCGTCATTGCCGTGTTAAAGATAGGAACTAGATTGTTAGTTTGTTAGCCGCTAATCTAGCCGCTGTTATCGCCGCTTATCTGCTCTCCTTGTATTTTGCTACGCTGTTGTAACCATATAGCAGTATATAATGAAACCTCTGCCGTCCTAGTTGTGAATGGCACAATCTCTCCTCTATGTACCTTTTCATGGTATCAGAGCACTCCTCATCTAGCCAATCCTTCATCCCCTTGAGTGAATGGCTGGAACTTCCACCGCTGCTACCGTCGGCGGTGCTGCAACTCCTGGGTTCAATCATCTTGTGAACATCAAGTTGAGCCAGAGTAATTACTTGCTATGGAAGGCCCAGCTCATGCCCTACCTCCGGGGCCAGCAGCTTCTGGGCTACGTTGATGGCACGGTGAAGGCGCCGGCATCGACGGTGAAGCAGACGAATGCCAAGGGCGAAGAAGAAGATGTCCCAAATCCGGCGTATAGCCAATGGGTCCAACAGGACCAGATGGTACTCGGCACCATTCTTTCCACGTTGGAGCCGGATGTGCTCGGTCGAGTACTGTTCCTGGCAACAGCTGCTGAGGTGTGGGATGCCTTTGAGCGCATGTACTCCTCCCACTCTCGTGCACGGCTGATTCAAGTTCGACGTCAACTTGCTACTGCACGCAAGGGATCTCAATCCATGACTGAATACTTCAACAGGGTGAAAAGCTACGCCGACTCCTTAGCGGCGGCTGGACACCCACTGGATGAAGAGGAGGTTGGCATTTACATGCTGTCCGCCCTAGATTCCGAGTATGATTCATTGGTGACATATGTTGCCGCAAGCTTTGCTCGGATCATGCTAAGTGATCTCTATGCTCACATGATGAGCTTTGAGGTCCGTCAACAACAGAATCAAGTCATCATTGACAACCAGATCGCGTCGGCAAACAACGTCTCTCGTGGACGTGGCGGCGGAAATAGTGGCTGGCACGGCGGTGATGGCCGTGGCCGTGGTCGTGGCCATGGCGGTGGTCAAGGTGGCCGCGGCAATGGACAAGGAGGTCGTGGCAGCAGCTCTCATGGAGGAGCACATGGAGATGGCTCACGGCCTACCTGCCAAGTGTGCAATAAAACAGGGCACACTGCTCTACGGTGCTACAACCGTTTCAATCATGCGTTTTAGGAAGTGGATCCTAGGGTGGCCGCCTTGGCAAGTGCGAGCTACACCTCTAATCCCGCATGGTACACCGACTCAAGGGCCACTGATCACATCACCGGCGACCTACAGAAGCTGACTGTTCAAGAAAAGTACAATGGCAAGGATCAAGTTCATGCAGCGAACGGATCCGGTATGCCAATTATGCATATTGGGTATTCTCAGATTCGGACCCTTTCTAAACCTTTGTTACTGAACAATGTCTTACATGTTCCAAATACTCAACGCAATCTTCTCTCAGTCCACAAACTCTCCACTGATAATAATATTTTCTTTGAATTTCATCCCAATTATTTCTTGATTAAGGATCGAATCTCAAAGAAAACTCTGCTCCGTGGTACCAGTAAAGGTGGACTGTACCCACTAGGCTCAATCGACTCCATTCAGCGCAAGGAAGTGAACTCTGTCAGCACATTGCCAGATGCAGCGCTGTGGCATGCTCGGTTGGGCCATCCATCATCCAAAGTAGTTCAACAAGTCATCTCCAAAAACAATCTTCCATGTCGTAGTAGCAATAAAGACATTGTTCATGTGTGTGATCCTTGTCAACTTGGCAAGAGTCACCAATTACCGTTTCCTCGCTCAAATAATGTGTCAATTCGTCCTCTTGAACTTGTATTTTCAGATGTATGGGGCCCTGCCGTCACCTCTTTTGGCGGTTTTAAGTATTATGTTAGCTTTCTTGATGACTATAGCAAATTTACATGGCTCTATCCTATCAAATCTAAAGCTGATGCATATAAAATTTTTCCCCTATTCAAGAATCATGTAGAGCGTTTGTTCAATACAAAGCTCACTCATTTCCAGTCGGATTGGGGAGGAGAATATCAGAAACTGAACTCATTTCTACAATCTCTAGGCATTTCTCATCGAGTTTCGTGCCCACACACTCATCAGCAAAATGGGTCTGCCGAACGGAAGCATCGACACATTGTCGAAGTAGGCCTCACTCTATTAGCACAATCTGGATTACCCTTGTCCTTCTGGGATGAAGCTTTCACCACTGCATGCTTTCTCATCAACCGAGTGCCTACACCAACCATAGGCTCAATTAGTCCTCTTGAGAAGTTGTTTGGTAAAGCTTCAGATTATACATTTTTAAAGACTTTTGGCTGTGCTTGTTGGCCAAACTTAAGACCATATAACTCCAGAAAACTTCAATTCTGTTCGGCTCAATGCATCTTTCTTGGCTATAGTGCTCTACACAAAGGCTACAAGTGCTACCATCGTGCATCAGGCAGAGTCTATATCTCACGTGATGTTATTTTTGACGAGCTTCAGTTTCCCTGTCTAACCAGTCCACCAAAATCTCCATCACACTTTCCAACCGAATCAGCCATCCTCCTTCCTCCACAAATTCCTGTGTCAATTCCTAGGGACCCACCTGAGAATCCTTCTATGCATAATGAGCATACTAATATCACGCCAGCTGTGCCTGTCTCTAATGCTTTCTCTCAGGAATTCGTTGAGCATACTAATGCTGATTCGGCCGACAGTTCAGACACTGTTCATAGTGAAAGACTAGGCAGCTAGAAGGGGGGGTTGAATAGACGCCAAATGTAAATCGACGTTTTCTTCAACAACGCACCCCAAACAATTTAAACATGTAGCAGGAAAACATTCTGGACAGTAGCACATACCCCTAGTAAAAAAACTCACGAATAAAAATCCATGGATCATATGGTCATGGGGATTTTTTATATGGTGCTTCTGGTTGTTAAGAAGCCAACAAAAAAAGAATTAGGTCTAAAGCTACTTTAGAAAAAGAGAAACAATTCAAACAAGCTAGACTACTTTCTGGAAAGTAAAAGCAGATTCCAAAAAAAAAGCACTGTGATCAAGAGGTGTTTTCTCCCATTCTGTGATCCCAATGTTTTTATAGATTTTTCTCAATAAAGATATATAGTTATGGACAACGTATCCAAATTTCACCTCAAGATCAAGTACATAAAAAATTAACCGAAAAGAACAAGAGGTTCTGCCAGAAACTTCGACCAGAAAATTTGGGGCTCGGTATTCACCTCATGGCTCCCAGATATTGCGTCAAATAGACTTCAAGTTTTTATCACGGTTAGATATATAAGTCCCGCACCTTTTCCCACAAGAATCACTCAAAAAGGATTTTTCTATATTTTTGTAAAAATCAAACAATAACTGCTGCGCGAAGAAAACTTTCTGGACAGCACTGCAACTAGAAGATGAACTTGATCTCTATCCTCTCCTAGATTGCAAGAAGATTATCAAATCATATTTGCAACCTCAAGCCATCATGGATCGGTAGCAAATAGAAGGAGATGAGAAAAATAAACTAGTTGCAAACAAAAACACAAAAGAAACAAGATCAAACACAAGAACTAGAGAAGAACTTGGATGAACATGGTTGATTTCTATTGCATCGATTTGAGGGTAATACAAAGCCACACCAAGGTGGGTAAAGCATTTCAGAAATGCACTCTAAACACACCCAAACCTCAGCCCACTCCCTCTCTCAAATCTGAATGGGAGGCACCCCCTCCCCTTCTTTTATAGCCCAAAGGTGGAGTAACTCTCAAGCCAACTACTCCCCACTTTTGGATGACACATGGATAGCTGAGATTTGTTCACTATTTACAGCATATAACCATTGGAATATACTCCACAAATCCTTGGAATATGCCATGCACATTCCCGATACATGCCCCACATGGGCCCACACACCGGACACAGCCGGTCCTGACTTAGCCGCTAAGTTTCCATCGCACTCGACCGCCTGCCGAGCCTCGGATCCTCACGCCGGCTAAGTCTGTCATCTATATCATCTTTGTGGTCCTCAAGTCCTAGTCCAACCGTCCCACGCAACCTCCTTGTCGTTCTGGACCCACGAACCGCCAGTTCGCGTCCCGACATGTTGCTGACCACGGTCTACCAAGACCTGTACCACAAAGATTAGCCAAAACACCATACTTACCTTCCTTACCTGCAAGGTTAGTCCATAATCAATCACATCCAAGACATGCATAAGTTTTCCAAACAACCTATCGAAAAACGTGCACAATCGGTGCAACCCGCGTCAAGACCCGAAAACCCTGAGAAAACCTGGCGAAGCCTCGATCGCCTCAAAACCTTCGCGTTACGCTCAAAACACTTGTCAATATGCTCATCATCAACATGGGGCCACCTCCTCATGGTTTCACACACAGTCACGATGTTGTCGACAACAGCAACGACAATGCTGTTGGTTCAGCGCAGAGCAATCCTACTGAATCAGCTGTTGTTCCACCTGAACCTGATGCTGCCATAAGTCAAGGACGACTGCATGGGATGCGCACACGCCTACAAGACAACATTCGCAAGCCTAAACTGCGCACTGCTGGTACAGTTCCTTTTGGGCGCAGTTTGAATCTGCTGACTAGAGAGCCTGCTACATATACAGAAGCATCACAACACGAAGAATGGCGCACGGCTATGGATCAGGAGTTCATGGCACTGATCAAAAACAAAACATGGCATCTAGACTCAGAGTGGGTTTTTAAACTTGAAAGGAAAGCAGATGGGTCTGTTGATAGATGCAAGGCACATTTGGTAGCCAAAGGATATAAACAAAGATACGGGATAGATTATGGGGACACTTTCAACCCAGTGGTGAAGCCATCAACCATACGACTAATCCTTGCACTGGCTGTATCAAGGAATTGGAACCTAAAGCAATTGGATGTCCAGAATGCATTCTTGCATGGATTCCTGGAAGAGGATGTGTTCATGAAGCAGCCAGAGGGATATGAGGATGTGAGCAATCCTAAAGCAGTGTGTAAACTTGATAAATCCCTATATGGCCTCAAGCAATCACCAAGGGCTTGGTACTCAAGATTGAGCCAGAAACTTCAAGAATTTGGTTTTAAACCATCCAAGGCAGACACTTCACTCTTTGTGTACAGTCAGAAGGGTCTGATGATCTACATATTAGTATATGTAGACGATATCATAATTACCGGATCTGCAGCTAGAGCAGTAGAACTACTGATTCAGAAACTAAAGGGTGAGTTTGCAGTTAAAGACCTTGGTAACTTGCACTACTTTCTGGGAATACAAGTGCACAAATGTGACACTGGATTGGTGCTGTGTCAGACTAGATAGATAGATGATACTTTGGAAAGAACAGGGATGCAGAAGTGTAAACCAGTGACAACACCATTGTCAGTATCAGAAAAACTGTCAAGAGAAGAAGGAAAGCCTCTATCAGCATCTGAAGCTACGAAGTACCGGAGCACGGTGGGAGCACTTCAGTATGCAACTCTAACAAGACCTGATATTGCTTTTGCAGTAAACAAGGTCTGTCAATTTCTGCATTCTCCAACTGATGTGCACTGGTCAGCTACTAAACGGATACTTAGATATCTGAAGCACACAAGAACAATGGGTTTGCGCATTGCTAAGTCAAAATCAGAACTTCTGAGTGCATTCTCTGATGCTGATTGGGCAGGCTGCCCTGACGATCGAAGATCAACCGGAGGTTTTGTGGTGTATTTTGGAAGCAACTTGATATCATGGGGGTCAAGAAAGCAGGCCACCGTTTCAAGATCAAGTATTGAGGCTGAATACAAGTCCTTGGCTAATGCAACAGCCGAACTGCTGTGGGTACAATCACTACTTGGAGAGCTCGGAGTTTATCAGAGTCAAGCGTCAATTTTATGGTGTGACAACCTTGGTGCAAAGTATTTGTCTGTCAGCAAACCCGATGTTTCATGCCAGAACTAAGCATGTAGAAGTTGACTTCCATTTCGTGCGAGAAAGAGTAGCAAATCAAGCAGTACTGGATGTTCGATTCATTCCATCAAAGGACCAAGTGGCAGATGGCTTAACCAAGGCTGTGTCAGCGTCTAATCTCTCAAGGTTGCGTTCCCATCTCAACCTCACCGATGTTGTGATTGACAGGAGGTGTTAAAGATAGGAACTAGATTGTTAGTTTGTTAGCCGCTAATCTAGCCGCTGTTATCACCGGTAATCTAGCCGCTGTTATCACCGCTTATCTGCTCTCCTTGTATTTTGCTACGCTGTTGTAACCATATAGCAGTATATAATAAAACCTCTGCCGTCCTAGTTGTGAATGGCACAATCTCTCCTCTCTGTACCTTTTCATGCCGTTGGCGCGGCCACCGTCGATGGAACGTCCTCCTCCTCGACCTCGTCCCCGGCCACCTCCACCACGGCAGGCACTGTTGGACGAAGAGACGATTTGCACCTCGGTGTTGAGATGCTGTTTCGGGACCTCATAGCGCATGATATGAGCATACAGATCCGTCAAAGTGACTTCATCTGATCTGGTCGTCATGGAGATGACGAAAGCGTCGTATTCATTGCCAAGACCTGCAAGTATATAAGAAACAGTTTCTTCTTCTCGCAGTGGATGCCCAATAGAGGCCATCATGTTAGAGAGATTTTTCATCTTGTGAAAATACTCTGATGCAGAAAGTTCCTTCTTGCATGAGTTTGCAAGTTGGAACCGGATTTGCTTGAGGCGGGCACAGGAACACGAGGAGAAGATGCGCTCAAGTGCCGACCATACCTCAGGTCCTCAGCTAACATCGTCATGAAGAGAACGTGCGCGAGTATTTCTTCTGTCAAGGATGACAAAACAGCACTCACCACCGATCGATCCCCTGCTGGAACCAAGTGGTGAATGCTGGGTTTTGAACCTAGCTGGCGGCGCCGCCCCTCAACAACTTCTTCGGCGATGAATTCCTCCGGCGCTGCAACCGTTCCATCTACGTATCCCAGAAGTCGCTGACTCCTGAGGTACGTCACGATTTGCGATTTCCAGAGGAGAAAGTTTTCTCTGGTCAGCTTAACCTTACGTGACAAACTAATTAAGCAAAGGACGGTGCCGGAAGAACTCCAGCGGCAGAAGCCATGGCAGGCGAAGTCGCCGACGAGGATTTGCTGATCGTAGACATGTTGAGGAGAGTTTGAGGAGATTTTGCGATTGGATCAGTTGCACTGATACCATGTGAAGATTGGTACTAGCCGCAAGAGACTCTACCGGTCTCGGGTCCACAGGGTTCTCATTATATCAAAGATTACAAGGTACAAGAGATTATAACGAATCTCAACAGAAAAGAGATAAAAACAAATACAACCGTAATGTCGGATTATCCATAGAACCGACAATATTATTTCTGCGGCTTCTTATCGCCTGACTCTTAATAGGATCCATGCATTTATTGAGTGTTGAGCTCTGCAACTACAACCCAGCACCGTATGTAGGTCGAATGGTCGATAGAGCCGACTCTATCTTCTAGCCCTCATATACATGGTGTACCCTCTCAAATCCTTTTGTTGGAAATAGGAAGGGCTTGTGGATGTGGGGCGTTTTTCTTGAGTAGTGGTTCCTGTGATGGAGTGTGTATGTGTCCTTATTTAGTGTTTTAGTTTATTTACTGAAGTTGAACTTTGATCTTTAAAAAATAATTGAAGATTTAAGGATGTTTACTTGATATAAAGCTTATTCTGCGACATCCATATATTTTAGAAACGGCATAAAAACAATCAAATCATTTAGAAAATAATAAAATAATTTAAGAAAAAAAAACTGTGCAAACATGGACTGATAAGCCGCCGGCCAACATGCATGTCATCATCCATGGCACGGTGGTGCTCCTCTAGTCGGGGCGCGGTCGACTTGGTCGGCCGGCCGGCGTAGATGAACGCGACGAAGACTGCGAGATAGTGCGAAGAGTGTCTCTCCATGCAGCATGGTGGCGCGTCAGTAGAGTCATGCTATGGCGTGGGCTGGCCAGTGTCTTGTCGACGTACGGGATGTCTCTCCGTGCCGTGGTGCAATTAATAAACAGGTTGGATGTCCGACCTGGCATCCCGCGGATCTTTCGGTTTGGTTCACGACTTTAGGAACTAGGATTAGTTTATTGTTTTTGGTGGAAGAGGGAACTTGAACTGTTTGTTGGTTTTGTTTCATAGAAGATGGTAAGAGCATCCATACCTAGAACTATATCTTTATTTTCTTTCTCTTCTACTCTATTTTTTTCTCTCTTTTATACTAAAATTCCTTCACGCTTTACACTATACTCTAAAAAATTCTTTCCCTACACTTGAAACTCTATCTATAAAACTCTATTTCTACATTTCTTTCCGGCGCCTGTTATGGATGTTCCAAGGGTGTCACTACTGTGGACAGACACATGTCAACTCCATCATCGTTATATGCATGAAAAAATTGCACGAGCTTGTGTGCAATAGTCAATTATATTGTGAGTTCGTTACTTGGGTTGCATAAATCTAATCTAGAGGATAGACTATTATCTAATAATATCCTTGTACTTAGAAACATTGGCACGGACGGTTAGGGCAGCTTAACCATAAAAGGTGTGAACACTGTGAATATCACCGGTTTCAGTGTGAATGCAAATGAGAGCTTGGACTTCAATTACTAGTGTGACTTCAAATGCTTATAGAAGTTGCAAACATAGTCCATATGGAACGCATAATTACTTGATAGAAAGCTTATCTTCTGTATTTTACAAAAAAATCCAGCACCACCACTAACTTTGTTCCAAGTTGTATGCAATCTTCAAAACATTTCAACGGGCAAAACCAATCTCCAAATCTTTGGGTGCTGTATCACCATTATTTTGGACCGAAGATCCACGCATGCTTAGGAATATGATCAGTCACTCTCTCCTATATATAGGACATGTGCCTTTATTTTTCTCTTTGGATTGTGTTTAGTTTTCTACCTGTAAGTGAAACTACATTGTAATATTTTCTGTTAGCTAAACCAACAAATCCAAGTTTTAGAACCTCATGTTGTATACTTGTATGTGCTTGTATCATTGTTGTCGCTTGTTCGTCGATTGCTTAAAAGAATATATCTTCTTGATCATGCCAGCGTGTTCTTGGCACGACTAGTAACAATTAGGATTGTGGTTTAGTGATTGCTAGGGTTGTCTTGTCTCGGTTGGTAGGCGGATCGTCAAAATCATCCCCTGTCTAATTGAAGTTATCGTCCTCACCGAAAGATCGAGGATATCACATATCTTCTTTATAAGAGGAGTAGAACATCTCATCACTCATGATGATTAGATTCTTTTGAGTAATATATATAGATGGATATAGCGGCCTCCAATATAGGTAAGGTACTTACTTTAGATCAAGATTAATGTAGCTAATAGAGAATTTATTTTATTGTTAGTAGAATCAGGATCATAGGTTCAAATTATTTGATTGTCCCAAGTGTTATTTTGTAAATCATAAGATTATTTAATATTTTGATTCTATCATAAAGATCCCAAATAATCCAAAAGGATCGCATAATGCAATGATATTATTAGCCTTTGGATCGGCTATGGCTGAACAACTATAGCTTAACTGCTAGGCTAATGAGCTTGAAGACATTTTGGATGGATGTACATCCTCTGCCGTAATGGCAGAGGTGCCGTCGCTGCATGTGTGGACTGTGGAGGACAAAATAGAGAGAAAAGGAGAGGAGAGAGATAGAAGATAAGCGGATGCTTGGATTCACAAGGGATGGGAGGATTACTGCAACAAGCACTTTACGCAAGGAAGATGATCCCGATCCCTCTTGGATTGGTTCTGACTCAACAATTGGCTTAGATGTAAAATGTAATTCAATGCACTGTAACAAAAAGAAAGAAAAATGAACCCGTGAGACGTCTTTAATTTGTTGAAATTCACCAGACCATTACTAGAATTTGCTGACCAACGCCGGAGTTCATTGGAGTTGATCGGACTAGTGGGTCCTCTATTGAAGTTTCTGTCGGTGATCTGGCTACTAGTTTCTCTTGCGTTGAATTCTTACGAGGAGCTTCGGGAGATCGCTGTGTTTAGTTTGGTTTTCTATTTTGTTTAATTACCAAGCAGAAATAAAAAACGACGACGTAAAGCCAAATCAAATTGGTCTATTCGATACAAATCTCAGTACAAACAACCCTTCGATACAGCACTATAGGGTCGTCTACATTCGATTGTACATGGGAATTAGTGGGAACGCCTCAGATAGATAACTTTGGAGGCATCTCCTTCATAATTTAGCGCCTAGCTGAGCGACAATGAATCCTGGCAGGGAGTGATCTAACAAGGGACACAAGCATTGAGCTCTTAAAGACTTTGAAAATTTCTGAGTATACTCTGCTTGATTTTTTGGGGGAAAATCTCTCTTACACGATGGTGTTCACCCTTATTTGTAAAGAGCCAATGTACATGTCTTAGGCAAAAGACCTCAGTATATACCTCCATCGCTATGCTAAAGTAGGGGCCAAAAAGTTTTTTTGCCTAAGTAGAAGTCCTCTTTGCCCCCACTGCCAGGCTAAAGTAGAGCCTAGAAGTCTTTTAACCCTTCGGTCTGTTAAAAATGGTCCTTCCTAAGAGTTCTGATGATTTCTATCCTAACACCATGTGGATCCTACTAGACTAGCTGTTGCGGAGCTAACTTGATCGCCAATTCAATCTCCTGACTACTTGAGAGCTTAGCTTGCCCACCTTAGGACTTGGTCAGGGTCACCTGAGACTTGGCAAAGCTTAGCGAGGTTCCCCTGAGGCTCAGCAAAACTCTTCTTGGTGAGCGCCACCTGACTACCCGATGCTCCATGGAGCTCTTTTTGGGGAAGTTCTCCGTTAACAAGTCACAGGAGATGGTGTATATCATCTCTACAATAGGAACTCAAACATGTTGTGTGTATGAAGGAGTTATAATCTATAGAGAATGACCCATTATAATGGTTAGCATTAATATTGTGCATAGATAACATGAATAGCACTATGGATAACGATTTATTTATATCATTGCATATGCATGCCCATACTCTTTCTTACTCTCCAAAGTTTACCCTGAGCATTATACAGATTGCTTTGCATAACTACTTACCTACATATGGACAGACAGCGAGGTATATAGATAGATCCAATGAAATGCGCTCTAGTACTTGTCAAACAGATAGTCAAAGAGACCTTTTATATAATAGTATATATGCAAGTTGTTTAAGTAACCTACACATAATAAACCCACCAATGGAATAACATCTGAGGATCTGATGGCGCTTTGTAGTCCTTTCTGAACACAAAAGTCATGACCAATATAAAGTTTTATTGATCCTTCCAACAAAAGAATACATTTATGACAATTGACGACAATCCTCTCCCAAACTCAGAATACAATTTGTCAAACAAGTCACCAAAGCTGACAAACACTAACAAGTAACTCATGCAACTAATCAACAAACAAACATAACTGAATATCATGCAACTTCAAGAAAGCTAGTTTAGCTTCTTTAGTCGATGTAGCATTTATTTATTTTATCTTTGCACCAAATCCGAACAATCCTAATTGAACATGCACTGAGGAAGGTCCGCCGGCGGTGGTGGCACTGATGTTTCCGCCGTCGGCCCGTCTTGAACCTCGAACACCATGGCCAGCCCGAAATCAAGATGAGAATCGAAGTGGCAGTGCATGTACCACATCCCTGCAGTTGATCAATCGCACGATTTAGTTTATTAATTGGTGATATGTTCATTTGATTTTCTAACAAAGTCGAATGATGATTTTGAGAGGTAGTAGTTCTTGTGTACCGGGGTTGTCGGCGACGAAGCGGATGACGGCCCAGCCGCCGGTGGGGACGGCGACGGTGTTGCGCTCCTGCGGGTTGACGAGGTTGAACTGCGGCACGGCGGCCGTCTCGTTGTAGTTGCCGAAGCCCTGCGCGAGGATGAAGAAGTTGAAGCCGTGGAGGTGCATGGGGTGGCTCTCCTTGGACACGAACCGCGTGTTCTGCAGCACCATCTGCACCGTCTCGTTGTACCACAGCGTCTTCACCTTGGTCGACTTGTCCGTGTGCTTCAGCGTCGCGTTGAGCTCGATCTCGTCGGCGGTGTAGTCGAAGACGACCGGCGGCGTGTCGGGGAAGTCGCGGGTGTAGACCCCGGCCGACGTCTTGTTGTAGTGCGCCTGGAGCATGGAGGTGGTTCTTGGCGGGAGGAAGGAGGCGTTGTTCATGCTCGACGCGAAGATATTCGGCGTCAAGATGCTGTTGCACCTCTTCTGATCTGGCTGGCAGTGGGTGTCGCCCATCCCGACGGTGACGAACATGTGGGTGTCGACGGAGAGCGGCACCGTCGGCCTTCCCGGGAGGACCAGGGCCGTGAGGTTGGAGAGGAACCCGTGCGCGGTGGCCGTGTCGTTGTACTCCGGCAGCCGCGGCCGCACCGGTTTCGCGCTCGTGTCCGGCGCGTCGGCGTACTCCACGACGGCGGTGCCGTTGCTCAAGCTGTACAGAAAGGCCGGATTCGCAGCATTGACGGCGCTGTTGTATGGGGTCACCGCCATGTAGTAGAGTCCGGCCGGCGCGTCGGCGACCATGAGCGCGTCCACGGTCTGCCCGGGCGCCACCGTGACCACATCGGTCTTGTACGGCATGGTGTAGCACGCGTCCGCGCCGACGACGGTGAAGCTGTGGTTCGCCACCTTGAAGAAGAGCGGCGTGTTGAGCGCAGCGTTGATGATCCGGAGCAGGTACGTCTCGTTGCGCCGCACCTGAAACTTGTACGTATCTGCATGGAAAATCATGCGAACCGCTGATCACCATTCATCTTCTCAAGATTAATGGATGTTCGCAGGAACGTACGGTTAGCGGCGGAGCAGTTGTAGAAGTCGCCCGGCTTGCCGTTGATGGTGTAGGCGTCGGCGGGCCGCGCCGGGCGGCCGCTGAGGGAGGCATTCAGCTCGAGCTCGGCGACATCGTCGTTCCACCACTCGCCGAGCATCACGATCTCCTCCCTGTCGGGCTTGGGGGCGAAGGGGTAGGCCTTGGCGCCGCCGCGCGGGAGGATGACGAGCGCGCCGTAGACGGTGGCGCGGAGGAAGGAGATGTGGGCGTGCCACCACAGGGTGCCCTCCTGCCCGGTGACGTTGAACCGGTAGGTGTAGTTGCCGCCGGGCCCGACGGGGCACTGCGTGATCATTGCCGGCCCGTCCGCCCACTGCGTGCCGCGCTGGAAGATGCCGTGCCTGCACCCATCCATGGCCACATCATCATCGTCTTCGTGCTCATCTCCGGCGAGTACGTACTAGCTAGCAGTTCGATGCAAGTGATTGATTACCAGTGGATGGTCATTCTGTGAGGTGACTCGTTGACAAGGTGCACGACCACCGTGTCGCCCTCGCCGGCCTGGATGGTCGGGCCGGGAAGCCGGCCGTTCACCGCCGTGATGATCCGGTCCGGCTGGCAGAGCTGGCTGATGGAGAGGTTCCCCACCTATGGCATCAAACATGGCACAACAGCCACAACTAATCAGAAAAATCACATGGAGGCCACATAGCTTGGTGCAAAACTGAAACAAAAAAAATGGGCGTAAATTAATTAGCATTAATGGCAAGAACGACACAAGGGATTTCTTTAAGGCCGAAAATCACGAGAATCGAAACGTTTTAGTGAAATTTTGGCCGAGAATTTTCAATCAGAATTAAAAAAAAAGGAGGATAGCTCGGTGCAAAACTAAAATAAATATAATGAGCCTAAATTAATGAACAGTAATGACATGAGCGACATAGACATGCATGAATGTATGTCTGGCCACTACTGTAGAAAAGATGCTGTTTTGCACATCACACTCTCCAAGATATATCTTTAATCACTAATTACTGTTATAATTTATTTATAAAACTTAATAAAATTAAAGATATTAGAATTTTTATATACATACCTATATGTAAGAAATTTATTTATAAAATCTAAATATTTGTAAAGATATAGGCAATCAAAGTATCAAAACAAGACGCCTATTTTTCCGATAGGAGGAATTATGTAATAACCATGCATGGGAACGCAAGGCATAATTGCATGCACAAATGAAACTATGAAAGCCTATATTCAAAAACAAAAAAAAAATACTTTGAAGATGTGCTCCACGACGGCAGCGTGGGCGGCCGAGGCAACCAAGGCAAGCAGAGCAAGCTGCAGAAGAAGCCACTGTCTCGCCATGCTTTAATGCAAGCTTGCAGCGTAATTAATGGCTAACTAATTAACGAGACACTACACAGAACGATTTGTTTGATCGAAACGAAGGTCCAAGAATGTCGCTATATATAGAGAGATATCATGTTCGGGACGAGCTGACGATGACCAATTCAATCATTTGAAAACACAGACACATGCATGTGCATCCGTCTGAACGCTGAACGCCACGAGACGTGTTTCATTTAGTTTGTTTCGAATTGCCTTACAAAAGTCTTTGCTGTGCGATGGCTATGTATGGACAACAATACTATCGACCCACAACAGGAAGCCAAGTTGATCTGTAGATATTATCCTCTGCTAGCTGTGGATGCTGGGTAATTCTAAGTTTCGTTGGGAGCAGAAAGTTGGCGAATCAAATGCTTCTAGCTAGCAAAAGGCAATTACTTCACTCTATCGGCCGAAGAAAATGTGAGACGGTGACGGTGAGAAGTACAATACTTTTGACGGTTTCAAGGTGTGCCATGCAATCCTTTTTAGTTAGGGAATCCAGGTCCCATGCTAATCATATGATCGAAAACTAGAAGCTTGGACCAAAACTCTTATCCATCCACAGATTTATTAGCTCTGGGTTGGACTGCCATGCATATTCAGCGTGCCTTATGATCGATCTGGTGTTTCGCGGATTGTGCGTTTGGTGTTCTTCTTTTCGGTCATGGCACGCCGGTTGGCTGGATCAAGTTTTTTTTAAAAAAAAGGGGATCAATCTAATCTAATCTTAATCTTAATAATATATATAAAGCATGATGCAGCGGAGCAACAATATTAATCTTTAATCCTAGAAATTTCCATGTTAATCAAAAAATACTAGAAATTCTCACGTTAATCGGAGAAAAAATAAAGATCTATGCCGTTAATCATTGTGGACCCAAATTATAACGATGTAAATCTGTTTGATGATAAAAGAGTTGTAATTTAACAAAATTAGAAAGAGTTATATTTATAAAATACCAAATAGGAATAATTCCTATTTATTGTTAGATTCAAACTCATCCTAATTGGATATATAATAAGACCAGAACAAACATATTTCGTGGGAATATGTTTATGATTAATGTGATTATGTATCTCGGCATCTTCCCAAATGGCTGTGAGATCAACACACAGCGGACACTAGAGTAGCCACTAGCACGGGGAGTTAGCACTAGCGCTAGCAAAGATGCTGCAGAGACAAAAACAAAGGTCGATACCGAGATAGCGATAATGCCGAATATAATTGTGTACATCTAATGAGATTGAATTATTACTGATATATCTTTTGGATTAGATTTAGACTATACTCAAGCTTAGCATGATCTATGTAACTACCTACAAGAAAAGAGTTATCTCTATGATTGACCAAGCGCTAGAGTCGCGGACGAGTCAACGCTAACATCAATAAAGATGACATGGAGAACAAACAACAAGGTAGAGATCGAGATAACTTTATCGGTAGTGTCAGATATAATGGTGGGCATCTAACGAGACTAGAGTTACTAATATATCATTTGAAATAGACTTTGACTGTATTAGAGCTTACCATGATCTATATAGATTTCAGAAAAAGAATTGTCCTTGTTATTAGACATGAACTATCATCTAAGAAAAGTTTTCTAAACATTGACACAAATCTAGCGGCGCAAATGTGTGGGTCACGTCACTATTATATATATATATATATATAAACAGGATCTAATGGAGCCACCACATTAATCCTAAAATACAAAAAATTCCCATGTTAATTCTAAAATACTAGAAATTCCTACGTTAATCGGAGAAAAAAAAGATCTAAGTTATCGATTACAGTGGGACTAGGTTATAATGGTGTAGATCCATTAGCTCTAAAATACTAGAATTTCCACGTTAATCGATGAAAAAAAGATATACACCGTTGATTGTAGTGGGCCAAATTATAACGATGTAGATCTATTGATGATAAAAAAAATTGGTAACTAAATTTAGAGTTTTATAAGGACGTAGTGTTCTGTTCGTTTATGAGATAGGTATGTACATCAAATACGAGAAGTATTTGAGTCGGTCATGTTATTAAGGATCGTTTTAGTATTGTAATTGCCGTACCTATGTATATAGGGCATCGAAACCTTGATTCAGGGATGATAAAAGATCGGCTTGCTCATAGATGTACTGGCTGACGTGCATGAACCGCGTGCCGTGTACGGTGTATCGCGTACCACATAAATCAAGCTTGGGAAGTCGTAAATCGACGCATTAGATTACAAGCAAGAAGAGCAGACGACTCTAAGGTGGCAAGAAGCAATCAATAAAAGTCCAGGGAGGAGACATGCACTCGCTTTGCTCTGCACCTAACCAAGAAAAAAATCTCAGCCATCAATTATAATCGGTTAAGATTATAATGGCGTGGATCTAATGAGATTGGATATGGGTGTAGCAACCAATGAATCCAGATTTGACATACATGATTAAATACGTGTTAAGAGATTGACATGGATTATCAGAGACGTACAAAGATTCTTCAGGTTCCTATGTGTTATCTTGGGAGGAAGTAGCTTTGGAAGCTTACTTATGCAGGGAGGGAGATAACAATGGTTCACGGCCTGAGGGCTAATTCAAGTTCCTCTTAACAGGTGTAACATTAGATTAGAACCAAGAAGAGCGGAAAACTCAGAGGTGGCAAGAAACAATCAATGAAAGTGCAGGGAGGAGAGCTTTACTCTGCACCTAACCAATGAAAAGATCACAGCCATCAATTGTATAATCAGTCTGAATTATAATGCGTAGATCTAACGAGATTGGATATGAACAAACCAACCAATTAAGAATGATCGTGTAGTAACCAATGAATCTAAATTTGACATACATGGATTAAATACGTGTTAGAGATGGACATGGATTATTAGAGACGTATAAGGATTCTTGGGTCCTATGTGTTATCATGGGAGGAAGTTGCTTTGGAATCTTGTTTACGCGGGGAAGGAGAGATGTGTCTAAGCACGTTGGAAGGGAGACGTCTACAAATGCTTTTCCTAAAAGAGTTTTGGTCTAAAAGTTTTTTGTCAAAACAAGAGAAAGAACGAGGCACTCCAAAGATTATAAGCTCGGAGAGCAAACAACTCAGAGAAGGCGATAAGCAATCGATGAGTGTGTGGAATAGATATGCATCAACTGATGCTCCGCACCTGACCAAGAAAAAGCAATACGAAAAATAAAAAAGATGCACAAGCTCTAAAGCATGGCAATCAAAGGTAATAGAAAATACCAATACATTTCTTTCCTATTTTCATTCCTTTGGGGTGCTCGGTGTAGGCATAGCCACAACCACACTCTAAAAGGTTAGATATTCCCAAACTAATTGGACAAAAATGAGGAAAAAATGTACACAAACTATAACGTGTCTCCATAATAAGGGAAAATTTCTTGTAGCACACTGCAAAAGTGGTGATTATGTTGTGTAACACTGTAAATTCGTCACCTTGCCGTATAACATTGTAAATTACAACCCTATATAGGACATTTTGGTATACTTTCATTGGTAAAAAAATCAATTAAAATACAAAACAAAAAAGGAAAAACAATTTTTAAAGCTAAATACAAGTGTATTTAGCTCCTCAAATTGTGAACTCCACAGCTCAGCATTTGAAATGCCAAATTTAAGTGAATTTCAAAAAATTCAAAAAAATACAAAAATATTAAAAAAAAAGGGATGTTGAGGTGTCAAATACACTTGTATTCAATCCATCAGGTTTTGAACCAAGCAATTCATCAATTGAAATACCGATTCAAGCAACTTTCATGATTTAAAAATTTTGTTTGAATTTGGAATTTCAAATGCTGAGCTATGGAGTTAAGACTTTGGCATGTTGAATACAAGTGTATTTGAAAAAAAAGATACACAAAAAGATTAATCTATTTTTTTCACTTTCGATTCCTTCTATGCTCGGGTGCGGCCAAAATGGAGGCAATCCCTATGTAAATAAGCTTGGAGCATGGATGACATGGATTGATATATATATATATAGAAGAGCATTCTCATTTCCCATCTATTCATTAAGCATGGGCAAAAGGAGCTACCACCTTCGCTTTAAAATATTATAATTTTCATGTTAATCAGAGAAAAAGGTAAAAAAAACTATGCTATCAATTATATTGGATCTAGACTATAACGGATATAACTATAAATTAAAAAATTTAGCCATGCAAATGTGCAGATCACCATGCTATATATATATAGGAATAATACATAAGGCTCCACGGAGCCTAGGCTCCATTCTCATCCACCGTTGATCTGTTCATGATCAAATTCATTCTTTATCGGGTATACCCGTTAAGCACATATCTTATTTTAAAAACAAAGCAATAAATTATATCCTTAATTGCCGTCATTAATTACTTTTCCTCAATCTCTCACATTTTCCCTTGACCATCTCACACGTCACGCCCACCATCTCAGATCTGGACCTGCTGGTGGCGCTGCTTCCATCGACCGGCGCTCCACCATGCTGCCCCAGCACTGCCCCGGCGGCCTGGCCTCCACGGCGCCGCCCGTACTTGGCCTTCACCGCGCCGCCCTGTCCCGTCCTCGGCTTCCCTCCTGTGCTGCCTCCAATGACGGCGGTCCACCGTGCCTCCACGCTGGCGTGCCCTAGCCTCCACCGCGACGCCCTATCCTCGTCGCCGGCCTGCCGCCAGCACTGCTTCCACCGATGGAAATGCTCCACCGTGGTAATACACTCCACCCGATTTGTCACCTCAGTCTGCTAGTCGAGAATATGCACAAGCTTTTATTGTTGACAATCAAATGATAACCGAAGAGGATAACTGGCAAACAGAGTTTTGCTCGGTCCGCTCTGGGGTGAAACATGAAGTTCCTGATGCCAAGGCATCGACACTGTGATGCCAAGGCATGTTCTTGACACACACACAACGCACTCATGGGCCAGGAACAAGCAGATAATGCTTATGAGTAGCACTTGTAATATCCAGGTTTTACAGCAAATGTCTTTTTTGATGGGTCAACTTGGGTTGCACACCCAACTCCTAATGTTATTACCCTGAGTGGCCAAAATCTGCATATGCTATCCGAGTTGGATGGATTTGTTGGCAACAACACTTGCTCATTTTACATAAGAAGGTTGTCATAGATTGATGGGGAGCTTTTTGCCAGGTCACCTGCGATGGGGTTGTGCCATTTTATAAACATGGACTTCTCTGTGAGTATCAATGTCACATTATCAATGGTTCTATATTTCAATTAATTTAACAAGTATCCTCAATCAGATTGACATGGTTCAATTTTCTAGATGTATGCATTGGCTGATCAGGGTTTTTGGGCCTCATTCGCTGTACTGTTATTGTACTTGAATTTCTCATAATGCTTGACCACTTCCTATGTACATGTTGAAGCGTTTTTCACATGCTTCATTGTCTGAAAAACTGTAATGGCAAATCCTGCATCCAAGACTCATGACCTTTAAAAATATACATGTTTGTTTTGCAGGAAAATATAATTGAATTTCCAAAAGCGAGATCTTCGATATACTTCATATATAACCAAACGTTGCTAAGCCACTGTAGGCCATCGAGGAGATACTTCGGCAAAAGTCAGAAGTACACATAATACTAATTGATTGAATCATTTTACGTTTTTTATGTAATAACTCCTTCGTCAATTTAGTTAGAAATTTTTAATGTATTCACTGTGTGTGATGTTTTACATATGAATTAATGTTATTTTAAATAAACACGGATTTTGAATCTACGGAGAACATGCTTCGAGTCGCATGCATGTATCAAATTTGTTCCTCAGATATCAATTTCCCTGAATTCTGTTTTGTGCATAGAATGTCGAACCTATAAAAAGAATGCCATCTCGCTCTGTGTATATGCACAACCCACCTATACCTAATACCTGGAATAATATGACCATTTCATATACACGATGCTTCAGCTTCTCTATGTATATATATGCAGAGAGCTTACATAATTTTTTGGTCTAAAATACATGGCCTACTCACTAACTGGCATAATGTTTCGGTCTTACATGAATCGGCAAACCCCCCAATACAAAACATTTTTTCTTCGTACACTTAATTACTTACCTCTCCACTGATTCACCCGTTTGGTGGATGAGTTCTGACTCAATTTAGGAGAACATTAACAGAAAAAATAGTCCTAGGAATCACTCAGCGGGTATGAAAATCTGATCGGCTATTAGCAATATCTGTTAAAAATTTTCTAATATGGTATTAATGGCGTAGCAACATTTCAAAATACACGAGGGCATGTATACTCGTTCAGCATCATACAGGTTCAGGGCCCATACACGCTCATCGTCTAATTGTTTTTTATGACTTTCATAGGTAATTGATTTCATGCATAATCAACAAATTGATTTTGTATCACGTATCATGTATCACCCGCCAAAACTATGCCTGTATTTAGGAAATAATGAAGAATGGAAAGCTCATTAATGTACGCAGGTTAATACCCTTCCATTGTGTTAACGGGTATCAATGAGATTACCCGTTAATCTCCCATATAATGGACGTACAAAGAAATCAACGGCAGATTGCAATGGAGCCTAGGCTCCAGGCTTCCTATATATATATATATAGGAAGCCTGTTTGGGGCTCCATGGAGCCTAGGCTCCATGATTCAAATACCTATGATGTGCATTGAGATTCGTGATGTTTGACGTGTATATCTTTCACATATCCACTAAAAAAGTATTTCAGATATGAAACTCAAAAAAAATTAAATTTGAACTCAGTTTAAACTAGTTTGAAGTATAGTTTGAACTAGTTTGAAGTATAGTTAGATGTAGTTCAAACTGAAGTTCAACTCAACTTTTTTCGGAGTTTGATGTCTCAAATATTTTCTTTAGTGGGTATATGAAAGTATAATAACCAAACAACACGAATCTCAAGGCACATCTAGTGGTAACGAATCATGGAGCCTAGGCTCCATGGAGCCTTATGTATTATTCCTATATATATATATATATATATATATATATATATATATATATATATATATATATATATATATATATATAGTTGAGCTATTGTCAACCGTGGCCCATCAGCCGCGGCTTGTTCGTAAAATCCGTGATCGAATTCGACGATCTGAACCGACCATCTCCTTCGTCTCACTGAAATCTCACTACTGACAAAATTTCACTTTTTTTTTGATTTTTTTAACTATTTTTTTTCGTATTTTTGAAATCCGGGATTATTGGACGGTCCACAACTAATTAGATCATGGATTTTCAAAAATACAAAATAAATAGTAAAAAAATCAAAAAAATATGAAATTTGGTCGGTAGTGAGATTTCAGCAAGACGAAGAAAATGGCTAGTTCGGATCGTCGAATTCAATCACAAATTTCACAAAATTCGCCATGGTGACGGAACGCTCAAATCGACCACTACCGACTTATAGCATCACTCTATATATATATAACCTTGAGATCATTACACCCCAAATTACACAATAGACCCAAGAGATTACAATTAACCAAAGAAAACACCACCTGGCCAATCCTTCTTGAATCCCATTCTTCTCCGCCGACCCTCTCTAAGCAAGCGAGCGAGTACAGGCAGACAGCCCTCCCGCCCACTCCAATCAATGACCTGATTCTTCGAATTGCCACAATATGTAGCACCCTGACTACCATCTCAAGACTCATCTAACACTTTGAACGGACATCGGCGAATCCTTCTTCGAAATTAGCGGAGGAACTGTCGATCTAGCATCGTCACCCATGAAAATTTTGAAGGCGTGGTGGCCAAGAAGACACATCTGCCAGTGGCAATAATGCCTCTAACAACCTAGAATCGCAGGAGGAGTCATCGACGCTGCAGGAGAAGAAGTGGATCGAGGAGCAAACATCTTGCTTGTGGCTGCATCGACGCTGCTAATCAGAATCCTTCCTCTCCCTAGCTAGCCTAGCTACCTAGTAATCTACACCACCAAACGCCCTTGGCCGGCCATCGTCCTCTCCTGACACTGGTACAGCTGTCGAAGCCGAGGGGGCTAGGCCGAATTGGATCCCAAGCATCGGCTCTTCGCCCTCTCTGAAACTGTAGCAGGGGAAAGGGAATGTGAAGCGATTACTTCAATTCTCTTCTTCTTAATTAAAATGGTAAAGCTCCTGCCCCTTGGTTCAATGATCTAGAACAACGTGCAATAAAATTTGGTTAAAAACCATGGGGCATTGAGCAACAAAACATTGTAGGGAAACTTGGTGACTTGAACATCACGCATAAAACTTAACCAAGAGAATACATATAAATTTCAAAAGAATTTTATAGGAAACTTATAGAAATCAGTTCAATTCCTGCATGAATGGGAAAACAATCTTGTGTTCTAAACATGCCCTAATAATGTTATGGGACTGTCTAGGCGGCAGTCGACTCCAGTCTCAGCCACTTCCTCACCACAGTGCTCCACCATCGCTGCTTTGATGCCCTACTCCACCACCGCCCTCCTTCCCTCTTCTTCTTTGTCTCCGGTGCAGCGAGCAACTCCACATGCCTCCACCACTGCCACCACCGGCCACGGCCGGCAACACCCTCGTTGCTCCACCCCTTGCTCCCACCGCCACGCCACCCTTCCCAACCTAACAACAACAGAGTGTTGACTATCCTCCCATGACCACCGCCCACCCCCCTCCAGCGACCCGTAGCTCCGGCGATGGCACCGTCGCCTTGCTGCACTGCTGGGCCTTCTCCTCCCTCTAAACCTGGGGGGCACGAAAGAACTCCTCCCTAATCCTGATGAACCCAAGCCTTAACCCTAACAGTGGTGGAGCTCCAGCGAGCCGGAGAAAACGACGGCAGCCCGGGGTGAAGTAAAGCAGAGTGGGATGGGGTGAGAGAGAGAGAGAGAGAGCAAGGGAGGTGGTTATTTGGGGAGATCCAGGCCGATGGGTTTAGATCCAACAGCCTAGAAAATCGACCGAAATCAATGGTGATTTCGGGTGATTGTTGATTAGCGATTCCGCTATGTTATTAGCATGTGGAATCAAGATGAGAGAGATATGCAAACTTGTACTTCTTCCATATCAAAATATAAGGAGTTTGTATTTTGCTGTAAAATATAGAACATTTGTGTCGTTGTACTGGTGAGCTTGGTATCCTTCGTGTATCTTCTCTCTGTAGCATTTACAATTGAGTAGCTTCCTCTTCCTTTCTCAGGGAATGCACAATAGGTTGTCGTTAATTTAAGCCTCCACGTCATTAGAGACAACTAATTAATCTTAGAAACAAAACTTAAATCATTTATATTTATCGATCGCACACGTGATAATTCTCTCTCTTGCACCTGGTTTGGGACCTAGCTTTAGGTGTTTTGGAAAAAAAAACGACATATATACGTGGCAACTATCGTGCTTGCCCTGGTTTCCCTTCCCCTAACTTCCTCTCTTATCGATCTTTACATGCGAAGGGGAAAAGTGGCCGTGTCATGTATTTCTTCATAAATTTAAGCAAATGGTGCAATTCCAATTGTAGAGATAAACAAAGAAAATGCACCAGTGTATGAATATTGTTGAAACCGGAAATTTAGTTATAACCTGTTTAACGGGATTGTAGCTCTTGCCATAACCTTTTTTTTTTTTGGCTGAAAAACAGCCGTAGCTCATAGATTTCCAAGGAGAACATTTGATAGTTTGGTTTTTCGTTAGCTGGCTAGCTTTTCTGAGTTATCTGAATATAAATGATGAATCTAGCTAATTTTATTAATTATGTGACTAGATTCATTGTAGAGAAAATTACGGCACAGTAAAATAAATATAAGTCTTTCATTCCACTCGATCTAACGGCTCAAATTGATTTTGATTTTTTTTTATATTACCAGGTAGCATTCATATTACAATGATAGTATATTTTTTGTGAATGATGCCCTCTAGAAAACAGTTAGATCTAAATTAAATTATATTCCTGTTCTGTTAGTGTTATATTTATCGTTGTATACCTTAAAAGAGTTTTAGCTAGCTGTAATACTGTGATTTCTGACTAGAAACGTCACCATTGGCGATGGTGATTAGTGAGGTCTGAAGCGGTACGTGGGGGTGACGTTGAGCGAGGTAGCAGTCCATCAGAGTCGGCTTGAGGAGGAGGTAGCGTGGAGGAGAGGGGCGAGGTCGGACCTGGCCTCGGAGGGGGCACGTGCTATCATCGCAAATTCCACAATTTACCGGCCAGACAAAGCATCTTATCTTATAATTTCACCATGGCCAATCGATCGGTATCACCACGTCGGTTTCCATTTGGTCAGATGTCATTATTGGGTGTGACGGATGCAGTGTTTCGCAACGATTTCGGTAACGAGAATAATTTCAATATATTCTATAATTCTAGCAGATTTTCCCCGTACGTCTGAAATATATCGCCCCTGGCTTGTGAGTTAAATCTTGGCGATTTTTCTCCGGTACGTAGGTGATCAAGCACATGTCCAGTTGAAAATTTACTTGGTATTATAGATGAAAACAAGATTGAGTTCAACGCGCGTGCACTTACCAATTTACCTTAACATGCAGTCGTATCGATCCGTACGTTTAAAAGACCATCAGAAATTGAGTCTAACTATATAAAGTTTTTAAGTTAATTAATTAATGCCTAGCTGTGATATATCAGCTTGTTATATGTTATGTGTGTTAATTACTCGATCGTTGAGCTATAACATACTTTTCAAGAGTTTGACTAGGAAAAATGAATAGATTTGAATGACCATCCAACAATTTCTTTTTCAGGATGGAAGCTAGTGCTTGCTTGTCATTGACGTCTGTGATGTCACTGATGACTTTTTCTTATCAAAACATTTCCTTTCATCCACAGTACCTGTGGCCTTGAATTTCATATGTTTCTACACATGACTAATGAGTAATGATGGTCAGAACTCGTATATAAACACCGTGTAGAAAAGAGAGGTATGGAATAATGGAACGATAGAAACGGAGGAGAGCCAATTGTCAGAAAGTCTACCTGCTTATGTTATTTTATTTCCCTAATCAACAGGTGAAGTCAAGCATGCCTTGACCACTCAAGGTATGATTTTCTTAAGGATTTCTCGTACTTACCTGTTGCAATTTCCTTGCAGCTTCTATTTTTTGTTTCAAGTTTGAAAAAAAGACGGTGCAAAAAAGTCCCAAGATACTGGTTCTCCTCTAGAAGCTATGTGAGTATGTGACGCTGTGGGGCTTCATGTAATGGGAATTGTCCTAAGCCAACTGTAAACTAATGTAAACAGACCAACTTTTTCCGAGAGTAGCATTCTATGATCATCTGCATGTTTCTTTTCTTGTTAAACCTTCTATTTTTTATGTTTTTGATGGTCCCGACTTGGACTTTATGTTACTTGCATAACTTTGCATGCTATGCCTTGCTAGCATCACTCTTCATTGAGTCGATCATGGTAAGGACATGTACAATATTGTACATAGTTGTTATAAATTATTATCAATGTTAGTTCCTTCCCTGTAGATAGTCCACTAAAACATATACGATAGACAGTCCAATTCTCGCGAACCGAGCAATGCTAGGATGGTTATGGCCAGGGGATTCGCGTCAGTGCAAGCAGCATCTAATTCTCTATGCTTTGTCTTTCTCCTCCGCATAAAGTTTTTGGATAATGAAATAAAATTTCAGCCTCTGCACTTCATGAGATGCATGCGGCCACCTCCTCCGCGTAAGGTTACGTCCTACGTTAATAGGTAGCTGATATCGTACCATGATATACCATGCAATGTACCTGCTCATTGGGACCATGGCCGCTGCATGATCATCCGGTCACATCCACATGCCCATTCCTACGACATTCCTTCTTGTCATCCGCCGAGTGCCGCGTGGTGCCTGCTGAATTCTCGATCGACATCCGATGTGCATGCATCACCAGGCAGGAATTATTATGAGTTAGTCATCCTGATCTAGTTTATAATTAGTTACTACTATGCCATTCGCCTATAACTTCCGAGCTTACGTCGATCGATCGCAGCAGTCTGCTTCAGATCTCATCACGTGGTTCTTGATCGAGGCCACTAGCCTAAGCTAGTAATCAAACATTTATGCCAGCTTGGTGTCTGGATCATGGCACCGTATGCTAGCCGTGACATCCCTAAAATTCACTAAAATATTTTACATCCAAAAGTAGTTTCATCCAATTCCATTTAATTTGTTTACACTTTCAAAGTTCCAATAAAAATTTCAAAACTTATTTTTCTTTTCTTTTCCTTTTTCCTTATCTTCTCTTTTTCTTTCTTCTTTTTCCATCGATCTTGCCCAGCTGCCTTGCCCAGCTCAAGCCATCGGTGGCACGGCGCCAATCTGTTACCACAGAGGAGCCTCATCGACATCCACACAAGCAAAACGTCCCATCTGTTGGAGGTCGTCATCGTCGTCGGAGCAGTAACGCTGAGGTAGCGATCTCAACGGGGCTATTGCCTTGCCTAGCTCAAGCCATCGGTGGCACGGCGCCATGCTGGTCGCTGCTGTCGTAGACCCCGTCACGTGCGTTGTCATGCCATCTGATGCAGGCGTCACCGAATCCCCTTGCCGTGCGCCGCTTTCCTCTGCCTAGGCCACCGGAACCGCCGCCGCCGCCACTACTGCCACGCCCTGCTCGACGCCACGCCGCCATCGACCCCAACCGCCGCCACTGCTGTCGCGCCCTGCTTGACGCCACACCACCATCAACCGCCGCTGCCGTGCTGTTGCCAGCCCACGCCGCTTCCCTCGCCGGTGCAGCCCTGCCGCAGTCGTCGTCCGTCTTACATGTGCGGCCACTGGAACCGCCGTCGCCGCCGTTGGTGCCGAACGCTACCTCCTGTCGTGTCGCCTTCCTCCTCACCACCGCTACTCACCGCCTCCGCCTTGCTCTAGCCTGTATGCCGCAGCCGCCCAGCCTCGCCCTAGGCATCGCCATTGGTGCCGTCCACACCACGCCACCGCCGCCACCGGCCTCGGACCTCTTCGTCGCTACCGCCACCGCCCCTCTCTCTCTCACACACTCCCGATCCCCTTTCTCTCTCTTTCACTCCCTTTCATCAGCCTCCCTCTCCTTCTCTTATCCATTGCACATCCGGCCCACGAGTTACAGTAGCAGCCCACTGCTACGGTAACTTTTTCGATTTCCAAGAGTTTTAGTGAATAGTATTCCCTTGTTATTTTGCTAAGAATTCATCCTAGCTCCAAATCTGGTGATTCTAATTTCTAAAAATCTAGAAAATTCATATCTACTTACCGTAATTTTTATGTAATTTTTTAATTTATTTGTTGTTTCTCGTATTTATCGTTGTTTTCTCGTTTTGTGTACGTTAGACCACATGGGCGACGAAAGAGAGCACTTCGATGCCGCCGACATCCAGCATATTCCAGAAGATCAGGAAGGCAAGTCTTTCCCTAGAATCCTAATTTCTAGATTTGCCAAAACTGTTATTTATTTAAATTATGCATATATTGCTATAGAAATTCCTAGTGCATGTCGTCTATTTATACGGTATATATCCATTGCTATGAAACACCTTAGGATAATGCTATTATATAATTTTCTACTATTTTTATGAGTTAGATGGCTTAGCATTGCTTAGATAGTCTTCGGAGAGTGGTTTTCACTCTTGTAATCACCATTAATAAATTGGATATGAGATAACTGAATATGAGTGGAGAACTTAGGGTTTATGGTGGGATTATTCACTCATTAATTAAAATTTGACCAACTAATATTTGACTCGAAGTGGGTGACCCGAGTCAACGCTCTGATTCCTAAGGACCGATGATTATGATGGATTTAACTGAGAATTTATCGTGCGACCACAAGCCCGGTATGGGACATGGCCTAATCAAGAGGGAGAATAACGTCGGGATTGTCACCGTACTTGCACCGTAAATGGAGTCCCGAGGGATGCATCATTGCCGGTGTATTGTCCGGAAGGAGTTCTGGGTACTTATGTGAATATCAGGTGAGACCGTGATAATTCTAGAGTTAGTCTTCTAATATGTTTTGTTATGGTGCTTTCTAACAGGAGAGTATCATATTTTGTAGGTAAAGCGTACAAGCTCTGTAGAGTGTAAACCCATTTGAATGGTCATGCTCCCGGTTATGAACATCTTGGTGGTTTTTCACATCGTAGCTACACCTCTTAATTAATTTGACTTGGGTAAGGTTTATCCGAATATATGCTGCTGCTAGATGATCTATGATGAATGAGAACAAGACGAGAACTATATTGAGACTATGAGATGAGACAATGAGAACTTAAGACATGAGATACTGAGACTGAGAATTAAACAGTTTAATGTTACTGTTAAGATTAAACATTAGAACTGCTTATTATTTATTTATTATTCCTTAAATGCTTTTATACTGTTAGTAAAATGCTTTTATACAAATAAATCATTACATTTCCTAGGATGAACCTTAACATGGCCTTCTCAAGAAAGACTTTTTAACATTCACGTGTTAACCTCGGTTTTTATTCGAGGCTGTTTATTCCACAAGCAGGGCAAGAGTACGATTACGAGTCGCTTACCGTTCAGTGTGTACCTATGGCCATGATGGAACACTATTTTTGTTTGCTTTCTATTTACATTAGTCAGGATTTGATGTTATGAACTATTGTAATAAGTGGCTTCGCCGTACTCTGATTTATTTTATTAGTTAATGCAGCGTTAATATTGACACTTTATTTTTGTTATACTGTGGGTATGAGCACTGATCCTTGGGACCCATATTGTTAACACAGAGAGGTTCGATTTAGTAAAACCAGGTTCCGACACTAGTATAAGTTGATCTGGCCTTTCTTGATTCTCTGACTACTTAGGCCCTGTTTGTCAACAAAGTATCTTCATAGTTTCTAGGCAAAACCATGGTTTTGGAGAATACCATGGTTTCTAAAGTCATGAGGTGTTTGGTAACTTTACAAAAAACATTACTTTAAAAACCATGATTTTATCAAAACCATGGTATTTTTTGAATTTTGGAAACTCCACTTTAAGCTAAGTTTTAGCTCATTGCTATCACTATTTTTATAGGAAATAACTTTGTAACCAAACACTTTATAGTTCCAAGAAATACCATGATTTTATAGAGGTTGGCAAAACCATGATATTTTTATATGTAACACTTATAAACCATGGTATCTCAAAACCATGGTTTCCTTGCAACGCATCAGTGCATCACCGTTGCTATTTCTAAGCATTTTTTTTTACAGCGTTTTAGAGACGCTGTTTGTCACTGACATAGTGACATCTATCAAATATCTGGATTATTCAAGCTAAATTGTGTTTTTATGAAAGTTTTTAGTTTTAATTTACTAGCTGTTAGAAAATTCTTTGAAATAAATGTGAATCATATAGATATGAAAAGGAATTAAATTAAGACTACTGCATAATTTATAGTATCATAATTTCTTTAAGTTGAAACTTTAACATTGGTTGAAAAAAAACACTCCATTGGTGTAACAAATAGTTGGACTCAAGACGCCGCCGCCCTGTAGCCGAGCTCCAATGGTTCTTTTCCCAACATAACCGTAAACAAGACAACTTTTTTCCGAGAGAAAAAACAGGTTTCTAATTTTCTTGATAAACTTGTCAATCGTTGTCACTGTTCCTGTAGGCAGCTGCCTAGCCCGCCTAGCTAGACAGTTCCTAAACAGCTGCATAGGCGATTTTTCCCGCCTAGGCCGGCGCGCTAGGCGCCAGTGCCTATGCTTGTTGGTCCTAAATGCACGTGCACGTGGACTGAAGTTACTACCACAACTTTACATGTCATACCTGTTAACATCTCTTCATCGATCGAGTCATCACAAGAGCTATGATTAATTTCAATTCATGCAGATATGATTTTTGCGGACATATATGATAGTATGCAAGAGGGATGTTCTCTTGAGCTTAATTACAATTGGCTTATATACTTATCTACTTATCTTTAAATCGAAACTCCAAACACTTTGACTTTTGAAGTCCCATTTTTCTTATCTCCAAACCATGTCTTAAAACTCTTGGAAACAAGTTATATGAAATAGACCGGACTTTCTAAACTATCTCATGAAGTTCTCAAAGTTTTTCTTATAAGCAGATAAGTTAACTGAAGAGAACAAACGCAAGACAAAATGACATGCATGCTGTGTACAGAAAACGGAAATTTTGGGTCATTTGATTGGTGTACTAAGCTTGTCAACAAATGACACATTTTGCTACATCTTAAGTTGTCGAGACCTGGCTTAGCAAAACCGATCCCTCTATGCCTTACAATACTTGTCCCAATGGATCACAGCTACTACACACAGTTAGAGCATAATGGAATTACACCTTGTTGTTCAACGATTAACCAAATAAAGTATCTTGGTAATAGATGCCAATTATTACAATAATTATCTTAATATTAATAGTAGCAAACGGAAGATAGAAAATTAAATGACGGCTTGGTAAACCCATCCATATGCCACAAGCATCTGACTGGGGATACCTAATAGCCGGAAGCCCTATCGTCGTACCCTGTCTCGTAGTCGACGTACTCGGCAGAGTCGTCACCTACGCACAGATCTGAAAACAACTAATGAGTATGAAAAACCATACCCAGCAAGCATGTTCGTCCTTATGTATGAATGCAAGGTATCAAAAGAATGGATATGGTTTATTTGCATAAAGAGCACTTTTAAACAATCCTGTCAGTTGTAAAGCAATAGTTTAAAAATAATTTTAAATTTATTTCTTTACTCATGTTTTCTCAACACTATAATATTGCCTTCTCAGCACGAAACCAAGATGACATTCGCTGTCAACTCTACACGAAATTTTAGAAATACATTCCCTGTAATGCACTGCTTAGCATTCGCTGCCCATCATTCGCTACCTGGCAATCCCTGCCCCTACATTCTACAACAAGTTAATTAAGAAAAAGGCGAGACTTACAAGTAGAGCTGCCTAAGCTCGCTCTTGACTATGAGCACGACTATCATGATAGTTTTAACTCTGCAGAGTGTGTACACTTTACCTATGGGACTCACCCGAGAGTGAGACGAAGCCATTAGCCCGGTACGTCTAGAATTGAGGATGCCTCACTAAGGATTCACCCTAGGCCGCTTCTCACTAAGCTCGAAGTCCCCTCATGTGCCAGACGAACGTACGGTGCTGATCAAGCATGCTCACACCACCATGATAAACCAAAAACTAGATTTCTCAAGATAACAACTAAGATATTACCATTATTAACACCCATGGTTGTACTGTTTTGCCCGGTCAGTTCATCCACGATGTTCGGTCCTTATATCGATCGAGGTGGCATTCCACATTACATACATCCACCCTTCACATCATTACCTCGACTCTACTCACGCTACGTTGATTTTAGTTGAATTAAAGTTAACCAAAATCACGAGATAAAGAGTAGATTCCCTCTACCAAGATTTTAAATGATTTCTCATCATAATGATCATCTAGATTTCCTATCGAACCAACTAAGCATCTAGCATGAGTAAAATAAAGGATGGCAATATTAAAGGATTATTTCATCCTAGGCGGCAATGGAAGGTTAAACATGTCAATAGATGATTAACACATTATTGGCAATAACTAGATTAAACATATAAAAATAGAATTAAAATTAGCATGCATATAAAAAAACCTATGAATAGTAACCAAACGAGTAAATAAAGTGGGATCGACATGTAACTAGCTTGCACCTTGATCCGACTAGCACATTCCTAGACAACTGGCAGCTAACTCCCCTCCGGATTCCTCTGTGACGTCTACACGCAAATCGAAACACAGACGAATTAACAGCAGCAAATAAAATTCAGAAAAATATGAAATAAATATAGGAGGTAGGTTAGGTTAAAAGAAGAACAATAAAATTGGTTTGGCACAAATCAGAGCTGTAGTTTGGGAGATACGAAATTGTGAAGAGTAATGTTCATATGAACAGTGACAGATAGGTTGACTAGGTCTCCGACCAAGAGGACTAAAGGGCTACTGCCCTAGCTGGCTTTCCTCACCCACGCACAAGAGAGAAAGGGAGGAAGAGAGAGAGAGGGAGGGGAGAGATGGCGGCGGCTTCTCCGATGGCTCTGGACGGCGGGCGGCAGCCTTCTAGGCGGGCAATGCGCAATACAGCTTCTGTAGCACGGGCGATGGTCTTCTGCTGCGGCGTGTGGCGACTCTAAGGCGACAGCAAGGCCGGGGCGGCGATGGCGTGGAGGCGCGCATGTGGAGGGTGGCGGAACCGTGATGGCGGCGGCGCGGGCTCCCGGTTTGGGCCCGTCGGCGGCGCTGGAGACAGCGGCGGGCGGCATCGCCGCGGCGACGCAGAGGCGGCGGCGGCGATGCCACGGCACGCGGCGACATCGGGACAGTGGCGCAGCTCACCTCGGCCCCTCCTCCTCTGCAGGAACTCCTCCTCGACAGCTCCGAGTAGCTAGGGTTTCGGGTTGCTGGAAGGTGGGATGCTACGGCCGACGATTTGCTAGGCTTTTTATAATGTGAGTACGTCGGTTGCTATGGCATGTTTTGGTGGCGGCGATTTGGCATGATGGATTTGATTTGGGGCTGCAGACTATGGAAAGAATTGATTTGGTAAGGGCCGGATTTGATCCGGTTTGGTTTGGAAGAAAGATACGGTGAGTTTTTGGCATGGTTAGCTTGTTTGGCGAGAAATCATCGGTTGCTGCTCGCTGAACGGCGAACGTGGATGCGATTAGGAAAGTGCGATTTAGGGGAGGATTAGGGCAAAGATGGAAAATTAGAGGGTATTGATTAAATAAATCAACTTTAAAATTATCTTAAACCGAAATAATGCTTTCTAGGAGTTAGAAAATATCAAGATGTCACACAAGTTTTACAAGAAAAAGTGGCAAAGTTAGAAAAAATGTGGTAAAATTGGCTTTCAATCAAACGAGCTTTGTCTTGTTTTGACTTTCGAATGGAAGTACATTTTTCCACTTATCGCCTCTATAAGAAGAATGTATATTTTGGATAAGCCGTGTGGCGCGTCATGAGCAGCTTCGTACTTATGCTACATACTCGGGTAACATATTGTGAGATTATGTGATGAGTTATTTAAACCTTTAGAAGTCAATTTGAGCTAATTTTAAAAGTTTTAAATTCAAATCTTGAAAGTTGGGGTGTGTCAGTCGGAATCAGAGTAACCGCGCGCGCGCCATTGTAAATTGGAGTAACCGATTTTCAAATCTAGTCTAACCGTCATGTACTATGGAAACAACAGTTATTTATGTCTAGAGACTTTGCATTGTGAGAGCTCGATAATTAGAGTAATCGGCATGTAAAATTAGAAGCTTCAGTTTATTGGTAGCTCCGATTTTCGTAACCGCTAGGGCATTGCATGCATTGTGAGAGGTTGAGAATTGGTGTAACCGCCATGCATGTAAAATCAGAAGCTCCGACTTTTATAAGATGGTGTCTTTGGACGTGCTATTTTTAGCAAATCACTTTTAAGGATTGTATGCATTTTATTTATTGTTGATCAAATGATGCTTTAGTATGTGCAACATGTTTTATGGACTAACTTTGGTCAAGTTGGAATACATTTTTACTTGAAAATAGTTTGCTTGTCTATTGATACACAGGTGATCAAAGTGGATCAACATCAACAGCAGGATCGGGATGTAGATGGGAAATCCACAGTCCAAAGGTATTAAGGGCCAATCGAGTTGATGGGAACTAGTCTAATAATTGCAGTGGATAAGGATTAATGGTTGAGATGACTTAACATGCTAGCAAAAGCAATCCAAGGGTAGATGGACATGTGGTGGGCTCTGATGGCCAAAGAAAGTTGAAAGACAATTTTGACCACACTACAAGGACTGAGGCATAAGTGGTTTATGTCTAGAGCTAACTTAGAGATCAAGTTAACAGGTTACTTTTATGTCATGATGTATCAGTCTGAGTGCCACTTTGAGAAGCATGCTGTGGGAGAGAGAGAGAAAAAAAAAAACCAATATCTTATTGGGCTTTCGGTAAGTCCATTGGAAGGCATGTTAGGGTCCACATATGGTGCCTGGTTCCGCACGCCAAAGTATAAAAGGGTTGGTGGCCAGGGTTTCCATTTTTTGAGGCTTTTAGTTAAGGCCTTTGAGAGAAGCAGGTTTAGCCCAGACCAATAACCTTAAGATTGCTTGGAAATGAATTTGTGTTGATGCAACTCTAATTGTTCCTCTTTAATCATTAATTAGTGGGGCTTCCTCCCTTGGTTTGATATTGATTCGTTTGTGCCTCTTCTTTTGGTTTTTGTACTTGCTTTTTATTTGATTTATGTGAGATCTTGATCTTGTGGTTGGATGGACCACATGCTATGATTGAGAATCACAAGATGTCTAGAAACTCATCTAGATCCCTCACATTAATCAATCTCACACGATTTGGCCTTGGATTAGTTTTCACTTTTAGTTTTGCCAGATTTTCTCTCCTTGGTGAAACATTAAAGGTCAAACACTGGTTACTTTCTTAAGGATCTTTGATTGGATTATGTCCTAAACAACCTAAGGAGTCTATGGTTCAAATTTGAGAGATCTTATAATTCCAATCACAAGTTAGATGGCTGTTTTTGAACCCGAGCTGATTTTCTCTATTCATCGTCAATAGGGGACTTCGATATGATTCTACATTGTGGTGCAATTCCTATTTTCCGTAGACTCTGATTTTAATTGGTGGAGACACTGATCTTGAGCTGAATGTGCTGATTTGATGTGGTTTTGATGAAAACCTGTTTTCATTGGCTCTATGAGGTTTAACTTTGGTTTTACTACCCCCTAATAGCTACTCAAGATCAGGAGCAACACCAAGTAATCGAAGTTTTGGGGCGTATTGTGAACAAATTAAGGGTCAAAATCGATTTGGCATGTCCATCCCCTTCTAGTAGGCGGTCTTGGTTCCTCACATTTTATAGATGATATTTTCCATTTAGTAGCCTATGCAAAAAAAATGAAATGCAGGTCAGAGAGGGGTAGTAGTGTGAAGCAGGGTTTCATTTAGTGCAGTTTTTCATGGTTTTTGTCAAAACCACTCGAAAACTACTAAAACTGGCATCGAGGGAAGGGAAGGGTGGGAGATGGAGGCGAGGGCTAGATGCCTAATGGTGGCTTTATGGATTTCAGCAGAATGGGAACGAATGTGATGCCGCTTTAGGGATTCAGTGAGAATAGAATAAATTATCGTGCATGTTAATTGGAGATCCGTGAGGACAAAATAGAATCACTCATGGCCATGCATAAAACAACATATAAATATCATTTTGCTTGATATTTTTTTCTATATCCATGGCCGGGCGATTCACCATTTTCTGGTATCGAGGACACGAACACAAACAAACGTTTTGTAAATCTGATTATTTTCTTCCGTGCTTGAGCCACTTTACTCTACATATATATACTATCGTGCAACTGTGCAATTACCCATGCAAGTAATGATCAATGAACTTAAATTATGAACGAACAAATAATTAGTAGTGCAAATATATATGACAGCTCTAGCAGACGGCACTCGCGCTAGCTTCGTCTTCACTTATTTTACTGTACGTGCTCGCAAATCCAATATTCTGCACCGCATTCAAACAATCGTAACTAACAGTGCTCAGCACTGCGGCAGGTCAGCCGGCGGCGGCGGCACCGACGTGTCCGCCGTTGGTCCGTCCTCAATTTCGAACACCATGGCTAGCCCCAGATCAAGATGAGCATCGAAGTGGCAGTGCATGTACCACATCCCTGCATGCAGTTGAGATCAATCACATGATTTAGTTCGTCATATATCAATTTTTTCACAATTATATAGCCCAAATGATGACAGTGAGAGAGGTAGTTCTTGTGTACCGGGGTTGTCGGCGACGAAGCGGATGACGGCCCAGCCGCCGGTGGGAACGGCGACGGTGTTGCGCTCCTGCGGATTGACGAGGTTGAACTGCGGCGACGCCGTCGCCTCGTCGTAGTTGCCGAAGCCCTGCGCGAGGACGAAGAAATTGAGGCCGTGGAGGTGCATGGGGTGGCTCTCCTTGGCGATCAGCCGCGTGTTCTGCAGCACCATCTCCACCGTCGCGTTGTACCGCAGCGTCTTCACCTTGGTCGACTTGGCCGTGTACTGCAGCGTGGCGTTGTTGCTCGCGTCAGATGTGTAGTCGAAGACGACCGGCGGCGTGTCGGGGAAGTCGCGGGTGTAGACGCCCGCCGACGCGTTCCGGTAGTGCGCCTCCAGCATGGAGGTCGCCATCGGGGCCACGAAAGAAGCGTTGTTCATGCTCGACGAGAAGACGCGGGTGCTCCGGTTGCAGAACAGCTGGGCCGGCTGGCAGTCGGAGACGCCGAGCCCGACGGTGACGAACATGCGGGTGTCGACGGTGAGCGGCACCGTCGGCCGTCCGGGAAGCACCAACGCCGTGAGATTGGAGAGGAACCGGTGCGCGGTGGCCGTGTCGGTGTAGTTGGGAAGCGGCGGCAGCACGGGCGGCACGGTCACGTCCCGCGCGCTGCCGATGTACTCCACCACCGCCGTCCCGGTGGTCTTGCTGAACGCCGGGCCCTGGGGAATCGCGCTGTCGTAGGGAGAGACGGCCATGTAGTACCGGCCGCCCGGCGCCGCGGCGACGTCGGCGTCCGCGACCACGAGCGCGTCCACGGTCTGCCCGGGCGCGATCACCACCACGTCGGTCTTGTACGGCGTGGTGTAGGCCGCATCCGCCGCCACGACGGTGAAGCTGTGGTTCGCCACCTTGAAGAACAGCGGCGTGTTGAGCGCAGCGTTGATGATCCGGAGCAGGTGCGTCTGGTTGGTCCTCACGTGAAACGTGTACGTCTCTGCACGCAAACTCACATGTCAGTATGTCACACTCGCTAAATATATATCTCCATTGAAGCATGGCAAGTCGCAGCGAGATTGGCTCACGGTTAGAGCTTGAGCAGTTGTAGAGGTCCCCCGGCTTGCCGTTGATGGTGTAGGCGTCGGCGTGCGTCGCCGGGATGCCGGTGAGGAACGCCATGCGCTCGAGGTCGACGACGTTGGCGTTCCACCACTCGGCGAGGACGACGACGTCCTCCTTGTCGGGCTTGGGGAAGGGGTAGGCCTTGGCACCCAGGCGGGGACGGATGACGAGCGCGCCGTGGACGGTGGCGCGGAGGAAGGAGATGTGGGCGTGCCACCACAACGTGCCCTCCTGCCCGGTTACGTTGAACCGGTAGGTATAGTTGCCGCCCGGCCGAACGGGGCACTGCGTGATCATCTCCGGCCCGTCCGCCCACGGCGTGCCGCGCTGGAAGACGCCGTGCCTGCACCAATCCAAGAACAAATCATTAACACATAACCTCATATGGCCCCAAATCCCACAACTAAAGCTCCTTGATGCACAAGCGCAACGTCCAATTCCGACAGGAGCAGTGGCAGTGTCAAAACGACAGCTTTTTTTTGCTAATGGGAGATGAATTGGCAGTTTTTACCAGTGGATTGTCATGTTGTACGGCGACTTGTTCACGAGGTGAACGACCACCGTGTCGCCCTCGTGCACCTCGATGGTCGGGCCCGGGAGACGGCCGTTCACCGCCGTGATGATCCTCGCCGGCTTGCATAGCTGACTTACAGATAAGTTCCCAACCTGATGACACACATGCCAGTGAGAAAACATAAGCAAGTCGATCCTCTTGATTACTTCAAGTACACTTGATCATGGAGAGTATCTATGACTTAATTTCACACCTAGATGTTAGTCGTGCTAGCTATATATGACATCAGGTAAAAACAAACGGTAGCTTCAACAATATATATATAGACACACACATATGCATATGAATATATGATATCCTACAACTCTATATAAGTAAACAGTTAACTAATTACGATGCGATATGCATGCACGCACATGCTTACGTACGTAATTAACCGATTAGTAATACACTTGACATAAATGATATCCATTGACGAAATAATCACACATGCACATATGTTTAATCCACTGGATTACATTGAAAGTGTGCTCGACGACAGCAGCATGGCCAACCGAGGCCATGATCAGGGCAGCAAGAGCGAGCCCCAGAAGCAGCAGCGAGCAAGAGCAAGAGCAAGCCATGTCCTCGATCGTGCAAGTGCAGCAGCTACCTAGCAGGAGGATCGAGATGAAGATCTGAAAAACTGTGGCAGCTTAATTTGCTAGCTAACTTTTTTGTGGAGAAAATGAGCTGATCAAAGATGCATGGTTTGGCGTTATGAGAAGGCTAGGGATGAGGATTCGTTATGTATTTATAGATATGGAGAGAGAGATGTCGAAGCTGACCAGTAGCTAACTAATTCATTGATCATTTAGCCGGAGTTAATTTGCACTCTTGTGGTGTAGTAGCTGCCTTTAATTTGAACGCTTGCTTGCCGGTAGCTACGAGGGAAGAGGCACGTGTTCAGTTTCACGTGTGTGTTTCATATAGTGCTTTTTAAAAAAGTCTCCATTCTTCAGCGTACCATCCAACCAAATTATGTAGAGGTCAATATGCCTGATCGGTTTTGCACCTCTTTGTCAATGGCTAAGTTGACAAAATATTATGAACTAATTGAAATATCATTATTTTTTGTGCGGCCCATGATCAATGCATGGTAGTACTGGTTGCATGGTTGGAGGATATAAATAGGAATTTCACAGCTTCAAGCTATTGTACTTCCCGGGAATGGGCAAGGAGTTAGAGTTCCATAAGACAATCATACGATCGATGACTAGTACGCGGTATAAATTAAGGGAGTGGTTTTTCCATGTGTGGCTGTGTTTCGAGCCATACATGGAACTCGCTCGAGTTCTGTGTGCTAATCCCTCCCTTCTCTCTCACCCTATACTTTTTGCAAAAAAAGTTTACAAATTTTACTAAATTCTATATAAGGTCCTTCCCTTTCTCTTCCTCCATCCTCTCTCCTTGGTGATCAGGCCACCACGGTGCCAACCTCCCCCGCCGTGTCATCGTGCACACCCCCGACCTCCCTCTCCCTCTCTCAGCCCACCATTGAGGGTCCTTCCCCATCACCGACCACAGGATCACCGGTGTGGACCACTGTGCCATTGTATCATATTGTATATGTGTGGGGGCTGACCACCGTGCCACACCTATGCTGAGGTCTATAGCCACTGACCACGGCACGACACGATGGTGTGGTGGTCCCCATGCCCTCTTGTTTTGTGGTAAGGGAGGGTGGCAGCACGGTTGTCAGCCCGCCAACAAAGGGGGGAGGAGAGATGGAGAGGAGGAAAAGATGGGTAGGGTCTTTATCCAAGAATTTAAAGGGAGGGACTTTTGCAAAAATGTGTGAGATGGAGTGGGGCAAGCGCACAGGCCTTCAAGTAAGATCGGACAGCTCCTGATTATGTGCCTCAAAACGCAATATATGCGATTTTATATTTCTTATATAGTAAACACTAGGCCCAAAATATCTGGCGGCAGTCCCTTTTTTCCTGAAACAAAACCGTACTTAGAGAATTGATTTGCATATATAGCCATACATGCCTTTCGATCACTAATACGTACTTCTCTGCTTACATATACCATCTATGTATACTTCTTTCCTTCTGTAAATGTAGTGATGTTTTTCCTTGAACATGTTGATCAGTTATAAGAAACAGAGAGTTCTATGTATTATCTCGCAGAGGTGAGAGTTCTACATTTTTGTTCTCTACCAGAAAGCAATAGCGCTAAGCTCAAATATGGACGAAACTACGTACATTTCCCTTAAGGGCAGTCAGTATCAAGTATGAACAACGTACCTCAGTTTCTTGAGGTCGGCAGTCGTCGTTCTTAATTTGGTGACATAAATGCAAGGATTTGCAGCTATATATTCAGAGCACCAAATTAAAAAGAGGGCCAAAAACGAGCTAAACTGTTTGACAGACTATTGGCTTAAATTATTTTGTAATCTTTTTTAACGCTTTGACTTTTTGACGTTATTTCTCGAAAATCTCGAATTCTCACGTGAAACATTCTCAAATCCTAATTCGATTATCAGTTTTGGCTTTTCGAATCCACTGGTCAAAGTGGTCAAATTCAGTTTCAACATATAATGAGATAATTTCAGCACCAGGGAGCACCCTGTTATGTATTCTCAGCTAACTAAATTCATATTTACCTAAAAATACCTATAAATGAGCCTCTATTTTAAAACTAAATTTCAGCGTTATATATATATATATATATATATATATATATATATATATATATATATATATATATATATATATATATATAATATAATATAATATAATAGCATGTTTGGTTTAGAACTTTAATATAATGTACTCTCAAATTAACTATGTGTAAATATCGTATTTACATGAACAATGAAAGCCTGTATTGTAATGAATTTAATATAATATAATTAAAGTCCCAGTAATATTCTATTTAGTACATAATGAATTTTCTTCTATATATGCTTAGTCTCCTTTTTTTCCTTTCTAGAAATTAATTATATATGCAAAATTCTTGAAATTTAGAGCGATCGGAACTCTCAAGAAAGTCTGTAATGCTAGCCAAGATAACGGTTGAGATCAAGCGTTTGTAGGCCACCGGCCGAGAAATGACTTCAGCTTACGGGACTCCTATTATTGACTTGATGCCGATCATAATTAGCTAGCTGGCTACTTGATTTTGTCTACAGCTAGCATCAAGGATTAAAGAACTGGCAAAAGTTGCACAAGATGTTCTCTTTTTTTCTTACATACGATGCTTGCTTGATATGTCGATCTGGGATTATTACAAAGACGTTGAATTAATGCCATAACACCACTCCAGAATACTCCCTCCGTTGGGATCTATAGGGCGTACTATTAGAGATTTGGATTTGTTGTTTAATATAGGGCGCACACAATTTCCAACGTTATTTTAGTGAGATCTTTCCTATAGTACCCTCATTTAAAGCATGTATGCGTGTAATTAACTTCATTTGAAGCATTAATTGTCTCCTCTACCAATTAAGTTTAAGGATAAATTTGTAACTTGATTATTGCCCTTGGTCCTTGGACCCATCTCTAAGGCCTTCTCCAATGGAGACAGGTCAGCTAGCTATAAGCCCTCCACCTCAGATTTTGGGCTGAGCTGGAGGAGAGAGAGGACTCGGGCAAGCGCCAGCGCTTCATCAAGCGTCAGTCGCTATACGCGCCACTCGATGCACTGCTTCAAGTCTCCACCCCCAATGCACCAGCACTGCATCTTTCTCTCACTCCACCTGTCAAATCACCGCGCTGCACCACGTCGTCGTGCTATATTCAAGCTGTTTTGTGGGTCCCATGTAGATTTTGGAATTTGTGCTATAGCCAAGCTGTTGGAGGATGCTGGCTTCTTTTAGCTGAGGTGGATGTGCCATATAGATATTAAAGCCTCAAGCAACATCTCCCTTTAGCAAATCTTTGGTGAAAGCACCATTATTAATTAATGAACCTAATTAATTACGAAATGACAGTACCTGCATGCAGGCCAAATTAAGCCTTCGTCCCAAACGGGAAGTTGCCACCGGCGGCGCAAAGCTACCGGAAAGGGAAAGAGCATAAACCAATCGATAGAAGAACTGATGCCCTTGTTCTTCTCCGTCATGTACTGCGCGGTAAACGTGTCCAGTTTCACACACAGCCGTGCAGGTTTAGAGTGACATTAGGCTGCTTTTTGTCCAGGGTGGATAAGGGTTAATTAACCCGCCAAACACCTTTAGGTGTTAAACAGGATTAAGCTAATACCATCAATAATATTTAACCCGCTAATCCAAAATTAGCTAGCCCCCAGCCAAAACAGTACCATATTAATTAGCTGGATCGTTGAACATAAAACTTAGATTAAGTAGTTAAATAATCTAAGTGGGTTAAGATTAGCTAATCTAGTTAATCTAACCCTGATCGAACCAGTTAGGTTGGTTTTGGTTTGGCGCTAAATTAATAGGATTAGCGCGCTAAATAACCATCTATTAGGATTACCATAGCTTAAGCTAAATTTTGTTTGGGAACTAACCAAGGTAATGTAATGTGTTTGGTTGGGTTAGAGAACTTAGCAGAGAAGGATAACTTATTCTAGTCTTTTTTTTAAGCTAATTCTTAGTTAGCGGGATGACATTATCGATCGGATTAATTTAATCCTACTTTAACTCAGTGGTGTTTGGTAGATTAAATCTCTAATATTCCACCCCTAACCAAACGCTAAGGTTACCTAACTCGTTAATCTAATCTCGAACCAAACGCAGAGATCAAATCGACTACGTACGTGCTAGCTAGGGTTTGTTAGATGGACGCGTCAGTGCATGCATGTGTCGTAGTCGGAGATAGCCGGCGGATCGATGTAACACATACAGGCTAGAGGCAGACATAGCCGATGTGCAGATCGATCGTCTTTTGCTGAGACGGAGCTGGTCTATCACAACTGAGTAAGCTAACCGCCTTAATTTGGTTTCGTGGGGAAAAAAACGATGACGGATCGAGCTGGTCTATCATAGGCATGCATGATCTAGAACGGCACAGTACATTATATTTGTTTATAAGATTTAGCCGAAGCATATATTCTGAGATATGACTATGGATGTTTCTCTAAAAAATCTAGCATGCGAAGCACTCGGGTACTGGCCACAGACTAGCTAGCCACTACACGCGCTCTGTGCAATATTATCATCGTCGTTGGTTACAACAGCGATATGACATATTTAAAGCGAAGGATTATATAGTCTCGGACTAAAATTAGTTTCAGCAAAATTATTTTCCGTTGTTAGAATCGGACTAGTAAGCTAGCTAGCTAGCTAGCTAGGATTTAATTTGTACTCCCTCTATTTATTTTTAATATAAGGTGTATAGTTTGAATAGTCTTTTAAAATATAAGATGTGCATGCAAATTTATTGTTCTTCTTTCTTGTCTATTCTTATTTATTACATGATTCTCTCTCATGTATTTATAAACAACTCTCATATGATGTTCTCTCTCATATTTCCAAGATATTTATAACATGGGTAGTATGATCATTTTCTCTTATCCTTCTCTTGATTTCACAACTTAATCTATATATATGCCAATTCAAAATACGCCTTATATAATAAATGGAGAGAGTACTTAATTACTTGGCTAGCAAGTGGTTAGCGAAGATGAATCGACCACATTTCTGTTCATTAAGTGGTTATAATATTGCGTATAGCTAGCTAGCTTATGAGGCTCAGCAATCAAGCTCATTATTAGATTTTTGGAGCCACCTCTTAATTTGTAGGCACTCGGATCCATCTTGAAAAAATTATATACATGTGGCGTTTTCATGGTTGGAAAATATGGATGCTTGCACGTCAACATGGCTTTACATCAAAATTTGAGGAATATTTGTTTTGGCTTACGGAAATGTAACGGTTCAGTATCAATTACCCTATAGGGACGACCAAAATATGACCGAAATGGAGTTAAATATAATCCAAATCTGTGCCGAATAATTAATCGATGTTCTGTTGGTATTAATCTTGTTGTTTAAATAAATGTCCACATAAGATGTGAACTGTGCATGTCCGTTGAGTTGTATTTAGTTAGTTAGTCTTGCATGGAGTTAGTAGTGCACGTTAGTATAGCCAAGAGATTAGCATGGATAGGATAGAAAGATATGCATGCAATGGATGGAGTTGTGGCTGAGTCTTGCAGAACAGGAGAAGCCAATCGGATGAACGAGTATGCAACTGCATGGCCGAGTCTCTAGGAACGAGCAGATAAGGCTCTCGAAGAATGGCTCAGCGTGTGGACGATGCCGAAGAATTCTGATCCAGTGGTGACTGTTCGGTAGGCTAGCTGCATCTATATATTCTTGTATCCGGTTAGCCAGAGAGTGTGTGAGAGTGGCGAGGAACAAGAAGAACGGCGCATACTCAAGTCCGTTATAATCTTGAGTCGGTGGGCGTCTCCAAGAGCGTTGTTCCTTGTAATCTCTATTAGCCAAGTACAAGAATACAAGTGTGTGTTAGTAGCTCTAGTGTTCTATATCCACGAGTTCGTGTGTGCCGATCTTGGGGAAATCCAACATGTTCCACCAATGTTTCAATACGAGAGTATCCATGTATGTACTGACGAGGAATTGGGGACTCATAAACCGTACCCCACGGTAGTGCTAGAAATCTATCTTTTACCAAGTGTAAAAGGTAATGGTCTACGGACCGTTGGTAAAAATTTAAGGTGGCTAACGGTGTATTTTATTTCCAATGGTAATGAAAATAGTTGGTTATTCGGTGTATTTTATTTCCAATGGTAATGAAAACAGTTGGTTATTAAGATTTATCAACGGGGCTTACCAGTAACCGATGATCGATAAAAAATTCTCGGTCATTGCAAGAAATCACAGATGGTGAAAAGCTAAAACTTGACTATTGCTAGCTTTCACCGATGGGGTACAACATTTACCGTAGGGGCAAGTTAACCCTCGTCCATTGCGAGCAATCACGGACTGGGAAAGATATTTACCATGGGTGCAAAGTTGATGCTCGGCTATTATAAGCATTTAGTGATAGGGTACAACTTTGCTATGGGTGTAAAGCTAACAATCGGCTATTGCAACATTCATACAGAGTTAGATGGAGGTGATCTTTTAGGAAAATTGTAGCTCTCAATAAGATCTACAACTTTGTAGTTGACAACTTTTTCATTTGAAGCCATCTAGTTGTCTAAATAATTGATAAAACATTATAAAAATAAGGATCAAAATTGATGATTATCTTATTTCAAACAACAAGATAAGTAAGAGGGTTGGTTAGATTGGAGAGTTTATGTTCAAGAGATTATGAATTCGAACCTTTAGCATCATATACTTATATAAAGGAAAAAAAATAGTTCGACTCTAAGGATTGAAGGTCTATATGAGTTGTTAAGTAGGTCCTATATGTGATTTTTTTCTATTTTTTATAACACATTTCTATACCGCTCACCCATGTATTTATTTAGTGCTACAAAACTGTCATTAAACTAATAATTGAGGGTGTCGTCGGCAATCTCACGAATGGCCAAGGAAAAGTTGCCGCTAGTTTACTCTCGGCCATATACTTGGCCTACGGTATTTTTTAATAGCCGATGGTATATATTTGTCCTCTCGATGAAAGTTAGGAATCTAGTAGTAAGGGAATATGCATTCTTTGCTACAAAACTATTATATTTCCAAAGGTGAAAGACTAAGATTTTTTTTTAAAAAAAATACAAGTACTAGCACGTTTTTAAAAAACTTTTTTCTTTGTCAAGTGCACTTAGACATAGCTAGCGTATCACGATTGTATCTCGATCGGCTCCTGCGCGTTCTTCCTGCATCGACAGAAACAGATGCAAACATCTACCGTTCAGCATCGACAGAACAGATGCAAACATCTCCATTTCAACATCGAGAGAAACAGATGCAAACATCTACAGTCCAACATCGACACGACAGTATCAGATCATCTTTATTTTCCCTTTTTTTTTTTCCATCCCATGCATGCATGCACGGTGTGATGCATCTAGCTGCATTTGCTTCTGTTGGACTGTACTACTGAGTTGCCCTGGAGATCATACTATTTTGGTTATATATATAGTTTGAGTACAGGCATGGGATACTCACTAACTAACTGCTTTGAGTAGGGCTCCGATGATCGATACATGCATTGATTGCGTACGGCTCCTGCTAATTGGGCTTTGGCCCTATTATTTTCAGCTTAATCCAGTACGTCGTAGATTATAATCCGAAAAAATAGTGGGTTCTCAACAAAGAACTTGAAGGGTCTAAAAAATTTAGATAAAATAGTTTTAGAGCTTTGAGAAGAATCGCTAAAAAATGGTTATAAACTGTTATACCATTTGATTTGTAAAAAAAATAAATTTTTAGCTGTATCTTTTAATTTTAATTTGAATTAATTTATTTTGATGGGAGAAGTAAAGTAGAACGCTTCTGATATCGTTGCTAGTCAATTTAAGGATCACTTCTCTGTGTGCTTCCCGTAGCAGAGATGTACGTACTTCTTTCCTACTGCTGCACTGGCACTGTGGCACACGTAACAGATTACAGCGATGTACGTACTTCTTTCCTACTACTGCACCAGCACACGTAACAGCTTACAGCTACATGTTGGAAGCATGCTTGCTCTACACTGTTCTTCCAGTTGGGCACACGTGTCCAGATTCTATACCTAGCTTCGTACAGAAGAAAAAAAATAAACTGCAATTCGAAGTACTCATCTTGTTGACAGAATACATAACTACGAGAGGAACGGCAAGCTCCGGAATGTTTACTGCTGGCTCTATTTTACTATTTATCCACTATTTGCTTCTTAGTTCTATTATTTAGTTAAATAACACTACTTCAATTTTTTCAAACACTAAATTTCTCTATCTTACCACTTTTACACATATGCTTCTCTAAGGCTAAAGTTAAGGAAAACACAAAACAAATCGAAAACAGCAAAACCGAAGGCCAAAAAGCCTCTGGCGCGTCCATCTCATATCCTCATTGGACGATCGGAGATGACGCCGTGTAGAGCACGCAGAGTGGAACATATGACGACCATGATGCGTCATGCTGATGGCCGTATCTGTTCTTTGGAGACCAAGAGCACGTACACTGGTACGACATCAAACTGTTTATAAGTCATGCCAGTATGCAAGGTGCATAAAAATTTGGGTCGGCTGTTGTTGCGTGACTAAAGACTGTCTATAGAGTAACAGTTGTCTATATTGTTGTACGGGCTGTTTGTAGCGATGTATCTATATTTGATGTGGAAAAATATGAACAACCGTTGTCTAACTATTTATATTGTGTTTAGGTTCAGTGTTAGGATATATTATTAGCAAAACGACAGGCAAAAAACAGAGATAGATCAAGAACACGAGACATAAATTTTACTTAGAAAAACCCTTGCGAAAAAAATCACAAACACGAACTCAGCAAAACTTACATGAGGTCTTTGTATAGGGTGGCGACCTAAGAGTCCACCATAGAAATAAATCAACTCCTCGCACTCACCCTCTGCCCCTTTGAAAGGCTTGGCCTTGTTTAGAATTTGGATCTATACCAAGGTATTATCATGTAGGGCATACATAGCCCATGCTGCCATGCATGTGGGTAGCAGCCTTGTGAGACAAGTCGATCAGAGTCAGAGAAGTAACAGCACTTAAAAAAATTAAAAAAATTTGAGTTTCCATGGTGCATATGGAGAAGCTAGCCTTGGAAACTTGAGCCTCAACGTTCCTTAAGACGGCACAAAGACTGTTAAGTTGCCAGCTAGCTAACAGAGACAGAAAAAGCAGCTTCCAGCTGCCCATCCAATCGGCGTTACCGGCAGCGGGTGCAAAGCTTCTTTGTGTTTTGCAGCCCAGGTGTGCAATGGTGTACTTGATCAACCACATATGTTGCCATATATATCGATCGAAAGTTTTTTAGTTCACTTTTCAGTGGTCGAGTGCTCAACTCTAATAAAAAATTAAGTGGATCCAAACGGGCCCTTCAGCCCAGCCGTAGCAGTTTCCGCCCAGTTGTTCGGCTGCAGCCTGCAGCTGTTCCAAACAATGCAAATGTTCTTATCACACCTCCGTTCATACGACGCTTTTTGCTTTGAAAGGTTCATACGACTACTCTTACCCTGAGAACCTACTGCTAATTCATTTCAAACTGAACTTTCTACTCCGATTTCCAACTGCAAGCTAAAATATATGCAGAACACATATAACTAGACATAACGGACCTGTTTGATTGGTGCATAATTTTGCTAAACCTAACCTTAGTGTGGGTTCTTTTCGGCTTTTCTTATCCTACTTATTTGCCTTGTCTCGTCACTTCGAGAATTTTTTGAGATAGCCTCGAGAGCCGGTTGGCCTTCAATTTTGGGGTTTGACTTATCTCACTTTTTTATTACTTTTTGAGTCGGTTTTTTTTTATCTTGTAGGCGTGTCTATAAGCTCTCCAAACCCCAAAATTGAAGGCCAACTGGCTCTCGAGGCTATCTCGAAAAATTTTCGAAGTGACGAGATAAGGCAAATAAGTAGGATAAGAAAAGCTGAAAAAAACCCACCCTTAGACAAGTGTGGCAAAAAACCCATCCTTAGACAAGTGTGGCAAGCCACACATTTTGCGGCGAAGAAATTCATCGCCACACTTGTGGCAAAGTTAGGCAAGAATTTCAATCTATGACGTATGGGCCAAATGGCTAAGAAAGTGTGGCAAGCCATAGCTGTGGCACGAACCAAACATCTGTCAAAGAAATTGTGACATGCCTAATATGAAGTGTGAAGTGTGGTAATGTGTGGCTAACCAAACATGTCCGTTGTCACAAGTGTTTAGTGCCAATTCCCGAGCAGCAGGCAGGGCATCCATGCCAAACCACCACTCAGTCCATCAGACCGGCCCAAGCTCAACAATTTGACCACTGGCCCTAACATGGCAGCAACTTTGAGTTGTTTGACAATATTTGCAACTCAGCGCAAACCATAGGGTGAACTCGACATGGTCTCGTAGCCAAGGTTTCTAAAACCACGAAAAAGCTGGTCGGCGTTCACGAAATTCCAACATGCGAACAAACCCGGTAGTTATAACGAAAACCGCGACTTAAAACCGATTCAAATTCAAAATTTTAAGCTCAAATTTTCCTTTGGATACTCGGTTTTTCAAGAATTCCGCTTGATTTTTAGGATTTCGAACGGTTTTTCAATGATTTCGATCTGTTTTGCTTTCTAAGGAAAGCTGGTTCACTTTTTAAAAATGATTTCACTTGATTTTTCAAGGATTTTTTTTTGGGAAACCCTAGGGAAAAACATTTTTGTTTTTGGGCAATTTTCAAATTTCGTTTTCCATTCTCTCCGGTTTTTACCAACAGTCACTACCATGGTAGCTCAGTTTTTGGGGGTCAAAATGAAATTTGAAACCCTGCTCATATCTAGGTTCCAACTTCCAAGCCATCTTTCATGCAAGATGGAAATTTATTTACTGAATAAAGCGTCAGTTTCCACTTCAGATAAAACGTGCGGAATTAGTACTATATGATAAACCACATATCAAATTCTTGTCAGTTTCGATCCTGGCAGAGATGGGAACCTCACCCAAGTACTCTCCAATAAAGAAAGAATTACCCAAAGTAACAAGCTAGACTCTTTGTACATAGGTGTCCGCGCCTTCCCAGTGAGTATTAGAAACACACTTAGTAATGCACTCATAGGTATAGCAATATGAAAAAACACGCAAGTGTGATGATGTGGCGCCTACGAAGCGCACTCAGCTGAATAAGACATCCAGCATCAGTCAAAAGCCACAACATAGATTAGCATAAAAGAGCCAAACCATGAAGGCAAAGAAGAACATGCTTTCTTCCTCCAAGAAGTACTCCAATAACAATAAATAATTGGTAAGTTTAGATGATATGGATTGAGATGCACATGGAGAGTGACTTAACGGTATTAAAAAGATCATTTCATGTTGGATATGCACATTTGTCCATCATTTGCTGAATTGCAGGCAACCATTCTTTAGACTGGGCACATGTTTATATAAAGTAATATAGCATAAAGATGCAACTGTTTTATTTCTCTAAAACGTTAATGTTTACAAAAGGTACGCATCCAATAAAGATTAAGTTGGTTATTACAATGAAAAAGGTGCAGATCAAAGAATTTTGGAGGTGAAAACCATTGTAGCTCAAGCCGCATCCTATATTTGGATAATCTTTAATTTCCGCATATATATTGACGGTATGATACAATCAACTTCAGGTTATGTAATCAGTATGGATGAGCACCATTTACAGACAAGTCAAGTAGAAGCCATAGATACTTTTTTAATCTTTTTGCAAAAAAAAAAAAAGAGCAATTATTTTATCCATCAACCATCAAATGCGCTACTAAAGATTCAAGCTAAAGGTTCTCCCTCACTTCATTAATAGACATCGTCTCATTTGGAATGGAGATAAACTATTTCCATGGGACAAATAATGAAAGGAAAATCCAAACCATCTTAGGAAATCCGGCATAGAAATAAATCATCGCAAACAAAACAATCCGATAACTTAGAAAACAAGAGACTTGCACATATAATAGGAACAAAAACACCTGCCTTTGGTCAATTGAAAGCGGCCACCTCCAGGTTATGAAACTGGAGCTCGATGCACCTTTGGCAATCAATGTCTACCATCCATTTCTCACAATAATCGGGAGGCGATAGAAAATTGGGCATTAGCAATAGTGAAAGAGAGATAAATATTTGTTTATTGATGATAGTCACTTGACTCGCTTCCACTTAATTGGGTCACCTTTGCCTCCTTGACAGCAATGGTTGATCAGAAGAAATGTCACTAAAATACTAGATACAAAAGCCATAACAAAAGCATTTTATCAAGAGGGAAACAAAGCTCAAAGGAGAATACCAAATATAATACAAACACCCCAGTTTAAGTAATGCATGTTCATTTCAAGCACACACCACAATACCATCACTTCAACTCCTTGTAACTATCATGCCTGTGTACCTAAACAATATTTTGTGAATTCATAAAGTGAACTGAAGCACAAACAAACCAATCATGTATTCCCCACTTATTGAATGCTAACCACACCGCACAAAACCAGGGTACATGTAGTACAAGCGCAATATCTAATCACACGGTACAAGCGCAATATCTAAACCAGGATACAGGCTCACACGGTACAGTATTAAATCTAAACGACTCCACAGGAAAGCACAAATGCACACAAATATATACTGGGATGGATCACACAAATGGACAAAAAAAATATAAGGGCATGTCCAAAACTGTTCTTAACATGTACAGCAATATAAGCTCACCTTACTTGCCTGAACATGACTGTATGGCAACAACCAACATGTGTTGTCGAGCCATTTCCATAATTTGCCAGAACAACCTTCAGCATGTTCTGAGAAAAAGCAATACTACACTTAGGTGCCCATAACCATGGTCAGGTTTGATCCTGTATTGATATTTCTTATTTCCCTTATGTTGTCAATGACAAAAATTGCTTTGTGGTTTCACAAAAGAATAAATTATTACACATTACAAGGGTTTCTACATTAGTGATGCATGTCTTGATCATTTGTAACAATAATGATGTTGAAAAAATGGTGATTGAGCATGAAGAGAGCCTATTATGCTGTTAATTCTATCTTTTCTACAATCCAACTGAACTCTTTAGTCTTTTCAATGGGTTATCCTCAAATTTATAGGGATTGAATCTAAAAATACTAAAATATTTAATTCAGACAGAGTGCAATATCAGACATGTAACAGGAGCACATGGTACCTATGCAACACACAGTTCCCTTGTCTGGGTAAGAACTGGCAAAGACTTCTAATAAAAGCAGTAAAAACCAATACTGTTCTTTCAAGAGAAGGTGCAACTAAAAAGCCATAGTTGATAAGGAACCTAGAAACTGAAAGAGGAGCAGATTGTTTTTTTTTCTCATCCGCACCGCAGCTATAATGAGATTAAGATGGTAAGATGTGAATTGAGTTGCACAGGGCTGTGTTTTAAAGTTTTGGTCATTACAAATAATTCAAAGCCAACATCTCTCTCAGCATTTGCAATACAGAAATAATAGAGACCTGTTTTACAGAGTGTTAGTTCTTACATTACAACAGTTTTAGTTATTTCATAATACTAAGGATAACAGTATCCATACCACTAGTGAAGAAAGCTTGCAATAAAAAATAATTTAGTGGGCACACAATACAGATTATTGGTAAGAAAAAACACACAAAGTTGTCTCTGGCAAATTTGTTTTGCAGGTTACATTTGCATCACATGTCAAATGACTGGCAACAGAATCAGAAATTCAGGATATGAAATCCTAGCAAAAATTCTTCATATGCACTATAGAATTTATAGAAAATACAAAATAAGTCCTTTTCTAGCTCTAAAACTAAAAGAACAGTTTTATTTTCATCAGTATACAGTAGGAATCGGCTGGTTTCAGACTTTCAGTTAAGGAACGCAAATCAAACACATCTAAGAATGCCATTCCTTGTTCTTCGTTATCACTCTGCCAGCAAAACAAAGACAAATGTATTCTAAACATAACTTCAAGTGATTGCAACTCACAACTCTTTCAATTTATATCAGTAACGTACATTTAATTTACCTCTAATGTTGTTCCATGGCAAATCCACAAAATTACTAGTTTAAAATTCAGCTCACACTTCAGGTAATAAGGTACATGTTCTTAATATCTGCACAATTAAACACTCGCTTCTGCACACAAGAACAGTGATGCAAAACACAGTCATACAGGGTGTGGTCAAAGCTGCTCCTGGAATGTACAAACTCACCATAAGCCAATCATGGCCACACTGTTACCACTGACACCACATGACGATCCTTGCCCTCGTCGAATGGAAGGAAGACATACGAGCCCGCAAATTCATTGTAGATCTCCCCGGTGAGTTCCCCGTGTAGTGCTCGGCAGTGCATATACAGAACCACGTTGGTCACCATTCCATACAGCATCAGCACCGCCAGCACCGCCGTGCCGACCACTGCCTTCACCACCACGGGCGCCATCCCCGCCCACCCAGCGCCAGCATCGTACGTCTTCGCGGCCACCCCGCCGAAACCCCAGAGCGTGACCCCGATGCCGGCAGCGAAGACAAGGAACACGGAGAGCGCAGCGAGGCGAGCGCCGGAGAGCAGCCGGCAGCTCTGGCGGAGCGGGGAGAGCCCAGTTTTGGCCTCCACGACAGCCGCGGCGCCAGCGAGGGACCAGAAGGGGACTAATAGGAGCACACCAAGAAGAGCGAGAGCTGCGTTGAGTTCGGCCGGAAGCGGCAGGAGGGGGATTAGGAAAAGGGGAGAGGCCGGAAGTGCCGTGAGGAGGAGACGGGGGAGGGACGCGGGCACGGATAGAAGCGAGGCGAGGAGCTTGACGGGGCGGCCGAAGAAGCCGGCGTGCGCGCTGGCGGCAGCGGCGGCGAAGGCGGCGAGGTAGAGAAGCGCCGCGGCGAGGGCGATGAGCGGGAGGGGCACGAACAGGGGGCTGCGCCGCGGATCGTGGGGGGATCGGAGGGAGACGGAAGGGGAGGCGGGGGAGGAGGAGGTGGGGAAGGGCGCGGGGAGGGAGAGGAGGAGGAGGGAGAGCGGGAGGAGGAGGAGGGACGAGAGGGCAAGGAAGTGGCGCGAGTGGGCGGCGACGAGGCGGCGGGTGGCAGCGACCGCGCCGGCGAGGAGGTCCGGCCAGGGGAGGGTGGCCGGCGGGAGCAAGGGAGGCGGCGAGTCCATGGATTGGAATGGAGCGAGGAGGGGACTAGGGGAGAGAGGCGTGTACGTGACTGATGAGGGGATAGATTAGCTGGGAGCATGGGACTGGGCTGGGACATGTTGCCTGCTGGCTGTAGGCTCCTGCCGAAATGCTGGATTGTTTCGGCCTTTTGGGCTTTCCATGCTTTTAGCCAGACTGGACTGGGACGAGCTAGGCCTTAGAAACGAGCCTACCCGATCTGGCTTGGGCAGCCCGGTCGGAACCGTTGCTTATTTATGTTATAATAATCCACGACGACTTATAATCTGTTGCCAGTTGTCTTGTTGCTTTGATCATGCGTCACATTTTTATTCTAGGATATCATCTACTGGTTAAAGTCACAAATTTACAGCAGGTTTCTATAGACAAAAGCAGCAGAAGCATGCGCATCATGTAAAATATTATCCTAATAATAATGAAAGTTTGATTCAATCCAACATATGGCCCAATTCTAGTAATATCAGCTACCAAAATATCTAACATTACAGTCTAGTCCTTGCCAAATCGTGGAGCAACAATCTCCTCCTTCAGCTTGTTGAAGTACGTCTTCGTTACATCATCAATGCCCGTGGTGTCTATTTCCATTATTTTCCTTTCGTCTTGAAATTTTACAGAAATTTTTTAAAAATACAAAAAAATCAAAATTACGGAATAATACAGCAGTTTGCCGTATTCGCTAAAAACCCGTAGCTGGCGCATCACAAACTGGCTACAGAGTAGCCGGCACACCATATACCGTCTATGGTCACAGGCTACACCCCCGGTCAGCACCCGCAAAAGGCCAGCCGGTATGGAGGCAGGATACGATGTGCACTACGCGAGAGGCAGCCCAGCGTAGGAGGCAGGATGGGATGGAAGAGACATAGATATGACGTATCGGAATGAGTGGCACATGCTGCATGCATATGATTAATGGTAAGTATGATCAGAGTCGGCGTAAGCGTGATTAAGAGGTGCATTAGAGGGGCAGCCCGGGTATAAAAGGAGAGGGAGAGGGAGTGCGATGTTGCCTCCGCAGCACGCACAACACTCCGCAGCAGCACTTCATGTACTTGCTTCTCCGCAGCAACGCTTCGCAGAAGTGCATCTCAGCAACAAGCGAGTCATAGGAGTGCCGGTACTCCGCAATCATCGCTCGTACACTGTAACAAGGCTTCATAGAAGTGTGCTGGTGAGCTTCCTAGCAGCCTAACTATCACTACAGGAATCCGACCTATAAACGTCGGCCAAAAAAATTTACGTCGGCTTAAAAAATGCCGACGTAAACCGTGACTTATTTACGTCGGCCACGTCAAACCGACGTAAATAGCACAAATTACGTCGGCCAAGCCGACGAAAACAACGGTTTATCCTGGCCCACAAAATATAAAATCGGACAGGCCCATTTACGGGCCGACGTAAATGAAGGTTATCACGCGTCCACAAAATTAAAAATCGGGGAGGCCGACGTAAATAGGACACGTGGCGGCTATTTACGTCGGCTAGGCCGACGTAAATAGTCCGAGTGCCACGTGTCGGTTATTTACGTCGGCCCAGCCGACATAAATAAAGGCTTTCACACGCCCACAAAATTTAAAATCGGGGAGGCCTGGCCGACGTATTTACGTCAGCCTGGCCGACGTAAATACCGCGAGCCCCACGTGGCGGCTATTTACGTCAGCCTGGCCGACGTAAATAAGGGCTATTTACATCAGCCTGGCCGACGTAAATAACGCGAGCCCACATGGCGGCTATTTACATCGGCTTGGCCGACGTAAATAAAGACTCCTCACGTGAACAAAAATTAAAAATTAGTAAGGCCTGGCCGACGTAAATAGGTCGGCTAAGCCGACGTAAATAACGCGAGCGCCACGTGTCGTCTATTTACGTCGGCTCAGCCGACGTAAATAGCCTTATTTACGTCGGCAAGGCCGACGTAAATAGACAACCCTTAACTTAGCACCCACGGGTTGCAGCGGCTTGTTCGTGCACCAAAACGCCACGTCGCCGCCTCCTCTTGCGTCGCCGCCGCCACGCGCCGCACCACGCAGCCGCCGCCGCCGCGCCCACGCGCCCACGCCGCCGCGTGCCCCCGCCGCCGCCGCCGCCGCGCGCGCCTCCTCATCCCGCCCGTCGTCTTTGCGGCGAAGACATCGCCGACCACGGCGTGCAGCCGTATGTGGGCGCGATGGCGCCATGCAGAGCAAGACAAGCAACTGTCTTTGGACCTCGCCTCACGGCGGCCGACCACTCGCCAAGATGTGCCGCGCCAACGAAGCCGCTCTAGGTGCGCCGCGCCCAGCGCTGCCTCCGAGGTCATGGCGGTGGACGAGCACGCGCAGATGTTCAGTGGCCGGTGGACGCCGAAAGCGAGGAGACGCCGCCGCCGGGCGAGGACGGAGGGACTCGGGGCAATGTTGTCATCATGAACAGCATCACGTTGGTGGACGCCTTCCTGGACCAGGGATTTGATAATCCGAATCAAAATTTTATCGGACCCCACGGATAGGGCCGATATTTCTTTGAATTTGGAAAAAAACAGAACATGATAGGGCCGATATTTCTTTGAATTTGGAAAAAAACAGAACATGAAATGCCGCTGCTGGGGGTTTGAACCCGCGACCTGACGGATGGGAAGGTGGAGCTCTTCCACCACGATACAGCATAGTTGCTGTCATATAGACATATTAACATATACTTATCTACAAATTCAAATATGTATGAAATTCATCAAATCAAAATTTTCCAAATATAATCGGGGTGGCCGATAGGGCCGATAATATCGGATTATCGGTGCTATCGGGCCGATTATCAAATCCCTGTCCTGGACGCGGTGAGTTCATAAAAAAAAAAAATCTCTCTTTTTTCCTGAATTCAAGTGCTGATTATGCCTCAATTAATTATCTTAATAATCCGATGAAAAAAATCATGTGCGTGCACGCAGAACAAATAGATGGAGCTATTCCCTTGGATTGTTTGCAAGGCAAGAACCATCCAGGTGATAAGCCATGGAGCTGCTTCTGGCCACCTGGGCAGTGGATCTCTCCTCTTGGTAATTAGCCACTGCAATTTCAGCTTCAACTAAACGGTTCGATTCATCTTGCTAAGCTGCTAGCACATGCAGTAGAGATCGATTAATTGGTTACTCGTGAATGCTACTGATTTGGCGATGGAACAAATGGTGAGTGAGCAGATGCAGGCAGAGGTGCAGTTCCTGTCTCCGCTGGTGCCGGCGCGGGAGGTGGTGTTCTTCCGGTACTGCGTGCACAACGCCGAGGAGGGGAGCTGGTCCATCGCGGCGTGATCCTCACCGCGGTGTCCACGAGCTGGCTTCCTTTCACTCATCAGCAGGTGCTCGAGCTTCTTGCAGATGAACAACAGCGCTGTCAGGTACCGAAGCTCTATGTTATATGCTAAATTCCTAGTTATATATATGCACCCAAGTTTTATGTTTGTCTCTGCAAATATATCAGTTCGGTTGTTCTATCCAAAAACAAAAAATAGTCAGTTCAGTTCCTTGATGGATGTTGCGCTTTCGCAGCTTGAGATTTTGTCAAATGAGGGCTCACTTCATCCAAGAAACTGCATCTCTCTTCTTCGCATAAACGTTAGTGCTCTTGTGACCTTGTCAGTTGTTATAACTTGTGAATGTTTGAGCTTGCTACTACTTTCCTCGTATTAACTTGAAACAAAAAAAAAGTGTGCACTGAGATATGTGACATATATTTAGCTTCCTCCTTCAGGAGCATCATCACAATAATTAGCTCTTCATTGGTACTTATACATACTAAATCACAACGGGCCATAATTATATCAGGATTTTAAAGTAATCTAGATATATCTAACATATGTTCAATAATATAGGATTCGGTGGCCCCCACACCGGATGGCCATGTTGGAGGCAACGACGCTGCTTCTTCGAGGATTCCGCCGTCGGTTGATCACTTCTTAAACTCGGGAGGCGACGCTGGTAGTGAACATCGATTTGGCAATATTCCTCCAAATTGATGTTTGTATAAACAATGAGTACTATATGGTTGATCTGTGTTATGTCATGTTTAAGTTTATATACATATATATTGTGGATGGATGCTATAATTTGATATAAATGGACGGATTGATATTGGTTTATATGAATTGATGGATGGTGCAATATGTATATATATATGTATATATATATATATATATATATATATATATATATGGTTCTGTCTGTTATTTTTGTACATATGGCCTATTTATTTGGCTGGCATGAATTCTCCAGTATTTACGTCGGCCTGGAAGCCGACGTAAATAGGCTTATTTACATCGGCTACCTGGCCGACGTAAATACTCCTTCCATGGCCACAAATATTTACGTCGGCCAGGCCGATGTAAATAAGCCTATTTACGTCGGCCCGACGTAAAGCTTCAGACCGACGTAAATAAGCCTTCCACGACCACAAATATTTACGTCGGCCTAGCCGACGTAAATAAGCTTATTTACGTCAGCCTGGCCGACGTAAATATACCTATTTACGTCAGCCTCCAGGCCGACGTAAATAATCTTTGCATGGCCACAGCTATTTACGTCGGCTTTAGGCCGACGTAAATAGCTGCCACGTCATCTCCGCGCCGTGGGCTGAGAACCACTATTCCTATTTACGTCAGCTTCGAGGCCGACGTAAATAAGGGTTATTTACGTCGCTGGGTTTACGTCGGCCTATTTACGTCGGCATGCCGACATAAATAGCTATTTACGTCGGCTTTTGCCCTATTTACGTCGGCTTCTGACCGACGTAAATAAGTCGAATTCCTGTAGTGTATCTAATTATTTAGTAGTGCTATACTTATACTTGTCATTAATCTGAAGGGCCGACGGGTTTAAAGAGAAAGAGGAGTCGAACTGTGCGGAAGTGTGAAGGCAAGTGTCTAATCCTGTATTTAAGTTCTGTATAGTAGACGAGTTCCGTCTAGTAGAGAAGACAAGTTTTAGTCATGTTCATAGATAAGTTCGTCGTTATTTCATGTAAATTTGAACCGGTAAACGTATTATGTGTGACATAATAGGTAAGCAAATTTATATCCCAGCAATTTGTATGGACAGATCGTAATATAGGACCGGTGCAAATGTCTTAATATAGTTAAGTTTCTTGTGGATGTGGTGTAGAAACAATTAATATAGGTGGTTTTCTTAGAGTAGCCATGAGTAAGTATGGTAAAGACTTAATGTAGATAGTTTTTTGGGACAACTTAATTATGGCGGGCAATTAACATTGTTGGGCTAGCAAAACATGTAGGTCCATGCCAGTGCGCGTTCAAATGTTGTAAGGTTGGGTCCCCATAGTGAATGATGCAACTGTGATTAATTGCGGAGATAAGAACATTACTGCTTCTTTTGTAGGGAGTAGTAGTGCATGGACGGTAGCTAGTTGACAACTCCATGATTTTTATTTGAACGCGTCTCAGGTTTGAAATGAATAAACTGGTACCACAATAACCGTTTATGCGATGTATTCTGGTAAACATAAATTGTGTAAGACTGCATTAATCAGTGAATGGCGACGCAGTCATTAGTACCAAAAATACAAAAAAAAATACTGCCTATGTAGGGAATAATGGTACTTGCGGAAGAGGTAGCTAACAAGTTTGTGATGTTTGTTTTTACATGTGACAGGTTAGAGATGAATGTTAATATTTATTTTGGGGGAAAGACCGGCTATGTTGCATGGCAGGGTTGTAACCATCCAAAACTGTCAACACGTAGATAGTGTAATTGGTGTCCTGAATGACCTACAAGACTTAAAGACACATATCTATTCCCTTCTATGTATTAACCGAGCCACCAATAAGGTCCATCTAGAAGGGGTTCATCCACGGCTAGTTCCAAACAGCTCCATAGTTGTGCACACGCTGTTTGAGCTGAGAAGGAACAACGCGTGGGATTTGTACGTCTGTAAGGCAGTGAAGGAGAATTTCGATGTTGGGGGTATACGTGAACGTAGTGCCACGTAGGCAGTCCAACGAGGCTAGGCCTAGCGGAGTAGGCATGGAACATGATGTGGAGGCCGGCGACGTCGTAGTTGGTAAAATACATGGTGAGGAGGAAAATGTTGTCCCCGAGTCGGAAGAAGGGCAGCCTCAGGAGGTAGATGCTCAATGCATGAATGACGAAGCCGATGGCAGTGAGGATGAGCAAGCGGCGGACAATGACGACCCCACCTCTGCAATCCAATTTTTTCGCGCCATTCGAGCGCTCGAATGCACCCTCCCAGACTTTAGCACCATGTCCATGTGGGGTACCAACACAAAGACATCCGGGCAAAGGTTCTGTAACAAGAAGGGGGCAATCCACTTCATTGAGAACTATGCAGTGACGACTAGGAGGGAGCACACACGTACCCGATCTGAGCCTAGGGCATATGAGGTGAGGTGCTCCAAACAACCGGAGTGTCCTTTTTTTGTAAGGGTGCACAGGCCTAAACACGAGGTCTACTTCATCATTAGCAGGCATGTAGCACATACTTGCAATGAGGAGTCCATTAGAAACATGAGCCACATTGTTGATGCGAGGTACATTGCTCAGCTTGTAGTTATACTGATAGGGATCGATGTTGGCTTTTCACCAAGGATCATTATGGAGGAGGTGCACAATAGGACAGGGATGGTGATAACATACCACACGGCATGGCAAGTGAAACAGAAGGCCATGAAGATGTTGTTCGAGGGATTTGAGGAGTCCTTCAACCATGCGCCAAGGTTAGTGAGAAAGATTGCAATGTCAATTCTGGGGACACAGTTTGCCATAGGGGACGAGCCAATAAGGATGGAGGATGGGTCGTTAAACTCGAGCGGCCGCTATCTTATTCGGCTATTCTGGGCTTTTAGGCAATGCATCGAAGCTTTCAGACATTGCAGACCTATTTTGTGCGTGGACGGCACATTACTTAATGGAAAATACCATGGCACTCTTCTGACTGCTTGCTGTGAACACAAACTATCTGATCCTCCCTGTTGCATGTGGAGACCAAGAACAACGATAGCTGGCTATGGTTCCTTACTTTGTTGAAGAACCATGTGGTCAGCCTTCAGAAAAGTGTTTGCGCTGTCTTCGATCGTAGCCTAGGCCTTCTCCACGCATTGGACACGCTGCACGATAGCACCAACCCAGCCATGAGCTGGTCGGATGTTCAAAGATGGCGGTGCATGCGTCACCTAGGGGCGAACCTGTACTCAAGGTATAAGAGCAGGACCCTCATGAAGAGGTTCAAAGCTCTTTGCCTCCAAAATCAGCTTCACAAGTTCAATGCGATTTGGAGGCAGGTTAACAAAACTGCACAAAAGATGATGAACGAGGAGCAAAGACAGGAGGACCTGATGCGATCGCAGATGGTGAGAGGCCAAATGTTGGGCTCTACTGCATGACACTGCGGGGGCAAGGTAAGAATTGTCGTCGCATTAGTGTCATCTTTGGGCACAAGTTCATATTATTTAGCCATGGTGACGTACATCATTACAAGTATACCGTGATGACCAAGAAAATAGCTGAGGCCTTCAATAATGTGCTCAAGGGCGTTCGTGGACTCCCGTTATGTTCTATAATTGAGCTGACCTTCTATAGATCCATGGTGTACTTCTGAGATCGTAGCTATGCTATGGACCAATGCTGCACTCCTTACCCATCACGAGTAATGGAAATGTTGTAGAAGAGAAGGTAGAAAGCGCACCACCATCGTACGTGCATTTTTGACTTGGGCACAAACATATTCGAGATGACGTGTAGGCGGAAGTATACGTCCGGTTACAGCGCGGGCGATACGGTGCAACAGTGCCAACTGGGGTCTGACGAAGCCATGTGCACGTGCAACAAGCCAAAGCTTCAGCACCTCCCATGCTCCCATGTCATTGCTACGTGCAGAGACATGGGTGGCAACGATGCATCGCAGTCTCATGGTACTACTCCGTGGAAGCTTTGTGGAACACATGGCGACCAAAGATGGAGCCTTCACCGTGGGTTTGAACTACAAGATAATTGAAGGGCCAACTTGGTACCCCTACCATACGGCTCATCGGGCTGAGGCCAGCAGGCCAACAACTGATCGAATTCGTGGTGACATGGCGGATAGGCTGCGCCAGTGCAAAATTTGCAAACAAGCAGGACATAGACAGTAGTGGGTATTTAGTTCATACGCATGTAATGTTGTCATCATCGTGCTATGCATATAATGAGTTCTATTTGTTATGTTCATATGTGCAAATAACATTTATTTTCCTGTAGGGTCATGGCTCGAGTTGCACTACCCGAGCTACTCCGGGAAAGCGTCGACGACAAACACAGGGCCAGGGTAATTTTTGGAGGGACACAGATTCTCAAAGCACTATCATACTACGTCGTATGAAATCACTCCCAGTGTCCATGTACTCACCGATTGAACCTATGGTTTTTTTCAGTTGATTCCTCTCCGAACACGTCCGGTTCACAGCATCAAGAGGCTTGACCCACAGTTCTACATCCCACTCGCCAGGGCAGGCCTACTACCATTTGGTCTCATGATGGATAGAGCCCCACCAGGCGATGGACAGAGGAAACCGCTGTCGGCCATTGAGCAGGCCTTACAAATAGGGCTAGCTGACAGGTGGCAATTGGAAACACATACGCTCCACCTCCCATGTGGCAAGCTGACAATAACCCTGAAGGGCGTCGCCATGCTCACCGGGCTTCCCATCAAGGGGCGACCAGTGGTCATTCCCTAACCAAGAACACAGCAGTGGCAGGAATATTTGGAGGAAAGGTAAATCTGAAATAACTTACATGTACATCACATTCGTTATGACGTTTACAACATGACCCGTACCACTGTACTTTAGGTTCGGTGAGACCTACACGATGAAGGACCACGGCGTGTCCTTCACCTGGCTCCAAGGGTTGGAGGAGGATGACACCTGCCCAAGCGGTACGCGCGAGGCCACCGTCAACCGCCATTACAAGGTGTACCTATAGTACCTCCTTGGTGGCGTCATGTTTGTCAACGCTAGCGTGACTACGTCGTGCCGCATCTTATATGGCTGGTGCACCACCTCGCCACACACCCTGAAGAGGACTCAGCATATAGCTAGGGTTCCGCTGTGCTCGCTGACACATACCGTGGGTTGTGCGAAGCATGAGAGCGGATCACGAGGAGCAGTTCGATTACCGGGTGCCTGCACCTTTTACAGATGTGGAGCTGGGAGTACCTCCCAGTGTCATCCATACCTTCACCCGACGTACTACCCCAGAGTTGTGGATGACGATGTGCCCGATGCTATGAGGCCAATAAGGGTTTATCGGTGGATTCATGCTCGTATCAGGTGGACTCACCTGCAAGATCACGGTAACTATAATAGCATAATTAGTGATCTTGACTTGTTGACTGAGGAACATGTCACCTGGGATCCCTGGACGGTGCCCTGAGAGCATGAGATAGCTGTAGGGGGGCTTATCTTACCTGTGTGTATGAGCGACGCAATCTTGTGGATTACCACGTGTTTCATCGTCTGCATGAACGCAATTGAAGTGTACTCACCTGAACGAGTACAACGACAGTTTGGGTACCTCTAGATTGTGCTAGTTCCTCCCCCGCGTGACGCGCGTCGAGCACACGGGTAAGTGGCTTACTTTTGTCATTAAACGTTTTTGCAACCATGAATGCACCTAACGGCTGAAATCAATGCAGGAGAAGCGCGAAGGGTGGGGGGACAATGGATTGGATTGTTGTGCAGGCAACACACATAGCCCGCTGGATGGAGGCGGACATAGAGGTCATGGTTTCGAGCGGGCCGTACGACCATTCTTCGTTCTGGGAGTACCTCAGGTGGTACCCGCCCGACCTTACTAAGCGAGCATGTCGAGGAGGCATAGCGAGCGTTCCTCGAGGACCGTGTCCGCCATGTACACGTTTTGGTGTGGTCCTTATTGTCATGCACATTTAGTTCCAATCCTCGTGCAACTTCTTATGTGTTACTTGCTTGTGACAGACACAGGAGGCCCAGGACATTCTCCCAGGTGGAATAGTTCGTGCAGGATGAACCCGAGTCATCACACTGGTGCCCGGAGCAGGCCACAGGCACGCAGCAGACGCCCGAGCAGCACGTTCTACACATGACCCCGTTGCCTACAGATGATTCAACGGCCTAGTACGACAGGGCCGTCAGAGCGGAGTGGACTACACTTTCGTGACAGGACACTCTGTGCATCAGGATGATGATGGCCAAACGTAGCATGACTATTATCAGGGCCCGTCGCAAGCAGCAGGGAGGAGGGATACACTCCCACCTCAGACATACACTCCTTCGGACTATAACACAAGGCAACAACCCTGTCGCTGAGGAGGGGACTAGACCCTCTATGTACTCATATTTGTAAATCCGATAAAGTTGTGACACAATAAGCTAGCAATGTCATCTTTGTGTCATTCTGTCAATGTCATCTTTGTGTCCCAAAGGTAATGTATGACCCAAATTTAAATTTAAAGATAGCTATGCATATCATTAGCATGTTCATTTGTTTTTATGATGGTTTACAAAAATTTTGCATTCAACCACCATACTCTATGGTGGGGACATAAGGCTTTTAACTTTAAACCCTTTGGCCAAGCCACTAGAGTAGTAAGACCTAGCCCGACGGGCATGTTCCTTAAACGCCCGAGCTAGATGTAGCTTGCCCGAGCAAGGTAGAGTTCATCCGAGCTTTACCCGAGCTTGGTTGCTACCCATCCGAGCTAGAAGATGTCCGGAGGAAGTCGCCTGAGCTATAGACGGTCGAACTAAGCAACGAAGACCCGACCGGCTTGGAGAAGCTCGTACCCATTCGCACAACCCACCACCACATCTGTTCTTTATTCCTTTTGTCTTCCGCAAGATCACCGAATCTTTTATCCATTGGCTGACTTGGACGGTCTTTGACAAGATCGCCCAAATCTTCCATCCATCGGTCGACTTGGCGGTCTTTGCAGCAGACCTGCACCCTTAGCATTTCTTACCTGGAATCTTACCCGCAGACTCTCTATTACAGGTGGGACCTGGACCCACTTGTCAATGGAAGAGTATACCTCTATTTAAACCCATCTCCACCCACTTCAACCAGCTCTCACTCTCATTCTTCTCACGTCCAAGTTCTAGACAGCAACAAGAACAGCAAGCTGTTCTTCATCTCCACCTCCACCATTTTCAAATCTCCACCCAAACCACCAAGAATCCATCTAGGGTGTTATATATCGTCGGAAAGCTGAAATCATTGGCTATCCATTCCACCCCATGGTAAGCACATGCACGAAGGTTTACTATGGATTTCCCTTCCTTTTCTCTTTGCTATTCGGTTTTGGGACAGCAAAGGCTGATTTCGTTTTCTGCCCATCTATGCCCCCTTTCTTCAAATCCAGGCCATGGAATGAGCAGAAGTAACATCCAAACTTCCTAGGCTTCAAGTACCTCCAACTCCCTTGCACGTTCACAAGGATTTGGGTGAGTTCTTGCTGCCTTTCTTCATCTACTTCTCTGTTTTGAACAGCAGCGAGGTCCTTTGCAGTTTTCTCATCTTGCATGTCATTTTCCCTCACATGCAAGCTCGGAGATGGTCAAGAAGAGTTCATGCATGAGCTAAGGAACGTCTAGGAGCAGATCCACACTTCTGGAGTTGAAGGAACCTCAAGGAACGAGCTGAAGAGTTGCTGAACCGAGTTCTGAACAGATTGCCGTCCACCACTTCGATCTCCTCATCTTTGGGCTCTCTATTGTTAAGCAAGGCCTTCCTTGCTAGGTGAGAACCCAATACTCTCTCTCACTTCTGTTTTTCACCCTTTAGCATTCATGGCTAAGCTGTTCTTTGGTGGAAACCGAAGCCTTAGAACCCCAGTGTCAAAAACAACTGTTTCAGCCTTTCTTTGAGCAGTAGCCTAGTAAGTAAGCTCTATAGAATGAACCGTAGCTCGGATGAAAAAGTGTTCTACATGATAATTGTGCGCCAGGAAATTTCCTACAACTTTCATGTTAATCCCAAGCTTAGCCGAGCTTATTAGGACCCCCAAAAGTGGCTCGTACTAAGTAACATACAAGCTAAGTGACTTTCCCGAGCTAGAGCTAGTTGAGCCCGACCTTGGTCATGGCATAACCAACCAAGCTATGCCATATCCGACCTTGTAAACCCAATCTTGACCAAGGCAACGTTATTCCCGAGCTAGGAGGCTCATTCCCGAGCTACCTAGGTCAATCCCGAGCTTAGTCTTTACAGCCCCGAGCTAGTTTTGCACCCAAACTTCAAATGGTCATATCTTCCTCGTCCGAACTCGGATTTGGGTGATTCTTTTTGCAAAATTTGCATTAGCTCATGAACTTTCTGAATCTCTAAAAATATTTGATGTTACTATTTGTTGGGTATTTTATTTGGATTTTATTTGATGTTCTTGCTACCGAACGTTAGGAGCCGACGTTCCGGAGGAGCCCGGACTTGATCCAGAAGTTCTCCTCGCCAACGAGCAGCAACCAGGCACTTATACTCCCTTCATTTGACTCACCATATTGGTTCTCTATTTACATGCATTGATTTAATTATATCCTATCACTTGTTGCATGCTAATTTCGAGTATGTTACTTGTTGGGTAGAAAGTAGTTATGTCCTACCCAGTGATTAGTACCTCACTAGGCTTGACACCCTTATTCCTTTGTAGCCTAAGCAGTACTATTATTTATGTTGTGTCACTTAATGCTTAGCAATGCTTAGAGTCAACGAGGTAAAGCGATCAGTGGAGTAGTCCATTGGTCGTGTGATTCAATTATTGATGTACTCAATGTTCGGTTTGGATTGATGAGTATTTGTATTACCTGTGAGATCTAAGTTGGACTTGAACGGGTGATAGAGGATGATGGGAGGACGGATCCCGAACATGTAGCCCCGTTTGGATAATTAAGGACCGAACATCGGGTACCTTCCTCTCAAGTACTATACGTACGACCACACGATTTTATGGGGACACTTGGCTAACTTCCTGTGCATGCTTGAGCCCTTGAGTACCGGCGGGGCAATGTGTTTGTGGGTGGGTGGCGAGGCGGACCATCCGTGGGGCGCCCTTGTGCTTGGGTGTGATGGGCCTTGGATAAAACCATCGCAGCAGTTAACTCCCTCCCCGCACTCGTGGAGTGGGGATCGGATAAAGTTAACTCGGGTGACCCAATGGATCGGCATGTGTATCTAGGAGGCTTGGCATGGCTTGTCGTGGTCGTGTGGGTAAAGTCGTACACCTCTGCAGAGTGTTAAACTGTTCGAACAGCCGCGTCCTGGGTTAAGGACGAATCTTGAGTTGGTTAAGCTGCCATTTGTTAGCACTTGGTTACTGGTTCTGGTTATATGGTTTGGATATGTGTTCATTTCCGAGCACAGGGTTGCTCGTGGTGTCACTGGTTGGATAGAGACCAGGGGACGGATAGAGTCCCGGGTATGTTTTGATATGGCCGGATAGAGGCTATGGACGGATGGAGTCCAATGGATTGATGATGGTGATGATATGTATTGATGAGATGATGATATTATTGCTAGTCACATTGATTTAAAATGTTTTATTCAAATGCCATTTACAATCTATTTATGTTTACGTCTTGCAAATGCACTTTATGCTGAAAATGTCATGCTAACCTTCCATTGGATACATTATTCATGATTGAGGATATACATTACCTCCTAGTGCTGAGTACCATCTGTACTCATACAAGTTGCTACTATTTCAGGTGAATATGACCCCACGCTTGAGTATTACCATCAAGCGGGTTATGATGACGCTTAGCGGCAAGCGGAGTTCTAAACTTCCAATCGGTTGCCCTTGGGTTATGAGGCATACCTTGCTGGCCCTTTTGGTTTTAGTATGATTAAGACTTCCGCTGTTTTGTTGTTGAACATCTTATGTTTCATTGCCGTAAAACTCAATTATGTTAAACTTATTGTATGGACAGCAATCCATACCCGTTGTAATATAAGTTTATGTCCCTTACCGCTTGTGTTGTGTTATCAATCCACATGAGGGTATGTGTGTGATGGTAGCTGATCTTGGGAGCCATCACGGGCACATATCCGGCACCGGTTTACATTCGCTTCAACGAAGGTCGCCTGTGTACCGCCAAGATACTTGGGTTGGGAGCTAACATGCTCGGCTTGCTCTGGGCAGCTAGTATGTTATTTACCAACCACATGGACAGCGAATGGGCAATGACTTCTTTGAGCCGAGTGTGAAAAAGGGGGCGCCGCACTCAGTCCGTGTTTTGCGAGATTCCTGTACGATCCTGACAAGACTCGTCACTGCCAACTCAATTAATTGCCCTGCCACTACAGTGTCGATGCATGACGAGTTACTACAAAAGTACCCAATGACCTATCACTGTCATCTTTCTGTCATTCTGTCCATCAGTCCGCGCTTTGCGAAATTCCTGCACGGTGCTAAAAAGATTCGTCACTGCAAACTAAATTAATTGCCCTGCCACTACAGTGTCGATGTATGATGGGTCACTACAAAAGCACCCAATGATTTGTCACTGTCATCTTTGTCTCATTCTCTCCCTCAGTCCGTGCTACAAGATTCTTGTAGTAGTGCGATGACTGGTATCCGAGGCTTTGCAGACTTCATATATCATCAAGTCCGACTCTCCTAGCACGCCACAACTCCTCTCGTTGTGCTTATAAATAGGGCCAGCGTGTGAGGGGCTTTGCACCCACATTGGACAAAGAAATATTTCACAATACAAGATGTCTGGAAGTGCTAAGGGAGAAGAAAAGGGAAGGCGAAGACAAGTCCATATGACATTCCCATTGGATGGGGATTCCAGCGTCTCGACCCACCACGAGGGCTTCGTCCACCGATGTGCTTGTGCGGTGATGAGTGCAGACTTGTGCGCTTTTGTGACATTCCCACTTGGCGGATAAGGTACTGGATGTGTCCGAACTACATGTTCGACTTTCCAGAGAAGATGGTACAGCTACGCCAAATGGTACGTACCATAACTCATTCCAGCATTTCTCCTTATTATTTCCATTCAAATGCTCATATCGCAAAGTTCACATGCAATCCCTACCACTACTATGTAAATTTGAGCAGTGGCTTGACACGGAGATCAAACCTGATGACAAGAGGGCCCTAGAGAGTCTGGACCACCAGGAGGAATGGGAACGCCAGTAAGAAGAGCGCAAGCGTAAACAGGCCGAGGAGTGCGCTTAGGAAGAAGGTAGCTGAGCGTGAGGCAGAGAGAGAGAGAGAGAGGAAATGAGAGAGGGCACGTCGTGCCAGAGCCGCGCTCCCCAAAGCATGAGAGAAGGGGAAGTGGCCACGGTGCACTCAGTAGACGTCATCGGCTACTCCATGCATCTCCAACGGGATGGAACTATGTTTTTATCTCCTAAGTTGTAACTTTATGTCGTGCGTCTCCATCCGGTGGTGTCTATACTATCACACTGCTGTGTTGTTTGCTTAAGTACTATTTGTACCGGTCTTTTCAAATAAAATAAAATCTTGTTTTTACGCATTGCTTGAACTACCTACGCATTTGTTGCAATTCCTCTTCTTTCAACTTAAATTGACTACTTGCCTATTCGGATGAGAGCTAGCTACAACACGGAGCCAACCATGATAAGAGACCCAAACTTCTAAGGGATGGCCATGGTGCGCACATGGAATAGACACGGTTGTACAGACCTTTGACCATGTTGTGGAAAAATGGACTGGCTGATGTTTCTATCATTGTGTGTACTTTGCAGTGAGTCACCTACACCACCACAGACCCAGCTAAAATACTTTTCCTTATCACTTTTTTACCTTCCACATGCAGACCGATAACTGTGACTTCAACAAATGGGTGGACGACCCATTCCCAATAGCTGCCAATAGCTACATCGAACATCTTCAAGCAAAACTTTCTCGCCTTGAGGAGCGAATAGACTATGCTACTCACATGAACAACATGTATGCCCATATGGAATTGCTCCACCGACGTTGGTAAATCTGTCATCCCTAGTACAACAATCCATTTTATTTATGTATTTCGCATCAATCTTCAGCCTACGAGGACTACTGTCTTGTAATGCGTACCATGATCTCAATGTCTGTGAACACACCACGGCGACCCAGAGTGGGGGGTGAACGGAAGCCAAAATTTTTTCCGAAGGATTTTCACACTTGACAATATGAGCTCTCACCCCAACGCACCTCAGTACGTCAAGAACCAAACCAACAACCAAAACAGCGTTTGAACATACAAGAACAAAAAATTTCAGCACCAACTTGTATGACAAGAAAACTCGATTACTCCCAAGTGGTTCAACGAAAGCCAATCAAACTTGGACAACAACTAGATGATGAAAACATCTATCTACCCTCCGAAAATCATCCAAAGATTCATCCAAATTTTGACCTTTTTCAGTTCAAAACAGCCGAGAGAGAGAGAACCGAATCAAAACCGAAAAATCGCGATCTTGTGCAAACCAACGATGGTCTGTCCAGGGGCTCTTGAGGGGATGATTGTTGGTTCTTTGTGACCCTATTTCACACCTCAAAGTGGCCCAAAGACGCAGCACACGGTTCAGCTCAAACCAGTTCTAGAAAGGGTCCAAATCGGGTCAAAACATATAGAAACAAGAGTAGGCTGCATGGGGTTCTTTGGGGTGATTCTTGGGAACATAGAGGCCCCTAATCCATATTAAAACCACCCTCAAATTGTAGTAAAGAACAGATCACGAACAGCACCAAAGATCTTCTCAAACCGAACCAAAATAGACCACCAAGGCTATGGGCTGTTTGAGGGGTCTTGGTAAATGATTTTGGAGTCAAGATATACTCTAATCCATAAGTTTTTGCCCCTCAAATCAGTAGTAAGAGGTGGAACTCGTGGCTCCTCAAGAACACATCAAGAAAGAGTTCAACTTGGAGAGGAAGAAAGAGAAAAGAAGAGAAAGGAGAAGAGAGGAAGGTTGCTGCACCAAGAGCACAATCAGAACCAAATCATAATCACCATAAACCAGCACCAAGACACACAAGAGGATCACAAACTATCGGTATTTCATTCACACCCTTGGAATACAAACATCGAACAACCTACAACTAACACAAGGCTATCTCAAGGGAAGAGGCAGACCACCATGCTGCCTTTGGGGTCCCTTTTATAGCCATACAAGCCCACACTTGGGCCTAAACCCTAGGCCACCCACCAAGCCCATCTAACAAGTGGGTTAACACACGCACGAATCTCCAAGCGCAGCAAACGGCCTCCAGCTATTCCTTCGCTTCGAAGCAAACGTACGAACATGGATGCTGCAACGTCTCATGCCTGACCCGATAAGCTTCCTCACCATGGACTCCGCACCCGGTTTCCAACCGAGCCGCTAACCCGCCTGACCGAAGCCTTATCCGCGCCGCCTGCACCGAGACCATCACCTGCATTCACAGACACCAAACACATCCACAACGTCTGCGGCATCTCAACGAACCCAACGCAACAAACCGATCCTCGATCGGGGTTAGTATGATCAAGAAACGTGAAAAACAATGAACTAGCCCAGCTGAAATCCCCTGTTTCCAATACAGCGGCAGCCTTCTCAAATTTTTATGATCTTTTCTGAAGCTCAAATGAAAAACTTGTCAAAACAAAAAAAAATGCGTGTCGGAATTCTCTACAACTTTCATGTAAAAACTTTTTTAATTCGAGCACGGGAAGATCCTCAAAAACGTGAAAAACAACAACACTGTCAGGAAAGATCGGACTGTCCGACCCTGAAACCGGACTGTCTGATACCTATCGGACTGTCCGACCCAAACCATCGGACTGTCCGATCCTGACACTGCAGAAAGCTATAAAAACTTTGCTTTTAGGTTCCAAAAATTCCAAATAATTTTCAAAAATTCTCACAAAATTAAAATAGCTTGAAAATCCTTCGCAACACCTTTTCCAACCTTTTGGCACTTGCAAAATGACTCAAAACTTGCCCAAATCAAGATCATATCATGGAGGGATTTAATTCCCGAGAAAATCCACTAAAAGTACAAACTAGCCCACAAGCCTCAACTTGTCATTCTGAACATACCTAAACATTTGGAGCTTCCTAAAAAACATGGCCATGCCACGGGCAACACTTCAAATGTTGGTTCCATTCCACAAACTATCTCACTAATCTTCCCAGAAACTTGCAATCTTATCTGGAGGGCCAAGACTTCGCCAAATCACAAGGATGCCCATGCACACATTTTATGCGAGTTTTGCTCAAAACAATATGGAATTTGACTCGAAATCCTAACCGGTCAACATGCTCATCACAATGGAATCCACAATGTCACTGGATCACCACCTTCAGTTCGTTTATATCATGCATTATCATTGGAGTTTTCCCTGTGTATAGTTCATTTGCTCCATACTTTGGTGGAGTGTGGTGACATGGTTTTGAATGGTCGTGAAAACCTAGATGCATCATATGTGTAGAGAATACGAAAAAAAAATTGCTCGGGGTGGATGGATTATATACCATAAGTTAATCAGTAGTGGTACGGTAAGTTGTGAATAATTTGGCAATAGTAATAATTTGGAATGGGGTGACCGGCGCCTATTTTTGTAAATTTAATTTTCCTATGAATATTTCCAAAAAAATTAAAATAAATATTAAATAAACAAATTCTCATTTCTTCCCACGTGGGCTTCACCACCGTTATTTTTCTCTATGCTCCTGGTGCCTCCCCTACGTAGATCATGGAACATGCGTCATCCTCTTTCCTTTTTCTTCTTCCAACTGAGTAGGCCCCCTCCCTCTTCTTTCAACCTTGCATCGTACTCTCCTGCACTAGCATCCATGAAGACAGCCGTCTTTCATTCTACTCGTCATCTCCTGTACTTTCTTTATCCCGATATACAAGAAATCGGACGTAATTACATCTAATCCTAGCCTCATATATACTCCATACATACAACCGTACGTCAAAATGTCCAAAATACCTGTAGCCAGTGTAGTCGGCGCACCACATGCCAGCTACACCATAGCTGGTTTATCACGTGTTGGCTATGGTGTAGCCGGTGCACCACACGCTGGCTATATGTAGCCGGCATATGAAAAACCAGCTACAGTAGGGTTTTTCGCAAATACCGCAAATTGTTGTATTCTTCCGTAATTTGATTTTCTTTTTATATTTTTTAAAAAAAATTTTGAAATTTTTCTAGCTGAAGTCTCTCTTCCTCAACCGCAAGCCTCTCTTGTTCCTGTGCATGTCTCTCTTTGTCAACTACAAGCCTCTCTTGTTCCTGTCCATAATATCTATCATCTTGCTCCTTCCGATCTTTCTCCGAGTTTTTCCTTACTTCTCTTAATTTCCTCACTTCGTCAATGAAAGGGTTTGCACCATCGTCACCTTGCTTTCTTCCTCTCCAGAAATGTTCCTTCTTTGCTTTTCTACTGGTAGGTCTTTCCACATGTATTTCATTTGTATTTTTTGTACACACCACATTAGGGATTTCAAGATTTGATGGACTTAGAGTATTTGTCAAAGATAATCTTGGTTTTTTAGCTGGTCTAGAATCTGCCCACATTGGTTGGTGCCGAAGTGTATTCCAAGCATGACAGAAAGAAAATGACTTTTTAGTTAATTGCTGAAACATTGTTTTGGCATCCACAATCTACAAGAAAAATGTTTGTTAGTTATTTCTCTATTGACAAAAATATATATCCAAATTGTATGCCGGTATAACATACCTTCTCGCTAAGCATTTTCCCACTTTCTCGCTTTCTTTCTATCTTGTCATAGTAACCTTAGAATTCGTTCACTTCCTTTTGCAAAAGCTGTCATCGTTTTTTTTCAATGTCGTCGGATTACGATCAGAGTCAAATTGTTTATTTTCATGAAAATACTTCGCAACCCTCATCCAAAAGGTATCACCTTTCTGTTGATTTCCTTGGATAGGATCTCTTCTAACATTTAGCCATGCTAATACCAACATGTTGTCTTCTCCTTAGAAAAGTTCTTGCTTCTCCCCTTATTTTTTGGTTGGGAGTTCATGACCGACAACGGAGAGGACTCATCTAGGTTTTCATTTTTCATGTTTGGACTGATTCGGCTTTGGAAAGTCGTCAGGTAAACCCAGAGTCAATAAGGATGTGCATGAATCCAATGTTGGATACTCCATAATTTTGCAAGATTTTTGTAACTTATGCAACATAAATAAATTGAGATTGATCAAAATGGCCAGGTCAACACATTTGTCACAAAATGACCAATACAAGTTTATAAAGGATGTACTTCTACCATAAGCTTTGATAAATCCTAATAGCAATTTTATTAGATTGTATACACAATAGCAATTAATGACAAACATTATGTACAAACATTCTAGTTCAAGCACAATTATGGCTATCTCATTTAGCCTAACCAACACAAGCCATGAATCAATTACTATCCATTTGCATCAGAAATTCATGATTCAAAATGAAGACATAAACATAGCTGATGTGGTTGCACATTGAAGGTTTCAGGTGTGGAACAGAGACAACAGAAATAGTGACCTAAAGTTCCCTTCAAATAGAAGTATAGATGAATTGGGGGAAACAACAGAGACAACACCTACATGTCTAGAATACAATAACAACCATAAAGCCTGGACTAATCTACCCAAAACAAAGCATGTGAAAAAATCTCATCAACAACAATATTTTTTACAACATGATTCAGGGAAAACATGTCTGAGAATAAGCATATCGAAAGCACTACTCCCTACTAAACCTAATCTGAATCACACGACATCTCCAAAACAAGGATTTCGGGGTTTACCTGATGGATTGGACATAGGGCAAACACAGATGCCCTTCAGATGCAGAATTAAGGTTTGCTCTTCTAGAGCTTCAGTTCTTTGTTCAAATAGTTTGCTTTTCAAGAGTTTTCTATTCATTATTCATGCTAAAGTTCATATAATGTTTGCTAGCAACCACAATCTTAAAAGGGAAAAAAACTGAAAGTGCACACGATAGATTCCGTAAAGTATGCTTTCAATTCAGTTTCAATGCCATATATCGGGATCTTCTCTTCTTTATCCACTTTATGTGTGACTGTAATAAGGTTAGGGGATAGTTAGAAGGTGTCTCTGCATGAGTGTCCTTTTCTATGAGGTCGTCCTTGCCTGCCTTGGCGAGGTGAGCATCTGCCATTGCTTTGTCATTTCTTTTAGTTTGATAAGTCGGATTAATATGCTTAAGTTCGTGGCAAATTTTTTATTGATGTTCCTAAATGCCACACTTAGCCATATAGCTTGCGTTGTGCTTTTTCTTATTGTTTTGCTTCTCTTGGGCAATGACCTTTTTTTTAGACCGCTTCTTATTTTTCTCTTTCTTGTTCTTCTTTTAAGAATATGTTGTTCTTCCCAAGTAGCTGTTCCGTGACTCAACAATATTAATCAGTTCACTTTACTCTATGTAACTGCCCTGTCAATAGTTGCCAGCACTTTGAATTGCACTGAGGTGAAAATGGGGAGTGTGATCTCCTTGCCTATGATCTTCTTGCCATAGAGATAGTGATTAGTACAATTCCTATGCAAGGCAGAATTATACACGATCATGGTTCTATAGTTTGCAAATCTCCGGTGCACTTAGTCCTGCTATGCTTGTGGCAAGATAGTGTACTTGAGCTTCTCGAACCGCATCTAAAGTGCAGTCCTTAGCTCTAGCGCACTTCTCTCAGGCATATATTCTTTTTTCAATGTGGCTGAAAAGGTGGTGTCTGAGAAAGTGCAGTGCTCGATCGTTCTATTCGTCGGTGGGCTTTTCATCCTTCAAGGATCCTAGCCCGATAGCAACCCAAAGCTTTTTGCTACCCAGTACGACCTTAACGTCCGATGCCCAAGTGAGATGGTCCTGGCCATGCAAGGTCACTTCATTAAATTCATATCTAATGATACCCAACATTTTTCATATTTCTAAATTCTATCTTAGGATTACTATGTGTAATCTAGTAGAAAGTGGTGCTAAATGGACTACAATTCATGAATTCTCATATATATATATATATAAAAATAAAATATTCATATATGCCATTGCCAATTCAAAATATAAAAACATTAAACAGGCATAAATTGATAATTATAGTAGCAAATTCATCGCATAATTGCATAAAAGTAATTAACAACAGCTAAATAAGCTTGAAATTCAAAGATGGGATCAAAATTTGAAATCCCGAGGTGTTTTTATGCCTGAATATGTATTTTCTGCATTTTTTTGGCTAATTCTAGGGCCTTTACGGAATTTTCAACGAATTCTATAATTTTTAGGAGCCTTTATGAAATTTTCAATGTTCTCGAAAAAACTTCATGCAATTTCTAGATTCTCAGGGTGTTTTCTACATTTTTCTTTATTTCTGAAAATTCTTCATACAATTTCAAAAATATTCTGAGGGCTTTACTACAAAAATACCACGGCTGGCCCATCCCCTTTTCTTTCTCTCTCGACCTGGCCTACTAGGCCTGTCAGCCCAGCCACCCCACCTCTTTCCTCCTTTTCTTCCTTTCTATTTCGGTCCAACCCATTCCCTTCTTGCTTCTTTTCTATTTTTCTTGTTTCCTCTTACCTAGTCCAAGGCCTACAATTTGTTGGGCTCTACGTGGTCCAGTCAGCCCATGTGAAGCGGGGGTGGCCTACCTAGCGAAGTGGTTGGACGGTGACGTGGCTAGGGTTTCACCCTAGCCGTCACGACGGCTACGCAGCTCGTGGACTCTGTGAAAGCGCGCGTGGCGCGGTGGTGGCTGGCAGGCCACGGTGGCGTGGATGGAGGAGCCGGTCGCAAGGATGGAGGCGGCGTTGCGTGCATGGTCGACCAGGGGATAAAGGCGGCGCTGCCAGCGTAGTCGACGCAAGGATGGATACGGCGCTGCTAGTGCAACCGACACAAAGATGGTGTCTGAGCTGCGAGCTCGACGCGGCCGGTGACGGTACGATGTATGGAGGTCCAAAGTCGGTGGCTGCATCGTGAAGCTACTACGGGCGGTGCTCATAGTGCGGGAGCCGAGACGGTGACGATGGCCTGGCACGGCCATGCGTTAAGGAGGCTGAGGCAGCAGCGGCGCTTCTAGGCCAGGCCCACGACGGTGCGTGCGCGAAAGGTCGAGGCGGAGGCGGTGCTTCCAGGCCGCAGCTGATGATGGCCACGCGCACGGCGGTGCATGAGATTCGAGGCGATGGCGTGGTGGATGGAGGCATGCCTGGTGCGAGACACGGGGAACCGCCGCGATCGGCCTGCACGGCGATGCCGCGTGGTCTAAGATGGGTGACTTCGGGCCGACACACGTGTGGCGTAGTCTACATGGTTAAGGTTGGGGACATCACAATGGCTTCTGGCCGACGCTGTGGTGTGGCTTCGGCCTTGACCCACGACGCGGGTCATCACGCGGTATGGTCTCAGCGAGATGGTAGCACGCAGTATGGTGCGACTTCGAGCAGCGCGTGGAGGCGCATGTCGGTGCACCTTGCGGGACAACGATGCGGCAGCCGTGGTTACGAGCCATGACGGTACACGGCGGGTCGCACAGCCTACGGGGCACCCGCGGCATCGGTGCACCATGCGAGCGAACGGGTGGCGTGTCCTTGGCTTCAACCGGTGTCGTAGCAAGGACACAGTCCGATGGTGCACAACATGCATGTTCGTGGTACACGACATTGGCTTCATGCCAAGGATTTCTTAATAGTGGATAGAAAAATAACAAAATACAATTCATACAATTCTATATGAGTGATTTGCAATTGACTGATCGATATAAGGTCGGCGACTTCAAATCGGCGGCAGTCAATGCAACATCCCGATCGGTTTCATGCCGGCGACTACAAGTCGGCAATGGTGTTGTTTCTCATAAATGTCAAGATGCCAGATAATATGCTAAGGGAGAAAGAGGGATTGCAAATTAAGATTCAATTCCTTTACCTTCAATCTGTCTCCTAGAAAAGTGCTGATAACATATTAAGGAACTAGTGCTATCAAGTGTAGGCCAAATGTCCCTTAATAGATCTATTTAGAAGCAATCACAGAGAGACAGAGAAGTGGAGGAAGGTATTGATGCTTTTCATTCAATTCTTCTCAGATCCATTTACAATAGGGTATCCTCCTCCTTATATAGTGACGGCTAGGGTTTTGGCTAGATCCATTTTAGCCCTTCGTGGGCCGATTTTCCAACAATTAAAATGAAATTACGCCTAGCCCACCCACACGTGAACAACACGCCCCTTTTCCTTGTCTTTCTCCTCTATTACTCTCTTATCAACTCGCGTTCTGCTCCATCTCTCTCCACTCGCCGGCTGCCTTGTGCCTCGCTGTTCCCTTGGATCCCCACATCGAGCTCGTGGTCATCATCCACCAGAGACCCCAAGTGCGGAACCCATGGGTTTACTGCTTGTCGCTCACGGTCCTGAGCATGGAGCTTCTGCCAACCTTCTTGAGGTTAGTGGTTGTGAATCTGGCAAAGCATTGATAAGGTAAATACTTGTGGATTGGCCTCCCGATGGCGAGCAAGCCCGTGGAGGCGATGGTGATGCCAATCTTTTGGGGCAAAGGTGGCGAGCTCAATGATGAGAGCGGGAGGCAGCGGGACGACAATGAGGTGATGGCCATACATGCGCTCCATTGCAATGAGCTAGATGGAAAAGATGCACTGCATTTTGGCAAACATCACCCTAGCACGTATGGAACTTTGCATTTGCTAAACATTGTGTTTGCTTCATTAATGTCATCCATAAAATCTCCATCCATCATCACAAAAATTACTTATCACATGCTAACATCACTAAAATTATCCATCATATGCCTATGTCACTAAAATTAAGAGTTAATTGTATCCATGTCATTATTAAGTTTTCTTATAGCAGAAATGACATCACAAAACATGAAGTTATTGTCATGCCATTATAAAATGTGAATCATTTCAAACATGTCATTATGAAACCTTCCCAACTCATTTTGACCAAAATGTCCTTATCCTTTCATTCTTCCTCATTACTCCTGGTTGTCTCCTCCTCCAACTCCACCCAACCCCGCCCTCCTCCTCCATGTGGCGTCTCAGGCCAACCCCACCCTCCTCCTCCGCTAGCCATGCCACCGCACAAGAGTGCTGCTCTAGGTTGGCCGCGCTGCCGCTACATGGGGAGCGTTACCCCAGGCTGGCCACGCCATCGCTGTCCCTAGCCTCCCCCCTGAAGCCACTGCATGCACGGGAGCACTGTCCTAGGTTGGCCGCGTCGCCACCGTCCTTAGCTTCCTCCTCTAGCCGCTGCCACTGCATAGGAGCGCTGCCCTAGGCTAGCTATGCCAGAGCTCACCACCGTGCTCATTGGGAAAGTGGACAGTGGACAGTGGGGGAAGGAGGAAGAAGGTGGGAACATTTTAGTCAAACACATGTTAAGAAGGCTTTGTAATAGTATGTTTGAAATGATTTGCACTTTATAAATGGCACGTCAATAATTTCGTGTTTTATAATGCCATTTCTGCTATAAGCAAACTTTATAATGATATGGATACAATCAACCATAAAATAATAGCCTTTCGTTGCAACATGTGGGGTACGACACATTCGAGTGCGAAAACGGAGCTAATGATGTAAGTCATATATACAATGTGGAAAGTTAATACGATATTTATTCGTAATAAAACACAGGCACTGAACCAGTATATAATAAAACTTTTAAAACTACTCTCTTCTATTACATATATTTGTCCTATGCAAAACTGCAAATCAAAGTTTTAAAATTTTACCTATATATATACATTTTTGTAAATATTTAGATTGACTTCAACGCTACGTTCGGCATGGAATTAGTGCTCTGTGATTGCAATTCTCTACCATTAGAATTTTTATATGCATGTGATAGGAGCTGTCTATGATTGCAATTCTTTTTCCCTTCTCTCTACCATTAGAATTGTTCAATATTTAGATTCAACGCTGCGTTCGGCTCGGAGTTTGTAAAATAAGGCTCCTCCCACCCGCGTGCGTCCCCGTTCCCATCCGTCTACCCATAAGGCCATAACCCAGTGCCTTGGACGCCATTTCTGTTCAGGTTCAACCTCTTGCCGTCCAGCGCTGAAGCGCTCGCTCGACGACAATGGCCTGCTGCCGCCGACGCCTCTCCGCTTCCTCCGCCCCAGCCACGGCCCTCCTCCTCGTCGCGGCCGTTCTCCTCGCCGGCGGCTCGCCGTGCTGTCGCGCGGCGCCGCAGGGCGCGCTGGTGACGCGCGTCCCCGGCTTCGACGGCGCCCTCCCGTCCAAGCACTACGCCGGGTACAGTACGCTCGGCTAGCTAATCGTGACTCGTGAATCCATGCTTAGCCTCGTCGCTTACGTCTGTGGCGGCGGCGTACTCGCGTGCGGTGCAGGTACGTGACGGTGGACGAGCGGGAGCAGCACAGGCGGCGGCTGTTTTACTACCTGGTGGAGTCGGAGGGCGACCCGCGGCAGGACCCCGTCGTGCTGTGGCTCAACGGCGGGCCCGGCTGCTCCAGCTTCGACGGCTTCGTCTACGAGCACGGTGCGCGCGCGTCACTCCTCCTCTCCACATCGCCAAAAGCAAAAGCAACCAACTTGCCCGGCCGGCCGGGTTGCCGTCGTCGGCCGGCGCAAGAAACTGGCAGCTTTCCAGTGATGGGATAGCATGAGGGAGGTTGGAGGCTTGCCGAGGTGAGGTACTGGGGGTTCCTCGCTGTCGCGGAGTCGTTGAGGCGGGCGGAGAAAGAGGGGGGGCTGCTGCTCTGCCATTTCTGCCGCTTTGCTTTCTGCAAACTGCAAAGGGAAGCAGGAAGCTCGCTCGTTGCCGGACCGCTACACTTAGCGCGTCTGGACCCTAGACCGTTGGGACTACAGTACACTCACAAACCCAACCAGAGCAGCGGGCCAAGGTCTCTTGGGCCATCTCCCTTAAAAAGCTAGCTCGATAAGGGGATGTTCCCTTACCCTTATAAACCATACTTAAACCCTCCCAACTTCTAATGTGGGACTATTCCTAACAATCTCCCCCTCACATATTGGGCTGAGATCGTCTGGGAACCATTTAGGGCACCTGGGCTCTGATACCACTTGTTGATACGAGGGTGCGTCCGATCTTCACAGCGTAGCGTAGGATCAAAGATAGTTGGGAAACCTGACGAATTTTGTGCAGCCAACCGTTGCAAGCGCAACAACCTGCAGCATGGAGTTCGTCCAACCTCACGTTGTCCACTCAACCAAGTTAAGTGTATTACAATCCTCGCTGCAATCACAAAGGGCATGCAAGAACAACGGGAAGGAATGCACAATCTCAGAGATGTTTTAGCCAATGGCATGAAAACCCAAGAACATGTATAGCAGATCTGTTTTTAGTTTCAAAATAGTCTGAATTTTGCACAAGGGGGTGCCTCCCATATATAGGAGAGGTGAGGAGGAAGTTAGAAGGATGGTTGCACAAGTCTTACATGTTTCACATAGTCCGGCTGTCTATAATAAGTGTGGCGTAGCACACGAAGAGTTTGCTAGGTGGAAGTTGGAGACAGGATCTGGTCGCCACAATGTTTTGATAATATCTCCATGCTCAGGATGAATTTGATGATGTGGCTGGATCCTTTGGAAACCTCAAATGTCCCAAACGGAGTCCGAATGCATTTTCTATGCGCGTTTGATTGCAGACTGCTTTTGGAAATCCGAGCTGATCACTTTAGCATTTATTGCTTGTTTGTTGACTTGTCTTTACTCCTCTTGATCTTATCTAAGGTGTTCACACATCCTCGAATTGTTTTCATACCTGAGAACAGTTAAATTACTTGCATAAGGTAGCAGCTGACTCTCATAAGTAAAATAGTTCTTAGTAATGTGTAAATTCACCTGTTGATTGATTTGTTTAGCACGTGTTATTGGTTCATGAAATTTATTTGGAGAGTCTTGGGCAGCAACACATGATGAAAACGATGATCTTGCTATCATGTCTGTATCACTTGTTAGCAGGACTATTACACTTAGCGCGTCCGGACCCCAGGCCGTTGGGCTGCAGTACACTCGCAGGCCCAACCAGAGCAGGGGCCAAGGTCTGTTGGGCCATCTCCCCCTAAAAAGCTAGCTCAATGAGAAGGTACTCCCTCACCCTTATAAACCATGCTCAGGCTCTCCTAACTTCTGATGTCGAACTATTTCCAACAGCTGACACTGACACCAGATGGGTGTCGGGTTGGTCAGGTCAGGGCGCGTGACTTTTTCCAGCGTTAGCCTACTCGGCTACTCGCCGGGTTCATGCAGCAGCCAGTACTGGGCAATCAACTGAAGCAGAAAGGGGTCCGAATGGATTGGACGAGGATACATGCATACAGAGTTACACGTTGCATAGATCTTAAATTGGATCCGATGTCTTTCACATGTGTATGTGACTCCATTTACTTATGGAGCTAATTTTCCTTGGCATTGCAATATTATGGTATGACATTACTTTCTAGCCAGTGGCCATGAGTCATCAATTTATGTCAACCGGAATATTGTGCTAAAAATATGTAACACAAAATAGCTTAGCCTTTTGGTAGTTGATCTAAGTCATTCATTCTTATCTGACACCTAATATTTGACGAATGTATTCTTATACAATGTCAGAGAATCAAACAATGTGGATAAATATCGTAGCTTAGGTACCCTAGCAAATGATAGGAGCTGTCTATAAAAAAATGGACGGACGAGCGGTTCTAGTATCTTATACGTACACGATATATATGTGCCTTTGTGAGGGCGGCCGAGCTAGCATATCTTATTATATCTGATGCTTTGAGGGGTATTTGTATGTGATAAATCATGGGAAGAAGTATTGATTTAGTTCTAAACTTTCGTCCTCGGCCTATTTTGGTCCCTACACTTCAAACTGGGTTAACTCGGCCCTCAAACTATTAAAACCGGACTAAGTTGTTCCCTTGATCAGTCAACACAGTGGTGTTGGGGGGTTTTCGCTGATGTGGCACATACATGGGTTGTTTTAGATTACGTGGCGACCACGTGGATGGGAGGAGAAGAGAGAGAAGAGGTCAACATGTTCAGCCATGTGCAATGCGACATCACCCAAACCCACCACGTCAACCAAAGCCACCCTAAACTGCCCTAGACTGGTCAAGGGACCAACTTAGTCCGGTTTTAATAGCTTGAGGATCGAGTTAATCCAATTTTGGAGTTTAGGGACCAAAATGGAGCTAGGGCGAAAGTTCAGGGATCAAATTGGTACTTTTTCCTAAATCATGACTTGTTACAACACAAATTAGTTGTGGTTTATCTTGCTCATTTTGTTTTCCGGCTGGAGAGACCAGTCACCAGCTAATCAAAGTGCTAGATTGTTGCTTAGTAGCATATGTATTGGGTGATGTTACTCATGGTACTCTATACTAGTTATTCTCACATAATGATCTCGTTTTGGACATAATTCTTTGATTACATGTTTATTTATTTTCTTCAGTATAACGGAGAGAGCAGAAATATTGGGAGCTTGATTTTCTTCTTTATGTTGAGCTATATCTAAATAATTTCGGGTTCATGCATGAACATAAGCTTGTTTAACTTGTGATATGTGGAAACTAAAAAGTTCATACTGACTAAACACTTCATCTTTCCTACTATATTTCCATCCTTTTTCTTTGACATTCATGTAACTTTGTTGTCACATTATTTCTAGGTATATTGCCATAACTTGATATTTGGTAGCTAATATAATTGCAGGAATTAATTTACCAATTATTTGGAATTCTTTGCAGTATTATTGAAATATTTGAATTTATCTCTGAATTTGAGTGTTCTATATACCAAGCGTGTGAAAAAAGTACACACGATTTGTTATTTAGGTGTTAAAAATACATAAATGTGAGTTCAGCAATGCCTCTGTAATTTGTTAAGTGCCTTCCATTCGTCCTAACTGTTTGTTGTGCTGATGGTTTGCTTCGTTGAATTCGATCCTTTTGGACCAACTCAGTTGTGGTTTTCTTTCAGGACCGTTCAATTTTGAGTCAGGCAGGTCAGTTCAAAGCCTGCCAAAGCTTCATCTCAACCCTTATAGCTGGTCCAAGGTTGGCTTTTTCCATTGGCACAAAATTATATCTCTGTGTAATTAGCACAGAATTATTTGGTGTTCGGTCTGAATGAGAGCAGCAGCGTTTTTTGCATGCTTAGGTATCTAGTGTGATATACTTGGACTCTCCTGCTGGTGTGGGGTTGTCGTACGCAGAGAATGTTTCAGATTATCAAACTGGTGATCTTAAGACTGCTGCAGATTCACATACGTTTCTTCTGAAGGTATATGATTCCATATCAATTACTATGGTCAATTAAACATCTGGTTGTGCAAGAGCTAAGTTCTGTTACTTGTAAGCAGTGGTTTCAGTTATACCCTGAGTTCCTGAGCAATCCATTTTATATAGCTGGAGAATCGTACGCTGGGGTTTATGTTCCTACTCTTTCACATGAAGTTGTCAAAGGTGTTGGCTTTGGGACACTACTCAGCTTACAATTTAATTACTAATCACTTTATATTCTTGTCGCTGATGAATTATTCCACAGGAATACAAGGGGGAGTTAAGCCAATTATAAATTTCAAGGTTACATACTGATGAAATGAACTTGATTTGCTGCCTCATTGAGAACTCTGAACTTGGTTGTAAAGGAAATCTAAGGTTTAATATTTTATTCATACTCTCATGTCAGGGCTACATGGTCGGGAATGGTGTTTGTGACACTGTTTTTGATGGTAATGCTCTTGTACCATTTGCACATGGAATGGGTATAATATCAGATGATATGTACCAGGTAGGTCTGTCATTCAGGGTGAAATCTCCATTTAGGTAGTTACTTCCCCTCAACATTTTGATCAATAGAATCTGACCACTTTCCGTATCCTACAGATATTTGCTTCCAAATATTTCTTTATATTCTGGTGGTCATTGGAAGAATACTTCCCTTAATCTATTCTTGTCATATTTTCAAAATAGATGTTACTCCTAGCTATAGCAATAGGATCTTTTAAGTGGTAAGCTGAATTAGCCACCATATCTTTTCTCAATGCAGGAAGCTAGTACGGCGTGCCAAGGAAATTACTGGAATTTTAGCAATGACAAATGCGAAAAGGCACTATCCAGTGTTGATAAGGTAAATGATTGTATTGTCACTTATTTGAGTGAAGAATCGGTACCATTTTCTCTTCTGATATATTTCATTCTTGTGCAGGAAATTGCTGACCTAAATATTTATGACATTCTTGAGCCCTGCTACCACAGCACAAATAACAAAGAAGTAAATCAACATAAGAACAGATTGCCTCAAAGTTTCAAGATCTTGGTCTAACTGATAAGCCCCTTCCAGTAAGGAGGAGAATGCTTGGGCGTGCTTGGCCTTTGAGAGCGCCTGTAAGAGATGGGCGTGTTCCATCCTGGCAGGAACTTGCCAGTGGAGTTCCATGTATGGTAAGCACAAGCACACCATCCTTTCCCTTTAGTCAAAGTTCATTACATTTGACAGAAGATTCCCTAAAATTATTTAAATTTGGGCACAGAGGTAGTCCAAATATGAAAAGGAAATATCATGCTGAATAAAAATGCCGAGTCCCTTTACTGAACATATTGGTTTAATGTTTCTCAGTTTAAGATAGCACACAGAATTACAGTGCACTAGATTTGTTTTTTTTTTTTTGAGCAAAAGTGCACTAGATTTGTCAAAAGCAGTGCAAGCAATTGACATATATAGTATGATGTTAACGCAACTGCAGTCGATGGTAGTAAACCAGTTGCTTTACCAGAGTTACAATTGCAATTGCAATATGGGAAATGCTATTCGTAAGTACAGAATAATTCTGAAATGTAGGACCCTAATGTGTGAGTGTGTGACCATATTACTACCAAATAATTCATTGCAAGTTCCCACATCTTTTTCTCGCAGTTCTGAATTAAACATATTTTGTCTTGAAAAATACAAGAGTTTCTTTGGTCTGAAAGAGATACATAACCCATTTTGCAGTATCTGACCAACTTTTGTATGCTTAATCTGCAGAGTGATGGAGTTGCAACGGCGTGGCTGAACAACGATGGCGTCAGATCTGCAATTCATGCCCAACCAGTACAATGATCATTTAGTAACCTCCCAGTATTAGATGGAATTTGAATCTGCATTCATTTTCTAATTGATTTATCATGCTCATCTTAGGTAAGTTCAATTGGCCCATGGCTTCTATGCACAAATATATTGAATTTTCATCATGATGCTGGGAGTATGATCAATTATCACAAGAACCTTACCAGCCAGGGTTACCGTGCTGTCATATACAGGTATGCCATGAACTAAAAAATTATGACCTTCACCTATTTGTGCTGTTCTTGTCTATTGTTTTTAAAGAGGATTAGTTGTCTCTACTTTTCGGGAGACATTTGACTTGTTTTCTTGTAGTGAAAAATATTTCCTGTATTATTAACAATAGCATTATCCTAGGCAGAAGGAACAAAATTTGATGTCGGATTTTATTCCTTGATATCACATCTTTGCTCCTATAAAAAAACAGCTGCTTTTGTTGATATTTTTTTTTAGCAAATTTGTTGACATTTTGTCTTGCATTTCTTTCAGTGGTGACCATGATATGTGTGTACCTTTTACTGGGACCCAAGCATGGACTAAATCACTGGGCTATGGAGTTGTTGACTCATGGCGACCATGGTTCTTAAACAAACAAGTTTCTGGGTATTGAACAGATATGTTCCCATATTTTAGTATCGTGCAAATTCAAATATCACTGGGATATGAATTAACTGCTCAATGGAAGTTACTATTGCTTTCATGATGGAAAACTTTAAAACTAAAATGAATAAGCCCTGTTATGTTAGCTTTTACTTTCCATGATTTAATCTAAGAATATATTTGTGTTGTTCAGGAAAAGAAGTTAGTAAAATATAATCCATTATATTTTTTTCTTGAACTCCTCAGGTACACCCAAGGATATGAGCATGGTCTCACTTTTGCTACTATTAAGGTGAGCATACATTTTGACTTAATTACTAAAATGCAAATGAAAACACTATTATGCTAGTATGCAAGATCCCTGCCTAGTCAAAAATAACAAAATAAATGATATCAGCTAATATAAACTCATGAATTATTGAAAAATGAAAAGGAAAATAAATCTTCAAGGTTAAATTGCCTCTAACTACACACGCTGTTTTGTTGTTTCCTTTTGTACAGGGTGCTGGGCACACAGTTCCTGAATACAAACCTCAAGAAGCATTAGCTTTGTACAGCCGTTGGCTTGCTGGTTCTAAACTCTGAAGCTTTCGAATCCAAATGCTAGCATGACGTCTGCATACAGTCATGAATCGAACAAAACTTATGACGTAGAAAAATAATAATCTACACGCCACATTAGACAGTTCTCCCATACTTAAAATTTCAGGATTGCTGAATGAACTGCATATGGTATTCTTTTGTGCAAATAATCGATCAATGCCGCTTGATTCCTATAGATGCTTTGTTCACTGTAGCCAATGGACCAAAACTTATAGGTGGTATTTGATATTATCAAATTCTGACATGTACAAGTTACCATGTTCTGTTCTCACCAAAGAACTCCATATTTGAAGCCAGTGGATCTATAGAAGGTGGTCAATACATCAAAATCCAGACTTTTTTTTGTTTTTGTGAGGTATCAAAATTCAGACTTTGCGACATTATTGTTTCAAAATTGAAAAATTCATGCAAATATTAGACGATTGAAGTAGCGCAGTTTTCAACTTTCAGCAAGCTAAGAATGATGTTTTATTTTCCAATGTCAAAGCCCGCAAACAGAACATTTTGTGCTAAAAAGCAGTTTTAAGGCTGACATGTTTGAAGGGCTTTCAAATTTTTTAATGATAAATATTAATAATAAAAATAAAAGGCTACATGTTATACAGTTTAAACAAAAAATAAAAACTTTTATCAATGGCATAGATGATAATAAATAGATAAATACGAAGGTTCAAATGAAGAGATCACTTGGACCATCTTTAACCATTTTCTCTTCATTTCGTTCCCTCCTTATATTCGTTTCCTTTATTTTTCATCTTCTCTAATAGTATCCCTTTAAAAAGATTGATATAGAGAAAGAAAAGGCTTCATTTTTTATCTTTTCCAACAATATCCTTTCGAAGGGAATCATATAGAGAAAGAAAAAAGAATCCTTCTCGAAAGGAATGGAAAAATGAATTCCTTCCAAAAAAAATGGTGAAGGAATTTTTGTTAGAGCGTTAAAAGGGAATGGGATTCCCTTCATAGAGGAATGGGAAGACACGGGACATAGTTGGAGAAGATCTTAGATTAGGAAGTTCCGCGGTGATATAAAAAATTGTTTTATTTTAACAACAAGACCATATGGTTTTGTAAATTCATCTTCATATTTTTATTTTTAAAAGTTGCCATGGAATATGGTGCTATGGCAGGATTCAAAACCCCATATCCAGCAGACAACGAAACGAATAGTCGAATCAAATACACAATTTATAAAAAACCCCGAAGTCCAAAGCCCATCGTTTCTCTTCTGCAACCAATTTGATGCAGCAGCGGTGGCGGCGCATTCCCGCCAACCTCTCGACGGCCGCGTCCCTCCACGCGCATGTCCTCCACCTCCACCAATGCGGCGGCGGCGGCGGCGACCTCTTCCAATGCCGCGTCCACGCCGCCGCCATTTGTCTCGCTCGCCGCCGAGTCCTCGCCACGGCGTTGCTCTCTCTCTCACGCCGCGACTCCCGACCTCCGCCTCCTCCCGCCTCCTCCTCCTCCACCACCCCCTCCGCCTCCGCTCCGCCTTCCTCTGGAACTTCCTCTCTCACGCGCTCTGCCTGGACTGGGCCATATTAGGAAACGCATCCAAAGTACTCACCAATTTACGGAGCTAATGTGGTTCGCCTCGGCCCATAGGCCGTTAACCAATCCCCAACAACTAGCTCCCGAGGCTCAAGTGGAAAATTACTTGGCAGGGCCTTTCTCTTGAGGCTTTTGAACCATGAAGAGGGGAATTGGTTCTGGCAGCTTAGCTTTGCGGCTGCATCCGACACCTCGTAGGCGAGAGCCGAGCAATCGTCACATTACTGGGCACGTCACGGTCGAACCGGGCAATCATCATTTCTGGACAGGGCAACAATCTGGCCGGGCAAGATCCTCACCATGGACCAGGCAACGGATGCCAGCGACGGATTATACAACAGTTATAAATCAAACTTTATTAGCCATTGTACACGAAACGTCGCAGTAGGGGTGGTTTTCAGAAGCGGAACCACCACGACAATTCTCGGAGGCCGAACCACCGCGCGACATGTGGCGGTTTTTAGCCGTTTCGCGTCTGCCTTCTACTGCTCCCCGCTTATAAATAGGCACAGAGAGGTACGGATCTGTCACTCTCACTCCCTCGGGCCAAAATCCTTCATCTCCCACTCCCTAAGTTTCCTTGCTTCCCTCCCTGTCGCATCCCCGCCGGCAAGCCCTAGCCTTCAATCCGCTCCCCCATTTTCTATCGGAACTCATGGCAATCCTGGGGAAGACCAAAATCACACTAGCGTGGCTGCGAAAATTGGAGAAGCAGGGCCACCTCGACACCAGGATGGGGCGCTTCGCTGGGAATGACCCGTATCCGTAGCCCCGCGACGGAGAGTTTGTGTCATGCGAACTCTACGCCATCAACGGGCTGCGGGCGCCGGAGAGCGATTTCGTCGCATCGCTCCTAGCATAATGCGGGGTGGAGGTAAGCAATCTCCACCCGAACTTCTTCCTCATGATATCCATCTTCATGCATCTATGTGAGGGTTTCCTGGGCTCGTTGCCAACAGTGAGCCTATTCTTGCAGTACTACGGGCTGTTCCGCCACTCGAATTAGTCCATAGGTTGCGCGTATTTCTGCCTGCGCACCAGCGCCCCGCTCACTTACCCCGTCTTCCACTTAAAAGACTCCATCGCGAGGTGGGCGATCCGGTGGTTCTATGCCTGGAAGGGCCCAAAGGAGAGCTCCCTCGCCTTTTTGGGTTCCGTTCCGGATAAGGGGAAGGCCCCGCTGCGCCTCGAGGTCCAACCGGAGGAGAGGGTCTCATCAGCAAGATCGCGGCGTTGGTGGAACTCGAGCTGACCGGGAGGAAGATTGCACGAGACTACATCGCCGAAGGGACCACCATGTTCTACGAAATCAATGGGTAGCAAGACTTTAGCTGTGATGACATTGTGAGTAAGTACCGGGACCTGGCATTTCTTCAACTCGTATTGCATCTTTTCTTGCACGGTTCAAGTTTTACTCTTTTTCCTTGCATCGCCCTCCAACAAGTGGATCGAGAAGCGCGTCTCTAGTTGTTGGGGTGCCCCGGAGCAAGGACTCCAAGGGGGACGAAGCCCGAGAACTGATGGAGCGCCCCCGAAACGTCCTGGAGTGCTCCAAAGACGTAAGTCTACCTTATCTCAAACTCAGGTATGCCCGAACAGCGTATATGCTACCAGCATTGTCCTTTATATGTTGGCCGGGCAGGAGAACAACAAGACCGAAGCCAAGATGGCCGAGTTGGGGTGCCCACCGTGGCGGGAAGGAGGTCGCCCACGGGCGGCGCGCTGTCTCCCAGACCGCTGGCACCGAATCGGCAGGCCAGTGGTCCTCGTGTCGGGCCAGGAAGCGTAGCGCGGCCGACACGGCACGCCCTGCGGCGCCAGTCCAAGCATCGGTCCCAACCCTGCCCCACCCAGAGAAGTGGCACTTGGAGTATCAAGACCGCATCGAGGTGAGTGATGTGAAGCTCTGGTGGCGGGATTTTAGGCGCTCTAACCCCGAACGAGTGGCTATTCTATATCAGCTGGCGGACCAAGCCCGGGAAGATGAGCATCTGCGTCTGCTGCGGGAACAGAATGCCAGGCTAAGGGAGGAAATCGAGCTGGAGCGGTTGAATGCAGAGATGTTACAATAGCTCGATCGTTCCCCATCCGGCGCATCGAGAGGCACCGGGAAGGATGCGTTGCCCGGGATGAGCCTAGGCGAGCAGGAGGAGGGTGACGACGCTAACCCATAGCCGCCCAAGAAGCTCAAGGTGGCTAGGAGGAAGCCCCAAGCGCCGGCCACGCTCTAAGAGGCCGACTTGGATGACGTCAACACGGAGATGGTGAAGGCGTCCGAGGCAGCAGACCGACGCGCCGACGAGGTGGCCGCTGGGTACATAGTGTTAACCGAGGCAGCTGCGGGGGACGGCCAAGGTGAGGCGGGTGAGGCTTCAAATGAAGGTACGTCCCTGAGGCCACTGCCTCAAGAAATGATTTCAATATGCTAACTCATTTCCCCTCCGGCGCAAGAGCGCCGGTTCTAGGAAGAGATTGACAATCTCCTTCAATGTGTCGCCATAAAGCTCCTGAGGATGATGGCCGACCGAGTCCTTACGAAGTAGGACCTATTGCCCTCGGATGACGATGAGGCGTCGTCCCCTGGCACGATGACGCCTGGGGTTCCAGAGGGTGAGGAAGAGGAAGAGGAAGCCCGAGAAGAAAATGCTTCCTCGAGCAATGTAGCAAGCCACAGGCGGAAGAGGGAGATGATGCCTGGGAAGAAACCACTTTCCCAGGCAACGTTGCAGAGCCCCAAGAGGAAGAGGGAGAAAGATGCCCAGGAAGGAGCCGTCGCCCTGGGCAATGTGGCGGAGCCCCGAGAGGAAAAGGCCCTCCCGGACAAGACGGGGGAAGCCAAGGAGGACCGACCCACCGACGATCCTCCGCCAGCGCAGGGCCCGATCTGTACCGCCTCCTCGGCTGAAAACATGCCGAGGAGCCCATCTCCAAGCATGCCCGACCCAACCTTCCATCTCGTGAAGGAGGTATACGAGCTGCGGGAATGAGATGCGGCGAAAGTCCTAAAGTCGTACGTGCTCCTCCAGCAAGGAAATGCCCTGGACGACTTCAGGAAGCGCATAGCACTGTGCACGGCCAAGGTATGATCGTGACTTGTAATACGATGACTTAGAGTAAAATGAACTCCAACTAATAACTTACCTTGTATACTGCAGTTGATCAAGGGGATTGTGGAGGACGTCATAGAGATGATGACCTTCGAGTCCGAGTTCCTCCGGCGGGAGGTGTTGAAGGAAACGGAGTTGAAGGACCTGCGCCAGGTTTAAGGTGGCCATGGAATCCGTGGAGGAGAGGTCGCTTGCGCTTAACGAAGTGCGCGACGAGGTGGAGTTCGGGACGGCCAAGGTCGCCGAGATAGAGGCTAGGGTCACTGGGATAGAGGCCAAGGTCGCCGGGGTAGAGGCCCTCGAGGCAAAGGTCGCATCACTGACCGAACGCCAGAAGGGGTGGCAGGAGGAGGTAAAGCGGCTACGCAAAGATGCCGCAAAAGGTCGGGCCGCGTAGAGGATGGTCCTAGAGCTCAAGGACAAGCTCGATAGGCTGAGGGAGAAGCTCTCAGTTTTCGAGGACCAGTATGATAGGACTAGATGTACCCCTCCTGCCTTGTACATTTGTAAATATTTAGGCCCTGTTTGGCACAGCTCCAACTTCACCAAAATTAGTGGAGTTGGTGGAGCATCCTATTGCTAGTTCCAGAAATTCATGGAGCTGAAGTTGTGTATACATTAAGGATATTTAGTTGAGTCATCTTATTTACATTTTAAACTAAAAAATATAAACTTAAGTCACTTTATTTTAACCTATAAACTCCATATCTGAGGTGGAGCTGGGAGCGGGAGCTGTGCCAAACACAGTATACAATCCGATAATGAAAAATTCACGTTTTAGAAAACACGGTAGAGCACTCCCTATCCCAACCCCCGCTGTGTTCGTGCCTGGGAACCTGAGTTGCGAGCCCGGGCACGGGCACAGAAAACGAGTAGAAGCGTGATACAAACACTGCGGGCTGCCCATACTGTGTTGCATATGTAGCATCGACCGGGCCCTTGAACCAGCCAAGAGAGACACCCGTGCGATGAGGATCGGCTTATAGGTGTGAGTCTCTCAAGGGGCGGGTGTCATAGCCACACAACTCAAGCCTTAGGCACACAAAGTTCATTGCACGCTGGGCAAGTGTTAACAATAGAGCGGATATCCGGGCAACAAGATGTGTAATTAAATGCAAAGGTCTTGAGAGAAACGGGCATGGAAGGCCCAGATGACATTCACTACCCTTGGTTGTACTTACAACGTAGTCCAGGTCAGCGTTTTAGAAAATAGAAACACGAAAGAAAGAACGAAAGAAAAACTACACGTAGAACCTGCGAAGCTGATCGATGTTCCACGTGCTAGTAAGAACTCGTCCGTCCTCCATAGCAAGGCGAATAGCCCCCAGACGTGACGTCAAGACGACCACGTATGGACCCATCCAACGGGGGATGAGATTGTTGGTGTTAGACAAGTCCTGAATGCAACATAGGATGAAATCACCAACTTGCAAGGTCCTTTTTTTGACAAAAACTTGCAAGGTCCTTGATCGCATCGACCTAGCTGCATGCTTGCGCAGAGCCTGCAGGTAGGATGCCGAGCGAATTTGGGCTTGCTTGCGGCAGCCTTCTAGGAGGTCGAGGTCAAGGAGCCCCTTGGGCGCTTGGTCGATTTGACCGACTGAATCGACCCAAGGAGAGCCCAACATTATTTCAGCGGGCAAAATGGACTCTGCACCGTACACGAGCTGAAAAGGGGTTTCCCCTGTGGCTCGGCTAGATGTGGTGCGAACCGACCAAAGGACAGAAGGGAGCTCGTCCACCCATTCGCGGCCGAGGTTGTTGAGCTAGTTGAACACACTCTTCTTGATGTCTTGGACAATCTGCCCATTAGCACGCTCGGCAGCCTCGTTGCTCTGCGGGTGGGCCACAGACGCGAAGCAAACCTTAGTCCCAACATCTTCGCAATATTCTTGGAACAGTACACTAGTGAACTAAGTCCCGTTGTCCGTGATCAGGTGGTGGGGAATCCTGTAACAGCCCAATTGTGTGGGTTTCAAAAACTTTTGTAACACATGTATTTATATCCACAAATTTTCCCCAAAATTTGGTGCTATTCCAAAAACCCTATTTTGAATTATGCTAAAACTAGATCCTGAAGTCAATTGTATGTAATTGGAGGATAAGCTTATAACATCAAAAGTGAGTAAGGGTCATATTAAAAAAATGACTATACAAAACACATCAATAAATTCAAACCACGAAAACAAAATTCACCCTTGATAAGAAAACCTCAATTTAAATTCAAATTTGAATTTGAATTCAAATCAAATTCAGCCAAGAGCTTCATATTAGCCATAAATAAAATCCCTAAAAATCTCAAAATAGCTTGTGGATCCCACTACCTCTGACCAGGCTTGACCATGGTTTGATTGCACTATTCACCCAGGGGCCCACCAGTCAGCCTCTCCTTTCCTCTCACTGAGCTCTCTCTCTCTCTCTCTCACGTCGGTGGCCTGAGCCACCTTGCCCCTGCTGGCGCCCTTGTTCTGATCAAGTCGCCCCGTGGCAACTCACTCCTGGCGACGCCGTGCGCATGGCCACTTTGCCCCTGCGCGGACGCCAGCCCTGTCGCCGCTCCATCGATCATATGCCACGGAGACACCGCCCCGTCGCCAAAGCTCTACATTCCTCCCCCGCTCTAGAGCTTGCGCCAGCAGCTCAGCCTCTCTCTCGCATTTCTCCAGCTCGGAGGAATGGAGCCGAAACCCACCGGAGCCACCGTATTGCTCAAGTTCCTCTCCGCCGGCCCGTGAGCACCGCAACCACGCCCTTGTCGATTTCTCCCTCCACGGTAATCCTGTAACATACCTAAACTTTTCTCCATTGTAGCATGAAAATTTTTCGCAAAAAGTCATATTTAAGTCCTTCCAAGTATTCCTTAATTTTATTCATTCCATAAAATAACTAATTTTATTCTAAATTTGGATTCTCCTCATTTTTCTAGATTTTTATAAATTTATTTCATATTTTTCTGAGCTTTCTATAATTGTCTATGAATTTCTAAAACCCTATTCAATTTCTGAAAAATCATTTCCCATTTAGATTTAAACTTTCCGTTTTCGAAAAACCTAGAGTATGTTTTCCCTTAAGGGAATACGCCTCCACTTAACCCACCCCCACCCCCTCTCCCATTGACCGATGGACCCCATGCGTCAGCCCCTAGAATCTAATATAACGGCGCCCACCGATTTCTTCCCGATTCAACAACGCCCGCGTCTTCTCCCACCTCCTGCCCGGAGCGCCGCCTTTGCTAAACTCCGGTGCCTACGTCGTAGCTAGAATCCCTCGCCACCGTCGCTTTCGTCCACCCCTTGCCCCTGTTTTTCCTTCACGGGATAGCTCTTCACGCCGTTGACCCTATCCACCACCTCACCATCCCTATCTCTCACCAATGACTCACCAATTCCTCGCCGTCACCTCGCGCCGCCGCCACCATGAGCTCGCCCAGCACCGCACCTCCCCAAGCCACCTCCCCTACTCCACCTCTCTTCTGCTGTCCTGAACCTCCCCTAGCGCCGCCTTCATCTCCAACACCAGCGAGCCTCTTCCTCGCCGCTCTGGCCATCTCCTGACCATGATCCCAAAGAAGAAAAGCTACCACTTTGCATCGTGAAGCCAACACCACCACCTCCCCGCACCGGTGATAACCGGAGTGCCCTCGCCGCCATAGCCCGCAAGCAACACCGCCTCAACCTCGCCGCCCGGCCACCTCGAACCTCCCTGAGCTTGACCGCAAACATCATCAAGTACCTTAAGCTCCTAATTTCATATTTTTGTGATCAATTTCTCGCCGCCGGTCTTTCCTCGCTGTCACCATCGACCTCCTCCGCCGCACCCTATTTCCCCTCTCTCCCTCACTGACACTGCAGCCCCACCCGTCACCATCTCAAGACCACCAGCGTCTGGCGCCACCATACTCATGCGTACTAGGCCCTTTGTCGGTCATCAAGAAGTAATTGGGTCGAGCCCAAGATCAGAGTCTTGAAATTAAAAATCCCTTTCAAATTTCCTATAATCTTCAAGTTTTGAGTTTTATTTCAACTATCAAACCCCTTCCAAAAATCCTGCGAAAATTTCCAAAATTCTAAAATGAAGTATAGAATTTTATAAAAATATAATATTTCATATCTTTATAACAAAATAATTCAAATAAATTCCTTTTACTCACTTTCTTATATATAAAAGCATTTAAAAATTTTAATAAAATTATAAAATTTTGAAAAAAGCTGAAAATATATTATAGCATCCAATAATTCAACAAAAAATCTATTATCAATTTTTCACCTCTGTATCTTCTACAAATATCATCTTGGAACTTTGGCAATTTTTTTCATCGACCCCGATCTCTGGAAATTTGTCGGTCCACACTTAAATTCACACGTACACTTGTGTTAGCTTCATGCTGCCCAGAGAAAATGCCATTTCTAAGAATCCCCACCCTTATCCATTTGAAAATATTTTTTAAATTCTTAGAAAATCGTATAGCCCATCACCTATTCACCTCGAACCCCTTATGCATTTTCATCGTTTTATGCATAATGCTTCTTCAATTCTTATTTGAATATTTATTAGAATTTCTTTTCTTTTTCCGTATTTGCAACGTATAGACGATAAACTGATTACCTCCGGATCCTTTGAGCAAGAATATCCGGAAGACACTTTTAAGCCCGATCTGACTATCGAAGAAGGCAGGTTTTCTATCCTTTGACGCATATTGATTTCCCAGTCCATTTATTATATATTATTTGCATTACTTTCTAGTTATTTAATTATGAATTATCCTTTATTTAAATTATGTTATTTAACATTTTTGTACATAGATAATCCAAATCCCACAACCAAAAGCCCACCCAAAAAAAATTGAACTTGATAATACCTTAGTATAGGGAAAACTAGATATATGGTTATTTCAACAGGTAGGATAGTATTTCTCTTGTCATTTGGATAGATAATGTGATGAACAGAAGACGAAAAAATTAGAAGTATAGGCATGAATTACCAGATGGGTAATTGCATGAGTGAGGCATTGCCTTAGTGTTTTTGCAATACTAAGCATTTGGGATGCTGGCCGAGTAGTCACGAGTAATTATCATGCGGAGGCTAGACATTTGCCAGGTTTTGGGATATTGGGCCAAGTGATTCACATGTTACCGGTTATATCTGTGCGGAGGCCAATATCGACAGGGTTTTTCCTCAATGTTTGTGCCTTGTGCAAAATATTGAAAAACTTCGACTATTTTGAATAGTCATGTCCGTCCCCTACGAGTACACCGGAAACTAGGTTTCCACAACTAATAAGTCAGGTCCAATTCCGAGGCTCCAACCTTAGGGGCTGAGAGAGGGGGTCTAAGAGGTCATTTATAGAGGGTGGGTCGTGGTGGATGAGACCTATTAGGGATAGAATCTGATTTAGATAGGAATTAGAGTAGAGATAGGTTTAGGAGTTCTAATGGGCTTTGGATTCATTAGGAGAGGGGTTTGGGCTTAAGTTGGGCCCAAAAAGGTTGCTAAAGTCTAAATAGAGCCTTTTATATTATTATTTTATGTTTTATTATTTAATTTTTTGTTATTATTTTTAATACTAAGTGACATAATAATTTTATTAGGATGTCACACCCCTCGGCTCCTTCTCCTTTCTTAGGCCCCAAGAAGTTCGTCCCCACCGCTAGCGCCGCCCCTCCCTCGCCGGAGCTGACCGACACTGTGCGCCTCATCCCGCCCAACCTTGGCTACGTCGCCACGCGGCCTCGGTCGACCTTGCCCCTCGCCGTCGCCACCTCGAGCAACCCTATCCATCCCCAGTGCTTGCCAACACCGCCATCTCCCTCCCCTCGCTATCGGCGAGTGGATCCGCCAGCCAGCCACCATGTGTGCCGCCATGCACGCCAAGAACCTCATCGCCATCGTCGATTAAATCAGACCGACCCCACCAAAGAGACCGCCAGATCCCTCTTCCTTTCCTCTCTCTGCCTCAACGGAGCGTCGCCGCCACTGCCAGAATCACCGTCGCCCGCATCGCCTGCCCCATACTCCCGCTCCGGGTCGACAAGCAGGCGGGCCCCTATCACCGCCCGAGCGGTGACGGTGAGGCCCTGCCACACTTCCCTTCCTCTCATTCGCGTCACGCCGGGCCACTCTCGCCCTAGGCCGCTCCGTGGTTCTTTGCAAAGGTCACACAGATCAGAGGCCTCGCCACTACAAGCGCGCTGCGTGCCTCGTTAGGCGAGCGGGCATTGCTGCTTGCTGGGCAGCCGACGCTGCAAGATGGCGCCGGACGGACCGCATGGCAATGGGTTGAGCCCAGCAGCAGAGCCTATGTCTCTTTTCCGTTTTTCTTAAACAGAAAAGGTTATTAATTTCATATCTATAATTTTATAAGCCCAAAAATCCCAAGATAAATTTCATAATGTTCATAGAAAATGTACCCTACCATGGTGCAATTTTTCATAATTAATTGAGAATGTTTAACTCTCCACTCAATTTATGTATTTAGAAATTAACTTTAAATACTATTTAGATAATTTTAGTTTCTATAATTTTGTAAATAGATATTTTGTTGATCAGAGAAATAACTTTACTGTTTTGATTAATTTTGCATAAGACATGAGCATGCATGTCATTTCATGTTTTATTTGGCATTTCTTTTTATTGTTGTTATTTCATTTGTTAGGTTCTCACGATGATAGTTTTGCAATCAATCCTTCGGAAGATCACTAGGGTTGTGTTGATTAAGACAAGTGCTGAACCTTGTACCCCCATGGTTTGAAATACAATTTCTAGAAATTTTCAAAATGCATGTTATATTAAAATTAAAAAAGCTAGTCACCTAGTTGCTTAGATAACACCCAATTAATAATTTACTCTGTTAAAATATTCCTTGCCGCCCTAGGTTATTAAAGTTGCTAATATTGGACATCACCCTTGAATTAGGTTTTGCACATGTTTAGAAATGCTTAGTACTAAATCATTGTCCATATTGGATATTTGTTATTATCAAATGCTTGCTTAAATGGTGGATTTTAAAAGGACAGTTGGTGCTGTCATGTTTACAAATGGGTTACTTGATAGTAGGTGCTATCGAGAGGGAAAAATATTTTGTAAAACCTAATCAGGGTGGGTGGTTACAAGGCGGGTGTAGCAAGCACGAGACTTCGGCCCAGTGTGGGAACCACCCTGGTCCCTAAGGACCGATTCTTTGAGATAGACGAGCTAAGTACAATAGTGCGACCATGTGTGCCTGTATGGGCGGGCCCTGATTGAGTATCCTTCGGACTCCTAACTTTGGCATTCCAGTCGGTGGAGTAGATAGTCGGTGCTGTTCTATTGACGCAAGATGGGCATTGCATTGAAAACCTTAGCGGGAATACCTTAACTAGGAGGATGTCGGAGAATGGCCTTGTGATGATTATTTTTCCTTTAGGTGCACCCTCGGGAAAAACCACGTCGCATGGGTAAAGCGTGCAACGTCTGCAGAGTATAAAACTATCATGATAGACGTGTCCATGGTCAAGGATGGACGACAGGGAGCTACCTCAATGGTGCTTCTTATCTATTTGCTTTCAAAACGGTGTTTCAAAGGAAAACCACAATTGCAGTCGTGTGTTTTGATTTTTCTCCTCACAGTAGGTGTTGTGAGCGATGAGGGTCTGCACAGTGGGTGCCGTGAGTAGCTAGGTTAAGCAAAACCGGTTGGTGCCGAAGTTTCAAAGAAACTGGTTCAAACATTTGTTTTTCTTAACAAATTTTAAATTATTTCATAAAACCTTAGGTAAAAATATGCAAAACTGGCTATATGCAAAAGAACCATGTCGACAGTTGAGAGCACGGGGCTCCTAAGTGCCGAGCTTACTTGTTGAAGTGAGGATCAACGGGCTCATTCCTGCAGCCTCAGAGTCATGTGAGAAAGCCAACCCAATAAGACAACCAGAAAAGAGAGGAGTTTTTAGCCTGGTTTGGGCCACTCGGAGGGAGGTAACAACCCTATGTCCAGTGATCTATATTCAAGGGAATACAGGAGGGGATTACAGTAGCACTCCTGATCAAACCGAGCAAAGGATGCCCATATTCCTCAAGGGGCGAAGGGATGGAGACTCACGCCCGCTTCGGGCCTGACCGAATACGTTTGGATTGAGTGGTATCTACTATTTTTTTTTTGGCTCTGTTGTCCCCTTGCGCTCGTGCGTCTGCGCGCTCTATTTGTACATGGGTATGATCTCTGAATTAATGGATGTACAATCCTATTTCCCCGCGGTCCGAAGGCCGCCCCCTGGCGAGTGTCATATGAGAACAGTCTCTCCGTCACTCGCGATGACGGGAAAATGGAAACAGAATAGTAGAACAAGACCCGGGCAGGTAGCCACGGTCTTTGACGCTTTCGACGGGACGTAATAGTCGTGAGGACGTCAGCATATTTATTACAGGGGATGGAAAGCGAGGCTTGCTTGGGACGGCCACGTATCCCTTGTGATCGATGTTCGGACGTTGAAGAAGGACCCGAGTGCTACTTCCCGGGCAAGGTAAGTCCTCACTCGGGCCCCGAGTGAGGATGGCTTGCTCGGGGAAGTAGCCGGGACTAAGTCACCCGGAGAGGGGGGACAATTACGAAAATGCTCCCCAACCCTCGTCATCTAGCCCCCAAGCCTTAAGTAGGGGGACTTAACCGAGTCGCCCCCTTGAGCCTTATGGTTCCTTGTTCGGAGGCACGGAGGCCGAGGCATTTGTTGGGTGGGTGACCGAAGAGGCTAAAGGCTACCAGAGCAAGACTTCGAGTTTGCCGAGCAACGGCCACCCGAGCAGAACTTTGGGTTAGCCGAGCAACAGCCACCCGAGCAGAACTTCGGTTAGCCGAGCAACGGCCACCCGAGCAGAACTACCCGAGCAGGACTTCGGGTTAGCCGAGCAAAGGCCACCTGAGCAGGACTTCAGGTTAGCCGAGCAATGGTCACCCGAGCAGAACTTTGGGTTAGCCGAGCAAAGGCCACCCGAGCAGAACTTTGGGTTAGCCGAGCAACGGCCACCCGAGCAGAACTTCGGGTGGAATTTCAAACGTCGGGTTCCCAACGGTTACTTCCCATGGCGAGTGTGCCTGCAGTTACACGTTTAAGGCGACGTGACAGCCGCATGCGCGTCGGTTTATGAGGGTTTACAACGGTTTCGCCGTTGGGGAATAAAAACCCCATCTTACTTCATTTTCCCACTGCACTGCCGACTCTTTCACTTCCGCATCCTCTGTCATCTCCTTCCCTGCTTCGCGATCCATCATCTTTCTTGCCTTCTTGAAGGATCGGGATGTCGCCTAGAGAGGAGGTGAATAGGCGTAATTAAACTTAATTCAGCGGAAATAAAAGGTTCGGACTGTCCGAGTACAGCTCGGACTGTCCGAGCACTTCGGACAGTCCGAAAGTATATTCGGATAGTCCGAAGATAGCAGAGTAAGGAAATGTGCAAAAGTAAATCTGGGCTCCTAGAGAGATGTTTCCTGCACCAAAGAGTGTTAGTGAGCCCTGAGTACTTGTGAATGAAATATGGTCAACAATATCTTCTTTTCAAACGAGATCACCACTTCAAACACCAAGACTTGAATTTGAACACAAGAGTGAAGATGAAATCCAAGAGATGAAGACGGAGACCCAAAGATTTTATCCCGAAGTTCGGATCCTTGAGGGGATCCTACGTCTCCGTTGAGGAGGCACAAAGCCCGGGTCTCTTTCAACCCTAATCCTCTCGGTGTTGCACCAAGCACTCACCGACTTCACTATCTTGAATCCTTTCCTTGCGGAGGTGGATTCGACCTTCACAAACTTCTGGAGGCTCACCACACGAAGCTTGGGAGCTCACCGGCGACTCCTAGCCGTCTAGGAGTCCTCAACCTCCAAGAGTAATAGATCGGCCAGAAATCCACGAGAGGATGAAATCCGGTGCTCAGGATGGATCTAAGCAAGCTCAAGCTCTCCAAATCTCACTTCTTTTCTCTCTCTAAAAAATCCAATCAACAAGCTCAAGAGGAGAGAGAAAAGCTAGGGCTCAAGGAGTAAATGAGGAGGAGTAAATGCTCTGAGTGAATAATCGTTGTTAGGTGAGAGTGAAGTGAGGTATATATATGAGCCCTCGAAACTAGCCGTTTTGACTCAGGTCCGAATAAGTTCGGATAGTCCGAGTAAATACTCGGATACTCCGAATAGTGTAAAAACACAGAGACAGAGAGACCCAGCTCGGATACTCCGAGTTGATTCTTCGGATAGTCCGAACCTTTGGATACCCCGAGAGGTTCGGATACTCCGAGTGAAATCTCGGATAGTCCGAATAATTTCAACCCAGCAGACAGAGAGGGTCACTTCGGATAGTCCGAATAATTTTCTTCGGATACTCCGAGTGACTTCGGACATTCCGAGTGAAAAACCTGTATACTCCGAGTGGGACTTAGCCTCAAAGACCATTTTCCTTCTAGGAGAACAGAGGGGGTCTGCTCGGACAGTCCAAGTAATTACTCGGATACTCCGAGTGACAAAAGGAATTTTGTGTCTGGATTTTGGATTTGGTGACATAGGTTTAAAAACTTGTAAATTGCTAACTAATTTCCATCATGAGCACCTAGAATATCCAAACACTATTTTCCGTCAAATCCCTCTTACTAGTACAGCTATCCTTAGACTCAAAATTTAAATAAATTACAAATCACAAGTCTAGATACCGTCTTTTGCTTCATTTGAATTTAGGGCTCGTCAAAGCCCATAACTTCACTGTGGAGGACTAAGATCTGAAGATAACACTTAGAAATCTCATTAGTCCTTTAATCGTTTTGTCATTAACCTCCAAAACATATAGGGGGCCTAGATGCACTTTCACTTCTCCTTCGTTTGATCCTCCTCATCTTCTATGGCGAAGTTCGTGCCTTCCCGAACTACCTCTGTGCGCCTCAAGGATCTTGAGGCGCAGGGGCACCTCGACCCCTGGTCGTGGCGCCTTCCCGGCGACGAGGCTTTCCCAGCTCCGGAGGAGGACGAGTTCGTCAGCTGCGAACTCTTCGCCGTCAATGGGCTTCACGCCCGGAGTCCGAGTTCGTGGCTGCCGTTCTTGCCACTGTGGGCTCGAGATCACCAACCTCCACCTCAACTCCGTCCTCTTCCTCGCAATCTTCTCCCATCTTTGTGAGCGCTTCGTCGGGGTTCTACCGACGGTAAGCCTTTTTCTCCATTTCTATATGCTTCACCACACTGAAAGCACCTCGGCGGTGGGTGCGTGTAATTCCGGTCGGCAAAACTCACAACCGTACGCGTACCCCGCCTTCGCGCTGAAGGACTCCGTCTCCGGTTAGGCTGAGCGGTGGTTCTACGCGAAGAAGGGGGCGGGCTGCGGCATCTTCTTCCTCCACGAGCAACCGGAGAAGAAGGATCTTCTGTGGCCGCGCATGGAACCAGAGGAGGAGAGGATTCTCAGCACCATCCAGGTGCTGAGTGATAGCGGCCTGACTAGGCAGGCCGTTGCCCGGGATTTTTTGAAGAACCGGGTTTCTTCGCTGCGACGTCGGGAGCACCCGTTCTACTACAAAATCGTGACGTGCAACGACTTCACCCGTGAGGCGAACACCCGTAAGTACCCTTGCCCGGGTGATTACTAGATTCCCTGGGTTTTCTTGCTAACTTTGGGTTCCTTCCTCCGCAGTGCCCGACGAACGTTGGGTGGACGAGCGCGTAGCCGAACTATTTGCGTCGGGGAAGGAGGGGAACCCGGTGTTGGGCCGAAGGGGCCCGAAGAATGTCCTCGACCGCTCCGAGAAGGTATGTTTTCTATCGGGCGACTCATTCGGGGCCGAGAGATACTTCGGGCCTCTAATGTTTTTTTCTTTCTAGGACTAGGCTGCTCTGGAGGCCGTGCTGGCGGCCGAGCAGCCCAGCAAGGACGGGGGAAGTAGCCTAAGACGAAGAAAGTTGCTTCCAAGAAGAGGAGGACCCCATCGACGCCCGGTGACGTGGAGGAGCCGCGACCAAAGCGGCCATCGCGTGTGGCCCCCTTGGTGGGTGATCCTGCTGGTCGTGCGCCTCGTCCGACCAAGGTGCACGTCCCGCCAAGGCACAACCTACCGCGGCCACATTTGGAGTATGCGGACCAGGTATGAGAACTATCTGCCTGGTGGCGTCAGTACTCCGAAGATCATCCTGACTATACCGCCTGGCTGCTGCAGACTGCCGCAGATCTTCGACGGGCTGAACAACATGCCCTGTGGGAGAAGGATGCCGGGGGAGCCATCCAAGAATCCTTAGATTTGGCGGGCACGACGTTCGAGTCGTGGCTCCAAGGCTCGAAGGACAATAGCCCTGGAGCGGAGACCGAGGAGGCCCTGAGGGGGTTTCTTCAGTGGGTGAAGGAGCAGCATCTAGAGTGGCTAGAGGCGGCGTGTCTTGGACAAGTCGGGACGGGCCCGAGCAAGGTGCCAGAGGCCACTCCGCCGCCGCCCAAACGAGCAAGGACGAAGGTTTTGGCTCGAAAGACGAGAGCGCATGGAGAAGCTCGGGCGAGGGACGCTGTGGCTGAGGAGGATCAGGACGTCGAGGAAGAGAGTATGTCTCTCTTTCCTTTGTTTTTTTCTGGGCCGCGAGTAACCGTGGTCCTAATTTTCTTTTCTTCGAATCATAGTTAAGAGCCTGTGGGGGAGGAGTCCCCCTGTGCCCATCTCTGGAGCGATGACTAGAGTTTTGATTGATGAGGCGTTTCAAACCATAGTGTCTCGGATCATCGAAGACCTGGCGGAGAGGATTGCGGCGGAGCCAATCCCGGAGGATGGCCCGGCTGAGCGTGATGATGGGGTGGATCCTTGGGCGGATTCAAGTTCGGATTCCGTCCCCTCCTAGTCAGGCGTCTGTCGGAGCGGGAGAGACCCGTGGTGATGGAGGCCGGACGAGTTGTTCCACGGGAAGGCGAGGAGCGGACTCCCAATGAATCTCCTGCTCGGACCGGAGTAGCTGGGGAAGAAGCAGCACTATCCCCGATCATGGAGGTTGCCCGGGTTGGGGCTGCTGAGGTAATTCCAATGCCGAGCGTGGGGGTGGCGGGTGATCTTTGAGGAGGAGCCCAGCCCGATTCGGAAGCCCCTTGGCCGAGGCAATGGAGGGCGGCCCGGCCGGCGTGGAAGGTGCCCGAGTTGGGGCTGCTGATGAAGAAGCCGAGTCGCAGGGTTTGGGGAGTGCCCCGATTCTGGCGGTCGACTCGAGTTCTGAGGATGCTCGAGTTGGGCCGTGGCCCGGACTAATGGTGTTGCTCGAGCTCCATCGCCACGAGGTAAGAAAAAAACCTTTCAAGAATGACATTGCTCGTAGTGCAGTGCTGTTGCTAACACCTGTTTTATGTAGTTGGCTGCTGCCCTGGATGATCGGGTCGCGAACATGGAGGCCAGGTGCAGAGCCAGGTGGCGGCGGTACGTTCCGAGCTTGGAGAAACCTAGACGGAACTTGCTTGGGTGAAGGAAAAACTCGAGCGGGCTTTGCAGCATGCTTGAGCACTTGAAGAGAACGTCCAGACTGCGGAAGAGCTGGGTAGGGTCCACGGAGAACTCGACCAGGAGCGTCGACGGTCCGCGAGTCTTCAGGCGATGGCGACGGTTGAAAAAGCCCGCCGCGCCACCGAGCTGCTGGCAAAGTTGCGCGAGGAGATTCGTCCTGGGCGCGAGGCCCAGATTGAAGTGCTTCAGCTTTGGAGCCACCTCGAAGATGCGGAGGTGAAGCTTGAAGCTCTGAAGCGTAGCTCTGTAGATAAGGACTAGGTGTGCATGAGGTGTGTTACATGTGTAACAAGAACCCTTTCTTTAATACAAATGAAAGTTTTTGCATGTTGCTCCTTCTTTTGCTCGGCGTTGTTCTGAGAAGGGAGCTAGGGGAAAATTTTACTATGAAATAGTGCCCGGGGAAGATACCCATTTTATGATAAGTAATCACTCCCATCCAGCCCCCTCATGTGGCTAAGTCCTTGCTGCTGAGGTTGCGAGCAAGGACTAGGCATAGGAAGTAGCCGGTGCGCGCGAAAGGCAAGTCCAGCCCCCTCCTATGGCTAAGTCTTTGCCCCTGAGGTTGCGAGTAAGGACTAGATACAGGAAGTAGCCGGTGCGCGCGAAAGACAATGTCCAGCCCCGTCCTATGGCTAGGTCCTTGCCCTAAGGTTGCGAGCAAGGACTAGACGCAGGAAGTAGCCGGTGCGCGCGAAAGGCAATGTCCAGCCCCCTCCTATGGCTAAGTCCTTGCCCCTGAGGTTGCGAGCAAGGACTAGGCGCAGGAAGTTTACATGAGTCCGTGTTGGTAGCCACGGTCGTTCGTGGGTCTCGAGATCGAAATGTTTGCGAGGCACTGCCAAGAACCTGCTGGTGCGATATGCGATCGGCTTATCCGAGCAGTGGAATTCAGGGCAGGACGCAATTTCGGATCTTTTGACCGCCGCGAAATCCGGGTTTTGCAACAAGGAGTTGTGCGTGGGCGTGATAGCGAGAAAGAATTGTGTGAAGAGATTTGGTCCACCCTGCTTCTTTATTTAACGTGCTCGGGAAAAACAAGTAGAAGTCATTCGAAGATCCCTTGGTTAAATAAGGAGGGCCAGGGCGGGAGAGAAGGCTTAAAAGTAGAAATGAGCGGGATTATGCGTAGAACCTGCGTAGCTGAGCGATGTTCCATGAGCTGTTGAGGACACACCCGTCCAGGAAGGCGGGACTAACAGCCCCCGGTCGTGAAGACGAGATGACCGTGAATGGACCCTCCCAACGAGGAGTGAGCTTATTGGCCCACGATAAGTCTTGAATACGACGCAAGACTAAATCGCCGTCCTGCAAAGTCCTTGGTTAGACCGATCAGGCTGTGTGCATGCGCAGAGCCTGCGGGTAGGAGGCCGATCGAACGAGGGCTTGTTCACACCTTTCTTCGGATAGGTCGAGGTCGAGGAGTCGGATTTCGTGGTCGTCGCCTGCTTCCGCGAAGTCTACGCGAGGGGATCTTAGGGTGATTTCGGCAGGGAGCACGGCTTCAGTGCCTTAGACGAGCCGAAAAGGCGTTTTGCCCATGGCTCGGCTAGGGATGGTGCGGACAAACCACAGGACGAAAGAAAGTTCATCCACCCAGTTCTGCTGTAGTTTAGTGAGCCGGTCGAAGACCTGCTTCTTGATTCCCTAGAGAATCTACTCATTGGCACGTTCGACAACTCCATTGCTTTGTGGATGAGCCACATAGGCGAAGCAAATCTTGGTGCCAACGTCCTCGTAATATTCTTGGAACAGCTCGCTGGTGAACTGAGTTCCATTGTCGGTAATTAATCGGCTGGTAACACTAAACCGTGTAACCACATTGTTGCGGAAAAATTTCTTGGCAGCTTGGGCCGTAATGCCAGAAACTGGTTCGGCTTCTATCCACTTAGTGAATGTGTCTATAGCGACAAAGAGGTAGGTGCACCCCTTAGCCCCTCTGGGGAATGGACCAAGGATGTCCAATCCCCAGGTAGAGAACGGCTAGGCGAGGGGGATGGTCTGAAGGGCGTATGCTGGCTGATGAACCTGCCGGGCATGAAATTGACATGTCCGGCACGTGGTACCTATCTCACGAGAATCGCCCAATGCCATGGGCCAATAATAGCCCATCCTGAAGGCCTTTCCAATGAGGGTTCTGTAGGACGATTGAGCCCCGCAGATACCTTCGTGTAGATCCTTTAACAGGAACTTCCCTTCTTCCTGGGAGATGTATTTGGAGAGAACTCCGAGCGCACCTCTGCGGTACAGGGCACCCTCCACTAGTCTATATAGCGGAGCTCTCCTGACAAGCCGGGATCTCTCAGCCTCAACCTCGGGCAATGTCCCGTGCGCCAAGAACTAGACGAATGGCATCATCCAGATTGCACTTTGCTCGAGGAGGGAGACGTTGCCGTGCGTCTCATCTACCTCTTCTCCAGAGGAAATAGAGGGCTTTAGCAGGTGCTCCCTGCTCAACGAGCACCCCCGCCGGAGCGGGTTCTTGTGAGGTGCCTGGTTTGGCAAGTTGGTCGGCCAGGGTATTTGCTCTCCTGGGCACGTAAAGGACTTCGAAGTTCCTGAAGTTCCTTTCCAACTAGCTCACTTCAGCCAGGTAACGCGTCATTGAGTCATCGGAACACTGAAACTTCTTGTTAACCTGGTTTACGACTAACTATGAGTCCCCTTTCATGGTTAGGCGTTGGACCCCGAGCGCAGAGCATGCTCGGAGTCCGGCCAAGAGGCTCTCGTATTCCGCCGCGTTGTTGGTTGCAGCGACGTGCGGTTGTATGACGTACTGGAGTTGTTCTCCTTGGGGGGAGATGAGAACAACACCAACCCCCGACCGTTCGAAAGAGCACGAGGGGAGGGACTCGTCCATTCCACCACAAAATCTGCCAGAATCTGGGATTTGATCACCGTACGCGCAGCGAATTTGAGGTCGAATTCCCCAAGCTCGACCGCCCACTTGGCAATGCGCCCGGTTGCGTCGGGATTTCTAAGGATCTCCCTTAGCGGAAAGCTGGTCGGGACTGTGATCGGGTGTGCCAGAAAGTAGTGGCGGAGTTTTTTGGAAGCCATGACCAAGGCGTAGAGAAGCCTCTGAACCTCAGGGTAGAGCTCCTTCGGTCCGTGAAGCACCTAGCTCAAATAGTATATCGAACGCTGAATCCCTTCGCGCTCGGCTACGAGCACCGTGCTTACCACCTAGGGTGAGGCCGCCAGGTAAAGTAGCAGAGGCTCCTTCTCCTTGGGGGTGACTAGGACCGGCGGGCTTGACAGGTACTGCTTGAGTTCCCTGAAGGTGTCGTCGGCTTCTTTGGCCTAAGCGAAACCATCGTGTTTGCGCAGAGCCTTGAAGAAGTGTAAACCGCGGTCACCTAGCCGGGAGATGAAGCGGCTGAGGGCAGCCATCCGCCCGGTGAGTGATTGGATTTTCTTTACGTTCGAAGGGGCCTGCATTTTTTCGATGGCCTCAATTTTTTCGGGGTTTGCCCCAATGCCTGACGATCCGATCACATAGACGAGCACCATGCCCGTACGCATGCCGAAAACGTATTTTTCAGGATTCAGTTTTACTCGATGCTTTCTCAAGTTACAAAAGGTTTCCTCGAGGTCGCGGATATGCGCCTCAACCAAATTACTTTTGACGACTATGTCGTCTACATATACTTCCAGGTTCCACCCGATCTGATCCGGGAAGGTCTTCTGCATCAGGCGTTGGAAAGTGGCCCCTGCATTTTTTAGACCGAATGACATGGTCGTGTAGCAGAATGTGCCGAAGGGCATGATGAAGGCAGTTTTCTCTTCATCTTTCCGCGATAGGCTGATCTGGTGGTATCCGGAATACGCGACGAAAAGCGCGATCACCGGGCTTCCGCTAAGGCCAACCACCGGTCTATATCTGGAGGGGAAATTGTCCTTCGAGCATGAGCCGTTGATGTCGGTATGATCAACGAACATGCGCCACTTTCCATTCTTCTTCTTGACCATAATTGGATTGGCCAACCACTCGGAATGCTCGACTTCGCGGACGAAGCCAGCTTTTAATAACTTATCCAATTGCTCGCGGATGATGTCGACCTTCCACTGTGGGAACCTCCCCAGTGCCTGACGCACCGGTTTTTTTCCAAGCCGAACTGCCAACCTGTGCTCGATCACCTCCCTCGGCACACCCGGCATGTCGGACGGTTCCCATACGAAAACATTTGTGTTTGCCCGGAGGAAGGCGACGAGCTCGATTTCCTATTTCAGATCCAGGACGGCCCCAATGTGGACCACCTTGGCCAGATCCTCGGAGGAGACCGTGATCCCCTTTGTCTGCTCCTGGGGTTAAAGCGTCACCCTGGGCCGAGCATGTTTGTGGGGATCCTGTTCTGGCCAATGCTTGGGTAGCGGGCCGACCAAAGCCAACGCTATCTTGTCGCACTCTAGAGCAGCCTTGTGGCTACCCTTGACGGTAATCACTCCCTTGGGTCCCGGGAGCTTGAGGCAATGGTACGCGTGGTACATAGCCACCATGAATTTTGCAAGAACCGGCCTGCTGAGAATGGCGTTGTAGGTCGACTCGAAGTCGACTACCTCAAATGTGACCAATTCAGTCCGGAAGTTGCTCGGACTACCAAAGGTCACAGGCAAGACAATCTGCTAGAGCGAGGTCATGGACGTGCCCGGAATTATGCCGTGGAAGGGCATGGCGACGTCCTTGATCTTGGAGCGAGGAATCTGCATCTCGTCCAAGACCCGGGCGGATATCAAGTCAAGGGCTCTCCCCCAGTCGATGAGTACTCACACGACCCTCATATTGCTAATGGTCGGGCAAAGTACCAGAGGGAGCCTCTGTGGCTTGATCATTCCTAGGGACAATCTTCTCGGGAGAAAGTGATGGTCGTGTCCGACCATCGGACATGCTCGGGGGTAGGGCTCCCACGGTCGATATGGTGAACTTCCTGTGCGGTGGCCTTCAGTTCTTGTCGGGAAGAATACGCCGCGGAGCCCCTGAAAATTACCACGATGTGGTGGCTAGGCTCGCGGTAACCTTCGCTTTCTCGACCTTCCTGGTCGGCACATTGATCGGTTCGACGGTCGGTACTGCCCTTCCCGGCATCCGGGAGGACGGGCATAGGACCTCGACCATTGTAGAAGTCTTCCAGGAAGGTGATCCAGGTCCGGCAGTTGCGGAGGTCATGCCCGTGCACCTGGTGAAGTAGGCAAAAGCGGTCGCTTGATGGAGCATGTGACGTGCGCCTTTGATCGGAGCCGCCAGGCAGCTGATTGCCCGTCTTGCCCTGGGGCGGGCAAGGTTTCTTGGTTTTGGCGTTTGCGGCGCGGGAGACTGTTTTGAAATGGCAGCCACTATCTTGGCCGCCTTTGCCTTTTTCTTCTTCTTGATCTTCTTGTCGGAGACAGAAGACTTCTTCTTGCTCGAGGACTCCACGCCTGGCTGCGGAGGTACCTTGCCGATCCCTAGAAGCCGCTTTCGCTCAACGGCTTCTTCGGCGTTGATGTAGCGTTCCGCCGCTTGGAACAGCTCACTGGCCGAAGAGCCGGAGTATATCTCGAGATCCTGGGTGAAATGGACATTTTTTATGCCTTCAGTGAAGGCTTCGATGATCGTTTCGTCAAGGATACTCGGAATGGTGTTCCGTACTTGGATGAACCCCCGGATGTTTGCCCGCAGGGCGTCACAGAGTTGCCCCCAACTGTGGATGGATCCTTCCCGCTGGTTGAAGAGCCAGGTCCGAGTAGGCCCTTCCAACACAGCGGGAAGGTAGTTGACCATCACGCTCTCATCACCGCCAGCGGCCGTGATGGTGATGGTAGTAGCATAACAGAAAGGAATTCGTCCGGGTTCTGCGTTCGAACCGCTCAATGTGGCCTGGCTTAAACTTCGGAGGCCACATCGCTTCCCATAATGCTCGGAAGAAGGCGGGACACCCGTGGTTTGCCCGAGTGTCATCAGTGTGAACGCCACGGCTGTCGTGGCCCCTGAGGGGACCAAGTCGTGAGAACACGCCACCGCGCCGAGGCCCCGGAGTTCCGAGGGGGGGTGTCACTTCGATCGGTACGGGGTCGGTGCTCGCTACGATCACCTCTTGCCCGGAATTCAATATGCGTCCGATCCCGAGCAGAATTGTAGGTTGTGTCGCCATCGTGACGATGCTCGGCCCGTCGATCATCCATTGAGGGATGGTTGTCGTGCCGACGGGGTCCCTTGTCTTTCCTTCGGCGATCAGAACCTCACAAAGGTCACGACGAGAGTGGTTGCTCTTTGGAGCGTGACTCTCCCGGGAAGTACTCCAGGAGGAAGCGGTATGGTGAAGGTCGCCCGCCAGTTGCTCTAGGTTTTCTGCCATGGCGATGCCTTGTTCGGCGGCCTGATCAAAGTTTGGTCGGAGATCCCGAACTACACGCGCCAGAGCCTGAAGGCGTTGGCGACTCCTGCCGATCAGGTCGGAGGAGCGGGATTGTGGCGGAGATCTTGGACACGGTGAACGGGGAGTCGGCCGAGTGCTAGGCCCTGGGTCATCACGACGGGTTGCCAGAGCTCGATCGATCGAGCTGGCTAGCCAGTCCCGCGCGGCTTCCAGGCGGCGCCATGACTCGTCCTCCCGGTTCTCGGGAGCAGGCGCGTTGGTCGTGCCCGCCATATTGACTTCTCGCGGGAGTACCGGACATGAGGGGGTCATGACGGTATCCCCATGGGAAGCTGTCTTGGGATCAGATTCGTGTCGGGCGAGCATCTCCTGTTCCGATATCTCTCAGAACAGGAGGGGCTTGGGAACATATCCCTCGCCTATGTCATCGCCTGAAGGGCGGCAGACATCCATAGGGGAAGCAGCTTCCTCCACGGTATGTCCTTCCAGATCAATGATCCGGGCGACCTCGGTATCGGACCAGTACTCGCCCAAGTCGTCGAGATCGTTGAAGCGAGGATCTTTGCTGCAGAAGCTAGTTGACCTTCCCCGACGGACGGCGCCAGCTGTCGACGGTTGAGAGCACGGGGCTCCCAAGTGCCGAGCTTACTTGTTGAAGTGAGGATCAACGGGCCTCGTTCCTACGGCCTCAGAGTCGTGTGAGAAAGCCAACCCAATCAGACAATCGGAAAAAAGAGGAGTTTTTAGCCTGGTTCGGGCTCCTCGGAGGAAGGTAACAAACCTACATCCAGTGATCTATATTCAATGGAATACAAGAAGGGATTACAATAGCGCTCCTGATCAAACTGAGCAAAGGATGCCCATATTCCTCAGGGGGCGAAGGGATGGACACTCACGCCCGCTCCAGGCGTGACCGAATACGTCTGGATTGAGTGGTGCCTACTATTTTTTTTGGCTCTTCTGCCTCCTTGCACTCGTGCGTTTGCGCCCTCTATTTATACATGGGTATGATCTCTGAATTAATGGATGTACAATCCTATTGCTCCACGGTCCAAAGGCCGCCCCCTGGCAAGTGTCATACGAGAACAGTCTCTCCGTCACTCGCGATGATGGGAAAAAGGAAACAGAATAGTAGAACAAGACCCGGGCAGGTAGCCACGGTCTTCGACGCTTTCGACGGGACGTAATAGTCGTGAGGACGTCAGCATATTTGTTACAGGGGACGGAAAGCGAGGCTTGCTTGGGGCGGCCACGTGTCCCTTGTGATCGATGTTCGGATGTCGGAGAAGGACCTGAGTGCTACTTCCTGGGCAAGGTAAGTCCTCACTCAGGCCCCGAGTGAGGATGGCTTGCTCGGGGAAGTAGCCAGGACTAAGTCACCCGGAGAGGGAGGGACAATTACGAAAATGCTCCCCAACTCTTGTCAAACCCTTACCTTCCTCGTTGAGCCTTAGATGCATTTAGTCAGCCTTGCTTGTTGAGCATAAAGTATACTCAACCTCGCCTTTTATTCGGGGCTACTCATTCCAAGGAGCAGGTTGTTATCAGTAGTGGTACCCCGAGGAGGAGATGTACCAAGATGAAGGTTTCGCTGCCGGAGTCCAAGACGAGCATCACTTCGACGCCAAGGATTGCGCTCCTCCAACTCTGCCTGTGGGGATTGTTTTGGTTTTTCTCTTTTGGAGTTGCAGTTGTAAAATTAAGACTCCACTTTTATAAGACCGTCGAGCCAAACTATTGTAACCACGCCATGTGGCGCACTATGATGTATTATGTAAATTAATCGTTATGGTTATGATCCAAGTTCTGTAAATCTGTGTGTACTGGCAACTTGATCCAGGAACTAGTACAGGTAAAAACACGGAAAGGACCCACCTTGGGCAAGGGGGTTTCCCGACATCTTTGGCTCAGAATACTAGATATTTTCTAAACTCACAAAATATAAAAGTGGACTATAATACCACAATTTTGGTATTGTAAATGTACAATGATTATAGTCAAATAACATGGAAAGGTTGATGTACTGATTTTGGATTAATTTTTAATATTATGTATTGAAAACTGGTCCCCTACAAATCCCTTGTTTAATTCCTTGTAACCTGAGCAACATGGTAACCATGCGCGTCTTTCCCTCACAATAGCTCGGCCGAAGAACCTCTGTAGCCGCCTGTCGATGGCAACCCCTTTTGATCTCACTTCGGCTTCACCGTCGCCTGCCTCTCCCAATCTCTCTCTAGCACTGCCAAGTACCTAGTGAGACTCCCCATGCCCTCCACTAGCTCGAGCACCTTTCATTTCATCTTCTAAACCCTTGATTTGTTAGGTAGTAGTTAAGTTGTAGCTTGTTTTCCGCCACCGCGCCTAGTGCCGCTATTTCGACATCCCAAAGGAATTTTTCAGCAGAGAAGACTTACGATCCCCACGGACGGCGCCAGCTATCGACAATTAGGAACCGGACTCCCCGTCAAGCTTATTTCTCGATTGAGGGATCAGAAATCCTCTTTCCACTGAAGTGTGGCGTTCTAAGATATCGAAGACTTCTTAGCTTGCGAGCTAGAAATGGACAGGACTCGGGAGTTTATCCTAGTTCAGACCTCCTAAGAAGGATAATAGCCCTACTCCAGTATGTGTATTGCTGAATGTGAGGTTACAATGAGCTCGAGAGCTAGTTCTATGTGTGTAAAAAGGGTCATAATGTAACGTAACTTGTTTCAAATGATCGAAAAACAAATATTTATAGGGCCTATCCCCAACCGTCAACTCTGGACTTCTGGGAAACAGTTGCGCGCACCGTGAACGAGAAAACTGACGGCACATCCCACGTGCGGCCGCCCTACGATCCACATGGATCATGGGTAACGACTTCCGCAGCATGGGGAACATGGCCGCATGGCACGTTATGACGGGCCACTCTGTTACGCCTATGCCTGGGCAAGCAGAACTACTCCGGGCACTAGGACGTTGGCCGGACCGAGTCAAAGCATGACCCAGATGTCATGGCGGGCTAGATAACTCCATCCGAGCAGCACCCAGTCTCTCCCCGGGCAAAGACCACTCCGGGCGATGACTCTGACTGGACTGGGCCGTCTTAGGAAACACATCCAAGATACTCGCCAATTTACGAAGGTGCTGAGGTTTGCCTCAGCCCATGGGCCGTTAACCAATCCCTGACGGCATTCTTAAAAGATTTTCTCAAATCAAAATAAGCCCTATATAGAAAACGAAAGGAGTAACACCTAAGTAATTTTTTTTTGGCAAAGCCCTTAGATCCCTTGATTGTATTTAGTCGATGTTCCCCATGGGTGAGCTGAAATGCTGCCCTGAAATGTTGTTCTTGTACTCAGGTACAGTGTGGTAATAGTAAGCAACTGTAATGCAGCTGGAAATTCAATATCTTCCTGGTGTCTCACCAGGGGAATTTTCATTTCCTTGGTATTGCTTACCATACCAGCAGATGATTTCTTGGCCAACATCCAGGTAGTCATAGGCTTCAAACCATTTGTAAAATCTTCTCTCGATTGCTCCCAACCATATGTTTTTGGGCTAGAAAAAAATTGAAGTAGATATACACAGCATGTAACCTTCTATGGCTATTACAAAGCAACTCCACCTATAGAACTAACACATGCTAGCCGTATTAAGATCAATTTGCATTTTCCTCACCCGGATCAAACATTTTTAGCATGTGTAGTACGGTGTTTGCACTAGTAATGTTATACTAAAAATTTTATGCATGTTCTGTAAGGTGTGCCTTTTCCTTACTAAAGATGATGCACCGAACACCCTAATCAAGCTCCTCTGCAATTGTTCTCTGATCTGCCTCCATCGACCATATCTGCAAATCGGCAAAGGCATCTAATGTTGTCGTGAAGGGGAGCTCTACACAGCAACCCGACACAAAACTACCACTATAGGGAGAGACAAATCCTAATAGCCCACAATCAAATTGGGGATCATGGGTACCAATCCTACCAATGATGCCATCGAGGAGATTGCAGTAGATTTAGCTAAAAACCTAAAGTTTCAAGAAGAGAAAAGGGTCCTTATTACCTCCCAAACTCTGGTGTGGTCGCCGGAGTTAGGGGGCAAGAGGGCCGAGGACTTTGTCAGCCGCCTGGGAAGGGGGGCAAGGGGCTGAGGAGCTTTGGCCGGAAGACTTTGTAGCCTAGGTCGCCGCCTTTCTCACCGAGTCACCGCCAGTTGCCCTAATCTTCAACTTAGGTGACAGATCTTTACGGTTCTGAAACGGAACTTGCTACGTACCTTTCTTTCCTTCCTCATGCATTGCAGTGGCGTCGAGAGTCTCTGTTAGTTCTGAATCTGCACGCATCTACTGAGCTAGGGTTGTGGCGGGGTCCCAGATGAAGCCAAGGCGGTGTGGCCAGATCCAGTCTCCTGCTCCGCCTCCACGGCGCCGTAAGGGAGGAGGAGTGACCACAAGTCAAGGGCTGAGGGGACAAAACCAGAAGAGGAATGACACACCCTCACATTGCAATGAAAAAAAAAATTTACCCAAAAAAAATTCATAAATAAGAAAATGCCCATATTTTTCAGGCAGATGCAATAATGCCCTCCGCCAAGATCGCCAGAACGCTGCAATGCTATTGTCATGCCCCATAACGCAAAAGCTATTGTCGCGTTGCGGTATAAATACAATAGCATTGCAGCGTTATCGCATCACAGCAATGCTATTGTCACTGTACCACATCAAGACAATAGCTTTGCCAGCAAAGACGGCCGCTGCTTTGGCCCTTTATGTACTGTCACACACAGGAGGCCCCACCACGGCCTCATTTTCCCACAAGGCATGAGCGAAGGAAACAGAGAGGAGAGGGCGCACGGGAGAGGGAGAGGGAGAGGGAGAGAGAGGAGGGAGGGAGGGAGGGAGGAGAGGATGTGAGAGGGAAAAGGGGAGGAGGAAAAAAGCCCTTTTTGGTACGTCATATTTTTATTTTATTTGATATATTAGGTTTAGTTTATTATTGTTAAAACATGGTAGGATAGCAAATATTTTATGTAATATGTATAGATCTAAAGTCGGTTAGGGTTTAGTTTATATTTTATTTGATATATTAGGGTTTAGTTATTTGTTTGATATATTAGGGTTTATTTATTTGTTTGATATATTAGGGTTTAGTTATTTGATTGATATATTAGGGTTTAGTTATTTGTTTGATATATTAGGGTTTAGTGTTAGGTTCATTAATGAAAAATATGTTGATAGTTAAGAATACACGAAGATTAGGGTTAATATTTTGTGCATACATTTAAGTCTCAGTTTGATTAGGAAAAAAACTAAGGGATTGTATTTAGGGTTAAGTAGTACCATTGGCAATGAAAAATTATTTGGGATTGTAGTTAGGGTTTAGTGCTACGTTTATTAGCGAATAAGGATGATTAGCTGTTAGCATGTATTTTTCACATGGTATAAAGGATTTTGATAGGATTAATGAACGGTTCCTTTTGTATTGCAGCTATGGCAGAGTTTTGGTTTACTGTATATTATGGTGATGGTAATATAAGAGAAGGGCCTAATGGGATAGATCTTAGCGAATTTAGGAGCACAATAATTAGACATCCCGACCAAGAAAATTTGCAAATTGACGAACTTTACCTATGGATGTGCAATATGTTCGGTTGGAACGCAGAGGAACATGAAATGTGGATTCAGGCTCTATGGAGTAAAAGTGTAGAAGTTCCTAAATTCCACTTGATTAATTTGAACACACAGATGGGTCTGTCTAGATTTATTGGTGGATGTAGGCGTCGTAACTGTTATGCAGTTATCTTTGTGCAAGCCCGGGTTAGGGAAACAAGTGTTGCACAGGGAAATACTGAAGAATTTGGACAATGCAGTGCTGCGGTGAATGAAGAGCCGCAAGTTGTCACCGGGAGGAACGAGGATGTGGAAGATGTACAACAGGATGAAAGGGTGGGTGAAATTTTTTATGGATGCCGGATGATATCGAGGATATCGCCGGCTATGGAGCATGACGATGAAAGGGCAATGGAGGAGGAAGAGCATGCGATGACAGTTCAAAGGACGAGGAACATGAAGAAGGCGCCGCTATCCCGTAAGAATGGAACAGAGGAGAGTCTAGCCAACTTGTAGTGGATGATAGTCATGGGTCGTCGTGCATTTACGGTGTAGATGAAGTCCGCAAAGCAAATGTATGTCGACAAGGTCTTGGTAAAATGCGCTAAGGTCCGTCCATGTCAATGCAAATGACCATTCAGTGGTGGAAAAGTCGATAAATCCAGATATACAAATGATGAGAGAGAGAGATCGCATGTTCTCAGATACATGGCAAGAAGTCTAGGTTTGCCATGAAATGGACAGTTTCGAGCGTTGAACCCCACACATGTGTGCTAACAAATACATTGGCGAAGTATCCCAATCTCACTTCCACTTTCATCGCAAACAAGCTATACAGAGAGATTGTTGAGAAGAAGGACATGGCTGTTCAGTACATAATATTGACAGTGCAGCAACGGTTTAAGTATGAAATAGATTATGGAAAAGCATGGAAAGCGAAATGTAAGGCACCGGAGATGAGATTCGGTCTTTCAAGCCTCAGATGACAACCTCCCACGTGTGCCGCAACTTCTCAAGGAGAGAAACCCGGGACCTATGTCGCTGCAGTAAGACTCGCCGCTCGGTGAACCCGAAGGTTATAGGGTTTTGAATCGGGCGTTTTTGCTCGTGTGTGTGGAGGGTCTAAAACATTGTAGGCCCGAGTTATGTGTGGATGTGATATTTCTAACTAGAAAGTAGCAGGGAACAATTATGACGGCAGTTGGCCTGGATGGAAATGATTAGCTGCTCCCTATCGCCTTTGCATTTGTGGAAAGTAAGAACTACGATAGTTGGCTATGGTTCCTGACGCAGCTGAAGTGCGGAGTTGTCGAGGACCGGCCTGATATGTGCCTAATCCATGACTGACATGCAGGACTATGCAAAGCCATAAAGACAATGCAGGAAGACTCTAAGCACCCTTTCCACTGGCCGGACACGCGAAGTAGGTGGTGCATTTGCCACCTGGTTGCAAATTTTCACAGGCAGTTTAAAAATAAGAAAACTATGGACTTATTCAAGTGTTCGTGCAAGCGTAACCACCAACAGAAGTTCGATGCAATATGGAAGGTGCTCGATGACCTTACGGAGAGCAACAGATTTACGATGAGCACGCAGCGGAGGAAGCACAACAGAGCCGATAGAACCTCTTCCTCCGCTAATGGAGGTAGATTCCATCGCTGGTTCGCCGATCCGGAAGGAACATAAGGTGTTTTCACATCGGATTGAGTCGTAACCACGAGAGAAATGGTCATTGCCGCATGACGAGGGTGGTGCAAGGTTCGGGTAATGACGACTAACCTCGCAGGTGTACAACTGGGTGATTAAAGGATTGCGACCCTCCCTTTAGTATCCATCGCCGAGGGCATAATGCATGGCATCATGCGGTATCTCGGTGAAAGGCATGAGAAGGCCGTCTTGCATGCTTCCAGAGTTGGCATAATGTTCGCGAATGATGACAAACAGACATGGAAGAAAAAAGCTTCAAAGCGCAATACCACACGGCCTTGAACACAGTAGTGGACGGCATCTTTATCGATATGGATTAGATCGAAGATGGCCATGGTGGAGCAAACATGCGGCTCACCCAAAGAAGTTGATCTGGGGCACAAGACCTTGCCACCATATGCTCCGCAACAAACTATTACTTCTCCGCCGCCCCTGCTCACATGTTTTGGCCGCGTGTGCAACCAATAGATTGGATGTATCGCGGTATGTGTCTCCATACTTCTTCAAGCAGTCAATTATTGTTACCTGGACAGGTAATATTTTCGGATTTCGCCGCTTCGGAAACTTCACGGAGGATAGGGAGACCACCGTACATGGATACCTTTGCAAAGACTCTACTCCACGGGAGGAGGGCTATCGCCACACTCGCCGCTTCCGCAATGAGATGGACGAGTCACAATGAGGAGGAAGAGTGCAACATCATGGACTATGCGGGTCAAGGTCATCGGAGAAATAAATGTCCACAAAGTGAAGTTTCCCCTAAGTAATGAATAGATTGTCCAGAGAAAATTGGTTGCAATACATACCAATTGCAATGTATCTTAGTTTGTCAGATGTGCTCATATTCATTGAGCTTAACATGTGTTTCAACGTGTAACAACTAATTTGGTCGCTTTATTGTGTGCAACGCTCATGTCATATGTTGATAATTCTATGTGTTATTTTTAATTGTATGCATAATTTGTGTAATATGTATGGCAGTATTGTTTGACAGTATTATGTTTGTTTCAATACAACTTTTTCTAAACATTGCATTTTTTATTTAATTATGAATATGTTTTCTTTACAGACTTGACTAACAAATTGTTTCACTTGGTCATTGCAATACAGGTATGGAGAATGTGCCTACGGAGATGCTGGTCGACGACGTCGCCTACCGGACCCACCCTCACACGGCAGCAGGACCCACCCACGGAGATGGCGATCTTCGTGACTCGTGACTCGCCACCCATGGGGGCTAGACCACCGCCCAGGTGGACAGTGTGTCTTCACGACCCTCGGATTTCACATAATCGTCCAATATGCAATATTAGTAATATTGCATTCTCGTTATGTAGGCTTCGTCGCCGACTCGCTTCCCTCACTTGGATGCTCCAGCCACGGATGCGCAGACGAGGAGGGACGAGGAGACAACGACGAGGGAGAGGACGGAGGCGTTGTTCCCTTGGAGCGGTCTCGCCGGTTCCCGGTGGACCACTCCCTGCTTACAGCGCTTATGGACCGGTGGCGGCCTGAGACCCACACGTTCCACCTCCTATGTGGTGAGGTGGCGCCGATGCTACAGACGCGGGCGATGTTGCCGGATCGCCATCGTCGGGAGGCCGCTCGCTTGCCTCCGCTAGAGGCCACCTGGGTCGGCGACCTTCGACACCGCTTCGAGGGTGTACTTGCACCCCCAGAGGACGGCTAGGAGCGCGTGGAGCTACGAGACAGGCAGCGGCACGGTCCTACGCTCGGATGGTTGCGGCAGTTCGAGGTACGGTGTTTATCGCTTTCCGATCTTACTTCTGCTATTTGTCGTATCGCATATGTCATTGAATGTGTTTACGTATATAATTATCGCGTTTCTATGTAGGTTAGCAATATGGTGCAGATCCCACCCCGCATCAGAGGCACGGCACCTCGAGGCTTACTTGTCCGTGGGTCGCTTGGTCGGTGTTGTTCACGAGCCCCCACGGCAACTCGCTGGACGCCGGTTTGTGCCTTTTAGCCCGTACATCGCCGATGGCAACTTCGACCGCATCCCGCAGCTTGAGTTGGGGCTCATGCGGTGCTCATAGCGACCTTCAGGCCCTTTGCGACAGCTTGCACTCGCGAACCGCAAGGCTCGCTTCGCCGGTTGTCCGATGCTATCGATGCTTTGGTCCCTCGAGCGGTTTGTCGTTGGTCGCCTGCTCAGGACACCGCGACCTTACGGGACTCCTCTACGGTGCCGACGACGCCGACGACCGATGGTCGGCTCTCTTTGACTCGCACCGTATGACAATATTCGTGTACTTGTTTATATTTTTTCGCAATTATGACTTCTTCAAAGGCAACATCATTTTGTTTGTTGCACATTGCGCTTGCAAAGGGACTCGGCTGGCGGTCGGGTTGCTACGAGCTTCACGCAGAGTTTCACCACCGACGACGGAGGTCAGGGAGCCATACCTTTGCCGTATGGCGTCTGACCGAGCCCCGGGGCCTGTCCTCCTGTGGCTGCGTGACTGTGCTTCTCGCTCACCCGCCGGAAGCTTGTGTTTGACGTGTTCATCGAGGACCACCCCCCGCACCGTGTGATGCGGCAGTTCGGGCTGTTCCAGGTTCACCCTGTGCCCAGAGGTTTCACCGTCCCCCACAACGTACACTGGTACGTAAATTTCGTATGTTTGTATGATCTTTAGCTTTTCCGTATGTTCTGTGCACGTAATAAGCTGTTTATAGTTATAAGATAACATGGTAGGTTAACAATTTGTTTGATATATTAGGGTTTACGGTTATTTTATAGTTATAAGAAAGCTTGGTAGGTTAGCGATAGATCTGTTCTGTGCTTTTATATATGTTCCATGCACGTATAATATGATAGCAATTTATATATATATATTATTGAAATATAAGTTGATAGTTAAAAATACATGAAGATTAGGGTATCTGTTCTGTGCTTTTATATATGTTCTGTGCACGTAATAAGATGTGTACTCCATTGTAGGCACAGTCGTCGTGGGCCCACTCCGCGACGCACTGGATTCGCGGATGCACAACCGGGTTGCTCGATGGTCGGAGGTCGCGCAGATCGGTGGTCGAGGCGAGGCCACACACGGAGTGGACTTCACGGTGTACCTCGCTTGGTACACGAGACGCACACGTACGACTACTTCGTGATGTCCGCCACCCTCCTGCTCCCGCCACCGACCGGAGATGAGACGCATTCTCCGCACACGGGTCCTCCCTACACGCCTCGCAGACGCAAAAATATGTCGCCTTTACCGTTATGAATTTTGTGCTACATGGTTATACTAACGGTGTTTCTTCTCCGTGCAGATAGACTCCCACATGACGACGATCCGGGATGGTACGAGTTTATTGGGTCGGATGGCCAGCGGTCTGGAGGTTACCTACGGCCACCTCGAGTTCGTGGCGCGACCGCCGCAGAGGTCCTAGCACGCGGTTGCGCGACGCTGCCCCGCAGAGCGTGGACGAGAGCCGCTGCCTTGGCCCACCGCCTACCCTCTACGGACGACAAGGCCCCCCAGTCACGTGGCCCTTCGGTTGACAGGCCCGAGAGCTCGCGGCGTAGAGAGCAGAGTGAGGGGCCAGATGCCCCTGAGGATGTTCCACGGGCACCACCTACCTTCGCAGCAGGTGCCCCGAAGGTCGAGAGGTCATGCGGCTAGTTTTTACAACAGACTCTCCGGCGCTTGTCTTCCTTCGACGACACATTCTCTCTGCTGGTTCGCCCCTACGCCAACAGAGCTCTCCTTCCAAAGAGGCACGCCCACCTCGGTACGCAAGTCTTCCTTCCTAAGCAAATCCATCTTCTCGAGATTCCTCCCATCTTTGCATTTCGTACAAAGTACTATAAATTCAATATTATATCTATTTATGGTCATTGTAGGTGTTGCAGGCCTCACCCCACCCGGCATGTACCCCGAGATGGGAGATATCTTCAGTACAGAGGCGGTCGAGCAGGCATACGCTGGGGCCTTTCAGCAGTCCCAGCTAGACACTCCACCCCCGCCACCTACCCAGGGGACTGACGACAGACGACCTCGACGAGAGACACACCCTCCCGACCGTTTCACCCCTTCGGGTGCCAGACCGCGCCCTCTCGCAGCTCGTCATGTCCCAAAACGGGACGTGGGTAGACTACCTTTCTCGTCGCTCTTGTAGAACTCTTTCGATGTGTACCTGCACTATGTTATTACTTGGACAATTATGGTTTTTTAGTTATTCCGTGTTCTAAAATTGCGACAAATCAGACGTGCTAGGCTTGCAAACGCTTGGCTTCATCAAATTTCGTGCCCACGGGGCTTTTTCCGATTCTGCAGCCTTGCTCGACAAACACCGTCCGAGGGGTGGTCCACACACGAGGGTGGGTCCCGCCACCCCACGCAAACCCTTAGGTGGCCATACACGATGAGGGCCGCCCAAGCATTACCGCTTTAATGCGGCCGGTGGCGAATTAGCCACTTCATGTTCTTTTCTTTTTTATCTTGTACGCCAACAAGTAGTTTACTGTCTCTCAAGGCTTTCAGATTATGGTACGCACGATATGAATAAAATGAACATGATGCTCTGGTGACATTGAAAATATGAAACGCATTACATGGTAGTAATCCACGTAGACCGAAACTTGATGCAAATTACATGAAATAAACCCCTATTGTAGTAAGGACGCTAGGTTTATTGCCATCCATGGAACGGTTCCACACGGGTATACACGTTGTTCATGCGAGTAGCAAATGTAACTCGTTCCTGAAGCCGGGAGATTCTTGCATGAAGATGTTCAATGTAACTGAACGCGGCCATTGGGAAGGGGTCGTCCATCCATTTGTTGAAGCCGCAGTCATCGGTCTACATTTCGAAATGAGTAAAAGGTGAGATGGAAAATGTATTAAACCCTTGGTCGTTGTCGGGCTGGTTACTCACAAATAAGCACGCGCAGCAGTAGAAACGCCGCCACCCATCCTTCGACAACCTGGTCAAAAGTTTGTATAACTGTGTCCACACCATGCGCACAACGTGGCCATCCCCTGTAGAAGTTTGGGTCTCTTATCATTGTTGGCTCTGTGTTATAGCTAGCTCTTGTCCGAATAGGCAGGTCGTCGCTTGGTAGACGGGCTTAAGATCCAGGACCGTTTGACGTCCACCAGGCTTGTCGGATCCAACCGTTCGGTGTGGGTCGTGAAGCCATATGTGCAATGTGATATGTCTATCTCTACTCGCCTCCCTCCTACGAAGCCAACCCTAGTACGGAGTTTACACACACAGAGTCAGAGTAAGAGTGAGGGTGGGAGTGAGAGGGACGCCAACTCTGCCTCCCATTATGTAGGCCGAGGAGTACTTAACTAATTGGATTAATAAGTTGTTCATTATGCTTATCGACATCGCATTAATTAAACACATGCTACCAAGGCCCTACATCCGCCTATATCAATGCGCCTGCTCATTTCGCTTTGCATCGCAGCCCGACCATCGCATAAGCAGCATGCCCGGCCACATCGGTAAATACGCGGCATCGCGACCAACAAGATTCGCGGACACCGGTCACATCAATAATTGCGGGCATCACGACCAACAAGACTTCGACACCGGTCTCATCAATAATTGCGGCACCGCATCAACAAGACTCGCGGACACCGGTCACATCAATAATTGCGGGCATCACGACCAACAATTCCGCCGACACCGCCACATCAACAATTGGGGCACTACGCATCAACAGCATTCTCACGGACACCGGTCACATCAATAATTGCGGGCACTATCGACCAACAAATCCCACCGACACCGCCCAACACATATCAAATGCAAGAAGATGAACTCGGTCTATGCACCGAAAGCGCATTTGCCTATTTATTTCCTCCCGCCTCCGAGTCCTCTGCGCCCAAGTTTCTCTCTATCTCACATATTATTTCCATCAATGGAGCAAAGAAGACTCGGGAGGATGCGAAGCAATGTCATGCTAGCTTTTTCAACCCCGTGGTTATTCAAATAATGTTCATTTTGACCCATTCAGCCATCGCGGCTTGTAGCTTTTGTTTGTAATATGATCCTAATATCGCGAGTTTTGCGATGTTACGGGTCATATTACACTCAAAATGTTACGTGTAAGCCGCGATGGATGAATGGGGTCTAACTGCATGACCTGAACTTAAGGCCTTTAAAGGATTAGACAAATAGGTACGTACTATTTTTTATTTCGAAAGCTAGCATGACATACAGGGTGCGATGACATGCAAGGGTGGTCACCATGGACGGATGAAAGGGTTGTGGCATTGGCATGAACACCAAGTGGCCGCACACCGAGTAGTCGCTTCCTATTCCGTGTCGTAGTACACCAGGTAGGTCTCTTGCATGATGGCTCTTCGACGAGGACTTCGCGCATGGTGTGTCGGTAGTGGCATCCGTGATAGACATGCATGATCCTCGACATGATCGATTCGGCCGATAGTATTGGTCCAAGATCGCTGCTGGTTGTGCGATTGACGTCTTGCGGCATGGATTGCCTAGGAGGCCGGAAGGCCGCGGACCTCCGCCGCCTTCTCGATCGCGCCATTTCTCCTCTAGCATCCACGGTAGCTCGCAGCGATGGATCCTTGCGTGTATATGTTATGTAGGTGTACGCCGCCGGTATGGCTCATCCATCCAAATGAGTCCAACCGCACGTGACGCCCGTAACCGGAAATAAGAGAACCGATAAGTAACTTATATTTACGGTAGCATAGCGTAAAAGGAGGAAACTTACGCTGTAATCGGGCATTGGTAGAACTCGCGACCAAGAACCCTCGCACGTGATCAAACCATCGCACAACAAATGGGTTCCCACAACGCATGTCGGCCAAATAAAATTGACTAAAGTGACGATCTCAGAGCAAAGGAGGGCCATCTCTCCGCCTCCATATTGTATGACTTGCATATCGTCCAAGAAGGACGAGCATGCTCTCCAGTACAAAAGACTCCACTATGCATCGTGCACATATGGCCGTGAAGATGTTCCCTGCTTGCCATAAAGAAATGTGAACATGTGAAGTACGGCGCAGGTGTCGAAGTGAATGAGGGGACCAGAGGTAAAGAGCGGTGCTGCCTCCTTCCTCTCTATATAGGGCGTTACGTCATTATCAACACCTGATTAAATTAGCTCCTAATTATCATTAATTAACTGTTCACTTTGACATGGCAGAATCTCCGTTGTTCATTCCGCTTGCGGAGCAAAGGCGCCAAGATACTACCATAAGGTGGAGAAAAGCGATGGCTCGAAAAGCTAGCCGCTTAGGAATGAGTGATGCCCGAATTACCGCTTCAAAGGTGGGTCGGCCGCCGCTTTAGCCACTTGTTTTAATTTCATCGCTAACATTGCATGCCATCCGCCAACAAGACCTCTTTTCAGCGTCCGGCCACATCGCTGCAAAGCAAAGATCCATCAATAATCACCGCCATCGCCGACCAACAATACCGCCAGTCCGGCCACATCACCGCAGCAAAGATCCATCAATAATCACTACCATCGCGACCAATAGTACCTCTATCGGCCGGTCATATCACCGCAGCAAAGATCCATCAATAATCGATCCAGATTGTCGTCACCGTGAGAGACGGCAAGACTACGGACACCGGTCACATCAATAATTGCGGGTATCACTGACCAACACAAGATTCACGGACACTGGTCACATCAATAATTACGGGGCACTGCTGACCAACAGTCCCGCCTGACACCGTCCAGTCACATCAAATGCAGCAGCAGCATGAACTCGATCCATGCACCGAGCAGACTTGGCTATTTATTTCCCTCCTGCCTCCGAATCCTCTGCGCTCCAAGTTTTCTCTCAATCTCACATATTACTCCGGCCCATAAACTGCACAAATCTAGTTGTAACGAGCAATGGCAGCCTCCGGCTCTGAGCCCCGTCCGCGAAGCAAGTTTAACACCACCGTGCCTGAAGGGGTCAATGTTCCAATGTGCTTCTGTGGTGACCTTTGCAAGTTTGTTCAATCCGACGAAGATTTCTCATATACTTACGGAAGGAGGTTCTTCATGTGTGCAAACTACGAGTACGATCCACCCAAGGTTGCCTTTGGCGAGCGTCCAAAGGTACTTGCTCACCCTATCCTACATGATAATATCTACCTACATGGCACATGATTTCTGTACTGACTTATGTTGAACAAATAGTCTTCCCCACCTCTATGCGATTTCTAGCAGTGGCTAGACACGGAGCAATTGGAGGCAGACAAGAAACACATCGAACGTGAGGTCCGTTGGAAGAGGCAGTGGTTCAGGCAGCGCCAGTATGAGGAGGAACAAGAAGAGAAGCGCAAGCGTTCGCAGGAGGAGTACCGGAAGTGACAAGAGGACGCTGAACGCCGACTGCTGAGGCCCGAGAGGCCGAGAGGAGAGAAAGCGAGAGGCACGTCACAAGCAAAGGAGGCTGGACTGATGCTACCAAAGAAGGGAAATATCCCGTTGTACTCAGTAGGAAATTTGTTGTAACCGTGACAATAAAATTTTCCTCGGCAGAGGGCAGTTTATTCCTCTGCCTATTTATTTCATTTTTCCACATTATTTTTTTTAAGATTAAATAGACCAAATACTAGGTCATATATACCGATCATATTTAGTTCATATAATATGTGTTATATTTGTTATAACTATTATAATATCGATCATATTTAGTTCATATAATATGTGTTATATTTGTTATAACTATTATATACTGATAACATATTACATAATACTATAATATAATATACACATATACATACATATAAATCTACATAATAGTTATATAATACATAGTGGTTACTTATATAATACATAATAGTTACTTATATAATACATACATAATATATTTTTCGGAATAGTTACTTATATAATACATATACATAATATATTTTTTGAGGTATTGCCGCAGCGTGGGAATGCGACAACGCTATTGCCGCACTGTGGTGGTGCGGCAAAGGCAATGCCGTGGTGTGGTGGCGCGGCATCGGCTTTGCCGTGGTCTGGTACCGCGGCATTGTCTTTGCCGCGGTGTGGTGGCGTGGCAGTAGGATATTTCTGCATTTGTTCCAAAATCACGGGTATTTTCATATTTGCATTTTTTTTTTGGGTAAAAAAAAATTTATCCATTGCAATGCATCGTCAAAGGATACCCATCCAATACGGAGTAGGTTCAGGTTCTACTGCCTTTGAACGTATTGATTCCTACCCCTTGTTGTCTTTACGAACGTAGAGATTAACAAGCAAGTTGAGAACATTATCCATGCGCTTTTATGATGACATGCCGGTTCACGTCCTTGGGAGGTATACAAGGCATGGATTCATCCTTCATGCTACCGAATGTCCCAAAGGACCAAGAGAGTAATGGCTACGTCGCCATCGCGATGCATACCAGAAAAAAAATATATATATTAGATTTTACATGACCCGGCCCATCCGCACCAGGCCGGACACTCAGGCAATCCAACCCCTACGGCAACCGGCCTGAATACTGCATTCGGTCAAAAGATAGATATGGGTTTACATTCTCTCTACTACATATTAAAACGAAATTACGCTTAGCCCACCCACACGCGAACAGCACGCCCTTTTTCCTTGTCTTTCTCCTCTATTACTCTCTTAGAGCATCTCTAGCGGATGCTCTAAAATCAGGTCTTTATACACCCCTCTAAATCACTATTCACTCTCTATATTTCCATCCTCTCTAGTAGAATCTCTATCCAGAGAAACTATAGAGGCTGACATAGAAAGCCTCCAAATTTAGAGACTGGGAGAGAGAAACTTTAAATTTAGAGGCTGAGATAGAGATACTGCTGGAGAACGAGAAATTCTAAATATAGAGAAATTTCTGTTTTAGAGACTCTGCTGGAGATGCTCTTATCCACTCGCGCTCTGTTTCATCTCTCTCCACTCATCGGCTGCCTTGTGCCTCGTTGTTCCCTTGGATCCCCGCATCGAGCTCGAGGTCGTCATCCACCGGAGACCCCAAGCACGAAGCCTATGGGTTTACTGTTTGTTGCCCGCGGTCCTAAGCACAGAGCTTCTGTTGACCTCCTTGAGGTTGGTGGTTGTGAATCTGGCAAAGCGTTGCTAAGGCGAATACTTGTGGATTGGCCTCTCAACGGCGAGCAAAAGCTCGTGGAGGCGATGGTGATGCCAATCTTTTTGGGTAAAGACGGCGAGCTGAACGACGAGAGCGGGAGGCCACAGGGTGACAACGAGGTGATGGTCATACATGCGCTCCATTGGAATGAGTTAGATTAAAAAAAGATGCAATGCATTTTGGCAAACATCACCTGACACGTATGGAACTTTGCATTTGCTAAACATTGTGTTTGCTTTATTAATGTCATCCATAAGATCTCCATCTATCATCACAAAAATTACTTATCACATGCCAACCCCACTAAAATTATCCATCATATGCCCATGTCACTAAAATTAAGGGTTAAGTGCATCCATGTCATTATTAAGTTTTCTTATAGTAGAAATGACATTATAAAACGCGAAATTATTGTCATGCCATTATAAAATGTGAATCATTTCAAACATGTCATTATGAAGTCTTCCCAACTCATTTTAACCAAAATGCCCTTATCTTCTTCTTCAACCCCTTTCATTCTTCCTCATTCCTCCCTATCGTCCCCTCCTCCAACTCCACCCAACCCCATCCTTCTCTTCCATGTGGCGTCTCTGGCCAACCCCGCCCTCCTCCCCGCTAGCCGCCACTTGCACATGAATGTCGCTCTGGGGTGGCACCGCTACATGGGAGCGCCGCCCAGTCGCCACGCTGCCGCCGTGTCCTAGCCTCCTCGGCCATCGCAGACGGAGCACCGCCCTAGATTGGTCGTGTCGCCACCGTCCTTAGCTTCCTCCTCCAGCCGCAGCCACTTCATGGGGAGTGTTGCCTCGGGCTAGCCGTGCCAGAGCTTACCACCGTGCTCGTCGGGAAAGTGGATAGTGGGGGAAGAAGGAAGAAGAAGGTGGGAACATTTTGGTCAAACATAGGTTAAGAAGGCTTCGTAATGGTATGTTTGAAATGATTCACACTTTATAAATAGCACGACAATAATTTCATGTTTTATAGGGTATGTTTGGTTCATAGCCCTCTAGTGTCTTGCCAATACAAAGTTCATACCAATCTAGGGCATGACCTTTTCAGGGCAAAAAATAGGACGTTTGATTCGTAGACTTCAAAAAATAACCAACAAAAATAAAATAAAATAATAAATTTTAAAAAAAATCGAAAAGTATTTAAAATGGGATGCTTAGGATTTTAGATGAATTACTAAATTTATTTCATGCAATTTAGACACAGTATGAAATTTATACAAAAATGGAAAGGTTTTTAAAAAAAGTGCAGTAAGTCACTGCACGTGGGCCCAAGCGAGGGCACGAAGGCACGCCAACAAAATACGCCTGATTTGGGCGCCGTTGCCTTACTCCCGTGCTCAGTACAAAAACAAGGGCGTACCCTCATGTTGGCTCGCCGTGCCAATCGAGGGCGTGCCCTTGCCTGTGAATCAAGGTTTTAAAATTTTGACTGTATATACATTTTTGTAAATATTTAGATTGACTACTTCAACGCTGTGTTAGGCACGGAGTTAGTGCTCTATGATCGCAATTCTCTCTACCATGAAAATTGTTAAATATGCACGTGTCTATTCGAGTGAGTAAAAAATCAGGCTCCTCCCACCCGCGTGCGTCCCCGTCCCCATCCGTCGTCCATTAATAAGTCGTCGACCGTCGTCATACCCAGTGCCTTGGACGCCAATTCTGTTCAGGTTCAACCTCTTGCCGCCCAGCGCTGAGCGCTCGCTCGACGACAATGACCTGCTGCCGCCGCCGCCTCTCCGCTTCCTCCGCCCCCGCCACGGCCCTCCTCCTCGTCGCGGCCGTTCTCCTCGCCGGCGGCTCGCCGTGCTGCCGCGCGGCGCCGCAGGGCGCGCTGGTGACGCGCGTCCCCGGCTTCGACGGCGCCCTCCAGTCCAAGCACTACGCCGGGTACAGTACGCTCGGCTAGCTAATCGTGAGTCCATGCTTAGCCTCGTCGCTTACGTCTGTGGCGGCGGCGTACTCGCGTGCGGTGCAGGTACGTGACGGTGGACGAGAAGGAGCAGCACAGGCGGCGGCTGTTCTACTACCTGGTGGAGTCGGAGGGTGACCCGCGGCGGGACCCCGTCGTGCTGTGGCTCAACGGCGGGCCCGGCTGCTCCAGCTTCGACGGCTTCGTCTACGAGCACGGTGCGTGCGCGCCACTCCTCCTCTCCCCCTTATCGCCAAAAGCAAAAGCAACCAGCTTGCCCGGCCGGCCGGGTCCCGTCGTCGGCCGGCGCAAGAAACTGGCAGCTTTCCAGTGATGGGATAGCATGGGGGATGTTGCAGGCTTGCCGAGGTGGGGTACTGGGGGATCCCTCGCTGTCGCGGAGTCGTTGAGGCGGGCGGAGAAAGCAGGCGGGGGTGGGGGGCCCCTGCTGCTCTGCCATTTCCGCCGCTTTGCTTTCTGCAAACTGCAAAGGGAAGCTCGCTCGTTGCTTGGGTGGGCGTGGGCGTCATCGGTTTGTCCGCCGCGGCGCCGTTAGCCGTTCGGCGAGGCGCGGCGGTGGCTGACACCGACACCAGATGGGGCCAGCCGTGTCGGGTCGGTCAGGTCATGGCGCGTGATTTTTTCCAGCGTTACTGCGGGCACCGCCTACTCGGCTACTTGCCGGGTTCATGGAGCAGCCAGTTCTAGACAATCAACTGAAGGAGACCGGGGTCTGAATGGATGGCGAGGATGGATTTTCTGTATGTATACAGAGTTATACACTGCACGGATCTTAAAGCGTGCCTTTCACATATGTATGTGACTCCATTTACATGTGGAGCTAATTTTTCTTGACATAGCAATATTATGGTATGACGTTACTTTCTAGCCAGCGGCCATGAGTCAGCAATTCATGTCAACCGTAATATTGTGCTAAAAATATGTAACACAAAAAAAATGTAGCTTAGCCTTTTGGCAGCTGATGTGAGTCATTCATTCTTATCTGGCATCTAATATTTGACGAATGCCATGCTCTGACATTCTTATACAATGTCAGAGAATCAAACAATGTGGATAAATATCGTAGCTTAGGTACCCTAGCAAATGATAGGAGTTGTCTATCCAAAAAATAGACGGAGGAGCAGTTCTGGTATCTTATACACACATGATATATATGTGCCTTTGTGAGGGCGACCGAGCCAGCATATCTTATTATATTTGATGCTTTGAGGGGTATTTGTATGTGATAAATCACGAGAAGAAGTATCGATTTGGTTCCTAAACTTTCGCCCCCGTCCCATTTTGGTCCCTAAACTTAACCGGGTTAACTCGGCCCTCGAACTATTAAAACCGGACTAAGTTGATCCCTTGACCAGTCAACACGGTGGTTTTGGAGGTTTTTCGCTGACGTGGCGCCCACATGGGTTGTTTTAGCTTACATGGCGACCATGTGGATGGGAGAAGAAGAGGAGAGGTCAACATGTTCAGCCATGTGTAATGCGACATCAACCAAACCCGCCACGTCAGCCAAAACCACCCCAAACTGCCCTAGACCGGTCAAGGGACCAACTTTAGTCCGGTTTTGATGGTTTGAGGACCGAGTTAATCCGGTTTTGGAGTTCAGGGACCAAAATGGAGCGAGGGCGAAAGTTCAGGAATCAAATTGGTACTCTTTCCTAAATCATGACTTGTTACAACACAAATTAGTTGTGGTTTACCTTGCTCATTTTGTTTTCCTGCTGGAGAGACCAGTCACCAGCTAGTCAAGGTGCTAGATTGTTGCTTAGTAGCATATGTATTGGGTGATGTTACTCATGGTACTCTAGACCAGTTATTCTCACATAATGATCTCGTTTTGGACATAATTCTTTGATTACATGTTTATTCATTTTCTTCAATATAACGGAGGGAGCAGAAATATTGGGAACCTGATTTTCTTCTTTATGTTGCGCTATGTATGAATAATCTCGAGTTCGTGCATGTACATAAAGCTTGTTTAACTTGAGATTTGTGGAAACTAAAAAGTTCATACTGACCAGACACTGCATCTTTCCTACTATATTTCCATCCTTCTTTTTCTTTGACATTCATGTAACTTTGTTGTCACATTATTTCTAGGTATATTGCCATAACTTGATATTTGGTAGCTAATATAATTGCAGGAATTAATTTACCAATTATTTGGAATTCTTTTATCAAACCACTAAAATTTTCATTTGCAGTATTATTGAAATATTTGAATTTATCTCTGAATTTGAGTGTTCTATGTACCAAGCGTGTGAAAAAAGTACACACGATTTGTTATTTAGGTGTTAAAAATACATAAATGTGAGCTCAGCAATGCCTCTGTAATTTGTTAAGTGCCTTCCCTTCATCCTAACTGCTCCTTGTGCTGCTGGTTTGTTTTGTTGAATTCGATCCTTTTGGACCAACTCATTTGTGGTTTTCTTTCAGGACCATTCAATTTTGAGTCAGGCGGGTCAGTTCAAAGCCTGCCAAAGCTTCATCTCAACCCTTATAGCTGGTCCAAGGTTGACTATTTCCATTGGCCCTATGTCTGTGTAATTAGCACAAAATTATTTGGTGTTCGGTCTGAATGAGAGCGGCAGCGTTTTTTGCATGCTTAGGTATCTAGTGTGATATACTTGGACTCTCCTGCTGGTGTGGGGTTGTCATACGCAGAGAATGTTTCAGATTATCAAACTGGTGATCTTAAGACTGCTGCAGATTCACATACGTTTCTTCTGAAGGTATATGATTCCATATCAATTACTATGGTCAATTAAACATCTGGTTGTGCAAGAGCTAAGTTCTGTTACTTGTAAGCAGTGGTTTCAGTTATACCCTGAGTTCCTGAGCAATCCATTTTATATAGCTGGAGAATCGTACGCTGGGGTTTATGTTCCTACTCTTTCACATGAAGTTGTCAAAGGTGTTGGCTTTGGGACACTACTCAGCTTACAATTTAATTACTAATCACTTTATATTCTTGTCGCTGATGAATTATTCCACAGGAATACAAGGGGGAGTTAAGCCAATTATAAATTTCAAGGTTACATACTGATGAAATGAACTTGATTTGCTGCCTCATTGAGAACTCTGAACTTGGTTTTAAAGGAAATCTAAGGTTTAATGTCATACTCTCATGTCAGGGCTACATGGTCGGGAATGGTGTTTGTGACACTGTTTTTGATGGTAATGCTCTTGTACCATTTGCACATGGAATGGGTCTAATATCAGATGATCTATACCAGGTAGGTCTGTCATTCAGGCTGAAATCTCCGTTTAGGTAGTTACTTCCCCTCAACATTTTGAACAACAGAATCTGACCACTTTCCGTATCCTACAGATATTTGCTTCCAAATATTTCTTTATATTCTGGTGGTCATTGGAAGAATACTTCCCTAGTTCCCTTAATCTATTCTGGTCATATTTTCAAAATAGATGTTACTCCTAGCTATAGCAATAGGATCTTTTAAATGGTAAGCTGAATTAACCACCATATCTTTTCTCAATGAAGGAAGCTAGTACGGCGTGCCAAGGAAATTACTGGAATTCTAGCAATGACAAATGCGAAAGGGCACTATCCATTGTTGATACGGTAAAAGATTGTATTGTCACTTGTTTGAGTGAAGAATCGGTGCCGTTTTTCTCTTATGATATATTTTATTCTTGTGCAGGAAATTGCTGACCTAAATATTTATGACATTCTTGAGCCCTGCTACCACAGCACAAATAACAAAGAAGTAAATCAACATAAGAACAAATTGCCTCAAAGTTTCAAAGATCTTGGTCTAACTGATAAGCCCCTTCCAGTAAGAACAAGAATGCTTGGGCGTGCTTGGCCTTTGAGAGCGCCTGTAAGAGATGGGCGTGTTCCATCCTGGCAGGAACTTGCCAGTGGAGTTCCATGTATGGTAAGCACAAGCACACCATCCTTTCCCTTTAGTCAAAGTTCATTACATTTGACAGAAGATTCCCTAAAATTATTTAAATTTGGGCACAGAGGTAGTCCAAATATGAAAAGGAAATATCATGCTGAATAAAAATGCCGAGTCCCTTTACTGAACATATTGGTTTAATGTTTCTCAGTTTAAGATAGCACACAGAATTACAGTGCACTAGATTTGTTTTTTTTTTTTTGAGCAAAAGTGCACTAGATTTGTCAAAAGCAGTGCAAGCAATTGACATATATAGTATGATGTTAACGCAACTGCAGTCGATGGTAGTAAACCAGTTGCTTTACCAGAGTTACAATTGCAATTGCAATATGGGAAATGCTATTCGTAAGTACAGAATAATTCTGAAATGTAGGACCCTAATGTGTGAGTGTGTGACCATATTACTACCAAATAATTCATTGCAAGTTCCCACATCTTTTTCTCGCAGTTCTGAATTAAACATATTTTGTCTTGAAAAATACAAGAGTTTCTTTGGTCTGAAAGAGATACATAACCCATTTTGCAGTATCTGACCAACTTTTGTATGCTTAATCTGCAGAGTGATGGAGTTGCAACGGCGTGGCTGAACAACGATGGCGTCAGATCTGCAATTCATGCCCAACCAGTACAATGATCATTTAGTAACCTCCCAGTATTAGATGGAATTTGAATCTGCATTCATTTTCTAATTGATTTATCATGCTCATCTTAGGTAAGTTCAATTGGCCCATGGCTTCTATGCACAAATATATTGAATTTTCATCATGATGCTGGGAGTATGATCAATTATCACAAGAACCTTACCAGCCAGGGTTACCGTGCTATCATATACAGGTATGCCATGAACTAAAAAATTATGACCTTCACCTATTTGTGCTGTTCTTGTCTATTGTTTTTAAAGAGGATTAGTTGTCTCTACTTTTCGGGAGACATTTGACTTGTTTTCTTGTAGTGAAAAATATTTCCTGTATTATTAACAATAGCATTATCCTAGGCAGAAGGAACAAAATTTGATGTCGGATTTTATTCCTTGATATCACATCTTTGCTCCTATAAAAAAACAGCTGCTTTTGTTGATATTTTTTTTTAGCAAATTTGTTGACATTTTGTCTTGCATTTCTTTCAGTGGTGACCATGATATGTGTGTACCTTTTACTGGGACCCAAGCATGGACTAAATCACTGGGCTATGGAGTTGTTGACTCATGGCGACCATGGTTCTTAAACAAACAAGTTTCTGGGTATTGAACAGATATGTTCCCATATTTTAGTATCGTGCAAATTCAAATATCACTGGGATATGAATTAACTGCTCAATGGAAGTTACTATTGCTTTCATGATGGAAAACTTTAAAACTAAAATGAATAAGCCCTGTTATGTTAGCTTTTACTTTCCATGATTTAATCTAAGAATATATTTGTGTTGTTCAGGAAAAGAAGTTAGTAAAATATAATCCATTATATTTTTTTCTTGAACTCCTCAGGTACACCCAAGGATATGAGCATGGTCTCACTTTTGCTACTATTAAGGTGAGCATACATTTTCTGACTTAATTACTAAAATGCAAATGAAAACACTATTATGCTAGTATGCAAGATCCCTGCCTACTCAAAAATAACAAAATAAATGATATCGGCCAGGGACGGACGCAGCAAAAAATAATAGGGGGGCTGACAATAAAAAGAGATCCATTAGCCCTCCCCCCCCCCCTCTCCCCTTTTTATTTTCTCAAATAATATTAGGTGGGTCTAAGGAAGGGCTCCACAGTAGGTGGGGCTAGAGCCCACCCTGACCCGGTTGTGGATCCACCTCTGATATCAGCTGATATAAACTCATGAATTATTGAAAAATGAAAAGGAAAATAAATCTTCAAGGTTAAATTGCCTCTAACTACACACACTGTTTTGTTGTTTCCTTTTGTACAGGGTGCTGGGCACACAGTTCCTGAATACAAACCGCAAGAAGCATTTGCTTTGTACAGCCGTTGGCTTGCTGGTTCTAAACTCTGAAGCTTCCGAATCCAACTGCTAGCATGACGTCTGCATACAGTCATGAATCGAACAAAACTTATGACGTAGAAAAATAATAATCTACACGCCACATTAGACAGTTCTCCCATACTCAAAATTTCAGGATTGCTAAATGAACTGCATATGGTATTCTTTTGTGCAAATAATAGATCAATGCCGCTTGATTCCTATAGATGCTTTGTTCACTGTAGCCAATGGACCAAAACTTAATAGGTGGTATTTGATATTATCAAATTCTGACATGTACAAGTTACCATGTTCTGTTCTCGCCAAAGAACTCCATATTTGAAGCCAATGGATCTATAGAAGGTGGTCAATACATCAAAATCCAGACTTTTTTGTTTTTGCGAGGTATCAAAATTCAGACTTTGCGACATTATTGTTTCAAAATTGAAAAATTCATGCAAATATTAGAGGATTGAAGTACCGCAGTTTTCAACTTTCAGCAAGCTAAGAATGATGTTTTATTTTCCAATGTCAAAGCCCGTAAACAGAACATTTTGTGCTAAAAAGCAGTTTTAAGGTTGACATGTTTGAAGGGCTTTCAGATTTTTTAATGATAAAATATTAATAATAAAAATAAAAAGCTACATTGTTCGGAATGTTTATACAGTTTTAAAAAAAAAACCTTTTATCAATGCATAGATGGTAATAAATAGATTAATAGGATGGTTCAAAGGAAGTGGTCGCTTTAGGATCATAAGCTTCCGCGGTGATATAAAAAAAAATTCAACGAGACGATATGGTTTTGTAAATTTGTCTTTATATTTTTATTTTTAAAAGTTACCATGGAATACGGCGCTATGGCAGGATTCAAAACTCCATATCCAGCAGCCAACGAAACGAATAGTCGAATCAAATACACAATTTATAAACAACCCCGAAGTCCAATGCCCATCGTTTCTCTTCTGCAACCAATTTGATGCAGCAGCGGTGGCGGCGCATTCCCGCCAACCTCTCGACGGCCGCGTCCCTCCACGCGCATGTCCTCCACCTCCACCAATGCGGCGGCGGCGGCGACTTCCTCGTCCGCCGCGCCCACGCCGCCGCCCTCGTCTCCGGCGCGCTCGCCGCGTCCCTGCCCCTCGCCGGCGCGTTGCTCCTCTCCTACGCCGCGCTCCCCGACCTCCGCTCCTCCCGCCTCCTCCTCCTCCACCACCCCCTCCGCCTCCGCTCCGCCTTCCTCTGGAACTCCCTCTCCCGCGCGCTCTCCTCCGCCTCCCTCCCCTCCGAGGCCCTGCGCGTGTACAACCTCATGCTCCGCTCCGCCGTGCGCCCCGACGACCGCACCTTCCCCTTCGCCCTCCACGCCGCCGCAGCCGCCGCCGGGGAGCACCCCGCCAAGGGCCTCGAGCTCCATGCCACCGCGCTCCGGAGCGGCCACCTCGCGGACGTCTTCGCTGGCAACACGCTCGTCGCCTTCTACGCTGCCTGTGGCCGCGCCCACGACGCGCGCAGGGTGTTTGATGAAATGCAAGCTCGGGACGTCGTCTCGTGGAACTCCCTCATCTCGGCATTCTTGGCCAACGGGATGTTTGACGATGCGAGGCGTGCATTGGTAGTTACTGTGAGGAGCGGGGTGCCCGTGAATGTGGCAAGCTTGGTATCGGTTGTGCCTGCCTGTGGTGTGGAGCAGGAGGAGGTGTTTGGGTTGGTCCTGCATGGGTTGGCCGTGAAAACTGGGCTGGACTCCCTGGTAAATCTTGGAAATGCCTTGGTTGATATGTACGGCAAATTTGGAGATGTGGAGGCATCCATGCGAATGTTTGATGGCATGCCTGAGAGGAACGAGGTTTCTTGGAATTCTGCCATTGGTTGCTTCCTTAATGCAGAACGTTATGGACATGTACTTGAAATGTTTAGGGAAATGTCAGCGCATGGAGTTATGCCGGGGTCTATCACGTTATCAAGTTTGCTACCTGCTTTGGTTGAGCTTGGTTATTTTTATTTAGGGAGGGAGGTACATGGGTATAGTATAAAGAGAGCAATGGACTTGGATATTTTTGTTGCCAACTCGCTCATGGATATGTATGCCAAATTTGGTTCTTTGGATAAAGCATGTACTGTCTTTGAAAAAATTGAGGCACGCAATGTGGTTTCATGGAATGCAATGATAGCAAATCTTGTGCAAAATGGAGCTGAGACTGAGGCATTCAGGTTTGTAATCGAGATGCAAAATGATGGGGAATGCCCCAATTCAATCACCATTGTGAATGTGCTTCCAGCTTGTGCAAGGATGGCCTCTCTAAAGATGGGGAAGCAGATCCATGCATGGTCAATCCGTAAAGGACTAATATTTGATTTGTTCATATCAAATGCTTTGATTGATGTTTATGCAAAGTGTGGGCGGCTAAGTTTGGCACAAAATATTTTTGACTTGTCCGAGAAGGACAATGTGTCATACAACTCCTTGATTTTGGGTTACTCACAGAGTCCGTACTGTTTGGAATCTCTTCATCTTTTTGAGCAGATGAGGTCTGTAGGAATTGACTATGATGCTGTTTCTTTCATGGGTGCTCTGTCTGCATGTGCTAATTTATCTGCATTTAAACAAGGCAAAGAAATCCATGGTGTTTTAGTGAGGAGATTGTTAAGTAGTCATCCCTTTCTGGCTAATTCACTGCTGGACTTGTACACAAAAGGTGGATTCCTTGATACAGCATCAAAGATTTTCGATAGAATTACAGAGAAGGATGTCGCTTCATGGAATACTATGATCATGGGATATGCGATGCACGGTCAAGTTGACGTTGCCTTCGATTTGTTTGATTTGATGAAGGATGATGGCGTGGACTATGATCATGTATCTTACATTACAGTGCTATCAGCATGTAGCCATGGCGGGCTTGTTGACAGAGGAAAGAAATACTTCAATCAAATGCATGCTCAAGACATAGAGCCACAACAAATGCACTATGCTTGCATGGTTGATCTTCTTGGGCGTGCTGGACAACTTACTGAATCTGCTGAGTTAATCAGAGACATGCCTTTTCATGCTAATTCCGATGTGTGGGGAGCACTACTTGGGGCTTGTCGTATACATGGAAACATTGAATTGGCAGAATGGGCAGCAGAGCACTTATTTGAGTTGAAGCCAGAGCATTCAGGCTACTACACTCTGTTGATAAACATGTATGCTGATGCTGGGAGGTGGAACGAAGCAAACAAGATCAGGAAATTAATGAAATCCAGGAAGGTACAGAAAAGTCCAGCATATAGCTGGGTACAGAGTGGAAACAAGCTACAAGCTTTTCTTGTTGGGGATGGGTAGCCAACTAGCCATGCTGGGATAAATCTGAATTGATTGGTAACGTAACTGTTGGTGCACATATATGGTGATAAGAAATCTTTAGCCATGTATGAATTGGATGTCAATAGTAGAATATGAAAAGTGCAACCAGCCTGATGAATGTTTGTCACTGTAAGAGCAAAATCTAACAATATTGTAGATAAGGATTGCAATGACTTGCAGAATGTATGTCAATAGATGCAACTAAGAAATTTGCTCCCTGATCTGGCATGAATGATGTTAAGATGTGTAGACATTAATTGATGATATCAGTCAATTGCATTTCTTTGCTTATGGTTCTAGCCTAGGAATGAATGAGAAGGTAAGCATCTACTTTTGTGTTGGTATATTTTGTAAAACATTATATTGATTCTACCAAGCTATTACTTTTAGACAACTTGTTTCTCTATATAAATAATTTTGAGCAGAGTTCTGAAGCCTGCTCAATTGTTTGTACCATGCAGACATTATTATCATATTTCTTGTATGGGAAAGTTTACGCTAGTTTCTCAATTTTGCAGTCAGGATAACCTAGAAGATAATCGCCAAAAACTAAATATATATGGCGTGTCAATCCAACAATATATAAATCTGTAAATACTTATTGTATCTAGATATGAAGATACAGATAAAAATATGCTAGGGGTTGAATAGTTGAGGTGCTAGTTGTCTTTGGGTAATATTTATAGAAAATAAGTTACATATCAATAAACTGTATACAACTATTATATCATTTAATATATGTTTCCATCGGATCCTTGTTTTGATGTATGTCCATATGTTTATTTGTATGGATGTATCTTGTTTCAAATATTGAAATAAATATAGCATTTACCAATATCAACCTTTCTCGATCTGTTTACATCACTAAATTGGTTTCAGTTCAGAAAATGAATAGGTTGTTCTGAGCATCTATATAATTTTAAAGGAATCTACAGTAGTCCCATGCTTTTCTGCCTGGTGTACAAGTTTATTGGAGAACTTTTGCAATGTCAGTAGTTTCTCCTGAAGGGTCCCAATTATTTGGATTATTTGGCCTGATCAATGATTTTAAGTTCCATCTTTCAGAGCTGTGACTGATTTTTACAGTAATCAAAGCTTAGTAGCATGACGCTACGCCTCCCCTCATCACTGTATCCTCATTTATACAACAGCGATACTCAAAATTGGGTACCTATATCCTCATTTACATATATCTACCCAGATTCCCTACCTATATTTCCTTCCCAATAGCATCCCCAAACCCTAAAACTATATAGGTAGAGGAAAAAGAATATCTAAATATAAATATCCCGAGAGAGGATACCTAAAATAGTAAATATCCCGAGAGAGGATACCTAAAATAGTATCCTACTCTGTTAAGAGTTATCCAAATATAGAGAGAATACCTATATTTTAGGTATTTCCTTTTGGGTACTCCCTTGGAGGTGGTCAATATAAGCAATTAAGCAAGAGGAAGAGCAATGGTTGGAGTCTATGAAGGAGAAGAAAAATCAAATGATGCTGCAGGTGCAAGTTCATATCTACCTCGCATCATTTTCCCTCATCACTGGAGCCTGGAGGTGGAGGAAGGTAAGCCGCAGGACAATTGTGGTACATTGAGCAACTTTGGACTAGTCGGTGACATAAATGCAGCTCTTCCTGCAGTTCCTGCTTGAGAGGATGAAAGAAAACAGACGTATTGGTTTCTTGCTGTGTACGATTTTGATTTTTCGTAGGGACAAAATTTCTTCCTAGCAGTTATTTTGTCTTAGCTTGATGTTGGTGATGAGAAAATCAAGCGAAGCGGATTTTCTATGAACACATATGACCTCTGGGCAAATAAATGCGACGAGGTTCATACTCCAAATCAAACTGTCACAAGCAAAGCTATAATAGCATTTTTAGAACATTCAAAATAATTTGATGACGTCTCAAACCTACACGTAACAAATTATCAAGATACAAAATCTCCTGGTAGGGGCTTTTGCCGCTTTGACTTGTCATGCCACAAGATCCAAAGGTAGGCGTCAGCAGCCAGCTGATCCAAGCTCGGTTAAAATTTTACATCACAGCTTATGGATTATGCATGAATCCTGGATATCAACAAGCATCGCCAGCAAGATCTGACATTGCACAAGCGTTCGCGGTATAGGAGAAACTAACAGGCAATCCGAACAAAACTGAAGATGCCCATCCAAGAACAGCTGCATCTCTGTAAGCACAGTTGAAATTGCAACTGATTGCACTCCTTACTTCTTCCTTCTCTTACTTCGCCTCTTCTCACTCTCATCAGAACTTGATTCTGACTCAGAACCAGACTCTGAGCCTGAGGTTTCTGAAGAAACACCTGATTCTGAATCAGAAGTGGGAGGCTTCTGTTGCTGCATTATGAGGCGCGGCATATTTTTCAAGTGCTCTCTGAGGCTCTCTGTTATGCCCCCAAGACCAATGGATGTGAAGAAATTTATAGAGAATCTTGTATTCTTGGGATGGTCTCGTGGGAAAATTGATTCAAATGAATCTTGCATGTTGGGATCGTTCAGTCTCTCATTGAGAAGACGTATCCCAAGATGCTCTGACAGCTCCTGCATAAGAAACAAGGAATTCAGTTGTCTGATATGACAGAAGAATTGTAATATAAAAGGAAAGTTGCATATGTACAGCATACCTGAAAAAGGATTTTTATAAAAATTCGAGAAGAAGATGTGGTGTCTTCCTCCGTCAACCGGATATAAGCCAAAACATGCCAAGGGAGTGCGTCAGTCCCCAACAAATGCGCAAAAAACTTTGCAACATTCCTCAACTTGTTTGTTTCGAGACGGTGAATCATAGAATACTGTTGCACGAAACACTTCTCAAAATTTTCTTGATGAACTTTGTTAATCATGCAAAATCGTTGGCCTAACAAGCCATAATATCGAAGATAAGTTCTCTCTTGACTGCAACACTCAAGAAGCATGATGCACAGCTCCATCTGTCAAATGATACACGGGTTTTAGCTTAGAGCAGTTTACCCTATTTTGCAGATTTAATATCAAGCAATTAATGGAATACATAAATCAACTATAGAAAGAAAAACATTAGGAAAGCTAAAAACAATTCTAGAGGCAACAAATATTTGGACCAAACCAATCATTATCAATCAGATTACATGTATATTAAGAAAAATGATCAGCAATGTGCAACACAAATGCTTGGGCAGACATATGGAAGTTAATCACCAATCAATATACCAGTTTCTCATAAAAAACAAAATAATGGGTTTTTCTTCACTTCAGTGATTTCCGGAAGTTTATAGTAAAAAGTACAGAAAATTTCAGTAATTTTAGACATGTTAAGAGAGAAGTAACAATCTAAATACCAAGTACAGATGAATTACAAAATGTGTGTACCTAAACCCTGAATGTTTTGTATAGCATAGCTCAATATTAAACTAGAGCACTCACCTCTTGACCAGGCTCAAGTTTAATTTTAAGAAGCTTGTGACCAGCTTCTTCAAAATCAACACTGGACATGATCGTCAAATATATGGTTCTTCGAAGGTTGACAAGATTGGTCTCAGTTTTATCGCTTATCTCCATCTGTTCATCCTCTTCATCATCAGATTCTTCATCATCCTCATCACCAGAAGCATCATCGGACCCTCCTTCATCTTCAGAAGATTCTGCTCCAAGGATGCTACTCTTTAGGTTCTCATAAGCCTTCTCATCCTCAAGAAAATTTGGGCTTGCCTTGAAAACATCTGCAAGTTGTAAAAAGGTCAGTGTTATACCACAAAAGCATAAGTCTCTTCACTCATCTTACAAAAGTAACAGAGACTAGTGCCATGGAGGAAGCAAAACCTTACTTAGATTAGTCTCAGGGTCTAGCTCATCTTCAAGGGATATTTCATGAATGAATTGGTCCTCCTGCTCCACAAGATCCAACTCTGGACGGATGGCTGGGAAGCCCTTTACATATATTGCAAAGCAATCATATGATCAGAATTTGTTGTGAGCATGCAACAAAAAAGGCACCAATTAGGATAACTATGATCTTACCTGAAATTTGGCTTTTCTAATTGCAAAAAGGCCTTCAATTAGAAACTGTACACGCTTATCTATTTCACCTTCATGAAGAATGCCTCGAAATCTTTCAAAAATAGCTGTATACATTGAATGATAGGTAAGTCTATTGATTGTGTTATAACAGGTAACAAAAATGGAAAAGATTGGCATAAATCATTAAGGAGATAAAAAAAATCATTGTCACCAACAAATTGAGTTAACTTTGGAAACAAAAATAAAATAATTACATTTAACATCAACAATTTGTCCACCTCCTCTATTCTTCATTTCTTCTTACAGGCTATGGCTCCAAGAAGATGCTTTCAACTTAATCTGATGCCCAAAAGTAGAATTAAATAAAAGCTTTTCAAAAGTCATGGCGATGCCAAATGGAGCCTTAAAAGCCAATCATCTTCCAGGTTTCGGCCAAAATCAACAGCATCAAATCTTAAGCAAAGAATCCTCTTGGGGTCAAAATATTTTTATATATCATGTATAATTCATCTCTTATGTAATGTAGAACAATTTGATGCTCCATAAATGAAATGAATACTAAATATATGGTAGACAAAAATAGCGGTGTAAGTTAACAGGTTCAGAAAGACATTTATTCAAAATATGCCCTTGCAATAAAAGTTCATTCCAACAACTCACCATGAAGGCCTTTTGGAGACAGGTCCTGCAGCATTGCCCCACATTCTTTAACAAACCCCACTGCTACCTGCCATATGAGAAACGTAAGCTAGCACATCAGAAATGACATGAATAAGCTCTTCACAATGTAAAAAGAACATAAGAACAAAGCTATGCACCTCGACACTATCATCTGTTGGATTCTCAAGAAGAACTGCAAGAAGCTCCAGCGCCACAACCTCATGCGCAACCACCTGGTTAACCAAGTGTGCTATGAACTTGGTTGCTGCAAGCAATTGGGGCTGCAATCAACAATACCTTCAGTTAATATTTTGTGCAGAAACTCGAGATTAAGTGCAAGGAAATTCTTTCCTACACAAATATTAGCATTATGATAAGCTGAAAGAAAGATTGAGAACTCACCTTGTCATTTCGCTTATATGCCCTCTTGAGCTGGAGCACAACACGAATAAGAAGCAAGCGGCCAATTTCAGGGAACTTGGTATTCACAACAGCAACAAGCGCAGAAAACACATCTGTGAACCCAGGTGAAGCCATCTGCGACTTGATGCACGACTGACAGAAGAGTCCCCGCCCACGGACAAGGTTCTCAGCAAACAGCTCAGGCACAATATTCTTGATATTGGTGGCATTCACCTTATTAACGAGCCCATTGATACTTTTCTTAAGAGCATCCCAGGTGAGCCGCTGGTACTCGGGGCTCGCCTTGTCCTCCACCTCCCGCATCATCTGTGCCATGCGGAAAGGAGGGATGTAGATCCCTCCCGTGCGGCCAGGAATCATCTCCGGCAGCAGTGGCGGTGGTGGGGGCAGCGGTGGCGTTGGCTCCTTCGTCTTGGGGCTCCTCCGGCGCTCCTCGCGGTCGTGGTCCTCATCACGGCGCCTCCTGTCACCCCTCCGCCTTGAGCTCTCATCCCGGCGGTAGTGGCGGCTGCGGCGGTCGTCAGGGGAGCTTCCCGGGTCCGATCTGGGGCTCCGGCGGCGGTGGCGACGGTTGTCCCGATCCCGGTCGCGCTTGCTGCGGCGATCGTCCCTCTCGTCGTCGGAAGCTCTAGGGCGCCTCCGCCGGAGGCTGCCCTCCTTCTCGTCGTCGGAAGCCCTAGAGTCACGGTCCCGGATGCGCTCGCTGCGGTGATCGTCCCTCTCGTCGTCGGAAGCCCTAGAGCGCCTCCGCCGCCGGCTGTCCTCCTTCTCATCGTCAGAAGCCCTCGTGGGCATCCGCCGGCGGCCGTCCTCCTTCTCGTCGCCCGAAACCCTAGAACGCCGGCCGCGATTGGCATCCCGGTCGGAGGAGGGCGACGGGGACGGGGACGCGCGGGACTTGCGGTGGTCGCGGCGGCGCGGAGAGTCGTCGCGGTGGCGGCGACGGCGGGACGGGGAGGCGGCTGGCGAGATGGATGCGGCGGCGGCCATGGGGATTGGGGCGGTTATGGGAAAGAGCGGTGTGTATTCAAAAGAGGTAGAATTGGTCGATTAAGAGCATCCGCGTGTACTTCATATTTCTACTCCATAACACTATTCCATATACACTCTATATAACATACTCATTTTCAAAAATCTAAAAATACATAATCATTACATTTGATTTTAAGCATTTTAAAAAAATTTATTTAAAAAATTCATTTTTTAAAATATGCATGTTACTCTATTTAATTTCCTAGAATCCTAATTAAAAGTTTTGCTTTTAAAATATCTAATTTCAAAATATTTACGTTGCTAAAAACCTATTCCAACTATTTATAAATTAATAATTTCATTTTGAGTTAGAAAATAGCAAAATTTAAACTCAACTTAAATAAAATTTGATATCAAATTAAATTGGTTAGACATAGCAAAGATCTATTTTATTATTAGACCCTAGCTCTAATCCTCTCTCTTTTCTCTTACTCCATGACAGGTGGATCCCACTTGCCATTCCTTTTTCCCTAATTGAGGATTTCCCTTTTTAGCGCTTCCCATTTTAGACTTTCCCAAAATGGCCTTCCTTTTTGCCCTTTCCCTTTTGCTCCTCCCCTAATCCTGTTTAACCCCACCTCGCTTTCTCCTCCCACTCTCTCTCTTCCTTATCTATCTACGCCCCCATGGCACTCACACTCTCTCTGATCCCCCTCCCCACCTCGTGTAGATTGACAGAGGAGGCAGCCTCCTCTCCCATCCTCCTCACTGCCTCCTCTCCAAATCCGGTAAGGTGAGCACCTCCTCGGCCATGCCCCCCTATCACCTTCCTCCTCTCACTTCCTTCTCCCCGTTTTACCAAGCCGTCGTCGCCGCCGTCGCCAGAGATCACCAGAATCCGTCACCGAAGCCCGAGCCGCCCTATGCGCCGTCGAAGCTTCTCGGCCGGTAATCCCTCGCTCCCTCTTCTCCCTCAGCATCCCTAGGACCTTAGGAGTTCTTCCCTGCCGCCGGCGCCGCCCCTCCCTCGCCGACATGGCCGGCACCGTGAGCCCCATTCCGCCTGACCTCGGCCACGTCGTCGCGCCGAGCGACCCCGCCTAAACCCAACCCGCCTCCATACTCCCTCACCTCCCTTTGCTCGCCGACCCCATTGCCTCACGACCTCCACCGTTCGGCCGACGGAGCGCCACCGCCTCCTTCCGCCTCGGTCGGCGCCCAGCTCGTCGTCATCCCTCCTCCGGTCAGCCAATCTCACCACGGGCCTCTCCTCACCACTCTCTCCCTTTTCCCCCTCTCCTCCCCACTGGAGCGCCGCCACCGTCGCTGGAATCACCACCACCTGAGCCATCCTTGCCGCCTCCTCTGCTCCAGGTCACCGATAGGCGGGTCCACTTGTCACCGACTGAAGCTGGCCAAGGCCGAGCTCCACTCGCCATCCTCTCTCGTCACCACCACTAGTAAAGCCACACGCCACGCAAATGCAGCGCCTCTCTTCATGTACAGTCAGCGCGTCAGTCGCGCGCCACTCGATGGGTCAGCCGCTTAGGTCAGATACAAGACGCGTGCGTGTCTTGCACCGCCGGGTCAAGACAAGATGGGCCGAGCCCGATCGGCAATTCTTTTCCTATTTTCTTTAAACAGCAAACCCTATTGTTTTTGTATCTTTAATCTTATAAGTCCAAAAATCACAAAATAAATTTAATAATGTCCATAAAAACGTGTTCTACCATTTGGTAAATTTTCATAATTTATTGAGCATGTTTAATTTCCTGCTTAATATATATATTAAGGAAAAAAATGCCCTTAATTTGTTATTTAGATAATTTTTGTTTTAATAAATTGTAACCAAATATTATTTTAACCAGAAAGATCACATGTATCTATTTGAGATGATTTTTCATAAACATAAGCATGCATATCATTTCATATTTATTTTCGTCATTGAGTTTATTTTGGTTATTTCATTTGTTAGGTTTTCACGATGATAGTTTTACGATCAATCCTTCGGAAGATCACTAGGGTTGTGCTGATCAAGGCAAGTGTGGATAACATGGTCCCCGGGTATCTCACGGAGACAAATTAGACGGACCACCTCACGGAGCAGGGTCACGCCTACCATCTAGAAGACGGGCCTGCCCCGCATGAAGACCCGACTTGTATCACAAGGAAGGCACAGTTGTAATCTGGTATATTACGTACCCGGCAAGAAACTATCCCCGGTTTCTATAACCAACTAGGATACGCACTTATCTGTAACCTACCTCCTTCCACTATATAAAGGGAGGCAGGGGCCCCTAGTTAGACATCCGGGATCACATCGGTAGGAGAGATCACATCGATCCATAGCCATCCTCAACATTGATCCATCAAGATCAACCCCAATACAATCCACGAGCACAGGAGTAAGGTATTACCTCACCTCGAGGGCCCGAACTCAGATAATCTGCTCTCGTGTTACCATCGGGTTTCGGTCTTACGATAGCCTCAGAAGTATATTGCCGACATAATTCGTCGACAGTTGACGCGCCAGGTAGGGGCAGCGCTAAGATCATCTTCATCAAGCTCGATGGCATCTCTCGGCGGCAGCGCCTTCGAATTCACCTTCGGCCAAGCTTCCTGTTTAGGTTTCCTGACGCGTGTTCGGAGACAGAGCTCCGCGCCAACTCTTAACGCTAAGCGACTTGATGAGCTGGGCGGAGTGCTTAACAAAAGGAATTAAACATACTCGGAGAAGCGTAAATCAATACGGAAAAGATAAAAGGACGATAATTTGACATAATAAAACTACAAAATTGGACATCATGCATATTATTTTGCAATCCAGTTTTTTCTCTACTACTCGTGTTTTTCATTGTCTCCACAGGGTACAATGCAGGATAATGTGAGATGGTTTTTATGGCACGGATGCACACCTACGCCAACACCCCGAGTGCATCATACGGCTCGGCTGCACGCCTATGTCAACTCGGCACGGCTTCACGCCAACGCCAACACCCCGAGCGCAACCTTTGGCAAGGCTGCACGCCTACGCCAGCACCCCGAGTGCATCATACGGCTCGGCTGCACGCCTACGTCAACTCGGCACGGCTTCACGCCAACGCCAACGCCCCGAGCGCAACCTTTGGTAAGGCTGCACGTCTACGTCAGCACCCCGAGTGCATCATACGAATCAACTGCATGCCTACGTCAACCCGGCACGGCTTCACGCCAACGCCAGCGCCCCGAGTGCAACCTTTGGCACTGCTACACGTTCACGTCTGCGCTTCAAGCCTACAAGGTGATACGCCCGGGAGGTAAAAGCTTAAAAGCAAGGACGACATCATCGTCAGCAAAGCAGCTAAGTTTTCATCATCATAATCTTTTCACATATAAACTCGTGTTATTTCTTGACTTGCTACTTAGTTGAATTTCAACTAAGCATTAAGTCGGGGGCTACACATAATTGTGTGCACTTGCGCGCACCCATCTTTTTCATAGTTGTTTCTTGACTTGCTACTTAGTTGAATTCCAACTAAGCAGTAAGTTGGGGGCTATACATAATTGTGTGCACTTGCGTGCACCCATCTTTTTTATAGTTATTTTTTGCTTTTGTTACTTAGTAATTTAAGTGAAATCCGAGTGCGCTATAATTCTGAGTAGTGAAGCTCTGAACCCATAACACGGCGAACTCTACGTCACCCAAACGCGTGCCTGGGATAAAAAGCCATGTGCCAACTCCCTACGCTCGGGGGCTAGACTAGTCGGGCAAAGTGCATAACAAAAGGAAGAAAAACCACTCGGACTAACAAAAATCATCAAGTAAGAAAAATAAAAAATGGCTATTTCGCACAAAAAGATAGTCGGATTTTATATCCGACCAAATGTTTTCATATTCAGATACTGTCTAAATCCTACATGTACGTGTTACAGAGGTTCAAGGAAGTGTTTACGCTACAAGCACCGACCATGGCACAGTTACGTGTCAACACCCGCGCCCCGAGCGCAATCTACGGCATGGCTCCACGCCTACGCCAACTTCGGTACGGCTGCACGCCTACGCCAGCACCCTGAGTGCATTATATGGCTCGGCTGCATGCCTACGCCAGCGCCCCGAGCGCAAACTACGGCTCGGCTTCTCGCGCACTGCGCCGAGGACAGCCACGCCGACTCCCTACGCCGACTCGCTGCTCCGGCAACGACGAGGACGGCCACCCCAACTTGCGGCTTCTCGCGCACTGCGCTGAGGACAACCGCGCCGACTTACTACGCCGGCTTCTCGCGCATTGCGCCGAGGACAGCCGCGCCGATTTACTACGCCAGCTTCTCACACTCATACGAGGACGATTCGTCGACATTCTACTCACGCCATGACGTCAACCATCGCACGACTTCCGAACTCCAAGAAATTGGGCTAGGAGTCACTCGGAGATTTTAACCTGCAAAGCTCTCTTGAGCCCTTCACGCCTCCTTGCATGCCAATGGAGCACTCGGCATAGAGAAGGTTCCAATGGAGCACTCGGCATCAACTCGGTACAGTAAGCACTCGGGGCTCTTGTGGATAACACGGTCCCCGGTATCTCACGGAGACAAATTAGGCGGACCACCTCACGGGCAGGTCACGCCTACCATCTAGAAGACGGACTGCCCGCATGAAGACCCGACTTGTATCACAAGGAAGGCACAGGTTATGTCTGGTACATTACGTGCCAAGAAGAAAGGATAGAGATAGACTTCCTATCTCTATCCCCAGTTTCTATAACCAACTAGGATACGTACTTATCTGTAACCCTACCTCCTTCCACTATATAAAGGGAGGCAGGGACCCCTAGTTAGACATCCGGGATCACATCGGTAGGAGAGATCACATCGATCCATAACCATCCTCAACATTGATCCATCGAGATCAACCCCAATACAATCCACGAGCACAGGAGTAGGGTATTACCTCACCTCGAGGGCCCGAACCTGTATAAATCTGTCTCCTGTGTTACCATCGGGTTTCGGTCTTATGCATAGCCCCGTAAAGTATATTGCCGACATAATTCGTCGACGGCAAGTGCTGAACATTGTGCCCCTAAGATTTAAAATACAATTTCTAGAAATTTCTAAAATGCATGTTATATTAAAACTAAAAATGCTAATTACCTAGTTGCTTAGATAACACCCAAATAATAATTACTCCGTTAAAATATTCCATGCTGGCCTAGGTTATTAAAAATGCTAATATTGGACATCGCCCTTGAATTAGGTTTTGCACATGCTTAGAAATGATTAGTACTGAATTATTGTCCATTCTAGATAGTTGTCATTATCAAATGCTTGTTTAAATGATGAATTTTAAAAGGACAGTTGGTGTTATCATGTCTGCAAATGGGTTACTTGATAGTGGGTGCTATCGGGAGGGAAAAATATTTTGTAAAACCTGATCGGGGTCGATGGTTGCAAGGCGGGTGCAGCAAAGCACGAGACTTGGGCCCAATGTGGGAACCACCCTGGTCCCTAAGGACTAATTTCTTGAGGTAGATGAGCTAAGTACAACAGTCTGACCATGTGTGCCTGTATGGGCGGGCCCTGGTTAAGTATCCTTCGGACTCCTGGTTTTAACATTCCAGTCGGTGGAGTAGACAGTTGGTGTAGTTCTATTGGCGCAAGAGGACATTAGTGTGGAAACTTTAGCGGGAATGCCTTAACTAGGAGGATATCGGAGAAAGGCCTTGTGGTGGTTATTTTTCCTTTGGGTGCACCCTTGAAAAAAACCACATCGTATGGGTAAAGCATGCAACCTCTGTAGAGTGTAAAACTATCATGATAGCCGTGTCCACTGTCAAAGACGGACGACGGAGAGCTGCCTCAATGGTACTTGTTATCTATTTGTTTTCAAAACGGTGTTTCAAAGAAAAACCACAATTGCAGTCGTGTGTTTTGGTTTTCCTTCTCACAATAGGTGCTGTAAGTGATGAGGGTGTTTGCACGGTGGGTGCCGTGAGTAGCCAAGTTGGGCAAAAACCGGTTGGTGCCAAAATTTGAAAGAAACTGATTCAAACAATTGTTTTCCTCAACACATTTCAAATTATTTTATAAAATCTTAGGCAAAAATATGCAAAATTGGCTTTATGCAAAAGAACCCTTACCTTTCCTTTGTTAAACCTTAAATGCATTTAGTCAACCTTGTTTGTTGAGTATAAAGTATACTCACTCTTGCCTTTTATGCGGGGCCGCTCATTTTAACGAGCAGGTCCTAATCAGCAATGGTATCCCGAGGAAGAAATGTACCAAGATGAAGGTTTTGCTGCTGGAGTCCAAGACGAAGATTACTCCAACGCCTAGGATTGCGCTCCTCCAGCTCTGCCTGTGGGGTTATTTTGGTCTATCTCTTTTGGAGTTGCAGTTTGTAAAATAAAGACTTCCGTTGTTGTATGGCCTTCGTGCCAGACTTGTAATTTGCACTCTGATGTATTATGTAAATTAATTGTTATGGTTGTGATCCAAGTTCTGGAATCTGTGTGTACTAGCTACTTGATCCAAGGACTAGTACAGGTAAAAGCACAGAAGGGACCCGCCTCTTCCAGATGGGTCTCGACACGCTATCTATCCCTCTAAATTTCTTTACTTTACACTACACTCTAAAATATTCATTCCCTCCAGCAACTACTTTATCCAGATGAACAGTGTTATAAAGTGCCTGCTACGGATGCTCCAAGTTGCTCTCCCTCTCTAGCCAACTACAAATAGTGTTGGGCTCCTGTCCAATACGGGCCATGCTGGTACAATTAGCCCACAGACTCAAATTTTTTATTTAATATTTTTTAAATCTTTTTTGGAAATACTCGTAGAAAATATAAAATTGCAAAAATAGGCGTCGATCTTCCCTAGGTGGGGCGATCGCCCCAAAGACGGGCGATCAGTTCACGCACCATTACGGGCGTAACGTCCAGGGAGGGAGCCGTTATGGGAGATCAGTACCATGGGACCGGACTAAGTCCGGTGGGTTCTAGTAGCAAGCGCGCGTGCGGGCTGAGGTAGTGGAGTGTGCCCGCTCGCCACCGAATCCTAGGGAAACCGTTTGTTTTTTTCCATAATATCTGACTATTGTTGTATCAAATTCATTTCTTAAACTGTATTATATAATTTTTGAGATTCATCGATGGTCATGCGAGTTGTGGGGGGCCGCCATTTGCTGCTTATTCACCCTATCTCTAGGCTTTTACCGTGCTAGGAAAACAAAGATGCGAGCAGTTGAGGCAATGATAAATTGGACCAAGATTCAGCAAGAGGAGGTTATTTTCAGACCTAATATCATGTGGTGTTATAAATATCCACTATGACCCTTGTGCAACAGCAAAATCTACACGGGTTTCTAAGTTCATCTTGTGGCTTACCGCATCTTGCACAATTCATATACCACCATTAGTTAACAATGGATATAAAAGTTTTCCAAGATCATCAAAAAATCTGATTGCCCATCATGAATACGTCGAATTCATCCATTGCCCTAAAAGGTGTTTCCGTCATTCCATGAAGAGCTAATGTGAAGCAACATGTCAAGAAAGATCGCTCTCCACCTAGAGCAAGAGACATAAAAAAATGAATATTCCCTAAAAAAATGAATCCCACCGGACTTAGGTGAAAGGATCACTTGTTACAAGAAGTATGATAGAAAGAGGAAATGTTGTGTATTTTTCGTTGGTTATTTTTCTATAAAAATGTTATTAATTAGTATCATGATAAATTCAAGCAAGAACCGATTAAATCTAAGTTAGATGCTCTGCTGGCTACACCTGGCCCATGGACCACCTTATCTGTCTAACCGCTGCGGCCGTAACGGTATGCTTTGAAAGCAGCATGCTGATTGCTTCACCTCCTTGGCCTGGAACATATAAGGTATCCAAACCGTTAGAAACATGCTAAGTAAATGAAAATGATTCCACCAGACTGAGTATGGTGGGACAGGGGGTGATGGCTCCCTCCTAGGCCGTTACGTGCGTAACGGTTTGTAGACTGATTACCCGTCTATGGGGTGATCGCTCCACTAGAAGCGACCGGCGCCTATTTTTGTAATTTCAGAATTTCCTACGAATAATTTTGAAAAAAGATTTTAAAAAATATGAAATAAAAAAATTCCACAGACTCGGCCTGTTTGTCCGTTTGGCCCCAAAATTCAAAAAATAGCTCACAAGGAAGGACATATATAACTCCAAAAATAAAGGACAAAAATCTCTCCAAAAAATACAGGATAAAAATCTCTCCAAAAAATACAAAAGTTTGAACACAGTAATTTTTTTTTTGTCTATCAGTCAAGTTTGAACACCATTCTATCTGTCTAGGGTGGCTACTATAAACATTGCTTTAATTTATATAATAACGGATTAGTCTTTGGGTTTTCTTTTTTGTTGTTTTTTACTATGCCTGTTTAATTAGACTTCTTGAAGCCCTTTTTAATTATTACTATCTCGAAGCAAACAGAGCCTGTGTTCGTCGGCGGCACAGTGTGATGCACCAGAGCGCTCTCAGCTGAGTCAGCTTGCTGTCAGGAAATGAAAGTCCTCTCAGCCCAAGCAGATCAATGAACACGGGAGGTCAACACATCAAAAGCTTCAAATGACATTATAGAACGTGGAAATGTACAACATACAACATCAGACCTGCGCTAGATTACACTCAGACCCCTCACCTCCCAGGCAGCTTAAGCTGCCTTTCCAAAACCACCTAGCATCACAGGTGCGTAACTCCCTCCCTCTCTCTCTCAGCTCCATGTTTCGAACGAGTTCCAATGGGTATGGCACAGCCAGGGAGGAGAATGAAGTAATGGTGTGACGCAGGTGGGCAGCTCCGATTGAAATTTCATCCAAGCACACCAACACTGTCAATACGAAAATTCATGGCCACGCAGTGATATGTACTTCTTAACCCAGATGGCTATATCTTCGGCGCAAGCCTGAGCCTGCGGTGTTTTCAGCAAGACGTCCAGCGTGGCAAACTCATGGACCGCATCCTTGTACTCGAGAACAGGGGCATCCACATTTACCTTGCGGAGCTCCTCTGAGTAAGCAATCGCACGATCCTTCATCCAATCTAGCTCCGCGACTACTGTCAAGGTTGGGGGCATAAGCTTCAAATGGGGACCCCTTCCAGGTACAAGAGGGTTCGCAGCTGGATGGTCCAAGCTGAATTCATCCTCAGGCAAGAAGAGTTTCCAAGCCAGTAAACACATTGACTTGTCATAGAAGTAGGAGTTCGCCAGCTTCAGTTCTGATTGGGTGGGGATGCTTCCCATGAAGAACGGATACATCAAAACCTGAGCGACAACCTTCACAGGGTCTAGGAGTTTCCCAGCCTCAACAGCTTTTCGGGCCACATAGTCAGTGATGTTTGCTCCACAACTGACGCCAAGGAGAACACACCTGTTACCAAAAAAGTGGAAATTCATGTCAACTACTAGACACCAGCTGTTTTTTAGTCAAGAAGGAAAAAAATACAACACATGGACACTTGTAAGTCACATCTGCATCTGTTGATTCCCATACCGACTACAAATTGGATATAAAGAAATGGAGTCGGCAGTGGATCCACAAGATAACAGATGTGCAACACATAAATTAATATAATTGGTTCCATAGCAAACATTCTGTCAGGTACAGTAAGCAATAAAATTAAATACAAGAAAACTTATGTCCCCATGAGCATAAAGCACTGCAAACCAGATAAAAACTGATGGTAACTTGTACTTACCCATGTTGAATTTAACAAACTACACAATGACTCTCTGACATTATGCTAAATTAAGCTAATTAATCACATTCAACATGACAAGATTTTACAAAGCTCATGATCCATGATTTGAAATGATCCAAAAATACTACTGTGATAATTCTGTGCCCATTAGTTGTAGATCATCAAATTAGTTTAAATAAAAGAGTTTAGCAAACTTATGTATGCTACTCTGCTGCAATAAGGTGGTACAACTCCAATTTAATTTTTTTAATAAGTGCAAAAATGGAAAAATGCCCTGTAAAAAAGGAAACAAAACGTGTACACCCTTCACTGTCATCCCCGTAACCTTAACCTAGCCAACAACTCAACATTTTGCTTTCACCCCTCAAAACCTTAAACCTACTCCACAATTTGGTGCTACTGCACCTATTAGTTAGATGAAAATTTTCATCATTTTGCTCATCGAGAGTGCCTAACAACTAGTAATTAATAGAAAGATCCATGGTTGATCTAAACTTCCTTAATTTGACAGAAAAATGACTACCATCAGACAGAGAATTTTCTAAATACAGTACGGGTACTTTAGGTTTCAGATGAAGTTTATACTACAGAATAGGCTAACTAAAAATATATAGCAGAAAAAAATTCAAGCATACATATGATCAAGAATGACATTGTAGACATAGAAGAGATATAATGTATGTAGCAACAAAGTTCTTATGAAGTCCACTAAATTATCTCACCATGTGCCAATAAAAAACACCATGCACACAACACACCTCCTCCCATGCTTCTCGAAGTTGCTGCTTCGTTCCAACATCCGCCTTTTCTTTTTCTCCCCATATTAAGCTCCTTTTCCTTCACCCTCTCTCGCCAATGCTACTCCTACATTCCCTTCCTGTCACACAGCCAATTTAGCTACCAGTAACAGTCGCTAACTTCTCTTTTCTCCTCTCCTGTTGCTGACGACCTTAGATCTAGCCAGCAGTAGCAGTGCCACTTGCCCTCACATCATAATCTTCCATATTTTCCTCCCTCCTCTCCTCCATCACCTAGACCTTATGGGTGTATACAACTTGATGCCTCTGCAACAATCCTTCCTTCCCTTCCTTTCCTAGCTACTATTCTGTCCATGGTATTATTGCTCACGCACCAATCTATCACAATTGAGGTCAACCTGTCTAGAATGTGTTAGCACTGCATGCTAATCCTGATATAGGACATTGATGTGGGAAAAACTTTGAAAATGTGCATCAGCTTGTGCTAAACCAAAGTTGGTCAAGCAACAAGTATTTGTACCAGAAAAAATATATCGAGAGCCATACATTTTAACATATGAACTAAACTAATTTGTTTATGTCCAAAGGCTCGAGATGGAACCAACTGGTTTCGACCTAGAAATCAATCATGCGAACGGTTAAATAAAGTATAATTAAATATGCATAATTCATGAGTTCTGCTCTGATTATTACAAACTAATCATGGTTAAGTACTTGAGCTGGCCATGTGTTGGTGACAATTGGCTACACCCTGTAAACCAGCATGAACGCTACATATGAAACTGCGTTTGAATTCCACTAATTCAGATGAAAGGCAGGTTGATTGTGAGGTGCTGTATCAACCACAGCACAGAACTACACATATACAAAATCGATCACAATACATACACTTTTTGCTCCACTAGATCTTTTTTAGATGATGGAAAAATCGTTCCAGTCTCTATATCATAAGATGTACACAGCATCCAACACAGATACATCGTCTCAGTTTAATGCTCAGCAAACAAACCATAGGGTTTGACATTAAATAAGCCTCACAAAGCCAATTGCTAAATCTCCAGCCATGATGGGCGAAGAATGCCACGGCTACCACCTCTACCTGCCCTCTTTGCTCCACTAGATCTAGCAAACTAAACTGACATTTCGTGAAGGATTCATCACACATATTACAAGCTCAGCTATGCAACTCTGAACATACTGAAATCTGAAACCAACTACTATAGGCATACCAATTAATCAGTCAAACACAATCATCATCACCTTCCAGGCGACCAGAAAAAAAATTACTACGACAAAGCTACAAACAAAACCTCGTGATGCCAAATGCAAATGCTAGGCTGCAAGCCTCCAACTACTAGGAAAATGTATCTACAGGCCGCACCAAAATACCAAACAAAATCTCCCGAAAACTAACCAGGAAAGCACCGCAAGAAACCACACCTGGATGGATCGGCGTGCGCCGCGAGCCACGGCTCGACCATCGCCGCGCCGAATGAATCGGCCCCCTTCGCCATCGTTCGTCCGCACGCGGCGAGGTTGGCCTGCTTGGCGATCCATCGCAGCACCGTGACCCCGTCCTCGAACGCGGCAGGGTACCTGCTCTCCGGCGCGAGCCGGTACCCGACCGCCACGACGATGGCGTCGCAGAGCCGCGCAACGCGGCGGCAGAAGGCGTCGTTGGCGGCGCTGTCCGCGGCACCCGTCGCGAACGCGCCCCCGTGGAACTGCACGATCACCGGAAGCTTCCTCGCGGACCGCGCGGTCGGGAGGTACCCGCCGTAGTGCGACTGGACCGACGCGGCGGAGGACGAGACGCCGACGCCGACGCCGTGGAAGCTGGCACTTGCACGGCGGGAGAGCTCCTGGCTAGGGCCGGAGCCGTCGTGCGGCTGGGGGAAGGAGTTACGGCGGAGGGGAGGAGGGTTGTTGGCGGCGGCGTGGTGGGGGTTAGGGAGGAAGAGGCGGAGGTGGAGGGAGGAGAGTGGGTCCGGGTGGAGGTCCTTGGTGGCGACGGCGTCGGGAGCGGCCGAGGAGAAGGAGGGGTTGGACGGAGGCGAGGGGTGGTGGTCGGCGGGTCGGGAGGAGACACCGAACGAGGACGCGGGGGCGGAGGCGGCGAGGGAGGAGAGGCGACGGCGGAGGAGGAGCTTGAAGAGGAGGCTGTAGAGCTGGATGGCGACGGGGGGCATGGCCGCCGGCGATGGCGGTGGCGGTGGGTCAGGTCACGGAGTGTCAGGGTGCTGGTGCCATGCCCATGGGGGGAGATGAGAGGTGATGGCTGGCATTTGGATGGTGGCTTCCTTTTGCTTTTTTTCTCTCTCTTCTGTGTATTTGGTGTCTGCTTAGGTGTCTTGATGTCTTGATAGGGGTGATTAGCTAGGCAAGAAGAAGAGTAGTAGCATAGTTGGGGCTTGCTTGGGGTACTACGGAGTGTACCAAATAATGTGACGCCCTAAAAATTTACAAAATTATTTTCGTAATTTCGCTACAAATCCTAAAGCAATTAGATTTAACTCTCTAATTCTCCCCAAAACAATCTGCCATTGCCGTCGCCTTGTGTCCTCGTCGCGCCTGTCGTCGCCGTTGTCGTCGACGTCGTCTCGAGGTAGCCGCCGCCGCCTCCTTGTGTTCCCACGTTGCTGCTGCTGCTAATAGCCATTGTTGCCGCCGACGCTTGTCGCTTTGTCGCCACCGAGCTCATTGCCGCCACTACCGCCCATCGCCGCCATTTCACCCGCGGTGTGCACCGCCATAAGCTAAAGCCACCATCGACGCCAGACGCCGCCGCCAGATTGCTCCTCGCGCTGCCGCCGCCAGAAGCCGCAGCCCTTGGCTTGCCGCCACCACCGCGTGAAACCGTGGTCTCGCCGCATCGCGTGCACCGCCAGTTGCCATCGCCACCACTGCTGCGCGCTCGCCCGCCACCAACCGCACACCGCCTCAAGACTGCTACCGCTGCTTGCCACGCGTTGCTTAGTGCGTCGTCGCCGCCGCCGCCATCGCGTCACCACCGTCGCCGGACCGCCATGCCGCCGCCCACCTCATGGGACCCATGCCGCCTCCTCCTTCTCCTTCCTCTTTTTTCTTTCTCTCTTCTTTTCTCTCTCTCTTTCTTTCTCTCTCTATCTTCCTCACTCTCCCAGCTTTATCCTCCTCATGTGGGCTTACTGCTACAGTACCGGCCTATTGCTACAGTGCAATTTTTCGAATTTCAGTAATAGTGGTCCTTCACTATTTTGCTGTAAATTCATCCGAACTCCAAATCTGGCGATTCCAGTTTCTAAAAATCCAGAAAATTCATATCTATATACTGTAATTTTTATATAATTTTTCAATTCATTTACTATTTCTGTTATTTATTATTGTTTTTCTCGTTTTACGTACATAGATCATGTGGGTGACGAACGAGAGTTCGTTGACGCCGCCGATGTTCCACAAGGTCAAGAAGAACAGGAAGACAAGTCTTTCCCCTAGAATCCCAATTTTCTAGATTTTACCAAAATTGCTATTTAACTAAATCATGCGTGAGCGCTTACGAGCCAGACCATTATTGACAAAATAAGCAGAATAGTGTCCGAGGCAAAAGAGAGATCCCAAGTATCATTGACTCATGGTCTAGAAGAGATTAAAATTACAACTATTTTATATAAGTATACAAATATACATGCAATATAGACGATATTTAAAAATGGACCATATACGAGCCTAAATGAGCGAGGCACGAGCGAGCTACCTGTTGGCTCGGCTCGGCTTGTTTTTCCACCGAGTTAGAAAAAAAGCTCGGCTCGTGCTCGTTGACCAACGAGCCGAGCCCGAGTCAAGCTAAATCCTGAGCTGCTTATCAGCAACTCACGAGCTACGAGTTAAAGTGCTAGCCCTGCTAGCAACGCAGCGGGCGTTGGTAGGATAGATAAAAACCAGCGAGGTGGCGCATGTCGGGGACGGGCTTCGGCTCTGGCGCGCATGGTGATGTGAGGCCAACTGACGACAGTGGGAGGAGGGCATGTGACGCTCGAACACGCCGGGTCGGGCCGGGCCGCGCTCAGGTATTCTTTTTGTTCCCACTCCGATCGGGGCGGCATTTTAGGTGCTTGGGCCGACACCTCTCCGGAGATTCTAAAACAGATTAACAGTCTGGCCTTGCAGGTTTCTCTTTTTTTTTTCTCTCTCTTTTTTCCTTCTTGAAGGGTTTTTTTTTTTATGATTCCGGGGTTATGCAACAAGCAAAGAATCGTTTTGGTTGTTGCTTTATAAATTGCTTAGGCAAAATCTCGCTCGTGGAACACGGGTGCTCAAACCTCACCCACAATTACCTAGTTGGACAATGGATGGTGTGTAAATATGTTTTTTTTGGCTAAGTTTGCCGTTTCCAAAGAGAGCACAAATAGGCTCGTGCACTTGGTAAGTTAAATTTCTAAATCATATTATTATACTATTACGGCTTTCCTATATGGCAGTCGCCATGTCCGTGCCCCTCCTTGCTCTTTCTCCCTCTTCGGCCTGCCTCTACCACCCGCGCCCTTTCTCATCTCCTTCTCCCTCGCTGTTGCATGGCGCGGTTTCTCGCCGGAGCACTGTCGTTTGGGTTAGGGTTAGGAAAGAGGTTCATCTATGCTCCCGGGCAGGGGCGGAGCTTAGTTGGGGCTAGGCTGGGCCCTGGCCCCCCCCCCCCCCCAATTTTTTTTTCTTAGATCAAGTAGTAATAGTACAGTACAAAATGAAGTAAGTCTGCTAATTGGCCCCCTATTTCCCAAGATGGTCGAATATGGGCCTGAAGTCAGTATCTTGGCCCATGTATTGATGTACTAAAACATCATATACTCAATACAGATATGACTACTGTTTGTGCCATTCATCTTCTATATTTTGGACATGTGCTTTGGCCTCCCCAATCTTTTTCGTCAAGCTCCGCCACTACCCTTGGGCTTAGAGGGAGGCTGGGAGGTAGAGGCCCAGCGGTGGTGCCTCTGGAGTTGCGGGTGGCCGGAGGGCTATAGGCAGCGGCCACAGGGGATCGACACATAGCGAATGAGTTAGGATGGAGGGGCCTGCCGGCGGCGAAAGGAACAAGGGCAGAGCAGTAAGGCGGTGATGGCACCGCCAGCCATAGGGGATCGACACACAATGAACGAGTTAGGGTAGATGAGGCCTATTGGCGGCGAAAGGAAGAGGGGCAAAGCAGTGAGGCAGCGAGGACGCCGCCGGCCATGGGCAGTTGTAGGCGAGGGAAGGGCGATGGTGAAGGCGCGGAGCAAAAGAAGAAGGGGGAAGAGGAAGAGGGCTGCAAGTGACGAGGATGTGGGCACCATGGAGAAGAGGCAGTGCACCGGCAACAGGGACCGGCGGCTACGATGCGTTGAGGAGGTGGTGGCAAGTATGTGCTAGGATGCGATGTGAAGAGGCGACGGCGATGGGGATGTGATGGGAGGAGGCAACCATGATGTGGATGTGCGGGTGAGGAGGACGAACTGCGCTAAAGGAGATGGTAGCAGGGATGTGTGTGTGAGGAGGATGCTGCGCCGGAGTCGAAGGTGAGCCAGGAAACCGGCGGGGAAGTGTGGCTGTGCGGTTGAGGATACGCTTATAGTCTGTTGAAGTACAACTTTGTTGAATTTGTAGTTGTTCAATCCATGCATAGAGTAAGAGAAAGAATAGAGATGATGAATAAACTCTTTATTGATTCATCAATCATCATTACAAATGAGGGGGGATGTGTTCCTTTTATAGAGTACAAAGAGGGAAGTTACAAATGATAAAAACATGTGATAGTAACTACCAACAATTGTAACTTTCTAATGAGTACAAAGAGGGAAGTTACAAATGATAAAAACATGTGATAGTAACTACCAACAATTGTAACTTTCTAATAACTACCTAGTAGTTATTGTCATAGACACATTAATTTGCCCCACATGTTAAATGTGATTAATATCACAACACTCCCCCTTGGACAAATTATTATCACCTTCAAATTCCTTTAAAAACTCCTTCCAAAAACCTTATGGGAAAAATAGACGAAGAAAATAGGATATTTAAAGATACCATATATATACCTCATTAAAAACTCCTCCAAAAACCCAAATGGGAAAAACGGATGGAGAAAAGAGTGCATAATCTTAAATATACATGTTTTAACAACTCCTTCTAAAAACCCTGTGGGAAAAACAGACGGAGAAAAATTATATTGCATAGATAAGCATGTATTTATATTGCCTCGTTAAAATCTTCATATAAGAAACCTCTCAAGGAAATTCATGAAGAAAAAGAGTGCAACATATGATACTCAAGATCATTTTAATTGTTTAGAAGCTTCCCTCCGTGAAGTCTAAACCTTCCAATGCATATGTCTCATTAAAAACTTCTTCCAAAACCCCTATGGGAAAAATGGACGAAGAAAAGAGCACATTGCATATGAATACTTGTATTGCAATATTGCCTCATTAAAAACCTTATTACGAGAAACCTTTAAGGAAAACTCATAAAAGGAAAAAAGAGTACAATATATGATCTCCAAGATCACTAATATGGGTTATAGTTCAGAAGTCTACTCCCCCTGAACTTTGCAACATGAAGTTGTCTTATCCTATTTTCACTAACATAATATTGAAAAATGAATCCAAATAAAGACCTAGTGAATAAATCTCTTTTAGATAATTCACATGACTTTATTTATAAGCATTTGTCTCATCACTCTTCCAGAGCTGGTGAGGAGCAATATATTTTATAATATTGCTTTTATATATAACCCATTTACTTACGCAATACAAGCTATATTATCTTTCTAGATAATAATAGGGGTATTAATTGCATTAAATATTTAAATGACTCCACCTATGGCAAACTATTTGTTTAAGCCATATTTATTCATGTGGTCTCTCATATAATACAATAATTATATAATAATAGTGGAAGTGACCACTAGGTCTATTTACATGACTTTATGAAAGTCATACCACCATATATCCAATACGAGATTTGATATAGTGTGGATTTGACAGATATCCAATGTAAATTATCCCACCATGTTTACTATATGCTACAATTATGGGTGAATGATGAAGAAGAACCATATTGGTTCCGTTCATCGCTGTTCAAAGTGATGAACGTGCCCCCTCTTACTATAGGCAATGGAAAAGGGAGAACCCAACTGGTTCCGTTCATCGCTGCCCAATGCGATGAACGTGCTTCCTTCTACTACTATACAAAGATCTTATCAATTTTTCATGATTGATGTGCAGGAAGTACACATACTCGCATGATGTAGAGTTGTCCAAAATAATAAGCATGGTATCATCTCCCTTGAGCATGAGATCGTTCTTGATACAAATCAAACGAACAATCTCAACATTCATTCATTGGTTCCTCGCATTAAAACATCAAATATTAATGTGCAGTGATTAGAACCATAATGAAACAATTTTTCTTAATAATCAAATCAAGAACATCTCAACAAGAGGAATAGTGTTTACCGCTGTAATTGGGACAACAATTAAGGATTAGAACAACCTACTAGAGCAAAGGTTGTTGAAGTACAACTTTGTTGAATTTGTAGTTGTTCAATCCATGCATGGAGTAAGAGAAAGAATAGAGATGATGAATAAACTCTTTATTGATTTATCAATCATCATTACAAATGAGGGGGATATATTCCTTTTATAGAGTACAAAGAGAAAAGTTATGAATGATAAAAACATGTGATAGTAACTACCAACAATTGTAACCTCCTAATAACTACTAGTAGTTATTGTCATAGACATATTAATTTGCCCACATGTTGAATATGACTAATATCACAACATAGTCAATGACAACCGATGGGGCTCGGCAGGAGGTATGGGGTCTAGAAACCGTCAAGAGAGAGAGACAAACTAGAAACTAGGTATTGATCCAAACACCTCTAGATTGGAAGTGCTTGCTCTGCGATCAAGGGAGTGTCGACCAGAGTCGTTGATGCAAGGGATTGGTGGGCTGAGGGTGGAGATAAATGAAGCTATTAGATAGCCTCTTTTTTTATAGTCGAGATCACAGCAACTATTAAATTAAATTTAAATGAAAAGATGACATAGGGCAATTTCTTATATACCACGGAATCATTTCCGCACGGCCGTCAGAGCTAGAATTTTAATTTTAATACTCTATGTTTTCTATTAATCAAATTCAAGAAATATAGTGTCCGTTGCCTGTACCGGTGGATCTCACAACCTCTTCCTAAAAAAATTAACAGATACTTCATATTACCGTGAACCAGAACGAACTCATGCGACAAAAAAAAAAGGCACTAGAATAAGATGATAAAATTATGACAACACAAATACAGATGATGTATACTAAATACACAAAATCAGGCATTTACTGTGCACGCTAAAGTTGGTACATCACAGACATCTATATCACCTCTAAGCACCGTTTTCTCTCCCCCACTCCAAATAGCCCAACTTCCCAAATAGAATAGCCCAGCTTCCCCGAATAGAAGCATCCCTATCACAGGCTGGTGGCAACTGGCAAGCAACTCAACCAGCAACAAATTCACCCCGAATGTGCCAGGAATCGGACAAACATAAGCCATATGAACCTCCGGGCTGCAGTCAAGCACTGAAGCTTCAGACAGTGGTCAAAATATTACATATTGTACATGTGAAGCTTAATGTTCCATTAAAGCTGCATCAGTTTCTGACAACGGTGCTGCAAAACAGATAACAAATAGGTTAGTGTCCGAGGACTATAAATTCAAACAACACAAAACCTTACAAAGTTGCATCCGCGTATAAGTACAACATACATATAATTAATTCCCTAAACATGATGAGTTGACTTTTGAGAACACATACCAAGCAAGTCCTCATATGTATCCTGGAACAAAGAAGACTCTAACAACAGTGGCGGGGAGAATACTTGATCAAAAGCATCATCAGTGATAAACGGCTGATGTGCCATACCACCAACTGGATCAAGAAAGTTTGTCATGCTGCTAGGATTGTCATGTCCATTCATTTTACTTGACAGATCTGGACTTGTATGTATTGGGCTGTCAGTATTGAAGTAAAGGTTGCCTGTGCTCTCAGGGAACTTCATCTGTGGCGACGATAAACCAAATTTTTGTTTTCTTCGATTTGCCACAACATCCATATCCTTCCTTGAAACACCTGTTGACAGTGGAATGAAAAAGTGCTCTGAACCATCATCAGTACTCTTATCCAGTGGTATCTCCGAGTTGCTCAATGGCTTTGCTAGAGCAGCTTCACGAACAGAACGTCTAATGTCATGAGCAAAATAACCATCATTTTCTGCAACGATAATATGAGCAGAAAATAATTAAGAAAAATGCCATTCATCCGAAGTACTTAAGCTTGCAATCGGTACTAAAACAACGAACATAAAAAAAAGAAACAAATGTTTAGCCACAGTATCAAGACAGAAATACCATGTGCAGAACCATTTGTTTGATCTTTGGTTGAGGGCATAGTTAGCGTTCTCTCTTCAGACATGATTTCTTGGCTAGGTTGACGTGCTAGCGCACTCCGTTTTTGTGTGTGTGTCCCTTTTCCAGAAGAACTTGGCGTCAGGCTAAATAAAGGAGGTAACTTTAGAGCAGGGCTGCTCCCAGCCTTGTCGAGGTGTGTAGAAGAGAGCTTAGAAGTCATCTCTGAAACTTCACTGCTGCTTTCCTGCTTAAAGAAAGTAGTTAGAAAGCATGAGAATAAATAAAGATTCCATATAGCAAATGTTTTGCATGCTGAGACTACACTTATAGAAATTTAATAATAGGTTAATTTCATACAAAAAGATGCTGGTCCATTTGATTTGACAAATGCCCATATGAATTCCTCCATCCTGAAAAGAATTGGGGCTATCCGACAAAATTTTTCAAAAGACCCTGTGCTACAGTCAGCACTTATTTTTGCCCTTCTATGGAAAGAGTCAGTAATAGCATCAGCTCATCCCCATTACATCAACTAAATGCAAGCCTCTAGGATCCGAGGATTCAACACATCCAGCCAAACACATTCCTCAAGAATCAGACCATACCAAGATTGAGGCATTGCACAAACTGAACGGCCACCACAATTTTTTTTCCCGAAAAAAGAAGAGTAACTATTTTGGTTTGAATATGAGGAGTGAAGATACCGTACAAAATGAAAAGGTGCTGCCAGAATAGGAAATACAGAATTTCTTCTCCATATTGAACAAGTTAGGCAGATCATGTGTAAATCATCATTAAACAGCATAGCCAAACTAATAAGTTTTCATTCTTACTTCTGGTCTTCCAAGCCCTGCATTTTGTACAGATAACGAGAGTCTGGAGTTCATTTGATCCATTGGATTACTAGATACACTATTTACTTCCTCTGAAAGTTCTGCTATTGACTGCTGCATTGCTGGAATAGCTTCCTTGAGTTGATTAATTAGGCCCTAGACAAAGGAGATAATGGCAGAAGATCAAATAATTACTCTAATAGCAGATAAAGTCATCATCAGTAAAATCTGAAAACCAGGCGCTTCCTGGTAAATCCAAGGGTTTTGTGGGTTACAACATATCAACAGATAAACCAGCTTAGCTTCTTAAAGAAGCTGTTATTACCTGTATACTGACTAAATGCTGGCGATGCTCAGCCAACGTTGCAGTTAACGAGTCAGCATGAGTACTAGTTTCATCATCAGATGCACTCCGGAGTAATTCTGGTCCCTCCCCATCGTTTGCTTTGGCCTATCCAATTAGTAGACAGCCACATGTCAGATAATGGAAGTGTACATTGCTTCAGAGCCTATGAGTTATGATGGACCAATACCTCAGGGAGTCATGTGCCAGCATCTAATACATATCAGATACCAATAAGGTGGCAATAGCGCCACATACATACAGGTGGTGTAAGAAGTTATTACCATATTTTAAAAGGAAAAAAATGCTAATACTTCTGATAAGCAGTGATAACTTTGAAATATTGTCCAGCTCAAAGAAGAAATGAAAGTTACATCCTTTTTTTTTTACACTGTGTGCAGTCCTCAGTCCATGGAAAAATTATTTCAGTATTTATAGTCTTATGGTCTAATAGGTCTACTGAACATTTAGTCATATACTTGTTCTTTTATTGGCTGTGCTTAACTATAAACATCAACTACAGATGATTTTGGCAAAATGTTGCATTGTTGTACCGGTATAGCACAACTGGCTAATACAGTAATACTAATTAGAGAAGTGATGATTTAAGTATGCAAGGAAAAGTGAGACTTTCAGTAATCAACATGAAAATAAATCAGAAAGGGCAATCGAAACAAAAGAAATACAGTTACATACTGTTTTGCAAAAGTTAGACCTTCAAGCACCAAAAACTGGGATACATGAGTTCTTAATGTTGCAGTTTGGATGTTTGAGGATGCTGAAATAGATTTGAGTGTAATATGGCCAGCATGTAAAATAGACTTTAAAGAGGCCATCAGAAGCTAAAATTTAGTGGACAAAGTGATTCCTTTTGTCAGCATTAGCATTATTTACCCATTTGTTCAGAAGGCCCATGGCCTTTAATAAGTTGCAGGTTGTGCCGTCTTTTCGTAGATGATATTGTTTACTTGTACTCCTTACAAGCCATGCATATCATATAATTTCATGTATTAGCTTACTGTTGTATATTAATAATACTGTAATGATTTGTAGTAGATGGTAGATTGAACTGTTGCTAGAAGTTTTGAGCTAATTCCTATTGGTGTCAAATTGTCAAACTGATTGAGATAAGGAATAAAGCATTTGAGATAATTCCTGTTCATGTTGAACATATTCAGATGACAAAGCACTGTCAATATTACAAAGCAACGTTAACTCAAAATACCAAAATTTTTCGCTGGAGTCTTTCCAATAGAATGGGCAATACTTGTCATCCAACCAGGACATCTAGCATTTCTACAATAAACAACAATATTTGTCCAGCTAGAAGGCGCAGAACATATGCTTAGCTTAATATCATTTTGTAATGCTTAATGAAAACACTTATACAGGTGGTGTTGCATAACAAATGCATGTCTAGTATATTGCATGGGCTATAACTTGTGCTGAGGGATCAACTTTCTCATTACTCACAGAACATTGCAGCCAACGATTCCACAAGAGCAATATCAATAAAAAAAATTTCAAGAATATTTCCGGAAAGTACAAAGTAGAATACAAGCTTTAGGAAATAGTTTGATCATGCTTTGAGATTAAATCAAAATCATAAATAAAAAAAAAAAACAATAGCTTACCAAATGAAGAGATTGCTTATGAATACGCTGTAAAGCATGAGTCCAACGGCGAAGAATTTCAGCTACATCAACAGTTTGATGTGCATGCCCGTTCCTATCATCTAACCTTGAAAGGGCTTCTTCCTTACCCTGGAAAAGAGATATCTGCTCCTGTTTGTCCAAATTTGGAGACGTTTCACCAGCTCGAGATGATAGTAACTCAGAATGTGGAACACTTGAACTCAAATCCATCGCTGCTATCAACTGTGATCCAGATATACGGTACCTAACAATTTGTGCAAAAAATAAAGTGAAATAATGAAAACATCGAATATTCAGATTAATTGTAAAGTTCAACAGAAAATGGAACACACCTATGTTCACGATGTGCTATCAGATCTTCAATTGGTCCTGAAGCTAAAACCTCATGTTGTCCTGCAAGAATACAACATATTATTATCTGGGACTGGAATAAAAATATCACCATAATCCCTAACATTATATTCTGAGAGATATCCTCATTTATCAAGGTGACATAAAATTGAAGATTTACAATATATATGCAAGTGATGGTTATTAAGTCATCACTTTGGCGTTGTGGCAGTCCCTGGTTGACACCACGGCCATCACCTTAGCATGGGAGAACGAACGAGAGAGAGAGAGAGAGAGACAGCTAAAAGTAGGATGAATTCGCCAGATCCGCAACCGCCGCTGCCGGCCTCTTATGGACGGAAGAAGCTCAGGCAACGCCTGCTTGCTGCTGCCTACACATGGGCAGACCTCAGGCAGTGCTGGTTTGCCGTTAGCGCTGCCTCGTACGCACAGGTGGAGCTCAGGCTGTGCTCGCTACCACCTCTGCAGCTCTGCTGCAGGTTCCTTCCCTTCCTTCTTCTCTCGTTCCCTCCTGGACCCTAGCCACTCCCCCACTCTTCCTCTGTACTCCTCTGCTTGCTGCTACGGAAGGGCTGGGCTCTTGGTGGCAGCTGGGTTGGAGTAGGACCTGGAAGAGACCTAGGGTTGAGGGTGAGGGGTGAAGAGAGACATGGGCTGTGTGTGAAATGGCCCAAGATGAGAAAATGTTCAGGTAGGAAATAAATAGGCTACCAAGGCATAAACTGGTTGCCCTAAGAAACTGTGACATGAGTATGGTGTCGCCTCACAGCACACCTTAGATGCTTCAGAGTTCAGAGATGTGAAGGTGGTTGAGCGCCGCTCCTCACCTTACCGCCGTGATAACCATGATGCCAGCAGTGCATTAAAGGCACCAAAATAAAACCATATTGTTTCAATAACAAAGAACATTGTCTAAGTAGAAAATGTTACTAGGTCTCTCAGGAATACATTGATATTTAGCAGTTTTGTTTATCTTAAGCTCAGGCTTATCCCTATTTAATAGGGTCATCTATCAGACTTAGATGATACAATCCGGATAACCCAGCTTACAAGATCACTGTAATCTACTACAAATATGCCTGTATTTTTCTGAGCATGCATGATGAGGACATTTATAGCATATTGAGGATACATATCGATATCATATAGTATATTATATTATCCTTCTGTGTCAATTACCACAAACCCATCCTAAGCTTGTGACTCATTTACTCAACACAATTGAGAGGCATATTCTGGTAATGATACTTCAATATGTGTACCTTTGCGAGCCAATATTGATTCCCACAAACGAGTTGCCTTGGAAACCAGATGAGAGTTCTGTCCAGATGAACTTGAGATACGTTCATCCCACAGTTCCCCTTCAAGTTTGGCTTTGTTTCTCATATCTTGCAGCTTCTCCAACTCTTGCTGTAAATAGGCCTGAAAATTCCAGACAGAGGATAAAAAATAGAAACAGGATGCAACGCATAACTCTCTGAATGGATGTCATAGAAGTTACCACGTACCTCTTCAGCACACAGACTTCTGAATTCAGCAGTCATTTCATGGGCCAAATTTGACCAGGTTGTTTGCCTTTGCACAGCAATGTTTGCATTTTTTAGAAATTTACGCCTCTCAAGAGCTATCCTTGCCTGTTAGGAATAGCACATCAATGCACAAGAAAAGCACTTAATGTAGATTTCATTAGTTCCATGATTAGATATGGAAGAGTATTAGTATATAAACTCAAAAGGAGAAATAAGCACTTGGACCATTGGGATTTTTTCCGCAACGAGAAACAACAAAAGACTAACTTAGTACTTGTGCCACACAACACCAGTGGTGGTCCTCATGTTCGAATAAATTATGCTACCAAATCTCAAGCTAAAAAAGGTTTACTTGCCCCTATCAGTATACTACATTTACTATATAAGCCTACTGGCTTTCTATGTTTCATTGGGGTTGCATCATGTCCAAAACCCAAATTAGTCTTCGGTGTTTATGGTCCCTATGTGAACTATCTAGTGAAGGAAAGAACATGTTCACTAAAGCCTCATTATATGCTTTCCTAAGCATTCAAAATTTAGTACTCTCAGAAAAAAAGAGCAAAATTAGCATAGTTGATTTTCCTTACAGATAAGCAAGCAAATTATCAGGATAAACAAAGAATTGAAATGGCTAAGGGGTCTATTAGGTTGCCATTCTCAAGAAAGGAAGAACAAATCTTACTTCAATTATTGCACGTATAGCCATAAACTGAGAAAGACATATAAATTGTTTTGTCCTCAGTTATTGGCCCTGAATCAAAATTTTGTCAAAAATACCTCATGTGAGGTGCCAAAGGTGTTGAGAGCATTGCAGGCATATACTGAATATGCTCACAGGGCTAAAATGCTTGATGTTAATAAGATAAAATATAAAAAGTTAAAAACAATAGTTCAGAAAATATAGGAGTCGGCCATCCTTGCCTTGGTGACAGGAAGTAATGCAGCTGCATGTAAATAAGAAACATCTGTGAGTGCTGCCGGTAATGGATTCGATGCTACATCAGCTGCAAATGTTCTCCTGTGGACTTCCCTCAAGGCATGGACAGAGAGTTGCCACAAAAGCTCGACAAATCTGCACCAACATACAGAATATAAATTCTTATAAGGGCAAATCTGTAAATGTGAAAGTTATTTGATTTCCAAGAAGCTATTTGCAGATATATCAATTGGACTGCCTTTTTAAAACATAAAACTACAATTGTAATGAACTGTGGTCACTTTTTTTATAACATACAGACAACCATGGAGATCTGGATTTGATGTGGCACCACACAACAGTATTCAACGAAGAGACTGAGAAATGCTACCTTGTATTGCCAGGTACTAAAACTTTTTTTGGGGCCACACCCAATTTTCGAAGCTTGAATGAAGCAATAGAAGTTACCACCAGTCATATGTTGACTTGAAAAGAAAAAGGTCTACTTTGCGCCCTTAAGTATTGACCTCCATCTACCGTATCCTCTGAACAAAAAAAAACCCGCTATTCTAACCCCCCCCCCCCCAAAGGAGTAACTATGTGAAACCATTAGATAAACCCCAGGGTGGTTTCGCCACCGTGCAGCCTAGCCAGAAAAGCAACAAATGAATAAACATAAAAATTTTGAGACCCACACGTCAACATCTTCTTCTACTCCTCTCTGTCTCCCTCGCCACCTGGCCAGTGAGCAGTGCCAACTCCTCCACCTTGGGTCATCCATGGCCGCCACCCCCGCACCACCCCTATTCCGCTACCGGTGAACCTACTTCCTCACTCAGCTTCCCTTCATATAAGCTTTCTTCTCATTCATGGCCCACTATGTTAGTATTTCTACCAATAAACCAGGAGAAGAGCTCAGTGGGCTCAAACACGAAACCCAACACCGAAGGCCCCAAGCTACTGTCATCGCAGGGAAAACCTGCCCCACTTGCAAACACCACCACCATTGGGAGGCCCAATCTGTTCATATCCATCAACATCGCCAACATCCTCAAGCTCAATCGACTCTACCTGGAACAAACCAGCAGCAACCTAGCTAGCTCAATGGCGTTGTCATATGAATTCTGATTTTATTTTCACCACAAAACATAGCTCGTGGGTCATGGCAGGTGTTGGGCAGCGACAGAGAGCACCGTCAGCAGCAGATGGAGCAGCAGCCAGTGGTTGGAGGTAGAGAGAAGGACAGAAGGGTAGAAGAAGTGGAAGGGGCTGCCGCATGGGCCTGTAAATTGCACATTTATTTATTTGTTGCTTTTCTGACTAGGCTGCCACGTCACACGCTGTGGTGGCGAAACCACCTCCAAAACCGCCATAGGGGATTATTTGCATGGTTTTTCATAGTTCAGGGGCAGAATGTTTAGTTTTTTTAATCCTTGAGGGTGCAAAGTAGACTTTTCCATTTGATAATAAATAATAAATAATTAGCCAAAAAAATTCTCAGGTCTTGTCCAGTAAACCAAGCAAGCATTAAGAACATCCCAACCTGAAATCTTGTGACACATAATGCAAGCATAAACAAGGCTTAATTTAGCACTGACATGAAATCCACTTTAACATTTAATTTTACTACATTTCCATGTATAATAATTGATAAGACCCAAACATACATATTTTACTCGAATTGGTAAACATTCTCTCAACTAACTATATTCTGCAACATAGCGGAGCACAGAAATGCTAAACAGACCCTTCAAGATATTACCAGTCAGAAGTTAGCCTAGTTTTCCTTTTTGTATTTTGAGAAGCACTGAAGCTCCACAAAAAAAAAGAGTCGTAGTCTAATTACTATTACTTCAGGAAAACGGGGCCCTAGTTAACTGGAAAACACATTAGCTCCCTATCCCTCAAAATTTTGTTTTTCTGTCCAAGAATACACAGTTCTATTTGCTAATCAGTGTTATAAAATTTTTAAATTCCACCATTAGCAAGCATAACAAAAGCAACACCTGGTATCTACCGCCATGCACAATGGCATGATTCCATTTTTCTCTTTTGCATGCACGTGGACATGAAGGTGGGCTGTGAAATTGTTTGCTATGGCTTAAAGCTGGATTATAATCTACAGCCCCATATTTGTCCTTTTTGTACAAGCCAAACGCTTTAGCGCTTTGTAGTCGTTTTTTGAAGATCTTAGTGCTTCTACCGGAAGCACTTAAAACAATATTTTGGTCTCTTGAAACCTCCTAAAAAATGCTTACAACTTTTCAAATTATAATCTATAGCTGGACTAAACTGTAGCAAACAAGGCCATACGCACAAACCTATGATCTAACATAAATACATTGACGGTATTATCAGCATGACAATAATGAGGCACAAGATTCAAAAGTCCTCCTGTATCATTTGCACTTCAAAAATATTTGCAAATTGGCCAACTGTCCATAAAACTCATGAACCCTTGCTCCATGCTTATGAAGAAAACAATATGGCATCTTCTACAGGCACAGAAAAGTTTGCCGTGCGAGCGCGATCAAAAGAGCATGGCTAGGTGCTCAGGGGACGCGATGAACATAAAAATGCCTCAAGAAGATCTGGGCTCAAGGTGTAAGGCAAGGAGTGTCCCTATTTTAGTCAATGCACAAAGGATTCAAGGTGTGTATCTCAAGCGATTTCTAGTGCTTAGGCTGGAAAAAGGTTAGTTGGAAATAAAGGTAGAAGATATTTGGGCCTAAACAAGGCTGGCTAAGACAGTGAAGGGTGGAAAGTCCAGATCAATATTTTCTTCCACTGATCAGCCACAACCCCGAAAGAACAGAAAGGAAAAGGGAAGTACAGCAATAGCAGCAGCAAGGAACTAGCTAGCTGATTTGGATAAAGACAATCTATGTCACAGCTAGTTTCAGCAGACTCTTTTCAACTCTGTAGCAATGGAGAAACGCCTCCTACGTTTCCATGAACGCACTAAAGCTACATTGCACTCTACTGCAAGCAGCACGACAGCAGTAGCAGATTCCTGACCAACGCAATTAAAAGGGGCCCTGTCTACTGACCTCGGCCCGCAGCAAGTGGCGAGTGACGAAACCCTGGAGTTGCTCCGCGGTAGCGCCCCCTGCTGCTCCAGCTCGCTGATGATCCCTTGCACGATCTAACCAAATGCCAGAGAAGCCCAAGTCAAACGCTGCTGCTTCCGCACGCGTCCAATTATGGAATAACTGTAAGCAAATCTGCAAAATCTCACCTTGCGGAACTCCCTGGACTGCGCGGAATCGAAGATCGGCCACACCTTGTCGAAGTCCTGCGCAGCAGCGAACCAAAGGCAAATCCAACTCAGAAAACCCGTAAAAAACCAAAAAAAAAAAATGGGAAAGGAGAAGAAGAGGCAGAGAGAGCATGGAGGGAGGGTTTGAGCGTGCCTTGGCGGACTGCGCGGGGCCGCGGAGGGAGGAGAGGAGGAAGTAGAGGAGCTGCTCGCCGAGGCGGGGGTTAGAGTGGCGGAAGAGGCCGACGCGCGGGGCGGCGCCGGCACCGGCGGGGGAGCCGAGGACGGCGGGATCGAGGCCGAGGAGGAGGCAGTTTGTGTACATGGCGCTCTCCAGCTCCGCCTCCCGCTCCTTCTCCCGATCCGTCGCCATGGCCCCGACCGCCGTCTCTACTGAGCGGCTGGACTGAGCGGGTTAGGTTTAGGAGGAGGGGGCGGAGGCCGGCGCCATTGGAGTCGGGAGATCTCGTGGAGGCGGAGGCCGGGGTGGGAGGGAGATGAACAAAAAAAACACGCGACGCGACGCGAGCCGACCCGGGTCGGTCGAGTCGAAACGGCCAGGTTTTTTTTTTTTGCCCGCTGGGTTTTTGGATTTGGTTTCTCTCTACAGTTTTGGGGGTGTGGTCAGTGGTACTGGTTTGTCTTAGGACATCTCCAGCAGTTTGCCCCCATTTCTTTTTGTCCCATCCTTATTCACGTGCCACATCACCAAATGTGGCTGCCCTATCCCTATTCACCTCCCCAACAGCAGTCCCATCACTATTTCTACACTCTACCTTTTCCATTCCATGCCCCATCACTGTTTGCTACAGTTTTGGACAAACCCTTGGAGATGCTCTTACTGCCGTTCTCACTGTTCTTCAAAAAAATTCCACTCCATCTCGTCGCTGCCAAAAGTAGCCTCTTGCAATGTCAAAAAAAAAAGTAGCCTCTTACGAGCTTACAGTCTGCATTCTCCTGTACTAAATTATTATGGTGCGTCACTCTAACTTATTTATAATCTTTGTCCATAGCATTTTCTTATAATAAATGACTTGAATTACATGGTTTGCACATATTCTAGATGATCGAACCGTAAACAATAGCCAAATGGAAAAAATGTAGAAATAAGAATAATACAAATATGATCATCCACGCTCGAGAAATCTTAACAAAGGTGCTTGGAGATAACTTACATAGGCTCTTTCTCTTGGATGAGATATACGAGTAAGTTTTATATAAGTATTAGTACAACCTATTTTAAAATGTTAAATTGACACAAGGATGTTTAGAGATGACCTATGGTGGCACTTGATATGTTATATTTTTAAAATGTTAAACTAACGTGAGCACTTTTATGTAATCCTAGCCGATATGATGCTAACGCTAACATTTTTATTTGGCATCAAATGAATCTGGGAAACTTTCAAAGTAAAAGATTAAGCTAATAAAAAATGTAAACTCAGCACTCATTTATTAGCATGACAGACCGTTTTATCTTTTGTGCTGAAGTAATTTATAAAGCACGAGCTGAATCCAGTGCATGCAATCTTCTCGGGAAATTTCATGTATAAATTCTATGTATGAAAAGACAAAAAGAAGTTGCCATTTTCTAGGAACAGTAGCTGTGTTTGGTTGCATTATATTTTATGTGGTGGTGGATATTTCAAAAATATATTCCACTAGTTAAAATCCTCTCCTTTTGAATTTGAGCCTACCCTTTCCTTTTGCATTATACGAAACATTTCGAATGGACAAGATAGGCCCGGCCTGAAGAGCTGCAGACTCAACCATCGAGCCAACCTGTACCGAGCCGGAAGCGAGTTTGTTTGTTTGTTTGTTTTTTTTTTTAATATTTTTCTGGACGGTTGTGCTGGCCGGCACGTAGAGGAGTTTGGTGCGGGTTGGGTTGGAGTTGGGAGTACTGCTGCTGTCTTTGTGTAATTTTGAAGCGTCGATTTGGTTTCTTCTGTGTGTTGGTTCGAAAGCGACGTGTTGTTCTTACGCTCAATATGAATCAGAGTCTTTGTTTGATCGTATATATATATATGGGATGTATATCATATTCCGAAATGATTTATTACTCTGCTAATAAGTCATTTTATAGCAGTTCTGTCTATCTCTTTATTATGAAAGACTAGATTGATCCATTCGACCATATATAAGTACCTCCTTTTTCGGCTAAGCAGGATTCGACAATGAGATTCAGTAATTCAAAATTTTAATTAACTTTCTTTCCTGATCCCCATTGCGATTCACGTGGCAAAAAAGATGATACTAGCGAAATCAGAATTCCCCTCGAAAGGGGCATAGCCAAATCTAACTTCCTTGTTTAGACAGTGAATAGAGATGGATCCAAGCTGCTTTCTCCCGTCTAATGTGCTTGCGTACGCAGTACTGGAACAATCAGTACGAAGTTGGTATGAAATATGGAATCTATCACATATTTTAGAGTTTCAGGTTTAAACTAGGTATAAAAAGTAGAAAGCTATATTTTACAGAGTTTTCTTTTAGTTCTTTAGCTCTGATCTTTGTTCCATTTTTGTTCAAAAACCAAAATTGACTTAACACCACACCTTAGTCGACAAAACCAGACACGAAAGTTAAGATGATGGTTTTGGATGATTTTGGCTTTCTGCCACGCTAGCAAAAACTACCACATGGACAAGTAAGCTGAAATCGCCACATGGACTACCACGTCAATGAAAATAGACTAAAAGGCTAAAACCACAGTTTGGTCAGGAGACTATTTGTGACCGGTTTTACTGATTATTACACGAGTTAACTTAGTTTTAGTTTTCAGGTAAAAAAAAGACAAAGGCCACGGCCCACGGTTTAGCGGAAAAAAGAGACCTTTTCTAATTTCTAAACTTGATCCGAGGTCCCAATGTATAGTGATAAAAATATAATTACTATTTAATTTAGTAAAAATATAAAAAATTCCAATATAATTACTGTATTTAAGAAAATATCGATAGCCAAAGTTTAAAAAGTTTAATCTATGTACTCTATAAAAAGCACAAAACTGAACTAGACAATTTGTTTCTCAAAGGTGTTTTCCAAATCTATCGAAGCTGCTTGTCAAACTTTAGAGCATGTTTGGAGTGGTTTAGACTTATTTGGCTAGAAATCCAATTTAGCTTTTTTTTATCCATTTTTTAATCAAGCCATCTCTAAAAGCTCTTAAAAATAACATAAACGAAGCGAATCGGCTTCGATAAGCAAATTCAAGACCCTCTCAAAGTCTAGCTTAATATTCAACTCAATTCAGCTCAACCAGCTTATTCATTTAGTTCAGTCACTTCGAACATGTTATAAATGTTTTTGTTCTCTCGAAATCCAACCATTCAACCACAGCTAGGCATAAACACTTCAAGTAACTTTGCACTTGGTTCCTTAGAGCATCTCCAATAGAGGCTCTAAAACAGAATTTTCTCTATATTTATAATCTTTCGTCATGCAGTAGAGTATTTATCTTAGCCTCTAAATTTAGAGTTTTTCTCTCCCGGTCTTTAAAGTTGGAGGATCTCTATGTCAATCTCTATAGTTTCTCTGGATAGAGGTTCTGCTGGGAAGGATGGAAATATAGAGAATGAATAATGATTTAGAGGGAGTGTATAATTTTAGAGCATCTGCTGGAGTTGCCCTTATGAAGCAAGCATGTCCATTAATAGTCGAGTTGGATGACCTTCGGTGGCCTCCTCGCCCTTCTCCTCAGCTGGCGACAACGCGGCTCCAGCGAGGATTCGCAGAAGAAAGATTTGACCCTCGTATATGATTGAAATATCATTGAAATACTGCTGAAACAATTTTGGTTATGGAAAATGTTCAATAATTATTCAAAAAATATTTCAAACGGTTATAAAAAAAATTTTCAGCAATTATTCAAATGTTTCAAACTACTATGATATATGTTTTAACAATATTTAAAGATGTTGCAATCTCATACGAGCAATGTTGCACCAAAGCAGAAAAGATGTTGCATATATTTTTGTGATGTTTCTACATGGAAAAAATTGCAAGGCAAAATTCGATGACACACCTCGCCTTGCCCAATGCACAATCGCATGCACGGGAGGCCCCAAAAGCCAGAGAAACAAGACGGGGGGCGGCGTTGCCAGACTCAGTGGTGAGGGGCATGGTGGAGCCGATGGCAAGAGTCGAGTGGCGGGACGAAGGCCTTCAATAAGGACACATCTTCCTTAGTGAGGTTAGACAAGGAGGAGACGTGACGCACGGCGAGAAACCAGTACCTTAGAGAGAGAAGAATAGAAGGAGAAGGGAGATGACGGGGATGGAGTCCCATGTGTAGTGTGTTGAATGGATAAGGTGAGAAGGGAGAGAGTGGGTGAGGATGTGTCCGATGTATTGCTGGCATCTGCCGCCTGATTGGTAGCAATCTCATTATTTTCGAGATGGCATGGAAAGGCCAAACAGATGAACTATGGGCCTCTTTTCTGGGCCATATATGGGCGCCGGCCTGGTAAGCAAAACAGGTCTACCTTGTGGGAGGCCAGCCTAGGGCCCAACTCTCTGCTAAGAAAAATTGAACAACCAGAAGGCAGTAGGCAGTCCAGCCAACCGGCCGGCTGCATTCCGCTCGTTTTTTCCCTGCTAATTTTCTCTTTTTACCCGGAATTATATTTTGTCATGATCATACAAGCTAAGTCCACGCCAAGTTGATATCCAATAGCACTTTATCCCATAAGAATTTTGTAGAAATTTCATACGTTTTTTGCATAGAAACATAGAGCAGCATTCTCTCCTTGCTTAAGCGGCTCAAGTGGCCACATTAGCGGATTCATTATCAGAAATCCAGAATCCACGGTTTTTAGGCGTGTGCATGTCCCGTACATATGCGTACGTCCAGCGTCCTAAAAAAATGTCTCTTTTTAAGAGTTTGAGACTTGCGAGAATCGTGTTCCAAATTCAGCTCTGTTATAAACTAAAGTCTGCCATTTGGGACATGTGGATGTCGGGATGGTATATGCTTTGGTTGAAGCCTTGCGTCGATCGAGGGTTCAACTTATCAACGGTAATGGGTCGATAATGATTATAGGCTGTATAGGCGCATCATTCACAAACTGGCCGATTTAGGGTTTGAAAACCAAGCACAACTCAAAAAATCTAAATTCAAATTCAAATACAAAATCCAATTTTTGGTCCATATCTGTCTATTCAAAATTATGAAAATTTTGAAAATATGAAACAAGTCTATAGGTTGGTTATTTGTTAGCAAACCGACAAATTTCAAACAGTTTTTTTTTCCGATTTAGGAGCGGTTTTTGAACTATTTAAAAAAAAACAATATCATCAACCCTGCTTGCGTCAGACCTTCAGCTCAACAACATTCTTTTCACATCCCATTTTAATTGCCCCCGTGAGGACTTGAACCCGAACCCAGGGGTGGGCTTTACCGGCAAAGCAATATATCCACCACAGCAGCTTCTTCTACAAGCACAGTTGAATGCATGTATAGACTTTATACATCAGGTGCTGATCAGCTGGTAATTCGGTAGAACCATAGAAGCCAGACAATATGAACAAAAGAGAGAATTAATAGTCCCGTCCAAATTCCCATTACTGCCTTAACTAACAAGGTGATTACATAGCATAATTAACACCACGTAAATATATTTAGCAGCTAATTAATTATAATAGGGTAGAGATAGGCGAACAAATCATGCACCACCACCACCACCACGACGACGACGACGACGAAATCACATTTCTCTACTGATAGTCTACTGATGGATCGAGACGGTACGTAGAGGGGATGAACAAATGGAGATCGACCACAACACAATTAATTACCTGGTCACAGTACATGCAAGATAGTAGCAAATTAATTACCCTAGGATTCCCATAATTAGCTACGGTCACCGAGTACATGAGCGATGGGCGCGCGATCAGACGGACGGGGCGCAGACGACGCAGGCGAGGAGCAGCATGGCGGACGAGGCGGCGTCCTCCTCCTCGCTGAAGCAGCTGCGCTTGAACCGGCACGCCTTCCCCTTGTTGCACGGCAGCCGCAGCGCCAGCTCCTGCTGCTGGTTCCGCCTCCCGCCGCCTCTCGCCGCCGCCGGCGACCGGTCCTGCCCGCGGCCCCGCCGCGCGCTCTGGTCGGCCGGCCGGTGAACCATCCTAGCTCGGTCCTATCAGCTCGGAGCGCGCTAGCTGAGGCCTGAGAGAGAGGAGGAGGAGGAGGAGGAGGAGGAGGAAAGCGACTGCCAAGAGTATTCAAATGGTTAGGCAGAGCAGCAGTGAGGAGTGAGGAGACATGGCCATGTGGTGAGCCCTATTTATAGAGGCCGTTCGCCATTCTTGGCCCTCTTGGTGTCCTGATATTACAAGACAGCCATATGGCGCCATGAGAGAGAGAGCTTTAATTCGAACGCATTTGGAAGTTACCGCCGGCACGGAAGCGGCACGGAACGTAGCTTGCCAAGGATGCGACGTGAGGTTTTGTTGGTGTCTGAAAGAGGGGAGAATTTGAAACCACGACGAGGCAGAACTGCAGAAGTGAGGTGAACGTACTGGTCATCGATCGGCAAGCATGAACATGGTAGGGCACAGAGCAACAAACTGTTGATCAACCACATGCGATGGAACAATATGCTAGTAGGTTCACAAATATCGGTTTTTTTATCACTCAAAATCACTCAAGCTTTGTTTTAGAATTCTGAATCCGATGTCGTTACTTGTTGGCTTTCTGAACAATAATCGACATTGTCGGGGATTGGATAAGATATCCCGGCAGCTAGGTTCCATGTAAAATATGTTCTTGGGGCGTGTATCTAGGGGGAATGAGCCGAACATGGCAGGGTCGGACTATACCCTGGCGATTGATGCTGGGAAGTGGGCTTCTTTACTTAGAGCATGTCTAGCAGGGTCTCTAAAAAAAAATCTTCTCTATATTTAGATACTCTCAGTCCCTATATCACTCCAGCAGAGTCTCTAGCTATGTTAGTCCCTAAATTTAGAGATTATCTTTTCTGTCTCTATATCTTTTCGAGGATAGAGACTCTGCTAGAGATGATGAAAATATAAGGAACGAATAGTGGTTTGGACAAGGGGATATAGAGATCCGAATTTATAGACGCTGCTAAAGATGCTCTTATGGACTGTTGAACGTGTCGTCATGGGCCTAAAGAGGTGCACTTGGATGGTCTGCCCGATGCTCCCGTTGTCTTGGGAATTCTTGCACGTCCAGACTCTAAAGCCTTCCAGATATGAATGTTTCTTAGAGCGCAAGTTAATATGTTTTTAAGATATACCTGTAAATCTGGTTGGATTTTAGTTTATCTAAATAGATTTTCCAAGTCGTATAAAAATAGGACTGCGTATACCTTGTACTATAAATACCTTCTCCATGGGAGAGGAGGGTATTCCCACATCCCGCAATCTCATCGGAATAACACAAACGTACACGTGTGACTGGAGTAAGGTTATTATCTCCTTTCGAGAGGTCTGAACTAGGATAAACCTCTGTATTTGATCTATTCTTCGTCTCAGTGAATCCATACATCTACGACGAAAACCCTTTGGCAGGAAGATGTTATTTGGTCCTTTAATCAACAAGTATGTTCGGCGAGGAATCGCTTTCTCGGTTGTCGATAGCATGTTTCGAATTTTGATTTTTCTCACAATTTTAATTTTGACTTTTTGAGTTTGGTTTGGTTTGGTTTGGTTTTTCAAACCCTATATCAAACGGTTTAGTCGGTTTGAGATATACCATGTAGGGGTGTAATTAGCGATGGCAATGAGTACGGGTATGGGCAAATAACCGCAGGTAGTTACCCCTCGGGCACGGGTATGGTGGAATTTCTTACCCACGGGTACGGGTATGGGTATGACCTGGTATCCACGGGTAAATTTTTCGCGGGTATGGGTATGCACTATCTATACCCGTTACCCGATGGGTATATGACATGTGGGCCTGAAATAAAAATATATATATACCACTCAATGTTATTGTTTTGTGCTGTTGCATGTATTTGATGATTTATGTTGCTGAAATCTGGATATAAAGTGATGCTAAATTGATGTTTTGTGCAATTGGTCTGCTGATATTTGGTAAGTTGTATATGTTGTCAAATGTTAAGCTGTATGTTGTCAAATTGATGTTTTGTAAAGTTGGGCTCGGTATGCTGAGATTTGTTAACACACAATAGAGATTTGTTAAGCTGTATGTTGCCAAATGTTGCTAAAATGGACCGAACATTGATGAAATAGACTTTTTTATACCATTTGCTAGCTGCTAGGCTGCAAGCCAAAAGATAGCGGGCGGGTAGAGGTTACCCGACGGGTATCGAGTTACCCATGGGTACGGGTATGGGTATAGGTGCATACCCGTGGACGGGTACGGGTAGCATTTTCCTTTGTGGGTACAAGTCTGCGGACCCTCTAAGCGTGCCCGACCTGCCCGATTGCCATCCCTAGGTGTAATTGAGCCAAGGGCTCGACTCGCTAATAAGATAGCAAGAATTCATGAATCTATAGCCTACATATGCCCCTGCCTGGATCCACGCCAATGCCACCCCAGTCAACCTTGTTGTCGCCTAAATTTACATTAGTGTTTCCCGATGCCTCCGTCGTCGTTGCTTTTGGTTGGATCCCTATCGGCATCACCCCAGCAGACCAAGGACAAGAAAGGAGAGGGAGACAACCATCAGAGGCAAGTAGCTCAAGGAGTGTTTGAGGCAAGAGGCAAATCAGCATCGTATCTAGAGAAGAGAAGAGCTCCAACCTTGCCGTCTAGCTGCCTCCCACGCTTTCGCATATCATTATATTTGGAGAAGACATGAACTCCCACGATGCCAAACCAGGAGAAGAGGGGAGCTCCCGCACAGCTAACCGGAGGCAGAAGGAGGAATGTGGTGGTTGACCAGATTTGAAGACCACCATAGCTGCCCCTGGAGGAGGGGGAGACGTGTGGCCGTGGAGGAGCAGTGAGGCACTGTCGGGAAAAGAAAGAGGCACGACCATGAGAGGAGACGTGGCGAGGAGGTAGAGGTGGAGGTCAAGGGAGGCAGTGGTTGGCTATGTACGGAGGGAGAGACGGACATGTAGTTAGGGTTGGAATGGTGGCTCGGCCAAGTCCCTGTGCAAGTGTGAATGAGTCACGAGCAAATTATGTATGACTCGGCTCGGGCTTTTCTGTTGACAAAAGCTAGAAATTGGGTTTATCACGTGCTCGTTTGCAAATAAACTGAGCTCAAGCCGAGCACGCCACGAGTTACAACCGATAATTGTGATAATTAATCAACCGGTTATTGTAGATAAGTTGAACCATATATGCTAGCTAGCTTCACTTGTCGCTCATGCATGCAAGCATGCATGAGTGAGGTTTTAGCTAGGTTAATATCTGCTCTTATAAGTAACCTGTACGTGCTTACATAATTTAATTAGGATCTATACAATTTTTTGCAGGTATAGAAGGATGTGTCTATGTTTAATTAAAGGCATAGAAATAAAATTACCGATTATTGATTACCATCACCAGGACATATATAGTGTTTGATCAAGAGATCTCATGTTGGAATAAGTGGGATGTGTAGTTCTTTCTTATAGTTGTACTTGCTCTTGATTAATTGACCTCTTAATTCAGGCACCTGTAGTACCAATATTATTGAATTTGGTGTTGCGGCAATTTTCTCCAGAGCAAATTTGTGTTGCTACATTAATTGCAGATAGCCTTTTCTCGAGGTGGAATTGAAATTCACTGTAACTAGTAAATTATTCAAAACATAGCGAATTGGATTCGCGCAACACTACCAACTATTTGTTGAAAGAAGATGCCAAATGAATTGTTTAATTAATTTAATTAATTGAATTTAGATCATATTAAAATGCACATCTCTGCTGTCCACGCTGCACTGGGTAGCTTGTATGAGGGCGAGTGGCAAACACAACGCTTGATAGAGGTGGGATAAGATAAACTCTCTCTTAGTTTACATACTAAGACAAGATGATACAGTTCCTTTCTTCTTATCTCTACTATTATAAAGTGGCTTATGGTGGTGGTGGTGGTGAGTTCACCAACTTCACATCACAGCCGTCCATCTGTCCACAACAATCCTCATCCGTTTGATCCTGTACACTCCCCTCGTTCCTGCCCTAGCCGCCGCTCCATTCCTCCCCGCAGCCTTCGACCTCAATCAAACATCCCACAGCCTTCCTCCTCGATCTACCTCGCGCGGCCTCTCCCTAGCCCACCTCCTACCTCGCCGGCGCCCTCCTCCTCCGCCCCGCTGCAGCAGCACATGCTCTCTCTTCTGTCAGACCTACCTCAAGGCGGCCTCGCCCCAGCCGCCTCCTCCATACCTCGTCGATGCCCTCCTCCTCTGTCGGAGATCCCTGCCCCAGATCCACGAACCTGACGGAGAAAGCTCCACCGCCGGAGGTCCCGCGCGCCCACCGGAGAGCTCCCCTCCCCCGAAAGTCCCCCGGATCCACGCGCCCGCACCGGCGTCCACATCAGACCATCGTCGCTATTGCCACCATCTTCACTCTCGCTCATCCCGGCCATCACCGCCGCCACCTTCCTCTGGCGACCGCCAATCCTCATCCTCGCCGCCCAACCCACGTCATCTCTTTGTGCAGGGATCACAACGGCGGTGAAGGTGCAAAACGGAGTGTTAGCATGGGATGTGCTGGGTGAGGTGGAGGAGGAGGGTCGGTGGGGCAATGGTGCAGTGGATGGCCGAGGGGAGGATACGCAAGCGGTGCTGAAGGGGATTGAGGTAGAGGTGAGGATGGGCGAGCGTGCGGCCATGGTTGGCACGGTGCAGGCCAGCACGCGCCACCGTGGATGCAGCCCGGCGGACAATGAGCACAAACGCCTCAAAAGGTGCAAGTTACATTATACATGCATTCCGAGATTGTGATTTAAAAAAGGATTGCATGTTCATGAGCTTACCAGTTTTGGGCTAGAGACTTGGAGTATCTATTTTTTTCTCAATCTTCATAGGTTCTGTATTCAAGCTTGATTTTTTTTTAGGTCTCTGGTGTGGGCGCAGGTGCCAAGATAAGTAATGGAAGGAGACTTCTAGGCTCCTAGCCATGAACTGAAAAATTGACCATGATGAACGTCTCCACAAAGCAGGTTTCCCAGCTGGTTCATGTATGTGATGAAGCAACATCAGTAGAATTTAGGTCTTTAGTTTTGATTATCTTCAATTATATTGGGCGATACTTAGCTTCTAACTGACGCACTGACATGATCCATGTTTAGTTTTCGGCCCTCATTAACCAATGATACTTGTTGTGACTCACATGTGACCATTCCTCAAAACCCCGTAAAGGACGCAGGAAACCCTTTTTCTAGGTAAGCAAAATTTGTTACTGCTATAGAACTCCCAGTCTTGGCTGCTTATTGGACTTAACTTGTTATTGCATCTTTTTTCTTTGTAGACTCCTTTAAATTGTCAAAGTGACCTTGAAAGAGTTCCACTCAAAGGCTACATGAACTACTATTGATTGGTCAAGATGCTGGTCTAGATTTATTTGGTATTGTGGCCATGTCACATGGTTGTTGTGTTGTTGCTCACAAGCGGGTTAACCTCGCCAATAAAGGTAATTCATTTGAATTATTGGCCATGTTCTTTTTTGTCTCATATATGCATATATGGTGTGTTTCTTCCTAGAAAAAAATTGGGGCCATTGAAAGTACCTCACAAACGTAACTAGCTGCATGCTTAGCTTCTATTTTTTTTTTACATAAGGGGTTAATAAATGGCATTACCACGGAATCTATAACGATGAGTTGCCAAAGTTAAGGCTTTCAAGAAAAATGACTTCTCTTCATCAAAAGATACATGTCTTCTTCTGACATATGATGAACTATGCTGAAATTATAAAACCCTAACAACAAATATTATAGTTTTGTACTTGAAGGTATCAGTTGTAATTTATTTTGGAGCAGGTTATTGAAGTTATCATCAGATCTGCATAGGAATCGGGCAGTAAAATTGATGAACTTTATTGTGGAACAAATCGGACAGTAATATTAATGCGATGCTATCTAAGATCATCGATGTTAGTCATGGAAGTGTATAATAGCACTTAAAGTGCAAATCTATTCTATATGTTCTAATTTTAGTAGACTTTATGAGAAAATCGCTACATGGGTGTTAATTGGTGGACCATTTTTTGAAGGAGGATCCTTCAAGAAGTTTATATGCTGAAATTATCCTTCTTTTCTCATTGCATTTGAAAAATTGTAGTTTAGTTCTCATACAATTAGAATAAACTCATCTTGTCATGCGTTGATAGGCTTTTTCCAACAAAGTTCGAAAGGAACATGCATTATTTAAGAATTAGAAACTTCGATAAGGTACTTGTTGATATATAACCATGCTTTATATGCACTTCATGGTATGTAGTTGCGTTTTAGACTCACTACTCACGATTCTGCCGATTTCTTTTCAAGAAAATTCCTTCCCATTGACTCAACGATTCACGGAATGTTGCAAAATGGGATTGAGCTGAGCATTGTTGATGTGAGCTATGTTAAAATCATTTCATGGTATATATAAAATTACTAATTTTTTCTCAAGGAATTCCTTGGTGATATAATGGCTAGGAGTCAAAAGTGCTCTAACTGCTTTCATTACTGTAGGTACTTCTCAATTTATTTGTCTTGAGGAATCTATTTGATCTGATCCTTGTGAAGAAAATGGTATGATAATCCACTACAACACAAAGCTTTATAGTAGAGATTTATAGATCATCTTGTGTTTTTAGCTAGAGCTGAGTGAATAAAAAATATAAATTTTACTATGATGCTGACCAATTTCTGTAATTTTTAGAAATGTTTAATGAGTTTTATTGGGAAGTTCCTTCATTTACTGTTCATCTGGAGATCAGATCATTGGCATTTAGACGGGTTTTATGGAGGAGGAAGCCACAACATGGAATATGTGTTACTATGCTAATGAGCCCAAGAAAGTTTTTTCTATGGAGTGATCAGGTATTGTTACCATATTCCAAATCTCATTAAACTAGATTTATTAGGCCAGGGGCCTTTCTAGCATCTAACTCAAGTAATAGGCTCATGCTTTTAGTGTTCTCTACTAAATTAAGTTGGACCTGCATATTTAGTTTAAGCCCGTCATTATGCTACTTTTTTTCCCATGTAGCACATGATATATACTGATTCTTGACTTGCAAGGGTGTAGTTCCGTGACTATCTTTCTAATAGCTTCATCTATTTTTAATGTGCCGTTGAATGTAATGCTTTGTTGATATTAGAATTTTGCTTGACTAAAGCACTCCCTATGATCGTGCTATAGTTATCTAATTTTTCTTTAGATCATAATTATTCCGTTTTATTCTTGTCTAAGACATAAAACTATAATTAAAGTGCAAATGCATTGCTTAATTTAATTTATCTACATGTTCTCACTTGTGAGTGTTCTTGTATTTGCAGATGGTGATGCTCTTACAACTGGAAGCATTAGGAGTGCAGATGCAGAAAAGAGACATTTAACAAAGGTATCCCTTGCCTCAAATTGTGACTTTGTGAGAGGTATTGTAACATAGGTTTAATATGACATGCACTTTATCTAGGTCGGTGACAATTGTTGGCAATCTACACTTGTATGTGATATATTTATTTTTTAAAATTTTTGGGTAGCATTTTTTAGATGTTGCATGACATAGAATTACTGAGTAGCAAGTGTGCTTACCTACAACTCTATTAATCATCTTTCTAATAGCCTTATCTATTTTTAATGTGTTAGTTCTATAACGATGGAAGACAATATTCACTTGCAGAAATAGTCATGTGAGCTTTGAAATCGCCTGATAGAAAAATACCATGTGTGGACAAACAGCCTCTGTTACTGCCCTTGATCTTTTTACATATGTAAAACTTGGAAACTACCCATAGAACTTGCAAGCTTTCCATGTTTTATTGGATTTTCCCCTTTAGTTATCATGCAAATTTAAAAAATAAACATGAAAACTTACAAGTTGCGATTGCATCTATTGTGTAAAACTTAACTCTGAACAAAATTCTTCCTTTTGATCTTTTGTGAATAGGCTAAGGCTAGGAGTACAGAAACATGGGACATTGATTTCTACATCTGTCTAATAGATTTTGAAACCAAAAATATCGAGAGAAAAAACTATAGGTACACATATGTAACTATGTTTCATACTTGAGCAAGTCATAGAGGGCCATTTGATTTGTAGTGGATACCGGAGCAGGTGGCTTCGAACTTGTAAGGCTACGCCAAGGACGTGTTGTTGCTCTATCTGCTCATGCTCGTGATGTCCATGTTGCTCTACCTGAGGTCTAATCAGTTACAATAGACTTGATTTTGTGTCATGAGTCACTAATCCTGTTATGTAAATTTATCTTTTAGTTTGAAACGTTTTGGCCTCTGATGAGATTTATTTTGTGAGTCACTAATTGTCATAGCCACTTGGGATTGATACTTTTGTATGGAATTTTATTTGCTCCTAGATAAGTTGGTTTATTGTAGAATTTTCAGATATATTTGTTGTTTCAACTACAATACGAGAGAACATCCTGTTGTTGGTACTCGTTGTAATAGATGCCCAACCATTTAGACTTGTTATAGCTAGCAGTAAATCACCTCTTTTATAATTTCCATGTTACTCTGATTTGTTTTTCTTTCTTCTCTTTGAGTTTTATTGCAAATCTAAGTCTTAATTTTTTAAGTCATCCTGTTGCAACGCACGGGCACCATACTAGTCATAGTTAAATTCCTGCGTTCCATTATAAAAGTGACTATCAGTCAACCACATAATTAGTGTCATCTAAATCTCGACGAATTCAGTGCAAGATCAGGTAGCAATAGCTGACAAAAACCAAATGATGGGAGGCACATGACTGGCATGTTACATGGCCAGGACAAGCCATGTGCCTCCGATGATTAGGACTAATAACGACGAGAAACTCAGTGCTACTCTTCTTACCTACAAATAATCATCGTATATCAAATGCCTTTTTGTGGGCTAGCTCTAGTGATGCCTTCCCTCGTAGCGAGCTAATTTAAGTTATATGGTCAGTAGTGGCAATTATTGCACTGAATTCGTTAGTTCTAGACTGAAGAGCGAGTTTAATGTAAATTAAGAATGCAATATCGCTGAGTTTTACTATACCGACTAGTTGTCAATACTCAATATATAGCCCTTCCTGCAAACCAAGGATGAGATCGAGGAAAGATACCCGCAAGGGGTGTCATTCCTTGAAAATGGTGGTCATACCTTGCTTTCCAAAACATTGGATAAAGATGTCATCATAGCTTTATGCTATTTGAGATATTTTTATCTTCATTCACTTATCTTGTAATTGGCCTTAGTTATAAGAGATACTATACTGTATTGGTTGGAATGCGGGTCATATATATCATATGATTTGAGGTTGGGATATTATTTTCATTATTTAAAAAAAGAGTTGAACAACATCTCCATATTTTCACGATTGCAAATATAATTCCTCTAGAATATTTGAAATTATAATTTAGAGCGCACAACCGCGAAATGAACATTTAGAACAGGCAATGAACAAGACCACTTGGATATTCCCCTTTTAGTTTGCGAGAAAGAATCATGTTAAGTTGTTGTTCAAACACATATGCGAAGATAGGAGAGTCAATCATTGACGTATAACTACCATGTTTGACAACTAATTTACACAAAATGATAATTAATGAGCGGAGTATAAGCTTCAATTGTCTGGCCCAAAAAAATGCTCCAATATTATATGCCCAACAAACCAAAAAACCCAAGCGAAATTATTCAGATCAATTTATTCGATTCGACTGTTGCTCGGTCTATGCTCGATTAATTTGTCCAGCTCTGGATTTTGTCGAAGCTTGAGTAGCGCATGTCAGAAAATTCCCAATATATATAACGGAGCTAACTAAAACAATTAAATGCACGCCCGAGCCGCATTCATTCGTAGTAGGGTCGACCGATCACTGCAAGAATGGATAAAATGTGGCTGTTTATGGGTGTGGCCCACATTGCAGCGACCGAGCAGCCATGCACGTCAGCACATGGCTGGTTGCCCAACGGCAAGACCCGTGGTGAGTGGCCAAGGATGTGGGCAGCGTAGTGTACTTGTCCTTCACCCAAGTCTATTTACTCCATTTTGCATTTGTTCTGGTGTACTTGTGATTTGTTAAATCAACCTAGCCAGGGCATGGACCAAGATATTCATAAATGCTGGAATTGTTAGCCCATGCCTGCTGAAAAACGTACGTCTGGATCTTTACACATGTTTGGCGTCTGTATTTTTTTTTTATATCAGTGAATGGAGGCAGTTTTTCTTTTCTTTTTTTTTTATAAAAAGGACAATCAATCTGATAAAAATAACATCTAAAAAGTTTGAAATACAGTTAAACGAACACACAGCTGATTTCTCTTGTTTATGGATCTTTTCTTTTCTTTTGTTAGGAATGGCATCTTCTTAAGTCTACAAAGTCGTAGATCTCCTCGAGAGTTACAATTTACATATAAAGTTTGTTTTTATTCGAGCTGGTATGAAAAAAATTATAAAATTCTAATAATCTAGAAATTTTGAAAATAAACATCTGTGTCGGTTCTAGCCATGAACCGACACAGATACTGCATAATCTACGCTGGTTCGTGGCTAAAACCGACACAGATGTATCTGTGCCAGTTCATGGCTAGAACCGGCGCAGATGCTCAGATATATCCGCATCGGTTCATGGCTATAACCGGCACCAATGTATCTGCATCGGTTCGTGGCTCGAACCGGCGTAGATATATCTAAGTATCTGCGCCGGTTCTATCCACAAACCGGCGCAGATACATGTGTCGGTTCTAACCATGAACCGACGCAAATTATGCAGTATCTGTGTCGGTTCTTGGCTAGAACCGGCATAGATATGTCTGTCCCGTCCTGTGCCTCTTACCAACCGGCACAGATAACCAAATCTGTGCTGGTTCGCAATGAACCGGCGCAGATAACCCGACACATATGAGGTATTTTGGTGTAGTGAATTTACAATAGGAATCCTTGCTTCATCACATTGCATAACGCGAGATGAAGTTTCTGATTGTGTACTGCAATGTGCATGCATGGATGTACGTTGTGTAGGGCTTTGTCATCACGGGTCGGCAGGCGCATCAGCACTACTACCACTCCATCGAGGGGGTGATTCACGCATCACACTGGCATCGAGCCATCGACATGCTGATGATCTTGTACGACTACCCCAAGTTCGTCGCCGACCTGATGTTGCAGGTAAACTAGATCAAAGACACCGTAAACTAGATCCTAGAGATTAGGTAGAGATTAAGATAACCATAGCGACGGAGGAGGAACCGCGTGAGAGCTTTGCAGGGTGCAGATAGCGGGGTCGCTGTGTGGCATCACAACGAACGTGGTGGAAAGATCTGGCGAGGGATGACGCCGCCCTTGTGGCGATAAGTGGTGGCGGCGGCGTTGCATCTTGCAAGTGCCCTCCCTCCAGCGAACCTAACCTAATGTGGCAGCTCAAGGTATATGCAGCTCTTCTTTTCTTAATTAAGGGTATGATCAATCAGTTTAAATATGAAAAATTAATGAGCAACCTAATTTTGATCTATGCATTCTACTGGTCGATCAGCTTCATTCGTTAACTAGGTAATTAAAGTTAGTATACAGTCTATGATATATTTATGAATTTTAAAGAAGAGGTGAACGGAGCCACAACGTTCGCTCGAAAAAGTTAAAATTTCTCACATTAATAAAAAAAAATACATACCATCAATTATAGTGGACTATATAATAACGGTGTGGATCTCAAATATGATTTTAATTAAATCTAACGAAATTTGTGTGCAACAAACTAATAAATCTAGCTGGACGAATTATATTATCAATGTAGGAGCTAGAGGAACAACCCCATTCACTCAAAAAGATCGAAATTCTCACATGACACCATATATTATAGTGTGTTCAAATTATAGCATTCTCACATTTATCAATTATAGTGGGTCCAAATTATAATGACATAACAAGATTGGAGCTATTTAGTGCTCGGCTGTGGCAGAGCCACTGTAACAGCCCAGCTGTTAAATTTCGTATAGCTATGCATATCATTAGCATGTTCATTTGTTTTTATGTTGGTTTACAAAAATTTTGCATTCAACCACCATACTCTGTGGTGGGAACATAAGGCTTTTAACTTTAAACCCTTTGGCCAGGCCACTAGAGTAGTAAGACCTAGCCCGACGGGCATGTTCCTTAAATGCCCGAGCTAGATGTAGCTTGCCCGAGCAAGGTAGAGTTCATCTGAGCTCTACCCGAGCTTGGTTGCTGCCCATCCGAGCTGATTATCACTTGTCCGAGTTAGAAGATGTCCGGAGAAAGCCGCCCGAGCTATAGACGGTTGAACCGAGCTACAGAAGACCTAACCGGTCAAACAATCCCGCCACCATATCTATTCTTTATTCCTTTTTGCCCTCCGCAGTATCAGCCGAATCTTCCATTCATTGGCTGACTTGGCGGTCTTGACAAGATATCGACATAATTTTCCATCCATTGGTGACTTGGCGGTCTTTGCAGCAACCTGCACCCTTAGCTTTTCTTACCTGGAATCTTACCCACAGACTCTCTATTACAGGTAGGACCTGGACCCACTTGTCAATGGAAGAGTATACCTCTATTTAAACCCTCTCCACCCACTTCAACCAGCCCTCACTCTCATTCTTCCCACGTCCAAGTTCTCGACAGCAGAAGAACGACAAAGAAGTCGTTATTCATCTCCACCTCCACCATTTTCAAATCTCCACCCAAACCACCAAGAATCCATATAGAGTGTTATATAACATTGGAAAGCTGAAATCGTTGGCTATCCATTCCACTCCATGGTAAGCACATGCACAAAGGTTTGCTATGGATTTCCTTCCTTTTCTCTTTCTTTGTTCGGTTTTGGGACAGCAAAGATCGATTTCGTTTTCTGCCCATCTATGCCCTTTTTCTTCAAATCCAGGCCATGGAATGAGCAGGAGTAACATCCAAACTTCCTAGGCTTCAAGTACCTCCAACTCCCTTGCACGTTCACAAGGATTTGGGTGAGTTCATGCTGCCTTTCTTCATCTACTTCGCTGTTTTGAATAGCAGCGAGGTTCTTCGCTGTTTTCTCATCTTGCATGTCATTTTCCCTCAAATGCAAGCTTGGAGATGGCCAAGAAGAGTTCATGCACGAGCTAAGGAACGTCTAGGAGCAGATCCACGCTGCTGGAGTTGAAGGGACCTCAAGGAACGAGCTGAAGAGTTGCTGAATCGAGATCTGAACAGATTACCGTCCCTCACTTCGATCTCCTCATCTTTGGGCTCTCTATTATTAAACAAGGCCTTCCTTGCTAGGTGAGAACCCAGTACTCTCTCTTATTTCTTTTCTTCACCATTCAACATTCATGGCTAAGCTGTTATTTGGTGAAAACCGAAACCTTAGAACCCCCAGGTCTGAAAACAGCCTGTTTCAGCCTTTCTTTGAGCAGTAGCCTAGTAAGTAAGCTCTATAGAATGAATCATAGCTCGGATTAAAAAGTGTTCTACATGAAAATTGTGCGCCAGGAAATTTCCTACAACTTTAATGTTAAGTCCGAGCTTAGCCGAGCTTATTAGGACCCCCAAAAGTGGCTCGTACTAAGCAACATACAAGCTAAGTGACTTTCCCGAGCTAGAGCTAGTTGAGCCCGACCTTGGTCATGTCCTAGCCGACCAAGCTATGCCATATTCGACCTTGTAAACCCACTCTTGACCAAGGCAACGTCCTTCCCGAGCTAGGAGGCTCATTCCCGAGCTACCTAGGTCAATCCCGAGCTTAGTCCTTACAGCCCCGAGCTAGTATGGCACCCAAACTTTGAATGGCTCTATTTCACTCATCCGAACTCGGATTTGGGTGATTCTTTGTGCAAAATTTGCATTAGATCATGAAGTTTCTGAATCTCTAAAAATATTTGATGTTCCTATTTGTTTGGTATTTTATTTGGATTTTATTTGATGTTCTTGCTACCGAACATTAGGAGCCGACGTTCCGGAGGAGCCCGGACTTGGTCCAGAAGCTCTCCCCGCCAACGAGCAGCAGCCAGGCACATATACTCCCCTCATTTGACTCACCATATTGATCCTCTATTTATGAATGCATAATTTTGATTATGTTCTATCACTTGCCTGCATGCTAAGTTGAAATATATATGTCACTTGGTGGGTAGAACTTAGTTATCCCCTACTTAGTGGTCTATGTTTGATATCCTTATTCCTTTGTAGCCTAAGAGGGTAGTATTAATTGGGTTTGGTCAGCGAAAGCTTAGCCATGCTTAGAGTCAACGTGGGCGAGTGATCAATGGAGTAATTCCGTTGGTCATACGACTTCGATTGTGAATGATTTACTATGTGATACTGGTGATGATGATGATGGATTATGTGTGAACTCTGAGTTGGACTTGAACGGGTGATAGGGGATGATGGGAGGACAGATCCCGGACACGTAGCCCCATTCGAGTGAATTAAGGACCGAACATGGTGCCAATCCCTTCAGGTTACTATACGTACGACCACATGTGTATTATAGGAACACTTGGCCAATTTCCTGTGCATGCTCGCGCCGTTGGGTACCAGCGGGGCAACTTGTGTTAGAGGGTGGGGTGGCAGGGTGGACCATCCGTGGTGCGTCCTTGTGCTTGGGTGTGATGGGCCTTGGACAAATCCATTGCAACGGTTGACTCCCTCCTGCACTCGTGAAGTGGGGAGTGAATGAAGTCAACTCGGGTGACCCAATGGACTGGCATGTACATCTAGGAGGCTTCGGCATGGCTTGCTGTGTCGTGTGGGGAAAGTCGTACACCTCTGCAGAGTGTTGAACTGTTCGAACAGCCGCGTCCAGGGTTAAGGACGAAAACTTACGAGGCGAGACACTGATGTTAGCTCATGGTTCAATTTGGGTACTGGTTTTAGGCATGGTGGGATAGCCATGTGTCTTTTCGAGCACAGGGTTGCTCGTGGTGTATGGTCGGATAGAGACCAAGGGCGGATAGAGCCCAAATATGTTGTGGTTATGGTCGGATAGAGACCAAGGGCGGATAGAGCCCCATGGATTTATGATGATGAATTATGATGGATACTATGAGCATTATATTTTGGAATGTTTTTCCTCAAATGCAATTTACAACCTACTCATACTTATATGTCTTGCAAAAATGCAAATTGTGTAAAAAAACTGCTAGCCCTTTCTTGAGTACATAATATTCATGATTGAGGATATACATTACCTCTTAGTGCTGAGTACCATCCGTACTCAACCAATGTGCTGCAATTTCAGATGAAGACAACCCCGTGCTTGAGTACTACTACCAAGCCGAGCACGGTGACGCTAGCGGGCAAGCGGAGTTCTAATTTCCAGTCAGTTGCCCATGGGGTTAATGGGGGCATACCACTCTGGACTTTTGTTATTTATGATGTTCTTCCGCTGCTATTTTGGTGAACAAACTTGTATTTCCGCTGCAGTAAAACTCTGATTATGCTAAAACTTATTGTTCGGGCAGCAGTTCATGTTGCCCGGTTGGATGTAAATTATGCCGAAAATGTATGTGTTGTGCTATCGATCATTATGAGGATATGTGTGTGATGGTAGCTGATCTTGGGAGCCATCACCGGACACATATCCGGGCACCCGGTTTACATTCGTTTCAACGAAGGTCGCCCGTGTGTGTCGCTGCAAGCTCGGGTTAGGAGCTAACATGCTCGACTTGCTCTTGGGCAGCTAGTATGTTATTTTTCAATCACTTGGACAGCGAATGGGCAGTGACTTCTTTGAGCCAAATGTGAATTCCGAGGGGGCGCCACAGCCACTATGCTCCAAAGACTAGAAATTTCCACACTAATTGGATAAAAATGGGGAAAATCTATAACAATAAATTAACCAGATGTCTAAGATAGTTGAAACCTAATAATAATTCCGTACCGGATTAGAACACCGAAAGGGAGATGCCAATGTGCTGCTACAAATCGAAAGACTAGGAGGAGACGCATTACTATAAATAAAAATGCTCCGGAGATTAGAAGCTCAGAGATGATGTGCATGCTCACCATTGCTCTGCATCTAACCAAGGAAGCCATGTGAATAGGAAAAAAAAGATGCACAAGTTCCATCCAAAGCATTTTAAATTTATTTTTATCTCATTTCTGATTCTAAGCATGCCTGTAGAGGCAGCACACTCTAAAAGGCTAGAAATTTTCACATTAGTTGGAGAAAAAAAATGGAAATTATGTACCATCAATTATAGTAAGCCTAGATTATAATGGTGTAGATTGTAAATCCGCTTTCAGTCGAATCTAACAAATTATGCCAAATTTTTTAAAGGCTCAAAACTTCCTCATCATTCAAGAAAAAAGAGAAAAATGTGCCGTATCAATTATAGTGGGCCCATATTATAACAATGTGGATTTTAATTATGTTTTTTAATGGAATATAACAAGATTTGTGGGACATCAAACTAATCTGGTGTGGCTACAATCCAACGGATCTAGCCACGCAAACCTGCGGATTTATAACGGTACGTGTCTTAAATATGTTTTTACTTGAATCTAACAAAATATCTGCACAATCAAATACTAGTGGTCTTTTTTTTGAAAGACTATATGTAATTAATGACATAGACCTTAAATATATTTTTTAGTTGAATATAACATCTTATGCCGCTCTAACTACTCCGAGGTCACAATGCTAGTTTGTACAGTAAGCCGAGGTCGGTCTTTACTTCAATGCCACACAGGAAAGCATGCAACAAACTGGCCAATACTCTCGTTTGTGCGCTAAATTTTGTCATAACTGTGACCAATTATCCATAACTGCGACTAACTATTTTTTGTGTACATTTCATGTGGCGTATGTCACGCTATTGAAAAAAAATTGGCATGTTCATGTGGGGCCACAGCGGCAGATGCAATCAAAGTGCATATATATATGCAAATGCAATCAAAGTGCTACACATTGATGCTGTGCATGTGGGCTCACAGCGGCAGATGGATGCTCACATGGCTGACGAGACGAAAATGCTCCTGCTCAGCACGACGGGGCACCAGCGGATGGGTTCTCTCCTGCACGCCGCATGCAATCGCCGCTGTACTATATATGGAGTACGGAGTACCTACCATGTCTTATTATCCTTCAGTTTTTTTTTTCAAAATAATTTATCTGATTGTGCACGCAAATTCCTGCATCGATGATGCATGGTCGAAAGGCCCGGCCGTGTACAAATCGATGGAATAATAGAGGAAACCTTTTTCGTTGAATAGAAAAAAAAAATGATATGGACATGGAAGCTCCTTTTATGGTGGTTCTATAGGCATGCAAGTTCTCCGAGGACATTCCATCACATACACTCCGTACATCATAGAGCACTAGCGAAATGCCCGTATTTTATAACGGAACATTAAAAATATAAAATTCTAAATCATTTATTGTAATATTAGATCGCATCTAGAAAAGATACCTTGCAACAGAATCTTAAGGTTAAAATAACAAATCGAATATACTATTCAAGTAAAGTGCAAAACAAAGAGTCACTAAAACATGGAGCGTAGAATGGCATGATGGGTAATTTCTGTGAAGTGACGTATTACTAGCGACCACCACAAGACTCTTTTTAATAGTAGAGACATTTACCGGCGGTCAACTGTCTCCAAGGTTTAACTGTTGGTGAAGATCCTGAGATTTGACGCCGTCCTATCTATCAACACTGCCTATATTACATGACTATTTAGCTAGTAGGCATATTGCAAAGAGGATCTCTATATATAGCTATATATGGGGATCAACCTCTGTGCACGTATAAATGTATAATGGTTTTGTTCTATATATGGACGTTGGCCAGATGCTTAATCCAGCGGGACGTACGCTATACGGACACTCATATGTGTGATCCACTGAATTCGTGCCTATATATACACCGCTTAATTAGGTCATCAAATTGGTTTTTCTTGCGTGTACTGATGCCGCTGGTGTCCGCTGGATGGCTGCATGTTGCCTCTGTGAAAAAAAATAAATCTCCTTGGTAGAGCTTCTCTTTGTTTAGAATTACTATGTGGGGTGTGTACTATGTAACTATTGCCAATACATATTTAAGCAGGGTTCATAGTATTGGAATCTCGATAAAATCGGTTGAGCGACTTTCGAGCGGGACTGATCGATCGAACTCTGAGGCCGTAATTTGTTGGTTTTGTTGACCGATAATGCATGGTTTCAAATTTTGAATCGGCCGATAATTGATTGATGTTGACCAACAATTGTTCGATACACATCGACACTGTTATGGATTTTGAATTTGAATTTTTTAAATTTAGCTTGGCTTTGAAACCCTATAACCGATTGGTATGGCTTATCGAACCGTGGCAATGAATGACCGATTACCGTCGATACTGTAAACCTTGGCGAGGCCAGTGTCATTTTTGTACTGGACGATCCAGATCTATAACTCCACGTACTCCTTAAGCCGAGGGTCACAGAGCAACACTACCAACCCGTTGAATCGTAACCACAATCAAGAAATGATTCATAAGACAGCGACAACATGAATTATTCAGCTAGCTACCAGCAGAACTATGTAGGCACTAATTATGATCGAAGATTAGAGCTCGCTAATCATCAATCCGATACCAATAATACGTACGTGAATCGATGAGAGCACACACTCATCTAGCCACTCTGGAGCAAAGCTAGCAAGTTCATGCACCTGAAGGGTGGATATAGGGGGTGTTTGGGAGGGCTCCAACTCTCAACTCCGTCGTGGAGCAGTACCAAACGCTCTAACTCCATATAACTCTGGAGTAGGCAACTCCATGGAGCAGCCTCCTTCACAGTTCAATTTTGTAGAGCAGCTTGAAGGATGCTCCACAGAGTTATGGATCTGCTCTACAGTGAAGTTGTGAAGTAGAGCTGAAAAATTAGAGCTGGAGCCCTGCCAAACACCCCGTATAGCTAGCCCCGGGAGTCGACAACGACCAGCCATTCTCCATCACGTCAGCTCTTGTTAGCTGCATGCATGCATGCATAGGTGCATGTACGTATGCACGTCCCCGATCGATGACCTAACAAGAGCGAATGGTCCAGTCCGGCTGAATGGGACGCGTGCACTACGATACAGTATGATGATCACGGCGAGTGTACATGCATATATATGGTCCCATTCCTTGAGAAGATGGGATGTTGGGCATTGGGAAGGCAGAGCCACAAGGGGTAGTAATCAGAGGAACGCTGACCACTCTGACCGATGTATGGATGCAGGCGCTCGTCGGAGTTCTGCCCATGCATGGGTTTAAAAAACCGACGAAAAACCGGTAAAACCGGCGGTTTCTTGCCAAACTGCTGTGCGGCGGTTTGAGAAACCGCCGGTTTTTCCCGGCTTAATTCAAAATTTTTGATTTTTTAAAAAAATTTAAAAAATCTTATAAAAAACTAGATGCTGAGTAGAACAATTTGTATGAAACAAAATTTTGATTTTTCCCTTTTTTATATTTTTTCAGACCTCCTTTTATTTTTCATATTTTTCATGGTTTTTCGGGTTTTTGTAGCGGTTTTTCGCTAAAAACCACCAAGAAACCAGTAAAACCGGCGTTTTTCGGCAAAAACCGCCGGGAAACCGGTGGCTCGCGCGCTTCGTTTGAATTTAAATTTGAGCGGTTTCCGCCGGTTCTAGCGGTTTTTTTCGAAAAACCGGCCCGATGGGTCAGCGGTTTCGGGTTTTAAAACCCTGTGCATGGCACAGTCTAGCGAGCGTTGTTGTGTTGGATTTTTTTTAAGAAAAAACACTCTCAAATTGCTGTGAGCTATTTATTTTGCTCGATCCAATGTTGTAGTGAACTTTTACCCTATATCTGAACCGTGTACATTTAATCCAAAAAATCTTACCCTCCTGGTGTACGTAGAAGTGCTCTGTTGTAATTGGTCCTCTTCGGTAAGTTGGTTTTTGCAATGTAAGTGTTTAGTCCTTTTCAGTAAGCTTTTTTTATTTTATTTTGGCAATAGAAGTGTACGAGCGACCGGTTGAACAGTGAAATTTATATAAAAAAATTAGACAAATTGCTGTAACGGAAATAACATAATTTCTAATCATATTTAATCTGGGTCAGGCTCAGGTGGTTTATGAGGTCTGACCTAGCCCAAGATCGTCAGAGCATGATCAACAGGTTGATTGACTAGTACCGTTACAACCAAGACAAGTTAATCTATTATCTTTTTGACAGGATCAAAGGAATCCACGCATGCATCTTAAAATAGTACTCGTGCACAACGTCCATTTCATTGCATGTTAGATTGTTAGAACCAGCTGGTACTGGTTTATCTACTAATAAATCATCAAAAACCTGGTCAATGCTAGCTATAGCTACCTAATTAACGGCTTGCATTTGCGGATTATTCAATTATCAACAGCTTGATTAATTATCCTATCAGTATACTGTATACGTACATTTGACTGTGAAGCAAATTGATAGTCTGCAGTTGTTTGTCCTCCACAGACTGACACACTCTTGTTGTTGCTGGTTATAAAGTTAATTATCAGTAGTTGGTGCTGTTAGAATATATGGGCCTAGTCTATATATCTTGAGAATAATTCCTGCAAAATATTGAAGACCCACAATATGAAAGAAGGTGTGAGAGCTTTTAATACCATGCATGTTGCTTGAGGTGGGGAGACATCAATTTAAACAGTGCAGTGTACTCCATCCCACTGGCTCATATGGGACAAAGAAACATAAGAACACACGTGCGCTGGGTGGGCGCACGACACCTGCGTGAATGGTCAGCCAAAATTGGCTCCAGTTGCTTGCGCAGACGTGGTCTCCTTTTGAAGTTTTATTTCTTTTTGCTCTCCTGAAAATTCGGAACCGGTTACGAGATATGGAGATCGTGTCAAGTCCGATCGCGGCATGTTGTAACATGCTCGATCGTGATCCACCATATAAATATCGTACCACCACCACCAAGAGAGACACGAGAACACGATAGGGATTTGCCTTCCAATCTGTTGCGCCGCCACACATAGCCTCCTCTGTCCCGCTGGGCCGATGTGCTCTCTGAAAAATTCAGGATCGGTTACGAGATATGGAGATCATGTCGAGTCTGATCGTGACACACCTTGTGACACGTTCGACCGCTCGATCCACTATATAAATACCGTACCGTCGCCACCGAGAGAGACACGAGAACGCGCTAGGGTTTTGCCTTCCAATTTGCCGCGCCACCGCACATAGCCTATTCTGTCCCGCTGTGCCGGTGTGCACAAGTCATTGGGAGGGCAGGTCTCCAAAACCCATCGCCCTTGAGATCCGGCACCGATAGAGTGTGAATAAGGTTTTTCGGAAGCGCTCGACATGACTGCTCGTGATCTGCTTCCTCTATGTCGTCACCTCAACTTGTTTCCTCTACGTCGTCGCTAAAATCTACTTCGGCTCCTACATCATCGTGATGGGGTCGTCTTCATCTCTTCCCGGTTTCGTCTTCTGATGTCCTTTGTACTTAGTCTCCTGTTGCTTCTGTTTACGAGTACATTAAAGAGATACGTGTACGTTTGCTCGTGTTGCATGATTTTGCCACTGAGTTCACGATTTATCTAGTAATTAAATTAAACCTAAAAGTGCTGTTTTCAACCAGTGCTGCCTAGCTGGCAAGATCGTGTACACATAAGTAGTAGCTCCTCGAGCTGTCTTATTTAACTTGTAGGGTTTTTTAATTCGACCAATGACGATGGAGCTTGCCAATTATATATGTTAGTCACATGCTAAGCTAATCAATCAAACATACCAGTCTAAAAAATCAATAAAATACCTATATATATTTCCGGTAATTAACAAACCATGAGCTAGAAATTACTAATTAATTAGAGCCGGCAGCGCCGATCGAATCCGATGATCTGGAAACCATGCATGCAAATTCGATCGGCTCGTCGTTGTTAATGATAGAGGCGCGCTAATGCGGTTTTACGGACTTACGTCGTCTTAGAACATTTTCAATAGGAGCGGCAAAACACTGCTTGACTTTTTAGCAATAAAGTCTTTGCTAGAGGGAAGAAATTTTTTAGAGTGTAGTGTAAAATGTGAAGAAAGTTTAGAGAACAGATAGAGTTTATAGAAAATAATGTTATAGAGAAAAAAATTTGAAGCATTTTCTGAAATGCTCTTCGACCATATAGACTCAAAACATAAAACCTTGGCCAAGGATATCGGCAAATATGCCTTGCTGCTAGTCACATATGAGAGCAACAATAATGGGGCTGTGTATTCGTAATTATTAACGGGGTCTCTGCGTTTGTTTAGATAACGAAAAAATTGTTCCGTCTCTGCGCATCAGCCTCCAGCACACTAAAAACTTAAAGCTAACAAAAGAGACCAAAGCAAAGCACAAAGATTTGAAAGTAAAATTAATCCTCACAAAGCGTATGGCTAAATCTCCATTCATGATTGGTGAAAAAAGTCATAACAACTGCCTTCGGTGCTTTTGACACGCTATGAGATTCACCCCCATTTTGTGTAATTAACATAATATGATAGAAATTAGTGGTGAAGGTTATATTTTGTAAATTAATTTGTTCATCAAACAGATTTATAGTCCACAACTTATAATACGTAGCCATTTTTTAAAAGGCAGAAGCTTTGATTTCTCAAAGTCATTTGTCATCTTAAAACCTACACTTGTGAAAGCTCTCAAAATAAACTGGAACCAAATGTTCTAACCTCTCGAAACCCCTTCTCAAAATTCATATTATAATTCGCAGCAAATAATTCTAACTAACGAGAAAGGTAACACGACGTAGTTATTATGCGGTTGGTCAAGAAACTACTAATTAAGAGGACGCAATGATGCTGCTGTCCTAGCTAACTAACGGCATCGCACTCGTAGCTATATATGGCCATGCATGCATGCATGTGCAGCCCTACATACCAAATTTTTGGATGCATGTGCCACGCTTACATGTATATATGTGCATTTTAGCAACAAAGGGTTAATTAGATACATGCCATTATAAAGTGGCCATTTTTGAGAAATGCCATTATAAAACGTGAAGTCACACCATGCTACTCTAAAGTTGCAAAAGTCCTAAATATGCCATTACACAAAATTTCAAACTGCCCCTACCCCTTCCTCTTCCTCCCTTCTCCTTCCTTCCTTCCCTTCTTCTTCCTTACCGGTGACCTAGCGCCGCCATCGAAACTCCGGTGAGCCGACAAAGCCATGGCACCATGCCGCCAGCATTGGAGGTCCTCTCCCACCATTCCTCTAGATCTACACCGCTGACAGCGAAGAAGGAGGCTCGGGTGACGATGGTGGTGACAACTTGAAGGCGAGGCCACGCGAAGACGGCGGTGGCGTGAAGGCGACGCTCGGGCGGTGGTGGCGGGCTAGAGGCGATATGGCTTGCTTGGGTGGCGATGGTGCAATCTGGTTCGGGTGGGTTCAGGCGGCAGAGGTGACGTCAAGCTCGGGCGGCGGAGGTGTTGTCTGGCGTGGGCGGCAAAGGTACGGTCGAGCTCGGGTGGCAGCGATGGCCTAGAGGCGGCATGGTCTGGAGATGACGCTCGGTGGCAGCGGTGTGGTCTGAGCCCAACGGTGGCCTGGAGATGAGCAGAGAATGCTCGGGCGGCTCACCGGATTTCCGGTGGCGGCGCTAGGTCACCGGTAGGGAAGAAGAAAGGAAGGAAGGAAGGAGATTGGGGGAAGAAGAAGGGGTAGGGGTATTTTGGTCTGAAATTTTGTTTAATGGCATACATAGGACTTTTGCAACTTTAGAGTGACATAGGAACGACTTCACGTTTTATAATGAAATATCTCAAAAATGGCCACTTTACAATGGCATGTATCTAATTAACCCTTAGCACCAATTATTGGCACCCCACGTTCGTACGCTCGTTCCGGCACAAGCGAAATTCATCAATTTATAATCATGGCTTAGCCCTCCTTATTAATTGTGGGCGTTTGGGTGTCTCTGTCACTAATCTTAGTCCTTACTTTGATAGAAATTTTGTCGGATTATTGTAGATTTATTCCTGATCACCACTTCTGCAGGGGGAATACATCCACCCCCGTGACATGGTGATAAAGGACATGGCTAGACGGAGCAGGAGTGGGCGAGGCAAGGGTGGCCTTACCACCGTTTAGGAAGAGACGATTGCTCAAGAAGACAGAGCGAAGCAATGACCTCTGATGTTACCGCTTCGTCAAGGCTAAGCAGATAAGTCGAGGCGAAGAGAGGAGTTCCACATGGCAGGCAAAGCAAGGAACAGGAGGTGTATGCGCCTCGGCCAACTTGCAGACTTGGTCGAGGGAGAGGATCAACATGGGATCCACAAAAGCTCAGGGAACAAACAGTACAGTAGGACCTGCCAGGTGTGAGGACAAGCATCATTAGATCCCTCCCCTCGCGCCATGTAAATCCCTAGCCCTGCTTTAATATGACAGTGGAGGTGCATTTCGGTCCTCCCCTCTCATATTGTAATGGTGAATGACCCTAGTGCCCAAAAAAGACGAAGAAGCAAGGGTGCCAAGGTCATTTACCCCTCATTAGACCATTAAGCTCTTAGGGTTGCCCCTTTGGGGGCATCTTTGTCCTTCGCAGGCTGCATAGCCAGCCCGCCTATATAAGGTGGAGGGTGAGCCTTTGTAACACAACCCACATCATTTTTCCAAGACAATCCAATTTTAACATCCAGTATCATGTCCCATAAGGTCGACATCCCCTCGCACGCTTGGTTGCTGCTTCGCTAGGCGCCAAGCACATGTTGGGGGTGCCTCCAAGTGTGTTTGTCCGATCCACGACCACCAACTTTCTAGCTATCCATATCTGCCAAGGGACATATCCTCGTTCGGGAGTAAACAACGGCCTATTTGGCTTGTGCATGCTTAGGTTTAAGGTGTTCTTTATAGCTTATGTATCTATTTGGTTATCTCTGTTTCTAAAAATATATGCCAAACCCTTTTGAATCTGTCTTTTTAATCTCGAATGCGTGTCTAAAAACTTTTAAAACCAAATCAAACGAAATGACTCTCAAGAAAACCTTGAGAAGCTGTTAAAGTTTAGAAGATAAACAAATAAGTAGATAAGACATAAATAAATAAGCCGTAAAGAACCCTCACCGCCTCACGTGATGAAATAGTTGACTTAAGTAGAAAGCCGGAGATCCTTCGTATATCAATGCTATGGTCGTTGCAGTAACCATGACATTGCTGGAAACTCGGCTGTCAGACCAGTACGTAGCGAACGCTCAGTTTACATGGAACAAAGCAGAATTTTATTTTTTTTTATATTTAATTATTTTCAGAAATAAATAAATGATATTCAGATTTAAAAAAATAAATAAATAGACTCTTGTCGCCAGCCCGGCGGGCGGGAAGTTTGAACCGTCCTCCGGTCGGGCGAGATATAAAAAATCCGCCCAACGGGAGGGCGACCTTTGGCCTCGCCGGGCCAAGCTTCGGGGTGGAGCAAAGTCCGCCCGATGGAACGGCGAGATCAATGAACCGCCTGCTTGAGCAGGCGGGCTTTGTTGTCGACCCAAAATCGCCCTTCCAACCAGGCGATAAGTATAGTCCGCCCACCAATAGGGCGAGATTCTGCAATTTTTGGAATTTTCAGGGAAAAAATAAATTATGTGACTTTAGAATAAAATACTATGTATCATAAAAATAAAACTAAATAAATGGAGTCCCAGCATCGTTTGAAAATGTAAGTCATAATAGGTCGCCAGATCGAATCAAATTTTTTTGTTTACCCAAAAAAATTTGCAAATATAAAATGCCCATTGTTGTAACCCAAAGACAATAATACCCTCCACCATGGTTTGGTAGCCTTGATGCGCATATATAACTATATAATATATTATATATTATATATGCCATATATAACTATATTATATATTATATATGTTATATATAATAATAGTTAATATATAACATATGTATGATATATATTATATATAAAAGTATATATATTATATATAAAAGTATATATGTTATATATAATCGCTCAGGCTTTCTCTCTCACTTCTCTCTCTCTCTCTCTCTGTGTGAAATGGGAGCAGTCTTGGCAAGACATGCATGCAGTTTAAAAGCAAAATTTTTGGTTGGTGGCGGATTTCACCGCCTCAAATCTCGCCCTTTGAATGGGCGGATTTTTCCCGTCCAAAGTTCGCTCTTCCGTCGGTGAATTTGCTCCACCTCAGTCTTGGTAGCCATGAGCAAAGGTCGCCTCCCATTGGGCGGATTTTTATATCTCGCCTGACCGAGGCGGTTCAAACTTCCCGCCCAATGGGCTGGCGACGGGAGTCTATTTATTTATTTTTTAAAAACTGAATATCATTTATTTATTTCCGAAAATAATTAAATATAAAAAAAAATAAAATTCGAACAAAGCACATGCTAGAGGTGGCCGAACAGACAGCCCGGCCCAGGCCCGATTTTGCACGACCTATGTAGAAACGGTTACTTTGCGTGCTGGGCCTAACGGGCCATCGTGATGGAGACCAGTCACAGAATTGGGACGTAGAAGGACCGGGCTGGGCCAGCCTAGTTACAATGGGCCTTCGGGTCGTTAGCCCATTTCAGCCCAAAGAAAAAAATAGAAAATACATAGAATTAAAAATATATATTGTAAATTGAAGAAAAAACATATATTATATTTATTTAACTAGCGTGGTGACCTGCGGACTTGAACAACTAGATTTGGTAGCTCGTAAAATTAGATTTAATAACATCTGTTACATTCAACTAACAACATATAAAAATCTTTATCGTTATAATCTAGATCCACTATAATTGATAGTGTATAATTTCTCCATTTTCTTGGATTAAATGCATATTTAAAATCTACATAATTATAATCTAGATCCATAATGGGCGGTATGGACTTATCTCTTTTTTTTTTTATCAAAGCTAGAGTTATAAGCTTTTAGAGTATAGTTACTTTGTCGCACCAGAGCAGAAAGGAATCAGAATTGGGAAAGAAGTATATTAATCTTTTTGTTACCTTAGACGACCATGCTTTGAAACCTTTATGTCTTTAATTCCGCTTCATACTGCTTTTTCATGTCTTCTCCTACACTCCTGTTGACCACTTCTTGCCGCTTTTGAGTCTTCTACTATCCAGGCTTCTAGTTTTTCGAGCGTTTTGATCTACAATGGCACGTAGGTGTCTCATTGTCATGCCTTGGAACTCATCCATTGATATGATTTTTCTCTCCATCCTGTCCCTAGAAACCTGGGGCTCAATCAACAAACATAATATCTTATCCACTTGATCACATGCAAAATTATGAAAAAGCCACGGAGGGAGATGTGCCTTTTTTTTTTCCATTCTTCCTCTCCGCGAGTAGTGCTTATGCAGTTATGCACTGTAATTTCTTGAGGTAAGAAAATAGAGGCTACAGCTGGTCGATAGAGATCCACGTAACGAAGTTTGAATTACAAATGTAATATAGTTAAATTTGCTTTGAGTAAATAGTCATATTGACTATGGTAAACTTTAATATATTTCCATGATCTCATGACGGGGCAGTGAACCTGTGCTTCGAGTGTGCATACACGTGATGCTTGTGCGTATCTTTTTTTAACAAACTCTCTGTTGTTCCTATATGTGTTGATGCTTTAGTGACTGCTCCTCGATCATGTTCGTTGCTCACTGGGATGTGTAGAAGACTATGCAACGACTTTTTCTTTTAAATCTAAACCATTGTAGTTTAGATGTTTACTTTTACTTTTAAGTTCATATGAAAATCAAATTGTTAATTTTCAAATTTTTTAGAATTTTAGCTATTTTATTATAGTTGATATGAAATCTATTATTTTAATCTAGACCGTAATAATTTGGGGTTCACACAGATGCTTCTGTTCTCTTTCTTCTTGATTAATATATGAATTCTAGCTTTTTAGAGCAAATGTGGCGGCTCATGTCGTCCCTAAATCTATTTAAATGTTATTTTGAATTTTAATTTTACTCTTAAGTTTATCTGAAAACAAAATTGCTAGTTTTAGTTTTTTTTAAATTTTTATCTATTATGAGTTTCAATATTTTTATTGTTGTCTAAATGGACTGTTTCCTTCTAATAACTTGGATAAACTCCTATTATATTTGACATGACTATTTCCTTTAACTTAATATGAACATGGACCTTTTCTTTTAATCTAATGGCATGTCTAATCGAGTAGGGTGTGAAGCAATTCATATTCATATGTAATAATGAATGTCCATCATGTATTGGACATGTCTAATGGAAGGGCATGTACATTTTAACACGTATTCACTCCATGTATTTCATCTTCGTTAATTAGCTAATTTGATCTACATTGTTTTAATTCTTATCGATTATAATTGATGGTGTATATTTTTTCTCAGATTAACGTGAAAATTTTTAGTATTTTTAGAATGAACATGGTGGCTATGTTGGCTCTGTTACCCTAGGGTTATGTTCTTCCACAGTGCCATCACCCTTGTGCATGCGGTGTATTGTGTGGCCTATGCACTTCTTTAGATAGAAGTAATAAGGTATATAGATGCAGAGATAGACTAAAATTCAGTAGATGCAGTCACTACTAGAAATCGTTGCATCCCTGGTGGCCATGAAAAATAGATTTTTGTGATATGCATATTTACTGTAAATTTCCTGAGGGGTTCAAACCACCAGCTTTCTTTTCCTAGCAGGAACCTGTTAGCCAAATCTAATTTCACTGACTTTCTAGACCTAAGGATATTTGCCTGTCAGGTAACCGTCCGGTTATATTTTCTTGACGAGATTTTCTATTTTCTTAGCGGTTTTCTCCCCGTCAGGAATGCATTCGAATCTGGTAGTGAGGATGGCTAGTTCCGGTAGCAGCGCATTCATGTTGTGTTGGTGGTGTGTTCGACTCTAGACCGAGTTAGCGTCGTAGCGTCACGGTGTGTTTGGTGCCTTAGGTCTTTTTTCTTTTTTTCCCGTATTTACTTCTTCTTTAATAGAATTGCAAAGCTCCTTTCCTATTGCTCAAACAAGGTTCGGTTAAAGGTCTACAAATAAGGTTTTAGTATTTAAACAAACTTTGGATTCAATCTATTTATGTAGACAAAAATATACTACCGCAAGCCGGGAGGCCAATATGCTTATATCATTCAGCTCTTACATAAAAAAATCCTTTTCTATGATGTGAATAGATTAGCTTGCAGCTTGTACTTGAATTCATGTCATTTGAATTTAGCTTATTTAGAAGTAGCTGCATATTTAAGACAACAAAATTTCACTTGGAATTGTAGGATTGCACTGTTGTACCTATGTCACACAACTTCGGCAATGTGACTTGGACTTGTAGATAGCAGTCTCCCGGCCAGCGTTCATCTCGTGCAGGAACATAGGGTAACCACAGCGCACACCTTCTGATTGATGGCATCCTTGCCCGCCTGTACCTCGCTCTCGGCCGAGCTGGTCTTGATAGACGTATCTCTCTTATCAGATTAACAGTAGGATATGGAGATCTTCATATAGAAAGTAGACTCTAATTTAGTTAGAAACCTTATCAAATTCCAACTTTTTTAAATATTAAAATATTTTTAATTATTAGATAGATCTAGTCCGATATAATATGGACTCACCATAATTGACGGTGTAGATCTTCTCTATTTTCTCCGATTAACTTGAGAATTTCTTGTATTTTATAGCGAAAATGGCAACATCATTGGACCATGTTTAATTTATATATATAGTAGGTCTATTATTGTTGTACAGTAAGGCGTAGCGCTAGCTTCCACACTATACGGACCGTGCCATGCTAGCCTAGCGGCACTCGGTGCTGCCCGGTTCAGCCAACCAAACCATGCCTACCTACCCTGTTTAGAAACTAGGCTATGCAGCCTATGCTAGGCCAGGTACTGTACAGTAGAGTGCTGCTAACCCGACCCGTTTAACCCGGTCAACTGGTCTCTAAAATTCAGGTCTTTATAACACTATTTATCACATTATTGAAAAGATTTTCTATGTATTCTAAAATTCATTTATACTTTACATGACATCATGTAAAAGATTCACTCCTCTGCCAAATCCTTTATCAATAAAAAAGTCAAATCAATAGTTTTTTAAAGACCTGTTGGCCATGCTGGCCTTTCCGCAGCGCGCGCGGTGCGGCGCGACTGCGTTTCACCTGGAGAGAGAGAACTTGGTGCTGCATTGCAGTATTCACGCGCAAATGAGCAATGCGCCGTGCCATGTGTTTACTGTTTAGCTTGCACTACAATATTTTTGCTACAATGTTTCATACGGTTACTCTATACAGGGTTAATTAGATAAAGGGCTAAGCACATGTGGTTTAAGTCGAGACAAGGAAAATGGGGGTGGATCAGACTTCCAGTAGGAAGCCCCAGCTCATAAGCTACCTTGTTGATTTTACGCACAATCTGATAAGGCACATAGTACTTGTAAGATAGTTTTGGGTTTGGACGCTTGGCTACTGAAGTTTGCACATGGTTGAAGTTTCAGGCAAACCAGATTACCAACAGGAAATTCACTGGGAGTACGGTTATGATATGCATGATGTTTCATTCTAAGCTGGGCATGCATCAGATTGTTTTTGAGTAATGCAGAGTATTGTGCTCGCTACAATAACAACTCACTGACCTCAGGAACTGTAGTGTCAGTCAAAGGAAAGTGTCATGCCATAGTTTGGTTCATTTTGCATAGAGAGATTTGAAGGGGGTCTCTTGGATGGCAGTGTGATAGGATGTATTATACCATAACTCAGCAATAGGAAACCAAGAATTCCACTTCTTTGGAGTTTGTTGAGCTCCACACCTGAGATACATTTCAAGACATCGGTTCACCCGTTCAGTCTGGCCATCACTCTGAGGTGATATGTTGATCCCATATGTAATTGGACATTCAACAATTTGACTGTCTTGCCAAAAATGGTTAGTAAACACTTGGTCTCTGTCAGTGACAATAGTATTAGGCACTTCATGTAACTTAATCACATGGGCTAGGAATTGTTTAGCTTAGCTACTTGAGCTACAGCGAAAAGGATGTTTTACAGGTATAAAATGAGCATATTTAGTAAAAGGATCCACCATCAGATAGTGGTAAACCTTCAACAAATTAAATCCATATAGATGTCTTGCCAAGCGCCAGCTGAAATAAGTCATGGTTGAAGTAAACCAGGATACTTGCAATTTTCATGCTCAGCTTGTTGACGGACCTGACATTGTTTAGCAAATTGCTCCACATCCTGTTTCAGTCCCTTCCAACAAAACAATTTGTTTTTCTGTTACATGTGGCCTGAATTCTAGAGTGTCCTCCAATAGGTGTAGAGTGACTGCAAGCCAGAATTAGCATAAATCCAAATCTTTCCCTTCTTTGTAATGATGCCCTCCTACATATCACTGTATGGACAAGCACTTGTACTATTGACTGCCAGCTGTAATAAGAGTAGGGATGGCAATGGGTACCCGAAACCTAATACCCGATGGGTATTTACTCCATTAGGGTACGGGTTTGGTACAATAATCATACCCGTGGGTACGTTAATGGGGAAAAACATGTACTCGTCAGGTATGGCGGGTACGGGTATGGGGTAATGCCACCCATACCCGTTTACCCGTTTACCAAATAATCCTAGCAAATCAACAGCTCACTTAGCCATTCCAAGCCCAGCCCAACTAGCATATATCCCTAACCCTAATAAACCCAATTAGCTTCTTCATTCCAAGTGTCGACTGCGTTCAAGTTTGGGTATGCCCCTCCTTGGAGCCAATAGCCAGCTTACCACCGTTAGCATATACTCCATTAACATATACCCCAATTAGCCATTCCAAGCTCAGTCCTCCGCCTCCACACCGCACGAACACGGTGAGTATTGCTTCTTCATCCTTCCTCCTCCCTCCTCCCTAACGGGTACTGAGATGGGTGCGGGTAACCCGTCGGGTGTAAATTACCCGACGGGTACGGGTATGGGAAGAAAATCATACCCGTGCACGGGTACGGGTATATTAACGGGTATATTTGCAGTTTGCGGGTATGGGTATGGGATGACAATACCCGACGGGTATGTACCTGTTGCCATCCCTAAATAAGAGTTTGGGCAACTGGATCCACAATATAAAGAATTGAGGACTTCTTAAAGAGATCAAAAGAAGGTCACTGAACTCATCGAAAGGTCCACTTTGGCAGTGTTTTTTTCAGCATTTATGTTTGCGTTTGCTTATAAGCTGGAAATTTGTAACTCCTCGATAAGAACATCCGAGGGATCAAAAAGTATAGAAAAAATGGTTTTGAGAGCTTTGAGAATAAATAGTAATATCTACAAAAATTAGCTATCAAATGTCAAAGCTTTTGACTTATACGAAAATAACAAATTTACAGCTTATAAGCAAATGCAAACACAAACGCTGAAAAGAACATTGCCTTTAACTTGCATCTTCTCCACGAATTCTTTATTTCTCTCTAGTATCGAATCTATGGCAGTGAATTTTGCTTCCATCTTCTCTTGAACAGCTCAAAACTCCTCCATGAAGAAGTCCTTCAATCCTTCCATTGTCGTCGTCATCGATCGAGTAGCCGACACCGTAGTGCACCTTTCCAAGCAGCACGAGCTCCGGGCTTGGGGATTTTACCGCTGCCACCAAGGCAGTAGCTAACCCTTCATGTGGAATTACCTTACCGTCTGGCCGATAAAATTTTGGCTCAAATCCACGGATCGAACTGACTCTGATACCAAGTTGTTACGTATCCAGATCAATTCGAGTTCATCACACTGAGATAGAGAAGCATAGAAGATAGAAAAGGCATATTTCTTCTCGTCATCTCACCCTCTGTAACACCCCGCCACTGACACCCTAAACCCCAAGGAGAGCGAGGCAGATGCTGAATACTTCCACATACGTCCAAATAATTTATGGATACTAGGGTTAGTGGGAGCACTCGACTCACCACGTGACTGTGATCCGCCATGGAATGGCAAGGGTAGATCGGGGAAATGACCCCTGTCCCTGTCCGAGCCATCTGATCCGATCATGCCTGTTCCAGATCCAATCCAAAAAAAAGGTCCATGACATGTGAGCCCGGAATTGGCTGATCATCTAATTGATTTCTTTACTAACTAATGGATAAGTCAACACCAATTAGTGCCAATTTTCCCATTAGCTAGGAAAATAAGTTTTGCGGTGACACATATTAACGGCAGCACCTAGTCCTGACCTCAAGAACAAACTCTGAACACCATTCAGATTTTACGTGAAGACTCTACATCATGTGTATAACTAGAAGATATATATGCGACTGGTAAGTGCAAATAATAATGTGATCGAAGGGCACTTTCATGATACTTTATCCTACTCCTAGGGGCAAGACCTTCGGAGGATAATTTCTTGGCATAGGAGGTGAACCGATCGCACTTTCCCTTCTTTTCGTATGGATATGCTTTATCCTTACCTATTAGAACATGGAGACCGAACCAAAGAAAATTATGCATCAATTTCTATGTATTGATATCTACCACTACAGTCCAATGACATCTATTTTGAACTAGTCTCTAGCAGGCGATCACTGCATTGATTTGCTTTTTAGATCAAGCTATATAAAATTTTTTCCTAATATTCCTCTAAACAATTTAAAAAATTATATATTTTAATTTTCATCTAATTTTTTCAGTATTTTCTTGATAGTTTTTATATTAGTCGACACTTATATTTTTATCGACTTTAATATTAATTGTAAAAAATTTAAAAATTATATTGAAATTACTAAATGTTATACTTCATGATTTTTTGGGGTTGTTTTGAAACTTTTATACGGTTTGAACAAAATATGATGACTTAAATCAGTTGTGTCTGTTGGATGGTGATCCAAGATTGGAAAGTTCTGATCATTGCTGCATATATCTATTCATGCATGGCACCTGCTATCACGTTGCCATACATAGTATAGATTAGTGTGTTAACTTTTCACGCATGTATAGATGGAGATCCAATGGATTAATGACTTTCCATACATGCATTAATGGAGATTGATTGAGTTGATGGCTTTCCATGGGTGGCCTCTTATCTCTATGGGGAAAGGTCTAATCAAGACTCTTAGATCAAGCCATATCAATGTTCCAAAACAATTGAGATGCTTGACGAGCGCCCCAAATTGAACGTCCGATGGAAGGACTTTCCATCGGACCCTCATGTGACATTGATGAAACGTGAAGTACTGATGAAACGTGGGTGAAGTACCGATGAAACCTGATGAAACATGGAAGAAGTGCTAATAAAGCATGGTGAAGTACGAATAAAACATTGATTTTGCCTGTGAAACATGGATGAAATAATGAAACATGCTGAAGTACTAATGAATAATTTATCAAAGTGTTTTCCTAAAAATAATTTATCAAAGAACGCATCACGTTGATTTGTAGACGGAGTATAACTCACAGTCACACTCTTTCATGTACAGACAACCATCCAATACATATGGAAATTGCTACAAGTAAGACGTCCGACGCGTATCGGACGCTCCACGGCCCGCGCGCGTTTTGAACGCTACATGGCCCATGGGTATGGAGTGTGGTTTCGGCCCATAGGTATGGAGTGTGGTTCCGACGCGTATCTGGCGGGCACGCAACGCAAGGTTTGCTACCCACTTTTCACTTATTACTATTTTCTTTCTCCTTTATAAATATCTTTTGATTAGCATCTCCGATTACCGAACCGATTTCAAAAATGGGTTCCTGATATTTTTTCGAACAAAACTAGACCACACTTGCTATATAAATTTCAAAATATTTATATTTTAAAATACCTACCTACTAAACACTCAACCAAACACCGTCTCTGCATCTGTGCATCCCATATCCCATCAGCTTATCTAAATCGAACGGGCCAGGCTCGTGAAAGAAGGCAACCAAACAGCCCCTATGTTTCTCTTCGTAAAACATCTCATTTACTCTTGCGAGGAACTGTGGCGGACCAAATTTCCAGTAAAAATTTACCAGAAAATGTCCAGAATGCCAACTGTCCGTGATTTCGATTGCATTCGAAATAGTCTGACCGCTTGATTTATTACATGTTAAAATATTTTACAGCGGAAAGTGAAAATATAACCTGGTAATAAAGAGAAAATTACATTGCCCATACACCACAGGCAGAGCCTGAGCATAAGGTAAACCTTAGAAATCGATCTTATGCGAATTCCCTTCTTCAAAAATGTCCATTTCTGAGTATAAAGTGGATCCTGTAAAAAGAAAATAAATTGCCCACATAATGTGGGTAAGTACCAACAGTACTTGCAGGAATTTTATAGGAAATTACTAATAACTATATGAAGGATTCATTTGAGTGGAACTCATCTTTTAATTGGAATGCAATATAATTTATTATAGATTAAAGACTTAATACTTATTAAAATCAAAACAATTTTTATGGTTATTCAATTTCTATCTCCAACGCCATCCTTATGCTCATCTGCTAACCAGACAAAGAATTTATAAGTCAAGGTCATGAATTCAATGTATAAGATAGGCATCACCCATTTGACACAACTTTATATACCCCGAAGTAAGGTCCATCGATGTTTTTATTTTCAGCTCTGTAGAACCTGCCCAGTTTTACCCGTGGATTCATGACTTCCATGGATGGGCGGTAAATTATGTCATTCTTAAATATTTTAAACTCAAGTTTTTATAGAAGCAAACGATTTACAAATGACCTTGTCATTTGTTTGCTTGAGTGTTTTCACCACCATACTTCTTTGTGACCATAGCCCAAGACGGCAAAGATAACGATATTTCCGAATTTGCTTCTATATTTTATAGAGCAATGAATCCAGATTTTAACTCAACCAAACACCCAATCTGGTGCCCTTGAGTGTTGCACCTTTTTCCCGGGGTGCCTTACCGACAAAGCAATCTTTCCGAATTGCTCTATAGAAAAAGATGCATTTTAAATCTTCCACAAACTCTAATATAAGCTATCCACCCAGCTTATATTCTTCAACATAACTTTACTCAAAACTCAATGATGATTATTATCCTTAAATTCTAAGGTAGTGGAAAATGTTAAACATGTTATTAGGAAGGGGGGGCTTTTTGGCTGTGGGTTTTGGGAGAGATATTTTAAAAAGGAAATTTCATACATACATATCTATAACATAATACGATAATTATAAATAACAGGAATAGGAAATAAATTATGCATCAAGGGTAGAAAACCTGCCTTATTTGGAGATTGGATCACACTTATAATATCTTTTGGACATTTTGGTTAAATCTTCTGGAGGACATATCTCGTTGTCTATACGTTGCAAAGAGAAATTCAAATGAATATCCAAATAAGAAAAGTCTTAAGTAAACGACAAAATAGAATAAAAATATTTAGGGTAAAAAGGTGACGGATTGTATGATTTATTAAAGGTTTGAAAATATTTTCTAAAAGGAAAAAGGGGTATGTTTTTATGTAAAATAGGTATTTGGGCAGTATAAGGTTAAGGTTAGTATATGGATTTGTTAATTTAAGTGTAATTAAGCTTAGTTTAAATGTATATGATTTATAATTGATGTTTATAAATAGGGATTATGGAGAGTTTTATTGTTATTAATTTTGGAATATTAATATTTTTATCGATCTTATTGTGATAATGATGAATTAATTTTGTTATTATAATCTTATTTGGAAATGTTTATATAAATTGAATGGGATATGTAAAATTTATTTAGTATAATTTTATATTAATTTTATATTTTAAAGAAAGTTCCAATTTAATTAAAGAAAGGGTTTTAAATCTAAATTTGAATTTCTATAAGTTTTAAAAATGTAAAGATATTATTTCCAGATATAAAACATTATTTTGAGTAATTTTTATATTGGAAGTTTCTACTAATTTTACTTCTATATTCTTTAATTAAAATGCTTTAATATCTAAGAAAGAAAGAGCAAAAGGATTTATTTATGTTATTTTATTGGATGAATATGATATTTTATATTATTATAATATTATTTATCTTATTTTAGATTTTTATGAATTTTTGTGGAATTAATAAAGTTGTTTTGATATTTTAAATAAAATTTAAATAGTACTGGGGAAAATAGAAAAGAGTTTTAAAAAAATGCTTATTGGGCTCGGCCCAAATTTGTTACACATGTGAGGTTGAAGAGGCTGACATGCGGGACCCTATTGGCAGTGAATGCCGTTTTGGCCGAGTGGCTGATCAATGGGACCGGTGTGGCAGTGACAGTGAAAGAAAGAAAAATGGGGAACGGCGGAGGTGATCGTCGGCGATGGCGGAGGAGGACCAGCGGTGAGGAATTAAGTGGGAAATCATGAAATTGGGAACTAGTGGGTTTCTTTGGTGGTAACGGTGGGTTTTGGGATGGCCGGAGTCGGTGGGGCGACGAGACAATGGCGGCGGCATAACGGGATAGTGGCGGCGGGGGTTCTCCGGTGAGCAATAGAGTTATGTGAAGGTTGGGTTGGTTTAGCGAGGAGATATAGAGAGTTTTCTCTATAGGGGCCGAGGCCAATGGGGCATCGGAACGACAAGAGAAATGTTGGCCGGAGTTGAAGAAGAAGGCTTCGACGGCGGCGATATAATGGAGGAAAGGGTGAGATGAAAGGTTTAGAGGCTTGCTTGTGAGGTCTATTGTGTTATCGGAGGCTATTTATAGCCGAAAGCGGCGTCAGATTGAGCTAGAGCCATGTCCGACTTTTAAGCGCAAATCAACGGCGAAATTGGGGGCAAGTGGCGGCGGGATAAGGCCTGAAGGAAGGAATCTGATTAGCGGTGACGAGAGCTTTCTAGAGGGCAAAACCGTGGCTCAAGAGGCTTAGAATCGACGGCGGCGAAATCCGATGCGTAACGGGCGGCGTTGCAATGTGGCGGCGGTGGATTGGAGGCTATGAAGAGTAGATGAGGATGATGGCGTTTGGCGGTGGCGGCTTGTCCGTAGTGAAGAAACGAGGCGAGACGAATGAAAACGCAATGGCGATGAGTTTCCATGGGCGACGGCGAAGTCCGAGCAATGGCGGGGGTGGGAAGATGAGCCAGTGGGCTGGGTTCGGGAAACCGACGTGGCTGCATTGGGTCAGCTAGTTTGAAAATGAATGGCTAGGATTAGAAGAGATGAATCGGTATGGTGGTATGATCGGTGATCCGTTGGATCTTGATCCAATGGTCACGGCTACTTAATGGTTTAAGTGGAAGCGTATTTCCGTAAAAGAAAAGCGTATTCCTTGGTCTTGCCTAAAAAGGAAGGTCTCGGATTTAAATAGAAAGGGATTTTCAGGATTTAAGTATAGTTTCAGAAATTCATATAGAGCTGTAGGAAGCTCAGAAAAATATGAAATAAATTTCTAAAAATTCATAAAAATGAGTAGAATTCAAATAGGAAATAATATTTATTATTTTATGGGATTTTTATTTTTAGGAAAAGAGAAATAGGGTAATCTCTTTAGAGAATAAATAGGAGTTAAGTTTAGAAAATTATTTAAAAATTAAGTATGGTTATGAAAATATATTTATGACTTTTGCGAAAAATTTTATGCTGAATTTGAAAATTTAGGTACGTTACAGGAACACCCGATCTTGAATGTTTCGATCTTAATTTTCAATATTTCAGTGCTTTAATTCAAATGTTTCAGTGTTCTAATTTAAATGTTTCCACAGCTACTTTTCAATGTTTTCAATGCTTTAATTCAAATATTTCAGTAATTTAGCTTCAAAGTTTCAGTGCTTCAATTCAAATGTTTCAGTAGCTTAAATATCATGTTTCAACACTATCTAAGTCATGTTTCAGCGATTTAATTCAAAATGTTTCAGCAATTTACTTTTAATGTTTCAACACTTGTCTAAGTCATGTTTGATGCTTTAATTCAAATGTTTCATAATTTACTTTCAAAATTTTCAAGGCTTTAATTCAAATGTTTGATAATTTACTTTCAATATTTTAACATCTTTCGATGCTTTATTCAAATGTTTGACAATTTACTTTCAATGTTTCAACATTGTCTAAGTCATGTTTGATGCTTTAATTCAAATGTTTCAGCAATTCACTTTCAATGTTTTAGTGTTTTTAATCCAAATGTTTGAGCTTGTTTAATTCAAATGTTTGATAGCTTTGTTTCAAATCTTTCTGCTGACCCACAGATATTATTTTTAAAATATTTCATGTTTTTATTTTCGGTGTGTTTGGGAGGAGTTTTTGAGTGCGATGCACTTTGTTTGATGCACGCTTAGCTCATTGTTTGATGAGGCATAGAAGCATTTTCGGTAGGAACAAGGCGGGAGAGAACGAGAGATCGACGCGTCGCGAATCGACGGAATGTCTCATGTCAAGCGTCGACGCGTAGCAGCGTCCTTATTTCTGGCGCTCTCTCGGTTGTCCATTTAACTAATCGTAGCTAATCTTGTCCTGCTAAAAAGAGAAAAAATGAGAAAAATGATTTATGCGATCTTAAGTCAAGACGCATGCATGCTCCCAGGTCGCGTCGTATAGCTTTATTTGATTTCTGCCGACTGCCAGGACAAGCCCACGTGGGATTTTGATTGTACGTGCGTACTTCTTCCACCATTTATGTAAGTATAGATGCACGCGGGCGTCTGTATCTAGACGATCTTCGCCAAATCCTGGCAGAAAAAAACGCGGCGATGAGTGTTTGCTCGCGAGCGTCCGACGGGAAGGCTAGCGCCGGACGTCCGAGCCCAAGTCGCGTCCAATACATATAGGCTTAACTGGATAGATGCCACCATAGAAGTTAGATATTCGAGATCTGCTATAGTTCCTTTCATATATGCAATGATGCCACTATGAAACCATGTAAATTCGAAATATGCCATTCTATGTACGACGTGTCCCCTTTTAGCATACATGTATACGTATTTTGCAAATAGGACCTATCGACGATTTGTGTCGGCAATGTATTTTCTGGGGCGGTGCGAAAGATCACAACTACGATGGTAGCACAGAGAGCCGAATTTATACAGGTTCGAGCCCTCGGGGCAAGGTAATACCCTACTCCTGTGCCCGTGGATTGTATTATGGTGGATGAAGATGATGATTATTATTTTTCTAACTAGGGACCCCTGACCCCCTTTATATAGTGCAAGGGGCCGGGTTACAGATAGAATCCCTAATCCATATATAGAAGATACAGATATAACCGAGTTGGTTACGCCTATATTTATGTATTCGAGTAGGAAACGAGTTCGTTTCCTTGTAGTACACGTCGGGCCACGCCAGCCTCCAGGCATGCCTTCTGGAAGATCTAATTCACTCGGCCCAAAGAGGTGGTGCGTCCAATTGTATTTCTCCGGATACCCGGGGCCCATGTTTTCCACAGTAGCCCCCGAGTGCTTCGCGACAGGGTTATCTTGATTCGGGGTTCAGCTTGCAGCCCTTCAGATGTAACCTGAGTGACGTCACTCTTCATTCGGTTGATGAGGTTCCGCTTGCCCGATAACCTGTCGATCAAACAACACAGTTGCAAAGGACTCGAGAAAATCTCAAGTCTTAAAAGATGTCTGGTACCCAGCCCGACTGGTCGGTATGCTGGCTATTGGCCCCACGGAGAGGCATACAAAAAAGGTGGATGTTGCCGAGTGATCAGAGTCACCTAGCGTTACCCTCCTTGTTACAAATTATGACATTCAAGTCTGACTGGCAGAGCTCGACATTCGGTCCAGTATGGGACGTGTCACAACTCGCGTAGGGTATTCAGGCGTCTTGACCCGACTAGTACGAAGTCAAGCTAGTGATTCCCAGAGGAATACGCCCGCCTCCAAGTTGAGGTCCTCTAAGTAGTGCTTGCCTTGATGATAAACGATTCGGAGATGTGCCACTGAGACCCAACCGAAGAGATAACTCTTGACGCCCAATCCGATTTTGGAAATCAGACCAGCCATTGATCCCAGAAGGTACGCCAAAGAGCTGAATTAGAATTTGCCCGAGTAGTGTTTGTCTTGACAACAAACAATCCGGATATGTGCCACTGAGACCCAACTGAAGAGGTAACCTTTGATTGTTCGGGAAACGCCCAGCCCTCGAGAAATCAAGGAACGGCTTATGGCCCATCCAGGGGCGCGCCCTTTTACCTGACTAGATTTAACCCAAATAACACCTGTACCCGAGCAATGTCGTGCACAGCTTACGGCCCACATGGAGCATGCTTTCTGGAACCTAAGTCCGGGTCCGAACCTCAAAGTATTGATTTTGGGGCTTCGTTCTTTCCCGCCCATCGCTGAAATGAAACGTCGCCCATTTTTCTTTAATGAGAGCGCGCCGTGCTCCCACTGCCACGGGGCATCCCCAGCACCGCCGGCCGGAACGCCAATCGTCGCCTTGACCGTTGCTCTATGTTTCCAGAGACCTCCGTATCAAACCCCGGGAACGGTTTTCATCGGGGTTGCTTCCCAATGCCATTATTCCCCGAAATCGATTCGACTCCCCGATCTCGGCTATAAAGACAGACCGGTGCGGCAGCCGCGTCTCATCCAAGCTTCTACTTCAAACCCTCCATCTCCGTCTATTCCCATGGCTGACGAAGATTTGGCAGAGCTTTGGGCGCAGTTCGACCTTGCGCTTGCCGAGGTCGCCGAAGAAGAAACCCGTGCCCGCGATGTTGCCTCTGTCGCGGTTCTGATCGAGGTCGTCCTGGCCCTTGCCGAGGTAGCCGATGTGATTGTGGAGGCGCTGGTTTGCGCCCGTGCCCGCGATGCCGCCATCGCCGAAGCCATGATCGAAGCCACCCCAGGTCTCGCCGAGGTGACGGACCTGATTATCAGGGCGCAGGCCCACGCTTGCTGCCATATCCTGTAATTGGCTTGCGAGCCATCATAAATTTTAATAAAATTGTTCGTTTTGCGTCCTCTTTTTTTTTTATATACCTTAACGCAAGCTAATCGACTTTTCACGATTCGAGCTATACGCTTCGCCCAAGCGAGTTAGGTCCCTTTTACTAAGCACTCCGCCCAGCGCATCAAGTTCCTTAGCGTTAGGAGTTGGCGCGGAGCTCTATCTCCAATAACGCGATCGGAAAGTATAAGTGTTGCTGGGAAACAAGAGTTTCGTTACTCGGGACAACTAACGCTTAGGCTCGTCACAGACTCGAAAAGAAAAAGGTTGATTAGGTGTCAAATAAATGCAGTGGTAGAGACTGCCCCTAATCAGGTATAACCCCCAACTTACGGACCAGTCGGAATCCGACCAATGAGTAAGTCAATCTCAGCAAAAGAGAAAGGGTGCGCGGCTGCGCACCTAATTAGGTGTAGCCCCCGACTTACTGGCTAATCGGAATCCGATTAGGGAGCAAGTCAAGTTAATTTTGATAAAAGATTAGGTGCGCAATTGCGCACCTAATTAGGTGTAACCCCCGACTTACTACTTAATTGAAATACAAATAAGTAGCAAGTCAGAAACTGAATTGCGTAAGCGTAAAAGACAATGTGAATGAAAACTTATCTTTATTTAATTGTAGACATGTGTTACAATAGTCGTCAAGTATAGAACCGACGCAATTGTTCGATGTTCCACGAGTTGTCCAGGAGGGCGCCGTCTTCTCGCCTTAGTCGGCTAAGCCCCCGGGCGTGTCACTGAGTCGACAATGTACGGACCTTCCCAGCGTGGAGAGAGTTTGTGGCCACTCGATTGATTGACTCGAAGGACCAAGTCTCCCATCAAGAAGGCACGATCCCGCACATTGCGATCGTGATAGCGACGCAAACCCTAGAGGTATTTGGCCGACCGAATTGTAGCAACGTCCTAAGCCTCCTCCAGTCGGTCGAGATCGTCAAGCCGACTGGCCTCTGACTCGGCCTCATTGAACCTCTGAACTCGGGGTGACCCAAACTGTAGTTCCGTTGGAAGAACCGCCTCAGACCCATACACGAGGAAAAAGGGAGACTGCCCCGTAGCTCGGCTGGGGCTTCTACGGAGCCCCCAGAGTACAGCAGGCAATTCTTTCATCCATTTTGCTGCATATGGTTTGAGCCGATCGAAGATGCGCGCCTTGACACCCTGTAGAAGCATGCCGTTTGCCCGCTCGACCTGCCCCTTACTTCGTGGGTGTGCCACTGAAGCGAAGCAGACCTTTATGCCCACATCTTCGTACCAGCTTTGAAACTCGTCACTTCTGAACTAAGAGCTGTTGTCCGTAATGATCCGAGATGGTACGCCAAACCGACCGATGATCTCCTGGAAGAACTCGGTGGCTTTGGCCGCCGTAATCTTGGTCACAGGCTTGGCTTCAATCTATTTAGTGAACTTGTCAATGGCGACGAAGATGTGTTCAAAACCACCTGGGCCTTCTTGAAGGGTCCGACGATGTCGAGCCCCCAAATTGCAAGCGGCCAGGTGATGGGGATTGTCTGGAGTTCTTGGGCCGGCACATGGATCTGCCGAGCGAAGAACTGACAACCCTCGCACTTGCGGACGATCTCTTTTGAGTCGGAGACTACGGTTGGCCAGTAAAATCCTTGCCGGAAGGCTTTTCCGACCAACGTAGATGATGCCGCGTGATGACCGCACATGCTCGAGTGAATTTCGCGCAGCAGGACGCGTCCTTCAGCCTCGGGTATGCACTTTTGAAGTATGCCGGAGACGCTTTGGCAGTACAGGATTCCTTCATGTACCACGTATGCACGACTCTGACGTTGAATTTGCTCGGCAGCCCCCCGATCGTCGGGAAGCTTTTCTTCTTGTAGGTACTCCAAGTATGGCTGCATCCAATCCGAGTCGAGGGCAAGAACCTCTGACTCGGGTTGTTGTTCCTCCGGTTGGGATAATTGTTCCTGCGGCGTGATGGAGGGGGCGTGAAGCTCTTGGACGGAGACTCCAGCCGGGACTGGCGCCCGACTAGAACCCATGTTTGCCAGCTCATCAACCGTCTCGTTGTCTCGCCGCAAGATGTGTATAAGCTCCAACCCGTCGAACTTGTCTTCCAACTTTCTGACCTCCTGATAGTAGGCGGTCATGTTGTCGTGGACATAAGTCCAATCCTTCTGCACCTGGCTCACCACAAGCTGGGAATCTCCGCGAACCACCAATCGTCGGATGCCGAGCGATATGGCAATACGGAGGCCGTGGATGAGTGCCTCGTACTCGGCTGCGTTGTTTGAAGCCGAAAAATGAATCTGGAGGACATATTTTAGTCGTTCGTCTCCAGGTGATATGAGAATGATGCCGGCCCGTGCGCCCTGTCGTCAGAGAGAGCCGTCGAAGTATATGTTCCAGTACTCGGCCTCTTCGACGGCAGGGGGAGCCTGCATCTCCGTCCAATCGGTGACGAAATCAGCGAGTGTTTGTGACTTTATGGCGCTGCATGGTTTGAACGAGAGCTCGAAAGCCCCAAGTGGCTTCCCGATTATGGATAATTTCTCCAATAGGAAAATAAGTGACCACCGAGATTGGATGTTCTTGAAAGTAGTGCTTCAGCTTCCGAGAGGCGATTAGAACCGCATACAGAAGTTTCTGCACCTGCGGGTAGCGTACCTTAGACTCGCCCAATACTTCGCTAATGAAGTAGACGGGGCGTTGAGCCTTATAGACGCGTCCTTGTTCTTCACGCTTTACTACCACCGCAGCGCTCACTACATGAGTGGTAGCCGCAATGTATAGTAGAAACGGTTCCTGTGGCATAGGGGATGCCAAGACAGGCGGCGAGGTGAGGAACGATTTGAGATCCTCAAAAGCCTTATGTGCCTCAGGTATCCAGACGAACTTGTCTTGTTGCTTCTTCAACAGCTTGAAGAAGGGCGACCCACGCTCGCCGAGTCACGAGATGAGTCGGCCGAGTGCAACCATGCACCCATTTAGATGCTGGACGTCCCTTTGGCACATTGGGGGAGCCATCTCCATGATAGCTTTGATCTTTTTCGGGTTAGCTTCAATTCCGCGATGCGATACCACGAAACCGAGGAGCTTTTCCGAAGGGACCCCGAAGACACATTTCTCCGGGTTCAACTTCATGTTGTATGCCGACAGGCTCTCAAATGTCTCCGATAGGTCAGTGACCAAGTCGGAGGTTACCCGAGACTTGACGACAACGTCATCAACGTCTGCCTCCACGTTGCGCCCAAGCTGGCTGTGGAAACATCATTGAATGCAACGCTGGCACGTTGCTCCGGCATTCTTCAGCCCGAAGGGCATAGTGACGTAGCAGAAAGCCCCGAACGGAGTGATGAACGAAGTCTTGATACAATCTTCTTCCGTTAAGCTGATCTGGTGATAGCCTGAGTAGGCATCCAGAAAGCTCAAAAGCTCGCAACCGGTAGTGGAATCAACCACCTGGTCGATGCGGGGTAGCCCAAACGGATCGTTGGGATATGTTTTATTTAAGTCGGTGTAATCGACACACATGCGCCAAGTACCGTTATTCTTTTGTACAAGCACCGGATTTGCCAACCAATCAGGGTGGAGCACCTCCCTTATAAAGCCGGCGGCTAAAAGTTTAGTGATCTTTGTCTTGATGGCTTCCTTTCGATCTTGTGCGAACCAACGCAGCTGCTGCTTGATTGGCTTGGCTTTGTCGTGTAAATTCAAAGAGTGCTCGATCACCTCCCTTGGGACACCAGGCATGTCGGACGGCTTCCACATGAAGATGCCTCGATTCGCCTGGAGGAAGGTGACGAGCGCCACTTCCTATTTCGGATCGAGCCCTGTCCCGATCAGGGCCATTTCGGCCGAATCGGACGGGTCGAGCGAAATACGCTTGACATCTTCATCAGGCTTGATGCCTGACTTAGATGGCTTCTTGCTCGGCGGTTCGCCCTCGTCGCGGAGAGTAGTGGCCGCCTGCCGGATCTTGTCCAGCTCGGCGGCCGCTTCGGTTGACTAGGCGAAGTCGCGGTTTTCTCGATCAAGGAAATAGAAAAACTTGACGTCTCCGCGGACCGTGATCACGCCCCGCGGACCCGGCATATTCATGAGTAAGTAGGTGTAGTGTGGGACGGCCATGAGTTTGGCCATACCCGGCCTTCCCAAGATTGCGTGATACGCAGTCTCGAAATCGGCCACCTCGAAGCTGAGGTTTTCGGTCCGGAAGTTGTCCCGAGTGCCAAAAATGACTGGAAGAGTGACTCTCCCAATCGACACTGAGGAGGTTCCCGGGATTATGCCGTGAAACGGCGCGTCGGTCTTCTGGAGCGCCGACTTTGGAATCTCCATCTCATTGATCGTCTTGGCGAAAACGATGTTTAATCTGCTTCCGCCGTCAACCAAGACTTTACGAAGACGAACACCCCATACCACGGGATCCAAGATGAGTGGATATCTTCCCGGGCAAGGGATGTGATCGGGGTGATTCGAGCGATCGAACATGATCAGAACTTCGGACCACCGGAGGTATTCGGGGGTCACCGGAACAGCTGCATTAACTTCCCGAGTAGTAAGCTTCTGCTTACGTTTGGACTCGTATGCCTCCGATCCCCCGAATATGTAATTGAGGTCATGCTCGGCTTCTGGGTAAGCGTCACCCTGAGGGGGGTCACGCTTGTCGTCTTGCTTGGCGTCCTTCGGAGCATCTTTGTTGTGCTCCTCAGCGAACCTCTTCAAGACGTTGCAATTCTTTGCCGCGTGCTTCCCATTTGGATGGAAAGGACACGGCGCCTCCATTATCTTGTTGTAGTCGACGGGCCGAGGCGGCTTTTGTCGACCATGGTCCACAACCGCCACCTACTCTTGACCCTTGCGCTTCTTGTCCTTCTTGGAGGATGATTCGGGCTTGTCCTTCTTGCCCTCGTTCTTGGTTGGGTGATCCTCTTGACGCTCAGCGAGAGCGTCTGAGGCGGCGGCGTATCGGTCCGCCAAGGCGAACATCTCCTTGACGGTGGTCGGGGGCTTCCGAGACATTTTCTTGATCAAGTCGGGGTCGCGAACTCCCTTCTGGAAGGCCGCGACGACGACTGCCTCCGAAATCTCCCGGATTGTGTTCTTCTTTTTGATGAATCGCCGAATGAAATCCCTTAGAGACTCATCCTTTTTCTGATGAATCTGATAAAGGTCTCATTGGGTTCCAGGCTTCTCGTAAGTGCCCTGGAAATTGGCGACCAATTGTTCGCAAAGCTCTCCCCAGGAACCAATCGAGTTCTCTGGAAGGCCTGCGAGCCAACCCTGAGCCGGAGAAGTTAACATGACGGGCAGATAGTTTGCCATCACATCGTATCCTCCACCCGCAGCCTTGATTGTCAAAGAGTAGATCTGCAACCAAGCCTCTGGGTCCCGCTCCCCGTCAAATTTTACTATTCCCTTGGGGTTGAACCCTTCGGGCCAGTTTACCTTACGAAGTCGGGGTGTGAACGCCTTGATCTCGTCAATCAATCCGTCCCCAGGAGGAGAAGACTGGCGGGGAAGGATCCGGCATGGCGGAGTGCGACGCTGATCTTGTTCTTGCTCCCTCCGCCGGGCTTCGATGTCGTGGCGGAGGTCGCGGCTTGTACTTCGGCGAGCGTCTCACCCATGAGATGGCGTGTGCCGACTGCACCGAGTACTACTCGTGGTAGTCTGGCTTCTGGCCGAGTCTGCCTGTTGGTCCCGAGTACCCTGGACTGCCGCTGCCGTCACCATGGCTTTAATCTGATCCATGATCGGTGTAGCGGGGTTGTCTTCTCCAAGCAAGGGCTCAATATTGTCCAGGAGGGTTTTACATACGAGGATGTTCTGCTGGGGAGTATGAAAGACGGAGTGGTCTCCCATACGGACTTGAAGCAGTTCCTCATAGACTTCTCGTGCGCGACCGTGCAATTTGTCGCGTAGATCTTCTCCGCCTCCCTGGTTGTGTTCGGCTCCCACCTCGTCCGGGGGGCGCCGAGTCGAACCGGAGGCTTGTCCATCCAGCACATAGATACCGCGACAGTCGGGGAAGCTGTTGACGCTCTCCTCCGACTCGGACTCTGAGTAAGAGAGGCTCAGCCGGTCCCGATTTGTTGGTTCGTCGATGAGAGTGATTATGACTTCCACTTCTCGTGCCGGATCTTGGGTCAGAAGATGGTCCGACTGAGATTCAGCAGAACGAATCTGCTGAAATCTTGTAGCCGAATTGACCAATCCGAATGGCATGTCCACTCGAGAAGTTGACTTGGTCGGAGTTATCCCTGAGCCTAGACTCAGAAAACTCGCCCCAGTTCATGTTTGATGTGTTCCGCTCCTTGGCCCAGATTGGAAAAGCTGGCGTGTTATCTCTTGGAAAACAGTGGCCGAGTTTCCTAATCCGAACAGAGTGAACCACGATTGAGAGATTGTGATTCCCGACTGGATCTGAGTGCGGTCCAGACTAGGAATTAGGTCGCCATTTGGTTCTTTATCAGCAGAAGGGGCTGGTAAAGCAAGAGACAGTAGATCCCGACCAAAACCGAAGGGGAGTCCTGCGGTAGGCCAGTCGGAATCGTCATCATCAGATTAGACCTCTTCCGGATCGGAATCCAGGGGAGAGATCCTGAGGTGGTGAGGCTCGGCCGGAATCGCGTACCACCTCCCCGGTAATGCGTAGACCGAACGAGGTTCGGCTCACACAACCGTAGTTCCCCAAAGTCTCCGGCCATGAAGCCGAGATCTCCGAAGATAAAGCCTTGGCCGGGGGCGTAGGTGAAGACGAATCCGTCAATCGAAGCCATCGAAGTTGATGAAGTTGATCTTGACGCAAGCCCCTACCTGGCGCGCTAACTGTCGACGATTTGTGTCGGCAATATATTTATGGGACGGTGCGAAAGATCACAACTACGATGGTAACACAGGGAGCCGAATTTATACAGGTTCGGGCCCTCGAGGCGAGGTAATACCCTACTCCTGTGCTCGTGGATTGTATTATGGTGGATGAAGATGATGATGATTATTTTTCTAACTAGGGACCCCTGACTCCCTTTATATAGTGCAAGAGGCCGGGTTACAGATAGAATCCCTAATCCGTATATGGAAGATACTGATATAACCGAGTTGGTTACGCCTATATCTATGTATTCGAGTAGGAAACGAGTTCGTTTCCTTGTAGAACATGTCGGGCCACGCCAGCCTTCTGGAAGATCCAATTCACTCGGCCCAAAAAGGTGGTGTGTCCAATTGTGTTTCTCCGGATACCCGGGGCCCATGTTTTCCACAGGACCATTCTACCCTCATCTTCTGCCTCCATTCTTCTTCCTCTCCTCTGTCTCTCCCACCATTGTAATCTCTCTCTCCCTTCATCTTCTTCTCTAGAACCACAACCAAAGGAAGCTAAGAGTGACCATGGCAGCGTAGTCTGACGCACATGCGAGTTACAAGCTCCCAGATCGGCGCGCAGCCTACAAACTCCAACAAAACATTGAGATCCAGCACCGCTCCTGAGCTCCAGCCGATGTCCACCTGTGTTCAGGCATGCTCACTGCCGCTCGAGCTTGATATTCTGCCCCTACTCCACGGCATCCACACCGCGTCCCCTTATGCTCGCTGCTTTCGCTGCCTATGCGTGGCCGGTTCTCCCTACCAAAGCATTGAGGAGTCGTCGGCGCTTCCCGCCACTGTCCTTATGCCTGGCCACCCACCTGAGCCGCTGTTAAGGAGTGAGAGGAGGCCGAAGAGGGAGGGGAAGGAGAGGAGGCGAGCTCGGCCTCGTAGGTGGGTGAGGTAGAGGTGGGATTGCGACGGTGGCTGTGGCATCGGCGGGGGAGGCCCCGTGCTGGCAGAATGCTGCAGATCTGGGCTCCACAAGCTCGTCAAAGCAGAGCTGTGCGGATACGAGCGAGAGGGAGGAGCAGAGGGGAGGGAGAAGGGGATTGGAGAGAAGGGGCATCGGATTTCGATGAGCTCCAACTAGGGCTCGTCGAAGAAAGAAGGAGGCAGAGGGGAGGGAGAAAGAAGACGAGGGCAAAATCGTTTGTTTTCATCAAAAGAGGACATGTGACGCGTAGAGTAGCATATTTCGAATTTACACGGTTTCATAATGATATATTTACAAATACAAAAGGAACAATGACAGATTTCGAATATCCACCTTCTGCAGTGGCATCCAATGAGCGAGCACACACAGACACGGTGTCACCAATTCACCATACTGCTTGTTTTGTTCTATAACAAACGTGAAATTTTTTTGATCTCCCTATCATCATGTTTGATCATTGAGACTGCAGTAAAGATTGCAGATTGCCATCTGCACATACAAGTTCCACACTCTGGCCATGTCCTTCACCAACATTCCCTCTGAGAGGCCGCGAAGGACACGTCACAGCTTCTCATCCATGACAACTGAAAGCCCATGTTGCTGACCTCCCTCGTCGCTAAGGAGCACCGGAGAGCGTCGCGGATAATCAGCTGGGACGAGCAGCTCCACCATCTTGGGAAGGGGCGCCGCTGTAGCCGAGCTCAACCACTGTTCCGCCCGGTCCTCTATCGCTAGCAATGACGGCCACAGTGTCGGTGACCCACCGTTGGCCGTTGATAGCATTGACCTCCTCCAGCAGGATCAATGGACAACGGAGATTTTATAGCTGTCAGGTGGTTAGGACACCCTGGCTCCGTTTCTTTTGGCGGTTGGCGGTTTTACTGTAGCAAATTTATAAGTCTTTGAATTTTTTTAAAAATAATTCAAAAAAATAATCTAAAAAAAATTTACTGTAGCAAACCGTTGGCCGCCGACCGTCAGCGGTTTGCTAAAAGGAACGGAGCCCCTTATCTTGAGAGATTTAGAAAGGAATGCTGTTTTTGTGCCTACCCTTAAACTTTATTAGTGGTTTTGTTAGACGGATACAGGATTGTGAGAGCTGATGTTCCTTTTATAAGGGATAGAAATCCAATGTCGAACAAGTGTAACTGTAGACTTATTCGTAGTACTCGAAGCACTGGAGTGATCCGGTAGCCGCAAAGGGGCTAGAAGTGCCTACTACTACACCATACTATACTTGGCTCTATACATTTACAGAGCTTACCCCTGTCCAGTGTTTGGCATAATGTTGGGGGCTTCAATTGTGGACTCGTTATCCCATCTCAGTGCAGTCTAGTGGAGCCTGACTTTCAGCAGGCGTCGCTGTGGTTCAGTGTCCTCCTCCTCTTACGGCTGCTTTCATCGGATGATGCGTAGCTCTGTTCCTGTGGCTGTGGCCGGCGTTGGATACTCGTCTGCGCAGCTCGAACTTTCCGCTCCCTGTGGTGATCCACCAATTTACGCACGACGGTTTCGCACTTGCCGAGCTTCTCCTCTAGCTTCTCCTTCGGCTCCGTGTCCATTTTGCTCTTCTCGAGCCGCAAGAAGTTCAGAGAGCTTCCGATCGCAGCCTTGAGCAGTTTTGTGTGCCTGCGCCGCCGGTCAGCTTGGTCTTTAGGTAGCGACTGCAGTTCTTCCTCCTCTCTAGCTCGCTGAAAGTCGATCGCCTGATCGAACTCCTTCAGCTCCGGAAGGAAAGCGTTGCTTAGCGAGGTGATCTTCTGAAGAATTTCGTCTTTCCAATCCGAGATCACAGGGCCGTCCACCGTTGCTGAATCTTGAGGGCTCTGAACAGCATGAACTGCACAGGGTGGCTGCATCTGCATCTGAACCTGCAGCTGCTGCTGCTCATGGCCTGAAGCAGCGTGCAGCGCTAGTTGCTGCTGGTGTTTCTGTATGGTAAGCATCTTCATGGCTATGCCCCTGAGGTAATTCTGCAAACCACTGGACTTGCGGAACAGCTTCTCCTCGTATCTGCCAAGAGTGCTCTCGATTTGCTGGATGTCGTAGTCACAGAAAACTTCTGCCGCGTATCCGACCCTGATGGAAGACGGAAAGCTAGATGAGTGAAAAGGTTCAGATAATGTGTAGCCAAAGCTAAACAACATCAGAAGAAGAACATTAATTGTGGGTTCAAGTTGTAATCTTTGCCGTGATCCGACGCCTAAGCATACCATATACCTCGGGCTTCTCCTAAATTCATTTCAGACTTCGGTTCAGGTTTTCTACGATTGATTCTCCTAAATTTATTTCAGACTTCGATTCAGGTTTTCTACGATTGAATGCAAACTTGCAAAGTAGGAATGCTTCGGGATGATCAATCAGGATAAGAAAAGACGTCAAGGGGAACGCTGATGAACAATTGGTTATTTCTACGTACATCTTGTTGAGCATCTGACGGCGAACGTCGGGCGCCACCTCGGCCGCCCCGTGGCCACCGCCGCCGTCCTCCATCGACCGGAAGCTGGGAGGTGGCGAGTCGCCGGTGCCGGACCGGGAGGCAGGAAGGAGGTCACTCGGAGGGGAGCCGCCGGTGCCGAACTGGGAGGCACGAAGGAGTCGACTTGCGAGTTGGCGAATTGCGATGGGACGAGGATGAGCGCGAGCGCTTGAATTTGTAGACCGAGAGGCGGCCCAGCTCGAAACAGAGTCGGATATGGTCGCCGTGTCGGACTCCCACCGGATTTCCAAATTTTTTTTTTTAAAAAAGGATTATAGAAAGCAGCAAAAGGAAAAAAAAAAGTGAAAGTAAAAGAATAACGAGCATTGCCTCATGCCGATACAGATAGTAAACCTTGAAAAGCAACAAAACGAGGCCGTGACACCAAACGCTCTCTTCAATGTTATGCCTTCTGGCTTCTTCGCTGTTAAGCTTGGACCTTGATGCATCTCGAGGCAATTTCTCTTCACAAATGGACGCACGCGCACACACTCGTGGGTGGGACATATTGTATACTAGCGTGAAGGATTACGTCCTGTTTGGAAGCATGGTATTTTCATGGTTTCTAAGCAATGTCATAGTTTAAGAGAATATCATAGTATTTTATATCATGAGATGTTTGGTTACTCCCAAAAAAAGTCTGCATTGAAAACCATGGTTTTGCCAATACTATGATTTTTTTGGAGTATTGTAAACTTTAGTCTGAGTTAAAGTTTTCACCATGTGCTGGCAAAAGACTTGGCAAAACTATGGTATGTCATTGAAAAACTTTGTAGCCAAAGAGTCTGTAGTTCCAAAAAATACCATGGTTTCAATAGAGTTAAATAAAACCATGGTATTTATGCTAAAATAATTGACAAGCTTATGTATTGCAAAATCATGGTATTAAAAAACCCTGCTTCTAAATAGGGCCTTAGCCTTTATGGTGCGAGCGCACTACTGAACATCCACGTGTGTACCCTACTCTAGTCTAGAAATCAATCCAGAGGTGAGACTGCCAACGGAAACGCTCCCACACGAGCGTTCGATGGATTGGACCGTATCAGACGCCGTGCGCTCGGGAAACTTCGTGCTTGGGCGTGAGCAGGAGTTCGCACGTGGTGGGTCCCGCTACCTTTTCGTTTTTTCCCACCGCTCCGCTTTATTACTTGTTCTGCGTACACGCGCGCAGCTTCGTTTTCCCTTCGTGTACACACGATGTGAGGTAGTGAGAACGAGAGCACGTGAAGTCGCCGCTGCTCTAGCCGGCGAGGCTCGCCGGCGCCGGCGCCGGACGCCGCTACTAGTGCTTCCCCTATGTAGTGCACTCTATTTTTTTCTCTCTCTCTCTCTCTCTCTCTTCCTCTCTCTATTTCTCATTTCTTCTCTCTCCATCCCTTTCCCACACGGTGAGTGAGCTTGGTGAGCTTTGATTGCCGGATCCAGCGAGCACGGCATAGGGCTCGTCGGATCTGGAGAAGAAGGCCAGGAGGAGGTGCACCCCCATTTTCGCCGCGAACTTTGAACCATGTACGTATGAAACTTGGGGTTTGCCTACTGGAACTTGGATCTTGTATCTTGTTATCGCGAAACTTTTTTGTTATTGCATCCATGTGGGGCGCGTCGGATCTAGAGAAGAAGACTAGGAGGAGATGTACCCCTATTTTTTGCCACGAAACATGAGACATGTACATATAAAACTTGGGGGTTTGTCTGGTGAAACTTTGCTTCTGTTCCCGTGAAACTTTCTTATTTTGTATCAGATGATTTTTGAACAATAGTGAAACATGAGGTTTCATCAGTAGTTAGCCAAGTTTTACTGGTACTTTTTCAAGTTTTATCAATATATAAGCCAAGTTTCATTGTTATTTCTTCAAGTTTCAAGTTTTATCAATATATAAGCCAAGTTTTATTGTTATTTCTTCAAGTTTCATATGAACTTCTTCAATTTTCAATAGTTTTTAGCCAAGTTTCATTGCATTTCTTTAAATTCCATCAGTAATTTCTCCAAGTTTTATTAGTCTTCTTGAAGTTTTATCTGTACTGTAGCCAAGTTTCATTGGTACATTTTTCAAGCTTCAGTTGTTATTTTCACAAGTTCATCAGTATTGTAGTGAAGTTTTATTAGTGTTTTTTTAAGTTTCATCAATATTTTAGCCAAGTTTTATTAGTAATTTTTTAAGTTTCAGTAGTTATTTTTCTAAGTTCCCATGATAACGTCACCATGACATGGAACGGACGTCCGACGCGTGGCGCTCCTCGACTGCCAAGTCCGAACCCACCAATTGAACCCAGCCGGGTAGCGGGATCACCGGCGTTCCGCTCTCTTGTTGCCCCTTCAGAATTCTTCAGAATGTTGCTCCCTGACAGGTACCGTCCCTACTCCCTATAGCCGCCATCAGTATCTCGCACATTTATTAAGCAGAAAGAGTATTTTTGTTCCGTCAGCTATGGTGGTCAGCATTTTTTGAACCCTAAAAATAAAAAATGAGTAAGCAGAATCTTCGAAATACGAAAGTCATATAGAAATAGTCATTTGACTGATCAAATGGCAGTTTTGACCAAGGTAGCATATGTTTGCCTGATATTTTTGCATAAAAAATTATTTCACAACATGAAATTTATATTTGAGTTTCTTATAATCCCCCCCCCCCCCCCCAAAAAAAATTCTGAATTTTCTGCAAATCGGTGGCAATTTCTCCTATTTTTCAAACTACTAGAAAATGCTAGAAAACTTTAAATTTTTTTAATAAAATGCTAATAAAATATGTTAAGAATTTTATGACCTTGTAAAATTATAAGTAACTAAACATGCAATTTAGTTTGGGTTCTAGATAATATTCATTCAAAAATTCCAATAAAAATATTTATGCAAAAATCTACAACAAACATGTACTACTTTGGTCAAAACAAATATTTGATTGGTCAAAGCACCATTTATGCAAGGATTTCACATTTCACAACTAAATTTACCTCCTTTTATATTTTTAGGGACCAAAACGGTCCCAACCAAAGTTGACGCACCAAAAATAGACTTTTTCCTCTATTAGCTATGTGTATTTGGTGAGTGTGACAACCTCATCGTGTGTTCGTGTTTGTGGGATGCACACTAACAATGCATAAATCACTTACGACTACAATCCACAATTCAACCCCCTCAACTTGTAATGAAAGACAATAGTATCAACCAACAACTATGTAGCGAATAAGCAACTCAACATGCTCAACTAAGAGAAGTAAAGACAATAGTATTGACATGATCTATAAGCTCTAATATTCTTCCACTATGAATGATAATGGATACAATGAATCTTCTCTAGAACTTCGAAAGATACATCATAGAAGCAATAACATGAACAAGATAGCTACAATCTTGAATATAATATTATTAGCACAACACTAAGACAAGAACCACACCATCGTTGCTACCACGCCCTGCCACTTCGAGCTACAGATGTCGGCCTCGCCCTCCTCTTTGGTGGTCAGGAGCAGCGCAGCGGCCATGCCTGGCTGCCAGAGAGAAGGGAGAGCGCGTCGGTGCATCTAGGAGTAGTAGGGCGTGGCAGTGATGATGATGTGGTGGTCAGCACTGGCATCGTGGTGGTCGGGTAGGGAGAAGCGGTGGCACTGGTTCCAACCACCATAGGGAGAGAGAAGAGAGGGAGGCAGAAGGGCTTGTGCGCGTGAATTTATTAGACTTCAATGGTGTTTTGCCAAAAAATGAAGAGAGAAAGGGAGACAGGTTGTCATAGATCTCGAAGCCCGTCTAGGTTGTGTCTCAATCTAAGGATATCCTTGTAAAGAGGAGAGCTTTTCCAAACTATTTCTCATGTATGGTTGAAATTAATATGGTTAGGTGTATATGCCGATATACTGAAACCGGTTGTGGTTATCTTTACTACTAAAAGTCTCTAGTGATGGTCGCGATGGCGGCGGTAGTGCATCATCCATTTCAACTCTCTATCCGTCATTCAATGGTCAGATCTACATAGAACGCTTTTTATCTATTTAGATTACCAAATCATCTTATTTATCTAGTTTTCTTATTTTAGCGCGTTGTATTTTAGAAAACTTTCTTAAGATATATCAATTTAGAGAGTGTGGAAGCATGATGCAGTCGAGCACGGAAGTGGAGCTAAGTGTGCGGAAGCATGATGCAAGCAAGTGTAAAAGGATGAAAATGGGGCTAAGATTGTGAGTCAAAAAAACAAATATAATATGGTACAAAGTAATATGGTATTTGTTTATAACAAAGCACGGATGGTACAAATTCGGCCTGTCGCCTCTGTAATCAGTTACAAGTACAGATTAGAGATTAACCCCACCGATTCCTTGGATGCAGTCCACCATGGCCGGCATCGTTAAGCCATGGTCTCTCAGACCTGCAGCGAGCCTGGCTCCAACGTCACCGATCCCGGTGTCGTACGTGGTCGCCGTTGGCCGCGCGTCGGCCATGCCCTTGGGCATACAGCACCCATGGTCGACGCCCCTGGCCGAGCTCTTTGGTCGTGCCGCACGATCTGGCCTCTGGCAGCAATCTGTCTGCCGCGCTCGGTGGCAACCTCGCTGTGCACCGCGTGCCTCGCGAGTCGCGTCGCGCATGGTCGTGCCCCCCTGGTCACACGCACCCCGCGCCTATGCCGCGAGCCGCACTCGCCGCCGGAGCACGCCGTGTCATCCGCGTCGTCGCCGGAGCGCATGTACTGCCGGTTGTCGCCGCCATGAATATATATAGGTCCCTCCGGCGCGTCCATCAAGGCCTATCGCAGCACTTCTCGTCGAGAGAGAAACACAGCCACCATTTGACCTCGTCGGGGGAGTTGTGAAGAACTGGGGGCAGAAGTTATGCCCTAGCCCTAAACAGAAGTACTATTTTTTGACCGACCTATTACGAGGCAAAAGTAGTACACACGAGTGAAGTCACAGCGAAATTCCTACTACTTGATATTTTACCTAATGAGTGTAGCTCATTTCCTTGCTTGGTAAAAAAATTGTCCTATTTAATCGCGGGATTAACCAGGTTACACACCTCTACAGCTTTGCAATTTCTTAGCTTTGGGGTTAGCTAAGAGTTTTCTTACAGCTCGCATTTAACTAATTGAATTTCTATAATTACCAGTGGGTTACTCTTTATAGGTAACTATAGTCGGTTGTCGCCGCCATGAATATACCAGTCCCCCGGCCATATCAAGGTCTCGCACCACTCATTGATCGAAGAGCTGTTATCCTGCTAGGAGAGAGAGACTAGGAAGCACTGTGTTTGGCTATTGTCGGGACCCACAAAACGGAGTCGAGTCCTTTCTGTGCTTTACCTGTTATAGTCTCTAGATCAAGTAGCTAGTATACACATATTCTAAATTTTTGGATCATTGCCATTACAATTCGAATAAGTATTACATCAGAGTGCGTTACATGGCGCTAAATCAAATCAGATTACAAAATTCAGACCCACAGCCTTACATAGTGGAAGTCTTAAATAACCAAAGTAAACTCTAAGTTGAACTCCAAAACATTCCTACAAGCAAGACTGAAGGAAACGCATCCTAGACGTCAGAGTAATCTTCGTCTTGAACTCCGGCAGCGAAACCTTCATCTTGGTACATCTCTACCTCAGGATACCATTGCTGATCACAACCTGCTCGTTGGAAAGAGCAGTCTGCATAAAAGGCGAGGGCGAGTATATTTTATACTCAACAAGTAAGGCTGTCTATATGCAACTAAGGCTCCAAGGAAAGGAAAGGATTTATTTTACATAAAGCTAGTTTTACAAGTTTTGCCTAGGATTTTATAAAATAATTTGAAATGTGTTGAGGAAAACGAATATTTGAATTAGTTTCTTTGAAATCCCGGCCACAACCAATTTTGCCCAAACCTGGTATACTCACAGCACCCACCATGCAAACACAATCATCGCTCACAGCACCCACTGTGAGGAGAAAAACCAAAACACACGACTACAATCGTGATTTTCCTTTAAAACACTGTTTTGAAAACAAATAGATAAGAAGTACCAAAGAGGCAGCTCCCTGTCGTCCGCCCTTGACCATGATCACGACTATCATGATAGTTTTATATTCTGCAGAGGTTGTACGCTTTACCCACAAGATATGGTTTCCTAGGAATCACTTAAAGGAAATGAACACCACAAGGCCTGTGGCCAACATTCCCCTAGCTTGGCATTCCCTCTAAGGATTCTACTGCAGCGCAGGTAACTCTAGTTGGTTGAAGCCCCCTCTTGAACCTGTAGAACCAGCACCAACTGTCTACTCCACTGACTGGAATGTCAAAACTTGGAATCCGGAGGGTACTCAACTAGGGCTTACCCATACAAGCACTCGATGGTCGCACTGTTGAACTTATCTCGTCTACCTCAAGGAATCGGCCCTTAGGGATCAGGGTGGCTCCCACACTGGACCCGAATCTCATGCTTGCTGCACCAACCTTGTAACCATCCACCCTGATCATATTTTGCAAAACATTTTCCCCCGATAGCACCCACTATCAAGTATCCCATTTGCAAACATGATAGCGCCAACGGCCCTTTTAAAATCCATAATTTAAACAAGCATTTAATAATGACAATTATCCGGTACGGACAATAATTCAATACTAAACATGTGAAAAACCTAATTCAAGGGAGATGTCCAATATTAACAATTTTAATAACCTAGGGCAGCAAGAAAGATTTTAACAGAGTAATTATCAATTGGATGTTATCTAAGCAACTAGATAATTAGCATTTTTTTAGTTTTAATATAACATACAGTTTGGACATTCTAGAAATCATATTTCAAATCATAGGGGCACAATGTTCAGCACTTGCCTTCCGCTGCAAAGACTTGATCTTCGGCTTGAGGATCTTCAGCAGCGTCGAACGCGATCGGTTCTACACGTATGAATACGAGACAAGCAAATAAGAACAAATGCATAGGAAAATTGTATGCAATACATTAAAATAAGCTAACTATATACAGCAGCAAGCATTTATTCAAAAATAAATTTTTAGAAATTTTAATATAGAGGAAAACCATTTTTATTAAGCTAAAGAGAGTTTAAAGGTTTTTTAGTAAGTGGTTTGAACTTATAACATAGAGGTTTTTATATTTTTTTCTAAGCTCAGAATAGTACCTAGTATTTTTGTAAAAAAGTTTCATAATTGTTGAAAGTCATTTGCTATTTTTAGAAATTCAAAGCCATTTCATAAATAATATCAAGACATAATGTGCAACTAATAATTTTAACAGAAAATTCTATAAGTGAAACATGCATGAAAATTTTATATATGGTCGATTTGAATTTTCTAAATATTTATAAATTTATTTCACATTTTTTTTCTAAACTACTATGAATTTTCTATGATTTAAATAAACTTATGGGATTTTCTAAAAATAGTTTTCTCTGGAAAATGGAGCTGGATCGCCTGCGTGAGCGCAGCCCACCGGGTGGCTCGGCACGGCTGGAAAAGGAGAGAGAGCTGATAGGCGGGGCCTGCCTGTCGGCGACCCCGGAGCAGAGGAGGAGTGGTGAGGCGCTTGGCCATCGCCGGCGCCGGTGAAGGAGCCCACAGCGAGGTCCGCCGAGTGGGGGAAAGGGAGAGGGGAGCAGAGGGAACTCGGGAGGTGTGGCGGCGACGGATGAGGTGACCGACGGCGAGGTCGGCACCGGCCGAGGCAGAAGGCACGGCGGCGCTCCATCGAATCCACTCGCCGACGGTGAATGGAGGCTGGCGGCAAGGTGGGCGAGCAAGAGGGAGGTGAGAGGAGAGTGGAGGTTGTAATGGCTTAGGTCGGGAACAACCAAGGCGGCGCGGCGGCGTGGCCGAGGTCGGGCGGAGGAGGGAGCATGGTGTCGGCCGTCTCCGGGAGGAAGGGGCGGTGCCGGCGACGGAGATGGGCCCTGCGTATCCGAAGATACACTACTGGACGTACCACCTCCTTGGGCCGAGTCAACTAGGCCTTCCATAAGGCAGGCTTGGAGGCTGGCGCGGCTTGAGATGATCTACAAGGAAACGAACTTGTCTCCTACTCGAATATATGGATATAGGCGTAGCCGAATCGGTTATATCTGTATCTTCCATACGCGGATTAGGAATTCTATCTGTAACCCGACCCCCTGCACTATATAAAGGGGTCATGACTAGTTCGAGATCCAATCCCAAATCTTACAATCATCATCAGCATCCACCATAATACAATCCACGAGCACAGGAGTAGGGTATTACCTCCCCCGAGGGCCCGAACCTATATAAATTCGGCTCCCTGTGCTACCATCGTAGTTGTGATCTTTCGCATCGCCCCCTAAAATATATTGCCGACACAAATCGTCGACAGTTGGCGCGCCAGGTAGGGGCTAGCGTCACGATCAACTACATCGACTTCGATGGCTTCCATTGGCGGATTCGTTTTCACCTACGCTCCCGGCCAAGGCTTCATCTTTGGAGATCTCGGCTTCATCGCCGGTGACTTCAGAGAGCTTCGGTTGTGTGGCGAACCGTTCGTCCACGACATTGGGGAGATGGTGCGTGACTCGACCGAGCCTCACCGTTTTGGGATCTCTTCCCGGATTCGATCGGAAGAAATCAATCGATGATGATGGTTCCGACCGCCTCTTGTTGGGTGTCCTTCGTTACGGTCGGGATCCACCTTCTCTCTTCGCCCCTTTATGCCGACGAAGCATCGAGTGGCGATCGACTCTGGCGAGATCGTTCTCGAGATCGGTCGGGGTCACAATCCTCGATCGTGGTCCGCCCCATTCGGATTTGGAAACTCAGCCGCTGTTTTCCATCGGATAACATGCCGGCTTTTTCAATCCGGGCTAAGGAGCGGACACGACACATACACACCGACGAGCTTTACGAGTCAAGACTTGGGAAAACTCTAGCGTGCCAAATTCCAGTGGTTATGCCATTCGGATTGGTCAATCGGCGAAAGATTCCAGCAGATTAGATTCGCCAAACTCGATCGGACCTCCTTCGACCGAGAGATCTGTCGTGAGGTGGGAGTTATAATCACTCCCATCGACGAGCCAACGAATCTGGATCGGTTGAGCCTTTCCTTCTCGGAATCCGAGTCGAAAGAGAGCGTCAATGGGTTCCCCGACTTCCGCGGCGTCTACATGCTGGACGGCCAAGCCTCCGGATCGGCCCGGCGCCCCGCAGGGGAGGCAGGAGCCGAACCAAACCGCGAAGGAGGAGAAGACTTGCACGACCAATTACGCGGTCGTGCACGGGAAGTCCGGGAGGAACTGCTTCAAGTCCGTATGGGAGATCCCTCGGTCTTCCGTACTCCACAGCAGAACATCCTCGCTTGTAAGACCCTCCTGGACAATGTTGGTCCTTTGCTTGGAGAGAACAACCCTGCAACACCGATCATGGAACAAATCAAGGCCATGGTGATGGCGATGGCTATCCAAGGCACTTTCGGGATCAACCGCCAACTCGGCGAAGCTTGATCGCTCTGAGTAGTACTCGGCGCGATCGGCGCCTGTAATCATGGCAAGACGCCGCCGAGTGCAAGCCGCGACCTCCGCCTCGACATCGAAGCCCGGTGCAGGGAGCGAGACGAAGATCGGCGCCGTACTCCACCGCGTCGGAATCTCCTCCGACGATCTCCTTCCCTCGGGGAAGGGTTGATCGACGGGATCAAGGCATTCACTCCCCGACTCCGTCAGGTAAACTGGCCCGAGGGGTTCAACCCTAAAGGCATTGTGAGATTTGATGGAGAACGGGACCCCGAGGCTTGATTGCAAATCTACTCTTTGGCAATCAAGGCCGCGGGTGGAGGATACAACGTGATGGCAAACTATTTGCCCGTCATGTTGACCCCTCCGGCTCAAAACTGGCTCGTGGGCCTTCCAGAGAACTCGATCGATTCCTGGGGAGAGCTTTGCGACCAATTCGTTGCCAATTTTCAGGGCACTTACGAAAAGCCTGGGACCCAGTGGGACCTTTATCAGATTCATCAGAAAAAAGATGAGTCGTTAAGTGATTTCATTCGGCGTTTCACCAAAAAGAAGAACACAATCCGGGAGATCTCGGAGGCGGTCGTCGTCGCAGCCTTCCAGAAAGGAGTTCGCGACTTCGATCTAATCAAGAAGATGTTTCGGAAACCACCGACCACCGTCAAGGAGATGTTCGCCTTAGCGGATCGATATGCTACCGCCTCGGATGCCCTAGCCGAGCGTCAAGAGGATCACCCAAGCAAGCATGAAGGCAAGAAGGACAGGCCCGAGTCGTCCTCCAAGAAGGAAAAAAAGCGCAAGGGTGAAGAGAAGGTAGTGGTCGCGGATCAGAGTCAGCTAAGGCCGCCTCGGCCCACCGACTACAACAAAGTCATGGAGGCACCGTGTCCTTTCCATCCAAATGGGAAGCACGCGGCTAAAAACTGCAACATCTTGAAGAAGTTCGCTGAGGATCACAACAGCGACGCTCCGAGAGATGCCAAGCAAGACGATAAGCGTGACCCTCCCCAGGGCGATGCTTACCAAGAAACCGAGCGAGAGCTCAACTACATATTGGGGGATCGGATGCATATAAGCCCAAGCGTAAGCAAAAGCTTACCAATCGGAAAATCAATGCAGCCATTCTGGTGACCCCCGAGCATCTCCGGTGGTCTGAAGTTTCGATTATATTTGATCGCTTAGATCACCCAGATCACGTCCCTTGCCCAGGAAGATATCCACTCATCCTGGATCCTGTGGCACGGGGCGTCCGATTGCGCAAGGTCCTGGTTGATGGTAGGAGTGGATTAAATATCCTTTTCGCTAAGACTCTGGGCGAGATGTAGATCCCAAGGGCGGCGCTCCAGCGGACAGACGCGCCGTTTCATGGTATAATTCCAGGAACCTCATCGGTACCAATCGGGAAAATCACTCTTCCTGTCACCTTTGGCACTCGGGATAATTACCGGACGGAGAACCTCAGTTTTGAGGTGGCCGATTTCGAGACTGCGTATCACGCGATCTTGGGAAGGCCCGGCATGGACAAGTTCATGGCCGTCCCACACTACACCTATCTGGTTATGAAGATGCCAGGTCCACGGGGCATAATCACGGTCCGTGGAGATGTCAAGTTTTCCCACCTCCTCGACAGGGAAAGCTGCGACTTCGCCCAGTCGGTTGAAGCGGCTGCCGAGTTGGACGAGATCCGGCGGGTGGTCACCACACTCCGCGACGAGGGCGATCTACCGAACAAGAAACCATCTAAGTCGGGCATTAGGCCTGACGAAGATGTCAAGCATATTTCGCTCGACCCGTCCGATTCAACCAAAATGGGTCTGATCGGGACAGGGCTCGACCCGAAATTAGAAGACACGCTCGTCACCTTCCTCCGAGAGAACCGGAGCATCTTCGCCTGGAAACCATCTGATATGCCAGGCGTCCCGAGGGAGGTGATCGAGCACTCCTTGAACGTTCACGACAAGGCCAAGCCAGTTAAGCAGTGGCTGCGCCGATTTGCACAAGATCGGAAGGAAGCCATCAAGGCGGAGATCACCAAACCTTTAGCCGCCGGCTTTATAAGGGAGGTGCTCCACCCCGACTGGCTGGCAAATCCGGTACTTGTGCAAAAGAAGAATGGGACTTGGCGCATGTGTGTCGATTACACCAACTTAAATAAAGCATGTCCGAAGGATCCATTTGGACTTCCTCGCATCGACCAGATGGTTGATTCCACTGCCGGTTGCGAGCTCCTGAGCTTTCTGGATGCATACTCAGGCTATCACCATATTAGCTTAAAGGAAGAAGATTGTATCAAGACTTCGTTCATCACTCCGTTTGGGGCCTTCTGTTACGTCACAATGCCCTTCGGACTGAAGAACGCCGGCGCAACGTACCAGCGTTGCATTCGGCGATGCTTCCACAACCAGCTTGGACGCAACGTGGAGGCATACGTTGATGATGTCGTCGTCAAGTCTCGGGTAACCTCTTATTTGGTCACTGACCTATCGGAGACATTGGAGAGCCTATAGGCGTACCACATGAAGTTGAACCCGGAGAAGTGTGTCTTCGGGGTCTCTTGGGGAAGCTTCTCGGATTCGTGGTGTCTCATCGTGGAATCGAGACTAACCCGGAAAAGATCAAGGCCATCATGGAGATGGCACCCCAACATGCCTAAGGGACGTCCAGCGTCTTAGTGGGTGCATGGTTGCGCTCGGTCGTTTCATCTCACGACTCGGCGAGCGTGGATCGGCCTTCTTCAAGTTATTGAAGAAACAACACGACAAGTTCGTCTGGACACCTGAGGCACAGAAGGCCTTTGAGGATCTCAAATTGTTCCTCACTTCGCCACCTGTCTTGGCATCCCCCTGCCACAGGAACCGCTTCTATTATACATTGCGGCCACCACTCATGTAGTGAGTGCTGCGGTGGTAGTGGAACGGGAAGAAGAAGGACGAGTTTACAAGGCTCAACGCCCGGTCTACTTCATCAGCGAAGTATTGGGCGAGACCAAGATACGCTATCCACAGGTGCAGAAGCTTCTGTATGCGGTCCTCATCGCCTCTCAGAAGCTGAAGCACTACTTTCAAGAACATCCAATTTCGGTGGTCACCTCCTTCCCTATTGGAGAAATCCTCCATAATCGGGAAGCCACTGGGAGGATCGCAAAGTGGTCGGTGGAACTCGGGGCTTTCGAGCTCTCGTTCAAGCCACGCAGCGCCATTAAGTCACAAACACTCACCGACTTTATCGCCGAGTGGACGGAGATGCAGACTCCCCCAGCCGCCGAAGAGGTCGAGTACTAGAACATGTACTTCGATGGATCTCTCCGACGGCAGGGCGCAGGGGCTGGCATCGTTCTCATATCACCTGGGAGCGAGCGACTCAAGTATGTCTTCCAGATCCATTTTTCAGCTTCAAACAACGCAGCCGAGTACGAGGCGCTCATCCACGGTCTCCGTATTGCCATATCGCTCGGCATCCGATGATTGGTGGTTCGCGGAGACTCCCAGCTTGTGGTGAGCCAAGTGCAGAAGGACTGGTCTTGTGTCAACGACAACATGACCGCCTATTGTCAGGAGGTCAGGAAGTTGAAAGATAAGTTTGGCGGGTTGGAGCTCATACATGTCTTGCGACGAGACAATGAGGCGGCGGATGAACTCGCAAACCTGGGCTCCAGTCGGGCGCCAGTTCCGGCTGGGATCTTCATCCAGGAGCTCCACGCCCCCTCCATCACTCCGCAGGAGCAACTACCCCAACCTGATGAGCAACAATCCGAGATAGAGGTGCTCGCCCTTGACTCGGATTGGACGAAGCCTTACCGAGAGTACCTGCAAGAAGAAAAGCTTCCTGATGACCGGGGGGCTGTTGAGCAAATCCAACGTCGGAGTCGCAACTATGTGGTGCATGAAGGGATCTTGTACCGACGAAGCGTCTTCGGCATACTTCAAAAGTGCATATCGATTACGAAGGGCGCGCCTGCTGCTGCGAAATTCACTTTCGGACATGTCACGGACATCATCTTTGCATCGCCTTCGTTGGTTGGAAAAGCCTTCCGACAAGGATTTTACTGGCCAACCGCAGTCTCTGACTCAAAGGAGATCGTCCGCAAATGTGAAGGTTGTCAGTTCTTTGCCCGGCAGATTCATGTGCCGGCTCAGGAACTTCAGACAATCCCCATCACCTGGCCGTTCGCTGTCTGGGGGCTCGACATTGTCGGACCCTTCAAGAAAGCACCCGGTGGTTTTGAACATATCTTCGTCGCCATTGACAAGTTCACCAAATGGATTGAAGCCAAACCCGTGACCAAGATTACGGGGGCCAAAGCCACCGAGTTCTTCCAGGAGATCATCGGCCGGTTTGGCGTACCATCTCGGATCATCACGGACAACGGCTCTCAGTTCAAGAGTGGCGAGTTTCAAAGTTGGTGCAAAGATGTGGGCATAAAGATTTGCTTTGCTTCGGTGGTACACCCACGAAGCAATGGGCAGGTCGAGCGCGCGAATGGCATGCTTCTACGAGGTGTTAGGGCGCGCATCTTCGATCGGCTCAAACCCTATACGGCAAAATGGATGAAGGAATTGCCTGTCGTACTCTGGGGGCTTCGTATAAGCCCCAGTCGAGCTATGGGGCAGTCACCCTTTTTCCTTGTATATGGGTCTGAGGCGGTCCTTCCCACGGAGCTGCAGTTTGGATCGCCCCGAGTTCAAAGGTTCAACGAAAGCGAGTCAGAGGCCAGTCGGATTGACGATCTCGACCGACTGGAGGAAGCTCGGGACGTTGCTACAATTCGGTCAGCTAAGTACCTCCAGGGTTTGCGTCGTTATCATGATCGTAATGTGCGAGATCGAGCCTTCTCGGTTGGAGATTTGGTCCTTCGAGTCAGTCAATCGAGCAGCCATAAACTTTCTCCACAATGGGAAGGACCGTACATCGTCGACTCTATGACACGCCCGGGGGCTTACCGATTAAGGCGAGAAGATGGCGCTCTTCTGGACAACTCATGGAACATCGAGGAATTGCGTCGGTTCTATACCTGACGACTATTGTAATCCATGTTTGCAATCAAATAAAGATAAGTTTTCGCTCACATTGTCTCCATGTTCATGCAATTCAGTTTCTGACTTGCTACTTATTTGTATTTCAATTAAGTAGTAAGTTGGGGGCTACACCTAATTAGGTGCGCAGTCGCGCACCTAACCTTTCATTGAAAAATTAATTCGACTTGCTCCCTAGTCGGATCCCAACTAGCTAGTAAGTCGAGGGCTACACCTAATCAGGTGCGCAGTCGCGCACCCTTTCTCTTATTGAGTTTGACTTACACGTGAGTCGGGTTCCGACCGGTTTGTAAGTTGGGGGTCATACCTGATTAGGAGCAATCTCCATCGCCACATTTATTTAACACCTGATCGAGTTTTTTTCGTTTCAAGTCTGTGATGAGCCTGAGTGTTAGTTGTTCTGAGTAATGAAACTCTTGTTTCCTAGCAATACTCAAACTTCCCGATTGTGTTATTGGAGATAGAGCTCAGTGCCAGCTCCTAATGCTAAGGAATTTGATGCGCTGGGCAGGGTGCTTAGTGAAAGGGACCTGACTCGCTTGGGCAAAACGCATGATTTGAATCGAGAAAAGTCGATTAGCTTACACCAAGATAAAAAAGAAAAACAACACACAGAGAAGAGATCGAAGGCAAAATAGATAATTTTATTAATATTTACAATGGCTTGCAAGCCAATTACAGGATATGGCGGCAAGCATGGGCCTGCGCCCTGATGATCAGATCCGTCACCCCGACGAGCCCTGGAACAGCGTCGATCAGGGCCTCGGCAATGGCGGCATCGCGAGCACGGGCGCGAACCAGCGCCTCCATGATGACGTCGGCCACCTCAGCAAGGGCTGGGGCGACCTTGATCAGAACCGCGACGGAGGCAACGTCGCGGGCGCGGGCCTCTTCTTCGGCCATCTCGGCGAGCGCGAGGTCGAACTCCGCCAACTCTTCGTCGCGTGCCATGGGAACAGGCGGGAGAAAGGAGAGTGGAGGAAGAAGAAGATTGGGTGAGAAGCGGCCATTGAACCGGCTTCTCTTTATAGCCGAGATTGGGGAAGTTGAATCAGCCTCGGGGAATAATGGCGTTGGGAAGCAACCCCGAGGAAAACTGTTCCTGGGCTTTGATGTGGAAGCCTCTGGGAGCATGGCGCAGCATTCAAGGTGGCGTCTGGTCTTCCGGCGAAGTGACGTTGGAGATGACCCGTGGCGACCAATAGTGGCGCGCATTCACCAAAGAACCGCGGGCGACGTTTCGGCTTCACGCTGGGCGGGAAGGAACGAGGCCTTGGATTCACTGTCGCAATATTCGGGCCCAGACTTAGGTTCCAGAAGGCACGCTCCATGTGGGCCGAAAGTTGTACGTTGCTCACATGCGGGTGTTGATTAGACCGAACCTAGTTTGGAAAAAGGGCACGCCCCTGGTTGTGCCTTATGCCAGTTATCAATCCTTCGATGGCTGGGCGCTTCCCGGGTAATTAACTCAGCTCTTGATGTACCTCCTGGGGTCAATGGCTGGTCTGATTTTCTAATCAGATTAGGCGCCGAAGAGTTACCTCTTCAGTTGGGTCTCAGTGGCACATCTCCGAATCGTTTGTCGCCAAGACAAACACCACTAGGAGGACCTCAACTTGGAGACGGGCGTATTCCTCTGGGATCACTAGCTTGACTCCGCACTAGTCGGGTCAGGGCGCCTGAATACCCTACGCAAGTTGTGGCATATCCCATGCTGGATCGAATGTCGAGCTCTGCAAGCCAGGCTTGAATGCCATAAGTTGTAACAGGGAGGATAACGCTGGGTGGCACTGCTCACTCGGCAAAATCCACTTTTCTGGCATGCCTCTCCCTGGGGCCATTAGCCAGCATTCCAATCCGTCGGGCTAGGTGCCAGGCATCTTTAATAACTTGAGAATTTTCTCGAGTTCTTTGCAACTGTGTTGTTTGATCAGCAGGTTACTCGGCAAGCAGGCTTCATTAGCCAGACGAAGAGTGGCGTCACTCGAGTAACATCTCAAGGATCATGAGTGAACCCGGATCAAGACAACCCAGTCTCGAAGCACTCGGGGGCTATTGTGGAAAACATGGGCCCTGGGTATCCGAAGATACACTACTGGACGTACCACCTCCTTGGGCCAAGTCAACTGGGCCTTCTAGAAGGCAGGCTTGGAGGCTGGCGCTGCTTGAGATGATCTACAAGGAAACAAACTCGTCTCCTACTCGAATATATGGATATAGGCGTAGCCGAATCGGTTATATCTGTATCTTCCATACGCGGATTAAGGATTCTATCTGTAACCCGACCCCCTGCACTATATAAAGGGGGTCCGGGCCCCTAGTTCGAGATCCAATCCCACATCTTACAATCATCATCAGCATCCACCATAATACAATCCACGAGCACAGGAGTAGGGTATTACCTCCCCCCGAGGGCCCGAACCTGTATAAATTCGGCTCCCTGTGCTACCATCGTGTTGTGATCTTTTGCATCGCCCCTTAAAATATATTGCCGACACAAATCGTCGACAGCCCCTAGGGACCTTGGGAGGGGAAAAGCTAAGAGGAGGGATTACCAGCGAGAGAGGCGGCAGCCGAGGTGGACTCGGGCCCGGGCGGCGCTGAACAGACTCCGGTGGCAGCAGCAGCATGACTGGCAAAATAGAACGAGGGGAGTGAGAGGAGAGAGGTGCCGGAGAGGATCTGCCGGGGAGGAGCTCACCTAGCGGATCTAGGAGAGAGGTAGTAGGGAGGAAGAGGGAGCTGGCCTCGGTCTGTCTGAGAGGGAAGAAAGGGAAAGGGGTAGATGGATAAAGGAGAGAGAGGGAGGAGAAACCAAGAAAATAGGGGTTAAATAGGAATAGGGGAGGGGTAGAATAGGGAAAGGGCAAAAGGAGGGGCAAATTGGGAAAAGCCAATTTGGGGAAGGGCCAAAAAAAATGGAAATTTCCAATTTATGAAGGAAATGACAAGTGGGCCCACTTCTCATGGAGAAAGGAGAAAAGAGAGGAAAAAGGGGGTAAGGAACTAATAGTAAAATTAAACATTTATTTTAATTAACAATTTAACGTGAAATTCAATTTTTACTTGAATTAGGTTTAATTTGCTATTTCCTAACTCAAAATGAAATTATCAATTTATAAATTATTAAAATAGGTTTTTAACAAATTAACCATTTTGCAATTAAATATTTTAAAAGCAAAACTTTTAATTAGGGCTTTAGGAAATTAAATATAGTAACATACACATTTTCAAAAATGATATTTGAAATGCTTAAAATCACATGCAATGATTATGTAATTTTAGTTTTTTGAAAATAGGATGTTACAGCTATGTACACACATACCTATATATGTGAGCCTCGAGGAGTTCACACGCAAGAGGACGTGAGCCAAATAAATCAAATATGACGGATTCAACTAGCCAACACGAGCACACACTAGTTACATAGGTCAAGGCCAACAATGGCACGTAGCACAACAAACTGAACCAAATTCGTTTAGAGCCTAGCCCACCTAAGAGGCTGGCCCACGTATGCATAACACTATTCTTAGACTTTCAACCTCATTTTATTCTATTCAACAGAGTTAACCCAAGGTGTTATGATTGGGTCCATCTGGCGTTATATGCTGGTACAACTCTTTCTAAACTAACAAAGTGATACTATTCCATCACAAGCAAGCCACATGAGCCGGGCGGGTCTCACATTACAAGAGGAAGCCCAACTCTGTTATATATACTTTGGCGGGTATTACACATAAGCCCAACTCTGTTATATACTCTGATCAATCTCATTTCTTCCTGCCATCTGATCCTCTACGACACCCAACCGCTGACATCCTAAACCCTAAGGAGAGAGATGTACATGGTGAATGCTTCCACTTATGTCCAAACAATCTCTGGATTTAGGGTTAGTGGGAGGACTCCACACACCACGTGACCGCGACCCGCCCGTGGGAGGGCAAGGGTGGATTGGGGAATAGGACCCCTGTCCGAGCCTTCTGACCTGACCACGCACATTCCAAATCCAACCCGAGAAAGGTCCATGGCGTTTGGCGTGTGAGCCCGGAATTGGCTAATCATCTAATTTGATTTCTTTACTAACTAATGGTTAACTACACATATCCACGTAGTGCCAACACCAATTAGTGCCAATTTTTCCATTAGTTAGGGAAATAGGTTTTGCAGTGACACATTAACGGCAGCACCTCGCCCTCAACAACAAACTTTGAACACCATTCAGGTTTTGTGCGAAGAATCTACACATACAAATAGTGACATCCTATCTGGAAGACCTTGGTATACAAGTATGCGACATCATGTGCATAACTAGAAGATATGCATACAATTGGTAAGTGCAAATAATAATCACATAATGCATCAGACAGTTCATTTGCAAACGGAGTACAGCTGACAGTGTCACACTCTTTCAAGTACAGACGGCCATCGAATACATGCAATGTATATCTACCAATGAACAATGCACACACACAGTCACCATACTGTTTTGTTTTGTTCTACAACAAATGCAAAATGTTTTGATCTCCCTATCATCATGTTTCATCGTCGAGACCATAGTAAAGATTAATGATTGCCATCCGCACGTACAAGCTCCACACTCTGGCCATCTTCTTCACAGATGTGCCCTCCGGAAGGGCGCAGAGGACGCGTTGCGGCTTCTCATCTAGCCCACCGAGCTCTCACCTCGGTTGTTGGCCTACCTCGATGTCAAGGAGCACCGGATCAGAGCGGCGCAGATAATCAACAGGGACGAGCAGCTTCACCATCTTGGGGAGGGGCACTGCAGATGCAACAACTAACACCATGGTGTTGTCAAGCGAGGCACCGCTGTAGCTGAGCTCGACCACTGTCCTATACAGCCCTCTGTGGCTAGCGATCCTAGCCATAGTGTCAGTGATCCACCGTTGGCCGTTGACAGCGTTGACCTCCTCCAACAGAGCATTGTTGCAGTTCAGTGTCTTCCGCAGCTTCCAGCTTTCCTGGCTGGTCACAAACTCAGATGACGCAGCTCCGGTCATGTTGTGGCTGGTGTTGGATACTCGTCTGTGCAGCTCGAGCTTTTCCTTTCCTGTGGTGATCCACCAATTTAAGCACGATGGTGTCGACGGCCGCCTTGCTTGGCTGATGGTGTTCCTGCTCCGGTGGGCTCCTCATCCTTCACTTCATCTGCAGAGCGTTGTTGCAGTTCAGTGTCTTCCGCAGCCTCCAGCTTTCCTGGCTGGTCACAAACTCAGATGACGCAGCTCCGGTCATGTTGTGGCTGGTGTTGGATACTCGTCTGTGCAGCTCGAGCTTTTCCTTTCCTGTGGTGATCCACCAATTTAAGCACAATGGTGTCGACGGCCTCCTTGCTTGGCTGATGGTGTTCCTGCTCCGGTGGGCTCCTCATCGCCGGTGGGCTCCTCATCGATATGGCCCTTGCCTACTCGAATATATGCATATGTACTAGTTAATTTGTAACTATTAGTATCTGAATTTATAGACACAAATTCCCCTAACACAAGACCTTTTTAGCAGTTTTTCATGCTTTTATTATGCAAGGGCCATATCATGCATCGGCTTGACCTTCTGGCTCTACATGGAATTTAGATGTTCATGCATGAATGCATGATGAATGAATGCAAGATTTATGAATAGCTAGATCGATTAGATGTGCCAAGTGCATGCATGAAAATTCATGGTCTACAAAATAAATATAGCATGGCAAAGTCTAGTGAGTAGTATCATGCACAGCAACAAAGCAACTAAGATTGAGCACCAAAGAGCTCACGCTAGAAAGAGAGTTGGACAGATTTGGACATATTTAGAGCCCTCTGCTGTCGGATATGGCCCCTGTCTTCGGCCAAGTTGACACTAACCCGAGGTTCCTCATGCTCTACTGAGGTAGGCGTTAACGTACTAAAGAAGACAACGGACAACAAGCAACTCATAGTTGAGGGGGTGAGATGTCTGACTAAGTGTTTAACAGACACATGGGTAACCATCTCAACGTTTAACGGAAACCCTAACAGTTTTAGGGTTGGGTTACAAACGAATACAGGTTAAAGGGGTTAAAAAAGTAAATTTCAAGTTGGGGGACGGAGTGAGATTCATAGCAAATTCAAGAGCTACAATATACTTTTTTTCTAAACAAAGGTTAAAAAAGATGGCGTGGCATCTGCGTGGATGCCATGTTACTATCTTTTGTACACATGAATAGGCTAGTCAACACTTAACGGTGACGTGAAACACACGTATGCACCACCTTAGTGTTTATCAGAAGTCCAAACGGTTTGGGAGCTCGGGTGCAAACAGACACAATTTTAAGGGGCAAAAAAGTAAAAATTAAATTCAGGGGGCTAAATGAGATTTGTTCCAAATTTAGGGTCAACAATGTAATTTTCTCATTAGTTAATTCAGGGGCAACAATGTAATTTTCTCATTAGTTAATTCACGATGAAAATTGTGTTACTTGAAGTACAAGCATTAGGATGGTAAAACAATGGGCCATATCTTTTTCTCGGTATTGGAGTATTGATAACCTTTTTCCGTATTTCAGGCTTTTATTATGGAAGGGCCATATCTCCGGACTCAGGTCTACATGGAATTTAGCTACATAGAGTCATGCATGCATTCATGAGTAGATCAATTTTGCCTGCATCGGTAGATCAGTTGTGCTAGCTGCCATGCATGAACAGTGATGATCTCGAGAATAAATTTAGCATGACAAAATCTTGTGAGTAGTATCATAACAACAAAATCTCCTCCTCACTTGGCTGCCCATACCAGACCCCGACTCCTCGCTCCTCTTCACCCTAGCACCGTCACCCGCCCCTTGATCCCTGTCCTACGACCTTGCTGAAGGTGAGAGAGGGAATCATGCTTCTCCACCTTTCTTCCTCCCCTCTTCACCTCCACCCGGCCAATTCCTTCTTCTCCCACTCTGGCATCCACATCGGTGGCAAAAAGGAGGTAAGCATGTCAGCTTTGTGTTGATCAGCATTCCTGCCAATAGCCGGACGCTTGTCCCAGCGACTTCCTAGTGGTCAATCATGCTTCTCTACCTTCCCTCGCCCCTCTTCCCCTCCACCCAGCTGGTTCCTTCTTCGCCCACTCCGACATCCACGTCAGTGGCGAAAGGGAGGGAAACATGTCGGCTTTGTGTTGATTGTCATTATTGCTGATAGCTGGACGCTTGTCCCGGCGGCTTCCTAGTGGTCAGGCGTTGTTGTGTTTCTTGTGTGAAAAAATTTGCTGCAAAGGGTAATTCAATTGAGTCCCTAGTATTCCCATTTATATATGCACTCAAGGGCATGATACAGCGCATTATCCTGAACTCACTCAGCAGTTGAGAAGAGATAGACTCCCTATGTATGAATCCTTATAACCAGTATGATAGGATAAGAGCGAGTTACGGTATACTAGGGCTGGAGGATATCCTTATTTCAAAATCTGACACGCATTTTGCGTTTGTGGGGATCCGACGTGGTTTGAGAAGTATTGCATGTGGAAATAGGTAAATAAAACTTATTTAGGATTCAAAATGGGCGAATTAGTCTAAAAGTCGTACTAAGGCCTTTTTAAAGGGTATTTTGAAAAAGCTATTTTATTTTCACAATCACTTTCTTTTGAATACAATTTCATGTTCGATTAGAAGGATAGAAAGGTCACAAGGACGGAAAAAGAAAAATCAAATCTTTTAAATTAGTTCTCCTTTTTTGCAATTTTCTTTTGATCCATTCCATTCATTTTTTTATAGAATACTATAAAAAAAATTTATTTTACAAACTAAAAAAATACAATAGTCAATATTATAGAGGAAGTTTTGGGTATGCTACAGTCCAGTACGACAACACCACGCTTTTGTTCTAATCTCCGTCTTTCTGTTAATTGCTTGGGTGCTATGCTTCTGCCTTGTGGGCTTTATTGTTGCGCTGTTGGGCTCTTTTTGTTACTTTGTTTAGCATCTCGTTGCCCTAGTCAAAGACTTTCTGCCTTGCTGTCCCCGCTGCTTGACGGTGGCGATCCACCGAGTGACATAGCTTGGCCGAAGCGACACTTGGCCCTGGAAGAATCAGCGAGGTCGCGAGGTGCCGCCAGCAACGAAGGTCGTGCCACCACTGCGATCTGGCGGTCGGTGGCAAACAGGTTTCGCTGGGCATTCACCTGCGAGATTCGATCTCTCCGTTCCCTGTCAAAACACACCAGCTTAAATACCTTCAGCTCGGAGTCGCGGAAGCTCTCCTTGAGATGGTTGGGCATGCTGCCTCCCTCATGCCGCAAGTAGGTCAGGGCGCTTTGTATCTCGGCTTTGAGCTTCTCTTTGTACCTGCGTCGGCCGCTGAGCTTCCTCTTGAGGCGACGACTGGAGTTCTTCCTCTGTGATCTTCCCGGAACAATGACCGCTTGATCGAATTCCGTAAGCTCGGCAAGGTGAGCGTTCCTTAGCGAAGTGATCCTCTCGAATACTTCGTCCTCCCAATCTAAACCAGATGAACTCTAACAGGGCAAACTCTGTGCGGGAGAAATAGATCCCACTTATAAGCCAATGGCGGTGCGAAGACTCTTACTACCAAGCATAATTTGCACGTCCGAAACCCAAGTGAGGTAATTTTGGCCATGGGGGCCAGTTCCACAAATTCGCGGGCGACGATGCCAGACATCTGCATAATCCAAGTTTTAAGATTACTACATGTAATCATAGTGTGCGTTGCATGAAATGGATCTATTCATAAATTATCAAAATTCCCATTATAAATTTGCTAAGTAAAATAGCAAATTCATCAACAGATTGTGTATGGGTAATTAAGAGCGGTTAATATACACTTCTAATGGAAAAGCAGTAATTTTGCAAATTCCAGATATCTATGTGCAAATTTTTTGATTCAGAATATTCTTAAAATAATTTTGGAATAGATCAAGGTCTATTCTAAAAATTCGTGGCCCGATTTTCTTTTCTTTCTATCTTTTTCTTTCCCTCCCGGCCCGCTTCCCTTTTCCTTTTGGCCTACGCCCAGCCCGCCCCTTATCTGGCCCGCTTCAAGCCCACCCTACCTCCCTCTGTTTCATAGCGCAGGACAGTTTATCTGATTTATCTCCTGTTTTATTTGACTTATATCACTTTTTTATTACTTTTTGAGTCTTTTTTTTTTTATCTCGTAGACATGTCTAAAAGCTCCCTGAACCCTAAATACAAAGGCCAACCGGCTCTCAAGGCTATCTCGAAAAATTCTCGAAGTTACGAGATAAGACAAACAAATAGGATAAAATAAGCTAAAAAGAATCCACCCTAGATCTGCTGTCTTCCTAAGCCACCATTGCCGCCGAAAGCAACGGCCCCCTCGTGCCTAGGCATCTTCCCGAGCCTAAACTGCCGCTACTGTCGAGTGCCCTGTGGTTTCTCTCTTTGTTTTGCATTTCAATCTCTCTTTTTTCAACCAGGTTTGGTCAACATATGCTTAAAATTATCATTTTAAAAAAAAATCATGCCAATGACTGCAAACATATTAACACTATTTACAGGATTTTTATTTTAAAAATTTTTAAATTTGAATTGAAGTGTGGTTTTGCTTTTTGAACCACGGTAGTAAGGACGAATTTCACAAAATTCTACCGATTTTTTAGATAATTGTGAACACGGCATGACTGCATCCTATTACACACTCGGCCACTCTTGTCAGTTATCACTAGTGTGCTCGACTCGCAACTTCGTGATGCCAGGAAACGTGTGTGCGATGTGAGTAGAATATCTAGAATATATTTTATATCTGGCGAAATATGTGGTGCAAACCACTGTTTTGGTGTAAACCCAGGAAAATTATACCTAAAAGTTTTGTAAATTCGTGAAAAAATTACTGGAGATAGAGATAGTCATGAACAATATTATCACCAATTCTCAAGATCAAACTCAACTTCGTTTGAGAGATAAAAAAGACAAATTTTAAACAAATAACGACATGAAACTATTCATTCAAAATTTGTCTTTTTTATAGCTCCCAAACAAAGTTGAATTTGGTCTTGAGATTTGGTGATAATATAGTTCATGTCAAGACCTATCTCCAGTAATTTTTTCACGAATTTACAAAACTTTTAGGTATAGTTTTCATGGGTTTATACCAAAACAGTGATTTGCACTACATATTTCGCCTTTATATCTAGCTTTGTTAGTTCACGGTTCGTTTGAAAATTTTTGCAAGGAACCTATTACCTAAAATTTCAAAGTATTAATTCCAAAATTTTAGTCTTAACTAGTAGTACAACCATATTGTAATTTGTAACTATTTTTTATATTTATGGGGTTCATATACGTTGGGAAAAATTATAAATTTTGCAGGGCTCACCAAACTTAATCTTGGTAAAAATAATCGTATGTGTATTTTTTAATTAATCTAGGCTTAACATAAACAAAAACACTCAAAAGTCAAAACCGCAAATATAACAGCCAGATGGTGGGGACGGCTACAAGCCTCTCCTTCAAATTGATAGGATTTTCAAAAATTTAAGCCACCCATTTATATTTTTCTTCTACTAACTTAAGGCGTGCATAATCATTAGTGTCCATGGGAAAAAATCGTCAATTATCTCCGGTTATGGGTGAGGCCCCTAAAAAAAAATCTACCGGTCAAAAAATTCAAAACTTTTTAAAAATTTTGCTGATAGACCGAAACTTCCTATTTCGACCTTTATAAAAACTTCAGCTGAAAAAACTCTAGAAATTCGAATCTGTATTCAAAAGTTTCATCCGATAATAAGCTGACAAGCCCGCTACTTCATGGGTTGTACCTGCTACGCAAATTTTATCTTCCCTGATGATAGAGATCCGTTGTGATCAGAGTCTGGAGTGGCAGATCGATGCTAGGCGTAACGCAATACTTAATTAAGTTGATTTGTGGTTAGTATTGTTGAGCAACCACGCTACCGGGTGTAGTCCGAGGTTACTGATTCGCACGCAAGACGTAAACGGAGAACAAGATCGACAGGTGCACAAGTAGATAAAACACAGATGTATGGAAAGAACATATTCTTTATTGCTTTTATGCGTGTTTACAATAGACGAATCCCTCTCTTATTTATAGTGCGGGTTCATAGAGTTTGGCAGGTTCACGGATAGACCTATGCAGATATGGTTTGGATCAGCTCGTAACCGAATAGGTTTCCTAACAGCTATATATCAGCTCAATACGGATAGATTATAGGTATATAGAGGAAGAAACGAATGATGGCGCGTGGTGACACCTGGAATATATATCTACAGCAGCAGAATCTTGTAAATTAAATGGAGATTTAATTGCACCATTTGAAGCTAAAGATAGAGATGATACCGCTGGGATCCAACTGTCCGTCGACCGCTTAACAGCCGGGGAGAGGAACGTGGGATCCGGAGATTCCAGCGGTTGGGCGGTGTCTCCGCAGATATATACGCAGCCGGCGCCGCCACCATTGCGAGACCCAGCCTCTGCACCCTCCTCCTCCTTAGCCGCAGCAGCAGCATCGATCGTTAGCAATGGCGGACGCGGCAGACAAGGAGCAGAGGAAGAAGGAGATCGACGACTGGCTGCCCATCACGTCCTCGAGGAACGCCAAGTGGTGGTACTCCGCCTTCCACAATGTCACCGCCATGGTCGGCGCCGGCGTGCTCAGCCTCCCTTACGCCATGTCCGAGCTCGGCTGGTACGCACGCGCATACACGCGATGCAATGCAATGCATTGCATGCGTCTCTCTCACTCCCTTTTCTTCTTCAGATCGATGATGCGATGCCAGATCTGTGCATGTTTCTTGATGAGATGATCGAGTGTTCGTTAATTTTTGGGTGCTTTGGTCGAGTGTGGTAGGGGTCCCGGCGTGGCGGCGATGGTGCTGTCGTGGGTGATCACCCTGTACACGCTGTGGCAGATGGTGGAGATGCACGAGTGCGTGCCCGGCAAGCGCTTCGACCGCTACCACGAGCTCGGCCAGCACGCGTTCGGGGAGAAGCTGGGGCTCTGGATCGTCGTGCCGCAGCAGCTCCTCGTCGAGGTCGGCGTCTGCATCGTCTACATGGTCACCGGCGGCAAGTCGCTCAAGAAGTTCCACGACGTCGTCTGCGAGGACTGCAAGCCCATCCGAACCTCCTACTTCATCATGATCTTCGCCTCCGTCCACTTCGTCCTCTCCCAGCTCCCCAACTTCAACTCCATCACCGGCGTCTCCTTCGCCGCTGCCGTCATGTCACTCAGGTACGACCTCAATTCTGCATGCATCTCGATCTCGATCTCGTCGGAGATTGTTTCATCCAGCCATGCATGAATGGTATGATGCAGCTACTCGACGATCGCGTGGGTGGCCTCGCTGGAGAAGGGGCGGCACGCGGAGGTGGACTACAGCATGACGGCGTCGACGTCGACGGGGAGGACGTTCAACTTCCTGAGCGCACTGGGCGACGTGGCGTTCGCGTACGCGGGGCACAACGTGGTGCTGGAGATCCAGGCCACCATCCCGTCGACGCCGGAGAAGCCGTCCAAGAAGCCCATGTGGCTCGGCGTCATCCTCGCCTACTTCGTCGTCGCCATCTGCTACCTCCCCGTCGCCTTCGTCGGCTACTACATCTTCGGCAACGCCGTCGACGACAACATCCTCATCACCCTCGAGAAGCCGCGCTGGCTCATCGCCGCCGCCAACATGTTCGTCGTCGTCCACGTCATCGGCAGCTATCAGGTCATCATCTCAATATATATATATATACACACACACGCGCGTAATTACTCTTAATATAATACATATCTTGTGTGATCAGATCGGAGTAGTTGATTGATTAATATTATCGACGTTTGCGCGTGCTTGCAGATCTACGCGATGCCGGTGTACGACATGCTCGAGACCTTCCTGGTGAAGCAGCTCCGGTTCAAGCCTGGGCTGCCTCTTCGTCTAATCACACGCTCACTCTACGTTGGTAAGTAACATATTTAATTAATTATTACATCTTGCTCACAATAACACTACCTCTAGTCTAGTGAAGAAAAATTGTTGCTTTCTTCGGTAATGTGCAGCCAACTTCTATGCTTTGTAACTTTCGTTATCTATATCCTTTTTTTAATATTTAGATTGGATACGTGAAAACCATCATGTGTATATTTGTATCGAAAAGTGCTTCTATATTCTTATAATTATGTCTGGTTTATTAATAAATTGCAATAGCATGTAGTGGTAAAGCGATAACGAGTGCGTTGATCTATCGTCCAAAATAATATCTTTTTGTGATCCAATGGAGTATACACAACCTAATAAAAATCTACAATGTGTTTGAATATATATTACAATCATGTCTGGTTTTATAAATAAATTAAATTGCAACTGTAGTGGTAAAAGTGGCAACTTTGGAAGTGCGTTGATCGGATAGAGCATACACAACCTAGCTAATAAATTTTTACAGTGTCTGTTTGGATTAGTCTTCCTTCTTGTTATAAGTGCATTGTGTCCATGCAGTTACTGAGTACTTGATTTGTTAAAGAAACGACAGGAGATAATAACAGAGAAAAAAAGGACTCATTTTTAATCTTTATTACTTGTACAGCATTCACCATGTTTGTTGGCATCGCCATCCCGTTCTTCGGTGGATTGCTAGGGTTCTTCGGCGGCTTTGCGTTTGCCCCAACAACCTACTACGTAAGATTCTACATTTTTTTTCTTTACTATATCTCGTAACATACTGGCTAGTAACATATATAAGTTATTTCTTCTCTATAATATTAACTAAATTGCACTCGTTTGTTCTACAGCTTCCCTGCATTATGTGGTTGGCCATCAAGAAGCCAAAGAGGTTTGGCCTGTCCTGGTGCATCAATTGGGTAAGCCATTATTATTTGCAAGTTAATTACCTAGTTATTGTGTTTTATAGATGCTCATATACATCGATCTTGATGTACTTGCGACAATATGGATATTCTAAACTCACTATTAATTAATCTTTGGTTGGCCGGCAGATTTGCATAATCATTGGCGTCCTTCTGACGGTGCTGGCGCCCATCGGAGGCCTCCGGTCGATCATCGTCAACGCCAGCACCTACAAGTTCTTCTCGTGATCTGCTAGCTGGAACAAGTTACTTAATTTAATTAGATGAGGACATTGGTTGGGAAGTGCTAATCAATTAATTCGGTCTGTTTAATTAGGTTAAAAAACAATATTATTCGTAGCTACGCTGTATTATTCGTTTGGATTCGATTGTTCTGCATGACTAAAGTCTTTGAGATCCAGGCTACCGTTGTTAGAAATTTGATATTGACTTATGCTTAGTTAGTACACGTGCGATACACGTGCGGGTTGGATGCTAGGCATGCATGCCCGTGCAGCGCTATGCATGGTGCATGCATGCATGGCCACGTCATGGCGTTTCGACGTGGGCCCCGGAGCAGGCCGTTTCGGCGTAGCCCGAGCAGGCGCGGGAGCAGGAGGGCCGGACACGTGCCAGATCAGATCCATCGGGAGGTGGCCAAGGCGCCAAGCCCAGCAGCCGATTGATGAGCGTGCGTGTAAAGTGGCGAACTCTGCGGCACCTAAAGCAAAGGGGTGCGCTACGAAAGAAGAAAAGGGGTGTCCATTCTTTTCGCCTTAAATTTTATTACAATATATAACAAAGACAACATATCAAGCGCTAATGCCCATTAAATGCTAATATGCTAATATTCAACCAGCACCATCGGATCTCAACCGCACGAAGTCTATCTGATGGCGCAGTTTTAAGTGAGATGTGGAGTTTCCGCCTCTCTCGATCTTAACCGCATACTAGCACTTAATGGGCATTAGCACTGATATGTTGCCTGTAACAAAATATTTATTCTTTTATGGGCTAAATATTTTTTATACTTTTGTAGCTATTTGTTTAAGATCTTTCTTCTCGAGGCTCCTAAAATCAATTTTTAACAATTTTTTTTATGCCTCTCCAATCCCCCTACCGAGGATCTACAACTTTCATATTATAATACACAATAAGCTAAAAAGAACAATATAAAAAATCTCACCACATTGAAGATTCTTGCATGGCTATCATCCGAGCTTCTTGGTACCGCCATTGTCGGTCGTCGGAGATTCTTGCATGGCTATCATCCGAGCTTCTTGGCACCACCATTGTCGGCGACTTAGTGAAAGGTCAGGGGCAGTGGATTCTTGCATGGCTATCATCCGAGCTTAGCAAAAGGTCAGGGCATGGCTATCGTTCTTGCATGGCTATCGTCCGAGCTTAGCGAAAGGTCAGGGCAGTGGAGGCACGGCAGTAGGTAGCGACGGGTCAGGTCATCTCCGCCCTGCTAGCGACGGGTCGAGTCATCTCTGGCCTGCTAGGTGGCGACGGGGCGGGTCATCTCCGACCAACTTAGAGGAAGGTTGAGGCAACGGATGCACAACAGTGGACTGGGTGGCGGTGGGGCAGGTCATCGTCGACTAGATTAGAGGGAGGTCGGGGCAGCGAAGGCATGACAGTAGGCTAGGTGGCAACGGGGCATGTCATCGTCGGCCGACTTAGAGGGAGGTTGGGGTAGCGGAGGCACGGTGATAGGCTAGGTGGCAGCGAGATGGGTCATCGCTGGCAGGCTTAGAGGGAGGTTGGGATAGCGGAGGCACGACAGTAGAGTGGGTGGCAGTGAGGTGGCAAAAGACACGATGGTGGGACGAGATGGCAGCACTACTGTAGAACAGGTCATCAGTGCTGGTTCCAAACAGTTATCAGTGCTGGTTTTTAAACCGGTACAAAACAACATGCACTGATGTGGCCGGGCCGGCACATATGACCCATTCTTTGTACCGATTTATTGCTAGAACCGCCGCATATACATTTTATTTGGCACCTCACCGATGCTAGCTAGGCTGCTACTACTACGTACTGTACAACCCTAGCTAGCTAGCTAGCTATCTATATGAAGGCGGCGGCGGCGGCGGTGTCGCCACCGCCGCTCGCTAGCTCGGGTCGGAGTGGCGACATCGTCATTGTCATCGTGGCCTGCTGCCTCCTTGGGGTCTGCCCAATTTTTCGGGGAATGTCCCTGTCGTCAGACCCTCGAGCCCATCCGCTGGCCGTCACCTCCTCCTCCTCTGACACAGGGAGTAGGATCCTCGTCGTCGTTGTCCTCCTCCTCCGGTGCCTCGCCAGCGAGGACGCACACCAAAGGATCAAATAATGGATCAGGAGACGATGTGGCCCGCCGCCGCTTAGACGCTGGCTCGTCACGGGGCTCCTCGTTGGCCAGCTCCTCCTCGCCAGCGGGCTTCTCCTCCTAGCTGGCCGCCTGCTCTCATGCTCCTCCTCGGGGGGCTCCTCAACGATCGACTCCTCCTCACGAGACTAATCACTGATAGGTTATGGTGACCATAGCGAGGCCGGGCACAACAGTGAGGCAGGTGGAAAAGGCAACGATTGTGGCGGTGAGACGGGTGGAGAGGGCCATGACAACAGAGAAGATGGCAACTAGACCATGACGGTTGGAGATCGTGCGAGGAAGAAATGTGGGAAGAGACGGTGGAGATGAAGAAGACGGAGAAGAAGAAATGCAAATGGGGATCGATTGGATTGGAATAGATTGTACAGATCGTGTACAGGGAAAATTTTTCCGCGAATGCTTCGATAGACGAAACATTGTATGTGCCAGTTGTAATTATCAACCATCACATATGACTACGAAACAACGCAACTCTTCAGTAGACACCCAGCAAAAGCTTATGTGTAGGCGCTAATTTCCAATTGGCACATACATACAAATTATATGCTTCGTGTCATTATACGAACCGACACATATATCTGTAACAGTCGATAATCAGAGCCAACATTTATAATATGTAATCTGTGCCACTTAGTGATTAGCATCGATACATAAAAGCTTTTGTAGGGTGTCTACTAAAGAACCGACACTAATAACCTTATTTATACCGATTCTAACTAAATCAATATATATATATATATATATATATTTATATTTATATATCTACTCCTAAAAAGCCTCTTATGGTGATGAGTGGTGGCTCCTCAGAGTCATCCTGACCATCCATTTAATCTAACGGCAACGACCGCAACCAATCCGCGTGACTGGCCTCCAACCAATCCACGCGCGAGGCGAACTCCGCCTGTTCCACCACCGCGCCTCCACCGCCTCCCCGATGTCTCGTGCACGCCTCATCCACCTCACCCGCTCACCGCCTCCTCCTCCAGGCACGACTGACGGCGGCTCTGCGGTGCCGCAAGCGCTGAGTAGTAGGCGGCGGCGGCGATGCAGCTTATCGGCGGCGCTAGGGTTTTTATGCTGAACCTAGGAGCGGCGGCGGCTGGTGGCGGCAGTAACCGCCACGAGGGCAGCGGTGCCTGGCGGCGGCTCCTAGACAAGACGGCCGAGGGCGGCTCGCTCTGGTGCGCAGCGCGGAGGAGGCGGCGGCGCGGCGCTGGCTTGTCGGGCGCGGAGCGTGACTGCGATCGCCGAAGCTCCCACTTGGAGGCCGGGCCATCACCACTGCAAGCGCCACGTCTCCATCCCATTGCCGCTTGGAGTTCGGGCCTTCACCATTGCTGGTGCCGCCGAACTGCATGGCCACAGGGCCACGCTGCTCCATCTCCTTCACCAGCCTCTGTTTTGGCTTCAAACGGTCAGTCCTCCCTCTGTTTTGGATGCAATTCTTGAACCATTTGTCGATTCGTTTCAGTTCTTGAACCATAAGCAAGATTGAGATTAGAGGCATCTTGAACAAAGCAAGATTGAGAGACAGCACAAAGAGGAGTGTGAAACTATCAGAAAACTTAATTCCCAATCCTTGTGAGACAAAAGGCCAGAGTTGTATTGATCTGATAGCTTCCAATTTAGTTTTCAAGGATTGCTACAACATCATGTTTGTTGATATGATAGCTTCCACTCTCTGTTTCATCACAAGAAAATTCTCCATTCCGATCAGGTAAAAATGAACTAAGTACAATTTTCCAATCCTTGTGAGACAAAAGGCCAGAGTTGTATTTGCCTAACCAACTCGACCTTTCTGATGTACACTCGAACTAACCAATTCAAACTTCCAGATGTACTATTTTCATTTCATGATACTATTGCCCTAGAAAACGTGAAAGGTGACCTACAAGGTTTGCAGTAACAAACCCAAAAAAATACCTTCAAAAGCACAAGCAGTCGGTGCCGTGAAGCAAATGACAAATGCAAGAGTGATATGGAACAGATAAGAGGTTCACAAAATTGAAGCTATCAGAAAACTTACTTCTTTGAAGTCTCCGTGGTGAGAAATAGAGACACTGATAACCGATCTTGACAAGTAGATTGCTAACTTGGAGGATGAGAATACAGCATGTAAAGGACTTTGAAACTTAGGAAGAAGCTATTTGCTCTTCTGCACGTGGTGAGTTAGTGATTCTTGATGATCCATTTTTTCTATGTAAAAGTGGCATGTGATATATCACAAATGTCTCCATGTTCTTTTTGCGACAACACGGCTTTTACGGAGAAGTAGCAAACTAGCAATAAATGACTTAATTTTCTGATTTTTATCCTTGTTCGCCAAATTTTGTGCTATAGACTCCAGTATATCCTCTCATCAAATGATATCATGACATCGATTTATTAGTAGTATGAAGTTAAAAGTTCCATCAGTTTTTTCTTTTAATTAAACCATGCACTTTACTGTCTTGCCTGAATCCTCTCGATATATTCGTGTCTGAATTCAAAATAGTCTTGGGAAGGCAAAATGATATGTGGATGTCAAACCATGCACAAATCAACTTTTGATTAACCCGAATGCTAACTGAATCATATGGAATTAGCTTTGTTCTATGCTCAACCTATGTGTTGCAATGGGAAAAAAATCAACCCACATATAACTTAATGCTTAATAATGATGAAAAGTAGTTTGAATTATGATTCATACTCAGTTACAGTTGACCCTGCCTTTGTAGTGATCTAGGAGAAAAGTAGCAAATTCTAAAAAGGTATAAGAAAAAAGGGTCCTACTACCTGCCTGCTCAACAGGCAATACAAGTTTTTGAGTTACTTGTGCCTAATGATTCATTGAAATGACACCATCTTTTTTGGAAGTTCAGGCATGGTGTCTTTGGAGTGGAGTGATTTTTGTGCATGTTGACCTGTATAGTGTCAAAAGTTTACTGAAATTCAACGTCTATATTAAAGTTCCAGATTTTAGTGATTGTGTATGCATTAAAGTATTGACCTATGTTAGTAATTTATAATTTACCATACAAATTATAGTCTAGAGTGACTCCAGCCATTATTATTATTACCATTCTTCTTATTGTTGTTGTTGTGTTTGTATCGTTAATGTACAAACCAACTGCAGCCGCAGTTTGGATGCACCTTTATGTCTGCTTTCCTTCCCTATATGGCTATGTTTTACAACTTGATACTATTCATGTGCTACAAAATTCAGTAGAAATAGCACTACAAGCAAAATCAGGTTTTCCTTTGCAGTAGGCTGGAACAAGGAATGCCTTTTTGATGTGCTTTTCAACTAAAATATTGGATCAAATGCACGTGAAATTCAAGTGATACAGCACTGATTTTTCAGGTTGTGCCCTAAGCAATACTGTTTACTATTAATTTCAATCCTTGTCGGTTTGATTGACTGCTATAAGTTTCTATGTTACAAAAATGTTTGAACTGTTCAAGTAGTGTTTGCTGAAATCTTGAGACCATAGGAAAATGACTACCGATGAAGAGATACAGATTGTTGGGTGCAGGTCTCTGCTACTTGTCTCTGAGAGATCTTAATAGTGCATTAGAGATGATTGTGCAAGACAATCCTACCTTCCAAACTACAACAGAACAAATGGACCTTGGTATGGATGCACTATGATGAAACCCATGTATCATATTGCTATTTTTTCAAGTTAACCATGCTTCCTTCACGGGTTTAGAGTGAAACATACACCCTTTGGAGGCTGAAATCAGGTAATGTCCATTATATCTCCCCAATAACCAATAGAAATCCCTGTACAGTCATTAAGTAGCAATGATCAAGACTTAGAAATCTCTGCAGAAGTTTCAGCCTCATTCTCCTCAAAAATCAAAAAGCTCAACTTTGCAAGCTTAAAGAGGTGATCTAGAAAAGATGCCCGTAAGAACATGAAAGTTCTGGCATCTTCTGTGGGTCTTCTTTAAACTTCTGGTGTTTGTACTAATCACATGGAAGTTCAAAAGTTTCTGATTTTGTTCTTAGCACATTGTCACAAAATGTAAGTTTAGTGATTTGTTTTATTGATGCTGCCTACTTATATTTCTATGTAGTCTAGCTGATGCAAGGAAGACCAGGACTATTTGTCCTTTGAGACCTGTGTACTTCGCCAAGGCACCAAACTATCGCATGAACTTTCTGCTCTCTTTCCTTTCTTTTCTTTATAGATTTTTTATATGGGATGGAATTGATTTTGATTTGACTCATCACATTCCTACTTCCAAGGAGTTCATGTGTGTGAAAGCAGGGGCACTTTACCTCTGGGCAGGCATGGAGTAACAGACAATGTAGCTGGGGGCGCTGCTCAATTTGATCAAGGAGAGGTCGAGGAGGGGGCATCAGCTAAGGCACTGCACGCAGATGTCAACGAGCAGTGCATAGAATTATACCTCCACGGAGTAATATTCATATACATGTTGAGTACACATATATATACTTCTTGTTGTTCAAATGGTGGTGCTTTGTGTGTTGAGACATATGCATGGTCATCTCAATAGTCTATTTCTTGGATATGTTGCTCAGAAGCAGATACGGTGGGTGTTGGTGAGCAGCAGGGCCGTTGAGGCATTTCAGTGAACATGTGAGTGCGTGCTCCAGTGGTGCAAGGAAGGCAGCATGTTATTTTACACATGGCTCGAATGCGTCCTCTTATGATTTTCAAGCTTAAGATCCTTTTAACTTCCTATATGATTATTTTTTGTTAAGGAGATGTATATGTATGTGATTTCTTGTTGATAAATTGTACTCCTTGGCATTATCTTAGAAGCAGTAGAATTTGTGATGGGTTTCTTGCGAAACTCACTTTTGAATTCGAGTTGTGTCTTGGTCTCATGATTTATGAGCTAAATTAAAATGATTTTTGGTTGGTTGTCTGACTTCATAATAAAGAATCATGCCAATCACCATAGTTAGCCATGGTGTGGAATCCATCTTATTTTCGGTTTTGTTCTTAGATATAGTTGCTTGTGATGTATAAAATGTTGTTTCAAACCATTGATATATGCAAATTCTTTAGTCCTTTTATCTTGTGTAATTCATCTTTTATAGTTTCATATATTGTTCCAATTTATGTTTTTCATTTTTTTTCTTTGTAGTTCCGTTGCAACATAAGTACTGGGATGTACATATTATTACTTCCGCTTGTCAAATTTATCCAGTGTTTTGTTTCTCAATCTCAATGCATTGTATGTCTCAACGTTGTTTCTCCGTTGCAAAGCACGTGCATCCAACTAGTATTAGTAAAATACCATGATTTAAGGGGTGGCCTGGTATGCAAATGGTTCGCTCATTTTCATTCACCACCACCCATTGCGCTAAGCACTGTCACCCCCAAAGTTGACTCCTCGTCACCGACCGCCATCCCTCTGGTGTGGTTCCGAGCCGCTCTCCGACGAACAGCACCGATTGGCTCCGTCTGCATCTCTCCTCGGCAGTTGCTTCATCCACGCTAACAATGACATCAAGTCCTCTGGTAAGGATTGTGGTTTCTAATAACCTAGCGATGCGTAAACTAGATGTTGTTCGGTCTCTCTTATCAAATTGAAGCCGATTCTTTCCTTGAAACTAAATTTGAAGAATAGATGCAAACTTATGTTCATGATGTTTCTTTGTATATTCTGTTTGGTGGACATTGGCTTCAAGGAGGCACACTGACATGTCTAGCTTCCTGTTGCAGAGGAAGCAATCCAAGATCTTGAAGCACCGGTCTGAATATGCTGCTGTTATTCTCTACCATAATGCGATTTCAAGATGGCTACAAGGGAGATAAAGAAAATTACTACTTAAGTGCCCAAGTTACATAAATTTCTTGTTATTCGTGTTTAGAGAAATCATTACATACTCGTGTTAATTTCTTGTATAGCACTTGTAAATCCAAGGATGCAGTAGTATGTGTATATACAGTTATAACTTTTGTTTTGTACTCTTGCATGTACGGCTGTATGTGATATCCCTTTTGAGCTCAGTACATACCCTCAAAAATTTGATGGACTATTGAGTACGTACTCTCAAAATTTCGAGTACAAGCATATTTAACCAAAGCGTACATATTCTCAATTTTTTTTAAACATAGTCGTATTTTTCAAATAATCGAAGCGTAAGAGTTTTATTTAGCCAAAACATATATACTCTCATTGTATTTTTTAAACAATCTTGTATTTTTCAAATAATGGGAGCATACAGATATATTTAGCCAAAGCATTCATATCCTTATTTTTTACTCATTTTTTAAAATAAACTGAGGGTACAAATATATTTATTCAATTTTTTTCGGGATCAAAAAGAATTCCCATACCCCTTTTTAAACACTCACATTTTTCACATAATCGAAGCATAAGAGTTTTCTTTAGCCAGAACGTACATACTCTCATTTTATCTTTTAAACATACTTGTGTTTTTCAAATAATCGGAGCGTACGGGTATATTTAGCCAAAGCATGCATACTCTTATTTTTTTTAAAAAAACAAACTCATACTTTTAGGAATCAGAATACTGGATACATTTTGCTTGAGCTTACATACTCTCAAATTTTTAATACATATTCATAATTTATTATTGGACATACTCATTTTTTAAAAAAATCATATATTGAAACCTTCAATTTTAAGTATATTTAGTATGAGCGTACATACCCTAACTTTTTTTACTCAGTAATCCTTTTTTTTTATATCAGAGTGAATAGGTATATTTTGCCTAAGCGTACATACACTTCTCATTTCATACCTATTTTTAATTCCGACATAATGTGAGATAGATTTCTAAAAAAAAAAATACCGTTTATTGGTATGCCGGCCAATAGTGTTTTTCTAATTAATTGGTGAATCCCACTTGCCATGTCTAACCATCACACAGTACCTTCAAATTCAAATTGGAGACATACCTATAACTGAGCATTAAAAGCATTAGTACATTCCATATCAGCCATTTCCAACGGGTAAACCCGTTAACATTTACCCCAATTAGATGGCACGTATCTTCATGCAATCCACCGATTAGGAAGTAGGGAGCCTAGGCCCCTAGGAGTCCCAATTCCGCTTCCTATATATATATATATATATATATAGTGTACAGTGTGGCTGGGTGTGAGGCGTGCACAATGGTGGGCTTGTTGGAGCTGGAAGTGGGAGCCTTAAGGAGAGGGTTAGGCTCGAGGAGCAGAGAGTTTGGCCCTGTTTCTTTCAGCAGAAATTGGCGGTTGGCGGTTAGCGGTTTTACTGTAGTAACTTTATAAGTCTTTAAAAAAATAGTTTAATAAGTCTAAAAAAAATCATATAAAAATAACAAATTTTACTGTAGCAAACTCCGACCGCCGCGAAAAAAAACAGGGCCTTTATATAAGCGAGGGATGAATGGATTTGAGCTATTGGACAAACATTGGATGGCCTACAAAACCGACTAAAATTTTTATTTTTTTCAGCTGACTGATGAGTGGCCGCTCCAAATGGAAAAGTCCCATAAACTATTATATACTGGGAGCTCTCGTGATAGATTGCAGGTAATAATTTGGAATTAAGTTTCAAGGCATTTCAGTTTCGCCTTGAGTATCGTGGAAAGCCTAATCATGCATGCTATAAGTACGACGCATCGCACTAATCGTTGTGTAATTTTTCCTATTTGATAGAACTGTAGTCATAGGTACGATGCATTGTACTAAGAACATGTATAATGGTCCACGTCAACTATCTATAAGCAGTCTCTAAGGGTTGCCATATAGGACATGTGAGGATGTGAAGGAGAGAGAGCATGCATAGATATTTGAGCCGTCTCCAATGCAAAAGTCGACTCTACACGAGAATTAAGAAACTTTGTGTATAAGAAAACTACATATAAAAACGTACAGCCATCTTTACTATTGTATATGTTGTCTCCAGCGCTGTCTCTAGATGACATAGCAATAGTTAGAGACAACTGTTGTCTCAACTACTGTACATGCTCTAATCATGCATGAATGTTGTGTAATTTTTCCTACTTGACAGAACTGTAATCATGTAAGTACGATGCATCGCACTAATCACGCTTTATGTAATTTTTCCTAGTTGATAGAATTGATTGTTGTGTAATCTTTTCCTTAATGGAATTATAAACGTAAATAGTTTAAAGAGTAAATTGCAGGTAGGTATCTAAAGTCGTCCTGAGTATTCGAATAGGTCAACCAAAATCCAAAAAACTACAGATTTAAGTACATAAAGTTTGTTTAAGTGGTTCAAGTGGGGTTCAACATGCCTTGAGTTGTTCAACATGCCGATGTGGACAGCTCTATCCACGTGTCAGTTATTTGCAAAAAAAATATTCGGAATTTGCCACTCCCTAAGATTGGTAATTCATGATTTGTCACTCTCCGTGCCATGTCATTATCACAGGGAGTGGCACATCCTAGGCAGTGTTCTTTTCAGCGTTTGCGTTTGCGTTTGCTTATAAGCTGAAAATTTGTATCTCCTCGATAAGCACATCCGAGAGATCAAAAAATTATAGAAAAAAATGGTTTTGAGAGGTTTGAGAAAAAATAGTAACACCTACGAAAATTGGCTACTAAACGTCAAAACGTTTGACTTATACGAAAATTACAAATTTTTAGCTTATAAGTAAATGTAAACGCCGAAAAGAACATCACCCTAAATTATTTGGGTTCACATGTCATTGACACGGAGAGAGATAGATCCTAAATTACCAATCTTTGGGAGTGGCATGTGATAAAATCTCTCAACCCCTCTCTATTGCATCCCACTATTTTAATTTCTCCTCCCCACCCCATCAATCTCTCTCCCGGTGATCTCTCTTCAACGGCATCAAGCTGATCTCGCCATGGGGTCTGATCATGAGGTGGCGAGATTTGGCCGTGGTCGTCGCCGGTGTCGCTAGCCGCGAGCCCGCGACTCGCGTCGCTGGCCACGCCGTCGTCAAGCTTCGACTTCCGGGAGGAGTACACCAGCGCGTTCCGCACGGAGTCGTACAACGACTTCTGGGCGCGCGTGCTGGACATCACCCTCGCGGACGGCGCAGCGCTGGCGCCGCGCCCGGGTGGCGCGAGCCGCGGCGGCGGCACGGCGTCCAAGCGCCTCCCCTCGTACCGCCTCTTCGCCGAGCACCTCCTCGAGCCGGACCAGCGCGCCGTCGGCGCGGCCCTCGCGTCCGCGCGCAAGAGCCGGCTCCGCCCCGACGTCCACGGCCTCCTCTCCACCTACTACGCCGAGACGGCCAACGCCTCCTTCTTGTGCAGCCACCTCCTCAAGGACATCGAGCAGATACGCCTCCGCTACCGCCCGCTCAAGAACACGCTCCGCAAGCTCGCCGCCGACGTCGGGCTGTCCAACCTCGCCGACGTTTCCGCCGCCCTTGGCCAGCCGTTCACCGCTCTGGCCGCGTCGCAGGGCAGGCTCCGGGAGGTGCAGCTCAGCTCGGCCGACCTACTCAAGAGCCTCGACTCCAGCAGGAAGAAGGCGCGCCTCCGGATCAAGAGCATCGCGCGGCTCAGACAGGCGCTCTCGGTCTCCTTCATCACGGTCGTCGCCATCGTGGCCGTCGTCGGCGCGTGCATCGGCGTGCATATCCTGGTGGCGTTCGCAGCTTTCCCGATGATGTCGCCGGCGTCGTTGGGCCTCTTCTCCGGCCGGGCGGTGCGGCGAGCGCTGGTGCAGCTGGAGGCGGCGACCAAGGGCATGTTACCACTACGCAAGGTATACTCCTTGGATACAGGAAGCATCTGGGAAGAGAAAGAACAAGAGGAAGATGAAGAGCACAGGAAGAACAGAGTAGGCAATAATGACTTTTCTTCTCACTTACTTCCCCCGTGTCGGATCAGATACAGGTATAAAGACCTCCGCCATCGGCATCGGCCCAAGCCCAACCCACACAAATTCTGGCCCACGACCCCAAATAACTAGTCATGCCATTATACAGGCACTTTGGCCTACTTCTTGCCACGCAGGGCAACATCCAATGTCTCCCGCGTTACACCATCCCCCCCTGGAGAAACAGCTTGACCCCAAGCTGGAGCTGCTGGATATCGAGCCCAAATCACCGCATAATCTTCACAGGTCGCCATTGAAGAAGGTAATGATGTCCATTGTACCCGAACTTGAGAGTGAGCTGCACCCTCTTTCTTGACCAGTCGTTTATCCAAAATCACTGCAGGCTGCACATCCAAAATATCAAGTTCTAAAGGACGAGGTAAGTCTTGATATACTGGTTTGAAATCAGGAACATGGGTTTTGAGTTGAGACACATGAAAAACCGGATGAATCCTGCTCCCTGCGGGTAATTGAAGTTCATATGCCACTTTCCAATTCTCTTCCGAATAGTGTAAGGACCATAGTATTTAAAAGACAGTTTGGGAGATGGTCGTCTGACCACTGAAGACTGAACATATGGTTGGAGTTTCAGATACACCGACTCCCCCACTAAAAATTCTCTAAAAGATCTGTTTCTATCTGCCATCATTTTCATGCGTTCTTGAGCCTTAAGCAATTGTTGCTTCAACATATCCCAATACTGTTGACGTTCTTGAATAAATTCTTGGACATCTTCGGTGATTACAGAGGAGTGCACAGGTGGGAGGCCCACATTAGGTTCTGTTCCATATAAGGCTTTAAAGGGTGATGTCTATAAAGCTGAATGATAAGATGTATTATACCAAAGCTCAGCTAAATGAAGCCAAGATGACCAATTCTTGGGAGTCTCTTGCACCGCACACCTCAGATATAACTCTAGACATTGGTTCAATCTCTCAGTTTGGCCATCTGATTGAGGATGATATGCTGACCCCATTTGGAGCTTAACACCTAATGCTTTGAATAATTCTTTCCAGAATGTACTGGTAAAAATTTTATCTCTATTTGAGAGAATGGATTCAGGTACTCCATGCAACTTCACTACATGTGACAGAAAATATTGAGCTATCTGTTGTGCAGTGAAGGGATGTTTTAGTGGAATTAGATGGGCATACTTAGTGAATCGGTCAATAACCACTAAAATAACGGTGAAGCCTTTAGAGTTTGGAAGACCTTCGACAAAATCCATGCTGACTTCCTTCCATGGTCCATTTGGTATAGGCAAGGGTTGGAGTAGCCTAGGGGACTTACAGTTCTCATGCTTTGCTTGTTGGCATATAGCACATTGTTTGACAAATGAATCCACATCAGCTTTCAGACCTGACCAATAAAATAACTTCTTGATTCTTTGATATGTTGCTTGAATACCTGAATGTCTGCCCACAGGACTATCATGTAATGCTGCAATAATCTTAGTCTGAAGGCCAGCATTAGCTCCCACCCAGATGCATCCATTCTTTCTAATAATTCCTTCTTGTAAAGTGTAAGTAGGATCTGTTGACTCTCCAGCAGCTAATTGAATCAATAATCTTTGAGCTTGAGGGTCAATCACATAGGAATTTGAGACTTCTTGACGCCAAACTGCCTTTCCACTAGATATAGCATGGAGGTTAAAGACATGACCTACCCTGGAAAGTGCATCTGCTGCTTTGTTTTCACTGCCCTTTTTAAATTGGAAAGTGAACTGTAGCCCTACTAATTTCGTCATAGCTTTTCTTTGAAGATCAGTGGTAAGTTCTTGGTCTTGCAAATGGCATAAGCTTCTGTGATCTGTTCTAATCACAAATGGACCTCTCTGTAGGTATGGTCTCCACTTGTCAATAGCCATCATAATAGCCAAAAATTCTTTTTCATAAATACTTAACCTCTGGTTCAAAGAACTTAAAGCCTTACTATAAAATGCCACTGGATGTCCTTCTTGCATTAATACTGCTCCTATTCAAGTGTTGCAAGCATCAGTTTCAATAGCAAATGGCTTTGAAAAGTCAGGCAATACCAGAACAGGCGTAGTGGACATTGCTGTTTTTAATTGCTCAAAGGCCATTTGTGCTTCAGTAGTCCACACAAAGGAGTTTTTTTGCAGCAATAGATTTAAGGGTGAAAGACCAGGCTAGGCGGCTAGAAGGGGGGGTTGAATAGACGCCAAATGGAAATCGACGTTTTCTTCAACAACGCACCCCAAACAACTCAAACATGCAGCGGAAAACATTCTGGACAGTAGCACATACCCCTAGTAAAAAACTCACGAATAAAAATCCGTGGATCATATGGTCTTGGGGATTTTTTCTATGGTGCTACTGGTTGTTAAGAACTCAACAAAAAAAGAATTAGATCTAAAGCTACTTTAGATAAAGAGAAACAATTCAAACAAACTAGACTACTTTCTGGAAAGTAAAAGCAGATTCCAAAACAAAAGTACTGTAATCAAGAGGTGTTTTCTCTCATTCTGAGATCCCAATGTTTTTATAGATTTTTCTCAATAGAGATATATGAGTTACAGATCTCGTCTCCAAATTTCACCTCAAGATCAAATACATAAAAATCAACCGAAAAGAACAAGAGGTTCTGCCAAAAACTTCGACCAGAAAAATTGGGGCTCGGTATTCACCTCATGGCTCCCAGATGGTGCGTCAAATGGACTTCAGGTTTTTATCACAGTTAGATATATAAGTCCTGCACCTTTTCCCACAAGAATCACACAAAAGGATTTTTCTATATTTTCTAAAAATCAAACAGTAACTGCTGCGCGAAGGAAACTTTCTGGACAGCACTGCAACTAGAAGATGAACTTGATCTCTATCCTTTCCTAGATTGCAAGAAGATTATCAAATCATATTTGCAATCTCAAGGCATCATGGATCAGTAGAAAATAGAAGAAGATGAGGAAATAAACTAGTTGCAAACAAGAACACAAAAGAAATAAGATCAAACACAAGAACTAGAGAAGAACTTGGATGAACATGGCTGATTTCTATTGCATCGGTTTGAGGGTAATACAAAGCCACACCAAGGTGGGCAAAGCACTTCAGAAGTGCACTCTAAACACACCCAAACCTCAGCCCACTCCCTCTAACAAATCTGAATGGGAGGCACCCCCTCCCCTCCTTTTATAGCCCAAAGGTGGAGTAGCTCTCAAGCCAACTACTCCCCACCTTTGGATGTCACATGGATGGCTGAGATTTGTTCACTCTTTACAAGATATAACCCTTGGAATATACTCCACAAATCCTTGGAATATGCCACGCACATTCCCGATACATGCCCCACATGGGCCCACACACCGGACGCAGCCGGTCCTGACCTAGCCGCTAAGTTTCCATCGCACTCGACCGCCTGCCGAGCCTCGGATCCTCACGCCGGCTAAGTCCGTCATCTTCATCATCTTTGTGGTCCTCAAGTCCGAGTCCAACCGTCCCACGCAACCTCCTTGTCGTTCTGGACCCACGAACCGCCAGTTCGCGTCCCGACACGTCGCTGACCACGGTCTACCAAGACCTGTACCACAAAGATTAGCCAAAAACACCATACTTACCTTTCTCACCTGCAAGGTTAGTCCATAATCAATCACATCCAAGACATGCACAAGTTTTCCGGAAAACCCATCGAAAAACCGTGCACAAACGGTGCAACCCGCGCCAAGACCCGAAAACCCTGGGAAAACCCGGCGAAGCCTCGATCGCCTCAAAACCTTTATACATTACCCTCAAAACACTTGTCAATATACTCATCATCAACATGGGGCCACCTCCACATGGTTTCACAATCTCCCTTGATGAATATATTGACAAACACCTAAAAAGGTTTTGAAAGGCGAAAAAAAATATCGGACTAACAAAGCAAATTGATTGCCAAAGATCATACTTGGACCAAGGAAAGAGCAATTGGTCAACATGTCCAAATATAACAAAAATTTTTAAATATCCCAATTTTGAAATTTCTCCCCTTTTTTTTAAATGTTGCCCTTTCTCCTCTTTTGAACATGGAACAAATTATGCCCTTTTTCTAGAAATTTCTCCCTTTGGCAATATAGGCATCAAGAAAATCAAAGGAAGAAAAAGCATGTGGGCAAATGCAAATGCACCCTAGGGAGCTTTGTAGAATATGCGAATGAACATGAAGCATAGATCATTTACACCAAACTAAACAAGTTAAACCAAAAGCTTACAAGTTCATACAAAATTGCTCACATTTTATCCAAGCTATCTAGCAAAACAGAAATGCCAATTTTGTCAGGATGAAACTAGAGCATTACAAGGCCAATCTCAAAACTAAATACTAATGCTAATGCAAAGATCAAAGGAGCATCAAATGAGCAACTCAAGCAACAAATGAGAAAGTTATATTTTATGCAAAGACCTTTTGCTCGATTACTTCCTAACTTTTTCTCTCTTTTTTTTGTTTTCCTTTAGCAAACTCAGATTTTGGAGAGAGATTCCTAGCAAAGCACATCCCCGACTAGGAGCCATCGACAAAGGCCTCCTAGGTCCCTCTCCTCCTCATGTTTGTTTGCATTTTTTTTTAACATTTCATCATTTTTTTTTGTTGTTTTTTTTTTTTTTGTACATGAGCAAGGTCACATAATCAAAAGCTTACTCAAGTTGCAAGAAATGCTCAAATGATGAACAAAAGATCATTAACCCTAGCATGAGCATTTAGTAGAGAGACTAGCAAATAAAAGCCACAAGTCTCATCAAGTTTAAAGCCTGAAAATCATTTAATTTTCAGCTAGCCTAGCAAGTGTAAATATTGGCAAAATAAGCATGAACAAGTTAGCAAAGGTCATCACTAAGTTAGCAAGATGTAAACCTCTCACTTAAATTCAAAAGCATAGTAGACAAAGCTCGGAAATGAAAATAAGTCTAAATGCCATGAAAAATGCAATAAAATCTCCAAACTCCCCCTCAAACCAAGAATCATTCCACCAAATGAAAATGAATAGATAAGGAGCTGGAGAAACTCTCAGGGCAGTCCAAGAGAAAAGATGAGAGACAGATAACTCTAAGGCTCAGAAACACACTCATCTACCCCAAGCCACAGACTAGGGAAGCAAGCCTATGACTCGACTACTAGAGAGTCTAGACACAAACCCTGTCTACCAGGGGCCCAACACTGCTAGACCCAAAAGCCTCGTGTGAAACTCAACTAGCTAGAGCAGAGGACATTGCTAATCACGCATGATAGCAACCTATGGGGTAAGAAGCAAGTGGCTAAAGAAGTGAAACCGACTCTCTAATCCCGCCCAAGACTAAGCCCGAATGCAAATATGCAAATGCAGAAATTTAAAAGCATATATACATATAGACATATAATACAAAGACTACCTCCCCCTCAACTAATGCCTAAAGGGCTCACTACCCCAAGCTCTCCCCTGAGAGCCACAAACCTAGAGCTATCCAAGGGCTTGGTGAAAATATCGACAAGTCGGTGGTCACTCTCCACTGACCAAGCACTATATCTCCCTTTTCTACATGGTCTCTAAGAAAGTGGTACCGATATCTATGTGCTTTGTCCTAGAGTGTTGCACTGGGTTTTTGGCAATGTTTATGGCGGAAGTGTTGTCACAAGAAAAGTGGAACACTCTCTAAGGTCAACCCAAAATCCTCAAGGTAGAACACATCCAAAGTACTTGACTACAAAGAACTAGTCAAGAAGAACGTGCTTTCGGCCTCGGCGAGGATCAGGCAACACCGACCGCTTCCTAGAGGACCAAGAGACAAGGGAAGTGCCAAGAAATTGGCAAGTGCCAGAAGTGCTCTTCCTATCTATCCTACAGCCAGCAAAGTCTGCATCTGAAAAGGCTCTAAGGGACAGACAAGAAGAGGAAGAGTACCAAATCCCAAAGTCCAGGGTAGCTCTAAGGTATCGGAAGATACGCTTCACCGCCTGAAGGTGAGAGACGCGAGGAGAGGCCTGAAAGCGAGCACAAAGACACACTGCAAAGTGTATGTCCGGTCTAGAAGAGGTAAGGTACAAGAGAGAACCTATCATGCTTCTATACTCCTTCCGTCAACCGGTTCACCATTTTCATCGTGCTCAAGAGCATGGTGGTTGCCATAGGAGTCGAACAGGTTTGCCCTCGGACATAGCAAACCGCTTGAGAAGATCTCTAGTGTACTTGCTCGTGGAGAAAGATCCTCAGGGTCAGCTTGATCTCGAAGCCAAGAAAGAAAGCCAACTCCCCATCATGCTCATCTCAAACTCGAACTCATCACAATGGAGAAATCAGAGACAAGCTGATGGGAAGAGCCTCCAAAGATTATGTCATCGACATAGATTTGCACAAGGAGGAAATCTGAGCCAACTCTCTTGATGAAAAGGGTCTTATCTACACTACCCATGGTAAAACCATTCCCAAGCAAATAGGACTTCAGCCGCTCATACCAAGCTCTAGGAGCTTGCTTCAGTCCATACAAAGCTTTTGACAATTTGAATACATGATCGGAAACTTGAATTTTCAAATCCAGGAGGTCGTTTGACATAGACCTCCTCTTCAATAAATCCATTCAAGAAAGCACTTTTGACATCCATTTGAAAAAGCTTGAAACCCTTGGATGCAAGAAAAGCAAGAAGAATCTGATCGCCTCAAGTTCTGGCAACAGAGCAAAAGTTTCCTCAAAGTCAAACCCTCGACTTGAGAGAAACCTTGTGCTACTAATCTGCTTTATTTCTCACTACTACTCCATCCTCACTACACTTATTCTTGAAGACCCACTTAGTGCCTATAACATTGTGTCCCGGGGTCTCTACCGCTCCAAACCTTGTTCCTCTCAAAATTTTCTAACTCCTCATGCATGGCATTAACCCAAGACTCATTGGAAAGAGCATGGGTAATGTCTGCAGCTCAAAGGAGGCAACAAAGGCACCGAGAGACGTAAGTGGGATAGCCCAGACTTTGAGCGAGTGACTCGCTCTCCTAGGTCACCTATGATCTGACTAGGTGGGTGCATTCTCTGAATGTGCCTAGGTGCACCTAGTGAAGAAGTGGCCTCTACCTCAGGAACAGAAGAGGTAGGAACAGAGCCACCTGAAACAGAAGACTCTACAGGTAAGCCCTGAGCAGCAGAAGAATCAGGTGAAAGCTGGGAAGAGGCTGTAGGTAAGGGTGCATCCTGAGGAAGAGTGGAAGCAGGAGACTCCTCTGGATGAACCACCTGGAAGTCAGGCTCTGAAGAGCTGTCATCTCCTCCAAATGACTCATCAACAAAGATAGTCTCAGAGTTAAGTTCAGAGACTGAAATATCTGGCCTAGCTCCTGGACTAGCCTCATCAAAAGTCACCTCACAAGTCTCTATCACTCTCCTACCCTCTAAACTCCAAACCCTGTAATTTCTGGCAGAAGTGGAATAACCAAGAAGAATGCCATCTGAGGAGCGAGATTCAAACTTGTCCAAGTTTCCAGATTTCAAGATAAAGCATTTGCATCCAAACACTCTAAAATGAGAAACACTTGGTTTCCTGCCATATCTCAACTCAAAAGAGGTGCGATGCAACTTGGACCTCAAAAACACCCTATTTGCCACATGGCAAGCAAGAGAAATTGCCTCAAATTTCGAAATGCCTAGGAGTAGAATATTCATCAAGCATAGTCCTAGCCATCTCAACAAGGGTCTGTTCTTCCTCTCCACAACGCCATTTTGCCGAGCGACGTGCGAGAAGAGAACGGTGCTCAACACTGTCATCTCACGTAAATCCACAAACCGAGAATTTTTGAATTCAAGCCATTATCAGTCTGGATAGCTCTAAGGGCACTGAAACTCAACAAAAGCTTGCGTTGAAGACTTCGAAAATGACCAAAAGTTTCTTCCTTGGTAACCATGAAGAAAACCAAAGAGTACCTCGAGAAGTCATCAACCACAACTAGCACGCACCATTTGCCACCCACAGATTGCACTCGAGCAGACCAACAAGTGTCCATGTGCAAGAGCTGTCTGGTGCATCTGTCATCACAAGGGTGACAGTGGGTGAACAAAGAAGAACCATCTTCCCATGTCGACAAGGAGCACAAACCAAATCATTGACCATTTTGAGTTTGGGCAAACCGCGAATAAGGTCACTACCGCTAACTCTAGTCAAGTGATCAAAACCAATGTGACTAAGTCTCCTATGCCAAAAGGAGAGATCACGGGATTCAAAGCAATTAAACAATGTGGTGAGCCAAGCGAAGAAGCATTAAAATCAAGACGAAAGACTCTCCCAACACGAGAAATCCCATGAAACAAACTGCTCGAAGAACCAAGAATCAGGAACAATTATTTTGAACGTACCTCAAAGCCATCATCGGTGGTCGAGACACGTAAAGCAAATTGTATCTCACCATCGACTAAGGCAACATCCTTAAGCACAAAGCTGTCACTAACCTGAATTGACCCTTTGGCCAGCACCCTACCTGAAGAAGCATCCCCAAAGGTGATGGATTCACCATTCGGGACACGGACAAGGGAAGAGAACCAACGAGAATCTCCGGTCATGTGTCGGCAACACCCGGAGTCAACAATCCAAACCTCTCCCTTCCCCGCCCGACGCACCTGCTCAACGAAACAAAGAGGTGAGTGACTCAGTATTGGGACGAATCAAGGCAGATTTAGGAACCCAATACTGAGTCACACCACAAACAACAGAAACTCCCCTTGAGCTAGCACCCTGACGCCTCTCAACTCTCACAAACCCTGAAGGAACCCCTACAGGACGTCTAGGCATCACATTTGGGTTGGGCCGCCATGGTGCAAAGGCCGGTCCTCCCAAGTGTGCCGCCAGTCTCCTACCACCCAAAGTAGGATCAAAACCACGTCAGGTGTCTACCTCCACGAGGCAAAGAAGGCACACCCCGAGGACGACGGGAATCAAAACAACGAAAAGCACTAGATCCAAAGAACAGACCAACAACACATGCACCTAGACTCGCCTCACGCAAGAACTCTGAGAGCCAATTGCCTAGCTGCTCTGCGTCTAGGAGCTGTGGGTGTCTTAGGAACTCTCAAAGTCTCGAGTATGACTCAAAACCCCTAAGAGCGTACACGCCACGCCTAGCGACTCTAGCTCTCTGAAGCAAAACTCAACCAAGTGTCCATCCTTCGACGAAAGGTGCATGTAAACTTCGCTCTACCAGAGTAGAAGTCACAGGAGAAACACCCTTCCGAAAGGTAAGTCTCTTGGACAAAGCCAACAGATCGAAACACGCCCTCTCGGGGACTCTCAAGAAACCTCAAACATCCGGCCATCCTTATCGCCAGTGATAATCTTGGCGGTGACGCTTGATGTGCTCAAGCCACCAAAACCTAGACCTCTACCCTTGGAAATTTTTGACTTATCCAAGATCGATTGAGCTTCTTCTTCCCACTAACAAACTTCTCAAGAGTGCTCACAAGGTACTCACACTCTTGATGAAGTCAGGGCACAAGTCACAATCAACAGGAGGTAAGACACTAGAAGAATCTTGATCATCTATCTTGTCCTTACCCAAAGCCCTGCGACATCTCTCACTCAACATATCCACCTCTTTTCTAAGAGCAACACAGGAAAGGCACTCAGCATTCTTGACTTGAGCTAGCTGACCCTCAAACCTCTTGTTAAGATCCTCATAGACTTTACCCATTTCTTCCTCCAATTCATCACAACAAGTACAGGTAGAATTAGCAAGCAAGGTGTTATTCAACTCAGCAATTTTATTTTTCATGTTTAAATTTTCCAATTTAAAAGTGAGACAGTCCTCACAAGAAGAAGCTGAGTGAAAACTACAGTCCTCATCCGAACTGACAGGGTCCTTAGGTGCTCCAAGATCTCTATAGCTCTCATCTGAGCTAACTGGATCCTTAGGTGTGTCATGTGAAAGGTGTGCAGCAGGATCAGGACAAGCAAATGACAGTGCAGAGGGATCAATCATACTAGCTGTCATAAGGCTAGGAGCAGAAGTAGCAACAACAAGAGCACCTCTAGCCTGATCTAGTTCAAGCATCACACTAGCATGTCTCCCCCTAAGTGACTCAAGCTCAATAAACACACTATCATGCAAAGTCCTTAGTTCATTTAATTCTTGTACAAGCTTATCACATTCTTTCCAACCATCAGAATCTACAGGCTGAGGAGGCACAAAACATTTGGAATTTTCTAACCTCTGGGTCAAACAAGCTACTTCCTCCTCCAGCCTCCTACATCTTGCTCTAGACTTGGCATGGAATCTACCTAGCTTTAAAAAGCATCATTGAGTTCTTCATAGGTTGGTACCTCATTGTCGAGTCGGTGTAGAGGTCGGAGTCGCCGCACCATCCTCGTCGGCCATGAAGCACATGCCACAGAGTGAGCCGTCGTCGTCGTCGTTCTTAGGCTTCGGTCATCACCTCCATCATCGCTCCAAGTCTCCTCTAAGTCCGAGATGTTGGCCTCATCCAAGGCAGCCAACACCTTCTGGAAGAGTCTCCGTCCCTTGGAGAACTTGGGCTTCTTGTCACCTCCAGGCACCGGCTTCTTGTTGCGGTTCTTGTTGATGTAGTGGTTCTTATCCGGTCGTGTAGTCGTTCTTGCTTTTCTCCACTGGGACAGTTGGTCTGAATGTGGTTAGGGCCACCACACTCAAGCACTTGATCGTCCCTCTTCTCCTCTCACTCACTCTCTTGTAGGCTTGGCTAAATTTTCTAGCAAGTAGGGCTAATCGATCCTCGACACTCCATCTAACCTCTCATCGTGCATCTCACACAAAGCGAAGAGAGAAACCAAGTGCAAACTCCAATGAACTCGAGGAACACCGCAAAGAAGGATCGGTGACCAAAGTCAGAGAAACCGGATCGGGCTCACAGAAGAGATGCTCAAGCTCGACGCCTTGAGATTCAATATAGTCCATCCAAGGTCAAGGTGGTAAGATCCGCACCGCCGGATCGTGGTCACCTTCACACCCCAAATCTTCAAATCCAAAGCGGACAAGAAATGGCGAGCATTCTCGAGTCGTGTAGGTGGTGCCGACCGACCGAGGTTGCCGAGAATTTTGGTGAACCGACTAAAACAGCGGCCCAAAGGATTCACCACCTTTTGCACAAAGCGATTGTATTCCTCTTGTATTGGTCTTGCCTCACGGTCTTGATCTCGACTGTCCCCTCATGGTAGGCAACGAGGGTAGTCCAAATCTCGTGAGTTGTCTTGATATGAGCAACTCGCTCATATTCATTTCTACTCACCCTGAATGATCATGTTGCGGGCTTTAGCATTCAACTCTACATCTGCTCGATTTTGGAGGGTGATTTCTCATCATTTGGCAACACATAGGAATTTTTGACTTTCACCAAACACTGTATCCTCGTGCCATGATGTAGGATTCCATCCTCGCCTTCCAAAAAGGAAAATCCAAACCCGAAAACACAGGAGGCTTAGTGGAGTACTTGTCATCCGCCATAGCTCAAAACGGAAACAAGGAAAGGCTCAAAGATCGGTGAAGATCAAAAAAGCGCAACCTAGCTCGATACCAGTTGAAAGACCAGGCTAGGCGGCTAGAAGGGGGTTGAATAGACGCCAAATGAAAATCGACGTTTTCTTCAACAACGCACCCCAAACAACTCAAACATGCAGCGAAAACATTCTGGACAGTAGCACATACCCTAGTAAAAACTCACGAATAAAAATCCGTGGATCATATGGTCTTGGGGATTTTTTCTATGGTGCTACTGGTTGTTAAGAACTCAACAAAAAGAATTAGATCTAAAGCTACTTTAGATAAAGAGAAACAATTCAAACAAACTAGACTACTTTCTGGAAAGTAAAAGCAGATTCCAAAACAAAAGTACTGTAATCAAGAGGTGTTTTCTCTCATTCTGAGATCCCAATGTTTTTATAGATTTTTCTCAATAGAGATATATGAGTTACAGATCTCGTCTCCAAATTTCACCTCAAGATCAAATACATAAAAATCAACCGAAAAGAACAAGAGGTTCTGCCAAAACTTCGACCAGAAAAATTGGGGCTCGGTATTCACCTCATGGCTCCCAGATGGTGCGTCAAATGGACTTCAGGTTTTTATCACAGTTAGATATATAAGTCCTGCACCTTTTCCCACAAGAATCACACAAAAAGGATTTTTCTATATTTTTCTAAAAATCAAACAGTAACTGCTGCGCGAAGGAAACTTTCTGGACAGCACTGCAACTAGAAGATGAACTTGATCTCTATCCTTTCCTAGATTGCAAGAAGATTATCAAATCATATTTGCAATCTCAAGGCATCATGGATCAGTAGAAAATAGAAGAAGATGAGGGAAATAAACTAGTTGCAAACAAGAACACAAAAGAAATAAGATCAAACACAAGAACTAGAGAAGAACTTGGATGAACATGGCTGATTTCTATTGCATCGGTTTGAGGGTAATACAAAGCCACACCAAGGTGGGCAAAGCACTTCAGAAGTGCACTCTAAACACACTCAAACCTCAGCCCACTCCCTCTAACAAATCTGAATGGGAGGCACCCCCTCCCCTCCTTTTATAGCCCAAAGGTGGAGTAGCTCTCAAGCCAACTACTCCCCACCTTTGGATGTCACATGGATGGCTGAGATTTGTTCACTCTTTACAGCATATAACCCTTGGAATATACTCCACAAATCCTTAGAATATGCCACGCACATTCCCGATACATGCCCCACATGGGCCCACACACGACGCACGGGTCCGACCTAGCCGCTAAGTTTCCATCGCGCTCGACCGCTGCGAGCCTCGGATCCTCACGCCGGCTAAGTCCGTCATCTTCATCATCTTTGTGGTCCTCAAGTCCGAGTCCAACCGTCCCACGCAACCTCCTTGTCGTTTCGGACCCACGAACCGCCATTCGCGTCCGACACGTCGTGACCACGGTCTACCAAGACTGTACCACAAAGATTAGCCAAAAACACCATACTTACCTTTCTCACCTGCAAGGTTAGTCCATAATCAATCACATCCAAGACATGCACAAGTTTTCCGGAAAACCCATCGAAAAACCGTGCACAAACGGTGCAACCCGCGCCAAGACCGAAAACCACTGGAAAACCGGCGAAGCCTCGATCGCCTCAAAAACCTTTGCGTTACGCTCAAAACACTTGTCAATATACTCATCATCAACATGGGGCCACCTCCACATGGTTTCACAAAGGGTTTTGCCAAAACTCCATACCCCTTGACAAATTTTCTGTAGTAACTAGTTAATCCTAAAAACCCTTTCAATTGAGTTACATTTGCTGGAGTTGGCCATTGGACCATTGCATCTGTTTTGCTAGGATCAGTAGCGACACCTCCTGCCTTGATAATATGTCCTAAGTATTCCAGTTGATCAGCAGCAAAAGAGCACTTAGATTGTTTTATATATAGTTGATGTGTTCTCAAGATCTCAAAGACCAGCCTAAGGTGCTTGATATGATCATTGTCAGTTTTACTATAAACCAAGATATCATCCATGAATACCAAAATGAATTTTCTTAAATGAGGAGAGAAAATGGAATTCATGAGGCACTGAAAGGTAGAGGGAGCATTAGTGAGCCCAAATGGCATTACTCGAAATGGATACAATCCATGGTGGGTTTTGAATGCTGTTTTGATTTCATATGTCTCAACCATTCGAATTTGGTGATAACCCGATCCGAGGTCTAGCTTGGAAAATCTCACTGCTCCTGCCAATTCATCTAACAACTCATCGATAATAGGCATAGGAAATTTACTTTTAATAGTAATGTCATTCAATTTCCTATAATCCACACAAAAACGCCAAGAGCCATCTTTCTTTTTAACTAAGAGCACAGGTGATGCAAAAGGGCTCAGACTAGGAACAATGGTACCTTTCTCCAACATTTCAGCCACCTGACGCTCTATTTCATCTTTTTGTTGAGGAGAGTATCTATATGGTCTAACATTTACTGGAGTTGCAGAGGGACATAATGAGATAGCATGATCATATGTCCTGTGGGGTGGTAATCCTTGAGGTTCCTGGAACAGGTCCTGAAATTCCCATAGAAGTTGTTGTATGTTTTCGGACAATTCCCTCTCAATGTGTTGTTTCTCTTCTTGAACAGAGGTAATTACTGCCATTGCCCACACTTCATTCCCTTTTATCCACTTGTACATTGTTTCTGCTGATATTTGTTGTAAGGCAGCAGGTGTCGTCTCTGGGCTACCATGCAGTTTATTTAACTGTCCCTTGTACTGAAACTGAATCCACTGGTTCTGCCAATGGCAAGTCATTGCTCCAAATTGAGACAACCAGTCCATCCCCAATATAGCATCATGCCCTCCTAAATCCAACACTCTCATGTCATGATTGAAAGTGTGTCCTTGAGTCCACCAGTTCATGTTGTGCACTATGCTATTGCATTGAAGTAAGTCCCCTCCTGCTACTTTAACTGACATGGGAGCTATGGTTTGTTGGGGCAGACCTAAAATTTGTACCAAATTCCTGTCCACAAAGGAATGCGAGCTTCCTGAGTCGATCAAGATCAGCATCACCTTGTTTCCTGCTAAAGCTCGAAGCCTAATGGTATGAGAATGTGCTGCTCCTGATAGGGCATTGATAGATATATGAATATCATCTTCTATAGCTTCTTCTTGAATTATAGCATCCAATAAGTCATCTGACAAGATTTCTACATTCTGTATCGCTTTAATTTGCCCAGTTACTGCTTGTTTGCATTGATGTTGAGGAGAATAGGATTCCCCACATCTGAAGCAAAGGCCATTAGCTCTCCTATATTCCTTGAGTTGTTTGGCTTTCCACAATTCTCCCTTTTCAAATGTGGCATTTGGTTGAGTTTTGACATATTGCTCTTGTTTTCCCATGGTAGAAGAGCTGGATTTGTTAGGAAAACCTTTCTGCACACCTCTTTTGTTCCTGTCCAGTGACTGTTCTTGCAGCAAAGCAATATTAGCCGCTTGATGTACAGTGGTGGGCATTTGAACTTCCACCACAGCTCTTAGTTCTTCTTTAAGGCCCAATATAAACTGATTAACCAACATCATCTCACTGATATTTGGGTCATACACCTTTACTTGATATACTAATGAGTCAAACTTGAGCTGATATTCTTCTACAGAGCCCCCTTGTTTCAACAGTAAAAGTTCTCTTGTTTTCTCCCTATGAGTGTTACCCTCAAACTCTTTTAGCATGGCATCTCTAAATTGCACCCAGTTTAGTGTATTTAATTGAGCGGATTGGGTGTCATACCAGTAAGCGGCTCTATCAGTTAGATGCATCACTGCTGCTGTTACTTGAAAATCTTCAGGGATATTATATAGTGCAAAAAAATTTTGGCACTTGTTAGCCCATATTCTCACATCTTTCCCATCACATTTGGAAAAATCCATCTTGGGAATCCACCCTCTCTTTGTATTTCCATTATCTACTCCATGATGACCAGCACTCTGATCTCCTCCATATGGTACTGGACCCAACATTCCTGGTTCTGAGAAATCACCCAAACTCCTTCTTCCTTCACCTATGACCGTACCAGATTTGGTTGCTATATCCTTTTGCAACTTCCTAATGGATCCCATCGCCAAATCTACCTTCATCTGCATTCTCTCTACCAACTCTTTGTTACCTTCCAACAGTGGCGTAGCATTTTAGGATTGGTTGTGCCAACTTATAAAAAAAATACAACTAAGCAACTTACATACCTACATATAAATGTAGAATGCATCAAACACAATTACGCAAAATATGAAGATAATAATAAGCCTATATTTTAAGAGATGTAATATCCCCATTCATTTTCATGTTACAAGAGGCCTATATTTAAACAGACTTTGGCTTGAGGAGTGGGAGGTATTGGGCTGGGTTGGTCCAAGATTAGTTGGGCCATAGCCCAACCGTGCCAACCACTGGCTCCGCCCCTGCCTTCCAACTTCGAATCCACCGCAGTGAACTTCTCTTCCATCTTTTCCTGAATAGATCGCAACTCACCCTTGAAAAACTCCTTCAATCCTTCCATAGCCGCTGCCATCGACCTCGTCGCTGATGTCGTGGTGCTCCTCCCCAAACTGCGCGAGCCTCGGGCTTGGGGATTTTACCGCCGCCGAAGCAAAGAAATAACCCTTCCTTGAATGATCTTACCGCCTCGGTCGAAGGAATCTCGAAGCGAACCCAATAGATCAGAACTAGGCTCTGATACCAAAATTGTTACCACTACGCAAGGTATACTCCTTGGATACAGGAAGCATCTGGAAAGAGAAAGAACAAGAGGAAGATGAAGATGAAGAGCACAGGAAGAACAGAGTAGGCAATAATGACTTTTCTTCTCACTTACTTCCCCTGTGTCGGATCAGATACAGGTATAAAGACATCCGCCATCGGCATCGGCCCAAGCCCAACCCACACAAATTCTGGCCCACGACCCCAAATAACTAGTCATGCTATTACACAGGCACTTTGGCCTACTTCTTGCCACGCAGGGCAACATCCAATGTCTCCCGCGTTACAGGGCACGTACATACTGAACAGGGACATGGACACGATCAGCTGGCTCGTGGCGCGGGTGCGCCATGAGGGGGAGCACATGCTCGCGCTGCTGCAGCTGTGCATGGAGCACCGCACGGCGGCCGGCGGGAGGGGGAGGCTGGTGCAGGAGGTGCTGAGGCAGCTGTGCAAGAACGAGGAGAGCTTCAGGCAGCAGCTGGACGAGCTGGAGGAGCACCTGTTCCTCTGCTTCATGACCATCAACAAGGCCAGGAGCATGGTGATGAAGTTCATAGCTGCTGCAAGCTAGGTATAGAACCAACCACAGGTTCATGTTCATCAGGATTACTTGTAGGACACACTTTATTCTTTGTACATAATAGCTTTATTTTTCTTATCACAGAAAAGGCAAAAGGATTTAAAAAAAGGATTGAGATTTACTTTGCCTTACCGGTTCTTTTTGTTATCTTATATACATCTGCATGTTGCAGCATAGAAATAACACCATATTAGGTGCTTTAATCATCCTTCATCTGTTGAATCCCAATATCTATGTTGTGAACCTAAAAATACAAGCTACTACGACAGATTACATGGTTTTTTTAGGGTATCAAATTACTATCTCACTGCAACCACTAATACTGGAGCGCCATCCACTTAGTAGTTAGTACTGAATATGCATGCGTTTACAAGAATAAAATGATTCACGAAAGGCGCATGATTAAGAGTTTCTGCTTGACCAACTTGAGAATGAAGTACACCAAAACAGCATGGTCAATTAAAAATAATATTCGGCACAAGTCACCAAACCTTGGACTTTTGTAAAACATCTGGTAACCAGGCAAGGCATATTCATAGGCCGAATTGAAAAGAATTATCATCCAATGTAGTGAGGAGTCAAATTAAACAGGTAGGATTCTATCTTCAGGCATTTTTCTCTCCACTCGACCAATCTTGGACGGTGGCCAGATGATGTGGGTCACTCTCCCTTTTGCTAGACCTAAAGGAATCTGGAAAACAACACAAACAAGTGGTACCAAAGTAACATACAGTAGATCTAGGGAAAATAAGTAGTGCAAATTCAATAACTAAGCTTGAATGAATATTATCTTTGTGTTAACATGCCATATCAGCTTTCCACACCTATCAAACTAATTTGTTGGATCGAATGTATCCAATGCTAATTCTAGGGCATTCCAACTTAGCAACTATTGCCTCTTCCTCTGTGAAATAGACATAAATTCAAAATTCAAAACCAGGAATATATGTACCACAATTTAAGCTTTCCCATCCAACCACTTTGCCTGGTCACTTGGTAGTACGCCACCAATCCGATTCCAATCTAAACAAGCCACAATACGCTAGCTCTTTGCTATCAGCTTTCTGACTCAAGACTGGTTTAGATCGTGTACGCAACTGACCAAACCAAGTTAGTTTGTAATTCCATCTTCATGCTAGATTGATACAGCAACACAAATAGAAAGACAACAGTGCAATGCAACTTGTCAAGCTTAATTATCTCACTTAGCATACAAGAGTGCCTGCCTTCTGGTGCATTTATGTGCTTGTCTGTTCTAATATAGGTTCTCCTGACTATCACATTTGCTCTGTCCTGCTTCTCTCTCTCTCTCTCTCTCTCTCTCCCAGGTAAGCATTGAGAATTTTCAATCCTCACAGGTTACAAAGTATGGTGTATTACTTTTTGCTTCAGAACCCCATAATGCAGTACTTTCCAACAGAAATCAAAGATACAACAACGTGTAGCAACAATCAGGAGGCTTGTAGCTCAAGTGCCATGTTTTGCAAACCAACCATACTAATTCAGCATGTTCTAGCGTCAAACATCACAAATCATTGTTCAAAGAGAACCCATCATCGATGAAGGCTATTAATCAAGGCATCTTTCAGTTGGATACATGTGCACACATTACCATTGTGCACACATGTTGGTGGTCAGATCATCACTTAACAGGAGATCAGACGGCGCAAGGGGCTCGGATGCAAACGGAGAAAAGCTAAAGGCCAGGGCTAAAAATTGATTTTCAGTTTCATGGTGCAAAATGAGATTTTGCTACAACTTCAAGAGGCTATAGCGAATTTTACACTTAAATGAAAAAAGGAGGAGTAACTTACTGGGCCAAACAACCTAGAATCCCAGCTTCGAGCAGCATTATCACCTTCAACCCAGCAGTGCCCCTTTGGGATCTTTATTATCCCAGAACCAGGGAGCTGCACCCACTCCCCAGGTAGGGCAATCAATCTCTTTACAAGCGGCTCCTTATGGTTACTAGGGCACCTGCAAACCGCACAAGGAATAAATAGACTAACAGGCACGAAACAAGGCTGAAGGCATCAGGCTTTCCTTTACTCTCACATACTCACTTAAATAAGATCACATCACCATGTGAGAAATTGTATTTTTCAAGGCAGCCCCTTTCTGCTAACACGACGTTATCTGGTTCAAGAAACATGATCAGCACAAATGAGATCACTAAAAATTAAAAAATATGGACTGCAGAATTAATCATCCGACTGTCCATGCCTAGATCAGTACAAACTGACATTCACAAAACCTCGCAAGGTAGGATGCATAGACTCGCCCATCACCGATGTAACAGTTCCATACTGATCAGAAATGGTGACACCGATGAGAGTCCCGGTCACTAACCCCTTGGCAATCGACCAAGGAAGGCTGTGTGTTCCCATGTCCAAACTATCCAGTCATATATCTGGAGCCAACATACTGAAGAAATGTAGTGCATTAGTACCGCAAAGATTTGCAGTTTATCCAATGGTCCGTGCATACAAGAACCGGATGGAATCATAGATATGTGTTCCCATGTCCAAACTATCCAGTCATATATCTGGAGCCAACATACTGAAGAAATGTAGTGCATTAGTACGGCAAATATTTGCAGTTGATCCAATGGTCCGTGCATACAAGAACCGGATGGAATCATAGATACGTCTCACGGCGCAAATTAGGAGAAGCGAAACCAATCGAGGCTTACCAAGAAATGCCAGTACGGATGGATCTCGAAGATACCGGGGGGGCGACCAGCCTAAGCGTTGGAGGAGCTCCCGTCCGGTGAAATCTGCAAGGGTTAGAGGCTGTCAAGCAACGGTAGGGGTGCTCTCGGGGAGCTCGCCGGAGACGAACGGCGGGCGGGGGTTTGGCGGCGGCGGGGCCTGGGGCTTTGCTTCTGCGCTCCTTCGCCCTAGTCGGGGGAATAACGAGCACCGGATCACGCAATTAACGGTGTAAATCAAAACACGGGTACGAGTAACGATTCTGGGTCCGAGCCACCGAGGTAGCCTCCTCTCTATTGCGTCTGTTGATTACGCCAGTACGACCCGCACGGCCGCATCCAGACCCGGGCGGCTGTCTCGAACGGCGGACGGCGAGCGCCACTCCGGCTGCCCCCGCCGCGCTCGTGCCGCGCCGCCACTTGCAAGGCTCCCTCCCGTCCCGGTAAGCACCGCTCCCGCTCCTCGCTCCGTTTCCGCGCTCGAAGCTTTCGAGTTTCGATCGAGCCAAGCATTTCTAAACTTCAATTCCCCATTTCTTGCAGTGTTCCTTGCTTGGTCGCCGCCGCCGCATCCCTGCCGCCGCCGCTGCCGCCTCCGCCTCCGCCTCCGCCGCCGCCTCCCCCTCCTCCCCCTCCGCCTCCGCCTCCGCCGCCGCCGCCGCGTCCTGCTGTCGCGCATCCAACCGCCGCCGGCCACTACAAGGGAAGAGGCGGCGCCCGAGCGCGAGGGTTTTCCGCGCCCCTGCGGTTAGCCATGGCGGGAGAGGAGGAGCCTACGGGCAAGGGCGACAAGCTCATCCTTCGGGGGCTACAGTTCCACGGGTTCCATGGGGTCAAGCACGAGGAGAAGACACTCGGCCAGAAGTTCCTCGTCGACGTCGACGCCTGGATGGATTTGGCCGCCGCCGGCGAGACCGACAGCATCTCCGACACCGTCAGCTACTCCGACATCTACAGGTCAAACGCTTTCCTATGCCCCAACCGAATGGATGGATGTGTTGTAATCTACCACATTTGATTAGGCATTTTCTTTTGCCTGCTTTGGATGGACACATGTACAAGTCTAAACATGTGTTCCTGACCTGTTTGTTGTTTTTGGCTTTCCTCCACAGGATAGCCAAGGGTATAGTTGAAGGAACCCCACATAATCTTCTGGAGTCAGTGGCTCAATCGATTGCGAACTCCACGCTGCTAAAATTCCCTCAGATCACCGCTGTTCGAGTGAAGGTTGGGAAGCCCCATGTTGCAGTGCAAGGCGTCATCGACTACTTAGGAGTGGAGATAATGAGGTACAGGAAAACATGAGCAAAAATACTTCTTCAGAAGCTCAACTCAACTGAATTTTATGCCTTGCCTATACATTTGGAGCCAATTTGGTGTTGATTGTGCTCTTGGTATCGATACTCTTCTTAATTCACGGAATAATGTGCACGCGATGAGCAAGAGGATTTGCCAGTGCAACTAGGTTTGGCCCAAACTGAAATAAGTACGGTGCTCAGCTCACGCGGACATATATTTTCTCATTTCCTAGTCGGTTCAAACTCTTGTATGCAACTATAAATTCTTGTGAGATTGCATGTAATCCTTCTGTTATTGGTGTCCTAATTCTATTATGCTGTTGATAACTTGATATGCACATCAGGCGACCCTAAACCTACCAAAAAAAATGTTTGCAAACTGAACCTCCAACAAAAGAAAAGCAGAATGGCATTCACATCAAGAACATGTAGGACATCATCCGCGGGAATCGGAACGGGATTGGGATCCTGTTTCGAAAAATCTAAATTCAAATTTGAATTTAAAATTTTCTGAAAAAAACCTAAAAATAAGTAGAATCGCGTTGGAAGAAACATTAGAAAAAGAGGGTGGACGGTACTTTCCACCTGGCCGTCCACCCTAAGCCTGGGAGGGCCGGCTGACACAGATTAGGGTGGACGGCCACGTGGAAAAGACCGTCCACCCTAAGTTAGAGTGGACAGCTACCTTTATCGTCGATCTTAGTGTTTCGTGCCCGAAGCGTGCGCACTGGGGTCCAGTTATGGTAGACGGCCGTTATTTGGCCGTCGACCCTAATAGGGTGGACAGTTCCCCGTTGAATTTAATATGATGGTCGATCACTTATTTTCGGCGGTTTAAGGTGGACGGTCAGCTGTCGACCCTACGTATGGTGGACGGTTTTGGCTGTTGATGTTACTGTTTTTTCCTGTAGTGTTGCTAGCATAGCATTCCTGTCCCCTCCCCTTCTTCTCCACTCCCCGTCAGCTGGCACATGCGCATGACTGGCACAGGACGGCAGTCGGCTGAGGAAGACATCCCTAGCTCTGGCGGCTCTAGCTCGTCCTCAGCTCCGGTGGATATGGCTCTAGCTCGTCCCCAACTCCGGCGGCTCTTGCTCCAGCTCGTTCGTAACTCTAGCGGATCCTAACTCCGATAGATCTGGCCACCAGACGGCCTCCATCTTCCACACCGACACCAGCGCCCATGGAGCTGTCCCAGCCACGCGCGCCAGCAGCCATGACTATGACTCCGGCAAGCCATGCCACCGTAGCATCAAGGCGTCCCAACTGGCGGGTGCCTCCGCAACTACCCATGTTGGATTGGCCCGCGGAATGTGTCGCCTCTCCCCGATTTGCTCCTGTGGCTAGCAGTGGTTGGAAAGAGGGAGAGCGAGAAAAGGGGAGAGAGATTAAAAGAGGAGGTATGCGGTGTTCTTTTCAGCTTATAAGCTGAAAATTAGTTTTTTCGTATAAGTTAAATGTTTTGACGTTTGGTAGTCAATTTTTTGTAGGTCTTACTATTTTTCTCAAAGCTCTCAAAACTATTTTTCTATAATTTTTTATTACTCGAATGTTCTTATTGAGGAGTTACAGATTTCTATCTTATAAGCAAACGCAGTTTATAAACTGAAAAGAACACTGCCGGAATAGTGAATGGGAAAGCGGGGGAGTGAGAGAAGGGGAGAGAGCCCAGCGGCGGCCATAGGCACCTTCCCCACCTCCTCTGCTTTTCTTGTCTACTGATGAGGAAGAATGGGTTGTGTGGATGAATAGGTAGAAGGAGTCTTTTGCGAACAACGGACACATAGATAGGTGACATGGCCCTACAGATCAGCATGTCAGCATATTGGACAACTCATGGTGTTTCATACCCCACTTGAACCACTTAAACAACTTTGTCTATCTAAATCTCCACTTTGTTAGATTTGAGACCTATTTGAACCCTCGATATGACTTTAGGTACTTGTAGTATAATTTACTCTAATTCTACTATTAAAGTATCTAGTTATGAGTGGTAAATGGCAGTACGTCATCTATCTCTATCGTCCATTACTCATCTAATGGTTAAGGCGTCAAAAGGGTGCTTCCTATTTATCAATTCATTACTTTCTTATTTTGGTGTGCTGTATTTTAGCAAGTTTTCAATCAACTCAATAGATACCAAGTTATCTTATTTATCTAGCTTTCTTCTTTTAGAGTGTTTTGTTTTAGGAAACTTTCGATCAGTCGAAGATATACCAAATTAGAGTGTCCGGAAGCATGACGCGGTTAAGCGCAAAAGTGAAGCGATGGTGTGAAAGCATGACCTAGTCGAGTGTGAAAGACTGAAAGCAGATCTAAGGGTGTGACTTGTGAGTCAAACAAATTAAATATAACACAATGAAAATCAAATATAATGCAATGGGAATTTTTTTTTAGCAAAGCAGGGATGTTTGGCTAGTATAACTAAGTTTGCCTGTTATAGCAGTAAAATAAAAGAGATAAATATTAGTTTTTAGTCTTATTGGGCTCATCGTACGCTCTTAGGCCTCTCGACTTGCCCTGCACCACTACCCAGTCAGACGGTGCCAGCCCACTCTGTTAATTAGGCTCAGCCACCAAAGCCCTCCTCTCTAGTCCCCCTCCCGCTCCCACCATTGCCGCCAATAACCCTATAGCCGTTGCTGCGATCCACCACCAATACCTTGCCGCTACCACGACGCCAATCCGGCAGCCTCCATCGCCACTGGCCATCACCTCGGCCTCCTCTATCTCTCCACCGCTGCCGAGCCCTCAAGGGTTTCTCTAAGTATGTTTCGTATACTAGCTGAGATCTGGTGCGTTACAACGGATTTGAAGTAAACAATTTAACTTTTAGTTATGAACAAACTTGATGAATTTTATTTATTTATTTAGTTAGGTGTTTGCCACGCCATTAGACGAATAAAAAGTGTAAAGTGTGAAAGGGTTATATTTCTCTCTTTAAAAAAATCATCGCAATCCGGTATCCCCGTTAATAGCCAGGCAGATCTTCTGCCGGCCGTTGGATACCCTTCCTCCGATCCCAGGATCCCTTGACCCTCGCGAGTCCCCCGATACCCTCACCAGCAGCAAATCCAGGCTCCAGAGCGACCTCGGCTCGTCGTCCTCCCCCCTCCCTCCCTCTCCTCCAACCGGCGGCGCGGCGGCGTGCTTGAGAGGGCGACATCGAGGCTCGTCTGGGGCGGCGACGGCGGCACCGGGTGGATAAACTCTTCCTCAGACCTCCTCCTCTCCTCTCCCTCCCTCCTCCGAGCGTTGCCCCCTCCTCCTCCCTCTATGCGCTGCGGCGCCGCCCGGCTTCCTCTTCCCTAGAGCCGGTTCCCTCCTTCCTCTCCCCAGCTGATGGCGGCGTTGCCCGGTCTCCTTCCTCACCTTGACCGGATCCGGTCGGCCGCAGCGACACCGGAGGGAGCCGAACCGAGAAGACCAAGCGCGAGGAAGGGGGTGGGATTGGTGGCGTGGGCGGCGGGGCGATGGGGTGTGTGAGGCAGAGGGGCGCTGGGCTGGGATTGGGTGAGGGGGCGGGGGCGGTGGCCGGTGGGGATGGGTGTGACCCAGATATGGGGAGGGGGAAATCGTGGAGCGTGGATGCTTGATTGGATGGTGAGGATGAGTGACGTACCATCCATCACTCACCACCACAAGAGGCTTTCCAAGACCTTACATTCAGATTTCCTTCACCATTCGTAGATTCTGGACTTCTCTATGAGCACTAGCCCTTGACTGATTTCGCCTTGACTGATTTCACCAGTTGACAATTCGTTTCATGATTGATACATGCAGCGAAATCATCGACCCAGAAATGGCAATGTCTTGTTGGACAGGAGCACTGAAGCACGGGGTTGTTCTGAGAGAGGCAGCTCGATTGGTTGGGAGCAGAGGCCTCGCGATCGCGAGCAAGGCAAAGAAAGGTGGGAAAGGTGGCGGAGCTGATGCCTCCAAGGCTCCCACACTCAGCAAAGAACTCAAGAGCACGACTGTGTTTGGGGCAAACATTCTGAAGGAAGGATCTGATCCAAAGATTCAGCCTTATGCCGAGTACCCTGACTGGCTGTGGCACTTGTTGGATAAGCGCCCTGTGCTGAGCGAATTGCGGAGGAAGGATGCCAAGACACTTCCCTATGAAGATCTGAAGCGTTTCATCAAGCTGAGCAATCGGTCTCGGATCAAGGAGAACAATGCTCTCACCGCCAAGCACTGATCCGGAGAGTCTCATCAAGTGTCATATTGTTCTTCCTTTGCTACATGGTTTACTGGTGGACATGATGCTAGTTGTTTGCTGGAAATAATGTAGTCAATCCCAATACCGAAGTTGCTGGTTCAGAACAATGTAGCATATGCCACTAGCATGTTTCTTCTTCCTCTTGTTAAGATGTAGTTTGTGCTTTGCAGAAAATGCTGTAGCAAGCTATCATGTTCTATGCACCTTTGACAGCACAAGGGGGTCCAAGATTGATACGGCTTAGAATTTTGAAATGGAGTAGATGGCATATGTATGTTCAGCTAGGATAATCATGGGCCTCCTATTTAAGTTGAGATTTAAATTTGCATGGGCGTCTAGCTCTAGTTTTTCCTCAGTTGCTTACCTGGTGTGGTAAAGTGTGAATCATGGTGTTTTACAGTTTTGTAACCCTGCATCAAGTTTTATCATCATACATGTTCTATTTCGGTGCATCTGTGATCCTATCGGCAACTACTTCTTGTTCTTTTGAATCATCATACATGTTCTATTTTGAAGCATCTGTGTGCTTATCGGCAGCTAATTCATGTTCTTGCGACCTGGCGTTTCCAGGCCTATTTATACTTGTCAAGCTTCATACACAGAAATCAATCGTTGAAGAAACAAGGTCAATGTCTCGCAATAAATTTGCATTTGCTGCTGGGGTGGGCAGGCAACTGCTCTCAACATGGAAATGTTATTTTCAGGAAACAAGGTCGTCTTAATTAGCTACAAATTATTAAACTTTTTTTTGCCTCTTTCATCTGTATAGGATAATCCTTAATCCTTGATCAGCTCAATTTATATTTCCCTGCCGAGTTTAGTATGATTATCCTAATCCTTGATCAGCTCAATTTATATTTCCCTGTCGAGTTTAGTGAAAATCATACACAGGAACTTCCATATGTGAAGTGTACTTGATATAATCCTTGATCAGGTCAATTTATATTTCCTTGTCGAGCTTAGAGCTTAGTGAGAATCACACACATGAATTCATCGTTGAAGAAAGAAGTGATCTCGACATGGCACATTTATTTTCAGGAAACAAGGTCGTCTTAATTAGCCAAATTTTATCAAAACCTCTTTGCCTCCTTTCATCTGTGGAGGGTACTTGCTATAATCCTTGATTCAAGACAACCAGCAAATGTTGACAAAAACCTACCGCTATGGAATTCCAAACTAAATAGCCGACAGTGACATGGATCCAAAATGAAAAGGAACCATTTGTTCACCCCCAAATGTTACCCAAAATATCACTCAAGTCATGCTTGGGCCATCCATCTAACATCAATCCTCAATTGCTATCTGTGAAGTCTGCGTCAATAACATCTCCATCATTTGGTCCCTTTCCACCTGAGCCCGTTGGTCCTTCACCAGGTGCAGGGCCAGCACCGGGAGTAGCCCCGGCAGCACCAGCATTAGGTTGGTTGTACATGGCTTGACCAATCTGCATAACCTCCTGGTTCAAAGCCGCCATGGCATCCTTCATGCTCTGCGTTGATCCACCAGCAATGGCATCTTTGAGTTCCTTGAGCTTCGCATCCACCTTCTCTTTCACGGGAGCAGGGACCTTGTCGCCAAGCTCCTTCAGTTGCTTCTCCGTCTGGTAAACCACAGAGTCCGCCTGGTTTTTGGTGTCAATGACGTCTCTTTTCTCTTTGTCCTCCTGCGCAAACTTGTCGGCTTCTTGTACCATTCTCTCAACCTGCAAAACCAAATGATTTGGAAGGCATTATTATGTACCGACATAGACTACTACTTATCTAATAGACAGGTCGTCCAAACTAAAACAACGAATATACATTAGAATGGCATCAGAGATTTGTTTGCCAATCGTAACACCAGGTTGTAAAGGAACTAGTACCAAGATTCTACAAAATGACTAGTCAGAAATCCAAGAAATGGGAAGATAAATACATTACTCATTTATGACCTAATGATTATATGCAACATATAAATGCCATATGGTTAAGACATGCATAAAAAAGATATATCATAATACAACGGATTTGATGCATAAATGTGAAGCAAATAGCAAAAACATAAGATTAAAATTCATGGAAACTAGGAACAATATGAACAACAAAGGAACAGTGAAACAAATATATAAAAACACTATATACCAACTAGAAAACCAGCACATTCATTGTTAATACAAAGAAAGAACTAGCAAAGTTCATGCATAATCATCAACAGAACAACCACACAGTCCTCACTTTAGTGAAATTGTCACATAAGGATGCTCACTAGGATGATAACATACCAGACCAGCACATTCATTGTTAATACAAAGAAAGAACTAGCAAAGTTCATGCATAATCACCAATACAACAACCACACTTTAGTGAAATTGTCACAGAAGGATGCTTAAGCACTAGGACGATAACATACCTCGTCCTTTGGTAGTGTACTAGCGCCAGTGATGGTGATATCCTGTTTCTTTCCGGTACCCTTATCAATAGCAGCAACAGAGAGAATGCCATTGGCATCAATATCAAACTTCACTTCAATTTGTGGGACGCCACGTGGTGCAGGAGGTATCCCATCCAACCGGAAGCTTCCAAGAGACTTGTTGTCTCTGACGAACTCTCTTTCACCCTGGAGAACATTAATTTCAACACTTGTCTGTCCATCTGCAGCTGTTGAGAATACCTCTGATTTTGAGGTGGGCAGCGTTGTGTTCCTTGGGATAATCTTTGTCATCACTCCACCCAACGTCTCCAAACCAAGAGACAACGGAGTAACATCCAGAAGAACAACATCTTTCACATCTCCGGCCAAAACCCCACCCTGGTGTTACAATGAAAGTAGAGAAATGTTGAATTAGGTGTTGCAGATGTCAAGTCAAAATGCTTTCTTGTATTGTCACAACACAATTGGAAAGCTCATTTTAAATGCAACTAAATTGACCCCTAGGACTTAATAATTTAGGAATATTTACTCAGGCCACCACTTTAAGTGCTTAGAAGGTTCAGAAATCTCTGCAAGGAACAACAAAATGAAACACATTTGGGGACAACGAAAATGACCTGTACGGCTGCCCCAAGTGAAACAACCTCATCAGGGTTGACTGTAACATTGGGATCCTTGCCGGTAATCTTCCTCACAAGTTCTTGCACTGCAGGGATTCTGGTAGATCCACCCACAAGAATCACTTCATCTAGATTACTAATAGACAACTTGGCATCTTTCAAGGCATTATTAACAGGAGTTTTAAGCCTGTCAACACAAGAAGGATGTCAGTTAAGCCTTTAGAACATATGAGAAAATCCCAAACAACCACACAGAAATGATTTTCTGTAGTAATAGGCTTATAAATTCATAAAATGTCCATAATTACCTATCGATGAGGTCTGAACACAGTTCCTCAAATTTGGCTCTAGAAAGGGTTGCCTCAATGTGTTTAGGCCCATCAGCAGTAGCAGTTATGAATGGCAAGCTGCAGTTAACGCATTCAATGATTTTAAAAGTGCTATCAACAATTGAGCAGTAGAGGACTATCCAACATCCTTTCGAAAAGCTCACCTAATGTTCGTCTGAGTCAATGTTGACAGTTCCATCTTAGCTTTCTCTGCTGCCTCAGTAAGACGCTGAAGGGCTTGTTTATCCTTCAGAAGATTGATGCCTTCGTCTTTCTTGAAGTTACTAGCAAGCCAGTCTACAACTTTCTGCATAATCCAAATGCAAATTTACTAAGCCGGTGGAAAATAATGATGAATCATACTTTCCAAAATTGTGTTGATTGACTTCTCTGGTTCATATGACTGACAGTATACTACAGTGCCAGTACACATTTCATGTGTTAAATGCTCTTTGAGAAGTTGAAATCAAATACTTGTTATGTGATAATGTGAATACAAAAAAAAAAATCTAACTCAGAAACTCAGGCTATAACAAAACATACACAGCTCATCTGAACAATAGTTTGAAAACAAAAATGTAAAGGACCCACTAGTAAAAGCAAACAGTGATTTCAAAGTCGATTCCAAAGTTCCAGTTAATAATTTAAAAATTGCATTAATTGGGACTAATTGAATCTCTCATGGTACCTGTTCTAAAATAATGAGTGAATTCAGTGTCTCTATGGGCACACCACCACCATTTACCAAAAGTACATGAAGCGATATTCCAAAGGTTGGTTCAATTCATTGGCAAAATAGAGAACCAAAAAAGACAAGCAGTACATGTAAAAGTGCACGACACAGTTATCTTTTTGGATGCCCTGTAGTACAGATGAGTTTGACCATGAAATTCAGCATGGGTGCACAATATGACATTTACTACATCTGTTGATGTTTTATAAATTTTTAGAATCGCGCATCATGCACTTTTTACAAGTTTTCACGAATGAGTAACTTCCAACATGAATAATTGAATAGAAGATAAATTATACACCTTATCAAAGTCATCGCCACCCAGGTGTGTGTCACCAGATGTGGAAAGGACCTCAAACACACCATCTCCAACCTCCAATACTGCAGGTTTATGTTGCCTTAGTATATACGTCACTGTTTTCAGAACAATTGTATATTTAACAAAGGGAAGAATGCCATACCAGAGACATCAAAAGTACCACCTCCCAAGTCAAACACTAGAATGGTTTCGTTGTTTTTCTTCTCGAAACCATAAGCCAGAGATGCAGCAGTTGGCTCATTTATTATGCGAAGAACTTCCAATCCCGCAATACGGCCAGCATCTTTTGTTGCTGTTCTTTGCGAGTCATTGAAGTACGCCGGAACAGTAACCACTGCTTTTGTAATTTTGTCATTCAGAAACTTAGATGCATCATCCACTAGCTTCCTCAAAACCTGTCCAGGTAACAATTTATTAAATGTACAGCTTACTTTTAAATAAAAAGAAGAGTTGTGTGCACTGTGGGTCCATAAACTTGCACGGCTGTGTCACTTGGGTAGCCCCAAACGTGAGACCCAAGTGATACAACCATGGAAGTTTAGGATGTGCACTTTAATGTATGGAAAACAATAGGTAGCCAAGTTTCTAATGAATTCCAATTACCCACTGTAACTTCTATAAATTCCATATGAGAACAGAACTATCTTAAGCATATTAAGCATGAAACCATTTAGACATATCTACCAGACTAAGTTCACTAAACGAAACAACATAAAAAGTAATACATATATTGGTATACTCAGAAACATAAAAGTAATTATAGAAATGAAATATCATTGCTTTATATGCATTGGCAACATAACTTATGAAGAACATAGTATAAGTCAACGAACTGCTGCACCTAATTACAAACAAAGTAACAACTATCAACTCTAACAGCGAGGTACACAAGATGAAATCCCAATGTCAATTGAAATCAAGAGCATAAAGCTTCTTTCTTTTAATACAACAACAAAAATACTATTTCTCCTAAAGCTCAGCACTTAATAGTATATCAGACATTCTAAAATTAATTCTCCCATATGGCTAAGCCTAAAAAAAGATAACAACATCAAATTGCAGGCAATGCATTCAAATCCAACTTATAGTACATGAGTAAACACCATATCCATTCAAATATTCCAATTCGATTTTTTTATGTCATTCCTAATTCCCTATATCCCAATTTCATTAGAAAAACCTTCAGTACAGTATATATCGACAGACCAATTGCTAACTGCGAGCGAAATTACCTGCGCGGATATCTCCTCTGCGGCGAACTGCTTGCCGATGGCGGGGCAGTCGAGCTTGACGTTCCCGTTCTCGTCGCGCACAACGTGGTAGGAGACCTGCTTGGCCTCGTCGTCGACCTCGGCCATCTTGCGGCCGATGAAGCGCTTGACGGAGAAGAAGGTGTTCTCCGGGTTGACCACGGCCTGGCGCTTGGCGATCTGGCCCACGAGGCGCTCCCCTCCCTTGGTGTACGCCACCACCGACGGCGTCGTCCGCTGGCCCTCGGCGTTGGTGATGACGGTCGGCTTGCCGCCCTCCATCGCCGCCACGGCCGAGTTAGTGGTGCCGAGGTCGATCCCCACCACCTTCTCGCACGCCACCCGCAGCGCCAGCCCGCGCGGTCGCCTCACGGCGGCCTGCCGGCCGACGAAGAGCTGCCCGCGCCGGGGCCGCATCTGCGCCGGCTGCCGGCCCACGAAGAGCGAGCCCGACGGGGTCCCGCCCGCCATCGCGCTGACCTGGGAGGCGTAGGCAGCCATGGCGCGGGACTCTTCGCGGCGGAGGAGGTGGAGAACACGGGAGAGGGGAGGAGGCGAGGGGATAAGAGGAGGAAGGAAGGAAGGAAGGGGGTGTTTATACTGCCGAGGTGGGAGTCGGTGGCTGACGAGTGGGGCCCAGGCCTGTTCGATGGCGTGCCGCCGGCGGTGGCGGCTGCGGAGGACGGGAGGCCAGTCTGGCCCGCGGGCTGGTACCTGTGGTTTTCGTGATACTGGGGTGTGGGCCGTGCGGGAGGTTTTTGGCACGGAAGCACGGTGAGAAAGCTGCTTTTCGCATGGTTTTCGTGGGGGAGTTGGTGGGCCGGCGTGGCCAGTTTTGGGCTCGTTTGAACACACACGTGAACGGAATAGACGGTTTTAGCGGTGAACAATGCAAGAGTTGTTAACTACATTTTTGGCTTATCTTAATCTATAAGTATAGTGTTGGAAACTTGTGGACTATTTCTATGTGATTGTTCACGTGAAAGCTAATAACCTCCAAATGCTGTGTCATGATATGTGCTACCTTTGCCTTATCGCCTAGGATCGCCATCCTCACGACTCATGCTTTAGTCACACTATAAAAGGCTAAGCTTAGTCATCTTCTAACAAGTTACTCCGATTGTCTTTCTGAATTTTTAGCCTCGTTCTGCTCTACAGTTTATTAAGAGATCAACTCTGATTCTGATAAGCTAAACCATGGTCTATCATGTTTTCTACATTATTTTGCTTTCTTTGCAACCCCTCAATCTTCTCAAGTAGTGCATTGAATCATTAGATTTTTGTTTCTTCATATTTGATCATCGTCGTTGCCGCTAGGGTTATCGAGCGATATTCGTGAAAGTCGCTTGTATCGAGATAGCTTGATTTGGCAAACCAAGAGTTCAAATCGATCCAAATTGAAATTCAAAATAAAAACTACAAAAACTCCTTAAAAAACCATGTTGTGGCATAGAGTCCGAGGCCATATTGTTCGGCCAGGCCTGGGCTGTCTGACTCTGGGTGCTACAGTGCGTAAAGGTGGCCAAATGGGCTAGGCCCAATAGGACAAACGGCCAGCCCGCACTGTTCACCCTCGTTCTATTCGTATAGTTCGGATCGTCTATTTCGGTATCAGAATTTTCAAATCCCGTGAATAGCACAAATATCTCCGTGCTATCCATTGTACACTAGCTATTCCCTCTCTCTATATATGTCAAATATATATATATGTCTATTTTCTTATCATCTATAATTTATTTTTTATTTTATAATACATATTTATTAAATATAATTATTTTCTTAATTTTTATTTGTAATCGGGCTGGCCTGGTTACTGTATGAACGATTTTTTTAAAAATATATATATTTTTTTATTCAAAATTGCAAAATTACTCGTCGGAATTGTAAAATTACAAAAATATCCGTCCGTCATACGGTTTGGGCGATCGCCTTCACGGGCGATAGGCGCCTTCCTTACCATGACATCTTCATGAGTCGACCACTGCTTTTGAGGCCATTGGAGCAGTAACCTATCGCCCAAATATGGGGCGATCGCCCAGTAAAAGGGCGATAGGAGCCTTCCCCAAAACAAATGCCTATATATATATATATTATATATATGTTAATTATAACCTCTGTGTATACATTATGTATTATATGTTATCAATATGTTAATTACAATAGTTATAACAAATAAAACGAAATAAATAGTTATAACAAATATGAAAATAAATATTATCAGTACATATGGCCTGTTATTTGGACTATTTAATCTTAAAAATATAATAGTATGGAAATAATGGATAAGTTTCAACAGAGGTTTTTATATTAATAATTATTTGGGAAAATAAATAAATAGCTAGAAGAATAAACTGCCCTCTTCTCGGGCGAGATTTAATCATAAACATTTATATGCCGCGTTGAAGGTAAAGTGCTCTCAGGGAAATTTTATTATTAGGATTACAAGAAAGGTACTACTGAGTACAACGGGGATATTTTCCCTTGCCGGTAGCATCAGGTCCAGCCTCCTTTGCGCGACGTGTCCTCTCGCGTTTTCTCCCTTTCGGCCTCTCGGGCCTCGGCTGACTGACGCTCAAGATCCTCTTGTCGCTACGGTACTCTCCTGCGAACGCTATGCTTCTCTCTTGCTCCTCCTCATCTCGGCGCCGCTGAACCATCGCTCTTCCAACGGACCTCCCGCCGATGTGTTTCTTATGCGCCTCCGATTGCTCGTGTCTAGCCACGGCCGAAATCGCATAGAGGTGGGGAGACTATTTGTTCAACATAAGTCAGTATAGATCACATGTGCCATGTAGGTAGATATAATCATGCAGGGTAGGGTGAGCAAGTACCTTTGGACGCTCGCCAAAGGCAACCTTGGGTGAATCGTATTCGTAGTTTGCACACATGAAGAACCTCCTTCCGTAAATATATGAGAAATCTTCGTCGGATTGAACAAACTTGCAAAGGTCACCGCAGAAGCACATTGGAACATTCACCCTTCGAGCACGGTGGTGTTAAACTTGCTTCATGGACGGTCCTCGAGTCGAGGTCGCCATTGCTCGTTACAACTAGATTTGTGCAATTTGTATGGGCCGGAGTAATATGTGAGTTTGAGAGGAAGCTTGGAGCGTAGAGGACTCGGGCGGCGGAGGAAATAAATAGGAAGTTTGTTCGGTCCATGCACCGAGTTCATGGAACCGCACGCATCCCTCCCGAAAGTGCCTTTGCATTTGATGTGATTGCGGTGTCGGCGGATCTTGGTCGCCAGCGTTCCCGCAATTATTGATCGGGCGGTGTCGGCGGCATCGCTGGTCGCCAGCGTGCCCACGCTTATTGATGTGACCGGTGTCAGCGTGATCTGTTGGTCAACAATGCACCGAAATTATTGATGTGACCGGTGTCGGTAGTCTTGTTGATAAAGGCCCCGCAATTATTGATGTGACCGGTGTCAGCGGTACTGTTGGTCAATAGTGCCCCGAAATTATTGATGTGACCGTGTCGGTAGTCTCATTGGTCGCCAGCGGCTGTAATTATTGGTGTGACCGGTGTCGCCGGTATCGCTTGTCGTCAGCGCCGAAATTATTGATGTGACCGTGTCGGTGATCTGTTAGTGCAATGCCCGCAATTATTGATGTGACCGCATCGAGCCAAGATTATTGGTCGTGATGCCCGTAATTATTTATGTGACCGGGCAGGGGAAAGCGATCAGGTGGAATGCAGTGTTAACAGTGAGTGCACTCCTCGGCCTATATAATGGGAGGCAGAGTTGGCGTCCCTCTCACTCCCACCCTCACTCTCACTCTGACTCTGTGTGTAAACTCCCTACTAGGGTTGGCCGTCAGGAGGGAGGCGAGTAGAGATAGAGACACCACTCGTTCGGTATGGCTTCACGACCCACATCGAGCGGTTGGATCCGACAAGCTTGGTGGACGTCAAATGGTCTCGATCTCAAGCCCGTCTACTAAGCGGCGACACCGCCTATTCGGACGAGAGCTAGCTATAACACGAGCCAACAATGATAAGAGACCCAAACTCTCGAGGGATGGCCACGTTGTGCGCATGGAGTGGACACGCTTGTACAAACTTTTGACCAAAGTTGTCGAAGGATGGATCGCCGACGTTTTGGCTGGCATTGCAGATGCCGTTGTGAGTAACCACCCGACAACGGCCAAGGGTTTAATACATTTTCCATCTCACCTTTTTCTCATTTCAAAATGTAGACCGATGATCTGCGGCTTCAAAGAAATGGATGGGCGACCCTTCCTAATGGCGCGTTCAATTACATCGAACATCTTCACGCAAGAATCTCCGGCTTGAGGAAATGCGAGTTGACTTTGCTAGTCGGGCCTACAACGTATACCGTGTGGAACCGTTCCATAGATGGCACTAAACCAAGCGTCCCTATTACAATAGGGGTTTATTTCATGTAATTTGCATCAAGTTTACGTGGATTACTACCATGTAATGCGTCTCATATTTTCAATGTCACCGAAGCACCATCTTCATTTCGTTCATATCATGAGTGCCATAATCTGAAAGCCTTCAGCTCTTTGTCCAGATCCATTGGTATGATGGCATTGAGCAGATGCCCTCACGGATACATCCGTAATTATAGCCTATAAGTCATCGCACCCTGTATGTCATGGTACCTTTCGAAAAAAAAAATGGTAACATTTTGAGTGTAATATGACCCGTAACATCGCAACACTCGCGATATTAGGATAATATTACAAACAAAAACTACAGGCCGCGATGGATGAATGGGTGTAAATGAACATTCACGAATAAGCCTGAGTTAAAAAGTTCTACAACATGGTGGTAAAGGCATTAAAAAGTATAGGTACGAAGAAGTCACCGACGGCGCCGCTCGATCCGGTCCGTGGGTGCGTGAGTGGTGACGGAGGACTGACACCCTCCTAGGCCGACCTGCGCCACGGGGGTAGAAAGCCCTACCGCGAGTCGGGTGTGTCTGATGCACGGTGCTCCCGACAACCGAGAGGAGCCGAGGAACTCGGTCGACAGTACTCACGTCGAGCAGTGCCTCCTCCTCGTCGTGGTAGTTTGCGTCGCCGAAACCGCCGTGGGGTCTAGGAGGGCGAGACGAAGAAGCCCCGCGTCTCCCCATCGCCCCCGACTTGGTGTGCGTGAGACGGAGAAGGCCCAACGATGCCCACTGCCCCCATCGCTTCAGGTAAGAGGCCACGAGGACTCGCCAGAGCTAACGCTCGGGTCGGGAGACAAGTGGCACGAGGAGGCGCGGGACAGCTCCACGAGGACGCAGCGAGGAAGGGCAGTCTTGCCCACGCGACGTGGTCGCTGGGGTCGGACGATGTCTCCGCGCCACTGGCAGCTGGCCAGGTGACGCACCCGCCTCACCATGTCGAGGATCCGCCGCCAAGCTGTCAGGGTCTCCGCGGGGGTCACCTGGATGCTCGCCTCGAGGCGTGCCACCATGGTGTCAGCCTCCACCTCCACCTCCACCTCCCCTAGCTGTTGGTCCTGTGGGTAATGCCGGGTCGATATGAGATAATTACTATGTATAACACGTACCCATAGAGATTCGATTATGAGACTTACCGCGAAGTAACCTCTCTGTAACATCTGTGAAGGGTACGTGTCCGACACCGATGCCTCCTCTGCGACATACGGTGCTGGTGTGTACCCCACCCGAAGGCGAGTCCGAGGCGCGAACCATGCCATGTACTCCGCGTACATGTCATGGTCGTACTGGCGGGTCTCGGTGACCCTCTCCGCGAGTGCGTCGTCCCACTACAATGCCCATGGCGGCATGCGATGGGCGAACGGAGTGCCCACCGCAGCCCCCATCCGGGTCATCCTGCAATGTATAGAAGTCATCATGCAATGTATACAAGGGGAATTGACAGAACATATATTGGGTACAAAAGGCTGGGGCCGAGGTCATGAGGCGTACTGTGAGCGCCACGTGACACAACGTGGCGAGGCTAACGGAAAAGCTCGAACAGCCGAATCGCCGCGGCGACGGTCGGGCGAGTACTCCTCCACACACAAGTCGAAGACGAGGACCTTCTGGTGAGCGATGACGCTGGTCCCGCGTGCAAAGCACGGAGATCCCGAAGGAGCTCAGATGTGGGCGTCGTCTGCTATGTAGGGTGTCCATCGCGTCCTCGTCGCCGAGGCCGCGAACTCCCGAACGAACTCGGTACGACCTCCTCGCCGCCGGTGAGCGTCGACCGCCGCGATTTAAAATAAATATGGTGGATGTTAGAAATGTGCGTAAGTGGGGAATAACATACGAGGGCATACGTCGTCGAACCCAGTAGTGGCCCATGGTGGGCCAGTCCATTGGGTGCTCGTCGTACCAGTCCTGTGGGTACGGCGCGGTGTCAACAGAAGGCCTCCCGACGGAGAAGCGCTCCTAGGACCACAACTGCAGCAGTAGGATGCAACCCGACATCGTCACGTCCTGGTTAGCCCGAGAGACAGCGTCGCACAGACCTCTGTACGTCGCCGCGAGCACAGCAGAGGCCCACGACCATTGCACCATCTGTTGGCATCGATAAAGTTAGACAGGTCCTCTGGCAACAAATTTAAACGGAATCTTTTACCTCGTAGTCCGGTGTCGGCGATCGATCAAGGTGATCGATCAGTCTTGGTCCCACCGTGTTCCGTGGGAGGGCGGGAACATCACCCAACCAAACAGCAAGAGCAGGTACGCCTCTAGGTGGCGAGCCACGTCCTCGTCCTCGGCGTGCGGGTGGATCAGATCGGCCTGCAACATTTGGTACAATGGAATTAGCAACTTAGTGGCGACGTGTGAAATTGCAATGATGGAGATACTAACCATGAACCGGCGACACGCGCCGTCGGTTCGTGCCGCCACCCTGCTCGAGAGGGCGTCGCCCGCCGGGTGTCGCTGCACCTCGGCGAACCGTGCTGACAACTGCGCCTGCCACGTGACGGGGACGTCATGCGGCACAACTGCAGGGCCCGCACAGGGGAGCCCTAGGAGGTAAGACACATCTGCGGCGTGGGAGCCATCTCTCCACAGGCGGTGGAAAGTGTGTCTCCCTGTCTCCACCGTCGACGAGCGCGGCGGCGAGGAACGGTCGTGCGAGCAACCGTGGGGCGTGCTCGCCTCCTCTGGGGCAATGGCTCGCTCCACCATTCTACAGAGGGAGCAAGCTCGCCGCGTAACTCGCATGTAGTAAGCGGCGTCATGAAATTTTATATAGCATGTAAGTAAATGCATACGAAATAGAGAAGCGTTGGCGCTTCTTGTGGAACCCAACGTGGGTCAATGCGAGCGGCTCGTTAAACACACGCGACGCGGTGTCCCCAGCTCTCGGTTCTCCACGGCGGACAACCTAGACCGGTGCGTCGCATCGACGGTCCGGTCAAGTAGCTCGGGGCAATCATCCCCAGCACGCCCACCTCTCGCCATCGGTGCCTACATGGTTAGAGAGAAAATACAACAAACTGCAATAATAATTATTTGTTTAAATGTTACAAAAGACAGCTGAAAACAAGGTTGAATTACAATACAAACTGGTTCATACTTAAGTACTCGAAGTACAGAAATACATTTGGTACAAATACATAAATTAAGACATTATCCCAAATTACAAGGTACATATAAAAATTGAAATAACTGCAGTCTCAAAGTAATGAAGTACATAATACAGATAGTAGTTCGTGGACAACCTAGTGTGTGCCACGACGAGATACTGACGGCCTAGCCTCCGATGATCCTTCAGTTCGCCGACGAGCTTCGGACTCGTCCATATCGTTCCGAATACGTCGTGTCCTTCGACGCCCAGCCTTCTGCTTTAACATCCGGATGTCCGGTACCCAGCGATGACCCGGAGGGGGGGCTTCCGTGAACGATCCATCCACTCGGTACCCGTACACCTCGTGATGCCATGTGTTGAAAACACTTTGCTTGTAGTAGTACTGCGAGATGTAAGGACGACATGATTGATGTGTATCTGCGGCGGCCGCAATGACGTGAGAGCATGGCAAGTGCAGCAGTCGTGGCTTCTGGCAGGAGCACTCGCAGTCAGTAGCTCGGATTACGCACAGATGGGACGTCCTCTCCCGGTGGGCACCTCTGCGACCGCGGTCACCGCGATGGCACGTGGTATCGCTGTTCCATGCCACTCTCCGGTGTCACGCGATGTGTCTGCGCCTTGCGTGTTTTGTTGGCCATGTACTTAGAAACAACCGTTGAGTAGAAACGATCGATTGTCCGACATACATGCAAAGCAGATTTCATATATCGGTCAATGAAATATCTTTGCGTACCTAGTAACACACCTTCGACTATACCCACCAAAGGAAGGCATCTGGTGCCTTTCATAACCTAGTTGTACACCTCCGCCAGGTTCGTTGTCATTATTCCATAACGGCAACCGCCCTCGTCATGCAGAATGGACCATTTTTCCAACGGCTCATGTCTTATCCAGTTCGTAAAACTCCTTATACTTGAACCCGGCCTACACCGAATGTTTGGTGCGTCTGTAGGGAGCGCACACAAGGCTGTTGAGTCATCTCCTTCCTCGTAGTGGACCATAGGGTTCCTTGACGAACTAGCGGTATCCCTTGGATTCAGTGATTGCTTCTTGGTTAGTTCATCCAAACTCCTCCACAGTGCCTCGAACTTCCTCCGCTGGTTCTGTTTGCATAGTCTCTTGAACATGTTCATAAGCTCTTTGTTCTTGAATTGACGGAAAAAATTGGCACCCACGTGCCTCATGCACCACCTGCTCTTTAGGTCTGGCCACTTTGCTGCACCCACGACGTCGGACCCTTCTTGCATGTCCACAATCGCCCTTAGCAACCCGGCATATCGGTCATGGATGATACAAACATCGGGGCGATCCTGAACAACTGTCAGCTTGACTCTTTCAAGGAACTAGTACCAGCTGCTCGTATTTTCCCCCTCCACGAAGGCGAATGCGACCGGGAGAACCTGATTGTTTGCGTCCACTGCGATTGCAGTAAGAATCTGGCCCTTGTATTTTCCTGTGAGGAATGTGCCATCCATGCAAATCACTAGGCGACAGTGTCGGAACGCATTTATGCATGCGCCGAGGACGAAGCAGGCCCTCTGCAAAACATACTTGCCCGGGCACACATCGTCCGCGGGGAACTCCGCAAGGTCGATGTATGTACCAGGATTCCTGTGTGCTATTGCCCTGAGCAAGTGTATAATATTCTCGTAGGAAGCCTCATACGTCCCTAACCGTATCTGTAAAACTGTCTATTTTGCTCTCCATGCCGTTGCATAGCTAATCTTGTACTGAAACCTCTCCTTCACGGCTGTGATGATAGCTCGAGCCTGCAGGTGTGGATTGTCTACGATGTGACGGTAAAACACATTGGCTACCCAAGTAGACGACAGATTGCGGTGTTTCTGCTCCGCTTCCTCCAGTTCAAAGTCATGCCCCATCACAATGGGCATTTCCAGTAGTCCTTCCACTTTCCCTTGTATGCATGCACCCGCCATGGGCACGAATCAACTACGCACTTCACATCGTACTCCTTTTTGCTAGACTTCACTACCCTGAATTGCCGTCGCAAATACATTGCCCAATACTTCACCACGTCCATCACAGCCTCCTTGTCCTTATATATGGCCCCCTGCGTGACCTCGTTCTCATGATACTCCCATGCATCACTGCTCCCTTCATTCAATGTTAGGTCTTCAAAATTATAATCAGACCACGCCCTAGGGACAGGCACTTCACCAGTATTGTCTTCCTCGTCCGAGTCTTCGGCATCAGGAACTTCCTCATCGCTCCGTCCTCCTCCTCCATCTCGGTCAACTATGTCCTCCACCTCCTCCCCTCGTCGGCGGCCCTGCGCCTCGAATCGTCTCGTCGGCACCCCATCCCTCGGCACCGCCAATCTCGTGTCCCCTGCTCCTGCTCCTCGTCCTCTTCATCATCGCATTCGCATATTTCTCTCCACCTCTTCCGTATGATCTTCTCCAACATCACGAACTTCCGACATCGATGGAGTTCTGGGGTAGCATTGTACCAAAGAACATCGGCGCCACCCCGCCTACTAAGCAAACCCAACATAGCTCTTCCATGATGATGTCGCATTAATGGGAATTAACTCTCCATAAAAACAAGTGTTGCAGACGGCTTACTCTTCGCTTCTAACCCGCAAATAGAACAATCAGGGCATCCAAATTGAACATCCAAACATCCACTCCAACAATGCCTGTATGTCCTATCCTCGGTCTAGATATGCCTGTACAACTCTTGAAAATCTTGACAAATCCACTCCATCCGCCTCTGCTATCTCCCCATCTCCGTAAAATATTTGAAAATACAATTTCTCCGACATCTTTGCCTACAACGTCCAATCGAGAAATATATCAGTTCTCTATCTAACAACATCATATACTACCATATAATTGTTACATCATCCCATGTCATTCATTTACTCCTCGTTATTTCTGCTATCTATTTTCAAATTTGCTCACTCCACTAATTTCTAAGCGTGCACGACATATGTGGCTAGCCTACCATTTTTTAACATATTATTCTAAAAAGAATAATTCACAAAAGGATAATACAATATATATACCGTGTATGATCTAACCGTACTAGAAATTACCGATATAAATAAATAATTAAACTATTAGGTTTTTCTTACAAAGATTACTACTATATATATATATCATTATTTTCTCCTAACCCTACAAAATGCATATCTACTACATTTAATTTCTACGTCACATTTTTCCAAAACTTAAACCGCACAGCATATGGCTATCCTACCAGGTTTTTATCGTAATATTTACTTTTTACAACTATACAATACTACCACACTATATTTCTAAATATTGTCTATTAAATAATTTACAAAAAAAATAAAAACTTACCTCCACGAAAATGGCGCCTCACCTATCTTCTATTTTTCTCCCTTTTTTCTTCTCCTTTTTTCTTCTCTTTTTTTCCTCTCCTCTCTTCTCCTCTCTTTTCTTTTCTCTCCTCTCTCCTCCCCTCTTTCTCGGTTGCTTTCTCGGCGATGAAAATGAAAATGGGCGGGGAAGGGAAGAAGAAGGCCCAGGGCTTTAAAGGCCACCTATCGCCTAACATCGCGATCGCCCATTATGGGCGATAGTATCTGCTCCAACTACCGGCGAATCTTCCTCGCGTGTAGCCGTTCTTCGCCATTATCGGGGTACCTATCGCCTAACGAAGGCGATCGCCCAAAGCGGCATGACGCGAGATATTTTGTAATTTTACAATTCCGCCGAGTAATTTTGCAATTTTGAATAAAAATAAATATTTTTTTTAAAAAAATTCCTGTATGAACCATGTTTAGGAGACCCTGGCCCATTGGCCCATTAGTCCGGTTTATACAGTGAACTAGGCCAAACGCGCCGGAACCCGGTTCGGCCCGTTGGACACCTCTGCCAGCGGGTGCTAGGGTTTGCTCCCACCCGCGAAACCCTTCCCGCCGAATGGGTTCCCTGTTCCCGCCATTTCTCTCCAGCTTCCTCTCCCCAAATTCCTCCCTTCGCTCTCCCGCTCCTCCCCCAAATCGAATCCCCACCCCGCCGACTTGCCTCCGCTCCCCGACGACCCTCTCCCACCGAGCAACCTCAGCGGCGATGGAGGAGGAGATCCGCGCGGAGTTCGAGCGCAACGGCTTCTCCATCGGCGGCGCCGGGCCCGGCGATGCCGCCGGGATCCTCTCCACGCGTACGATTGCGGCCTACCCTTTCCGCTTCCTGTTAGTTACTTTGGAGTATTGATGTGGCGCTCGTTCTTGTGTGGCTTGCAGTGCTGACCTGTTGCATCAACTACAAGATGAGCCCCGCTGATCTCGTCTCCAACTGGGAGGTCTACTACCTCAACAGGTCAGCCTACATCAACTGCACGTAGAAACATTAGGCAGTTCCACCTGAAGAATCTCTGGTTTAGCTGAGAGGCATGGGCCTTTTGAAGGAAAGAGACTAATGGGGTGAAAGCAGACGTGAGATGACGGATTCGCGAAAAGAAAATGTACTGATTGTCTTGGTTTGGAAATAAGGTTTTCCAGTACCTATGGATGTTTCGGATGAGTATCCCAGGACAACGAACTTTATTTTTTGGTTTGGAAATAAGCTAGTGTTTTCTAAAACTAGTGAAATTTCCCGTGCAATTTCATGGCTATATATTGCAGCATATTGTATTTGTTATGCACCTCTTATAATGTTTGCTAAAAAAATCTCTTATAACTTTGAAAAACATAGTTGTATTTGTTCTACAATGATAATAGACGCAATATCTATTTGTATGATTAATCTGCACCATTGTAATCTAGCTCTGTCAATATAAGTGGTATAGATCTTCTCCTTCTCCTGATTAATGACATAATTTTAGGATTTTTTTTCCTGAATTAAGGATTATTGTGGGATTTTCTGTACCTCTAAAACGAAGGAGGTACCTTGAATACCACCAGTGATTTGTAGATCTATAGATATTGTGTGTAAGGAGCATCCTGTTAGTCCTCCGACACACATACTATTACAGTTGGTGATTTTGAAGAAGCAGCAGTTGGAGCCTTGCTTGCTCTTCTTTGTCATATAATCCTCCATAACTTTAATTAATGCTTTTTCCTGGGGTGGAGATCAACGGGAGATAGAAGCAAGTGACAGTTAGTAGCAACTCCTAGCCCTAAGTGATTCATCTTTTGCAGCTAAGATTAAGCAAATTTTGCATGTGATGGTACCATTTGTTTATTATGGTCCCTGATGCACTAAGAGCCAATGATTATGATTCCGTGTCCTCTACTCTTAGATTTTCTGAACTTGTTACAATATCTGGTAATCCATACAAATTATTTTGTTACAGATTACAGCATTGTAAACAAACTTCTGTTTTTGTTCTTTAATACATGGCATGGTCTAAGGGAACTGAATTAACTGATTTATGCAGGCAATTGGATGGGTTAAAACTCGAAAGCTCATATCTGGATGGTTTTCTGTCACACCTGCAAAATGAAGTAAAAGACAGACTTATAAAAGAAGAAACAAACCTCCACATTTACTCCAGTAATGACGTTGACATGTTAGTTCCACATCCTAGCTCCACCAATGCTCATTTCTTTTACTTGTCACAGAGGTGTTTTTGTTATTTCATTGTAAGGAACAACATAATGTAGAAGTAACTGCTGCAGGCTCTTGAGCAATACGCACGCAAATGAAGAGGGATTCCTTGATACACCAGGCTCTAAACAGGAAAAACCACATGCAGAGTCATTTAGTGCTGAGCTAACTCCTCTGACAACCGAGAGGCCATCATCTACCAGAGTGGCTAAAACCAATGGCGATCGTATCACCCCTTTTGCGCAACGAGTAAATAAATTTACTCAGCAGTATGTTCTGAATGCTGATACTGTGGCTAGCATGCCAAGTAAACAAGACGATGAAACAACAGAAGATGAAGTAATTAGAAGAATTCAACCAAGTCAAAGATGTACCTTGCAAGTTCAACGCTCAAGGCCTGAACCAGGTTGCAGATTTATGTATGACAGAATGGAAGATCGAGTAAGGGAAATGCTTGTTTATTTGTTTTGTTTTCATCAAGAGGTGCTTGTTATATTATATTGCCTTTCCAGTTTAATTACCTGGAAGATCGGATAAGAAGGTCGACACGCTTGTTTTCTGCAGCTGGGATTTGCCGAGAACCTGCAGATGCAACGCTTGCTTCAGAGGTTACCTCATGTCACCAGAATTTTGTTAGCTCATCGCCTCATCTTCCTTGCTGTCCTGTAAGCATATCTGATTATTTTTCATTTTTAGGAGAACATGTTTGCAGTTGGCATGGTAATCTGCGATGGGGAAGGTCATTTGAATGAAAAGTCTATCTTATTACAGGGCAGGTAAGTGTGCTTATTGGGCCCATTCATGTGGTAAACTTTGTCAAGTTACAATTTGGTTATTTATTTAGGCTAACTAATGGATCATTTTTTTTCTAGTGTTCAGCACTCCAGGGGACAGCGTGTACGCCTTGATTTGAAGGATCTAAATCAGTTTTCTTTGTTTCCTGGACAGGTATGAGGTATCCACAGCTTGTTTTCTTGCCACGTGTTTATCTACTGCATGAAATTAACACAAAGTTGAATAACAGGTTGTGGGCATTGAAGGCCACAATCCTAGTGGACATTGTTTTGTTGCATCAAAGTTGATTGATTCCATACCTAACCCTGTGGATGCTGAACTGCCTTTTGCAAAGAAACAAGCAGTTGACAATGAAGGCCACCAAAGTTCTGATGCTCCATCTAGAGTGTTGTCATCGGTTAGTTTCTCCTCGATTATTGGAGAAAAGTTGAAGTGCACATACTTGACTAAGTAATAATTGATCTTTTTATATCCTAGCTTAGAATGATATGTATTCAGTGTTCTTCCAGCTTAATTAAAATGTTAAAAACAAAGGAGGACTCAATATTGATATGATGTTATTTGTTCTATTATTAAAAAATAATTATTCATTTTGTTTTCCTCTGTTCCTTGCCTTGCTCATAGAGTTCTTTATGTTCACTTCATATTTTTTTTTATGTATCTCAGTGAAATTGTTTTTTGAACAAAGAGGGCAGGAGCGCTGCCATTTCATTAAAAGGTAGAAAATGTACAAGGGAAGGAAGAAAGCAAAGGGACAAGCAGCAAGGGGTTACAGGGGGAGAAAGAAGGCAGACAGGGGGTTTGGGAAGTTACAGAACGGTATTACTCGATCTGAGATGCGGTTGCCCGCTCGCAGTAGAGGATGTCTTCTTGGATCCTTTCGACGACTTGCAAGGGAGAGGCGTTACCTTTGTTGGAAGATACGTCGGTTTCTCTCCTTCCAAAGGTTCCAATGGTGTAGATGGTCGTGCCATTGAAAACTTTCCTTGCACCCTTCGGAAGAGAGGTAGACGCTTGCAACCACCAATCGCTTAGGGCCGACGCCGCTCGCAAGAGAGACGTTGGTGGTGTTGGCTCTTAGAATCTCATCCCGCATAGCCATGAAAGGGCAATTGACGCAGAGGTGTTCAATAGTTTTGAAGGCAACGACAAAGAGGCGAAACTCTGATTGGGCCATCCTTTCTCGGCTAGGTTGTGCGGTGTGAATCTCTGCTCGCCTACGCACCGTGCAAAGAATTTGCATTTATTTTCAGCTGGGCCTTCCAGATGGAGGGCTAGACCGGCGGTGGTCTTCTTGAAATCAGAGGTGATAGGCCGAGCGAGCCGAGTATTCGCCGGCGAAGGAAGCGCCAGCGATGTCGTCGCCGCGGATGAGTCCAGGTGACATGGTGTAAGCGCTGCCAAGGTTGAGAACTCAAGTAGTTGCGTGGGTAGCGAGATGTCAATCGAGACAATCCAAGCCCCGCTCTGCAGCTGCGCCGACCGAGCGATGCTGTTTTTAGCGTCGATAGAGATTAGGGCGATATGGCATGGTGCGGAGCCGTCTAGCCAATTATTGTGCCAAAAGGAGGTCTTGCGTCCATTGCCAATCGGACGATGGTGGGCTGCAGCGGAAGAGAGCCAAGTCTTCCTTGGAGCAAGGTAAGGTGGCTCGACCCACGGCTTGTGAGGAATTTCCATTGGTGCCACGACCAACGAAGATGAAGGGCCGAGCCAACCTTGAGGAGGTTGGGAACGCCGAGCCCCAAGTGCCTTTGGCTAAGCAAACTTTGTCCCAGAGACCAAGGAGTGATCGCCATGAGCTCGAGGCACGCCTTGCCACGCGAAGGAAGCGCCTAATTCATCCGGTTGTTTGACGACCCATTTGGGCAGTTGAAAGATGGATATGAAGTAGGTTGGCAGAGCGGAGAGGACAGAGTTGATGAGGACCAGACGACCCGCCTTGGAGAGTAATTTCCCTTTCCAAGAAGCCAAGCGAGCACGAACTTTGTCAATGAGAGGGAGGAAGTGCACTCTACGGAGCCTCGTGTGGAGCGGTAGTCCGAGGTACCGGCACGGGAAGGAGCCCCGATCCCCTGGGAAGTCGTTGAGAATTTCATCGATGTCATTCTCCTGGCAGTTTATCGGGTACACAGTGCACTTGTTGAAGTTGGTACGTAGACCGGAAATGTCCCCAAAGGTCTCCAAGATAGAGTTGACGATGGCGATTTCCTCTTTGGCTGGGTTGAGGAAGATCGCAGCGTCATCTGCATAAACAAGCGCGAAGGCGATTCGTGTGTCTCAAGGGTGCAAGCAAGGCCATCTCTGCAGCAAGATGGAGGATGCGCTGAACGGGGTCCATGGCGAGAATGAATAGCAAAGGCGAAATGGGGTCTCCTTGACGGACCCTCCTTCGATGAAGGAAGTTGGGGCCTGGGGTCCCGTTGAGAAGCACGGAGGAGGATCCTGAGGCCAGAAGGATGGAGATCCAGTTTCTCCATTTTGAGCTAAACCCTAGAGCCTGCAGGAGCTCAAGCAGGTATCCCTAGTGGACGGAGTCAAAGGCCATGGCGAAGTCCAGCTTAAGGAAAAGAGCCGGGGATCTACGTCGATGCAGGGTTTGGAGGGCATTTTGAGCGTAGAGGAAGTTGTCTTGTATGGAGCGTTTTTTGATGAATCGCGCTCGATTCTTGGAAATGAAATTGGTCAAGGTAGGGGCGGTCTGTTTGCAGCGATTTCGTGAAGATCTTGCCCACGCTATGAATGAGACCGATTGGTCAGAGTCCGTAAGATCTTTGGCGCTTTTCTTTCTTCTTGAGGAGTATGATGTTAGCCGAGTTAATCAAGTTCGCGCCTTCTCTTCTCTGATCGTAGAACCGCTTTGGATGGCACAAGGAGTCATCCTTGACGACTTCCCAACAGACTGGTAGAATCCCAAGGCGGTGAAACCATCGGGCCCAGGGGCTTTGTCCGGCGGGAGGGAAAAAACTATTTGTTTAACCTCCTCCACGTCAAAGGGGGCGTCCAGAGCTGAGAGATCATGCGGCGCATAACCCAACCGTTCCCAATCCAAGGTGCGATTGCGAGGAGACGTAGTACCAAGGTGTTCCTTGAAGAAGCGAAGGCACTCTTGCTCTTTAGCCAGGTGGTCCGTCACCACCCTCGTAGGGGTGTGAAGTGAGTGCACGAAGTTTTTGCGGCTCCTGTGATTTGCACAGAGGTGGAAAAATTTAGTATTCGCGTCACCTGCTTTGATCCACTGGACTCTAGCACGCTGGCGAATCTTGATGTTCTCGATGACAGAGAGCCCCAAGCAACGGTCTTTAAGGAGGCGGCGGAAGGAAGATTCGAGAGTGGACAGAGGGCGACTCTCCTGGGCTCTATCGAGGAGTAGAATCAGTAATCCAGAGATGGCCAGCTGTGTCTTGGTATCCCCGATGCAGGATTTCGCCTAGCGCGACAGGGCAGTGGCCGTACGGGAGAGCTTAGTGTGGAGCGTGCGATAAGGGTTATCAGTTGCAACCCCCCGGTTCCAAGCTTGTTGGACAACCTGATGGAAGCCATCAACGGTAGGCCAAAACGCTTCAAATCTGAATCTGCGCACCGGCCTGTGGTTATTGTCGCCAAGCAGAAGAAGAGGGGCATGATCGGAAGCCAAGGTCGGCAAGGCGTGAAGGGACGCAGTAGGGAAGAGGAGATCCCAGCCGGTCGAACAGAAGGCCCTGTCGATCCTTGTAAGAGTTGGGTTTGACCGTTCGTTGCTCCAGGTGAAGTCCTGCCCTAGCAAGTCGAGCTCCTTGAGAGCAAGCTGCTGCAGTGTTGAGCGGAAGGCATTCATGAGGTAGGGTCTAAGATTGTTGTTGTTCTTGTCCAATGGTTGGTAGATAAGGTTGAAGTCCCCGATGACGAGCCAAGGGGATTGATCAATGGTCGCAGAAGATGTAATAAGTTCCTGCAGGAACATCATCTTTTGGTCGTTGGATTGGGGCCCATAGACAGCCGTGATAAACCAAGAAGTGCCGTCAAGCTTGGAAGTAATCTTGGCTGAGAGGGAGAAAGTCGCCATGGAGACAGTATCTAGCGCGAACAGGCTGTCATCCGTGGCTATGAGGATGCCTCCCCTCGTCCCAGATGCCGCAAGGAAGGCAAAGCTAGAAGTAAAGCGCGTTCCCACACATTCGGCGATGTCACGGGGCTGTAATGTAGAGAGCTTGGTTTCTTGAATGCAAATGATGGAGGCGCGAGAAGAGGAGATCAGATTGTGGAGGACGCTACGTCGAGCGGTTGAGTTCAACCCTCTCACATTCCAGTTGAGCAAGCGCATGGAGGTACTAGCCATGTAGAGACAGAGGCAACATGCTAAAAATAACAACAATTGTAGGCTAGTAGAATTTGCTTAAGCTTATCTCAGAGTATAGACATGCTAAATGAATGCACAAAGCAGTACCTCTGCCATCATTTCACCCATTATTTAATATTTACATTGCCTTTGTCAGACTTTACTATATGTTTATAACGCAAATGTGCTCACTGACACGATCGTTAGAAAAAGTCGTAACTTTATGTAACAATAATCTTTACTTTGTTAGATGCAACATGAATTGACGAAATTTCATGGTTCTTGCTCTCATGTTTGAATGTCTTATGTTTCTTGTAGGTCATTGCGGTAGGCCCCTACACAACAACTGATAATCTGTTGTTTGAACCACTGCAAGAACTGCTTTCATATGCCTGTCGTAAGCAACCTCAACTGCTCATATTGGTGAGGTCTTTGAATCCTATCAATGGAGCATAGCATTTTGTATTTAGCATGTCTCACTACTTTGCATACTGATTGCTTCTTTTACAGATGGGCCCCTTTATTGACTCTGATCACCCTGACATAAAAAAGGGAACTGTTGACCAGAGCTTTCATGATATTTTCCATTTTGAAATTCTGAGAAAGGTAAGTGCTGCAGAAGATTTTTTTGCTTCAAGGTTGGGAAATACACATCTGACTAATGTGTCTGTTTGATGCCTTTGATCAGCTTCAAGACTTCATTCAGTATTTGGGGAACAGTGTTCGTGTAATTCTTATTCCATCTGTGCGTGATGCTCACCATGACTTTGTTTTCCCACAGGTTTGTAGTTTTCCTCATTCACAACGCACCAATCTTATCTGATTTAATAATTATAAACAAGTTGCTACATATTAACTACTGTCTATCTAGCCATTATATATAAAATTTTGCATACGTTTTACATTCATATTTACTACATTTTATGTTAGAAGTGTTCTATATTCAGGCATTGTCAAATCAAGCTCTTGTAGTATTTGTGTAAGTGAATTATTTAGCTTCTATTTATGACTTCTAATGTTGTCACCGCATGCATCGCTAATGATATATTTGTACTGTTGTTGTCTGCAGCCTGCATTTGACTTGAATTTGTCAGAAGATATTACACATCAGGTAATACATTATTCTGTATGATTATCTATTTCCTTTATAAGTGTTTGATAATTTATTTAATTATTCTCAAAAGGTTTGCATATATTACGCAGATTGCTTCTCTGGCAAATCCAAGTCTATTCAGTTCTAATGAGGTACAACAATCTAAATGGACGAAGGGAGTTATGTGAAAAACTTATATGCAGTTTAACGGTTACACAATGTAAACCACATGTTCACAAGACGTGTACTTGTACCAATATGTATCAGTGGTACCTGTATTTCTATGCATTCAGTGCTAGGAGATTCCTACGCCTGTATGCTGCCACAGTATCCCTTGTTTTTTGCCCACTAGATATTCTGTGCATAGCTGGTACCTGACTGATTGGCATTCCTTGTATTTTGCCCACTAGATACTCTGTACAAAGCTGCTATCGCACTGAATGGTATTTCCTTGTTTTTTGCCCACTGAATATTCTGTACAAAGCTAGTATATCCAGTACATATTATGGAAAAAGTAATTCATGTCATGTCATCCTATTTATTATTGTTTCAGTATAGGCTTCTATAAAACTGTTCCGCTTTTCTTTTTGCAGATACATTTTGGCTGTTGTACAGTGGACATCCTGAAGCAGCTGAGTAGTGAGGAAATTTCTCGCAAGCCACCTGGCGGAAAGCCTGGAGACAGAATTGGGAGACTTGCAACACACATATTGAAGCAACAAAGGCAATTCTGTAGATCTTAAGCAGAATTAATTTATTCAGGACAGATGATGTTTGTAATTGAGTTCTGACAATATGTACCTTCTTACAGCTACTATCCTCTATATCCACCTGCTGGTGTGCCCTTGGACTTCTCACTTGCCAAGGAAGCATTGGAGATCTCATCAGCTCCTGACGTTCTCCTGCTTCCTTCCGATCTTGCTCCATTTGTGAAGGTAATGGTGACAGGCAGGGAATCTGAGTTGTGATGTCTATAAGAGATTGTTAGGAGGATTAATTGTACCACCTCCATATTTATGTTATAATTATTACCAAATTCTTTTTACTCCAGAATGAAATGATATTGAATTTATTTTTGATGCAGGTACTTTCCCTCAGCGAAGATAGTGAAGATAGTGAAGAACGGAAACAGTTTGTTTGTGTGAACCCTGGTAGGTTAGCAAAAGGTATTGGTGGAGGCACATTTGTAGAGCTTTACTACAATGAGGACATCAGCAAGACGAATGCCTCCATTATTCGCATCTAGTTTTACAGCAGTGGCAGATCATTTCAACAGTACCGGAAGTGTTATCAGCTGATGAAAACAAAGTCTTCTCTTGTGTACCACACCACTTGCCACCCAAGACGTAGAATTGAATTGCTTTACATTGCTTCCGTGGTAACTGGTAAGACTTCTTTTATGGCCTGTTTGAGTAATGAAAATCAACTCATTTCTGATGTATGTTGTTGTAATTATGCTAAATTTAATGTAGCATATGTACCATTTTCCGGCTGACCAAGTACTGGGCTTGAGCTTCTGGAAAAAATAGAAAGTACTGGCCTTGAAAGTTTATATTACTGTGATTCTGTGAACTACGAACTGACCTGATTGTCTTCAGCACTCCATAGTGAAGCAGAATCAGGAAGTCAGTCAATACTCAATATATTATCCAAGTTAATTAATCAACTTATCAATGTTGAATATCAAGGCATAGTAAAAATTATTTTCCATCTTTATAATATATATGCATTTTTCTGTGTTCGCCCTTTTTGTATAATTGCTATTCAGATTGTAAGATAAATTCTGACCATGAGAACTCCAGTTTGTAGTATGGTCCTATTTTAGTAAGGCAGGTTTCACAATTTAAATTCACCGACAAAATCAATAGTTGGGCGATCAATTATCTGACAGGCTTGAAGGTTAAGAGGAATTTAAGTGCTTAATTATCTTTGTTACTTCTAATAGTGGTGTCATTGACGGTGAATTTACAACCCCCTGAATCCCAAATATGGCTATTTAAACCTATTATGAAATTGACAGGTCTCAAGTGAGTATATCATAAAGTGCCAACTCATGGAAAGTAGAGAGGTTTGTTCCAAGGAAAACTACCATAGTACCACACTACCATGCAATTCATAGTACTTGACCTTTGTATCAAAAGAGGCTCTTTTGAATTGTCAATGGCTGTTTTTTTCCCCCTGAAAATGTGTTCTTCGGCCTTTTTTTGTGGGGATGTGCAACTCTTTATGCGATGCTGCCTTGTTTGGTTTGAGGATGACCTCGTGGTTACCCACAAAGATTATTGTTTTGTGCGACTGAAATATGGGTCCAATTCAGCTTCACATTCAGAAAACGCCTGATGCTTTCCTAAGAAAATGAAAATAGGTAGAACCACATAATCTTTTATTTAAAGAAGATTAAAGGAGGAGAATGGCGATTTTTATCAAAGGGAATAACCTCAGCTACTGCAACCTTGCTGGCTTGGTGTCACATGAGTGTTCCTTTGATACTACCTATCTCGTCTGGTAGAGCCTGACTGGTAGCTATCAGCTTTCTGGTTTCAGGAAATTTCTAACTTGGAACTCTGCCTACAAGCAGACATTTCTGGTTCTGAACAGCAATCTGATTGAAGTTGCTGACGCTTTCTCGAGTCTATGGGGGAACACAGACGAACACTACAACTGGAAATTTGCTTGCAGGGGATAAGAGCTACACTGTGAGCCACAACAATTCTGGGCACTATCTGTTTGCTAAAAAAAAATCTTGCACTTAGATTCTCAGTACCAAATTCTAAAATTAGTATTAATGTGTTTGAAGTGTTTAGCATTTTTATTTGGAAAAAACGATTTTTTCGAATGGATTTTGAAGTTACCTGTGCAATCACCCATATAAGCATTTTATTGAACAGATGGTGGATGCACTGCCACATCCTCCTGGGTCCTGCCCCGGTTCTCTGGGCATGCCTACCTGGCGATTTTCGCTTCAAATTCAAGAAATTTTGTAAAACCTAGTGTTTTTTGTGCTAAAAAAAGAGGAAAAAAATCGTTAAAAAACTGCTCAATTTTGAATTAGAATTCTACATTTTGATATTTGAATGTAAACTGCTTCTGAGCGAATTTTAATACTGCCTGGGTGCGAATTTTGATTTCGAAATGAAATACTACTCTGCTGGGTGAGACCCGACTAATCGACTGGGTGGATTTATGAGGGAAAAAATGCAGGGAATCACGATTCACCCGCTCATATTAGTGACAAAAAATCAATGCTCAATTATCGTCAAAAGAAAAAGACCCAGTTCAACAAAAAAAGAGAAAACATTAACTGTTTGCTAAAAATCTCTATTGCACAGCGAATTGCTGAGATCGAACCACTGCAGAATTTCGATGGATCATTGCTCCTTGTTGCTCTCGTCCTTCCTGTCCCTGAAGCAGGCCACCCACAGGTTGCCCACCCAGAGCACGCTGAGCAGTATCCCGGACCCGATCACCACCGTCCACGACGCCCACGCCCACGCCGGCACGGCGCGGGCGCGGTCGCCGGCGCGGGCGTAGAACCTCACCATCCTCACGAACCACGCCGGCGCAAGAACAGCCCTCAAGGCCGTGTACGCCACGTAGAACGGGAGGGACAGCGCGGCGTGCACCCTCGCAGCGGCGGGCGACTCGGCCCGGCGCATGCCGGCGAGCGTCCACAGGTTCTGCGCGAGGCTGGTGGCCTCGGCGAGCACCTCCAGGGTGAGCAGCGCGTAGGCGCCGCGGCGGGCGGCGGCGCGGCAGGTGGCGAAGACGTAAAGCGTGGCGAGGTGGTGCGCGACGAAGAGCGCCTCGCCGGGCAGGAAGACGAGGTAGTGGAGGAGGTCGACGGCGAAGTAGGCCGTGCTGAAGTCCAGGACGAGCTCGTCGGCGGCAGTGTTGGGCGCCGCGAGATCCCCGGCGTTCGGGTTGGACAGCACGGCGCGCAGCGCGAGCAGCATCGCCGGCGTGCCGTGGAAGAGCGAGGTGAAGCAGCTGGACGCGTCCGGCCGGTGTTGCCGGCCCCAGCCGCGGAACACCACGAAGTAGCCGACCAGGTAGATGGCGGCGAACATCACCAAGAACGGCAGGAACATGGACTCCGCCTGCGACGCCACGGCGTGCTCCATTGATCTCACTCTGCTGAGCTAAGCTCCGCTCGCTACACTGCACTACAACTTCACCAAGAATGTAATCGTCACGATTTGCGGAAGGTCGATGTTGCTTGTTGGGATTGAAAGGGCAGCGTGGCGCAATCAGGATCCTTGCGTATTCGCGGTGTCCCAGGGGTTCTTGGTGTGATCGGCTAGGACGGAGAGGTGTTGTGATGGCGCTTGGCTTGGCTGAGAGGTGGCGAGCTCTCGCTTTCTGACCTGGCTAGAGTTTTTAGCTTGTTGCTAGAGCTAGCTTGGGTATTGCGTGCTCGCGTTTCAGAAAGCATATTCTTTTGGTTAAGTCCTGCACATTCTGAGAGCCATGCTAGCTAAGCTGACCGCAGTTGCATAAGAAATCTCCCAAAAATATTTTTTTTTTAAAAAAGGCTGCTCATCGTTCTGCTTTGCTTACTAAACGTTCTTACTGAATTTTTCTGAATTATGGCATTAGACATACCAATCTTTGCACTGCTTACATTTGGACACTGAGGAGTTTGCAGCAGCATATCTTTACCTTGTTGATTGATCCATTTGGTGCTTGGATTTAGTGATTTCACTGAGTTGGCATGAGTGTTGAGGCTTGACTGAAGATTAAGACAAACATTTTTTGGTAGTGACAATCAAGGGTCTCAATCTTGGAGAAGACTCCTAAAGTTTCAAAAAATCAAGTTAGGTGGGTCTCACTAGATAAGACACCTTCAAACCTCCACCTAGCTGGTTGAGTTTGTTAGGCTGTGGCAACATATCCATCTGGTCTCACTAGATCCGTTTGTTGAGGATGATGTTAATTGGACTCACTCGCCGTCTGGCGACTACTCATCGAGATTTGCCTATCGGCTCCAATTTCTTGGCAGCACCCATTTTGAACCCGTGTTGGCCATCTGGAAAGCTTGCACTGAGAACAAGTGCAAATTCTTCGCGTGGTCCTTATCGCTCGGCAGCATCAACACTGCTGACAGACTAGCGGCCAAAGGATGGCCTCACCAAGCGACTTGCCCTCTATGCTCGTCTAGCCCGGAGTCGATCGACCACATGTGTGTCCGCTGCCCCTACTCTTTCGAGGTATGGGAGAAATGCTTTAGAGCCTACAGTTGCGCCTTCCTTACTCTCCAAAACTGCTCCAGTTTCACCAATTGGTGGATGTGCACGGTCTTTCCCATGCCTAAGCAAGCTAAGCGTGACTTCAACGGCTTAGTAATCTACACCATATGGAATATATGGAAGGAGCGCAGCCGCCGCTTGTTTCAATAAAGCAGCATCTCCACCTCCCAGCTTTCCGGCATGGTTGCAAAAGACATTCGCCAATGGGGGCGGACGGCCACCGTGTTGAGTCTGTAATTCCTGTCTACTAGGTCCCGCGGGGGACCGCTTCTCTGATCCCCCCAAACCCCCTTCCCCTTATGCTTGTTCCGGTTCAGTTCTGTAACCTCCTTTTGTCTTTAATGAAATGGCAGAGCGCCTGCCCTTCAGTTCAAAAAAAAAAGTTAGGTAGGTCCTAGCTGGAGCTATGCGAAATTGTCCCGATGCAGAACGCCAAATTTGTTGATGCTTAATTGGAAGGAGATGGAAGGTGTGATGGTAGATATTGGAATTCCGTTGCTAAAGGTTCTGGGATCTTGAGAAGGCTCTGGTACACCGACTGCAAGGCTTAAATTGAGGATTGCTCTAGTAAAAATTTGAAAACAATGCAACAATGCATCATGAGCTTTAAATGTGTGTGTGTGTTGGGGGGAGGAAATAGCATGATTTCTTCGAATGCAAAACGTATTTCTTCGGTTGAATGTTTGCACTTGCAGAATACAACTTGAACAAATAAAAAAAGAGAGAGTAGCTATTTGGCATCTCTGAAGCCTGAAGCAAAGGCATAGAGCCCTGTAATTTCCTGTGTCAGAGTTTTGTTTTTCCTTAGATTCTGTTGTGTTTCCTATGCCTTGCTGCAATTCTGTTCCGGTTATAAACCTTAAATCGACAGGCCACCATCAACCGGGAGCACCTGCACCAGCAGAATTAAGAAGCTTAAGTCTTCAATGCACACCTCATCAAAAACTATTCGAGTACCTCCATAGGTGGGACATGATCACATATCTGAAAGCCATTTCTACTTGCCTGTCCGGTGATGTAGCTCGCAGCTGGATGAACGGCCAAGAACTCTACCAGACCGGCGATCTCCTCTGGCTTGCCGAACCGTCCTGCAATTTGCATCAGAAATAGCGCTAGTGGCAGTAAAACCAAATCAAGATTCAGAAGTAATTGTTCAGAAGGTGTACTGCTAACTGACCTAATGGTATTGTCTCCAGCGCCTTCCGTTCGATGTCGTCGCCTAGTTTCTTGGTCATGTCAGACGCAACCCAGCCCGGAGCAACAGCATTCACCTGCAAACAAGGTTGAGGGCTTGTCCAAAAGGATCAAATTGCAGAGCTAGTTTCAGATAAACTTTCAGGTGTGCTCATGCTTCAGAAAATCAGGAAGGAAGTTTATTGTGCTGCAGCAACATGGCTGCTACTTGCATTGATGTTTCTGCTCCCGTATTCCCTCGCCATGGCCTTGGTCAGTCCGATCACCCCGGCCTTGGCAGCGCAGTAGTTGGCCTGCCCGATGTTGCCGATGATCCCGGAAACCGATGCGATGTTGATGATCCTTCCCTGGGGGCGAATCAACCAGTCGAAAAACTTCATGAAGAACAGAAATGGCACAAATTTGACAGAACAGAAATGGCACAGATAGGACACCCGTACTTTCTTCCTCTTCATCATCACTGTCGCCGCGGCCTGAATCAACAACAGAAACTGAAGCTCCATAGCAAGAGCACAATCTGTGCCAGTTATGAAGGCAAAGAAAAGATTTTACCTGGGCACAGAGGTAAACGCCGGTGAGGTTTACGTCGACCACCTCCTGCCATTGCGTCCGCTTCATTCGCATCAGCAGCGCATCCCGAGTGATCCCTGCTCATCAAGAAACCTTACCTTGACATTCGAAAACATAATTAATGTGGTACTTATATGCAGCCTTATGTAGTTCTGCAGGCTGCAGAGATGAGAACTAGCAGACCTGCATTGTTCACGAGCACGTCCAGACTTCCCCAGGTGTCAATTGCCTGTGACAAACATGCCACATCGTATGTATATGCATGCTCAAAGAACAGCACCAAATTAACAATGCAAAATTAAAAAGAAAAAACAGGGAAGCACGCTTGATTTCCCCCCTATACAACTCATTTTGTGGCACTTTCACCATCACCATTGATCAGTTTTATGTGTTCTCTGACCATGTGCGTCGAATTTCCATGTACTGCTGGAGATGAAAGTGCCGCAAAAGAACAGTTGTAGGTGGCAAAATCAAACTCTGAAATACTTCCTTCCAGGTGGTTTTTTTTTTGTTGCCATTGACAAGCATGTTCCACCAAATTGTTAATGTAAGTAGCAGAGAAGTGCCAACTGACTGCTCTCATCATCGATTCGACCTCGGCTTCGGTGGAGACGTCAGCGGGAAAGGTGATTGCAGTGCCACCAGACTCCTCTATCTGGGGGTACACGTGTTTGACAGATGAACAAAGAAAAGCATGACAAGAAAAGGGGTATTTGAGGTACATATACATTGATTCAATTGTAGCATTAGTGTACTTTGGAATGTTGGATCAACTAGAAATAAAGAATTTTTTTTTAAAAAAAACTAGAAATGAAGAGGGTTGTAGCTCACCTCTCTGCACACTTCTTCAGCTTCCATGCCTGACTTGGCATAGTTCACAACTACCTTACACAAAACAAAAGCAATGCTCAATTAGCCAATGGCTCCACAGCTCAACCATTGCTATATTAGTTACATGTGACATGTGAGTGACTAGCACCATATATCTGTTTGGTAATGACAGCATGAGTAATTAGTACCTTGCACCCTGCTTTGCCCAGAGCCACAGCTATGGCTCTGCCAATCCCTCTCGATGCTCCAGTGACCACTGCAACCGGGGCTGCAGCCTGTGCCCATCCATCCATGCTCACTCCATTGGTAGCTCCAGTCTGATAGCTTCTCACTACAGCAAGTTCGATCTCCGTTTCGTCAGAAAGATCATGTCATGGAGGCAGCTGATGATTAGAATGTATATATGTGTAGTCCAAGAAATGTTTCTTTTTATCAATTGCCTAAGGGGATGAGCTTGGCCGGCCGCTGAGCACGCCGGAACCCGGCGGCGCACTGCGGTGGAGGCGGCGCGCCGGCGACGAGGCCGGCAGAGCATGCGGCGGCGGCCATGGTGGCAGACGGATTGGTACGTTCATACACGCCTTAGCCCCCTGTACAATGGGGCCTTTAAAGAAGTACTATACTGGTCAGGGGGGGCATGCATGCGATGGCAACGAAAAGAAGGCTGCCTCCATGTTTGATGGAGGCTTGCTTTGTATGCATGCTTCCTAGAAAGACATAATTTAATTTTTGCCACCGTAAAAAATACCATTCTAATATTTGTCACTAATGCCCTGGCTAGACGGCACAGTTGACGAGAGGAAGAAGTTCACGTCCCTGGGCCGTTCCCCTTGTCAGCTTGGCCCCAACTCCACCAGAGCGGGGGCGACAGTGCTCGACTCGAGGAAGAACCTATTTTTTCCTCCAGAAATTCAAGTTTTGACTTTGACTTTGTATTTGAATTTTAATTGGATTTTTTGAGAATGTCACACCCAGGTCTCAAAACCAGATCAAAACAAATTACAGATCCCACTCGAATTTTCATTAGCAAGACAGGGTAAAGTTGCAACCGTTCAACACATTGTAGTATAGTATCCGGTAGCCTCAATTACGAGGCAGATTGGATCGCAAATTGGAGTGCTCCATGGCGAGTATACTATACATGCGCAACACCAGGCGCTTATGTGGATAATGTTACAAACCATGAAAATACTAGAGAGTATAAATGGTAATTAATTAACAGTAAATTGCATCCATACCATTGTTAAGTTTGGATATCTCAGAAATGTCATCACAAAGTCAAAATTCCTAGACATGAGTATATAATATTATAAAGTTAGATTCCTTGTAAACATACCATTACAAGAGCTACAAGACTTTTTTGGACCAAATTATCCTCCTCTTCTTCCCTCCTCCCTCCTCGGGCAAGTGGACGGCAACACACGTAGGAGACCGGGGACGGTAGCGGTGCAGTGGAGGAGGCCGGTGACGGCCACGACAGCTCTGGGAGGAATAGAGAAAAAGGATAGGCAGTGGGAGAATGTCATTTTGACAATAAATTTGAAGGGGGAGAGAGGCAAAAATAAGTCCATTGTGGCATATTTGTAAGAATCTTACTTGATAATGACATGTTTGGGAATTCCAATTTTATGATGATATTTTTGAGATATCTAAACTTAATAATAGCATGAATATAATATTGATTAATGGGGCAATCAGCACCAAAACGCTCCAAATTTCATGCCATCGTTGTAGGTCACTTACATGTAGGCCATGTGACCATATTTCATTGACTTATCAATAAATACATACAATTTGAAGTGGCCCATAGCTAATTTCCTCTTCCATACGGAGCACTCTACTTTGGCGAGTCAGGAAAATTACGCGAACGTCAATCATGCCACGCTAATTAATTAATTATTTATTTAACTTCTTAGGCATTGATAAGAGCACCTTTTTTTTTTTTGCCAAATAGAGCAACTGCTCCGAGTGCTCCCCTGTCTAGGAGCATTTTTAGAGGAGAGTAATTTTAACACATATGTATGTATCTACATACACGCTAGCGACCATTGGATCCATTTTAAGATTCATGCTCAATTCCCTCTCTCTCTCAAATGTGATTTTGCCAAAAAAAATTTATTTTTGGACAAAAAACAATTGGGTCTTCTTCTTCTTCATCTCCTTCTCTCTTCCTCGCCCCAACGGCTCGGCCGAGCCGATGACCCTTCTGGGTGGCGCTGTTGACGACCACCATCCTTCCCTATGGGCCCCCAATTTCAAACAATCCGGAAGCCTCCAAGCCGTCTTCGCTAGTCCAGGATCTGTCTTGCTAGCATGACACGAATTTATAAAATGCTAGAACATCTCATACACACATAGATGGAACATTCATTTATAGAAGTTCAAATACACAATGACTCAAGTTTGTAAGACCGACTAGGCCAAATATTACAATATCAAAATGATCTCTTATTAGAGTTTGAATATTTGGAAACAAAAATAAGATAGGTTTTCGGGTTCCAAGGGCTATGCCATCCACCCGATAGGCAAACGACTGAAGTCTTGCCTAACACTCGTCCTGCTTGTCAACCTCCTGGACCTCGTCGCCCTTGTAGCATTCGTAGGAATCCTCCTCTCCTCCATCATGGCCTAAACGAGTGAGTGTGTGCGAGGGTGAGCATGCAATCAAACCATACTCGCAAGCCAACACCCCCACCTAATACATTATAATGATACATGTCATTTGGTGGGGCTGGGGCTATTTTATTTGCGTAAAACCAAAGTTGCAATAATTAATAATAAAAGCATAAAACTTAGCCATTTAACAAATCAAAGTCGTACTGTGCTAATAATATGCAAGTGTTCATAACTGGGGTTTTTCCACATTAACAAAATTCATGACTTTCACGGGACTCTTAGGCATGTACATCTTTCTTAGTATTATCCTTCTCAGAATTATCCATCATGGTAATATCCTTCTCTGCAAGACATGTTCTTCTCGATATCATGTCCTCGATAGAGTTTAAAATAAGGGGCATTTAATTGTCAACACTTCGCACTCAAGTAGTAGTCGCACTCGAGTGCATAAGCTTTCACCTGTATATTCCGTTTACGTTGATAGTCAGGATCAGCGACTAGCTATCAATGCTAATAGGATCGATCCGTCTTATCTAAACCGCAAGCATTCATAGCCAAGATCAACCCATTTGACCTAGACTAGCCATATCTAAGCAATTCCAAGGACTTATTTTTCGGGGAGTTTTAACTATTTCTTAGGTTACCAATTGGCAGGGTAGGAATTATACCAAGTATAGGGTTGTGTTTAATAACACTAGGAATCAAGTGGACAATATCTAGACCAACTCTAACAGCTTTGATTTAACAACATAATCAATATAGAAATCATAAAGCTTGCAATTTCATAATTTAAAGCAATATAAGTTTAAGTAAAACATGGGATAGAAAGATGAACTAGAGATATTGGCTCGCCTCGACCGTGTGTGTTGAAATCTTGACTCGGGTCGTCGAGCAGGTCTCACGGGTCTTTTAGATCTAACATGAAGAGCCAAATAACACAAATACACTTAGAAAAATGCTAGGAGCATGATGCATGTGATGCAATGAGTCTATATGGTTTATCCAACATTTCATATTTAATTTACTCATTTAGGAAACTCTATGAATATGCTCTCTCTCTCTCTCTCTCTCTCTCTCTCTCTCTATATATATATATATATATATATATATATATATATATATATATATATATGAAATGTGTATGTGAATGCATCTTATATATGTATAAGGTCTACCCATAATACAATCAGCCTTTTGGAGATAAATATTTAAAATACAGTATATATATAAACAATCATTTTCTTAACAAGTAAATAAACAATATATGGATTTCTATTATCAAATATATGATAAAGAGGGTTATTCTAGTTTTTACAAGAATATCAAATAGTGAAACATGCAAAAATATATTTTTCCTAGGTTCCAGACCCTCTGTAATATTTATAAAAAATAATCAAGATTTTTAGAGGTCTAGTATTATTTTTAATAAATAGAAAACCATTTCTGGAATTTCTTTACACAAGAAAATACTAGAAGATGGATGTTTTGAATTTTGAGAGGTAAAACAGTTATAACACATGTCATATCATAATTTTCCTAAGTCCACTATAATATCTAGTATTTTCCAGAATTTTACCATAATTTTTAGAAGTCATAAACTATTTTAAATAATTAGATAATTATTTATTAATTAGTCTATAAAAGGGCTAAAATAGAGGTACAAATATTTTTACAGGGATACAGGACACATGAATATGTAATATATTTTTAATAAATCCAACATGTCATCTAGTATTTATCATTATTTTTAAGAGTCTCTTGCCTTTTATAATAAATCAAATACAATTACTGGAATTATTTAAATAGATAAAGGATGGAAAATATATCTAAACAGTAACGGGCTGAGCCCAAAGCTGTGTGGATCAAGGCCTGCTATTGCACGGCCCATGAAGACCCATAGGAGGCCAAGCCCCCCGGGCGCTTTCTAAAATGTGCCAAGACATGGGGAAAGCATATTCCAGAGAATGTGCTTCCATTAAAACTAATCGGTGGTTCCATGGGGCCCACCTGTTAGCGATTCACCGCTAATATGTGGAAGATTAACCTGTTCGCATCGCTTTTATCCTATCTTACTGGTTGTAAGGATTCATACATAGGTAGTCTATCTCTGCTCAAATGCTGAGTGAGTTCAGGATAATGGGCTGTATCATGCCCTTGAGTGCATATATAAATGGGAATACTTGGGACACAATTGAGTTACCCTTTGCGGCGAATATCTTCACACAAGAAACACGGCGACGCCTGACACTAGGAAGCCGCCAGGATAAGCGTATGGCTATCTGCAAGAATGTCGATCAACACAAAGTCGACATGTTTCCCTCCTTTTCTCCACCGACGTGGATGCCAGAGTGGGAGAAGAAGGAACCAGCTGGGTGGAGGGGAAGAGGGGACGAGGGAAGGTGGAGAAGCATGATTGACCACTAGGAAGTCATCGGGACAAGCGTCCGGCTACTGGAAAGAATGTCGATCAACACAAAGGTGACATGTTTACCTCCTTTTGCCACCAATGTGGATGCCAGAGTGGAAGAAGAAGGAACTGGCCGGGTGGAGGGGAAGAGGAGAGGAGGGAAGGTGGAGAAGCATGATTCCCCCTCTCACCTTCGGCAAGGTCGTAGGAGAGGGATCAAGGGGCGGGTGACGGTGCTAGGGTGAGAAGGAGTGAGGACGAGTCGGGATTTGGTATGGACAGCCAAATGAGAAGGAGATTTTGTTGTTACGATACTGCTCACAAGATTTTATTGTGCTAAATTTACTCTCGAGATCATCACTGTTCATACATGGCAACTAGCACAACTGATCTACCGATGCTGGCAAAATTTATCTACTCATGCATGCATGCATGAATCTATGTACGTAGCTAAATTCCATTTAGAGCTGAGTCCGAAGATATGGCCCTTCCATAATAAAATCCTGAAATGCAGAAAAAGGTTATCAATACTCCAATATCGAGAAAAAGATATGGCACATTGTTTTACCATCCTAACACTTGTACTTCAAGTAACACAATTTTCATTGCGAATTAACTACATTGTTGCCCCCTAAATTTGGAACAAATCTCACTTAGCCATCTGAATTTAATTTTTACTTTTCCGGCCACTTAAAATTGTGTCTATTTGCACCCCAGCTCCCAAACCGTTTGGACTTCCGATAAACACTAAGGTGGTCCATACATGTGTTCCACGTCACTGTTAAGTGTTGACTAGCCTATCCATGTGTACAAAAGATAGTGACATGGCATCCACATAGATGCCACACCATCTTCTTTAACCTTTGTATAGAAAAAAGTACATTGTAGCTCTTGAATTTGCTGTGAATCACACTCCGCCCCCAACTTGAAATTTACTTTTTCAACCCCTTAAACCTGTACTCGTTTGCAACCTAACCCTAAAAGCGTTAGGGATTCCGTTAAATATTGAGGTGGTTACCCATGTGTCTGTTAAACACTTAGTCAGACATCTCACCCCCCTTAACTGCAAGTTGCTTGTTGTCCGTTGTCTTCTTTACTACGTTGACGCCTACCTTAGCAGAGCATGGGGAACCTCGGGGTAGTGTCAACTTGGCCAAAGATAGGGGCCATATCCGACAGCAGAGGGACTCTAAATGTGTCCAAATCTATCTAACTCTATTTGTAAAGGTCACATCCAACCATAGAGGGGCTCACCAGCCAGCTAGCCACCATAGCCCCCTCCTCCCTCCTAGCCGAAGCACCCCTCAATCTCCATCCGACCGCATTTAATAGACATATGGATAGCCACATCAATGTTTAAAGGAAGCCCTAACTGTTTTGGGTGAGCACAAGTCTGGAATCGGATCAAGCATATCTATCATCTCTATATGTAGCGTGAGCTCTTTGGTGCTTAATCTTAGTTGCTTTGTTGCTATGTATGATACTACTCATTAGACTTTGCCATGCTATATTTATTTTGTAGACATGAATTTTCACGCATGCACTTGGCACATCTAATCGATCTAGCTATTCATGCATCATGCATTCATGCATGAACATGATATAGGCCGATGCATGATATGGCCCTTGCATAATAAAAGCATGAAAAACTGATAAAAAGGCGTTATATCCGAAGGTCTTGTGTTAGGGGAATTTGTGTCTATAAATTCAGATACTAATAGTTACAAATTAACTAGTACATATGCATATATGAGTTTCAGAACATATCACATTGATATAGTCGTGCATCTAAATTAGCATTAGAGATGGGATATCAGAGGATAACTGAATGAACAAAGGTAAGCAGAAGCAGTTGTTCAGACGCAGCAGACGAAGCTACCAATAAGTTGGTAGTCGTCAAGAGGAGCCTGCAGATGGGAGCATGCCGCAGCAAAACCGCAGCGATCACCCTGCAGATGAAGCTGAGGATGAGGTGCCCACCGGAGCAGAAACACCAGCAGCCAAGCCAAGGCGGCCGTCGACCACCTCCTCGATGCGGTGCGGCGTGCCTTCATCACAGGTTAACTCTATCTCTATCGGGTTCAAGCATGAATTGTGCAGCTGGGAGCAAAGCTGCACATCTGAGTATGAGTTTTGAGTCTAGCGAGGAGCAAAGCTATGCATCATGTGAGTCTGAGTCCAGCAAGGAAAGCAGCCGCAAGAGGTGGAAGACAGACAACTCCGAGGACACTCTCAACTGGAGCTAGACTCCCATCCCTATCTTCCAAGGTGTCAACCAGAAAAAGATCAGATGGGGCTAGATCCCCGACTAGTAATAGTAATATTTATCACTTAACTTTACAAAATTTACGGTTACATGTATTGATAGCACTTTGTAAGCATGTAATGAGCTTATTTCTACTAAGCATGTAATCTTAGTTTAGTTAACCGATCATTCTGTTGTATGGGTCAAGCTGGCACGCCATATATATTTATGAATACCAGCACTACCGTGCATTGCGTTCTATGAGCTTGTTTGGTTGGTGACTAAGGTTGCCTAACCTAACTTTAGCTATTTGCTACACTTGTGGCGTGACTAACTTGTCTAAACTTAGCTAGTGTTTGTTTCACGGCCATGACTAATGTTAGACTGGGCAAAAAGTGAAGACAAGCGTTTGGTTGCATGAGAGAAAAATCACTAAACCGGTGAAGCATTTCAGCGAACATATGGTATGCATGAATTGACAACAAGCATTTGATCCAACAATATGGATGGTGGCATCTGGATCGATCGGTAAACATCCATTCCATCCCAAGAACCCCATCAATCAAAGCCGAAGCCACCATCACTAATCCACGACATTAATCACCTCATTGCTCGCGCCGGCCGAAGGCCGCCGCCGCTGCCGCTGAAGGCTCGCTCCGCGCGCCGCGCTTCGCTCCGCGCCGCCGCCGCCGCTGAAGGCTCGCTCTGCCGCCATCATCGCTCCACGCGCCGCCTCGCTCGCCTCGGCTCAAGGCCGCCGCGCCGCCAGCTCGCCAGCGCGCCCTACTGCTCTTGCTCGGCTGAAGGCCGCCGCCGCTGTCACTAGCTCCTCCGCCCAAGCCCTAGCAGCGCCACCTCCTCCCATGGCGGACAAATCGTCTGCCGCCACCGCTCCCTATCTTCCTCCCGGCCACTCGCTCCCCATCTCTCTCCCGGCCGCTTGTAGCCTGTGGCGTGGCGTGGAAGTGCGGCGGACGATTTGTCCGCCACACAATCTGGTGAGAAATCCTTAGCGAAGCAACGGGCGGCTGCCTAAGGTGTTGTGGCGTGCCGCAGTTTAGTGAGCAACCAAACAGCAGCCTAGGGACCTATGGCGCACCTAACCTTAGGTGTGGCGTTTTTAGTAATGAACCAAACAAGCCCTAAATGCATCACAGGGAGAGTGATTGAACTCAGGTATATTTGCAACATCGCTAGGGATTGTTCTCTCCAGTTTATCTTCTTATTTATTTATAACTGAACTTTGAGAGCTTCTCGACGTAGATTAGAAAGTCTGGTCTGTTTTGTCTGAATTGTTTCTAAGAGCTCTAAGATGTGCTTTCGAGATAGAAAAAAAACACTTCAAAAGCCAAAACGTTTGGAGTTTTGAATCGAAGATAAATAGCTAAGATAAGTAAATAAGCTGAAGAGAACAACCTGAATCCTGTATATATATATATATATAAGTTGCCGTGTACAAGGTCTTGTTGATAGGTTGCCACTCTTTGCATATAGTTCATTCATTCAAAATATGGGCGGTGTTGAGAATTTCAAATATGGAATAGTTTCCTAGATGTTGACTCAACATTTCAAATATGAAATAGTCTTCTTGAGAATGAGTTGCTAAAGTAGGATGTCTTAGGCCAACATATCTTGTGCTAATGCCTAATGGCAATTAGGTGTTAGGTCATCCCTAATAATCACCCTATTTTTCCAGCACATCACTATTCATCTGCTGCAGTGTTGGGGTCCATTCCTATCACTATTTATCACCCTATCACTATTCACTTCTTATTTCTTAACTACCACTCTCTCCATTCACTATTCCTTACCGTATCACTATTCACCTCCGTGACAACAATCCCAAAATTCTATATAGTGATAAAGCACCCCAACATGGGATGACAATTGGAGATGCTCTTAACATGCTAACTTGAGCGAAAGTCCATCGGATCCATTTTCATCGGATCCATTTCTCACGGCTAAGATCAAGCAAGGAAGGTGAAGTCACCCTCTCCTCCCACTTACAACCATTTTGCACAAAAACCCCCCTTAAGTTTTTTTCTTCTCGCGAAAATGTCCTCCACCTCAAGCAAAACCCGATCTGTGACTGTGACTCCGTGGCAATTGGGAAACTATGACAAGCTGGAAGCTTCGGCTTCCTTCTTGTACAATGTGACATGGGAGGGCGCCATTTTTAACTTTGTAATTTAGGGAGTGTTCAACATTGTGACTACTTTGTAAATACCAATGAAACATTGTTGTCCAGCATGTTGTTGTCACCTGAAATAAAATGATTTTGGACACGTTGTTATCGATGACATGGAAGGAAATTGCACATGTTGTATGAATGTCTACAATGTTTTTGTTGTGGCCGGGTACAACAAATCAATTTCTGGAGCAGCTAATCAAATTATGCAATGAAATAACCACAACAGTATATGTTGACCTTTTTTCTCTGGTGAAATAACCAGAACGTATATGCTGCATCAAAGCAAAACTAGAGCGCCAGTTTATTCTTCACTTTATAAAAACATTCATGTCACTCTTGTTCAGTCTACTCACCAGAAGCGCCTAGCACCAAACAGACAGCACTACAGAAGCTATTTCATGACCCAACAGGAAGCATATATTTTATTTGAGAAAATTCCTTCTATGCCACCGCAAAAGTCTCCAAACTCAAAACTATCATCACCGAAGGACCTCATCCATCCGTGCCATCGCATTTGTGGGTTGTTTCCTCCTTTGCTATTGATAAAAATTACTTTTTGTTTAAGCTATATAAACATTTTAAAAATTATTGAAAAAAATCGTAGTGGTGCCAAATATGTTGTACTTTCAATCTAGATTTTTTTTGAGTATTTGTCTAATTAAATTTTGGTGTTATTGACTGACCGTTTATACATTGTGTTGGTAACATATATGTTTGTAAAAATACCAAAAAATATAGATTGGAAGTATTAAATATCTGATAGCACTATGATTTTTTCTAGAGTTTTTAGAAATATTTATATAGCTTAAAGAAAAAGGACAAGTTTTCATCAATGGCAAATAAGGGAATAGCTCATAAAATACGATGCCATGTAGAGATCGATGCTTAAGACTGAGTCCAATGTGCACCCCTTCCCTGCACCCGTTCCCCTCATGACCCCATTCCCAGCCGCGACGGGAAGCTTGAGCTCTCCAACGCGGATCCCTTCACCGGCGTCGTTCCCGCGGGAGATGAGAGAGAAACCCAGGCCCCCGGGAACCTCTCTCCTCTCCCGTCCCGGCCCCGCAAGAGGCGAGCAGTTGGTGCCTGCGCTCGGAGGGAAGGAGCTATAGGGGGCGCGCCGAGTGAGGTGGTCATCCCAGGGCCAGGCGGCGGCGGCAGAGCGACGAACTCGGCGGTGGAGACAGTACGTTCCTCTCTCCCTAGGGATTCGGGGGATTAATGGTGGATTTGGGTGGATTTGGGCGTGCGCGCCGTTGAATGTAGGGTACCTCTTTCTTGTGTGTTGCGGCAGCCGGGTAGGGGCGACGCAGTCGCCGGTGTGTGGTGGTGCAGCCGACTCCGCGCGAGAGTAGGGCAAATATCAAATCCGGTGTTCGCATACGAGGTTGCTCTAGGGTTCGGGGGCGACTCGCTAGCTTTATGAATGAGATGATTGCGTTCCTGCACAAAGGGCAAGAAATCACGCCAGGTAGATCATACAGACGTTTTTCTCCATCCACATTCCCTGTGAATGAATGATAGGAGAAAATTGGTGAAGAGTAGAAAGAAATGGGGGAAAACAAGGCATGAAATTATCTTTTTTTTTTTTGCACTTTGAGAATTGAAAATGTGCCTGACAAAATGAATGTTTGTGCCTTCCTAGGCTATGCGTTCACATGTTTGGTCAACTTTGCACAAGTTCCATTTATACTATAGAAACGAATAGGTATTATTGGAATTGTAATGCCAGACAATGGAAGATGCAGAGTGTATAAACAATCGGCATGTCTGGTAGTTGATTTCACCGAGCAATTGGAGTTAATGGCAAGCCAATTTACACGTGAAGAAATGACTGAAACAGTAATTAGTATTTACCATAGTTAGGTAGAAACTTCCATACACAAGCAGAGTGAAGTGCTTGTTAGGTATTTAGCATAGCTATCCAAACTTGTGCAGTGCTTGTTCATGTTTCCCTTTGCTTCTTTATACCTGCAGCCTGGCCTAAACAGTTCGATGGGATGGAGTCTTAGGGTTGAACAATCCGAAATTTAGTCCATACGTAGTGGTCATTGGTATGCTCACTGCTCAAGTGATTTGTTCTACCTTGAATGAACTGTACATGTAGATTTTGTGGTGTTGCTAGGGCAAAACAATTTTACATATGCAGAGATAGTACAAAGGATGGATAATCTTGATGTAATCCATTCATATTTATTTCCATGTACATGTACGTGCGTGTAGATGGCTGACTGTCCTTCATCAACTATTCTTTCCAAGCTTATCAAGTTTGTGGAGGACGAGGCTGCTTCGCTGAGGAAGGTTGTCAAGGACAACTTCTTCCATGGAAGCTTGCAATGTGCCGATGACTTCAACCGGGCTCTTCTTGAGGTGGACTCCATTGCTATCAGACTAGGGAAATTCACCCTGGAAGCTGAAGTGGCCGCTATGGAGGGTACCAACCTCGCTGCACCGGTTGGGCAAACGAAGGTGACACCCCCCATGAGGAAGATGAAGACCCCAGGCTTCTCGTGGACGTCAAGGACTTGTATCCTGATGAGGACTTCATTGGTCCTCAGCGCATGACGTCGCAGGAATACTCCTCGACTGAAAGTGGTGACTGCATGGAAGGATGGAGTCCGACCATTCGTGGCACTTGACCTAGGGGTTAAGGGGATTTTGTAGTTCTGTATGCGAATGTCCAACGGTAGTGGGCTGCATAATGGTGTGTTTTGTGTGTGCAATTTGTATGTGCTATGTCGTATTAGTGGTTGTGAACTTGTTATGCTGCCATGTTGTGCTGGCGTTGTTATGGTCCCTCTATTTGTGTATGTAATGTAGTTCGTATGAGGTATTGTGAACAAGATTATGTGCAGCCTTGTACCGCCTATCTTTAACTTATGCTATGCACATGAGGGCATTGTCACATCATGTTTTTCTTCTATGTTGTCCCATTTGGTTATATACATGTGCCATATGTTCGCAGGGAGGACATGGATCCTTTTCTAGAGAACCTGCTGCACGAGCGTGGGCAGCGTATCTCGTGGTCCAATTCAGAGCGACTTGATTCAGTGCTTGCAGGACTTGAGAAGGGAGTGGGTGACTTCTCCCCCTTCTCCACTCCTCCCAGGGAGCCCATCGTCCCATTCACGCATGGTTCATCGGAGGTTCCGTCGACATAGCACGACGATCCTAAAAGGAAGAAGAAGGAAGCCACAAAGACGGATAGGACGAAGTGGACCGCAGACGAGGAAGAGCTCCTGGTGTCTTCCTGGCTTAATGTAAGCTAGGACCCTATTATGGGTACGGACCAGGCAGCGGGGACATACTGGGAGAGGATAGAGGATTATTACAAGAAGTACATGAAGACGGGGATGCTTGGCACATCCCAGAAGGGAATGACTAATCACTGGGCTGTCATCAGCGAGTCTGTAAGCAAGTTTGCTGGGTACCTAAAGAAGCTTGACAACATCAACCAGAGTGGGAGCACAGAGCGGGATAGGGTAAGAAAAGTATACCTTGATAATAGGCTTAGTTCAGTCATGCTGATTTTTCTGATGGCTGAATTTTTTTTTTCATGTGAAGATGGCAATGGCGGCAAAGATATACAAGGAGATTGAGGGCAAGCCATTTGGATTCAGCCATTGCTGGGTCATGTTGGCTGATCATCCCAAGTGGACAGAGCTGTTGGCACGAAACTCCAGAAGACCCCCCCCCCCCTGAGGTGTCTCCTTCGCCTACTCCTGGGGACACACCCTTGGAGGTGGAGGGGAATGTGTCTCCATCGCCGACGACTGCTCATCTTACTAGGCCCATAGGGAGGGATGCTGCTAAGGCGGAGAGGGGTAGCAAGGACAGCTCTTCGAAGAACAGTCGCACTACTAGCACTGATGGGGTCTATGCTTGTCATTTCGAAGACATGCACCACGATAGGCTGAAGCTCATTGGGCTCAAGGAGAAGAAGCTGGAAGTTCTAGAGAACAAGGAGGACGAGCGTATTATGCGCATAGACACAAATCTATACACGGGATCTCTCAGGGACTACTACTTCAGGAGGTAGGCTGCCATCATGAGTAAGTGGGACACGGACCCATCCCTTGAGCAGTGACGGGTGAGATCAATTTGTACCCCTTTTGATCCTACTATGTGTGCTGCTTGCTGATTTCTATAATGAATGCAGCTAGTATGAACTTATGTACTATACATGGACAAATTTTTCCCTCTTTGGAACCTACTATCTCTGCTGCTTGATGATTTCTTAAATGAATGAAGCTGCTGTGAACTTATATACTTTGCATGTACCATTTTCTACCCCTTTTGAAGCTACTCTCTCTGCTGCTTCATTTTTTCCACAAGATTTGATGGATGCTACAGATCAAGCAAATGTTTTGTACAGGCAGGCAAGGTAAATGTCCGGGCTATTAAGCTTGAGAAGCAGTTAGTGGGCACAAGGAAATTTTACTTAGTGGGGTGTATCAATTAGAATACTGTGCTTTCTGGACTATACTCGTGTATGTTCAGGAATTCAAGATGGATATTGTGGCTGAAAATAACAAAAAAGTCAGACAGGAGGCCAGGTTTGGCAATGAAGCCTATGGTAGTAAATCCTTGTTAACTGATGGGTCAAGTGGCTCTTACATGCACAATTCTGCTGTGTAAAAAATGAATGTAGTCTTTCATCTATTATCTACTGTTATGATGTGAAACCATAATTCTGAGACAATACTCTGTATTGATGCATAAAAAATGAAGTGATAGTTGCTCCTAGAATTGAACTGACAAAATTTGCACTGACAGAATTTGCACTGAAACTTCAACGCATTGTTTTTCTGTTCATGTGCTACACAATAGTATGCTTGTTTACCGAGGAAATATTGTTGTTTCTGATCAGACGTGTGTTTGTCACTGATACAGCTTTTCTGCCTGAAAACAGACCACAGGTTCACTGCATTTCTGGGCGGCTCATTTGGCCGGGCGTGTCTGGGGGCCATTGGCATCATGGTGGTGCGCTTGGCTTCAGGCCATAGGGCTGATATTGCCGGAATTGGCACACATTTATGCTCTTCTCACAATTCTAACCGTCTTCAGCGTGTAATGCTTGGAGATCGGATCCTTCATTCTCTGAGTTCTCTTGCTCTCTCTATCAGTCTGTTTGTTTGTCGGTGTGACTACTTCCATATCTTACATTAACACTCCTAGGCTAGCTGTTCAATAGTAGTTGTGTACAGCAGATTATTAACAATACATACATGCAGTAGCTACGTAGCTTCCTTGACTTGCCTTTGCTGCTACGATATGAAGGAATCAGCAGCATCGTATGACCACAACTTGAAGTGCTTCTCATTTATTTTAGTTGAACAACATAGATTGCGACACGTAGTGCAACACACGAAGTACGAACGACTTAGTATAACAAATGTAAAAACATGAACTATTGCTCACATAAAGTGGATACGACCTAGTTGCAACACATCTAAATGGATAAACAAGTAGAAGCACTTGACACAATTACATTTCCCTAGTGGCCGCAGCATGCTTGCCAAAGATGCTCGACTAGGTCCTCCTGTAGCCGACGATGAGTTGCACAGTCCCTAATCCGCTGAGTTGCCTGGATGTAGTGCAGGACCTGCACATTCCTTTCACGTGTGGTTTGGACAGAAGGTGCCATGTAGTCATAATCGATCCCTTGAGGTGAACCATTTCTCTCATCTTCAACTATCATGTTGTGCATAATAACACATACCTTCATTATGTTACTAAGCGTTTCCTGGTCCCAACAGCGACCGGGACCACATATGATGGCAAACCTTGCTTGCAGCACGCCAAATGCTCGTTCGACATTTTTTCTCACCGCAGCGTGTACATCGCTAAAGAGTGTCCTCCTGTTTCTCCAAGGAGCATGAATGGGTTTCACAAGGGTTGCCCATTCGGGGTATATTCCATCCGCCAGGTAGTATCCCATGACATAGTTGTTTTCGTTGATGATGTAGTTAACCACCGGTGAGGTACCTTCCATCTCCCTATCAAAAAATGTTAGAACGATGTAAAACATTGATATCATTCAAGCTACCAGGCATTCATATCCATAAGTTGTATGAAGCAACTGATTCAAGCACTATGGATGGTTTTCTCATGTGGCCCCTAAACGTCATGTGCCATGCCTTGGGACAATTCCTCCACTCCCATTGCATGCAATCGATGCTGCCGAGCATCCCGGAGAAGCCTCTCTGTTGCCCAACGGCAAGGAGAGGGGCAGTGTCTTCTGCCGTCGGTGCCCGGAGATACTCGGGTTCGAATACTTCGACGATGGCTGCAACAAACTCCTTCAGAGCAAGCAAAGCTGTGCTCTTGCCGATCCTCCCGTACTCATCAGTACTGTTAGCGGGGACCCCATATGCTAGTTGACGCGTAGTTGCGGTCATCTTTTGTAAGGGATGAAGTCCACGCTTCCGTAGTGCATCCGGCTTTTGCCTGAACCAATCGTCATGTGCCTCCACAGCGGCAGCAATGCGTAAAAACAACTGGCGGCTCATCCTGAACCTGTAAGGCAATACAAAAGGTTACACATAAGCTACACATTCTTGATGTGAACTTGCAAAAGGGAATGAGAGTAAGCGTATCTGCGCCTGAAGTACACATGGCCATACACAGGGTTATCAGCAAAATAACCACGATATAGCCTTTCGGCACCTTCATCTCGACCAGGATCGATTGTGGCATGGCCATGAACTGATCCACCCCATCGTCTATCTCCCTTCATGGCCTGTTCTTCTTCCTCGATTGCCGCAAGCATGACAACTGCATCCTCCTTGAAGTCGTCATCGCTCAATGACGACTTTACATTGTCCGAAGAGCCTCCTGAACTCCACGCACTAATATCGTTCTCCATGGCTACCTCAACTACAGAAGAGAGGGTTGGAAAGCTGTTGTACAAGGCATGTGCTTATCAGCTACCAAGGCAACCTTTTATAGGCACAGATGTGATTCTTCTCCTGGAAGGAAAGAGATCAGCTAGCTTCTCTAGTAAGCTATCGTGAGGTCACACCTGCACTGTTGGGTTTCTTGTCTTCGAAGCTTCCCAACATTTACCGATGTATCGTACTGCAAAATATGATCCATCGTCCAATATACCATTCGAATATCTTTATGTATTTCATGGAGTATATTATACTATGTATGAATTTCGTCAACATCTATATCCCTCAGTGATTTTGTCACCTATGACATATTGTAAATAATTAATTAAATTAACTTATTATGTCGGAAACATTTTATTTTATTACATTTTATTTTTTTTACGTATAATGCATGTATAAAACACGGCCCAAAGGGTATACGTATTGTAATAATACGTGTACATAGTACATATACATGGTAGTTATGGTGGTTTGGAAAAACCAATTAAAAAATATAGATATGGTTGGGAAGGGAGTGAGGAAGGGAATATGGTTGGAGATATTTGCTGGGAAGGGAAGGAATCTTTGATGGTAATGGGGAAGGAATGGAGAAGGGAGTGAAATAAAGAGAATTGGGTTGGACTCAGTCTAAGTGATGACAGTTATGGGATTTGGCACTTCTACGGTGGCATAAAAAAACTACCTAATTATTTTGTAGAAGTTCCTCCTGCAGGTCCATTCCCAGCATCTTGACGGCAGCATCGCCGGATTGATGGCAGGGTGTCGACGCCGGAGTGTAGGGCGGCGCCATGGCAACATCGCCAGATTGAGGGCAGGGCGTTAGCACAGAAGGGGAGCACGACGTCGGCATCGGAGGGTAGGCATCGCCATGCCAACCAACAGCCGTGCAATAGGTACTGGAGATGACCCGGAACAGACAAGGGAGAGGAGAGAATTGAGGTGGACATTTTTGCGATAAGAAGAAAAGCTTGCTTGATCTCAGCCGTGAGAAATGGATCCGATGGCCCTGGAGTTAGCACATTAGCACCTAAATTGCCATTAGCACTGCAGAGATGATTTAGCAATCTTTTTTTTTGCGGTGCCTGCGTGGATCAGAGTTAGCAGACAGAATTAGAAGATTTGGTTAATTTGATGGTGAGCTTGCTCCGTTTACTCACGCCAGCAGGCAGCAGCAGGGCAAAGCAAGACAAACACCAGTGACTGTGAGGCACTGCGGAGGTCATTCTCCTCCGTCTTGTGCAGCCGCACTGCTGTTCGTTGCCCATGGCAGCCATGCCCAATATGCCTTAAAGGTGAGTAAAAATTAATAATATGCTCTATTTATGTGTCTATGACACGTGGATCTGAATAGTGTTTTGTGGCATATTGTCAAATGACCTCTCTCTGATCTTGTCCACACTCCACACTAGCTGATGTGCCTTGCTGTTCTTGTCAGTTGTGACAGCTGGAATTAGATGGGGATGAGAGGCTAGAGGGACCAGGGTAAGGAAGCATCACGAGCTTGCTGGAGTTTTATTGGCCATGTTTGAAAGGGCATGGCTGCATAATTTCAAAAATGGAAGCGCCGTTTTGCTGCACAGAGACCGTAAGCAGCTAAAATGCTTTTTTAAAGACAAATTGGTCTAGAACACACTGAATTCTATGCATTTGCTGTACTAATTTTGGTTGTTAAGACTGTAGTCGGCTTATTTAAAAAACATAATTGTTGTTTTGCATTATTTCAAAAATGGAAGCGCCGTTTTGCATAATTTTTTAAAAATGGAAGCGTCGTTTTGCTAAACAAAGACCATAAGCCGCTGTATTTGCTATATAGACAGCAAATATATAGAATTTAGAGTGTCTTACGACCAATTTTGCCTTTCAAAAAAGAGCATTTTAGCTACTTCTTCTAGTCTTTGTGTAGCAAAATAATAAATGGCGTAAAATTTAAAGTGTACTAGCGCAAAATTGCCCTTTTGGAAAAACTGGTTTGAGGGAGGCAAAGGGAGCAATCACCCGAAAGCTCCAGCTTTGTCCATTTTTTAACGCACAAAAGTTAGAAGAAGCTGAAGTTAAACCATTCCAAATAGGACCTTAAACACCACTGATTTTGAGAGTAAAAGAAGGAAAGAATCGCGCCAGCCTGGTGGCCCACTTATTGGGGCCTCGAGGTGCTTTTCCAGAAGCAAAGACATATATGAGCTTGCTAGTGTCCAGTCGAAACAAAGTTTGGACTTGGCACGTTATTACATATGAGATAATGACATAACAACAATACGAAAAAGAGACCACTCACCTGCAAGCAATGAACTGATAAAATTACAGAAAACGAACAAGTGCGCATACAGCTATCCGAAAACCAAAGGCAAAACTCAAACCCGTCATTCAAAATTCTTGTACACAAGCATACTTGATAGGAGAAATTTTGCGAGGATGCAATTCATGCTTCATACACTGCTTTGCCCGTCTCGCTAGCCTTGTACAAACGTTGATAATTGCAGAAGCATCTTAAGTGAGTGTAGAGTGCAAGTCCAATCCACCTGATCTAGATCAGATTAGACATCTGGTACATAAACCTGCACAAAACTTGGGGACGTCACAGATCATGGATCATAGCATCAGCAAGTTTACCTCAAATGCTCTTCATGGATTTCTGTGAGTGGTTCCTGCGGCGTGTCTTCACAAGTGAGGTCTCCAACTCCTGCAGAGTATTGCGACAGGCAACAGATAAGAGGTGACTGAATTAAAAAAAAGGCTACAACAGAAATAAAATCCAACTAGTGGCTGCTTGCATATTCACAATTAACAGTTTTGTGTAGCAATGGATAACAGATTTGAGCAGTACATAATATACCAAGCCTTCTGGTTCATCCAATTGAAAAAAAAATCCCCAGATACATACAAGAAATGCAAATTTCTTCCAAAAATAGTAAACCTTAGATCCACACCTCAATACCACACTCTCGTAAATTTTGATTACTGACTGGCTGGTCCATATGTATGATGTACTTTGGAAAAAAGCAAAGCTCAACAAGTTGTGCCAATAACAGCAGAAGATATTTGATGCAAACGACAGGACTAATAACTGGACTAGGAAATGCATCCATTCAATTTATTATATGGTGCCAAAAAAGGAAAGACCACATGCAGTGTCGATGCTTCTCCAATGAAGCAAGCTTTCCATGCATGCCCAGCTGCACTTTGACAGGCCCCACCAATCATTTAAAAATTAAAATATCTTCAATTATGCTGTTATTATTGTTTATTCAGCGAATAAGGTAGTTGATTTTTAAAACAACTTTGGCGAGCCCTATCGCAGTAAATGTAAACTCACAGGTCATCATATATCAAACAACATTTTTTTGCGAGGATATAGCAAACTACTACAGTCTACAGTTAACTCTAGGGTGTTATTTTTAATAAAGCAATCCTACTTCTCCCAAGTGTTCCATGATGATTAAGACATCAATTTTTGTAACTAGCAAGACAAGAAACTAATACAATAAATCAAATCTAGAGGTCTAGTTATGCTGCCTTCCCCAATACAAAACGCACCTCTTGCTATTATTATGTTTCAGTATTGTGTGGAATTGTCTCTTCAAACATTTTTTTTCCCTGGTAGTCCGGCTTCACTTTACCGATCTGTTAAAAATTTGGACCCCCACAATTGGCTTAATCACAACCACTTCAAAAGATCTGGACACAAACTAAATAATCCACACTAAAGAGGTTACAAAGTCGCGTGTAGATATGCTAAAAAGGAAGATATCAATGCTTCCTAAAACTTACATGCCCACATGTTGGAAAAGTGATCAGGATCCCTATTGCTCTTGATTTGACTTTTCTTTATGTTTCCCTTTGAACATAAAACTATTGATACAATCCTAATGTGTCCGTGTGAACACTGTGAATTCCTTTTTACTGGCATTAAGTCCTCACATAAGATATTGAAACATTAAGGCCAGTAATGCTAAATCTATCAAGGGCTAACAGTCCGAATACATCCTTCTACTGAAATGTTTACAGATTCTATTATTATGTAAGTGAAATTCGAAACTTATATTTTCACAGTACAACGGCATAAAAAAAATCAATACGAAGTACTGCACTCAATGCAGTTTTCAAGCAGCCTTTGTAGGTTGACATCTAATAATCCTATTATCCTAAATATCAACATTTTTTTGAATGCCAATTATTAGATGCATCAGATACAAGTTCTTTTTTGGAAATAACAACAAAGAGACTGGTGACAGACCTGAATGGAAATGTTGGGAGACACCTCTTTTGTCCAAATGCTTTCCAAATCATAATACTCCCTTGCTCTTTCTTCAAGTGCATGGACGATGATACTTCCTAACATAATGAGAAGTCAAATTATATAGGAAACATAAAACTCCACCATAAATCAATCATTCAGAACAACATTAAAAATATCACATAACAGAACTAAAACAATAACTCAAGAGACTAGCCTTTGGAACACAAGGTACTTGTAGGGGTGATACAGTCACCCCCTGCAATATGATGGTTAGCGAAACTTTGCCAAGAAGATCCCCGCGGAGCCCCACGCCACCTTCGCCAAGAAGACCCGCTGGAGCCTCGCGCCACCTTCGCCTAGAAGACCCTCACCGGGCCCGTGTCACCTTCGCTCAGAAGACCCTCGCGGAGCCTACGCCTCTGCTCGGAAGACGCTGGAGGACACTTAGGCGCACAGGGCCGAAGGAAGCGGAGCGCAAGGCATGTAGGATCAACTAGGCGGTCAAGTTAGCTCAGGGGACAATCAGTACACGAGGAGCCCGCCTAGGTGTCAGGATAAGCATCATTAGAACCCTAGCCTGCTTTAGCTAGGGTACAGGGGCCAAGGGGTCATTTGGCCCCAATGCATTCCCTCTATAAATAATAGAGAGGACCAATGTACATGTAAATTCCAAGCGAAAAGGAAAAAGTATCCCAGATACAGTTCCAAGGAGCCTAAGTGTTGTGTCCTTGTTGGGTCAACCCTCGCACACCTTCATGACCACTTCGCTAGGCACCGAAGTGCAAGTAGGGGTGCCTCTGAAACATTCTGTCCGGGGTAGCCCGATGACAGTACTCCATTGCTTACATATTGTCTTTCTGGAATGACATCCTCATGATGTAATTGCACCCTATAAATCACACAGGTCATGGCCCTTTTGTTGCAGTTGGAACACGAAGTTTGCCATTCAAACTACTGTGGCAAAGGATCCCAATACATATTTTAAGTATCATATTTAACATGTTGATTCTATGCTGCCATGTGATGTTGCCGTAGGTCAAATATATAGATCATCTAGCTAATTAGTTATTACTTAATTGTTGTGTTAGTCCAGACTAAAAAACACATGCAGTATGAAATTAATAATAAAAATTACGTTTAAAATCAGCACTCTGATTATACATTGGTAGATGCAGCATACACCTTGGGTCAAATTGTACTCTGACTGGAATTATACTATCTCAGCCCACAGAAAGTTTAAACACCAATTTCACATGACGTTTCAAAGAAAGACTATTTGTAGCCAAATAAAAACCATTTCAATTGCAAGTTCAGCTTCAGATATGAGATAAGTCTTAGATGTGGGGGAAAATTTGATATTTGCGACTCTAAAGAGTGGCACTCTAACATTTGCCACTCTATTCGTTGTAATCTAATATTTGCCACTCAAATGAATTTCTCCTTTGATATTTACCACTTCCACCCTTTTAAAACATTTAGCTTATTTCTTCTAATTTCTACCATTGTGAAATAATCATCATACAACCATCTCACTTCCTGCTGGCCATCCCCTCAATTCCCCGGCCACAGGTGCCACCTCCACGAGCCAGTAGAAGAGTGTGCGGCTGCGCACACTGAATCGCTGAATAAGCTGATTAACCATGACATAGCTGGAGTACTGCAAGAACCCCACATTCAGCAGCTGCCCAGGGAGCTCCTCGATCCAGTCGCTCTCCTGGTCGGCCAAGGCTGGAGCTGCCACTCCCACTAACACTAGCAGCACCAAAGCTGCAACCTTGTGAGCCATTGGGGACAGGACAAGCTCCAATGGCCAGCTGGGCTACTAGTAGTAGCTTAGCTCCAGCTAGCAGTAGGGCTGATTCCTGAGCTTGCACTTAGTATGCAACACTTCTTCTGTTGCTGCCGCTGATGAGGAAAGCTATAAGAAATTCAGGCCAGATTGCTTACATGAATTTCTAGTGAGGATGGCCGGCAAGCAAGTTTGGTAGTATAGCGCAAATGTGGGAGTATAGCGCAACAATGCAGCAAGTGGGGATGGCTGGCGACAGGGAGGTGAGGGGATGGTTGTATAATGTACTAGAGGGTAAAATGGTCATTTTATAAGGACAGAGATTAGAAGAAATAAGCTAAATAGCTTAAGAGGGTGAGAGTAGCAAATGTTAAAGGAGAAGTTTAGTTAGAGTGGCAAATATTATATTACAACAAGTAGAGTGGCAAATATTAAATTTTCCCATATTATCATATAATGGAACCTGATAACCAAATCTTCGCTGCAAAGATCCATGCTAGACCATTGATTCTTTAAAACTAGTTCATACAAAACTATAAAGTAAAGCAGAAGGTCTTAAATTCACCTCTTCAAATTAGAAAAATTTCAAATTTATGTCTGCAATGCTGAAATTTACATTGTTAAACATGGCTATGGTTTCCATGATGACAAGAGAATATTAAGGTTAGGGTGTTTTGATAAAAAGTGTAGTCCAGTTGGTCACTTGGTGTATAGTCTTCATTCCAATTTATAAAAGTACGAGAAATCACCAATCAGGACATAGTGCAAATATATTATTTCTGATGCCACATTTGTCAATCATATAATTCAAAATTTAAAAAGAAGAGAGATGGGATGAATTTGGGATGTAGATTACCAGAATCAATAAGAACCCACTTTCCAGCTTGCTGGCCTTCCACCCTTGGCATGATAATTTTATCAGATCCCTTCTGCTTCTGCTTCTGCTTTATCTATATAAAAAAAGGGAATAATTCACTAACTTATTGGTATGGTTTGGTATGACCACTGAAGTGGAACTTGAGAACACAGCACATGTCCAATGAAGTGGGGCATCAAAACTAATTACACTACATGGGCATTCAAAGACACTACCTGGAGTAATCATGAAAAAAGTGAAGAATGAAGATAAGAGTTTGAGGTGGAAGTGAAGAAGAAGGTTTTATATTTGGCCCTTAAGACATAAAAAACTAAAGGACTAAATACCAATGGCACCTATAATACTACCCAATATTAATTTCCCTTTTAATAAAGTCATCATTGACAAATTATGAACATTGAAAGAGAAAACAACAAACAACTTCTATTTCTTAGTATATGTGGAATTTAAACAATTATCCACACAACCAAATATCCTGTAATATTCAGTAAAATTTAGTGCATTATTATGATTCATGAAATTGTCTTGTAAGCTTGTAGCCATTTCAACAAATTTATACGGTGACATGACCCTTTCCAGTCTTGGTCATTGATTGGATTGCACTGATGCTCTGGTAGTAAACTACTAGAAAATTATTGGTTAGAATGGTTATAACACCTTGTTTAACCTATTGAAAATTTGTTCCACTGTAATCTGGTGATAGGGATCAAAATCTAATCTTATACATATTATAAAAACCTGGCATTCTGGCACCAGTCCAGCAGTGAAAAATATAAAACCAAAAAACTCTGCATGCTGTTATGCACACCACATTAGATAAGATTCTACATGGGCGAAATTTTGCATTTTGTTTCACACAAAATTGACAACCTACGGCTGCCATTCGTCAGTTGTTTCTTTGCAGACTGAGTGGCCCCTTCCCACCTTTTGATTGTCAATATTACAACAAACAAACACCTACAACATATCCTTTTCCACAAATGTGCAAATAATGTCACAAATAAAAATTTACCAGAATAATCTCCATTGTGAAAGGAAGGTGGTTAAAACCCTTCCAACCACAGGCAAGTAAAATAGTAAAATACAAAACCATATTTATTTGAAAGATGAATTCCAGTCCACTTTAAGTCTTTAACAAAACCACTTATGATTAGATGAACTAAAATATTCCTTACAATCGATTAACATGCAATTTATTCACCCAAATTATGTGATGCTGAAAAGTAACTACTAAGTGAAATCTATGGAGGAGATCAGATGACAGCTCCATATTTCATACCAGTTGAAGAAAGTGGAATTAATATGATATTTCTATCTGTAAATCAAAACCAAAGCCTTTATAATACCAATGTGCAACTCTTCTAGTCTTACAGGTTTTGAAGTTGAATTTCCATCCTGCATGATCTCTCCATCCTCTCCTCCATTGTCCCTTTTTTTCCCTTTCTGTGAAAATAACTATCTAATTTTATCTTATTTTCTAATTATATTCACCCCTAACGGCTAAGCGAATTATATATCCACATAAATTGATAATATTATATTCAACATTCTTGCATTAGGTCTGAATCAGTGCTATATTGATTTGCAATATTTATCAATTTGTGTTATGGGCTGGCCGATCTCACAAACAGTACCGAGGTACTGTAGCAACGTGAACAGTGCCCGTGGTACTGTAGCTCGTGGCCCATGTCGTTATCTGAGTCATTATCTTTTGATTGTTATCTTTCCAATTTATTACCTATCTTTAGGGGATTTGTTACCTATCTTTTAGTATACAAGTCAGTCATCCCTATAAAAAAGACCTCATGTATCCTCTATTAATCATCAAGGCAATGAGTAAACTAAGTTTCTAGTAAAGCGCTGCTATCAATAACTGGCCGGTGGCTCTGTATAGCCAAAGGCGTTAGCTTCAACAATAGCTCGTCTCGCTCGCGTTAAGGGCCGTATCCTTCCTCGTCACGTGTGGGATCAGGCACGTAACAATTTGTCTCCCATCACAACTGAATTATCATCACAAAGAAAAGTGAACATTGCAATTTTATCAAGCAACATCTAAATTACCATATCCACTCATTTACATCCTGTGTAGCGAAAACTAGGGGTCTAGGAAATGAAAAGAACCTTTTTGACAACATCAAAGGCAGGTAATTAGTAATTATTAAATTAAATTAAATCTGTTCCAACTGGCCCTAAATGGGACTTAGCTATTCACAAGCGCAACCAAATTGACCAGACTCTAGTTCTCAAGTCCAGAAATTTGATCGCCCATGATAAGTGATAAAAAAAATTCTTGAATCAGCAAAACCAAGTCCTTGTAACCAAAAAGTCTAAGTGGTTCCTGGAGTTATCTCCCAATTGTGTAGCTAAAACAATGATTCTATGATACTCATGAATGCAAGTTGATTAAAGCATCAAACTGAACTTTAATCGTCCAATCCAATTACTAAACTAATCCTTACCAGTATCAACCACAAAGACAAAGTTATCAACGTAAAAAAGTTATGAACACCACAAGCAAAGACAAATCAAGAACCTAGTTCAAACTAAACAGTTCAAGGCACTAGGCACGGTGAAACACCAAATAATCACAGTATCACACAATGAGGTAAGGGAGGATTGAGCCATTGAGGGAGCGTGCCTTGTAGAGTAAGGCCTGGGCGATGTTCCGAACGTGCCAATCGGAGCGGCCGGTGGCAACCACCATGTAGTCGGCGCAGGCACCGCCGTGAATGCCTCCCTCGCCGACGGGGAACACGCGCACGTCCCCCGCCCGGACGTCGAGCAGCACCTTCTCCACCTCCGAGAGCTCCAGCAGCCCCGCCTGAAGAGCGGGCGAGGCACCGGCGGAGGAGAGGAGGCGAGGGAGCAGACGCGGTGGCGGGCGCCAGCCGCCCAGGGCTCGGGATCGCGCGGCGGAGAGCATCGGCGGCGACAGCGGGTCTCCCGTTGGGCTCTCTCTCTCAGGCTCCCAGTGCGGACGGCGAATTGGGCGTGAAGCAAGACCCAGCGGTTGGGCCAGGCTTCTTCGGGCGAGAATGCAGCCCGGCCCGGCTAGTGTGGCCGATGCACGGCCATTGCACGGTAGTGTTTCTTCTAGGGTTGCGATTGTGTTTAAGTTGAAAATTTATACATCCTCGATAAGAACATTTGAGAGATCAAAAAACTATAGAAAAATAGTTTTGAGAGCTTTGAGAAAAAATAGTAAACCTACAAAATTGGCTATCAAACATCAAAGCATTTGGCTTGTATAAAAATAACAAATTTTCAGCTTATAAGAAAACGCAAACGCTGAAAAAACACTACCTAGGGTTGGCATTTTAGGTTGTCGTTGTGTTCACACGATCTATATGCGTCCTCAACCGCATAGGTTATTTGTATTTGTTTATCCGAGTATTTAATTTTCATGGTTAGAATGAGGAAACAACATGGCATATACTATACAGTTCGAGTAACAAACATAATGGCCTTAGAGCATCTACACCAAGAGCTCTATTCCTATTTTCTCTCTCTTCTACTCTATTTTCTCTCTCTTTCACTCTAAAATTCCTTTACACTTTACACTACACCTAAAAGATTCCTTCCCTCCACCCAGTGGCGGAACTAAAGGGGGGGCTTGGGTGGGCTTCACCACACGGGGCCAAGTCTGCTCATACCTCCCCCTCAAGAACTAGGCCCAAGCCACAGGCCAAGGCGCCAAGCCCAACATGGCGTGCAGGAGCAGGACTGCAGGCGGATGCAGCTGTGGGCCGTGGCCTGTGGAGCGATGGAGGTCCACGCCGAGTAGTCCAAAGATCTTTGACTGAGCCATGGGCGGTATCCGCAGCCGCAGCTGCGTCTTTGCCTTCTTTGCGCTTGTCGGTTCCATCTTCCGACGGTTCGCTTTGCCGTTTGCCACGAGGCACGGATACCGCCGCCGCGCCGCCGCCGAGGACCGAGGCCAAGGCGCTAGCGACATCTGCGACAATGAAGTCACGACGCCGCTGACGGGTCACCACATCGGTCACGGCGATCACTCGATCAAGGCTGACAAGGCATCAGGCAGATCGCATCAGGTTTGTCTAATTTCTAATTGACGATTTTATCTTCATGAATTTATGCATGAGTAGTTGATCACTTGAGTTGAGTTTGACTATTTGGGTACACAGTTGACAATGCAGATTACTAGACTAGTAGTAGTAGACTAGTAGATTGGTTGGTCTAATACTAATTGATGATTTTTTTATTAAGCAGAAAAGAGTCAATAGACAAGTAGACAACAATGAAGAGATATTTTACACCCTTGTCTAAATCAAATCCAACGGAGGAGTCACCCGCTGATCCTAGACAAGATGAGAACCCTGAGCGTGAGCATGAAAACATTGCAATTCCTAATATAAGTCCTTCTGTTGCACAGGCACAAAAGAAACCTTGTACTAGAGTTGAAGTTAGTTCGGATGACATTGTTGCTGATCCGGGGTTGCGCAATCCAATTGAACAGTATGATGCCAAAATTAGAGATGATGTGAGAAGGGCATTCCTATTAAAGGGTCCATGTCAACCAACCGGTCATAATTTTCCCCGTAAACAACAAGGCAAAATTTCTAGATGTTTTCAGAAAACATGGTTTGATGATTTTGATTGGTTAGAATATAGCATAAAGAAGGATGCAGCCTTCTGCTTTTATTGCTATCTTTTTAAGCAACCTGGAGTTGATAATTTTACTAGTGATGTGTTCATGAAGGATGGTTTTTTCAATTGGAAGAAGGCAAAAGAAGTATTTTATAAGCATGTTGGTGGAGTGAGTAGTAGTCACAATACTGCAAGGGGTCTCTGTCATGCTTTTAAAATTCAAGAACAAAGTATTCGGCAAGTGATAGAAACTTGCACGAATGATATCGCGAGTTCAATATAGAGCTCGTTTAACCTTCTTTGCTGCAAAGATTGTTCGCTTTTCTCTTGTCACAAGGCCTCGCTTTTCATGGACATGATGAATCATCTAGTTCATCAAATAAAGGAAACTTTAAGGAATTGCTAGAGTGGTACAAAAATGAGGTTGAAGAAGTTTGCCGTGCACTTGATAATGCTCCAGGAAACAACATGATGACTTCACCACTAATACAAAAGGATTTGGTCAAATCATGTGCCGACATCAAGGTAGTTAAAGTCGCGATCCTACTCGTAGAGTCGTGCGATTCTACGATCCTATGGAAGCATGTCGATCCGAGTCGCTTAGTGAATCGGGATCACATAGGATCGGAGTAGGATCGCGATCCAAATCGTAGAATCGTGTAGAATCGCGATCCTACTCCAGATAAGGTTTAGAAGCTATTTTTGATAATTGACAGCAACTATAATGTTAATTAGTGTATGATTCAATCGAATCATGATAAATCCATCTTGATCTTCTCATTGAAATCTCTTACATGACCAAATTTCGTAATTTTTGAATTTTTGCTATTTGTTTTGTATTTTGAACATCACCGATCTAATTAGTTATGGAGTGTCCAAATTTTCTGGTTTCAAAATACAACACAAATAGCAAAAAATTCAAAAATACGAAATTTGGTCATGTAAGAGATTTCAACGAGAAGATCAAGATGGATAGTTCTGATTGTCCATTTTGAGTCTCGGATTTTATAAACTAAACATAAAGCATGGTGTCTTGATTGCTTTGCAAAGCACCGGAGCTCAACTATATATATATATAATATAAAAGTACAGTGGAAAACAAAATATATATTTATTTTACAAATTAGATAGAATCCTCGATTTTACGATTGGATACTACGATTCGATTCTTTCCAGGGAAAATCGATCCAACTTAGGATCCCGACTCTGACTACCTTGGCCGACATAGTCACAAAGGTCATTATGGATGATATTGGAAGCAATTATTTCTCTTTACTTGTTGATGAGTCCCGGGATGTCTCAATTAAGGAGCAAATGGCGGTGATTTTGAGGTTAGTTTCTGTTTCTCAATTATTTCAATTTTTCTATCAGTGTGGACTACATAATATAATATTTGTGTTCTTTTTTTATATAGGTTTGTTAACAAGAAAGGACAGGTAATTGAAAGATTTACTGGTGTTGAGCATGTCAGGGATACATCTTCTGCTTCACTCAAAATAGCATTAGATTTGCTATTTGCTCGTTTTGGTTTGTCCATGTCGAAACTAAGAGGACAAGGTTATGATGGTGCATCAAACATGAGAGGACAATTTAATGGTCTACAGGCATTAATCTTAAATGAAAACCCACATGCTCACTATGTACATTGCTTTGCACATCAACTACAATTGGTAGTTGTTTCTGTTGCCAAGAGTAACCGAGTTGTTAGTGATTTTTTCAACTGTCACTATGATTGTTAACATTGTTGGAGCTTCTTGTAAAAGGAAAGATGCATTATTGCAAGATCATCATGAGCGTATGGTTGAGAAATTGGAGAAAGGTGAGATAGTCACAGGAAAAGGCAAGAATCAAGAGTCATCTCTAGCAAGACCAGGTGATACTCGATGGGGTTCACATCTTACGGCCCTTATCCGTTTCATTTCAATGTGGGATTCGGTCTTGACAGTACTGAAGAATGTTAATGAAGATGGATTTGACTTGAGTCAAAGGGGAAGAGTAAATGGATTGATGGAGACAATGGAAACATTTGACTTCGTGTTTATCTTGCATCTCATGATCAAAGTATTAAGTATGACTAATGATCTATCATGCTTCTTGCAGCAATAGGATCAAAATATTGTTAATGCAATGGTGCTACTTTCTAGTGTGAAAGCTCATCTACAACAATTTAGGGAAAATGGATGGGAGCCACTTTTGGAAGAGGTAAAGAAGTTTTGTGTTGCATCGGAAATTTTGGCGCCCAATATGGAAGATCGAAAGCATGCTAGAGGTCACATGAGACGTGAAAAACAATTTGTTACTTATCATCATTATTATTATGTTGATACTTTTCTTGTTGTGGTTGATTCACTAGCTACTGAGTTGGACAGCCGATTTAGTGAATCTTCTACAGAGCTTCTGAGATGCATTGCTTGTCTAGACCCAAGAGATTCATTTGTAAACTTTGATCATGATAGGCTTGTTCGGCTTTCAGAGATATATTCTGATGATTTCTCAACATATGATCATGTGGTTTTAGGAGAACAACTTCACTTATTTGTTGCTGACATGAGAAGAGAAGAATTTTCAGGTTGTGATGATCTTGCTAGTCTTGCTGTGATGATGGTCAAGGAACAGAAGCATATCGTTTATCCATTGGTCTATAAACTTATTGAATTAGCATTAGTTTTACCTGTGGGCACAGCTACAGTTGAAAGGGCTTTCTCGGCAATGAAGATTATCAAGACAGATTTGCGTAATAAGATAAGTGATGATTGGTTAAATGATCTCATGGTGTGCTATATCGAGCGAGACATATTTTCAAAGATAGACATGGAAGATATTTTGCAGCGTTTTCAGAACATGAAAACCCGCAAATATCAACTATCAACTCTTAAGAAGTAATGATCGGTACGTTTTTTCTTTGTATTATTACATACTTCCATTATATGCGACTGTTATGTTTTATATTCTGGAAAATTATATACTATATATATATATTAATATATTAGATTGGATGTCTTATGTTTAGCCTCCCCTTTTCGAGTTTTTGGATACGCCACTGCCTCCACCAGATACTCCCTCTAAAACTCTATTTCTACACTACTATAGAGTTTCTGCTACGGATGCTCTTATGAACACCAGCAGAGCTTAATTGTGTTGGGAAGAGGATATAGATTATTATTCTGCTGGGTAAAGCTGGACAAAACGGGTTGGGCTGGCGGCACGGTAACATGCTCATGTTCATCCTAGCATGGCATGGCACGACACAACACGGCACCGGCACGTTACTGTACCGCACTAATAATTAAATATATGTAGTATATGTGTATATTTTCTTTCGATATATAATTCTTGTATCTAATTAATAATAAATATTTTTGCAATTCAATGAATTTTTTAATATTTTTTACTTTCTTGGGTCAAAATGTGTTTAGGGCCCAAAGGCTAGTTCGTAACTGGCCGGCCCATCCCAGCCCGGTCCTTCCATGGGCCATGCCTAGGCCCAGCTGGCGTTCAACCCGCTGGTCCGTTCTCGTAATATCGAAACCGAAAAGGGAGGAACATTGAACTATTCTTCCTACCACTTCATGCGTGCAAATGTGCAATTGAGTGCAACATCGTAAAACTAATTAACTGTTTGGGCATCGGAAATTTTGTTTTACCCACTGAAACATAAAGCAGCTACCTGGCCAATTCATTCCCCCAAAATTGAGATGTACGCACGCACTGGCATGGCCCACAGATTCCTAGAACATCGATCTAGGAAGTTTATGGAGATCGAGTTTCATTTTATTTACTGGAACATATATGGCGCATACGAAATCATTTTTAGATGGAAGCATAGGCAACCGTGGTTTGTTTTGAAGATGTAAATGTAGAGTTACTTTAGGTTGGCCTGCGGAGATAGTTAGTTCCCCCAATTTTTTTTATTCTTCAAACCGTTTCGGAAAAAACCACAGACCTAACTTTTAAAAGTCTAGATTCAAATATTTGTTTAATTATTTAAAATAGATACTTAAAAACAATATATGTACATATCATCTTGAGAAGTATTCTTGTGATGTTAGAATATCATCAGGTTTTTTTTTTTGAGAAATAATATCATTCATTAGGTTTTATACAATAGAAATTATTGGTCAAAGCTATGTTTAATTTAGCCACCTTGTCCAGGTCCAAAGCAACTATTTTCTTTAAACAAGAGAGATAGTAAAAGTCATAGAAACAAAAATGCACTTTATTTCATATCATGTTTACAAGTATGTGAAGGCATAGATATAAAAACATGAAGGTGGAACGATACATCTGCATTTGATGAAAACGCACGTTGGGCTTAGCCATATTATTCTCTTACAAAGATTAGTATTTATGGCTTTCCTCCTGCACCACCTCCATATCCGGATCCGTAGCCTGAGCCACTGCCAGACCCACCACCCTGTCCACCGCCTCCCCCTCCACCGCCACCTTGTCCGTAGCCTCCGCCAGAAGCTCCACCACCCTGACCATACCCAGATCCATACCCAGAACCATAGCCAGATCCGCTTCCACCACCTTGTCCTCCTCCACCACCACCACCGCCACCTTGCCCGTAGCCTCCTCCCGAAGCTCCACCACCTTGACCATAGCCAGATCCATATCCGGAACCATAACCAGAGCCACTCCCACCACCCTGTCCTCCTCCTCCACCGCCACCTCCTCCTTGGCCATAGCCCCCTCCAGAAGCTCCACCACCTTGACCATAGCCAGATCCATACCCAGATCCATAACCAGATCCACTCCCACCACCTTGGCCTCCACCGCCGCCGCCTCCACCACCTTGCCCATAACCTCCACCAGAAGCTCCACCTCCTTGGCCATAACCAGAACCATACCCAGAACCGCTACCACCACCTTCGCCTCCTCCGCCACCACCACCTTCCCCACCACCACCACCCCCTCCCTCAGTAGCAAATCTAGCTACTCTTGCAGCATTGGATAAACCAATGCTCAAGAGCACAACAAAGGCAAGAGCTGCTATCTTCCTGGCCATCCTTGCTCTTGGGTTGTGTAGTGAATGGTAGAGTGCATGTGTATTTATAGCTGCGGAAGCTCGCATTGACTGTAAAGCTAGTAATGCATTGTGGGTATGCAAGTGGACTAGCTAGTTTGGTAAGCTGTTGTCGTGTGGTGGACTTATATGCAAGAATTTCACACAATCGATTTGTTCCTTTCAATCATATATATAGTCGACATCGACATTGGCGCAACTAGGAAGTCTACTTGTACTTGTAAAGGGAAACAATGGCTAGTGAAGTAAAAACAAGCTGTCCGAGTAACTTAGTTAATTACATCATTTTTTTCATCATCTTCAATTAAGCTCTTAAGTTAAAGATTGCTTGCTTCTACGTATATATTTGGTCCGAGGACTCTTAATATTAAGTGTACAAAGTTAAAAAAGTCTTCCTACGAGAGTGAGACAGTTAGCGGCTACTACTATGGTGACACTTAGGCCCTGTTCTTTTGGGCTTATCTAATCTAACTTATCTGTCTTATCTCCAACTTCGAGAATTTCTCGAGGTGGCCTCGAGAGTCGAATGGCCTTGAAATTTAGGATTTAGGGAGCTTTTAGACTCGCCTACGAGATAAAAATAAAACGGATTCAAAAAGTAATAAAAAAAGTCAGATAAGTTAATTGAGGCCACCTCGGGAAATTCTCGAAGTTGGAGATAAGACAGATAAGTCAGAGCTCATAAGTCTAAAAGAATACCCCCTTGCTCCGAGTCATGCATGTAGGAGAGAGACTTTGGTGTGCTAGCTAGTTTACCGAGCCTCTGGTTAATTAGAACTGACAAAATGCCGACATGTGTATCAAGTCAAGTACAATAGCGATCCATATCGCTCCGGCTGGTTCTGACTCTGCACCGCCAGCCTACAAGTCGTGTCATGTTTTTCCATACAATGGACTAAAAATTTTCAAATCAGTTTCTCGAAGCACAAAGCGATGGATGATCATGACATATATCTTTGTGCATCTAGTTAACTATAGTCCATCCGATCTGTGCTTGTAAGCAAATCAGCCTGCCATGCAGCAAAGCAAAACCACTATGGAATTGGCAGGAGGTTGGTATTTTGTCCAATATTCATATTTTAAGATTGTTAGATGTCCAGTTTTGAATTCAGAGTTCATTTTCAGTCAAAGTTCAGCAGGTAAAAATGACTTCTTTCTATTTTTTTTTCCTCGTAGCACAATTTTTATTCCCATAAGGGCATATACATACAATTGTTTTCTAGAGCAAGTTATCATGTCATCTATAGATAGACGGTCTTATAGACAATTCATATAATGGACATAGATAATCATCTTCTCTTTAGACAGCTTCTCCATACTCACAACTTGTCTTGGTTCTCGTGCTATATTTGATTACAAATTTATAGACAGCTCGATTTTATAGATGCATCTCTCTCATCCACATTATCTTTTATATATCCTTTGTGACAAAGTTTATAGACAGCTTATAGACAGTTGAGATGAATCATTGTATATGCTCTAAGAGTGAGTAGTTGAACTAACCAGTCTAATCCTAAGCTTCAAATTATCAAAGTAACGAGAAACAACCCAACTCTATATTTTCGAAATTGTATCTCACCGTCCAAACGTACCAAATGGATTCATCGTGCATACATATTGGAACCCAATCTAGGACCCTCCTTAAGCTTACGGCTCACCAATAGTGTTCGGATGAGACGGATTCACTTCTTCAGAAATTTAATGACCTTAATTAAAGAATTTATTTTTCAAATAGCCCAAAACTATTTAACCTGTCTTAAACATTACAGATTGTATATCTTTTTAACTTTTTATTCATGGGGTTCAGTATCACTATCTCACTCTCACTCTCCTACAGCTAGCTGAAATTGAAGTCTTTTTCTGTGGATTGATGACGACGGCAGGCCGCGTATATCTTTGATCCAACCTTGCCTAACTTGTCTGAAAATTCTGGTCGTTGCTAGGGCCGAACATCTAATTAATTAACGCCGACAGTCATGCACACAAGCTTCCATGATCAGGCAGCTCAAAAGCATCATATATTAGATTCGCCATGCATGCATGCAGGCCGGTCTTGCTCAGCTTCTGCCGTCTTTGCATGCACGGTGGCAAGGCCATTTGGTAGTCGGTAGTCGGCACGTACACACACGCACGTCCGAGTCAACTGCGTCGAACGATCGAGCTAGGGTCGAAACCCTAGACTGGACTTTTCCAAAATCGAGAAAGGTATAGCTGGCTCCTGGCTACATTACTGAAGATACAGTGAACACTGGACTTTCATTACTTACGGTTTGTTTTTCCCTTTTTTAAGGTTAATTTGATACATGGCACTGCGAACGTGCCACCTTCGAGACATGCCATTATGTTAGAAATCTAGGTATAAATAATTACGAGGTGTCGTGGGTACGAACCCACAAACAGGAAAAGGGGCTGGCCCCGGTGCGTGAGGCCCCTGTAAAGCGGCTCACGCTCGCGGAACAGCTTGAAGAAAGCTCTCACCCTCTCTTGGATCGCACTCACAACGGGAACCAAATGCTCGAAAGGAGAGAGTTTGCTTCGTTGATGAGTTTTTTTTCCCTTTTATAGGGATGTCTTACATGGCCGCAGGTTGGTGGTTCTTCCCCGACCAGCCCGGACCAGGGGTCTGGGGATCATTTTCTCCCGGTTTACATACTTTGCCCCTCAGCTGTCCCATGACCGAGGGCTTGGTAGTCATTTCCATGGCTTCTACTCATTCCCTTTACAGTTTTGTCCTTCTGTTTGGCATCCTATGTGGAGTTACAAGGAGAATTATACATGTGCGACGGTTACGGGCTAGCCTGGCGCGATATAGTGCCTGCTCGAGTGCTTTGACACAGTGGAAGGTCCGATCGTATGATCTGCCTCTCCAATTTCATGGGTGGCAAGAAAGTCCGCCTCGTCGCTCCCCCGATTGTTTCGACTCTGTTCCCCATAGATCAATGTTCCTGAGGGCCACGGCGGAGGCCCATCCTCGCTCCGTCGTTTCCGGCCGTTCTACCCCTCCATGCTGCCTCGTCTTCACCCCCTCCATCTGCTTTGCTCCAGCTTCGCTGGGCTCCGCGCATGCTCCGCGTTGCTCCGTCCCTGCTCCGCTAAGCTCCGCCTATGCTCCACACCCATTCCTTAGGTTCATCATGGGTGGCCTGGAATAAGGGAGGCTCGGGGTGCAAAACAGCGGGGTTACACCCTCGTTTCTGAGTCGAAAGAGATACCTACCTTAGTCCTACAACACGAGGCAAATCACATTAATAATTAACACAGAAAACATCAAGCTACTCATGATCATAAACAATAAATCTTAGTCGCGCACAACTATATAGCAGATTAACAAATTAAGAACCAGCAGCAACTTACTTAAGGATCAGTGAAGAACAGGGACGGGCGGCCGTAGAGGAAGTAGTTGGAAGTAGACGACATCGAGGTTCATGAGCGGTCACGCGGATGCGCTACCCAGAAACCTGATTGCCGCCCTGCCGTGCAGGTCTTGCAGCGGGAACAGGAATGGAGATCCCGCTCGCCCTCCTCCAGGTGCACGCAAAGAAGAGGGTGGACGAGGAGCAGTCGCGCGAGGACTCGACACAGCGAACTTGGGAAAAACCGAGTGAAGGAGACAGGTCGCCCTAGACGTCTCCAGGAGACTTATCTCCAACTCGTAACCGACCCCGCGCGAACGGACGCACGTTACGAGCCTTTCCCGATCCACAAAAATCGGACGCGGGTAGTTAACAGGAAAAGCCAAAAAACACGCGCGCGCATGTGACTTTAGCATAAAGCTCTCTCATCTCCATGTGCCTCATTGCAAGGTGGGATGAGAGCTCTCCCTTATAAGTTGGTATTTTTCCCTCTCCACTAGCAAGGTGGTACTAAACATTGCTAACTTTGACAATTTCAGAATAAGCCTCATGGGCCAAATCCAACACATTATATCGTGAAAAACCTGTCCAGTACCACCGCTAAGTAAGATTCATTACAAAAATGCTATTATGCGGCCACTTGAACATTTTTGCTAAGTGAAATTCTTTAGAAAAATGCCATTATACATACACTTGAATATTTTTAGACACAGATGCCCCTCGGTATTCTTCTTTCTCAACTCCTTCCCTCCCCTACACTCCTTCTTCCACTACTTTGGCCAGGGCTAGACCTTCTCTCCAAGGAGCTCCACCGACCTTCTCCGATGAGCTACTCCGCAGACCTTGCCGCCACAAGCTTCTTCGGCCATGCCACCACAAGCTCTCCTCTGGCCACACCACCTCGAGCTCCTCCATGTCTCCCCATGCCTATAACTCCTCTGCGTCGACCCGAGTTCCTCCGTGCCACCCTAGGTTAAGCTAACCTTGCTAGATTTTGATTAGGCAGCTCATTTAATCTTACCCCAAATTAAGCATAACAAAAAAAGCCAACTATTCCCATAAGAAGTCTAATAGTTTCTCGATGCTAGATGAAATGGGGATAGACCAACGCATTCTATTTCTCGAACCAAGTCATCAACTCATCTTTCCATTCCTCTAACAAACATCGTGAGCTAATCGATTCCACCAAAGTCGGGTGGTTTCGATTGGACCACAATCTTGTCCCCTTAGGGGCCCAAAAATCAAACCAGCCCTACCACAGCTCAATCGCATTACCTACCCACTAGCTCTGCATATGGACAGTGTCCTCAAGTCGTCTGTAGCGTCTCTCTTGTAGCAAGGCAACAAAAGTCGTCCTCGGTCGGCCGATTATCGACAACACAAGCTGACAAGCATCAGTCAAAAACATCCATCCATCGTCTATTGCCCGGATTGGTCATGTATGCATGCAGGTCTTGCATGCTAGCCAAACTGTGCTACTCCAGCATCCAGTCGTCGCATTATATCGGTTAGGTTATATTGGTTAGGTCTTCTCTCGTGCTGAAAATATTGATTATCTACTTAAACTGAACTCTGACCGTTTTGAACAATGACTCAAAAAGCCAAAATTGATCATCGAAGCCAGATTTAAAATTTTCCACCTTCGACTTCAAGATTTTCGAGAAATAGTATCAAAAATTCAAAGTGTTAAAAAAGATAATCAAATAAATGAAGCAAACAATTTGTCGAGAACAAACTTGGACCCGGTTAGTTATTAGCATTATATTGATTTAAGACGGTTGATGGGCTCATTAATCTGTACCAAGTTGAAATATTCCTTGGGATTTCTGGGCACACAATGTAGACACGGGTGCGTCTCACCTGGCCCAGGGTGGGTCGAGTGCTAAGTGGCATGGCTACTAGCCAAGGGCGGAGCAACAACGAGAGAGGAAAAAGAAGATGAGAGTAGCCAGTTGGACTGGCTTGGCTTAGTTTGGACGGGGTCGGCTGGGTGACTGGGTCCAAGAGAGAGGGATGGGAACTAGGCGGGTTCGGATATTGTTATCACCGATCAGGGCATCGCCAAATCATCAAGGTGATTGGGAGAGGACGCCACGACTCGGCCCAGTCGCTCCCATCTCCTCCTACCCTTTAGGCAATGGCTAGCATGCTAGGTGAGAACTAGGAACGTGTTGTGAATGTGACCTAGGGTGTAGATTCAGGGGAACATGAAATGTGGGTCTAAGGGCATGGTGAGCTAGCGTCTTCTTCCTATCGATCTCCTCCTCTCACTACCGCTGCTCCTGCTTGGGGGCTGAGGCTGCTAGAGCTCATCGCCGCCACGCCGCGCAGCTGCTGGAGGTCGTGCGAGAAGCCGCCGTAGCTGTGGCATCCCTAGATCTAGACTGCCATGGCAGCTCCCGAGCTCGGACGCCACCACCACTACGGTTCCACATGCCGTCGCGCTCACTCTCCAGCCTAGCATCGTTGCTGCTGCTCGCTCTCCAACCCAACGTTGCTGCTTCCTGCAGCCTTGCGCCGCCACTCATATTGCTGCTATGCGAGGGCCGCGATGAGATAGCAAGAGCTAGGTTGAGCTTGTGGTGTGGATAGGAATTAGCATGTGTATGTACGGTTGAGATCTAAGTAACTAGTAAGTTGAATTGGTTGGGCTGCCAAATTCAAATTCTTGGGTTCCCGTCCCTGCCCTCACGGGGAAAATATTCATCTGTTCCCATCCCGTCCTCGTGATACCCGATTAGAAATGGCAACGGGGAACAACTTGAATACAACACAATTTACATGTTACTATAGCTGTTCAGCAACATATAAAATTGCACACAAATACATATACCAGCATAAACAATTTAACATAACTACATCCATCACTTATCAACATAACTATGCAGCATGCACCATACAGCATTACAACACACATTATGACATTAACACGTAGTCTCAATGATTAATCAAACCACTAATAGCCTACAGCTGACTACTGACATAACATGAAAATAAAAGGCATACTACATAGTCCATGTAATAGCAACATCTCATAATTCAGTGGCATTTCAACCATTTTATGAGGCTATTAGAGAACAAGCACCACTAACAAGTAACAACAACATAGATACTAACAAGGAATGGACTTATGGACCACCTGGATCTAGGGTGGACGCCGGTGTACAGATCGAGGGCGGCGCCGAAGGACCGGTGCTGTCCTGCTCCAGAGACTCCAGAGATAGGAATGAGCTGCGACGGCCGGTTAGGAGCGAGAGCCTGCGAGCTGCGACGGCCGGTGGCGGGCTTGGCAACAGTATGACTCTAACAATCCGACCTAGGTGGCGGTCGCGCATAGCAATTATTGGCTGGCGGCGCGGCACTGCCCCAGGTAGCGTTGGGTGGCGCGGTTGGTCGCTAGTGGGCACCTAGGCGGTGGCGAGGCGACCTAGCGGCGGCTAGGGTTAGGGCGGTGGCGACTGGCGACCTGCCTGCATAGCTACACAGGGGCAGGGACGCACACGCACGGGAGTTTGGGGGATGGGCACCTGGGCGATGGGGACTAGGGAGTGGCCGAGTGGAGACATGTGGTTGAGATTTGAGACCAGGGAGTTTACCCCATTAGCCACTGCGAACCAGGCCCTAGAAGTGGTGGGGTCAGCATGTCATAGACTTTTCGAGGACCTGTTCGAGTAACGGGGACGAGGAGCGGTGGAATGGACCTGTCCCTGCGATCCTCGAAGGGGAAAGCTTTTATATCAGATTTATCCCCGTGGGGGATGTTTTCCCCCATCCTCGTCCCCTAATAGGGGAATTCCTCGACAGGATCAAGGAATGGGACCCCGTTGCCATCCCTATACCCGATGGGGATTAGTTTTTCCTCATCTTCGTCCTAGCAGGGAAAATTTTTCCCATCGTTGTTCCATAATAAAGGAATTCCTGGCCGGGATCAAGAATTGGGGCCATTGCCATCCCCAAATCGTGCTTGTGCATAGCTCGGTTGCTAAACAGGTCAAGCCGTATCGGTTCCTGAGCCTTTGGTGCAAAGTAATTAGTCCTAGATCATGGGCCAGGCTAGGCATGGGCGCCCGTTCGGCCACCTCTATATACCTAGGACCTTGGGGTGAAGAATAATCTTTTTCTGCCAAAACTTTTTTTTTGAAAAATGGGACACAACTCTGGAATAATATAATACACAAGGGAAAAAATTGTATATGCAGCTGCGGAGATTGATTTCTTACGTGTCATTGCTTAGTGACATCTTCCATATTTGCTATTATAATTGTTCAATTATTGTCCTACTTGCCATTGGAGAAATTAGAACCTATCTTTCTTGTTTAAGCTACATAACATAGAAAAAAAATTTAAAAATCACAAAAAAAACTTTAAGGTACATAAAATATTTATGTTAAAAATACCTAAAAATATGTACATTTAAAAATTAACTTTCTGATTTTTTTAAGGATTTTTAAATGTTTAGTACCCTAAACAAAACAATAAGTTTTCACTAATGACACATTAATAGAATAAAGAAGCGCTAAGTGATGATACAAATAGAATTTAGAATCAAGGCAGTGGTACACAAAATTTTACCCCAATAAATTAACAATACCGATATACACGGAACAGTGGAAACATGCACTGGGACACTGCACGAGCGAATGTGAACGTAACGTACCTACACGGCTACACCGTGGTGGCGCTGGGGAGGCTCGAAAGTCTTTTTCCTGCGGGTTGATTACGAGGGCAGGCCGCAGGCAGTTCGCCTGTCTCCGTTTATCCAATACTGCCTAACTTTCATGGAAGCTCGATCTGGTGGTCGTTGCACACAAGGGGACAAGCATCAGTCAACTCAAAACTATCTTTGAATGCAGGAAAGCAGTCTTGCTCAGCTAGCTTGTGCCTATCACCGTGGGTAGGTGACGATCGACGTCTTTGCATGCACTACTCCGCCGGTGCAGGGCGAGGCCATTTGGTAGCTAGTCGGCACGTACAAACACGAACGCATGTCGTCCGATCGAGCTGGGTCACCTACGTCGGAGTTCGAACGATATATCGAGAGTTCAAGACCTAGCATACATATGATTGCATTGAGAAGCTTCTTAAAACTAGGAAAGGTATGGTTAACCAAATTGCTGGAACTAATATAGGTTATATAGTGAGATTGGAAGTGATTATTTGCACTTGTTTTGGCTGTTGATGGGTTCGTTTGGACGGTTAATTTGTAGCTTACTGTGAACATTGAACTAGCTAGCTTCCATTCTGTGAACGGGTGTTAGCTGGCTATATATGTGGCACATGTTGGAGCAAGTCCAGCAGCATCCCTATATTCGGATCTCTATATCCTCTAATACTACCTTCTCTAAAAAAGATTTTGTCTCTATCGCTCCGTTTCTTTCATGGCAAGCAGCGTTCTTGATCATGACGACGCACATACCGTTATTAATGCGTTGTGGCCGTGGCGAACGCAACACGGCCACAACACGCAAACAAATGAGGCCTATATTTCATTTATCTCCAGCAGCATCTCTAAACAACAAGTCTCTATCTTCTCCCTCCTATATTTTATTTCTATCTCATAACTAACTCTAATGTACGATGTATTTATATAGTAAATTACTAAAACGCTGTAATCATATGGGAATATAGAGAAACAATTAAAAAAATTAAATGACTGGTCTAGAGATGGCACCGAACTTAGTCCGGTGGCGACCGGACCTGGTCCAGGGGAGGCCTGAAACCCGCCCTATCTGGAGGCTTCCCTTGCAAGCTGCAACCATGTGTGGTGGCTCCCTTGGAAGCTATGGCCATCTGTGGTGCCTTTCGTTGGAAGCTATGGCCATGTGTGGTAGCTTCCATCGCAAGCTGGAACATCCTATAAAAAAGGACCCTCTTAGACGCTGGAACCTTATTCCTCATCTTCTTTGAGTGGCATCAGGCAAATGGGAAAAATAACGAGGAGGCATGTCATTACGGAGTTCATCTTCGGGAGATCAAGGGCCTCGGAGGCCGCGCGTGTCGCAATGCTTGCGGAAGCGATGGAGGAAGAAGAAGAGTACAACATGACAACACGTCGGGGCGATTGTGCCTGGACGGCGGTACATCGATCGAAACAGGGGAAGGTCATCTGTGCCTATACAATGACTACTTCGCCGACAACCCCGTTTACAATGAGACCATATTCCATAGGCGGTGAGACAGTACTATGTGAATTTGTCATGAACATTACTAGCTGGTTTTTTCCACTCTAATCAACATTGGTTTTCGTGCCTAGTTTTCGCATAAGGCGTTCTCTTTTCCTTCGTATTCTGCATGCAGTCCACTGATTTGAAGAACGCGCGGACACTGACGACGTAGCGGACTATGTGGACGGGACGCCGCCGATGACCTCCATCGGCCTCCCGTTGCTTCCACAACTTAACCTTGCCCTCCCTGGATCTGACCACCTTCCACATGACGCCTCCAAAAGCCCCCACCGACGGAGACGCCGACGCTCCACCCACGCATGGCCGCGGGGGCGCCGAGTCGCCGTTTCCTCTAGGGCGCGGGAGGAACCACCGGTTGCTCGTGCCCTCGGGTTCGGCAGCGACGCGGACCACGACCGCCGTCTCTAGATTTGGAGACCGAGCACCCGCTCTCCAAAAGATAATCGCCTGATGCGGATGCTGCTAATCCGGTCTCCATTTTTCCCATCGGATGCTACAGTGTTTTGGGACACTGCTGGGTTGCTCTTAGCGTGTTTGCAACTACAGGAGTTCAATTCATCAAAATTTAGAAATTCCATAAACAAATCCACCTATATATGACTAGTGGAAATCGGATGATAGCTGCTGGTCACGTATGCACTAATCATACCGTTGGACTACTGATCCCTTGGTGTTGGTGGACCACACTTGCATTTCGGTAAAACCTACAAAAATCACCTCCATATAATTAATTTTTTTCAGTTTGGCAAACTACCGAGGGATGTAACACACGTGTGTGTCTATATATAGGGAAATTACATAAGGCTCTATGGAGATTAGGCTCGATGATCCATTACCATTAGATGTGTTTTGAGAATTGTGATGTTTGGTATTTGTATATTTATATACCTACTAAAAAAAATATTTGAGACATCAAACTCCGAAAAATTAAAATTTAACTCCAGTTTAAACTACTTTTAAATTTAAGATAAATATAGTTCAAACTAGTTTAATTAGTTCAAACTGAAGATGAATTTATTTTTTTGGAGTTTGATGTCTCAAATTTTTTATTTAGTAGGTATGTAAAGATGTACATGACAAACAACATGAATATCAAAACATAATATAGGGTATTCGATCATGGAGTCTAGACTCCATAGAGCCTTGAACTGCTTTATATATATAATTTGGGACACAGATATAGGGTGGTTACGAATCAAACTTTGATCAGTTATGGATAACTTAACAAATTGTACACACATAAAGAAAAAGATATAAGTTCAAGTGTTATATTGTACAAATTTTTGAAGAATATCTATCATACATAGTAATACTACATAATCAAATGTTAATTAAAATTAAGGGTATGTTCTCTTCAGCTGTAGCTATATCTTCTTATGTTATCTACTTATCTCTGAATCAAAAAGTTAAACGGTTTGGCTTTTGCAGCCCGTTCTTTTTTTTTGTCTCAAAAGTATGTGTCAAAGCTATCAGAAACAAGTCAAACAAAGTGCACCATTTTTTCGAAGCTACCTGAAGAAGCTCTCGAAGTTCAATTTATAAGCAAATAAAATAAGTTAAAGAGAACAACCACTAAATAATAGTCAAAGGCTATAAAACATAAAGAATATTTAACTATTTTTGATATATTTTGGATATCCAAGAAATACGGATACATATATCGCTCTTCCCATAAACCCATATATACTTGTAGCACGGATTCTAGATGAACTCTGAGACGCTGAAACCTAAATGCATATAACATTTAATTTTACGAAGCAGAACATACAACACTCAATCATATGCATTCTCCTTACCCAAATTCAAAATTTAGATTCTAAGACGTTGTTCATAAATTACATGAACATTTAGGAAATGATGCATGCAACATTTTATTTTATTTTCCAGAACGTACTATATATGATATGATCATTACATCAAAGCATTCAAAAGTCCAATATTGTTTTCAAGATCTCATCATAATTAAGGAACATGAAGGTACGTTCATATAGAATGTTAATTCAACACTCGGTTTCAAAGATATTATTATTTCAATTTTTTGATTGAAAAATGTGTCTCAAAATATTCACGCTAACATGGATGTGGACCATGGGCCGTACACGGGTGGCACACAGTTATCTCTAGAGATGGATAAAAAAAATCGAAATCGAAATACTGAATCGAGCACAACCCAATTTGATCGGTATTTGATTTTCGGTTCGGTTATTATTTTCATCTTGTTCAAAATACGACGTTTTGTTCGGTCTGTAGGATCACATTTGAGTTCCTCCTGATTATGTAATCTCATAGATAATTTTCTCATAATCTTCTAAACTTTACACAAGGTTTAACATATTCTCCTATTTTTAGGACCGGCAGAAAATGCTAGAAAATTTTAAAAAATAATGTATTGTTGTGAAATATGAGAAAATTCTGATGAGCTCATAGAATTATTAAGAACTCAAACATACAATTGTTTTTGGATTTTGTGAAATTTTCTATGTAAAAATACATACTCCCTCCAGTCACAAATAATTGACTTTTGAAATACATGTCAGTCAAAGTTTGAAAACTTAAGACATAAATATCTTTTAAAATAATTAGATTGTGTACATAAAAATTATATGTGTAGATTCATGTCAAAAGTACATCAATAATATTATAATATTAGTGGAGTTTTGAAATAAATTATAATAGTAATTAGTGTCATAATTGCATCTTGGAGATCATGCAGAGTCAAAAAGGTCAAATATTTATGACCGAAGAGAGTAACACTTCGCTCAAACCACCTTTGACCTATCAAAACTGCCACTGACTCGGTCAAAGGATCATTCATTAACAGTTTTTACATTTAAGGGATCACTTTTACCCAATATTATAGTTTAAGGACCAAAGCATCTCAATGCTCCTAGTTGAGGGACCAAAATTAGACCTTTTTCTTTTAAATATTTGGATTAGGTATAATAAAATCACATGTGTATGTGTTTGTAAAAATATCCCGGCTCCAACAAATATTATAATCTAATTATATCATATAAACATATTATTATAAAAATTATTGGTTAATACTGCATTTTGGAGCTATCTCAATTACGAAAATATTTTTTTATGAACCGGGGAGTATAAGATAAACACAATACAAAAATGCCCTTTATTTCACATCACATTTTACAAGTGTGTGTATACATAAAGTAAAAACAAGATAGGACAGGACGTAAGCATTCATGTGAAGGCATGTTGGGCTTCGTCATATTAATCTCATGTTAAGGATTGGTCTTCATGGCTTTCCTCCCGCACCACCTCCATAACCAGATCCATAGCCTGAGCCATAGCCGGACCCACCCCCTACGCCACCACCTCCCCCTCCTCCTCCACCTTGCCCATAACCTCCGCCTGATGCACCGCCTCCTTGACCATATCCAGATCCATAACCGGACCCATAGCCAGATCCATTACCACCACCTTGCCCTCCACCACCACCTCCACCGCCACCTTGTCCGTAGCCTCCGCCAGAAGCTCCACCACCCTGACCATAGCCAGATCCATACCCAGAACCATAGCCAGATCCGCTTCCACCACCTTGTCCTCCCCCACCACCACCACCGCCACCTTGCCCATAGCCTCCACCAGAAGCTCCACCACCCTGACCATAGCCAGATCCATATCCGGAACCATAACCAGAGCCACTCCCACCACCCTGTCCTCCTCCTCCACCGCCACCTCCTCCTTGGCCATAGCCCCCTCCAGAAGCTCCACCACCCTGACCATAGCCAGATCCATACCCAGATCCATAACCAGATCCACTCTCACCACCTTGGCCTCCACCGCCGCCGCCTCCACCACCTTGCCCATAACCTCCACCAGAAGCTCCACCTCCTTGGCCATAACCAGAACCATACCCAGAACCGCTACCACCACCTTCGCCTCCTCCGCCACCACCACCTTCCCCTCCCTCAGTAGCAAATCTAGCTACTCTTGCAGCATTGGATAAACCAATGCTCAAGAGCACAACAAAGGCAAGAGCTGCTATCTTTCTAGCCATCTTTGCTCTTGGATTGTGCAGTGAATGGTAGAGTGCATGTGTATTTATAGCTGATTAGCTGCGGAAGCTCGCATCGACTGTAAAGCTAGTCATCTATTGTGGGCATGCAAGTGGACTGTTCGGCAAGCTGTTGCTGTGGACTATGTAGGACTTTCACACCGGTTTATCGGATTCAATGGTATATGTATATAGTCGGCAGCCATCTATTATTCGCTCAGACTTGTATAGTCGACGTTAATTGGCGCAAGCAGGATAGTCTACTTGTAGAGGTGTATCTAGTCAACAACAATAGCGATATGCAACAATAGCGATGCATATCGCTCCGGCTGTTCCTGACTCTCTGCACCACCATATTAGTCTATACACTCATGTTTTCCATAGCATTGACTAAAAATGTTCGAGTCAGTTTCTCGAAGCATAAAGCGACGATGATGACATATATCTCTGTGCATCAAGTTAACTGTAAATCATTTCATTCTTCTATTTTTTGAAGCAAGTTAAGCCCCCCAACTTAGGCTCAAATATATGTACGTATATGTATATTTATGATTCTAATGGAGCTGGATCGGGCATATGCATGTACGCATCCTTGGATCCAAATTTTGGCCAAACTTAGCAGTACATGAGCATCTTAATTATCATCCACGACAGCAGGGCCGCATACAGCCAAGCATATGCCTTACTAGAATTGAAATTTCAGCACTGATCGACACACACACATATATGTTGAAAATTTAGCAGTACTACTACATATATACACGCGTGGCCAAAATTTTGACGATATTTACTGAATTACTGATACTACCTAGGGGTGTGTTCGGTTTGGTCTCTTTGGACTTTCGATACAATTAATTGATTTAGTTAAAAGTAAAGATATCCTTTTACACCTTATCCTGCCCTAAATATTACGAATTGTTTTCCTTGTAATTAAGTGTGCCCCCGATGTGTATATATATATATATTTTGCATGAGTGTCACTTAATTCACTTCTACAGCTGAAAGTCTTTTTTTTTGTTGAAAAAAATTGATTACAACGGCTGGCCTCATGCAGTGCCTGTAGATGCTGGTGGAACTCTTTTATCCAATCTTGCAGACTTTGTTTGGAATTTTTTGAACGTAGCATACAATAATCATCAGTGAAAAAATCATTCATATAGGGTGTGTTTGGATGGTAGCACATAGTAGCCTTACTAATGAAATGTCATGGCAATACTATTTGACCATTGTTTAGTTTGCAGCCAAGTTCTGGCTCGCCTATGCCAAATATTGGCGCGCCAATGAGTTTACCTGTATTTTGTTCGCCCGACGTCGGCGCCGAAATCGGGCGCCATTCAATGGCACGCCCTGCGGCCAAAAATCCACGCGTGGTCCCACGCTGCATGCGGCTCTGATTGGCCGGCATGCATGCGTGGCCCGCCTGGCAGGCGCACGAGCCAAGCACGGAAGCAGCTCTGCTAGTTTTGGGTTTTTTTTTTTGCAATTAAACTTCTTATTTTTGTATATATTTCATATAGTGTCCAAATTGCATGAAACAAATTTTATAATTCATCTAAAATCATAAGCAACCCATTTTAAATATTTTTCAATTTTTTTAAATTTTCAAAATTTTCTTTATTTTTTATTGGTCACTTTTTAAAGGTCACAAACCAAACACCTCAACTTTTACCAACGAAAGGTCATGCCCTGAATTGGTCATGACCAATGCATTGTCATGGCCACTTAGGGGTACAAACCAAACACGCCCATATTTCCCTCGCTTGTTTGAGCTGTAAGCTCCATAGATTCGTCATAAATGTATATCAGCGTGTAGGCGGCGACGTCTTAATTTTTTTGCATGCCGTCCTGCCGATGGCGACCATGGCAAGGCCATTCGATAGTCGGCACATACACACGCACGTCCGAGTCACCTACGACGAACGATCAACATGCATATAGTTGCACGAGTATTCCTAGTCTCCTATAATTAATTATTATAATACACCATAAATAAGAGTTTATTAGATGTTAATTAAATCAAACACATAGGTCTAGATTGACTCATCGCTTTATCCCCTATAGGATAATAGGCGATGGACTATTAAATCAAATAAAATGCATGCCCCTCAATAGTTTGAGTGTATTTTTTTAAAAGAAGTCCTAATTGCATTGAGAAAAAATGTATGCAACTAGCTTTGTTTACATGTTCTCCTCAGCTTAGTCTTGCTTGCTTATGTTTATCTTCGTATCAGAAAGTCAAACGCTTTGAATTTTCAGCTTACTTTTTATCTTGAAGCTGCCTATCAAAGCTCTAAAAAACCAAGTTCAACAAAGCGGACTAGACGCTCCAAACCGCTTCATAAAGTTCTCAAAGTTTAGCTAAGTAAATCAATAAATCAGATCAACTCAAATTGAAACAGAACAATCAGTAGTACTATTAGATTGGAAGAACGGCCAGTGGCCGAGTAAGCCGAGACGAAGGCCCATGAACCACTTAGATTTGGTCCAGCGCTTACATAGGCCTGTTTGGACCTACTTTACTCGGAATCGCTTGACCTCTAGTGGGCATTGGCGCACTGCGGTGCGGGTCGCCCTTTTTTTAAGGGAGTGGGCCCTATTTGCTAGGCTATTGGCTCCACAATAGCAGAGTTCACGGTATTGTTATTGTTGAGCAACCACGCTACCGGATGTAGTCCGAGGTTGCTGACTCGTACGCAAGACGTAGACGAAGAACAAGATCGACAAATGCACAAGTAGATGAAACACAGATGTAGGGAGAGAACAGATTCTTTATTGCTTTCAGGTGTGTACAATAGATGGATCTCTCTCCTATTTATAGTGCTGGTTCATAGAGTTCGGCAGGTCCACGGATAGACCTATCCGGATACGGCTTGAAGAGCCCGTAACCGAATAGGTTTCATAATACTCCCTCTTGGACCTTGCCGCGTAATGCATATGTCTCATTAAAACTCCATAAAAACCCAGTGGAAAAAATTCTTGAAGAAAGAGTACATAGCATACGCTCGCTGTGCGCACGGATATGCCTCGTTAAAAACCTTATGTGAGAAACTTCTTTGAAAACTCACTTAAGGGAAAAAGAGTACAAATCCATCCAACATTGCTTCATTACTTCAATGTAATAGTTGGGTACTTGAACTTCTGGTTCAAGATTTAATTCAAAATATGTGAAGTTTCTCCCCCTAAATTCTGCACTTCTCTTAAGTCTCATCATTCCTATGCCTTTAATACATCTTTCAAAGGTAGATGCAGGTAAGGACTTAGTGAACAAATCTGCGAGATTCTCGCACGACTTAGTGTGCTGAATATTGATTTCATTCATCTTATGCATCTCATGTACATAAAATACTTGGGGTTTATATGCTTAGTGAGGTTGCTCTTCACATATCCAGTTTGTACTTGTGCGACACATGCTGCATTATTTTCATAAATGATGGTGGGGGTTTGTTCTATTTGCAATCCACATGACTGGAAAATGTGGAATGTCATTCTTCAAGGCTTTGCACATTCACGTGCTGCTTCATACAATGCAATGATTTCTGAATGGTTAGTCGATGTTGACACAAGTGTCTGCTTTGACGACTTCCATGATACTGCGGTTCCTCCACACAGGAAGGCATATCCCGTCTGGGACTTACCAGTGTGCGGATCTGAAAGATAACCCGCATCTGCATATCCGACCAAAGTCATATCTTGGTTCCTTCTATAAAATAATCCAAGATCGACTGTTCCCCGTAGGTAACGGAAGATGTCCTTTACCCCTTTCCAACGCCTTTCGTTGGCTCTGCACTATACCTTACTAATAAGTTTACGGCGAACGCAATGTCAGGCCGTGTACTGTTTCCTAGGTACATGAGCGCTCCTATGGTACTTAAGTATGGGAATTTCGATCCCAGGACTTCCTCCCCCTCTTCTTTAGGTCGATATGGGTCTTGGTCTGCTTGTAATGACCTTCCGACCATCGGGGTTCTTGATGCGTACGCCTTGTCAAAGCTAAACCTCTCCAATACCTTTTAGGTGTAGGCGGCTTGGTGTATGAGTATTCTATCTGGCATATGCTCAAGCTGAAGGCCTAAGCAAAATTTGGTTTTACCCAAATCTTTCATTTCAAATTCAGATTTCAAATACGAGCTTGCTTCTTTAATTCCATCATCAGTGCCAATGATGTTCAAATCATCCACGTAAATCGAAATTATACAAAAACCATCTTTTGATCGTTGTATAAAAATGCATGGATAGTCTTCATTATTCGTATAGCCTTTCTTGCTCAAGAACTCGCTCAAGCGATTATACCACATTCTTCCTGATTGCTTTAATCCATATAAGGATTTCTGTAATTTTACACAATATAATTCTTTCTTCTCTTTATTCGGGGTTGGCATGCCATCAGGTACTTTCATGTACAATTCGGAGTCTAGGTTACCATAAAGATAAGCTGTGACCACATCCATCAATTTCATTCTTAAGTTCATATTCACTGCCATTAAGATTAGATATTTAAAGGTTATACCACCCATGACCGGGAGATAGGTTTCATCATAATCAACGCCTGGGCGCTGAGTGAAACCTTGAGCTACCAACCTTGCTTTGTACCGTACCACTTCATTATTTTCATTTCTCTTTCGAACAAAAACCCCATTTATAGCCCACAGGACGTATATGGGAGGGTGTAAGGCACACAGGTCCAAACACTTCTCTTTGGTTCAGCGAGATCAGTTCCGCGGTGATTGCCTTCTTCCATTCCGCCCAATCTGGTCGGTGCTTACACTCAGAAAGAGATGCCGACTCTGGATCGGGATCTATTCGCTTGGCAATCATTTTAGCAAAGTATATGTCGACATTGGCTATTGCTCTATTCATCATTTCCCCTAATTCTACAAAGTTTATGGTCATTTCGTCATGGGGTGCTTCGTGCATTTCTACTTGCTCTTCACCGCTATTTTCCATCACGGGAGCAAGTTCCTTTAGCTTATTGTTGCCGATGTGCGCACACGTATTTCTTCCGGTTTATTCTTCTATTACCGGTATATTCAAATCTGGGAGAGCCTCGCTAGCAGGCTGCTTCTCACCAGAGTTGCTAGGTCTCAACTGGCCCCCCTTCTTTTTCTTTCAGGGCACTTTCGTGACCGGTTGTGATAAGCTCTCTTATCCATTTTTCTCTAAGCGTCCCCGGATACTTGGGATTCGAGTAACCAGATTTTCTGTCCTTTTCTTTGAGGCCTCGGAACAAGATGAGGATACCTTCTATGGTATTTCAAACCCTCTCTGGTGCATTACTAGGAGTAATGCGACTTGATCACACCTTCAAATCACAAAAGTGGTCAGGCAGTTCAATTTGCTAATTTCTGTAAATCGAGGATTTTCTGAACCTCTTCGTTTGCTTCTCTAGTACGGGGATCATGTGCGGGAATGCCGGTGGTTTGCCAGATGATTTCACGGCATTCTTCTGTTAAGGGTTCTTTATCTCCCCCTAATGACGGGAAATTATCCTCGTCAAAGATGCAATCAGCGAAACGGGCGGTATGCAAATTACCTGTCGAGGGTTCTAAATACTTGATTATGGACACTGTCTCATAACCAACGTATATCCTCGGCCTCCGGAGAGGGCCCATAGCTGCTCGCTGTGGTGGTGGTATCGGTACATACACCATGCATCCAAATTTTCTTAAATGGGAAATTTTCGGTGTTATCCCATGACTAGTTGCATTGGTGAGTGGATGTTGTACGCTGACGGTCTATAGTTCAATAATGCTGCTGCGTGTAGGACGGCATGGCCCCAACACGTGTTCGGTAAATTACAACCTGCAAGAACGGCTTTGCTATGAATTTGATCCTTTTAATCGATTATACGCTAATCCATTACGAGTGTGGACATGTGGCCTCGAGTGCTCTACTTTGATTCCCGATGCCATACAAGAATCATCAAATGCCTTGAAGTGAATTCGCCGGCATTGTCCAAGCGAATGGACTTCACGTGATGATCCGGAATGCATTCTTAATTCTTATGATCCGAGAGATCGACTTTGCGAATCGTGGTTTCTTGTCGAGTAAACTCACGTTTGACCACTTCGAGGAAGCATCAATGAGCACCATGAAGTACTTAAAAGGACCTGATAGGGGTTGAATGGGGCCGCAAATATCCCCTTGGATGTGCTCAAGGAACGCGGGGATTTCATCTTGCACCTTCATCGTCGAGGGCCTAGTGATCATTTTTCCAATGGCGCATGCCTGACATATGAAGTCTTCTTGATTAGAAAATTCTTTACACTAATTCCATGGCCCTGAGGGTTGGTAATTACATTTCTCATCATCCGTAAGCCTGGATGACCAAGTCTACTATGCCAAAATGGAGAAGAGTTCAACACTCCTAAAAGAAGTTTTAAGGAAAGTGTATTTGTCAGGTGCTTTGATTCTTGTGTGGTATAGCCCAGTTTCAAATGAAGGAAATTTTTTTTCTAAAATTCTTTTTCCGCATCCATCATGCTTCATAATGCACAGAAATTCTTTGCCATTTTCTTCAGTGGTCTCAACGTGAAAATCGTTGGCACGGATGTCTTTAAAACTTAAGAGAGATCTAGTGGATTCAGGGTACAACAAAGCTTCATCAATTTTCAGTGAAGTATTCATAGGCAGAACGATCGTGGCTTGACCGGAGCCTACCACACATGAGCCACTTCTTCCAATTGTGGTTATACTGCCGGTTTTCTTCTTAATAGTTTCAAAATATTTAGTCTCTCTTAAAATGCTATTCTGCTATCAACAATGCAGATCTCCTTCATATGGGCGCTTCATAAATTCATATAATTTCAACTAGGCTATCATTCATATTCCAAGCATTCACAAAAATATACTGGGAATAAAATGCATATTCGATCACGAGAATTAAAGGTTTGCTCCCCCTGGAGCTCACAATTCTTCATTCATAATAAGATCACAAATGTCTGCTAATGCAACCACACTAAAAAGGCTGACTAGTGCTGCTATGTATGCACTAAATAGATTCTGTAAAATAGACTTCTACGATTATCGTGATTTCTTTTTCTATGATGGCATCATCTTCTTTAGTAACCGCATATCTCGGGCTTGTCGATCTTCTTGTGCTTATGCCAGTATAGTGTATTTGAGCTTTCCGAACAGCTTCTTAAGTGCGGCCCAAAGATCAATAGCACTTTCCATTGCCATGTATTCATTTTTTAAAGTATTGGATAGGTGTGCCTAATGAAATGTAGTGCTTGATTATTCTGTGCTCGGATATTGCCCCCTTGCTACAATGCCAATGGTGGTGCAGGGAGCTTCATGTGCGTAGCCGGAATTCATCAAACTCACGACTCACGATGCCAAACATTTGCATAATTCAAATTCTTTGCATAAGATACTGTGGGTAATCATAGTGTGTGTTGCGTGACATGGATCTATTCATAAATTCTCGGAATTTCCAGTATAAACATGCTAAAATAATTACAAGAATTATAATAGCAATTTCATGGAATAATTCTATGCCAGAATATATACATTCGGTAAATTCTTAATTTTCGGGGCTTTCTATGTAAAAATTCTTAATTTTGGTGAATTTTCAGATAATTCCCAAAGGTTTCAGGGCTTTTCTGTGAAATTCAGGCCCAATTTCTATGATAGCAATGTTGATTCATGACTACTATATGTAATCTGCATATATTCTTATAATTCATCAATAAAATTCATGGTTTTCCACTATTCAACATGCTATTTTCAATTCATAGATTAAATGTAATGAACGAACACCACAAATAATTAGAAATTCACATTCATAATTCATATGCATAAATTCTATTCATAAATAGGCATAAACTGATAATTATAACTGCTAATTCATCATATAATAGCATGAAAATAATTATCAAAAATAAAAATTCGGAATTTTGAGATGCTTTTATGCCCGAATATGCTTTTCTATGATTTTAGGGACTTCTATGAAAATTTCAGTGTCTCTAGAGACTTCTGTGAAATTTTCGGTGCCTCCGGAAAAATTTTAGAGCCTCTGAAATTCTTTTGCATAAATTCTTAATTTTTCAGGGGGCCCTTTTTTTTTTGCATATAATTCAAAATTCGGAAAATTATTAGGTAATTCCCAAAAAGTTCAGGGTTCAATATGCAAATCCATGCGGCCCAATTCACACTTATTTTTTTTACTTTTCTAGCCTGGCCCGTCTTCCTTCTGGCCCATGCGCCCTTCTTCTTTCTTTCCAGACCCAACATTTATCAGGCTAAAAAGGGTTGGGGGCGGCAGCCCGCTAGCTCATGCTAGCAACTAGGGTTGGGCAAACCCTAGCTACTGCCGCCGCCGCTGCCACGCTGCATGGTGCGCTGGCGGCGACGAGCGTGAGTGGCGGGCAGTGGCCAACATGGATGCGTGTGGACAGCGTGTCTACTAGCCAACACGACTGTGGAGCACGATGCTGGCCACGCTTGACAGCCGGGGCAGCACTGCTTCCTGGAGTTGGAGCTTTACTTTTGTTATGGCTCGTGTGTGCGCGCAAGCCGATCTATAATCAAGAAGCGATGGTCGCTTCATGCAGACGTGTAGCATTGAGCCATGGATATATTCTTCTCTCTCCTTGAACTAATTTGCATGCGTGCATGCATGGGTCCGAGGTCCCATGTGGAGGTAATTATCATATTCTTAGGACGCATGCATGTAATTAGAAGGCGGTATGAGCAACAGCCTTGCCCATGTGAGGCATGCTAGCTGCATACGTGGTGCACGCTAGCGACTTCGTATACGGCGGCTTCGTGCCGGCGACCACTAGTTCATAATAGATGGATAATTCGTAGCCCCAAATTCGGTGCAAAGATTCAATTCATGCTATTTAATTCAATCTAATACCTTCGATCTGGATGAAGCGAAGCAGGGATTCGTAGACAGTCGCGTAGGACAGGTCGGCTAAGCCGTATGGCCTGCCGGCGTGACGATGATTCGATGCTGAAAACGCCGGTATAGACGAACAGCCGTAGTCGATTGATCTCCTCCCGCTTGCGATTTCTCCTTCCGAGCGTTTCGTGCCGATAACGTGTTGAGCAACCACGCTACCGGGTGTAGTCCGAGGTTGCTGACTCGTACGCAAGACGTAGACGAAGAACAAGATCGACAGTTGCACAAGTAAATGAAACACAGATGTAGGGAGAGAACAGATTCTTTATTACTTTCAGGTGTGTACAATAGATGGATCCCTCTCCTATTTATAGTGCTGGTTCATAGAGTTCGGCAGGTCCACGGATAGACCTATTCGGATACGGCTTGAAGAGTCCGTAACCGAATAGGTTTCCTAATAGTTATGAGAAAATCTAAAAAACGGTGTTCCCTTATCTTGGCTTCAGTGGGACAAGTAACGACAAAAGAGCAGCGCAGCTGTATGCGTCCCGCGCTGGCAAGCATCCTGCTGGTGTAGCTCGTAGGGTGTGGATCCAACAAGCTAGTTATGTGTTTTCGTTTTTTATATTACATCTTCATAATTGTATATCTATTTCATATGAACCCGTTTAACGCAGAATAAAATTCATGATACATATAAAATCAAGATCTAGAATTCTTTAAATTTTCATAATTTTATGAATATATTTATTTTTCTATTTTTTTAGAAATATTCGCTTTTCGTAATCAAGGTTTTTTTGGAGCAATTCGCCTGGATATAAGATCTGTAGAGAATTTTGGTATCCTATACCGATAATACATGACGATACCCGATACTCACATATACCACAATATTTGACAATACCCAATACTTGACGATACTCGGTGCCTGTGGTATTCGATACTCAACTATACCCCGATACTTCACATACCCGATGCTCAACGATACCCTATTCGATACTCGATGATACCCAATCCGATACTCTACAATACCTAATGCTATACCCCATGTTACTCTATCCGATACTTTACAATACTTGATACCCGACCCGGTACTCGACGGTACCCATCTTGATGCTCGTCGATACCTATGATACCTGCTCGTGATGTTCGATTATTAAAGATACCTGATACTCAATGATACCTACTTGATGCTCGATACCTGATTATACTCATTGCTTCATGATACATGATAGTCAATGATACTCAATATTAAACGATACTAACTGTGGACAACATGGGCCCCGGGTATTCCAAGATATACAATTGGACGTACCATCTCTTTTGGCCGAGTCGCACGGATCTTCCAAAAGACGGGCTTGGAGGCTGGCGCGGCCTGGCTTACTCTACAAGGAAACAAACTCGTTTCCTACTCGAATACATGGAGATAGACGTGACCAACCCGGTTATATCTCCATGTTCCTTATACGGATTAGGGAACCTATCTGTAACCCGACCCCTTGCACTATATAAAGAGGGTCGAGGGTCCCTAGTTATAACATCTTCATCCAATCATCTCATCATCATACACACATCCGAGATCATTGTCTGTTCTCGTGCCATCCCGACGAGAACATACATTGTAATCGACATCCACCATATAATCTACGAGCACAGGAGTAGGGTATTACCTCATCTTGAGGGCCCGAACCTGTATAAATCCGTCTCCCTATGCTACCATCGTAATTGTGAGCTTTCGCACTGCCCTATAAAATATATTGCTGACACAAATCGTCGACACTTGACGCACCAGGTAGAGGCTAGCGTCACGATCAACTTCATCAACTTCGATGGCCTCCATCGGCGGATTCATCTTCACCTATGTCCCTGGCCAAGGCTTCGTCTTCGGAGAACTCGGCTTCCTTGCCGATGACTCTGGGGAACTCCGGCTCTTTCAGCCGAACAACGTCCGGGGAAGGCTGAATGCAACTTCAGCCGAGCCACACCACGTCGGCTCGCCTCTTCTGGATTCTGATCCGGAAGAGATCTGATCTGACGACAATGACTCCGACTGCCTCACCGTAAGGACTCCTTTCGGTCCCAGTCGGGGTCACGAGCTTATAGTTCTGCCAGCGTCCTCCGCTGGTAATGAATCAACCATTAATGTTGTTCCTAATCTGGATCGTGTTCGAATCCAATTAGGAATTGTGACTCTTCAGTTGTCTGGCGTCCTGTTCGGGTTAAGAAATTCGGCCACTATTTTCCATGAGATGACACGCCGTCTTTTTCAATCTGGGCTAAGGAGCGCCGCTGCGCACACACACCGATGAGTTTTACGAGTCTGGCTCGGGGACAACTCTAACGGATCAACTTCCCGAGTGGGCATACTACTCGGATTGGTCAATCGGTTTGCAAGATTTGATGGATCGATTCTGCGAATCTCAGTCGGACTCTCTTCTGCCAAACGATCCGGCACGAGAAGTGCGAGTTATAATCACTCCCATCGACGAACCAACAAATCGGGATCAGTTGAGCCTCTCTTACTCGGAATCCGAGTCAGACGAGAGCGTCAACGGCTTTCCCGACTTTCGTGACATCTATGTGCTGGATGGACAAGCCTCCGGATCGACTCGGCGCCCCACGGATGAGGCTGGAGCCGAACATAACGGCGGAGGCGGAGAAGATCTGCGCGACAAATTACGCGGTCGCGCACGAGAAGTCCGGGAGGAGCTGCTTCAGGTCCGTATGGGAGATCACTCGGTCTTCCGTACGCCCCAGCAGAACATCATCGCATGTAAGACCCTCTTGGATAATGTTGATCCTTTACTTGGAGAAAACAGCCCCGTGACACCGATCATGGAGCAGATCAAAGCCATAGTGACGGCAGCGGCTGTCCAAGGCACTCGGGATCAACAGCCGACTTCGGCGAAGCGATCGCCACGAGTAGCACTTTCGGCGCGGATCGCCAAACTTCGCGGGCAAGACGCCTGCCGAAGTGTAAATCGTGACCTCCGCCACGACATCGAAGCCCGGCGGAGGGAGCGAGATGAAGACTGGCGCCGCACTCCACCGCGCCGGATCCTTTCCCGTCAATCTCCTCCTCCTGGGGATGGATTGATCGACGGGATCAAGGCTTTCACACCCCGACTTCGTCAGGTAAACTGGCCCGAAGGGTTCAACCCTAAGGGAATAGTGAAATTTGACGGCGAGCGGGACCCAAAGGCCGTGGCGGGGGATACGACGTGATGGCAAACTATCTGCCCGTCATGTTAACTTCTCTGGCTCAGGGTTGGCTCGCGGCCTTCCAGAGAACTCAATCGGTTCCTGGGAAGAGTTTTGCGACCAATTCGTTGCCAATTTCCAGGACACCTACGAGAAGTCTGGAACCCAATGGGACCTTTATCAGATTCATCAGAAAAAAGATGAGTCATTAAGGGATTTCATTCGGCGTTTCACCAAGAAGAAGAACACAATCCGGGAGATTTCGGAGGCGGTCGTTGTCGCGGCCTTCCAGAAGGGAGTTCGCGACCCCGATCTAATCAAGAAAATGTCTCGGAAGCCCCCGACCACCGTCAAGGAGATGTTCGCCCAGGCAGATCGATATGCTACCGCCTCGGACACTCTCGCTGAGCGTCAAGAGGATCACCCGAGCAAGAACGAAGGTAAGAAGGACTAGGCCAAATCGTCCTCCAAGAAGGACAGGAAGCGCAAGGGTGAAGAGCTGGTAGCGGTCGCGGAACATGGTCGGCAGAAGCCGCCTCGGCCCGTTGACTATAACAAAGTAATGGAAGCACCGTGTCCTTTCCATCCAAACGGGAAGCACGTGGCGGCGCGCAACGCCTTGAAGAGGTTTCTTGAGGAGCACAAGATGGGGCGCTCGGGGCGCCATAAGGCGACAAGCGTGACCCCCCTCAGGGTGACGCTTATCCAAAAGCTGAGCACGAGCTCAATTACATATTCGGGGGGATCGGATGCATACGAGTCCAAACGTAAGCAGAAGCTTACTACTCGGGAAGTTAATGCAGCTACTCCGGTGACCCCCGAATACCTTCGATGGTCCGAAGTTCCGATCAAGTTTGATCGCTCTGACCACCTTGACCACATCCCTTGTCCGGGAAGATATCCACTCATCCTGGATCCCGTGGTACGGGGTGTCCGTCTGTGCAAAGTCTTGGTCGACGGCGGAAACGGATTGAACATCCTTTTCGCCAAGACGTTCAACGAGATGGGGATTCCAAAGTTGGCGCTTCAGAAGGCTGACGCGCCGTTTCATGGCATAATCCCGAGAACCTCCTCAGTGTCGATTGGGAAGATCTCTCTTCCGGTCATTTTTGGCACTCGGGACAACTTCCGGACGAAAAACCTCAGCTTCAAGGTGGCCGATTTCGAGACTGCGTATCACGCAATCTTGGGAAGGCCGGGCTTGGCCAAACTCATGGCCGTCCAACATTACACCTACCTACTGATGAAGATGTTAGGTCCGTGGGGCGTAATCACGGTCCACGGAGACGTCAAGTTTTTCTCTCTCCTTGATAGGAAAAACTGCGACTTCGCCCAGTCAACCGAAGCAGCTACCGAGTTGGACAAGATCCGGCAGGCGGCCACCACTCTCCATGATGAGGGCGAACCGCCAAGCAAGAAGCCATCTAAATCAGGCATCAAGCCTGATGAAGATGTCAAGCGTATTTCGCTCGACTCGTCCGATTCGGCCAAACGGCCTTAATCGGGACCGGGCTCGATCCGAAATAGGAAGAGACGCTCATCACCTTCCTCCAAGCGAATCGAGGCATCTTCGCTTGGAAGCCGTCCGACATGCCTGGCGTCCCAAGGGAGGTGATCGAGCACTCTTTGAATGTACACGACAAAGCCAAGCCGATCAAGCAGCGACTGCGTCGGTTCGCACAAGATCGGAAGGAAGCCATCAAGACGGAGATCACCAAACTTTTAGCCGCCGGCTTTATAAGGGAGGTGCTTCACCCTGATTGGTTGGCAAATCCGGTGCTTGTACAAAAGAAGAACGGTACTTGGCGCATGTGTGTCGATTACACCGACTTAAGTAAAGCATGTCCTAAGGATCCGTTCGGACTTCCTCGCATCGACCAGGTGGTAGATTCCACTACCGGTTGCGAGCTTTTGAGCATTCTGGATGCCTACTCAGGCTATCACCAGATTAGGTTGAAGGAAGAAGACTGCATCAAGACTTCGTTCATCACTCCGTTTAGGGTTTTCTGCTACGTCACCATGCCCTTCGGACTGAAAAACGCCAGAGCCACGTACCAACGTTGCATTCAGCGATGTTTCCACAACTAGCTTGGGCGCAGTGTGGAGGCATACGTTGATGACGTTGTCGTCAAGTCTCGGGTAACCTCCGACTTGGTCGCTGACCTTTTCAGAGACATTCGAGAGCCTGTCGGCATACAACATGAAGTTGAGCCCGGAGAAGTGTGTCTTCGGGGTCCCTTCGGGAAAGCTTCTCGGTTTCGTGCTATCTCACCGCGGAATTGGAATTGAAGCTAACTCGAAAAAGATCAAAGCTATCATGGAGATGGCTCCCCCAACGTGCCAAAAGGACGTCCAGCGTCTAAATGGGTGCATGGTTGCACTCGGCCGATTCATCTCGTGACTCGGCGAGCGTGGGTCGCCCTTCTTCAAGCTGTTGAAGAAGCAACACGACAAGTTCGTCTGGACACCCGAGGCACAGAAGGCTTTTGAGGACTTCAAATCGTTCCTCACTTCGCCACCTGTCTTGGCATCTCCTATGCCACAGGAACCGCTTCTGCTATACATTGCGGCCCCTACTCATGTAGTGAGTGCCACAGTGGTAGTGGAATGAGAAGAACAAGGACGCGTCTACAAGGCTCAACGCCCGGTCTTCTTCGTCAGCGAAGTATTGGGCTAGTCCAAGGTACGCTATCTACAGGTGTAGAAGCTTCTGTATGCGGTTCTGATCGCCTCTCGGAAGCTGAAGCACTACTTTCAAGAACATCCAATTTCGGTGGTCACTTCTTTTCCTATTGAAGAAATTCTCCATAATCGGGAAGCCACTGGGAGGATCGCTAAGTGGTCGTGGAACTTGGGGCTTTCGAGCTCTCGTTCAAGCCACGCAGCGCCATAAAGTCACAAACACTCGCCGATTTCGTCGCCGAGTGGACGGAGATGCAGGCTCCCCCGGCCGCCGAAGAGACCGAGTACTGGAACATGTACCTCGACGGCTCTCTCCGGCGACAAGGCGCGGGGGCTGGTATCGTTCTTATATCACCTGGAGGCGAATGACTCAAGTATGTTCTCCAAATTCACTTTCCAGCTCCAAACAACGCGGCCAAGTACGAAGCACTCATCCACGGTCTCCGCATTGCCATATCACTCGGCATCCGGCGATTGGTGGTTCGCGGAGATTCCCAGCTCGTCGTAAGCCAAGTGCAGAAGGATTGGACTGTATCAACGATAACATGACCACCTACTGTTAGGAGGTCAGAAAGTTGGAGGACAAGTCTGATGGGTTGGAGCTCATACATATTCTGCGACGAGACAACGAGGCAGCAGATAAGGTCGCAAACATGGGTTCCAGTCGGGCGCCAGTCCCGGTTGGGGTCTTCGTCCAAGAGCTTCACGCCTCCTCCATCACACCGCAAGAGCGACTACCCCAACCGGATGAACAACAACCCAAGTCAGAGGTGCTTGCCCTCGACTCAGATTGGGCGCAGCCATACTTGGAGTACCTGCGAGAAGAAAAGCTTCCTGACGATCGGGGGGTTGCCGAGCAAATTCAACGTCGGAGTCGCGCATACGTGGTACATGAAGGGATTCTGTACCGCCGAAGCGTCTCTGGCATACTTCAAAAGTGCATACCCGAGTCCGAAGAACGCGCCCTGCTGCGCGAAATTCACTCGGGCATGTGCGGTCATCACGCTGCATCAGCTACGTTGTTCGGAAAAGCCTTCCCGCAAGGATTTTACTGGCTAACCGCAGTCTCCGACTCAAAGGAAATCGTCCGCAAGTGCGAGGGTTGTCAGTTCTTCGCTCGACAGATCCATGTGCCGGCTCAGGAACTTCAGACGATCCCCATCACCTGGCCGTTCGCCGTCTAGGGGCTCGACATTGTCGGACCCTTCAAAAAGGCCCCAGGTGGTTTTGAACACATCTTCGTCACCATTAACTAGTTCATTAAATGGATTGAAACCAAGCCTGTGACCAAGATTACGGTGGCCAAAGCCACCGAGTTCTTCCAAGAGATCATCGGTCGGTTTGGCGTACCATCTTGGATCATTACGGATAACAGCTCTCAGTTCAAAAGCGACGAGTTTCAAAGCTGGTGCGAAGATCTGGCCATAAAGGTTCGCTTTGCCAGATGGCACACCAGGCTAACGGCAAGTCGAGCCTTGAACGGCATGCTTCTACAAGGCGTCAGGGCACGCATCTTCGATCGGCTCAACCCATACGCGGCAAAATAGATGAAGGAATTGCCTGCCGTACTCTGAGGGCACCATACGAGTCCCAGCCGAGCTACGGGGCAATCTCCCTTCTTTCTCGTTTACGGGTCTGAGACGGTCCTTCCAACGGAGCTACATTTCGGGTCACCACGAGTTCAAAGGTTCAATGAGGACAAGTCAGAGGCTAGTCAGATCGATGAACTTGACCGATTGGAGGAAGCTCGGGACGCTGGAACAATTCGGTCGACCAAGTACCTCCAAGGTCTGCGTCGTTACCACGATTGTAATGTGCGGGATCGAGCCTTCTCAGTTGGAGATCTGGTCCTTCGAGTCAATCAATCGAGTGGCCACAACTCTCTCCGCGCTGGGAAGGTCCGTACATTATTGACTCGGTGACACGCCCGGGGGCTTACCGATTGAAGCGAGAAGATGGCGCTCTCATGGACAACTCGTGGAACATCGAACAATTACGTCAGTTCTATACCTAACGACCGTTGTACACATCTTTACAAATAAATAAAGATAAGTTTTCGATCACATTGTCTTTACATTCATGCAATTCAGCTTCTGACTTGCTACTTATTTGTGTTTCAATTAAGTAGTAAGTCGGGACTACACCTAATTAGGTGTAGTCTGCACCTAATCGATTTTTCTCTTTTTAAGTCCATGTTGAGCCTAAGTGTTAATTGTTCCGAGCAACGAAACTCTTGTCTCATAGCAACACTCATACTTTCCGATTGCGTTCTTAGAGACAGAGCTCCGCGCCAACTCCTAACGCTAAGGAATTTGATGCGCTGGGCCGACTGCTTAGTAAAAGGAACTTAACTTGCTCAGGCAAAATGCATGACTTGAATTAAGAAAAACCGATTAGCATATATCATATTGGGAAGAAAATCATTTACATAGATAATTTACAGCAAGTTCCTACATCTAGAGGGAATCTAAGCCTAGATGGCCTACAGGCCATTTACAGGAGATGACGGCGAGCGTGGACTAGCGCCTCGACGATCACATCGGCCGCCTCGACGATCACATCGGCCACCTCGGCGAGAGCCGGGATGACCTCGATCAGGACCGCGACGGTGGCGACGTCACGGGCACGGGCCTCTTCCTCGGCAACCTCGGCAAGCGCAAGATCGTATTCCGCCCAAAGTTCCGCCATGAACTCTTCGTTATCCATGGGAGCAGGCGGAGAAGGAGGGACGGAGTATGAAGTGTGGGATGAGAAGCGGCCGCCGCACCGGCCTCTTTTTATAGCCAAGATTGGGAAGTCGAACCGATTCCAGGAAGTAATGGCATCGGGAAGCAACTCCGATGGGAACTGTTCTCAAAATTGGACGCAGATGTCCCTGGGAACATGGCGCAATAGTCAAAGCAACGATTGGCATTCCAGCAGGCGGCGCTAGGGATGCCTCGTGGCGGTGGGAGTATGGCGCGCTCTCATTAGAAGAAAACGGGCGACGTTTCGTTTCCGTGCTGGGCGGGAAAGAATGAAGCGCTAAAATCATTGCTTCAATATTCGGGCCCTCACTTAGGTTCCAGAGAGCACGCTCCATGTGGGCCGTAAGCTGTACACGACATTGCTCGGGTACAGGTGTTACTCGGGTCAAACCTAGTTGGGAAAAAGGGTGCGCCCCGGTTGGGCCTTAAGCTAGTCGTCAATCTTTAGAGGACTAGGTGCCTCCTGGGTAATTAGCTTAGCCTTTGATGTGCCCCCTGGGGACAAAGGTCGGTCTGGCTTCAGTCAGAACGGACATCAAAGGTTACCTCTTCAGTTGGGTCTCAGTGGCACATCTTCGGATCGTTTGTCGTTAGACGAACACCACTCGGAGGACCTCAACTTGGAGGCAGGCGTATTCTTTCGAGAATCACTAGCTTGACTCCGCACTAGTCAGATCAGGACGCCTGAATGCCCTACGCGGGTTGTGGCATGTCCCCTGCTGGACCGAATGTTGGGTTCTGCCAGTCAGACCCGAATGTCATAATTCGTAACAGGAAGGATAACGCAGAGTGACACTGATCACTCGGCAACATCCACCTTTTTGGTATGCCTCTCCGTGGGGCCAATAGCTAGCATACCGACCAGTCGGGCTGGGTACCAGACACCTTTTCAAGACTTGAGATTTTTTTTCTTAAGTCCTTGGCAACTGTGTTGTTTGATCAACAGGTACTCAGCGGGCAGAACTTCCCCAGTCAAACGAAGAGTGATGTCACTCGGGCCACGTCTGAAGGACTCTAAGCTGAACCTAGAATCAAGACAACCCAGCTGCGAAGCACTCGGGGGCTACTGTGGACAACATGGGCTCTCGGTATTCCAAGATATACAATTAGACGTACCACCTCTTTGGGCCGAGTCGCACGGATCTTCCAGAAGGCGGGCTTGGAGGCTGGCGCGGCCTGGCTTACTCTACAAAGAAACGAACTCGTTTCCTACTCGAATACATAGAGATAGACGTGACCAACCCGGTTATATCTCCATGTTCCTTATACGGATTAGGGAACCTATCTGTAACCCGACCCCTTGCACTATATAAAGAGGGTCGAGGGCCCCAAGTTAGAACATCTTCATCCAATCATCTCATCATCATACACACATCCGAGATCATTGTCTCTTCTCGTGCCATCCCGACGAGAACATACATTGTAATCGACATCCACCATATAATACACAAGCACAGGAGTAGGGTATTATCTCATCTTGATGCCCGAACCTGTATAAATCCGGCTCCCTGTGTTACCGTCGTAGTTGCGATCTTTCGCACTGCCCCATAAAATACATGGTCGACGCAAATTGTCGACACTACCCAATACAATGATACTTGAACCATATTCGACACTCAATGATATTCAAAATTCGATGATACCACTTCTAGATACTTAACTATACCTAAAAATTGTTAATATAAACTATACCATTAAAACGATAGGCATTGGGCCTTGCTCGCCGTGGCCACGTCGGCCGAATGACGCCGGCCGTCCGATCGTCGGGCGAAATGGGATCTGACCGTCCGTTCTTACGTTATATATGAAAGCATTTTTTTCTTTTTTTCTCCACGAAGCGATTTAAACGGTTTAAATTTGGTTACTGCGCTAGAACTCACGCCGGCCGTGAGTATGATCTCGACCACGACGCTTTCCCCTAGTTCATTCGTTGCCTTCTTTTTTTCTTTTTTTCCCCCTTTTCTATTTCCTTTTTTCTACGCCGTTTAAAAAATCCGAAAAATATAAAGTTTGCAAAAAAAAGAACCATGCCTACACAAAGAAGGTGCATAAAAAGTTTGGATGTTTTTGAACGTTTTTTAAAATTAGAAAATTGTTTTGCTCCCTCTGCCTTCTTCTTTTACTTCCTTTTTTCTTTTCTATTTTATTTTTCTACGCTGTGTAAAAATTCCAAAAAAAATAGTAAGTTCCCACAAATGAAACCATGCCTGTACAAAAAGGTCCATAAAAAGTTTTGATATTTTCCAAAATTTTTTGAAATTACAAATAATTTTTGCTTCCTCTTTTTATTTTCTATTTCCTTTTTTCTACACCGTTTAAAAATTCTTAAAAAATTTGAAAGTATGTAGAAATGGAACCATGCCTGCACAAAGAAAGTTTATAGAAAGTTTAGATATTTTTAAAATTTTCGGAAGCTAGAAAAATTTTCAGTTTGAAAAAATTTCTCGCTCTCTTTTTTCCTCTTTTATTTTCTTTTCTGTAAGCCATTTAAAAAATCTAGGAAAAGAAAATATATTTTTTAAAAAAATTCTAAAGTTATGACAATTTCGAAATTTAATAGACGTTTTCGCTCTCTTTTCTCTTCTATTTTCTTTCTCCTATATAAAATATGTGCCCGTCCTATTCAGGTGACTATGAGACAAAGCAGGGACGACGGCGCCGTGGGCGCGGGTTTCTTTCTATATATTAACCCGGTAGGGATTGCCAAATGTCTAAGGTATCCATGTGTCCTTTTGCTAAGGTAGCAAGAATTTGAGCCTAGGTCAGCTATTCACGTGGCATTTATCCATCCGTTCGACAATTAATTCGGATGGCCAATCCACAGTTGCCCTTTTTGTCTGTTGCACTCTCACACCATGGCTGTGATATCCCTCCCATGCTGTGTGCATGCATGGGCATACAGTGACATCAGCAACGATGTTAGCAATTAATAAAGATATCTTATTTTTTCCCTTCCATAATTTTGACTGGAGACTCCAATTCATGAACGCCACGTGTCACTCATATCTTCTCACCATGTGGGACTCTCTTATTATGCCATGTCGTCTTTAAAGACCCTAATATGCCAGGTTGCCTGATAAAACGTCTCCATCCCATCACCCACATTGCACATATCGGGCCATCCAATAACAATACAGATTTAGCCGTCTTATGTACTAACGTTGTGAAAAAACACTTCTATTTCGCAAAATCTAACCGCGCTTCACGTCTAACCCACAAATTTTCCAAAAAAAACCTTCCGGCTTGACAAAACAAAAATAATTATTTTCATCAATCGTCTATATGCATACAGGTTGTGTTTGCTATTAAAATTATTTTTCTCATATAACGGCGCGTCTTTGGCGCACAAATATTCCTAGTAAATTAAAACTGCGATACCAGAAACGTGTTGGAAAATATCTAAAACTTGCTTTAATATAAAAGGTGAAAAATAGAAAATCTCACCAAATACATGCTGTCCACGTCAGCGAAATGGGCAAGAAAGACTTTGCGGCGCGCTGAGGAAAGAGGCGACATTGTTGTGCGCATAGGTCTTTGTGTGGGCCTTTTTTGTCGCTATATCGTACCGTTGCATTACAAAGCAGCGGTACGGCATCCCATAGCCGCATTCTATTGTTACTAGCTGAATGTCCGTCCATTGCTATGAAAACATAAATAGTAAAAAAATATTAGAATCTATCATACATAATATTAACTGTCTAGTAATTACGCTAGTTATAAAGTATTATGTTTTTCAAGCAATTAAATATTGTCTTCTTGTTTTAGGCATTTTTTTTGGCTTACATGGTTTTATTACATTATTACATTTTAAATATTGGGTCAAAATGAAGTAAATACCCATTTCGAGAATGATTTCAAAATATTGCCTCTCCATCGACGGTGATTTCAAATTTTGAATAGACGAATAAGGTTGTGGGGTTAGGTATATGTGTAGTTAATGCAAGGACGAAGGGTAGAATGGTCCAGTAAAAATAGACCACCATTTATCATCACTCACCACATGCCACTTTTAAGTAGTAGAGATTATCAAAATTTCGATCATTGACAATAATCATGCAATAAGCAGTAGAAAACCGATAAAAAATTGTGTAAAATTTTCTCGCCTAATTTTGAATCCAACCCCGAGAATCGCATGATATTGTGCGATAATAGACAATGTCATTTTCGAATTTGAACATTTTCACAATTTCAGGTCAACCAATACCGCCCGGGTAATGGACCAATATGGCTAGCATATGGACCGATAATCCAATTGTTCTCTTATTAAAAATCAACTGTTTGAATCTGGACAGATTTGTCCATGCAAAGTTGCTAAGATTAAAGCCGCGCCGATAAGTGCGATTATCGTGATAACCCTGCTATACAGTGATTTTGACTGAATTTAATCTTCTACTACCTTCCTGATTCACGAAAAACAAGACCCAACTATAAATCCACGTGAATTGAATTGCGAGCCGAATGGCTGCAGCGGCGAGCGAGCAGCCGAGCATGTGGGCGGAGGCGACAGCGGCGAGCGGGTGGGTAACGACGTCATCGGGTGGTTGTGTTGTTCCACACGTGTGACAAGCCGCCGGACAACCTTGGCGAGGCTGGCTGGCACTGTGGCTGCGCCACCGCGACGTCATGCCGGAGCTCCTCGCACCACCGCGGCGCCGGCGGCCCAGCCGATCTCGCCGCTGCTTCCAGGGCGATGTAGGAGGCGATGCCGACGGCCGCCGCGACGAGAGAGAAGAAGGAGGCGCCGGCGAACACTCCGGCGACGAGGACGGTGCACCTGTAGTAAGTGGTGACGTCTTCCTTCGGCCGCCGTTCCCCGCTCTCGTTCCGGAATGCCCCGACGAGGAACGCGCACATCGACAAGATGGCCAGAAACCTGCCGCCGGCCAGCGACATTCGCTGATCAAGATCATGGGTGAAAATGAAATATTGAAATAGCCCTATGTTGTACATGTATCACGATCTCGATCTCTCGTATCATATGATCCTGGAAATCATCGTTCGTATACCAACGAGTTCTAAAAAAATGAGCACTGACATAAGTTCATACGTACCATGAAAGAAGAGAGGAGAAGACGACGCCGACGCGGCGGTGGTCGGACCGCGTCCTGCAGCGGTTCCAGCAGCCGGTGGCGGCGCTGAGGACGACCTGGCCGATCAGCAGCGACGCGGCCGCCGCGATCCCGCAGCCGAACGCTGGCGTCCTCCGGTAGACGCACTTCACCCCGTCGTACCTGACAAACGACTGCACCACGAACTCCAGCATCACCAACGTGATCGAACAAAGTAATGATAGTAGCTAGAAATGATCACTGACGCCAGCGTGCGTGCCTTAGATCTGGTAGCCTCGCCGAGGACTCCGAGCACGGTCGCCGCGAGAGCCAGGGCGGCCACCGCGACGCATATCACGACGACGTGTTTGTCGACCATGCCGTCCGATCTGTTGCCCCCTTCGCTCTTCGAGAAGTGTTGGTCTGCGGTCTGCCTCGCGAGAGCATCGACGATGTGGATGGAGACAAGAATAGCTAGCTGTACAAGTGTAGTATGTGCGAGTTCTCCTTGGTTTAGATGGATTTCCCGCGTATATAGGTATAAACGCAAATCTCCTGGACAAAATCGCCAAGTTTTGTAGCCATATTTTGTGTTTTTTTTCACGTGGTAGCTACTCAAAAGTAGGGACGACAAAAGTACCTGTGTATCCGAGAGTCCGCATCCAAGTGTCCGCAGATATCTGACCCAACGATACAAGTCTAAGTCTCACTTGTGCTTATGAGTATTTAATTTCGGGTTTGAATCTTATTTTAAACCCATGGTATCTATGGGTACTTGAAATAATTAAGAAAAAATGAAAGCCCCACCTTATCTCAGGCTCTTGGATCACCTAGTCATCCACCCACCCAGCCCAACTAAATTTTTACCTAGTGGCCCACCCACCCCCTCTTCCCTCATCCTTAACCCTAATCCTAGCCCTCTTCTTCTCCCCTTTAATCCCCTAGACGCCCCTCTCGTCCTCCCCAACAGCGGTTCCTCTACACCATCACCGGCGGCGGTTGATCAAGTTATATTTAAGACCATCTCCAACCCTTTCCCACACTTTTATTCCTTTTCCTACCCCTGACAGGAATCCATTCCTAGATTTCATTCCCTTCCCATCTCTCCACTCCAACAGCATCCCCTTTCTCATTCCTTTCCCTTCCCAAAATCAAAATTTTAAACATTCATACTTAACCGCCATATGACGTACGCTATACGTGCTATACGTACGAAGCTGTATTTCAAAATAAAAGGAGAATTATGTAATTCTCGCTTATTTAAAATAAAATGTATTTAAAATAATTAATTTTTAAATAAAATCATGAATATTTAAAATACAATGACGCATATGTGGCTGTGCTTCACTAGGAAGGAACACTGTACTATCGAATGGCTTCCTCGGAAAGGAAGCCAATATGTACAACAATCCTTCCAGAAGAAGGAACCGAAACGAACTTCTATAAGAGGCGTGGTTTGCCCTCTTCATACTTCATTCCAGTCTTCGGACACGTCCATTCAATATGAGTTGGGAGCCTTTCGAATCATCCTCAGTGTTCAATTGGTCTGATTCGAGTGACGATGACGACGACGGGGATGAGCTTGTCATCCTTGCTTGGATCGAGGAAGAGCAGCACACTTTGCATGCAAGAGCCCCACGTCACGGAGGGTATGTTCCCAGTCACACGGTTGTCGACCGAGGTCATGCAAAGGGGGCCGCGAGATTGTCTAACGATTACTTTGCGGAATGACCTGTGTATGGTCACACATTCTTTCGCCGAAGGTAATGCGGGATCATGGAGTATTAATCTTCGCAAACATCAAATATGTACTTATGTAACTAGTCGTTGCACATGTTTTTCAGGTTTAAGATGAGCCGGAGCCTCTTTCTCCGGATTGTGGCTACTGTTGAAGATCATGATGATTGGTTCAAGCAGAAAAGGGATCCGACTGGCATGCTTGGATTGTCTCCACTGCAGAAGATGACGGCTGCCATCCGACAGCTCGCATACGGAGTTCCGACCGATGCCATCAATGAGTACATGCATATTGGGCCAAGCACATCCATAGAAGCACTGAAACAGTTTTGTCGCGGCCGTTGTAGAGGTTTTCAAGGGTGAATACCTTCGGTCCCCAACGCAAGAGGATACCGACCGCTTGCTGGCCGTAGCTGACATGCGAGGCTTCCCAGGGATGCTGGGGAGCATAGACTGCATGTACTGGCTTTGGAAGAATTGCCCAAAGGCATGGCACGGTGCCTACATAGGACACACACGCAAACCCTCCATTGTTTTGGAAGCGGTGGCTTCATACGATTTGTGGAACTGGCATGCCTTCTTTGGTATGCCGGGTAGCCTTAACGATATAAATGTTTTGCAGCGTTCCGATGCCTTCTCCAGATTAACGGATGGCACTAGCCCGGAGTTGACCTACACCATCAACGGGAACAACTACAACATGGGGTACTATCTCGCGGATGGTATATACCCAAGTGGGCTACACTTGTAAAGCCCATCTCAGTGTCTTGCAGACTAGGTTTGCAATAATCAGAGGCCCAGGTAGATGCTAGAACCAGAGCACTCTACATGATATCATGACTGCATGTGTGATCGTGCATAAAACGATAATTGAGGATGAAAGGGATGACCCACATGAGGATTTCATGTACGACAGCATGGGGGAACATGCCTCTAAAGCTCATGACCCCGAAAGGTCTATTCTTTATTGCATTCAGGCCACTCAGAATATCCGGGACCGGGCAGTGCATCACCGCCTTCAGGAGGATCTCATGGAGCATTTCTAGGCTCGTCATGGAGGATAGTAGAAATCGACGGTTGTGTGCATTCCTGATATTGTCGTCGTAGTAATTGTGTGCTATTTTTCTAGTTCCTGTGGTTTCATTTCTTATGTTTGCATGATCTATTCTTCATGTAACCAATGAGATGTAATTGCATTTGCATGTCAGCCATTCAACAATTAGTAACAATTAGCAACACAAACTATGTTCATAAGCGAAATATGCAAAGCAAATAATGTTCGACACGATAATAGAACAACAGAAGGACACACAATGCCCAACATATAGAGTACAACTCCATGTTTATGGACATCAAACTTGGACATCATGCGTCCATATTATTAGCACAACGATGCGCATCACATGTTTCCAAACCTCCTTTGCATGATCTCCTGCTGGCGTTTCATTTAGTACTCCCTCACGGTACCTTCCTTTATACTCAAATCAATGTTCATAATCCTTTCCTCCTCCGCAGTCTCCATAATCGAAACCTGCCTTCGCCTGAGCTCAACCATGGCTGCCTTATGCTCATTCATCATGTTGAGCTACTCGACATACATGCCACTGCTGACACTACCTTCAGACCCAGTAGGCGAACCAGCTCGCGCTAGAGCTATCTTTGTGGCATCGCGGCCAATAGGTCAAGGTACCTCATTCGATCTCGATGAGCCTTCGCTTGATCCTTCGCCGGCCGGGCTTGAAGCAGGGGATGAAGTACCATGGGTCTTCTGCCGTTTGGCTACTATGTGAGCAGCCCACTTCGGATGATCGCTCAACATAGGCCACACATGTAGGAAAGCAAAAGACTTGCCCTCGACCTCTCTGTACATCCTCACAACCATTTCAATCTACACCATAAGCAACAAATAGATAGCATTGTAAGGACAGTGAGGTATTAAAATTATGCAAACAAAATTGATGGTGTGAAGGATGCAACAATGCATACCAATCATCTCGAGTGGTTCCACTTGGATTAAGATCTTCCACCTTCTTCAAGTGTCCAGCGAACTTACTACCTTGCAGGCTGATAGATTGCCAATGATTAACTGCGCCTTTCATTGTACGCTCCATCCAACTTGGCTCCTTATGTCTGTTGAAGTACTCCAAGATCCTCTCCTAGTAGGTATTCGATGACTGGTTTGTGCTGACAATGGGATCTTGGCTAATGTTCAACCAAGCGGATATGAGCAACTCCTCCTCTGCAGGTGCCCAGTTCGTTCTCGATATCTTGGCCACAGCCTTCTTCTTCTTTCTAGGCACTGTGGCCGAGCTTCCCCTAGCAGACTGCCGGGGAAAAAGTTGTTGCCAACAACCTCCTTCAGCGTTGTAGCCTCAACCTGCACATGCTCTCGCAGAGTGCACAGTGCTGTGGCAACGCTCGTTGCATCCATCTACCCACAACACCGGGTTCACAATTAAAACAGCAACTTAGCTCAGTTAGAATACTTATAAATTTGCTCTCAGAATTAAATAGCCGGGTTGCTAAATTTAGCCTTCCAACGGCTGAACAATTATATGATCACAGATTGTAATATGGCAGATTCAAAGAAGAGACAATGCTACATACATGATTTCTATCCAACTGAATATACTTCACTGGTTACTGCTCTTAGTTTTTAGTAAAACAGCATAGGTATGGACATCCCAATAGCAGGTATGAAGCACAAAATAGATTAATTTGCACCATGCACATATGCACACCAGTATAACCACTGAACAGGTCATATAAACCAGCAGGAAGCAATGTTGAAATGCCCGAAGTAGTTGGCAATAGGTAGCAGTAAACAACACAATTGGACCTAACTCAATTGGACTGAACAACCAGTAGCATGCTACAATTCCATTGAAAGTGCCATATGCAATCTCACAAATTGATCATCATCGAGCTGTTAAAAAGACAGTACCCACAGCTGTATGAGGTCTCCAAATCAAAGTGATTTGAGCCCTCATCTCAAACAAGAGTCAAAGTCCTCACAAATCACCTTAATTGGCCCATTAGCACACAAATATATATGTGAGAACCAGTTAAACAGCATAGGTATCAACATCGGAACAGCAGGTTTGAAGTACAAAGTATATTAATTTGCGTCATGCACATATGCACACTACTATAACCACTAAACAGGTCATATAAACCAGCAGGATGAAATGTTCAAATGCCTAAAGCACTAGGCAATAGCTAGAAGTAAACAACATAATTGGACCTAACTCAATTGGACTGAACAATCAGTATATATAGCATGCTACAATTCAAATGAAAGTGCCATTTGCAATCTCACAAATTGATCATCATCGAGCTGTTAAAAAGACTGTACCCGAAGCAGTACTAGGTACCCAAATCAAAGTGATTTGAGCCCTCAACTCAAACAAGAGTCAAGTCCCTACAAATCACCTTTATTGGCCCCTTAGCACAAGCAAATATATATGTGAGAATCAGTTTGTATACTCACAGTGCACCGACCAAATTCTGTGTAATCAATTGGCAGGTCGTTGCAACAACCAACGAGAAATGGCGGCCAGGCCACCATAACTGAGCCAGCCGACGCGCACGTCGCTGCCCCTGGTGAGCCGGCGCTGCCGCCAGGCATTGCTAGCGCTAAAATGCTTGCGATACAACGCTTAGGTAGTGGCGCTGCCACGAAGTAGGCCATGGCAAGGAGACGCCAAGAAGGGGCACGTCCAAGCAGTGAGGTTGGCGAAGCGGGCCGTGCCGACGAGGCGCCGAGGAGGGGCACACATAGTCGGCGGTGTGTATGTCGGGACCCCCCTGGCGGAGGTGGGTCCCACCTGTGCTTTACCTGTGCTAGTCCCTAGATCAGTAGCTAGCACACATAGATAACAGAACTTGGATTACAACCATGACGATTAATTTACATAAATTTACATCATAGTGCGTCACATAGTGTGGTTACATTAGTTCGGCTCGGCGGCCATACAAAAGCGGAAGTCTTTACATAGGCAACTAAGGCCTCAAAATACATTCATAAAACCATGTAAAAACCAAAGCATTTTCCCACAGGCAGAGCTAGAGGAACGCAGTCCTAGGCATCAGTGTACTCCTCGTCTTGGACTCCGTTGGTGAAGATGTAGGCTTTGGGGTCGCTGAAAGGACCGGGATGTCGCCTAGAGGGGGTGAATAGGCGATTTCAAATTCTAAAACAATAAACAGAGTTAATTGCGGAAGTGTCAGACGATCCGAGATGAGTGCAGACAGACCAGATCGTGACCGTCCGGTCTGCACAGAAAACAGAGGACTTCGAATTCAATTCAAATCTCACAAATTCAAGGATACCACCTGCACCAAAGATAGTTCACAAGCAAGTATAGGTGTAGTAGTATCACACAAGATAGGATAATCAATTCAATTGTAACATAAACAAGTAAATCAATCTTGACAGTAAAAATATAAAACCACGAGTGGAGAGGAGACGCGTCGATATTTGTTTCCGAAGTTCGGATCCTTGAGGGGATCCTACGTCTCCGTTGAGGCGGCTCGGTCACACTTGAGCCGGGGTCTTTTTCAACCCTAATCCTCTGCAAGGTCCGTACCAAGCTCCCTTGGAATCCACTAGTTGACTCCTTCCCTCACGGAGGCGGAGTCCGGCCTTCACAAACTTGACACGGCGCACCACACAAAGCTCGGTGGCTCGTGACCAACTCCTAGCCGTCTAGGAGTCCTCAACCTCCAAGAGTAACAAATGCCACGAAGAACGAACTTGGAGATGAACTCAAGTGCTCAAATATCAAATCTTGCTCAATCCCTCCTCCCAACTCTTCTTAACCCTTCTCACTAAGAGGATCACTTAGATCAAAGAGTGGAGAGGTCATTAGGGCTCAAGAACACACTAATTCCACAAAGGAATCACTTCCCAAGCTTTCTCCCAATTCTCCCTTAATCCCTCCTTCCAACTCTTCCAAACCCTTCTCCAAAGGGGATCACAAAGATCTAAGAGTAGAGGGGTGCTATGGGGGCTCAAGAACAAGGGGAGGCACATCACACAGCCTTGGCACACAGCCTTCACAACGGCTATTTGGAGAGGGGGGTTTTTAAATAGGAGCTTCCACGAATCGACCGTTCTGAGATAATTCTGCGCAATATCGGACGATCCGATAGTCAATGGTCGGACAGTCCGATATGGGGAAACAGAAAGACCCAAGGTCGCGAAAATCGGACAGTCCGAAGGTTTCTGTCCGAGGGGTATCGGACAGTCCGATAGTCAACTATCGGACAGTCCGATAGGAACACTCAGTATGTGACAGAGAAGTTCAAACTCTTAAAAATCGGACAGTCCGACGGTAAATGTCTGAAGGGGTATCGGACAGTCCGATAGTCAACTATCGGATAGTCCGAGGCCTGAAAACAGCCACTGCACACCCCAACGAAAATGGGCATAACTTTTGACTCCGGACTCCGTTTTGGGTGATCTTGGACTCTACGGAAAGCTAAGAACGAGAGTTACACAACCAACAAGGTCTCACTTCTCAAATATTAAAGGATAAATGCAGAACTCACAAAGAAGGTAAGGGAGACCTACAACTCTCGCTTTCCGACACCACCAATACCACACTCTCTCTAGGTTTCACTAGGATGGATCATTTGAGCACTTGACACATCTAGAAATCATTCTCCATCGCATCCCTCTTAATAGTACGGCAATCCTTAGACTCAAATTAAATCAAAGATAATACAAGTTTAGGATAGTCACTTGTCAGTCTTTTTCTCATTATGCATGATGACCTTCACCAAAGATTGATGACGCCTTCACCTTGTCCAACTTGACTCGATGCACCTCATGAGACTCTCGTCCTATCAACTTTGACTTGATCATCCTTCCTGATGATCTCCACGCCAAATTGATCTTGACCTAGTCTTCAACTCTTGGTGACACCGCCGTCTTGTTAACCTTGGCTTAACCGTCATCCTTTAACATACCTTGGTCATCACACATACTCACGGGACCTAATTCTTTTCAAATCACTCATGAAAAATATTAGTCCCAAAAGCTCAATGGATATGAATAAGTTGATATTTGTGAGCAATTAAGTACAACAAGCGTTTCATATAAATAAGCACAACATTAAACGGAAACACTTGACATAGAAGAGATCTCTACTAGGTGCATCATGATAAATATGTAATGGAGCTAGATGCACTAGGAAGATAATTGCCAATATGATAAATCAATTAAACTATGGCAAGTACCACAATCTTCACTAAAATGGAGCACGTGATAGAATATACAAGAATTACACACGTGCAAATAATATTCAAGCTAGAGTGAAGTTATGGAACAATCTAGATTAAACTCCATTAAGTGATGTGCATTAGAAGATATATAAACAAGACAAGTATGCACTAAATAAATTTATAGCAATATGAAGTTTAACTCTAATTAAGACTAACATACTAGAAACAAGCCACATATTGAACTCAAGTGAATATATACACACAAATTAATATGACATAAACCAATGTGCATATATATAAGCAATATGTTACATGAAGTTCAATATGCACTTGCACAAGAGGATTGCAATAATAAATATAGAAGGGATACCGAGATTGCATACCTCATCTTTACTTATTCACTTGACCTAAAGAATTCCTCCATTTGGATGAGACTAAAATGATCTTATCAACAAAGTTGTCAGTCTCATAGGATAAATAAATACTTACTAGAGGTTTGACATTAGGCAAGCACTAAGTCAAACATTTACACATTTACTAATAGTTGTCATTATATGTGTTTGTCATTAATCACCAAAATCACTTATGTGCCTAGATGCACTTTCAGTCGCCTTCTTCAGGGTCGCATGGGTACTCAAAGACTACAAGATCGAATGACCTCATGCTTGCAAGAAAGCGCAAGGGTGAGTATTGGTGTAAATACTCACAAGTCAATTGACATATGCGTGTGCATGGTTTAGACAAGGGAAAGGTAGGGCTCAGTTGCTAAAAGCGAGTTTTGAAATAGTTTGTCTAAGGTTTTAAAGCAATTTAGGAAAGAAGTGGAGTAATCAGATCAATTGATAAAACATTTAAAATCATCCGGCCCCAACCGGCTCATGCCCAAAGGCTGGCTCATGATACAAATCGTGGTTTTTATCCAGAACATTTTCCTTACGGCTAATCCACCGAAGGACCAATAACTCTCGACGGCTAACCACCGTATGCATAATTCCACACGTCGGCTAAACCATCGAAGGTCATCTCCTCACGGCTAACCACCGTAGGCTCCCAAAACAAAACACGGTACCTGCCGGTTTTCTTCTTTAAAACTCTGAGAAAGAGAGGAAAGAAAACTACCATTGTGGCAGCGCCACCGTCGTCCGCCCTTGACCGTGGGCACGACTTTTTAGAAAGTTGTTCACTCTGTAGAGGTCGCACGCTTTACCCATGAGAGATGGTTTTTTCTAGGAATGACCCAAAGGAAAATGATCACCACAAAGCCTTTGATAATTTCGCTCCTAACTTGGCATCCCCTCTAAGGTTTCCACCGCAGCGCTGGTCTCCCTAGTTGGTTAAAGCCCCCTCTTGAGCCTGATAAGTTGGTGAATGCTTCGTGCCTACTCCACCACACGGGATGTCCAAACTAAGAGTTTGAAGACTACTCCGCCAGGGCCTGCCCATACAAGCACTCATGGCCGCACTGTTGTACTTAGTCTTGACAAGCACAAGGTCGCGGTCCTTTGGGACTGGGGTGGTTCCCACACTAGACCCAGGTTTCGTGCTTACTGCACCAGCCAATCAATCCGTCCACCCAATCAAGTTTTGCAAACACTTTCATAAACCCCAGGTGACATACCCACCACCTTGCACTAACAGTTTTTCCACGGTAGCACCCTGCTACTGCTGATCAAACAGCACTTTGCAAACAGAGAGATACTTTAAATTAAAACAGATATTAAATCGGGGTGGTTTATTCATCATGTGGTAATCAACTAATAATGACTAGTAGCATGACTAAGCAAGATTGATTAAGCTAATCAAGGTTTGGTAGGTAATTACAGATTAATTAGCCTAAGGTTATCAAAGATTAGGATTAATAACATAATTAAAGTGTATTGGGTCTTTAACTAAACTCCTATCAGAATGACAGTGTTTAATTGATATAGCTATGCATTTTTATTGAACTTCTAATAAAGCATTTGTAAAGCTAGGTATCAACATGATCAAAGGTATTTATGAGAAAATGTCAACAATGACTTGTCTTGGTTGAAGTTGTAATCCTGTCCGGCTTGATCGTCCTGTTTGGGCACGGATCCGGTCGAGTCTAATGATGAAAAACAACACACATTTAAACAACGAGTAAAATAAATTATGCATGCAGAAATGAATGTGTATGCATGGGTATGATAAAACCACGCCTTAATTTATTTTAAGATTTTCAGAAATTGATCTTATTTTAAAATGGCATACTTCATTAAAAATGATTAGATAAATCATTTTCTATGAAATTAGAATTCATAAAATAAATTAAACATAAGATAAATAATTTAGTTTTGTTTTTATATTATTAAAATATTTCAAAAACCTAAATTCCATTTCAAGTAGACATAAATAATTATCATAGTATCAAAATGTATTATTTTAAACTTTAGAAAATCATAGAAATTATTTTATTATTCATGAAATCATGCAAATGATATTTTTAAATTAAATTTCACATTTTAATGAATTTTTAGAAATTTAGTTCACTATTTTTGGATTTATATTTTTAAAGATATAAAATTTATAAAATTTTCTATTATAAAATTAATTTAGAAAAATGGAGCAAAGGTCAGGTGGCTTGGTTGGCTTGGTTCGGCCAAATGGGCAGGGGCAAGGCGATGGCCCAAACACGTGGAGGTCCGACGCTGCTAGCTGAGCCCATGGACACGCGCCAACAGGCGGTGGCGAGCTCGCGTCTGGCGACACGGACGGCCGCTGCTGCCTCTCGCTGACTGGCGTCTGGCGCGACGCAAGACGCGAAGTGAGCGACAGTATGCCCATCCAAGACGGACATCGCTGACTTCTTGCGCGCGGGACGAGGTGGCCCAGGCGGCCTGAGGAGAGTGGCTGATTAGCGGGGCCACCGTCGATGGCGGCGGCGAGAGGAGAATTAGAGAGGGAAGAAGAGGGCCGAGGATGGGGTCGGCGGCGAGGGAGATCGGCGACGAGGTTGGTCTGTGTTTCGGCGACGGCGTCATGGTGAACCCATCTCGCCCGCCATGGAGGACAACAGTGGCGGTCATGAGCATTGCGGGGGTGAGGGAAAGCTCGTGGAGGCGACGGCGAGGGACGGGATTGGGCGAGGCGGTGCGGCGTCGTGACCTGGACGGGGCGATGAAGGGGGCACGGCGCCAACCGTTTTCGGCGACGGCGAGGTGGCGCCAGTGGTAGGGAAGAGTCCCTAGGGACCTGAGGGTGCTAGGGGTGCAAGGAGAGGGGGAAGTTACCTGGCGGCGGGCTTCGCTTGGCGTGAGGCGGTGGCCGCCGGCGACGGCCTCCCATGAAGCTCTAGCGACGCATGCACAAGCATGACCCTATGAAATGGGGTAAGGGAAGTGAGGGGAGGAGGGTGGCGGAGGGAATTGGACTGGGGGGCTCTGTTGGTGGTTTAAGTGAGAGAGACAGTGAGGGTGAGGGGAGGGGGCTACGTGAGAATGAAGCAGGGGGAGGGCAAAAGGGGAAAAAATCCCAAAAGGGGAAGGGCTATTTCGGGAAAGCCCCAAAAAGGGAAATTCCTAATTGGAAAAAGGAAATGGCAAGTGGGACCTACTTGTCATGGATAGAAGGAAAAAGAAAGAGAAATAGGATAGGGCCTAAAAAGGAAAACGAGTAATTTTATTTTAATTTCACCGATTTAATTTGTAATTAAACTTTATTGGGAATTCAGTTTATAAATTGCCATTTTATAAACCAAATTGAAATTATTGGTTTACAAATTGTCAAATTAGGTTTTAGCAATTTAAACATTTTGAAATTAAATATCTTAAAAGCTAAACTCTTAATTAAGATTTTAGGAAATTAAATATAGTAACATGCACATTTTCAAAAATAATTTTTGTTTTGATGATTTTCTTTTTTGCAATGCTCAATCTCATGTAATGATGATGTATTTTTGAATTTTGAAAATGGGGATGTTACAGTGTGGCAAAGCGGGCCATGGCGACAAGGCGCCCAAGAGGGGCACGCATAGGCGGCGTGTTGCGGGAAGCAGGCCATGGTGACGAGGCCCCGAAACCATGCGAAGGGCTAGGGTTGCAGGGTCTGGACGAGATCAGCCCCCAAAGGAAGCCAAACATAACAGAAATCTCCGGGCCTCAATATCGGGAAATCTCCCAAACCGGGCCCAAATTAGCCCCTACCACCTCCAAATCCGACCCAAACTACCACAAATCCCACCCCAAATCGGCAAATCTCCCAAATCCGCCCCCACACCTCCAAATTCGACATCGACCTACCCCAAATCTGAGTCCAACGCACCCAAATCTCGGAATATAACCGGAACCCTAAAAATCGGAGAACCTATCTTGCCCAGTTGCGCACGCCACCTCCCCTGTGAGCGCTCCACTCTTCCAACCTAGCGCGCGTCGGAATGACCATTGCCGCCCGCTTTCTCGTTCACGACGGAAGGGAATGGAGAGAGGATCCCACCACGCTAGGATTCTCTCTCAAATCCCACGTGCATCCCGTCCGGGAAGGGTCGCGGTTGGAGCATTGGGGTCGTTCCCGTCCCGGCCATTTTCCTATCGCGAAGGGATTCGGCGCCGGGACGGAAACAGCTGGAGCCAATCTAACTATGTCAAGAGGCGGCCCTCGTGATACCAGTTACCACCGCTGCATGAGGTAATATGGAGTTTCACTCCTCTCACCTCAACATCAGATGAACTGTCTCTCGTCGACCAGAGACTGGCCATCCAGCGGCGCTCCACTTAGCGCACCGTCACCCCACCACGTTCCGTCGAGGACGTCGCGCAGGCAGCCTTCGCCCAACGAGTGCATCGCTGCCCCCATCAAGCTCGGCTGCTCGCACCGCTGCCTGCGTCTGCCTGGCCGGCATGCGCCGCCAGCGAAGCCTTGGTCCGCCTCGACGCCCACGCGTTACCCACTGACCCGACGACGCACCGCCATCGGCCACCAAGTAAGAAGTTGTCGCTCCGTTAGAGAGGAAAGAGACTGAGGAAGACAATAGATGGTTTCCATCTTACCCCCAATAGACCAATGGTTACATCTAGGGGTGAATAGTACTTCAAGGAACCAAGGGTGATGAGTGGGCGGCAGAGATGGCCAATGGGTCAAGTGGAGGGCCATATAATTTGTGCATGGACCTGGCCAGGCCAGCACGGCCCCTTTAGGCATGACGTGCTTTGGCTCCTAAGGGCATGACGGGCCTATAGCATGGTCCGTTCAGGCCCACTTTAATAAATACAAAATAAATCAAATTTTGTTTTAGGGATATCGATATATTCAATATATGTTTAGTTTTATTAGATATATAATTATTTTCTTCAATTTTAAGTATTAGTTTTGAATTCTACTAGTTTTTATATCTAAAGAAAAAGATCTACTTCATAAACTATTGTGCTTCATCTACTCCAACCGAGAAACCAGCTGTTCTACCCACTAGCCAACTTTTGAAACAACCTCTAGGATGGTTTTAGAGGTGGTTTCACCATCATGGGTGTGGCCAGTCTGACATGAAAACAATGTGACAATGTCCTATATGTAAGCCTCCTTAATCCTCTCTCTCCCCGTTGCTCCCTCTTCCCGCTACTCCTCCCTCCCCACGCGGTCTCTTGCTCCTCCCCCTCCCTTATGTCAGTCTGCAACACATCCTACTCCCCAGTCATGGCGGCTGACCATTTCCCTCCTCCTCCTGTTATTGTCCTCTCTCCTAGACCTAAGCCACCACGCCACCCTTGGCCCTAGCTCCCCACCTACATGCCCCTTCGTGCTACACCTCTCTCCCCGACCCGATCCATAACGCCACCTCTCAGGCTCGCTGACGCCGTCAAGAGAATGAACCACCTCAAGAGGTTATTTGAGTCCGTTTCAAAATTAGAGAATCAAAAAACTAGTAATCCAATTTAGAAGAGGTGAAGTAACCTTTTCCAATTTTTAGATAATTTTTGTCTGATACGGGCCAACATATCAAAAATGGCCTATCGGGCCAAGCGGGCCTAAGCCAATTTAACAATTCCTAAACAGTCTTCTCTCAACTTTAATGTTAAACAGGCCTAACAGTTCAACCATTCCTAAGAGCAACTCTAGCAGACACTCTAAAACCGGGTCTCTATGCACTCTCTCTAAATCACTATTTATTCTCTATATTTTCATCCTCTATAGCAGAATCTCTATCCAAAGAAACAATAAAGATTGACATAGTGTCTCCAAATTTAGAGGTTGGAAGAGAAAAAATCTAAATTTAGAAATTAAGACAAAGACTCTGTTAAAAAACAAGAGACTCTAAATATAAAGAAGATTTTGCTTTAAAGACTCTGCTAAATATTCTCTTAGCGGGTGGACCGAACCTGAACCCAGCCATGTTGGTCCAGGTCCGCCCGTTGTGCCAGATCAAAGTGGAGTTATGACTGGGACCCGGAATGAAGATAGCCCCTCATGCTCACAAATCAGCGCCTGTGTTTCAGCTGAACCCATGCAACCACCATGATGCCTCTGCCGCCTACCGCGCCACACGTAGAACGGTAGACGCCCGTTCCAGGCAGGGCGAATCCAGAATTTAAATACTGGGATACACATTTACATAGAAAACTTTCCAATATCATATAAAAATAGTAGGACATCATAAAATATTGTAAAATTTGCACATAAAGGTAACATTTTTTAAAATTACAGCATAAATTTAAAAAATTGCACATAAATCATAAAAAGAAATAGCATGTTAATGCTTTTATGAGTTATGACCATTCTACAAACAATTGCATTGTTGCACAAAGCAGTAAAGTTGACATATATTAGATAACCAAAGTGATGTTGTTAGTACATACGCTGATGCACAAAGCTGCAACAAAAACATACCAGTTTTCAGAAGCAAATTAGAACTAGGGTATGAGAATTTCGAATCCCAATATCTTCTTACGAGAGTTATTAGTTGAGCCGGATATAGTGGGATGTAACGGACTAATAATTTGGATAGAGAAGTTGATCTATAAAATTGAGATTTGGACTAAAAATAGTACAAAATTAGGTAATATCTGAATATTAAGTCTAATACTACGTAAAGAGATGTCTTTTGTTACTAAAATTTCTGAGTACCCATTGGATCCGCCCCAAGTTACAGCCGTCTGGACTGAGTGATTGCTTCCACTTGGACCGGCTATGTCTTAGCCACTCACCAATGGCCAGCTCCCATCTGTTCTCAATAAACCTTAGTACTTTCTCCTTTGATAATGATAGTTTCTTCCCCCATGCTTGGCCGCTTGTCCAGCTGACGGGTTACGACGAGATGCTTCCGGTGAAGCAGCACCTTTTGCGTCACAGTCATCCCTCGGCTGTCTCCAAAGATCTGCAAAGGGCTTTGCCTGTCCCGTTTCCCCCGGCGTACCTAGAGAATGATGCGCTGGGGTAGCGACCTGGCCCAATGGCATCGTCGACGGAAGCCAGTGAGCCGTGGCGATTTGGGACGCTCCCGGTGTTGGATTGGTCGCCATTGGAGCGCATAAAACAATGGATAGGTACGGCTATCTCCGACGGCTATTCTATTTGTCTCTTCTCTTCTCTATCACTATTTATCTACGGTATTAAAACATTGTTCTATCACTATTTAACATTCAATAATAACCTTATTACTAGTCTAATTCTTCATATTTATTTTAAACTGTTTATCACTATTTACCTTTTTAACTGTATGCTTAAATTCAGTGTTAGAGCATCCGATTTGGGGCAACCGCTGGACATACCCGGGCTGGGTCGGCCTGGCGCTGTGCCGAGGGTGGACGTGGCGCCTTGGTGGTTGTGCCGGCCCTGGTGTGGCGTCGGATTTTAGGTCTGCATGCACGCCTGATCACTGGCAACTTGGCAAGTGGCAGCCACGCAATCGCAATCACGGGGAGGGAACTGGGTGGGCTTGTTGGCTTGTTGCGGTAGTTACTACCGCTTTTCAGGGACATCTCTGGAAACACTTCTGATCATGCAAAGGCATGTTTATTAGTCTAGCAATGGTTGAACGGCTAGGTATGTTTAACATTAAAGTCGAGAGAAAACTGTGTATTAGAATACATATAATTTCGTAATATGTATATGCAAAACCATAATTTCATTTAACACAATCTTAAACCACGCTCCGTGGCCATCTCCAACTATTTTTCCTTCATTTTCTTTCTTTCTCTGTTTCTTTCCTTATATTCTCTCCCTTCGTTTCCCACCATCTCCAACAGCATTCCTTCGAAGGAAATGATATAGAAAAAGGAGAGAGAATCCCTTTCTGAAAGAAATGGAAAAAAGAATATCTTTCGAAAAGAAAACGGTAAAAAAAATCTATTGAAGCCATGAAGAGAACGGAATTCCCTCCCGTCCATGAAGGAAAACTGTTGGAGACAGCCTTAGAGACTCCAGCAGGTGTGGTTCTAATTATTGTTCAAGTCTTCGATACGAGAATGGAGTAGTCCTTAGGGCATCTCCATCAGAAACTCTAAAATAGGGCCTCTATACACCCCCTCTAAATCACTATTCGCTCTCTATATTTCCATCCTCTCCAGCAGAGGCTCTATTCAGAAAAACTATAGAGGTTGATATAGAGAGCCTCTAAATTTAGAGGCTGAGAGAGAGAAACTCTAAATTTAGAGGCTAAGATAGAGGCTCTGCTGGAGGATAAGAGACTCCAAACATAGAAAAGATTCTGTTTTAAAGGCTCTGCTGGAGATACTCTTACTCGGCGGACAATTCATGGGTGTAGTGAAGCAGAGTAGGCTGAAGACTAGCCTGTCATGACTCAAGAGGGTACAAGTTGGCTACGGAATGGATAACAACCACCCACGCTTATAATGAATCTGTTTTTTTATAGCCGGACTATTTAATTTATATTAATTTTAAGAGTTTTTAAAGGTAGCTTTATATTAAAAAAATTATACTGAAAAAACAAAGAGTTTAACTTTTCAATTTAGCTAGGCTTAAACTTTAAATCTAAGCCAAGCTACTCCGAACTATTAAGGCTGCAAATCTACTTTCTACACTAAAGATGCAATGTTCTTGACTAACGTTTATTGTTGAGCTTTCTTTGGGCTAAAAAGTTACTTGTGATGATTATAATCTGAAAAGTTGTCAGCCCTCAATAAAGATTTGAGGGACCAAAAAAACCATTAAAAATTAATTTTGAGAGTTTTGAGAAGAAACACTAAGGTCCTTAAAAAAATTACTATAAAATACTAAAACACTTGGCTCGTAAAAAAATATTGTGCTTCTCATTATAATCTAATTATAAGCTGAAAAGGAGAGAGAATACCCATTTAAGCACTCATCCCCCTCGTATAAGCCCCTGTATCTGCACCCGTGCTATCGTGCATGGAAAAAAAATATTTATTTACCTACACACAGTAACCGAAAAACACAATGAAAAACAATGGGTAACTACATTACGTTGTACATGAAAAACAATGATCAATTGCTTAGCTTGAATGATCAACAGTAACTGAAAATTTAAAGTACAATGGGTGGTGGTTTCAATAATATTTCTTCTTCGTTAATTATCTTGGGAATTCCTTTCTATTTCTAACGTGCTTTGAGTTTAAAGTTTAAATATGACAGGGAAATACAAAACACCGTATTTTAATTACATGCAAACTTTTTTAGGAGCTGTTTGGATTCTTTGCCAAGCCATGCTTGGCTAGTTTTGATGTTTATTTGCGGAGGAAATTCATGCTTTGCCTGACAATTTTGCTCCATTTAATAAGGAAATCCTTGCCCATCTAAGCGGGCCAAATTGGCTTGCGAGAGGTATGGGGTTGCTCGTTGCCAAGGCCTTAATTTGTCACCGTCGCTGAGCCCTTTGCCGCAATCGGGGAGAGGCGAGTGGCAAGGAGAGATGAACGGTGGGGAGAGGCTTGTCGGGGAGCGATGACCGGTGAGGAGATGGCCGACAAGCTTGATTTGGCGACGCGGTGAGATGACCGACGAGGAGAAGTGAACTGCGAAGAGAAGCTCGTCGTGGTCATTGCCGATGAAGCCTTCTCCAAGTCGTGGCTCGCTGAGGCCACCATACAGGAGAGGTTCGCTAAGGAGCAGGCAACTGACGAGCTTGCAGTCGACAGGGAAAGGCTATGCAAGAGGCGAGCGGGGAGAGGCCCAATGTGGGGAGGTGAGCAACAGGGAAAAGCCCACCGGGGAAGATGCTTCTGTTAGACCCTTAAGTGATTTCAGCTAAATCGTAATTACCTATTAGTTAGAGGGCAGCATAATTAGTTGCGCAATTAAGCTGTCCTTGGGGGCTAATTACCTAATGGGCCATTGATTGGGGTGCTAAACGAAAATTGGTTAGGTTCTAAGGCAGTTAGCGCTATATAAAGAAGGGGAGCCCTCTTCAGGGCCTTAATCACACCTCTAGTCGCGTCATTGCCTACGTGGTTACCTGATGCACGCCTAACATACTCTAAACCAATCTGGAGAGCGCAACTCTGACTTGAAGGCCGGTCAACGACTCTGGGAGGCTTCTTCTAGGACTAATTCGAGGTCTTCATCACGCTCAAGGGATGGCATCATCTAATTTAGGTTTAATCCTTAATCTAGCCCTAATTATACATTGTGTCCATACAATTAGTGAAGATCTGCAATAACTACTTCTAAATCTTAGGGGTGTTTGGCAGGCTCTAGCTCCAATTTTTCAGCTCTGCTTCACAACTCCACTGTGGAGCAAATCCACTATGGAGCAGATTCACAACTCCACGGAGCATCCTTTAAGCTGCTCCACAAAAATGAACTGCGAGCGATGCTGCTCCATGGAGTTGCCTGCTCCAGAGTTACGTGGAGTTAGAGCATTTGGCACTGCTCCGAGATGGAGTTGAGAGTTGGAGCTCTACCAAACACCCCTTAGTTAACAACTCCGTGCTCCTCTCGGAGGAAGAGAGGATGAGGGATGATTAGGAGAGAGCAAGATAAACCAAACAGCTCCGGTCGCTTGCCTTGCCTCACCTTGCGTGGCTAGGCAAACGGGGCAAGGTAAAGCAATGTGAGCTAGATCCAATTAGGCCCTTAATTTTTAAAGTTAATTTGATGCCTGAAGTAACGGTTCGTACATTTATTTGTGCACTAGTTACCATCGAACTTTTAAAGTGGAATTAAATTGAACTTACATTCTTATATACAATAATATAATTATAGTAATTTGAAAAGCACAACTGTAATATTTTTTAATCTATATTTGATGCCCACACCCTAAAAGATTTTTCCATAGTTGCACTGATAAGCTGAAAAACCAATATAGATTATAATCTCAAAGTTGAGAATCATCAAAAAGAGGCTCGAAGAGACTAAACAATATATTAAAAAAAGTTTTATGAGTTATAAGAAGAACAAGTAAAAGCCTTAAAATGGTCACAAAGGACTACAACGTATGACTCGTACAAAAATGATAAATTTTAAGTGGTAGATTTTAATCAAATTTTAAGTTTGAAAAAAATAATGTCCAAATTTGCAAGCTACATATGCCCCATACATCATATAGCTATTTCGACTTGCACGCATGTTTTAGTTGACCTTACTGTATAATTTATTTATCAAGCAAATTTCTAGTTTACATTTTTGCCGATAAGAAAAGAAACGTGTTTCCATTATTAAACAATGCTGGTAAGAAGAGATTCAAAGGATGCGAGATATCGAATGTGCACAAACGAAGACTCTTAAATACTCTTAAATAATAGAATTAGGATTTTTATGCATGTTCAATCTCACAGGGTTGAAATTTATTAAAAAAAAATGTTGAATCATGTGGTTTAATTTATAGCACAAGAAAAGTATATGAATTTGGAGATTAAATACTAAGTAAATAGGAAGAGAATGGAGAGAGGAAAAGATAAGTTGAATTGAATTTTAAAGAACTAGAAAAGGAAAGGTTAGAGTTAATACTAGAAATCTTATGAATTTTAAAGGAAAATATTCTATTATAGAAATTTATATTAAAACAATTCTACAAATCAAACAACGTCTCTACATGTTACTTCGAATTGAATTACCCTAATTTTTTCTTAAAATTCCTCGCACAAGCTATGTACGACCTATTGGCTCAACGAGGCTGTACCTAAGTACCTAACACACGTCTCAGACAAAAAAAGGCGGAGCGAAGTGGAGAGCGACGACCGGCCTAGATCCAGTCGGCTCCCTCGCCGCCGCTGGCCTTCAGGCCATCGCTGGACTGCGGGAGCGGCGAATCTAGGTCGGGGCTTGTACAACAGTAGGTTTAGGAGTAGGAGAGGACTAGTTTTAAGGTATTTTTGGCCGGAGGTGGGAGCGGATGTGGAGAGTGTGTGGGTCATCGTCTCCTGCGGCGATGGTCTCGGTGCCGCCGCGGATGGTGGCGCTCGTCTGCTCGTCGTCGTGCTGCTTAGGGCGGCATCATCGGCATCAATAAGGAAGTCTTTGGTGCAGGTGAGTACCATCGAAGCCACGTTGGGGATGAATCTCAAGGGAGACCTCTCCGACCTAGGGACGGATCGGGTGAGGAAAAGGAAGAACCTCGGCGAGGGATTTGCTCTGGGCGATCTCCAAATCGTTCGGCGTCGAGTTCTTCGCAGGTGGGCGGGTTGGGGATGTGTGATGTGGATCTTTTGGGTGGAGGGGTGCCGGCGGTGTGGTGGTTCGCCAGTGATGAGGTTCACTCCGGCTTGCGGTGCCATTGTCTTCTTGGCTTCACCTTCCTCTCTTTTGGCCGTGTTGGAGCTTAGGTCCTTGATGATTATGGTTATCTTTGATGGTCTACTTGTTGTTGTTATCTCCTTATACCGCCCTTTGAGGCTTGGCCAAGAGGAGGTGAGCTTCGTTGTGTCGTCTACGTGGGTGGAGATGGAGGTCATCGCCGGTGATGGGATTTGGGAAAGAAACGCATTCTGCCATGCAGATAGGTCCTTCGAGGACGTGAATGTAATTTTGTTTTTTTAGTAAGGACTTGTTTGTAATGTACATGAGAATATGGGAATGAAATGAGTGGTACCCTTCTAAAAAAAACACACGTCTCACAGCGTATCCAGTGAGACCCATGGAAGTACGTGGCTGCAGGAGTCTCCATCCACAACATAAGTATAAATGGTGAAGCAGTTTGATATGATAATAAATTTTAGTATGGGATTTATAAATGTAATGTTTGTCTTTGGCGATCTCCTAGATAATGTTTTTGATAGGGCTGGTATCTGTGGTTTCTCGATCTGTTCATGGACCATTAGGATTTGTCAACTCTTGTGGTGAGAGTTTTGTGTCGAGTTGCCGTGCAGAGTTCCTCTTCACAATGACGTCAGATACTTTTGCCGATCTGCAGATGCGGTCGATAAAGACAGATAAAAAAGACCGTGGAGGAGCTGGATTGGGTGTTCTGCATCATCTCTTGCAAGGGACATGCCTATCATAATGTGCATAAAATTCGTAATATGACATTACTAGTTTAAGTATTGTACCGCACACGCAACAAATGCTTGCTCTGGACGAGAAAAATACAGGTTGATCTTAATACTATTTGTAGTAGGTGTTGATTCTATACATGATGTTGCATTGTATTTGTTCTTTTACAGTTGCAAGTTATAGCTCTTTGGTCAATGATCTCATAAAAATTCTATTATTATGAAAAGGGTAACATAGGTCTAAAAAATTGTTAAAAATAGATTTGAGAGCTTTGATAAGAAACATAATGATCTTTAAAAAATAGCTACGAAGTGTCAAAGTATTTGATTTGCATAAAAAAATCCATTTGTAGAAAATTATATGATTAAACACTTGAGCCTATTTTTGACAATTTTTTGTTTAAATTATTTGATTATCTTTTTTAACACTTTTATTTTTTATATCTTTCTTGAAAATCTTGAAATCATAAGACAGAGACACGGTTCAGAGCTTTCATAAGATAGAGACACGGTTCAGAGCTTTCAGAGTTTAGTTTTGGCGGATAATAATTTCACCGCATGAAAACACAGTCAGCACCGAGTTGATCACCGGCACCAGCCACAAGCCACCACCCACCACCCACCCATGCGGCCAATCCCATCCGTTGCAGTGATCCAACGGTCGCACTCTGGACGAATTCGCGGAGGCGCCGCGCCGGGCCGTCGCTTTCCCAGCTACCCTACCCTGCCCGCCGCGGCCAATCCCGGCCGAGCCGCTTCCCCGGAGGCGCGCCACGCCGGTGCGGGCGAGGCCCCACCCCGACCCAGGCGACTCGCACGTCCTCATGTTGGTTGACGCCGTGACGTCAGGCGCGATCCGGCGGGGAGATCCGCCGGCTCCCACCACGCCGGCCACGCGTCCCGCGTCCCCCTCCAATCCGCTCCAATTATGGCGCCCCGCGCGCCCTCATTCGCCCACGTACGCGGCCCCCCACCCTTTCCCGTCCCGTCAAGTCACCATTTCCACTCTCGGCGCGTATCCCCACCGCGCACACGCCCCACCTACGCACACATCGCACAAACGCCAATAGAGCTCCCACGGGCCCACCGGTCAGCGAATGACCTGTCCTTCTGTGTGGGTTTACCGGGTGGGGTTAGTGGAACGGTGATGGCCGTGTCTTTTTCCTCGTGATAAAGCAGGGGTGGGCCCGGACGCCATCCTCCGGACGGTCCCCCTGGCCGCTCTACGTGTTCCCTCCCCACCAAAAGCGTTTTTACACACCGCGCGCCCCCATTGGTCCGAGCCCCCACCCTCCCCGACCGCCGCGACCTTTACTTCCTCCCACTCCGACCTCGCGCCAAACCCAACTCGGCGCCCGCTTACACGTGGCCCGCGAGGCACCCATGGCCCAATCGTCGGTGTGATATATGTTGCTTGGCCGTGTCGCCGAAGCAATGCGTGCTCCCTTGCGTTCTACGGGCGTGGCCGGGGCGCGGGAGGGACACGTCGCTTGGTGGGGTGCTCGCTCTTACTGGCCGGTGGGGTAGATCGGGCCGGGTCCCGTATGTCAGTGGAAGGGGAGATGTTTATCTGCTTTGCGTGCCACGGTCGCCATGGCGAGGGCGCCCGATAGGGTCGTGGCCTGTCACATGCTGCCGCTGCGGGGGCGCGCCACGCGTTGCCGCGAGACCAATCGGAGCTCGCCGCCGATGCGCAACACGGGGCGTCGTGACGCGTGTCCGTCGTCCCCGCCGGTATTAAATCCTCTCCCGCGCGTCGCTCCACCCCCATTCACGGACAGCTGCGACCACCGCACCAAGAAAGGGGTTCTCGCCGGCGTTCTCGCTTTTGCTTGGTTGGGAGTTTGGACGCACGTTTCTACGAGAGGTGAGGGGTGGGGTGAGGAAGGTGTGGTGGGTGATGGAGAGGAAGGGCGGGTGCTGCCTGGCGCCGAGGTACGGCGCGGCCGCTGGAGCCGGCGGCCAGACCAGCATGGCGTGGGAGATGGGGAGGATCATGCTGAAGTATCGGCCGATTGCCCCCAAGCCGGCGGCGATGGCGCCTGCGCCCACGCCCACGCCCACGCCCACGCCCACGCCCACGCCGGTGCCAGTGACAGCCGGGGGTGCTACGAGGGGGAAGCGGAAGGCGGTGGGCGGGGCTGGTGGGAGGAGGGGGCGAAAGCCCAAGAAAGCGGCGGCTGTCGCGGCGGTGACGCCTGTGGTGGCGACAGCCACGGTGGGCGTAACTAAGGGGAGCGATGACAAGGAGATGGAGAAGGAGAAGTCTCTGTCCTCGCCGTCGTCATCCTCGTCGGCGATGACGTCTGTGGATTCATCGGCTCCTCCGCCGCCGCCGGCTACGCTGCCGCTTATGCCTGTTGCGCCGGTGGAGAATGATAAGGAGAAGGTAGCTTCCGCGCTGCTTGAACAAGCGGCGGGACAGGCGGCAGTGGCTCCACAAGCGCTGCGGCCAGCGGCGTCGTGGGTGACGGTGGAGGACGTGACAGGCACCTGGCGCGAAGGCGAGGCTCCGTCCGCCGCGGCGTGCGGCGGCGCGGACGAGGCACCGGCGTTCGTATCGGACCAGTGGGGCCGCGTCACGTGGACGAACACCGCATTCAACCGTGCGGTCCGCGCCCCTGGGGACGACGACGCCGCCGCCCCCGAGGTCCGGCTGGTGCTGGCCGCGAAGGGCGCCGCCACCGTGCCGGCGTGGGGCACCTGCGTCGGGTTCACCTGCCGCGTGCGCGTCCAGTCCTGCTGCCCGCGCCGCGGCTCCCTCGTCGCGCCCTGCGACGTGTGGCGGCTCGAGGCCGGCGGCTACCTCTGGCGCCTCGACCTCCAGGCCGCCCTCAGCCTCAGCCTCGCCGCCCTCCCGTAAGCAAATACGTATCCCTCGTACGGAGGCCTATTATCGAAACAAATCATGCGCTACTTTACGACATGATTGTTGTACTACTTCGAGCCTGGCCTGTCGTTAATTAAGCTGGTCATGGGCAGATTAGGCACAATCAAGAGATGGATTAGATTAGCTAAAGCGAGTTGCAGAGTGTGAAGGAAAAAATTTAGCCAGTGAACCTTCTGGATGTGTAAGCTCCAGCCTCCCATCACGCGGATGCAAGAAGCATGCGTTTCTCTTATATTTCCTTTTTTTAATCTGCTTTCTTCGCAAATGTATGGAGATTTATCTTTGTTTATTAAGGCTTAATAACAACTAAATTAATTAATTAGTGTTAGTGCGAGGGGCAAAGCATCCAGCTGCTTCCAGCATCGGCCTGCGGTCGTGGCATCTTGATGTTTACTAATTGTTGGTTGTCGAATCAATCAACGGGCTCAAGTTCGTCCTGACTTTACATTTGTAAATGAGCACCATTTATAGGGCTGTAAACCCAAAAAAAAAGACAAATAGGACACAAGAGTTTACAATATCGACTTTCTAAAAGCATCTCCAGCAGAGTCAGATATAATCGGCCGGCTTTACGTGTAGTCTTTTGTTTTTCAGCAGTCTTTTTCAGGTTTAACTTAGAGTTTTTCTTTCGGTCTTTAAATTTGGAGGTTATCTATGTCAGTTTCTAGAGGGTTCTGTCGGAGAGAATAAAAACATAGAGAATAAATAGTGATTTAGAGAGATATAAAGAGATCTGATTTTAGAGCATTTGCTGTGGATGCTCTGTTTCAGGCTAGGAGAGATTTTTGCAAATGACATGATTTCACGTGTTATAAACACAAGCTCGAAGACATATGAAGCGTCACATGTTCCGAATTTTTCCCAAGGCAGGGGCACAAAGATACATGCACTAGGTGTATAGAGGTTGTGTCGACAGCCCATTTTCCTGTGGCCACCTGCTGCGAGGTCCAAGCGCCATATCTCATGGACAATCACAGCGACGCGGCCAACAAGTAGGCTTCGGATCTCGCAGTTTCTTCTGAACCCCATTGGGGTAGTCGGCCAGTGGAGGCGATTTCAGCGAACGCGCCGGTGTCTTTGCCCTCTGGTTTCTTCCCTTGTGGTGGAAGGACGCGGGGTGGTCCAACAGGCGTTGGACGTCCCTCCGTTCGACGCTACTCCCTGTCGTCGGATTATTTATTTAAAAACTTTGTTATTTTTGTACAGGTGTGTATAAATTTTTTAAAAATCTGAAAAAAAATATGATAATAATTTAATATGCACCAGATTTAACATGTAATTGTTTCATATTTTTATGCTTAATATTTTATTTGGAAACGTGTTATAAAGTATAAATAGCACAACAAACTTTTATAAAAATATAAAAAAATATATGTTGAATCTAGTGCATATTAGATTATTATCATATTTTTTCATATTTTTTTAGAATTTATACACATGTGTACAAAAATAACAAAATTTTTAAGTAGATCTAATCCTAACCGTCGGATGAAGATCCGACGGCCACGGAGCAGTGTTTGGGAGGCGGGCGTCCAACACCCGTTGGACTGCCCCCGCTTCTGTTGTGGAAAGGGGTAGCGAGGAGATTACAAAAGGGCCCTTTAGGATTTGGTTTCTACCTTCCTTTGTGTAAGGGTCCTTGCTGTAAATTTGGGTGTTTCATCCTCCCATTTATAATATGAATTGCCCTTAAAAAAAAGCTTCAACCCAAGAACACGAAACTGAATTTTTTTTTTAAAGCAAAATTTAAGAGAGAGGAGAACTTAGCGCCCCACATACGAATGTGATGGAAATACATGTTGCCCCCGACATAGAACGACACCTTGATGCATCGCGTGGTGCGCCCCGGCTAGCTCGGCCTTTTAGCCGGAGCTGAGCCTCACCAGGTTCCGGCTTTTGTTCTCCGTGGGCAGCTCACCGTCGCCGAGGGAAAAAAGAGATGGTGCAGGTGTGGGTGCCAAAAGTTGGTGAAGGAAAAAAAGAGTTTGGAGAAACGTGTGATGACATATCAAGGGATGAGAAAACTAGGGGCAAAATCGTCTTTTAGCTCCATCACTGTATGAATAGCCAACAACCCCAAATGCGATGGCAAATAGAGATGAGATGTTTCTGTAATAGCGTGAAGGTGTTACGGGATTTCTACAATGGCACACAAAAAATTGCTCGAGATGTCTTAGATATTGAATCGTGTCATTTGATTGTAAAAAGGAAAACATATAGAAATTTTTAGATGGTGTCGTTTGATTGTACGAAAGGAAAAAAAAAGAAATTTTTAGATTGAACACTAATCAACCAGATACATAATGGAGAGAGACGATGCAGCAGTTGCAATAAAATTCTCAAATAAATGCAAAAATGCAATGAAATTCCCAAATAAATTAAAAAATACGTTAGACCTTATATTTGAAATCCTCTAAAATTTGGAGGAAAAATTCCTACCCTATGTAACTTTTTTAGAGCAATACCACAAATTAAACACTTCAACATGGAACTTTTTTTAAAAAATGGATTACATTCCTTCATTTTCCTTCTGAAATTTATTTCAATCAAAAGGGCCTATAGGGTTCACGAGCTGTCAGAAGGTAGCAACATGCAAAAGATTTCTTCTAGAATGGTCCATCATTGAGAAATTCCTATCACTATCGCAGATACATTCTATTCTAGAAGAAATGGATGTTGATCCAATTAAAAATCGATGTTGCTCTACACTTTTTGTATGGTTCACAAATTTGCATTCCCTGTCAGGCTAGTTTCGCTTTGTAACACGTAATCTGAACCGAACAATGCAATGTGTTTCCATTATTACATTAGATTTGCAAACCAAACAAAATTTGGTTTTTTAGTGACTGTAATTCTTCCTCTCCAATTTCCTGAAAGATGACTGCTTGCTTTCACTCGATGAGATTGCTTGCTTCAACTCCATGAGATATGAAAAGTGAGTGTCCTCCAGGTAAGGCATATTCTGAAACATTTCCTCCTTCCAATCCTCATCTTATTTTCACTCGCCATCAAGGCCCTGAAAGTTGTTCTGTCCTCCAGGCGATGGGTGGCCAATCTGCATGGCTGGTTGGGACAGTATCTTGCAGCTTTCCCTGCTGCTGGTTGGTCCTACAATCTTGCTGAATAACCGAACTTCAATTGTATATGATCAGCCGGCTGAGTTGGACTACAATATTTGCTACCATGCATTGTTCAGTTATCCTCTGATATCTCACCTCTAATGCTAATTTAGAGACATGATATATAGTTATATCAACTTGTCGTGTCCTGAAACTCATATATGCATATTTACTACTAAATTTGTAACCATTAGTATCTGAATTTATAGACCAAGTTCTCTTCACACAAGGCCTCCGGAGATAACTCCTTTCTTATCAGTTTTTCACGCTTTTACTATGCAAGGGCTATATCATGCACCGGCCCGACGCTCTGGCTCTACATGGAATTTTGATGTTAATGCGTGATGCATGAATAGCTAGAAGATCAGATGTGCCAACTGCATGCATGAAAATTCAAGGTCTACAAGTAAATAAAGCATGACAAAAGTCTAGTGAGTAGTATCATACACAGCAAGAAAACAGCTAAGATTGAGCACCAGATACCGCAAAAAAAAAGAAAGAAAGCTAAAAAAATTGATATTTTGCCACTCTCTAGAATGGGCTTCGCTATTTTTCCACTCTGACATACTGTCATGGACACATATGGCTCCACGTGTCAGTGAGAATGAGTGGCAAATAAACGAACCGTCAATCTTTAGAGTGGCAAAATGTCAAATCACCCAGAGAGCTCAGGCTATGCATAGAGAAGATCGATTCAATTCCAAACTTGTGTTCACCCAAAACCATTAGGGCTTCTCTTAAACATTGAGGTGACTACTTATGTGTCCGTTAGATGCGATTAGGATGGAGGATGAGGGGACTCTAGCTAGGAGGGAGGAGGGGGCTCTAGTGGCTGGCTGGCCAATGAGCCCCCTCTATCATCGGATGTGACCATGAGAGAGCTAGAGAGAGAGATAGAGAGTCAGATAGATTTAGACATATTTAGAGCCCCTCTACTGTTGGATATGGCCTTCGTATTCAGCTGAGTTGAGGCCACCCCGAGGTTCCCTATGACCTGCTGAGCCAAGCGCCAACGTAGTAAAGAAGATGACGGACAACAAGCAACGTGCACTAGGGTGTAAGATGTCCGACTCAGTATTTAACGGACACATGGGCAACCACCTCAAAGTTTAATGGAAGCACTAATTGTTTTAAAACTAGGTTGCAATTGAATATAATGGGCTGTTATCTTTAACTTATCTTATTTACTTATCTTCTTATTTGCTTAAGATGAATTTCATTTGACTTATTTTTGAAAGCTTTGTAACGCACCTTCGAGATAAGAAAAGAACGGACTTCAAAAGGCAAAGCGTTTGACTTTTCAATTCGGAGATAAGTAGATAAGCTATAGAGAACAACCCCTAAGTTTAAAGGGTTAAAAAAAGTAAATTTGAAGTTCGGAGGGCTAAGTGAGATTCACTGCAGGTTCAATGGCTACAAATGTACATTTTCTATGGAGAGCTTAGAGAAAATGGCATGACATCTATGTGAATGCCACATCACTATCTTTTGTACACATGTTAGGCTAGTCAGCACTTAACGGCGACGTGGAACACACGTATGCGCCACCTCAACATTTAACGGAAGTAACGGTTTGGGGGCTAGGTACACACTGACATAAGTTTATGGGCCAAAAAAGTAAAACTTTAAATTCAGAGAGCTAATTGAGATTTGCTCTAAGTTTAGAGAGCAATAATGTAGTTTTCTCCTTAGTTAATTTGCGATGAAAATTATATTGCTTGAAGTACAGGCGTTAGGATGGTAAAACAATGTGCCTTCCTGTTGCTCACCGTACTCCCCAATATAATTCGACAGGAGATAACCGAAGAGTATAAGCTGTTATTCATTGGAGTATTGGACTATGAGCGTAGTATATGTTGCCAAATTAAACAACGAAAAAAAGAACATGCACTACTAGAGAATAGGCCTTTAATACCGGCGCATCAGTCCCGGTTGGACACGAACTGGTACTGATAGTGGCATCAGTCCCGGTTCGTGGCTCCAAGGTTTCAATCCCGGTTGGGCTCTGACATCAGTCCCGGTTCGTGATACGAACTGGTACTAATAAGTCCTTTGGTAGGCGGGTACAAAACAGCTAGCATGGGGTGCTCATCAGTCCCGGTTCGTAATATGAACCTAGACTAATGCCTCCTCATCAGTCGGGGTTCGTGTTATAAACCAGAACTGATGCCTCGTTTTAGAAAAGTTCAAAAGGAATGCATATCCCAATTATATTAGAACGCGTGGAGGGGTGGGTTGGCTAGAAGGATGAGTGGATAGTCTTGAGGTTTTAGGTTCGAGTCCCACTACACTCATATATCCACGATTTATTTTTAAATATTTGTAGGCATCAGTCCCGTATGGGCTGTCCCGGTTCTAAAACCGGGACTAAAGCCTGTTTGGAACCGGTTTTAAATGCCCGATTCCCAATAGTGATGATTATGCGCCATATTATCTATTACCTATAGGGGTAACCGACCTGGCTCAGCCGGCCCGTCCACATCGGCCGAAAATCCGAGACCGTTCTATCGCGTCATTCATGCCATCTTGCCCGTCCATCCAGCTCGCGGCACACATTGCAAACCGGTTTGCTCATGCAAAAAAAACCCTCGGGATTTATGATTTTACATAGAGATCCCACAGATTCACATCGGACTCCTTCCGCAGTGGTTGTCCATAGGCGACGTTTTTCGTTTGCACCCTTCCATTACCGCCAACCTCAACCCGCGGTCCTTCCACCACTCATGTTCCCAACCCTAGCCTCACTCCATCGTTTCTCATTGTTCCCGGCCCGCCTTGCCGCCGCCGCTCCCTCTCGGTCTCTCTCCTCCTCTAATCCTCCACCCTCCTTCCTCGCCACGGCCACCCTCGCCAGACCTTCTACGGCGGCATGGTTCGGCGCGGATCAGCGGTGGCGAAGGTCGAGGTTGCCGGATCCGGCGCCGACGTGCCTCGGGGGCGCCGCAGATCCACGGCCGAAGGGCTTGGCCCTAGCCGTTCCTCTCCTTCCTTTCTTGCCTGCTCACCGCGCCGCCGCCTCCCCCATCCTTCCTTGCCAGTGCATGGAAGAAGAGAGGGTTGGTACAGCTTAGAACTGGTAAGTATCAAATCAAAGTTTTTGTGATTCGGTAGATAGAGCATGTAGTTTTAGTTGATTCTCTGAAAGAAAAGGCTTTTACACTTGTGAATCAGGCACCACAATGTTCATTTTTCTCACTAAAACTTTAAAAAAAATGCAATATGGATATAATAATATGATAGAGGACGATGGGTCTTGTGTAAATTTAGACTAACTTCCTCACAAAAAATAAAAACAAATGAGGTAAATTAACCATGACAAAGTCTCAGGGTGCCATTTTCCTGTCCATGGGTGAATGAAATGGGCATGGAAGAAGAGAGGGTTGGTTAGGATACCTAATACTGAATAATTTATTGCTAGGCGGTATAATATGGAAATAGAGCTATAAGTGGGCTGTTTGCTATTGCAATAAGGGCTGCTCTTTTCGTCGAGTGCACGATCATGACAGACTATTGGAAGAAGCCCGGCTAACTCCTCTTTGTCGAGGGTAGTGGAGGAGGTAATGAAGTAGGTGTTTCGGTCGTGGCTTGGTGGTACTGGTCGCAGGACGGATAAAAAACTAAAAATATAGGAGGCCACTATTCCTATGCACTAAAATGTTTACCTTGGTTTTATACCGCTTTGGTTATAAAAGAGAGTTTAGCATTCATAAATGACTATGGCAAGTCAGCCGCCACCCAATATTTCTTTATCATCTAGACGTCTACCATGAATATTATGCCTCTGCTATAGTATTTTGTTACTTTTGTTACCGTTCGCATGTTATACATAATAGTTTTTTTGTTATATGCGTCATTGCATTAAGGAACATGTTATCGATACTTTTGGTAAGATAGAACAGTGTTATATATGCATACCCATTTCTCCTCTACATATACATTTTTTGAAGCCAAACCATTTCAGCATTTCTTTTGCATTATATTTACCTTCTAGGAATCAATTCCAAATCATTTGCTGACATGCGGACTCACTTCTCTTTTATGGGATGAAAGCCCTTATCCAAGTTGTCCGTGCTAAGAACAGGCGTCATTGCATTAAGGAACATGTTGTCGATACTTTTGGTAAGATAGAACATTGATATATATGCATACCCATTTCTCCTCTACATGTACATTTTTTTAAGCCAAACCATTTCAGCATTTCTTTTGCATTATATTTACCTTCCAGGAATCTTTGCAAGAGGAGCTGGTATCGATCATTGTCTTTTGGTTTGAAGTCTAAACGTAACTTATGTTATTTTTATTGAACATGTATAATGCCATTGCCATGGTTAGTTCAAATTCAGATAGTAGCCCTTCTAATAAGTATTGAGCATTCTGAATATTTTAGGATAGGGTTCCTGTTTCAAAATTTATATTGCAGCTACCAGCTGGGATGGTGGATGATGCAACAGGTGATTTTCTTGGCCCTGTAATCAATGGGTTTAGTGCCTTTTTTCTCTCCATCTATACAAGGTATATTGATGTTTACATTCTATTATGGACAGTGAGTCAAACTAGCTCTATTCCCCCTTCCACACATGCCATTCCCCCTTCCACACATGCCATAGTATATTGATATTTAAGCAAAGGTTTCCCACATTTTGTTGGCAAATTTGTTAAATAACTGTATTTTGTATTGAAGGCTTAATTGGCGACAACATGCAATTAATAGGTGCTCCGTGCAGTTTTCCGCATGCAAATTGTTATATTTTCTTTCAAGAGGATACAGTTTTACCGATTTTTCAGGTTAACAAGATGGTTTGTGCTCCAAAATTCCAGCCTGGAAGGTACCTCATTAGTTTTCTGTACAACAGGTTAGATTGTGGATCTCTAATTTGTTCTAACCTACATCTGGGTTTCCCTTTATGAATAGAGAGAGACAATAAACTCTTTGTCATAGTTTAGAGTCACTCTGTTCAAGAGTTTTGATTGTATCCAATAGTCAGTATATTTAATTGGTCTAACTAACGAATACTGTTAGATGCTTCAGGTGTAACATTGCTTTCATTCCCTCTTTGTAATTACAATTTATGGTGCTCTTAGGTCTGAAAACAAAAACTTTATTGGTGAAAATAGGATTGGCAAATGACGCTATGGATTCAAGTCTTAGGGAGTGGAAACAAACCATTTTTCCTGTTATTCTATAGATAGAAATACTATTGAAATTTGAGAAAATGTGTGAAGACAACAAAAAAATTTTCTCCATTATTTTCAAATGTTAAAATATTTTTAGTATAGATCAGAAGCTCAATACTTCCATTGCATTTACAGTTTTTGGTTTTCATGATGTGCTATGGGACAGATATTGCCTTAGATAATAAGGATGTCGTGAGTGAAGATGCAATTTTGAGATGGGCGAAGAGAAGGAAAATGCTGATGAGTCTAATAAAGTTTTTGTTAAACAATCGGAGGCTTTCATTCAGGTATATGTATCTCTACTAAAATGGAGTTGCCCTACCTTTTTTAATGCACAAGATTTACAGATCTGAGAAATTATTGGCATTTTAGTGTGCTACCTTTCAAGAAACATATTCTCCTGCTAATCTCTCGCTAATCGATTTTTAGTTGTTTCCCCTGTTCCCAAATCTGCCATCCTAGAGGAAAAAAATTTAAACAGTTTGACTCTGCTGTTTATTGCTTCAAATTTGGCTCACTGTGTGCGTGTGATTTCTCGACATGGTAGCACCAGATTTTCTCTGCTGGCCTTGTGTCATTGCGAGAACTCGACATTAGTACCAAATGGCATGTCAAAGTAAATTTTCTAAGAGATGGTAACCAACCTTGATGCAAGTATGCTAATGTTTTCCTAACAACTCCTTGCCTACTCAGTGGCTCAAGGAAGCTGAAGAGAAAGACAAAGAGGACTACAATTGGAGGTCATACTTGCATCCTTTTCCACACTTGGAGAAATGCAGTGCTATGCAATTTGAGTGGTCTCCCGGTGAGTTTGCAACCGGCAAGTTTTGGGGACTCGAAATTATTTGTATTATATTAAATCACATTTTTGTTCCTAATCAGCTGGAAAAAAGGCATCAACAAACATTGCCCGCGAGCCATTGGTTAAAGACTGCAGAGTGTACATATCCTACATTCGTTTCCATCTTTGCTTCGCCAATGCTTCCATGAATGTTTTTTTTATGCATTTTGTTTAACCGTCTACCTGTTTCCTCATAATAAAAGCTTTAATAAAAGCTTACTTACATATGGATTTTATTTAGCTTGTGAGATGCTTTTTTTTTTCCCATGCTTAAAAAATAGTTGCAGCACTATTATTTTGTAAGTTCTTATGCAAAATATGTTTAAAGGTTATAGGAATGTGCATGACTTTAATTTAAGCACACATTTTGCATCTATCGGAACAACCGGGACGCGCGCGCAGACGCGCAATTAATTCTAGTATATATATATAGATCTTTCTCACTTCTCAGTATTGGACTATTGGGGTATTGATAACCTTTTTTTTCTGTATTTCACACTTATATTATGAGGGGGCCATATCTCCGGACTCAGCTCTGCATAGAATTAAGCTACGTATAGTCATGCATGCATGAGTAGATCAATTTTGCTTGCACCAGTATATCACTTGTGCCAAGTGCCATGCATGAACAGTGATGGGCTCGAGAGTAAATTAAGCATGACAAAATCTAGTTAGCAGTATAGTAACTTAAACAAACCATGGCTAGACCCCGATTCCCGCTCCTCCTAACCCTAGCATTGCCACCCCCTGTTCGCCCCATCCCTCTCCCTCTTCGGTGACCTTACCAGAGGCGAGAGAGGGAACCATGCTTTTCCATCTCCCTAGTCCTTACCCCTCTACCTTCCCTCCTCTATCCCCTCCCCTCTTCTCTGTTGGGGAACAAGTAGGCTACGTTAGTGCAGTTTTAAAAATTTCTACCGTGATCACCTAGGACATCATTTAAGTAGTGGATCACAGATCGTTACCTTTGACGCGCAGTTACAGCGAAAGTAGAGTTGAAGAAGTCGATCCCAACTTAGCACGCGTCAAGGTACTAGAAGTAGCCAATTATTCTAGTCGATGGCTTTCTTAGTCGATCGCCACAGAAGCAATGTCGCACGTACTGCTATAGAGGAAGTAGTTGTTCTTGCCAAACCGATCACTTCCTCCGTCGTCACTAGCCGATCGATGTCTAGCCGATGAGCGTCGCAACAACCGCAGCAACGTCTCTACAGTATCCACACGTCCAGGCTAGGGCTTCTATGAGGTCCGAAGGGCATGTCAGCTAGGGATTCTACAGTATCCAACCGTGTGTTAGCACCGCGCGCGTCATCTAGGGATTCTATGAGGTCCGAAGGGCATGTCGGCTAGGGCTTTGATGGCGAAACCGATAGCTCTTGGCTTAGTGTTATCTCTTGCAGTGCTGCCCCCTCAACCTTCTCTTATATAGCCGAACCAACAGACTTTTACGTTAGAAGCCGATTAGGACTCCAAGTCGATGCAGCCAATTAGAACTCTAATCCGATTAGATCTCCAAGTCGACGCAGCCGACTAGGAAATCCGATGCGAGGATTAGTATCCACGAAACCCATTAATAAATCCAATCTATTAGACATGTGTTAATCTCACAAGATGACATTACTAGGACTCTAGTCCGATGCGCGGATTAGTCTCATCCTATGATCTATACAAGACCTGATTTGGCTCATGCTGTTAGTGCGGTTAGCAGATTTATGCATAAACCTAGCAAGTAACATTGGAATGCAGTCAAGTGGATTCTTCGTTATCTGAAAGGTACTTCTTCTAATTTTGGCTTATTGTTTGATAAAAACAAGATGAAGACAAATAGTGTTGTTGGATTTGTTGATTCTGCCTATGTTGGTGATCTTGATAAATGGAGATTTATTTATGGATATCTGTTTTATTGTGTGGTGCTGTAGTAAGTTGGAAAGCTTTATTACAGTCTATTACTGCCCTTTTCTACTACTGAGGCAGAGTATATTTCAGCGACCAAAGGTGTTAAAGAAGCTATTTTATTGCAAGGTCTGATTTCTGAACTTGGTATTTCACATGATGTTAATATTGTTTATTGTGATAGCCACAATACTATTTGTTTGACCAAGAATAACATGTATCATGCCAAGACCAAGCACATTGATATTAAGTACCACTTCATCTGTGACATTATTACTGAAGGTAAGATTATTGTGGAAAAGATACATACTGATGAAAATCCTGCAGACATGCTTACAAAGTCACTTTCAAACACCAAGTTCAATCATTGTCTTGACTTGATTGGTATTCATGGAGCTTAATACCTTACGAGGTTGAGGGGAGACAATGCTACTATGGATTTAGAGTCAATGAAAGATTTGTTAGGTTTTGACTCTAACTCTAATTGGACTCGGACTCCTTTTAGGGCTCTATTTTTGGCCCTGATTTGGCTATATATAGTCATCCCCTTATATATGTAAACCAAGCCATTATAGTGGATTGTTTTTTCCGTGGTTTTTTTCTCTTCATATTGAAGAGGTTTTTTCATGTTAAACCACTGTATTCTTCGTGTGCGTGCGTGCGTGCCCTCGAAACCTAACTCTAACATGCCCAGTAGGTGGCGCCGCCGCCGCCGTGTTGGGCGACGTCCCCTGTCGATCAATCAGAAGCGGAGACGAGGGATGAAAGAGGAGAGCCGAGTCGCCGGCCGCCGGGTGCTGGTCGAGAGACGAAGCGCAGGTCGCCGGAGACGAGAGAAGGAAGAGAGGCGCGAGAGTCGCCGGGTGGTGGACTCGACGAGATCGTCTAGGAGCCTGTTTCTTTTAGCGGTTGCGTTTGCTTATAAGCTGAAAATTTGTAACTCCTTGATAAGGACATCCGAGGGATTAAAAAATTATAGAAAAATGGTTTTGAGATCTTTGAGAAGAAATTGTAAGACCTATAAAAATTGACTACCAAACATCAAAGCGTTTGGCTTGTAGAAAAATAACAAATTTTCAACTTATAAACAAACGCAAATGCTGAAAGAAACAGAGCCTAGGTCAGGATCGCGACGCGGTGCAGGTGGGGTCTAGGGAGTAGTGAATTGTGATGGTTGGGAACGGGAGAAGGGGCTAGGGGGCGTGGATTTATAAGAGTGGAGCAAGTCGAGGTTGAGTTGCCAAAAAAAAAAAAAACGAAGCCGAGTCGGGCTTGGAGACGAGAGGAGGAGGCTGCTTCGCTGCTCTAAAAAGTGCTCTTATCAGTTATCAAGGCCTGACAGTGGAGCACTCGGAGCGGGCAAAAAAAAACTGATCTTATCGATGCCAATGCCTGATAAGTTCAATAATTAATTAGCGTGGCATCATTGATGTTTACTTTAATCTTCCTGACTCGCCAAAGCGGAGTGGTTCGTAATAACAGAATTATGGAAGGAAAAAAATTATCTATTAGACATTGTAAATTGTATGTATTTATCAATTAAGGGCTCATTTGATTGATGTTATAAGCTCGACATAATTGTTTGTTAAACTTGTCTGACATTAGTTCATGAAATTGCTAACTATACTTTGACTAGCTATGACAACTTTGCCACAGTTTTTTGAATGCAAAATAGTTTAAGTGTAGCAAGCCACACTTCACTACTAGAGAAATAGGTATCACTACCAGCATATCACTACCGGTTTGAACCACAAACCGGTAGTGATAGTTGCGTGAGCCATGAGTTTGAGGTATAAACCAGTAGTGGTGTCTCATACACTACTACTACCGGTTTGAGCCACAAACCGGTAGTGATACCTATCCATCACTACCGGTTTAAGCCACAAACCGGTAGTAGTGCCTTGTTTCTGAAAAGTTTAAAAGGAATGCATATTATATTTATATTAGTACGCGATAGTGGGTGGGTTGGCTAGAAGAGTGAGGCTAGAGTCATGAGGCCTTGGAGGTCTTGGGTTCGAGTCCTGCCTCTCCCAATATATTCCCAATATATTTTAAACATTTTTAATACTATCACTACCGGTTGCATGAACCGGTAGTGATACCCTGGAGTATCACTCCCGGTTGCCCTCTATCGGTTCCAAAACCGGTACAATTGCCAATTTGGAACCGGTAGTGATGAGCTAATCCGCAGTAATGTTTTTTTATGGCTATAAACCAAACAAGTCTAACTTGGCCAAATTTGACTAACTTTAATTATGCTAAAATGTGCCATTGTTGGGCTATAAACCAAACAACTCCTAACTCATTAACATATGGTTTTAGAGCCCACATCTAAGTAACACATTGAGTTAGGAAGGCTACTTAAAAATAATATGCTTTTTAGACGAATTATTATATAACACGTAAGGAAGGCTATATACTTTTAAGGGTCAATTACATATATGCAGCCACAAAGATCCCATTTCACAAATATGCCAATTAAAGATTAGATATTAGCCTCCATGTCATTACAAAGTTCCAAATCTTAGAAATATGTTATTATGGATTTTCTTGCACATCCGCCCTCTTCAAATTTGTACCTATTTCACCATCCTCTTTTCTTCCTCATGCCTCCTCCCCCTTTGGCCAGCCCTCCTCCTCCTTCGGCTAGCCCCTACCTTCTCGTACCACATCGGCTAGCCCTTCATCCTCCTCCTCCCCCTATGACCAACCACCTCCTTTTTTGCTCCATTCGGCTAGCTCCCCTTCGACCAGCCCCATCCTCGTTGAAATCAGCAGCAAGCCGCCATCTTCATCCTCCTCATTCTCGGCCACCCTTGTCATCGTCGAGGTATTAGCTGCCACCTCCTGCTAGGCCTGCTGCCTGTAGAGGGCGCAGTAGACATGGCTCCAGCCTTAGGAGGCTCAACAACAACAACAGTAGGTAGGCTCAACGACGATAGTAGGCGAGGAGAAGTAGCGTGGTGCGCAAGACAAGGAGTTAGCCGACAGAGCGGTGCGAAAGCAGAGGCAGCTCAAGAATCTAGACTCATCTGCATGTGTGTGTTTAGAGATAGTAGTAAGACTATACTACTCTTAGGAATATTTTAGCTAGGCTACTCCGATGTTTCTAGCCATTGGATCTAGATGCAAACCCCAACCCCTTTACTACACCCAATCCAGCCTCAACCTCAGCCCTTATTTGTCCCCCACACCGCAACCCTAGCCGCTAGGAGAGCAATGACGCGGCGCTCCCTGACCTTGTGATGGCATGACCCGACGGCAACGTGGCGCGACCCTGGCGATGGTGCAATGCAACCTGACCAACAACTGCGTTGTGGCACTCCCTGATCCTAGCGGTAGCGCGATGCAACCCCGGTGGCGGCGCTCCAAACCCGACAATGGTATGGTAGGCCCTAACCTTGGTGACAGCGCGGTGCTACGTAACCCCGGCGACGGTGCAACCCTAGCACGCAGCACGGCAGATCGGGCACCCTACTAGGTCATGACGAGGCGGCGATGATGCAGCCTGGATCCAGTGGCTTCGACGACAACCACATGGCAACGACGGGAGGTGACCACTTCAAGGCAGTGACGATGGCGACCACGAGGCGGCGATGATGGAGATGGAAACCGCACAGCAATCGAGCAACTGCATGTCGACGAACAACCGCACAATGACCGTGTGGCTTTGGTGTGGCCCGGCATGGCGGTGGTGTGGTGCATGTATAGTAAAGTGTTGTAATTTGAAATTGTAAAGTGATGTTCACACAATTGGAAACATCTATCATGTTCCGCACAAACAACGGAGTGGAAATCAACAAATTTACTGTCTCTTGGACGGTCCAAAATTTGGCAATATAGAATTTTTACCATGACCCTAAACTTTACTAACACACATTTTACTATGACTTGGATCATAATAAAGTTTCTTAATACACTATAGTAAAGTTTGTCATTCCAATGTTCTAAAGTTTCTTGCTGTCAGTACGTTTGATGCCTAATCACTTTTGCTTAAGCACGCAACCTAAGACAAGTCATAAAAATGAAGATAGATTCACGGATGATATTTTACATGGCAAGATCAAGGGAAAGACTCGCAAGAGTAAGGTCATATTTTCCTAGTCTTTTGATTTGGCTTGGTGTTTGGAGAAAAGATCGATACTATAGGATAGATGTCATACTATTAAGAGAGACCATCTCTCTGAATATCTAGATGGTATCATGACGTTATCAAGCTCGTAGCATATAGACTAAACATCACTCAAACATCCCTTAGTTTAAGTCTCTCAGTCTACCGAAATTGGTATAACCGAAGTCAAACTAACAGTATCACCGTTAGTGCGATATCACCACCACATATTCATCGGTACCCAAGTCCAGGGAACGCTTTCCAACTCTTCTAGACACAAGTTGGTGGTAACACCAAAGGTATCATAGCGGTATCACTGCTGAGACGGTTATATATACAACAGTACCTTGGGCTAGGGGTCACAAAGAGCACTCGAATCATTTAGTTTCTGGGACTGAGTGACGGTAACATCGGAGAAGAGAAAGTAGCAATCACTAGTGCATTGAAGTGGTTGGCTTGAGAGAGAGTCGGTTCGATTAAACCTAGCCTTAATGAAGTAGGGGAAGCGGCAGACTTCCCGAGATCACAGGAAAAATCTATATGTGCTTGTGTGGTTTACCTCTCCACCCTTGCTATTATACTTGCTATCACCCTGTTCATTCGATCACTCTTCTTGATATTGCTAGACTCGCATTAGCTTGAATGCTTGATATATTGGTACAAAACTACAAATCATTGTGATATAGCTTGTTACATACCTGTAATTCTTCATTAATTATTTGCTTGTTAAAGTTACCAAGACTTATCTAGCCAAGTATGAAATTGGTAGACCACTTATTCACTACCCCACCCCCTCCTCGCTAATTGATCACCCTTGATCCTACAATGGTTGGGCAGGATTAGAGCGGAATGCGCAAAGAAGAAGGCCGGCCATAAGGAGGGGGGGTTGGGGGTGAAGGAGGTAGAAGAATAAGGTAAGGACATTTTGGTCTAAAAAGTCCATGATGGTATATTTCTAAGAGTTGACACTGTGTGATGGCATGGGGCATATTTTTGACTTTATAGTGGTATATACTTTGCAGTAGAATATATCTAATTAACCCTACTTTTAAAAATGAGGCCACTTCGTTCCAAAAAAAAGAGGCCACTCAACATCCGCAAGATGTGAGTTTACAACCCATCAATTAATAAGTGTTTTACCACTAACTATTTCTTAGCAATCTACCATGTAAAGTGATGCTACCATGTCAATATCATGATATTACCAATGTCTCTATTATGAAAATATACCCAATTCAGCATTCACCATAACAACTAAAACATTTCAGATTTTTTGTTTCAGTTCTTAGTAGTAGTATGCACATCATAAGATCATCTGGGTAAATGTAGATTTTATTGCATTCACACAAGGGATTCTGTGAAACATATGAAAAATGTAAATATTATTGACACAAAAGGTGTTTGTCTGTTCAATTAACCTACCCATCACCTTCAATCTCCCTAGTGGAGCTATCATTATTGCTTGCAGCCTCCTCAGGTGCATCCAGAGGACCTGATAATGGTTGTTCTGCTTGTTCTTCTGTGGTATCACGGTTACCATTTCTAATAGAGTCAAAAAAAAAATCATGGTCAGAATCGTGAACCGAAAGAGACAACAAATAACATTTACAGTTTTTTAGTTCATTCTTTATTCTCATTTGCTATTTGACTAAACTAGTGAGGTATAAATAGCATCAAAATAGTTTCCAGTTGTAATACCAATAAAGGCACATCGCCAAGATGCAACAATGCAACTGGTTGTTACCAGCTTTACATTTTTCAGTTCAGACGTAAATAGAAAAAGAAAAGAAGGTCCAACACAGCAACACCAACAAGACCGCACTAGTACAATTCAAACCAAATCCAAATGACTTAGCTGCATATGGGGATGAGATGGTTGGGTAGTTGAAAACAACGTCAAACAACATCAACGCCGATAGTAGAAGAGCCTCAGTAGCTGCTAGCTTGTGATCCTTGTTAGACTCCGTAACTAGGATGTTAGTCGCTACACTGTGTTATTTCATGATGGCAGCAGAGATGCCAAAAATAAAGCTAATGGATTACCATCTCAAAATTAAAGCACACCTATTCATCATCTCTGTAGACATCAGGATTACATTGGGGATGCATGTGAGTCATGTGTCAAAGGTGAGTGATGCGCAACCAAACGGCAAGACATCAACTGGGTGCAAACAAGAGCAATCCATGCGTGTAGCTTAAAATTACGCTATGTTAACGTTCACTCCTTTCTAAATCTGCCGCATTTTCAAAACTTGGTTACAAAAAAGAAACACACGCGTAGTACAGTGTAAGGGGCAAAAAAAAAAATTGTCTGATAAAGGGAGCATCTTGTTGAGTTTACCCTTTGTACTCCGAATCAAGAGAAAACCTAACAGCTTTGCAAAATTTACACAGGTGCCACCTGCAATGATCTTACTTCAACGTTGTCGAGCACTTCGGTGTGCATTTGCTCACTGCTATGTCCCCACAGCTCGTTTTCCTTTTCTTTTGACATTGGGTAACCTCGTCGTGACACCTGCATACACCATAACTGCATTGCTAACGACCTCCAGAAAAAAATAAGTAGTAGTTTTTTTTTTTTGGACGAAGGGAGTAAGTATCAACATAAAATGGCATTGTGTATCATTGGTCCTTGATGAATTTAACTACTTGAAGAAAGCGCGAATAAGGGTGACCATCTTTTTACTCCTAAGCAACAGAAGAGGAGGAGAAGCCTTAACCACCTTGCATCTGATTTTGTTTTCTCTTTGGCACCAATTGACGTTTGCTGATCTTCGTTGGGCTTGACCACCTTGGAATCATCACCCCCGATCTTGGTATAATCCGCATCAGAATCACTTAATCGAGCAAGCCTATCAAAGATGGCCGGATCAACTGAGGTCTCTGTCAGCCGTTGCTTGAAACATTCCAGCAAAACAACCCCTTGAAAGCACAAGAATAAGCATGTATCAGCAAAGATACAATCAGGAATTGTTTGTCATTCGTTGCGTTGGTTGTATAATTATAGAGTACCACTGGTCTATGTATTGTTGGTGAACATGATAAGCATAACAGGCACCGCGTTTGCAATATATGCCTTACTTATGGAGCGTGTAAGTTCCAGATGAAGCAAAGAAATGGTTGCAACCCCTAGGTTTCTGCCTTCCCTCGAACCAACAACTGCTGTTTTTCCCTAGTCTGAAGATAGAAATGAACCCTCCGCTATTCAAGATTGGCTTAGTGTTATATCATCGACAGCTCTCTTTTCCCTTGTTTGTGGTGAATTCTCAGTGTAGATGAATTCAACCCACAGCTACTGAAGAAGGCACCATGCATGCGATGGAGTCTCTGGGCAAAATGCGACAGTCTTCATAGGCTTGCAGATATTTATAATTATTTGTGTAGTAAAGTCAGCCAAAGACCTGAATTGCTATGGTAACAGTTTGTTCAAGTGCCAATGAGTTTGGGAATTTCACAAAACAATGGAGCACGCCGCTACTCTGAATCAGCAAAGGATGTACAAGTTCAGAATTTCGCTGTGAATCTGTTCCTTGCTGGTAGCAAGTCCGAGCTTTGAGAAGCGAGGAGAGGATACGTACCGAGAGCACGCAGCGTGCGCAGATGAAATCTGTGGGCGAGATGAGGGTGGCCGAGGTTCTTGGCCCGCGTGACGGCAAAGTCCCTCAAGCTGATGAGCACGTCCTGCGCAGCAAAGCCCTGAGAAGTTGGAAAGCGGAGAGGACAGGAAGGAGGAGGAGAGGAAAGGAGAGAAGGAGGGGCGTTACGAGGTCGGGACCGGAGAGGGTCGCAAGCCACTGGTGCAGGCTCTCAGCGTCGGCGGCGTCCATGAGGAGAGGGGAGGCGGCGGCGGCGGCGACTGGAGGTTGAAGAGGAGAGGGGAGGGGAGGGGAGGCTGGGCTGGGCTTGGCTGGGTCTGGATGAGAAGAAGAGAGTAATTCAAATTCAGAGAGAAGCCGGCCCATTCTCTCTTGGGTGGGCTACGGCCCAGCTAAATGGGGTGGTCTCGGAGCAGGAGCAGGTTCCCTTCCTCATGTGCCCGACGTATTTGCTGTATTTGCCTGCCTCGTTTTATCTCTACCAGTAAAAGAGCGGAATGGTGAATGGCTTTTTTTGCCCTTTAGCGAAAATTTGCATTTTAACCCCTATTCTTTACCAATTTTATGCATAGGTCCATTGTTCTTTGCATTCAGTCCTTGCACTTCCCCAACATTGTGGATAGGTCTCTGGTTTTTAGCTTTTCAGCCTTAAAGTTGTTATAATTCGTGCATAGGTCCTTGACATTAAGAATCTAAACCCTCAAGTTTCATCTTTTTCTTGCATAAAATCCCTGCGAAGCACGAGCTTCTGACTAGTGTAGCGAGAGGGAAACTCCAATTCTTGGATTCTAGACAGTACGATAATGTATAGATGATCTCACATAAGTATATGTCATATTATTCACATTTTTCTGGATAACATACACGCTATTATGTTACGATGGTAAACATAATAATGTGGTTACATTCCTTTAAAAGTTTGCGTTCATTTTTACAGGATTGGGCTGATAAGTAACGGAGTAACATTAAGTAGCAATAGCACTTCAATTTTAACACTAGGGAGGGGAGGGGGGTAGGATATCACAAAATGAATGGCAACTACAGAATTGTATAAAAGGAGGAGTATGAACATTACATATTGATTCATTAAAATCCTCTGATGGTTCTAGGAAGAAATTCTCCCTCTCAATATTGTGCATATCAGTGAACAAAGTGAGTTCATCGTCCTTTGGTTTAGCAGGCAGTGCATTCCCGAGCTGTTGACCCTCTTGTGAAAAACTGAAAACTCTCCTTGAAATAGATCTCGATCCCTGGCATCTTTTATGGTCTCCTAATCTCTCTAAAGCAGGGATTATTATCTGCTAATATAAGTAGTAAATATGCTCCTCCTCATGTCAAACACATTTTAAGGGGGATTACACTTGTTTTCTAGTACAAGTTATTACCGGTTTTGCTATGACTTTTTACTACCGCCCAATTGTTACAAAGGCTTTTTCCTCGGTTCAATATACAATGACCGAGGCCAACTTTGGTTAGTTAATCTGACCAATTGAACGATGGTCAAGGAGAGTTCTAGAATAAGTCGCTACTGGTTTTGCTATGACTTTAGGCTTTTTTCTTGGTTCAGTATATAATGACCGAGGACAACTTTGGTTGGTTAATCCGGTTAGTTCATGGATGGTCAGCTAGAGTTTAAGATTTAGACCCGACCTGACTAGTCGGGTTAGGGTTTTTTTTTTACTTGTCAGGTCAAAACTGGGTCAAGGCACTAGGTGTGGTCGAGTCGGGTTTAGGTTTACCTCTACCTCGACTTGACCCAACCCGATCCAGTTGATATGCACCGTAGGATCAAATCCGATGGTCACCGTAGGACTCCCAACCCACTAACCATAAACTTCCAATTCCACTAACCAAATCTCTCCTCTCTCCCAGCCACTGCCGCAACAACAACATATGGCCTCCTTCCTCTTCTCTCATTCCCCAGATCAACACCGCCATCCTCTTCTTTTCTCATGTGGTGCAAAGACGGAAGCGCAGATAGTGGTGCAACTATGCTCCGCTTGGCTCTTCTTCGACGGTGTCACCCTTAATCCTCCTCCTTCGCTCATTGTCTCCCTTCTCTCAGTTTCTCCTACGGTGGCAAGGCCAAAGTGCAGTGGCGCTCTGGAGCGAGGACGACAGCCTTTGGCACTTCTTCTCTCATCTCTTCTCCGACGCCAACACCCCTCATCCTCCTCTTCCTTAGTTTCGGAGCATGGTGGCACGACCGAGATGCGCGGCTGAACACAATTTCTTCTTTGCTCTGTAATCTATAAAACGGATACCAAAATTATTACTATTTGGTATGCTTAACAACTGGGCTCCATCCACTATTTTTGTTGAGTTGTTACTATAATATCCACCTTTTTATACAATTGATTTTACCATTATTATCAACAATTATTGTCCAATCCAATGGTGGGCTACCACAGGCAAGGTTAGAGCACAACCGCAAGGTTGGCGCGTGGACGATGGCAAGACCGTAGAGAGGCATCCCGCTGCCCGTAGCTCTTGCTCCGCTATCCTCTTCTCCGACGGTGGCACTCCTCAACAGTGCCCTCGTCATCCCTCCTCCCAATGATCAAGGTTGGCTGGAGCACCTACGAAGTGGGTCCGAGCCGGGTCATGTGGGCAAAACTAACCTCGGCCCTAGGTCGGGGCAAGGTGCAAAGAGGGCCGAGGCGGGTTGGGTGGAGGCGTGAAATGGCCCTGATCAGCCCCATTTTCGATCTCTATGGTCATCAAGTATGATGGTTCTAATGATGATCATGCATGTATTTTATGTGTATCTCATAGGTGCATAAAAAAACCCGCGAATTAACTTGGGTCGTAGGTGTGTTTTTGGCTTTATTAACTTCATCGTTTGATGTAACTAGTTTTACCAGTGACCTCATGTAGATTTACATATTGGTCGAACAATATCAGGTTTGGATGAATTTTGTCTAAATTTGAATATATTTGGTTTTATTGAAATTTGATTTTTTTTGAATTTTTGTTGAATTTAAATTTGTATTTTTAAAATTATCGGCCAATAAAAAACCGATAATCAGGCCTATCAGGTTTATCGATGCCTCCCAATTTTTGTAGATTCTAATTAAAAAAAAATCCCTTCTCTAAAGTTATTCATCGCATATCTGGATGAAATCATCCGCCCAACAGCGGCAAATGAGCTTACATGTGAAGGAGTTCCTCAAAAATAAAATGAATAGGAAGGAAAATAACAAAACAAAACCAGAACCCCAAGCCATACTGCAGTACTGCACCGCGTCGATAGCCTTAGCCAGCCGCCAGGACCCAACCATATACATCTTTTAAGCTTCAACCTTGTACCCCCCTTTTGTCCTTGCTTCACGATTTATAGCTAGGGGAGAAAAGCAGCGACGATGCAACGAAAGCGCCTCCACGTGGAGTGTGCTGATGCTATACCGTTATATTTCTGCTCTCTTTTATTCTTTTTCGGGTGGAATTTTGGTTGAGGATGTGGTTTCGATGCTGGTGGCCAGGTGCCTTTCCATCCGGTTTTCATGTGGTAAATTCAGAACTAAGCAAGAAATAACTTGTGCTTCTTGGCATAATCGAATTCCACGTTTCCATTCTCGATGATTCATGGATAGTGGGAAAATGTAGGTGAAATGTATACAATATACTATAGTGTTTGTCGTAGAAGTTCTATCTTTGTAATTATATTATCTGAGAAGTCCGTGTAGGAATTATGAGAGAGCAGGTTACAACAACTGTAATGAAAGGGTAAAGGGTTGGTTGTACAAGGCATCGAGAGGTTCATTTTAGGATAAAGAAGGAATTTTAGGGCACATCCAAACTATTTTGAGCTTTTTAATATATTTGACCGTTATATGATTTTGTACACTTAAGAGATAAAACGATAATACATGATGATATATATTTGATCAACGACACTGTGATATATTACCCTAAGAAAATAGACAAATACTTAGATCGCCCAGAAAATATCTTACCCAGTGATATATAATAGGGGCTACATTATAATCTTGACATTCTCGATACCTCAAGAAAATAGACAAATACTGGGATCGCATGAGTCCCTAATCTGAACCTTAGCCACTGGGTTATTATCAGCTGTGCTACAACTACATTTACTTGTATATAGGTTTTATTTTTTTATAATTAGTTGCAGTTCATTAAGTTATGATATCGCGTGGTTCATGCAATGATTTTTACGACACATTCCATCCGGTCATCAATATTGATCATTTTGGATGTCCATATGATCCAAAAAATACAACTATACAATTAGGGTTTATTTATAAAATCCAATCAAATTATAATAAGTACTTTTTAAGATAAGTCTATGTGTATGATTTTCATGTACTCAATCTAAATATTTGAAATGATATTCATAGTTAACTTTGACTTACACATATTCAAATGGCAAACAATTGTGACTGCATAAAATAATTCCTTTGGTAAAAGTGGTTAGTAACAATTCAAGCTAAGACATGCAACCAAATCATTTTAGCATGCACTGATCACCGGCCGGCAACGTGGGTGGTACCAAATTTTGGAATTGGATGCAAGTACGTTAACTACTTGTTTTGACATCTTCAACTTCAAACTTGTTGTCAGCTATAAGATTTAAAAGAAAATTATTTATTTGTTATATAAAGTTATAGGTTTTCTTCGCTAGTTATTTTTAGCCTGTTTGGAACAGTTGCGGATGCGATGCTGAATGGCTATACTTCGAGAGCCTAGAAAAGTTATAGCATAGAGCTTCAAAATGTTGCAGGTTTTGGTCAAGTAGGCTTGTGGAGCTTTCAAAATTTTAAAACAGCTTCGTGAAACCGAGATGGTTTTTTTAATGCAGAAAAGTGCCTGAATATGGTGAAATTAATCTGTTTTAAAAGGATTCTTCAGAGCCATCAACTAGTTTATTTTTTTAAGATTTTCTTTAACTAAGGGTGTGTTTCACGGTGAATGGAGATGGGGAAAGGGAGTGAAAATTACCCCAAAAAATCTTAACTGGAATCCCTGGAAAAAAAAAAATTCCTTCGTTTAATTAAGTGATTCAGATCTCTTACGTGAGACAAGACTATCAGCTCAAAGAGCTTGTGAGAGGTCAGCCCACTCAAGGAGGACACACCGAGGCCAGCCAAGAATTGTGTGGAGACCAAAATTAATGTTGGGATCTTAATGCTAACCGCCGCGGCCGGTGAACGGGTCCTCAGCGGAGAAGGAAGGAGACGAGGGCAGACTGGGAATTTTGTGAGAAGTACTGATATATTTCTTTCCTTCATATAACGGCTAGTGAACCTAACTGAATATATCAACCAACATAGCGACATGTGTTGTAAATATAGCAGTGTAAGCAATATTTTATATATATATAAATAATATGATAAATCCAGATATATTTAACAGTAATTAAAATCAGTTATCATGTAACTAATCTACTACAATGAATTCTTCTAATACAGCAGTATATAATTCATAAACAGTAAGAAAATGACATGGTAGCAAGCTGAAATCTATAACAGTGAAACAACAACTTAGCTCAGTTTGAAGAGTTACAAATTTGCTCTTAGATTCAGGCAGCCAGGTTGCTAAAATTAGCCTTCCAACAGCTAAACATATATATGATCACAGATTGCAATATGGCAAATTCAAAGAAGAGACAAAGCTAAATAGATGATTTTTGTACCTCAATCTATCTGAGTATTAATTTGCTGATTACTGCTCTTTAAAAATTAGTTAAACAACATACTTAACAGCAGCCCACCAGCAGGAATCAAGAGTAGTATATATCACTTATGTCGGCGGTTGGGAGTTCGGGCTCCCAGGTACCGAGCTTATTTGTTGAATTGAGAATCAACGAGGCCCTTTCCGCTCCGGGCGAGGACTTCGGGGACGCGCTAGGCTTCTCAGGATACGGCTTCGGGGGAGATGGAGGCCACCCGAGCAACACTTCGGGCTGGCCGGGTAAGAAAAAGGGTGACGACGCGGTGGTTTTTTTTACCCTGGTTTGGGTCTCTCACTACCGGGATAACAACCCTATGTTCAGCCTTACTTGATAGCGAAAAAGAGTGTATACAAGGGACGAGCGACCGAGCCACAGGCGGAACGGACGCTCCTGAACTGAGTATAAGTTGTGTCTCTAACTACGGATGTTCATGGATCATCCTCCCATTCTCCCGAATGAATGCCCATAGTGGTCGCAAGCTGCTATTTATACCCGCGTCGGGAGACGGCTGCTTCCGACACACACCGTGTATGCGATGCATCGCAGACATAGCGCCATCGTGTCGTCGCGACGGTGGACCATGCTTTTCCTTCGCCGTGACGCCGTAAGCGAGAGACGGGCATATGTGATAGTCGCTTTTAACTTCTGCGCCTTGGGACCAGTCCGCTACGCAGGTAGATGGGTGCACATGACCTCCCGCCACGTGTTCGTCCAAGCAGAGGAATGCTCGGGGAGGCGTCCGAGCAGTAAGGTTGCTCGGGGCGAGGCCGTTGAGCCCGGACTGTAGCTTTTGCTCGTGGCCGAGCAACCGCAGATGGTCGGCCCCTGTTAAGCGCGTGCTTAGGATCGCTTGGGGGTGTTTTAATACTAGGGGCATAATCTGAAACCCCAACAACTTCTCACCATGCAAATATATACACTATTGTAACAATTCAACAGTATATGTAAACCAGCAAGTACCCAGAAGTAAAACATTGATCTTTCCATCAATAAATAGTAATTAACAGCTCAATAGACTATCTCGTTTAGATTGAAACAAATCATCTATATAGCAGGCTACAATTCAGTGAATATGTCATATGTAATCTCACAACTAAATCATCATCGAGCTTAAACTCAACGCCATACATAGAATTATGCACAACCCTAAATTTGAGATAATTACCCCCTTTAACACAGTGTTAGGTCCCCAAACTATCTCAATTAGCCTTGTGCACAGTATAAAGGTAGGGAATTTGATTAACTTACTTAGCACTGGATTCAAACTAGTGCACAGAATGGCAAGGCACGTCTATACGATGCTGTCCCAAAAAACAATATTGTCGTCGCTATAGAGCTAGCAATGACAAATGTCCGGAGATACAATGCCGTCGATCTCAGTGTGGCAGTCCAAGACCACGACACTAAGATTCCGAAACACAGCACACACAGCACAAGCCATAGAACTCAAACCCTCGGCCAAAAGGGACCAAGCCGACAGGCAGAGCCACAAATCCACCACCGTGAACCAACCTCGACCACGAAATCAACCCAATGTTCACAAAATGGAACCTCAACAGCCTCGGAGCTCAAGAATCAGAGGCAGGAACACCTCGGATTGAGCCAAAATTGAGACGCATTAGAGTTAGGGTTTTCCTAGCGTGAACAACATAGTAGGAAAGAGGAGAGGGACGAACCAGATAAGAGGAGAGGGGAGTCGCTCGATCGTTGCAACGACCAACGCGAAAACCAGCCGGGCCGCCGCCACCGAGGCACGCGATGTGCATGTCGCCGCCGGTCACCAAGACCGCCATTATCACTGCCACAGGCGTGGCGCGCACGAGCTCGGGACAACCAACATGAGGCAGCAGCTGCTGCCTTATCTGCTCAGTACACATGGGCCCAAGGCCCATGGGCCTTTGCTTTGGCCTGCTCGGGCAAAAGCCCAACAACATGGAGGGTAACTTAATATAACCAAGTATCTATGTTTTGCTACAAATTAAAAATATCAATGATGCCCTGTCATGTTATGATCATTGTATTTGACTTATGCATTCCAACATGTATCATGTCTACATATGTCAACTTCTACTATTTTTATTTCTCAATAATTTAGCTACACTTCCATGCTCAACTATCTCGGCTCCTTACGATGTTTGCACCGTTGCATTAAAGGCAATAATTAGAATTGGTTATGAGGTTAATCACTCACCACTCAACACTTACCGTATGACATTTTTTAATAGTAGAGAAGAGATAGAGGCAATGTTCTTTCTCTTTGGCTAACCGTGGGTCACCTTGTGCCGCACACGCGACTGCCACGAAGTCGCTCCATATTCTTTAATGCATTGACAGCAGGTTTCTTATCTAGTATTTCCGATAAAAAAAAAAAACCCTCCAATCCTTACTGTTCATTGTAGCTAAATAACGCATGCTTGGAATACTCCTCCAGGAGGTAATGTCAACATGTCATGCGAGGTGCAACTTTGGTTTCATGTGACGAACAGAGTTGTCACCTGTCACCTCTCGCGGATCATCGTCTTTAATTTTTTTGACTAAATCATCGCCTTAATTAAAAGCGAGGAAGGGAAGGAAAAAAAAAAAGAAATGGACAGGGCGGCCAGCTTATCTTGTGATCATGAACGACCGCATGCTTGCAAGACAAGCGAATTGGGGAAGAAAGAGATGAGCTCGGAGCGAGTGACAGAAAAGGATATTGTGTTTGGTGAGACGAAGGTGACAGTATACTCGCCGGTCAAGTGTTTCGTTTCTAGGGCTCCTGTATGTTTCCATGCGTCCTGTGCACCTAAACCAGAAGCCGCTAGGTTACCTCTTCACCGTTGTATAACCGAAACTCAAATCAAATGGTCAATATCTATCTAGGTGAGAGATCAGAGAGAATAGTTGGTCGTCCAATTCCAAGTGAAAAAAAACACACGTTACTTGGAGCCGGAAAAGAAAAGCCAGCAGCCAATTTAGCTCATCTTTCGAGTTTCACTGTGCTTTATCACGACCCGAGACCCTGCGCAAGTATGCTGATCACCAAATCACACACACACACATATATATATATATATATAGGCAAAATATGTGGTGCAAACCACTATTTTCGTGAAAACTCCATAAAAACCACCCGTAAAAGTTTTGAAAAATTCTCAAAAATTACCATATGTAGGGGAGGTGAGCTTCTACAATCTTGCAAAATTTGAAGATGAAACTCAATCGCATTTGAAAGATATGAAAAAGACAAATTCAGCCTAAATAGTAATTTTTCACTGTTTAGCACTATTCATTTTGCTGTTTGTCTTTTTCATATCTTTCAAATGCGATTGAGTTTCATCTTCAAATTTTACAGGATTGTAGAAGCTCACCTCCCCTACATATGGTAATTTTTTGAGAATTTTTCAAAACTTTTACGGGTGGTTTTCACGGAAAGGATGGTTTGCACCACATATTTTGCCATATATATATATATATATATATATATATATATGATATTTAATGGATAATTGATATACTTTCTACTCAGGACTCTATAATGTGTAGAAGCCAAAGCAAATGAAACCTGTTCTGCACAGTTTACGGTAGAAATCAATCAGTACCAAAATTATTTGATTATTTATTAAAACTGAACTGAACTTTAAAAGCTTTCAAAGATGCCTTCGAGGAGCTGGAAGCCAGAGATAATGGAGCTAGATTTTAGAGTTTTTATCTTGAAACTTTGTGGTTTCGAAAACCCGTTCCAAAAATTCAGAGCGTTAAAAAAAACAACCAAATTGTTTAATAAAAAAACTGCCATGAAGTGGTATGAATCTTCACCGCATCCTAACAGTATTTTCTGTTCAACCTAGAAAACGGGGAAAAAGTTCTCCAAGCCATTTTTTTTAAAAAAAGGGCCACTGCGATGCCAAACAAAGATAAGACACAACGGCGGCAGGCAGTATGTGATGCAAAGATCCGGGGCCGTACGTCCGAGATAGGATGCACACCACAGCAACGCAGTGGGCTAAACTCCAATAACTGCCGCCTCCCCCGAGGTCCAGCCTCTCTCGCTAACGGTAACTGCTCACCTACCGGCCGGCCCTCAGGGTCAGCAATGGCGACGACGACGACGGCGGCGACGCAAGCCGCAGTGGCTCAGCTCGGCGAGGATGCTTGGACTCTCTCCTTCCCTTTTACCTGCGCTGCGGCTGCGCATGTACTGCTGCTGCTGCATGTGAGAGGCAGGGTAAGTGAGGCTGAAAGCGACGAGACAGACGTCCATGAGTGGATTCTCGCCTCTCCAACGTCTTTTTAGCCCACGGCTTGCCACGGACTAGGGTTTCACTAGGAACCAAATATAGAAAACCGTAATATGAAAGATAGCGTTTTCTTTGAAACCGCTTGAAAACTGCTAAACTCTCAGTAGATTCACTTTTCAAACTTTGAATTCGATGCTGGAAATCGATTGGTTTTCTGTAAAACCCTATCGCATAAACCAAGCGTTTCTTGCAAAAACGAACAGTTTCCATCGTTGGTGCGACCGAATGTGTGCAAGAAGCGCTTTGGGTGCATTCTAGGCGTGCAATCAGCTCAGCACAGAGTGTGTGCATGGTGCACGAACGAGGGACATCAGTGTTGCATCCGATAAGTGTTCGATGAAATAACCATGTGGAGAGGACCATATTTGGTAAAATTTTTTGAAAAATATGGTTTATTTTGAAAAATTCAAGTCAAATGTTCCGAACACGTTAGTGCCACTTTTAGGAATTTTTTTAGTTTTATTTGCAGATTTTGAATTTCAGTTGGACTTTTTAAATTTAAGCCAGTTTCAGATCATGGTTTTTACACCGCACTGCAATAGTTTGGTAGAGCAGTTTACCGAGGTTTTTATAACCCTGGCACCTGCGACACCAATGCTCACCAACAAAACCCTCCATGGTCTCCTCGAGTTATGGTGTACTATGTGTTGGAAAAATAGGCATTATTTTAATTCTATATTTGATTATTAAGCATATTCCAAAACTGATCAAAAACAGCACGCAACACATAATTGAAAACTTGATCTGCACTAAAACGCACAGGCGACAAACAGAAGGAAAGAAGATTCATACGAAGGGATTGAGGATGAATTGGAAGCAGTGCAGTAGCGACCGGTCGTAGAGGAAGTAGTCGACATCAAGGATCACACATAGCTGCAGTTTGTAGCTGACGTTGTGGAAGAAGAACTCAAGCGGTCACGCAGACGCGCTGCCCAGAAACCTTATTACCACCCCTGTGTAGGTGCTTGCGGCGACAACTGCTCGGAGATCCCACTTTCATTGCCTCCCATGCACGCCGAGAAGGAAGGTCGGCGAGAGGCTACGGCAGCATAAAGACTCAACACACATCAGATCTGAATCGCGAGAAAGCACAAAAAACCAGCCAGCTTGCTTGGACGTCTCCAAGATTTATAACCCCTTACTAGTAGCTGCCCATTTAATTGACCGTTTCAAATTGAAACCGCAGCCATAAATTGCATTTAATTGGCCGTTTCAAATTGAAACTGCAGCCATAAATTGCATTTGACCGCTTCAAAATCGGTCATAATGGCAGTATTAATCAACGCACTAATAGGAGTAAACCGTAAAATTAAAAGGAGGTTAAATGCACCAGGATTTAATCCACGACACGTCACAAGTCACAAGGGAAAATCACGCAGAATTACGTGGTAATTCGCGTAATACACACGCGCGCGTGTGTTGCACGCGCGTGACTTTAGCCTTGCTCCTTTTCACCATCCATATGTCTCATGATAAAACATGGTGGGAGCTCTCCTTTTAAGTTGGAATTCTCTTCTCCCAATTAGCAATATGTTATTATTTTTCTTAGCTTTGGCATTTAGGAATGAATGGGCCTCTCACTTATATGGCCCCAGTTCTAACACTATGCAATCACTCAAACCAGCGGACACCAGTGTTTTTTGTTTTTAGATCCGCCCATGTGCTAAGGTTTATTGCATATCTATCTTTGATTTGGGCCGTTGAGCCAGGAGCAGATTTCTAGCGTATTTACTTGTGTTCAGTCATATAATGCTGATGCTTCCTTGCAAAACCTAAATAGATCCCTTATGCTCCCCTTTATTAACAGTGTACGATACAACCACCCAAGCCAACTAACAGGAATGACTCTTTTGTTTAAATAAATTTGTATGTCATTGTAGAAGATCATAATCTCTCTCATGCCATAAATTTGTCACCTCTTTCCCTTGAGACATCACATTTACATGTTTATTGTCATCTATGTCATGGTGAAAATTTTTCTTTTTGTTTAAGCTATATAAACATTTAAAATAATTTTTAAAAACACAATGATATAAAATATACAATATTTTCAATCTACAATTTTGGTATCCTTTTATGTTTAATATGTTAAGTCAAAAATATTGATTGAAATTTTACATATTTTTTCTGTAACATGTTTATTCCTAAAAATACAAAAAAAAAGATTGAAAGTATTGAATATTTGAGAACAATATGATTTGTTTTTGGATTTATTTTAAAATGTTATACAATTTAAACAAAAAGGACTAGGGGCTTCTGCAGTGATATTCATATAGAAAAAATCGTCTTTTTTTTTTTTTGAATCAGTCCATGCGTTGCCGGTTTATGTCATAATAATACCAAGTGAAAGGAGGGTTGCCCCATGGTCAAAGGTTTTAAAATCCTTTATATCATCTAGATGTATCTTTTATATCAAATGCCCGGGCAATTATTCTCCAAGAAGTACATGGTTGCCAAATTAGGTAAGCGGTGAAATCTTGCTAATAATGACGTTGCCCCAACTGCTCGCTAGGGCAAATATTGCTGTTCCAAAACCAAAAAAAATCAAGTTCTTCCACTGAGTTTTTCTTCTCTCACTTTAACATGAGCCCTGGGTACACGCCGGCAGAGAAGAATTCCATGCCGTATGGGTAAATTGCACCGGTAGCAATTCAATTAGCATCGATCTCTTTCGGAGAAAAAGAGGAGAAAGGGCCGGGGCCAAGACAGAATATTTTCTTGTCGCAATTAGACAGCGCGAGCTAGCCTGTATCCTGCTTTGCACAACATAAACCAGCATGGCCCACAGGGATTAGGGAGTCGTCAGCGACGCTGCTATACTAATGGAAGCAAAGACAAGCAGATTAATCAGCCACTGGTTGGTACTGTGCTCGGCTTTATTACTAAGCCAACTGCCAAAATGCATTAGATGCTAATATCATCATCATTATCAGGCAGCTAGCAGCAGTGTTAATTGGTTCTTGATTGGTCTTGCTACAAACAGTGGCTAGTTGATATTTTTCAATTTAGTTTGAAAAAAAATTATATAGCATGGCTGAAGGTGATTAGATTACGGCCCTTTTCTTTACCGTTTAAGATCAGACTAAAATTTACAGTTTAAAATTTTTCTTTTTTACAAGCCATACACTGTATCACTTTTGTACTTATTTTCTCGGGGTTTTTAGTGGTTTTTCTTAAAGATTCAAAAAATATTTTTTTACATATTTTTCAGCCTCCCTGCCTCTTTTTAAAGACCCTTGTTTTTTCGGAATATAATCTTTCTTAGTTTTAAACCTGTACCTGTGTCCTTCCATCGGATGACGAGGCTGTTTTGGAATTTTCGGTTCAGGTGGCGGTGGTTGCACGTCTGACCTCTCGCTTTCCTTTCGTATTCCTTTCTGTATAGATGACAAGAATAAATTTTACTTTATTTTGTTTACTGAAAGAAATTGTATCATGATATTCTCAGTCTAATGATTCTGGTGATATGTGTTTAGGTGCCGCTATTATCCGTGAACTCGGATAGCCTAGTCGTCAGCAAGGGAACATGGAATATCATTTCTTGAACTTGCTTTGATCAGTCCATTTTGTCATTATGTTAGGTAAAGGGTGGTGTAATTAGTTCAATTAGCAAATAAACTCTACTACTCAAATGGCACCCCGGCCGCTGCACATCCTTGGCTGACGTGGCATGCAGTTTGTTCAAACGTTACGACATTTTGAAGGGGAAGCAGGCATGTTCTCTTTATTCTCTTAATTAACTCCAGTTCCCAAAAAGCAAACACTCTGTTATTTTTATTTTATTTTATCCTAAAGACATGTATCAAAGTCTTAAAAAGTAATTCAAATGAAGCAGATCGAACTCTTCAAGCTGCTACTCGCTTCAGGAAGCGCTATCAAAATTCATTTTATCGGAATCAGCTCGGCTCTACCTTCCCCCATGACACACACCCCGAAGCATTAAAAAAGCAAATTAGGCTACCTAGCTAATAGATCGAGAGCTTTTTTACGGTACACATTAACAAATATACTATGACAGTAGTATAAATCAAATCTGACCGTCCATTTAGAGGATTCCCTTCACAAAAAATATACTAACATATACTATCATGGTAGTATACAAAAAATTTAATCAACACGAGCCATTAGATCGAAAGAAATGGACAACCCACGATCATTTTAGTGTACCGTAAAACAATTCTAGATCGAAGCACTATTTACACAGATTTTGAAATTTATAAATCATACGGTGGGAGTAAACAGTAAACTCAAACTTCCTGCCTTGTTTGGATAAAAAAACAAGATTTCAATTTTTTTCAAAACCATCTCAGCTCCTATTTGGAACCCAGAACGAAACAATACAATTCATGTATGAATGTGACAAAATTCTCACGTTCCAAATAGTACTAGCAATCGTATGTTCGTTTGGATGGGTTGAATGGCTTTATTTGCTCAAATGAATTTTGAGAGTTTTAAAAAACGTCTTCGAGATTTTGAAGAAACATGTTCAAAAAACTAAATCTTTCACTTTTCGAGAACGTATGGTTTCTATGAGAATCCTTACAATGATAATTTGCCTTATTTTTTCTTAAAACTTTATATGCTAATGGAAAGCTCCAGGCTGCTTCGAGGGATATATGATTTTCACCGGACCAAACAATTCATTGTATGTGTTACTTTGATGATGATGATGATGATAATAATAATAATAATAATAATAATAATAATAATAATAACCGCTTTTTTTAAAAGATTATAATTTTTACAGTTGATGCCAAAAGCTCCGGATTGCTGAGTCTGGTACAATGGATGATTATGCCTGGATGAATACAAGACATTGTGTGCCTTTACATCGTAGCTAATAGATTAAACACAAACGTGTGAGATTTAACTAAGCACCACACGCATCACTGAACCACTAATATAATTTGTATTGTAGCACATTTGTCGACTATCGTAGCGACTAACTTGAACGGTTTATTGAAGTAAAAGAAAAGAACGGTCTATTTTAATTCAACGGCCTGGATAGGGGAAAACATTTGACTTCTCTACTCATCAAGAGCTCTATTTGGGACTCAAGAATTTCACAGAATATTTATAGAAATATTATAGAAGAATAATGTGATTTTATAGATATTATGAAGAACAGACCCTACGTTTAAAACTAATCATGGGGTAAAAACAAACCATTCTACAGTACATTTGACTTCGCTACTCATCGAGAGCTCTATTTGGAACTCAAGAATGAAGAATGTCACATAATATTTTAAAAATTACATAAAAATAATGTGATTTTTATAGAAATTATGAAGAACAAACCCTACTTTAAAAACTAGTCGTCGACAATTTCACGAGGTTTATAAAACATGATGATTTCATGGAATATTTATATAAATAATGTGACTTTTAAGAAAAGGAAAAAAATCCTATGCTCCAAACTGGTTGTCGAGGATCACATGATGATTTTCACATGTACGGTTGGAAAGAAAACTCTCATCTCTTTTCCGTATAAGACATGCGGCACACCTATAAATAAATCCAGCAAAAGGTATTGTTGATAGAGATGAAAAGTTGTGGTAGATTATAATTTTAAAAATTGAGGACCCTCGCAAAGATGCTCGGAGAGACTATAAAATATGTTAAATAAAGTTTTGTGATGAGAAGAACCACTAAAGGTTTAAAAAATAGGTACAAAATGTTACGACGTATGGTTTAAAAAAATTAATTTCAAGTTGTAGATTTTGACGTGATTTTACGCAATAAAGAGCTGAAGAAGAAAAAAACATCCTTTCGAGGGGCAAACCGGTAATCTGCCCCCACTTCGTCTCATCGTCTGAGGATCTCACACCATCCTAATCCCCAACCAATCCAACTTTTCCTTTCGTTAACGCCTAACGGAACAAAAAAAATCAATCAGCGAAAAGAAAAAAAAAATAGAAAAAAAAGGCATTTCTTCTCCTCCAGTCCACCACCTCCTCCTCCTCCTCCTGCTGCGAGCACGACGCAGACAGCAACCGAAGCGAGGCTTGCTTACTCCCGCAGCAACACACAGCGCGGCACAGCGAGCCCAAAAGCGAGCAGAGGGAAGGAGCGGGTGAGAGGGAGCGGTGCCCGTGGAGGAGGAGGAGGCGGAGCCGTAGAATTCCCGTTCCGTCGTCGGGGGTTGGCGGTCGGATCTGCCTCGGGGCTCGCGCCCGCGGGCGGCGGGGGATCGGGCGCCGGCGACGCTGGTGAGTTGGGGGGTTTCCGGGCGGGCTGCGGCCGCCGGTTCGTGCCGTGGGGGGTGGAATGTGGGTGCCTGGGTGGTTGGAGCAGCGATTTGTGCTGCTGTTTTTTTTTTTTTGGTTTGGAACCGCCAGTTCGCGGTGGCGTTGGTGGTTTCGTTCTTGATTCTGGTTTTTTGGGGCGCGTGCTGGGCGGTTTTGTGGGTTTGGTGGTGGAATGCGGTGGCGTGGGAGTAAGATTTATCCGAAATTTGTGGCCTTTTGATGTTTTTTGGGTTGGTTTTCGTTGATTCTACTAGCTTCTTGGGTCTAGCTCCGTGGTTTTAGCTGTGAAATGCAGCAAACTTTGAGTCAATTTGTCCCCCGTAGCTCCTGCATCCGTGGTTCTTGAGCTCAATCCGCCCGAAGTTTGTGGTTAGGTTATTGGATGGGACAGCGACTTCGGCAACTACTCTTCTGTGTAGTTTGGACCTGTTTGTTGGTTGTTCTTTCAGGGGAGGGAGTAGAATTGAGCTTTCATTTTGTGTTGTTTTGGGTCTTTTGGTGCGGTTTTGAATTTTTTTGCTCAGCCTGGCATCGATCTCTTGCTTCTCTTTATTTTTCATTGTGTTAGTTTTAGCGTTAGGAGCTATGTTTTGTGTTATGGCTGATGCAATTTTATGTTTTGGCCGATGGGGTGGTGTTAAAGGTTGGATTTTAGTTCGACTTTTGCTGCTTGATCAATGTTTAGTCTGAAGTTGACTAAATCCTGCTTCTGTCCTCACTGCGTTCCCTCCAATTCGTTTAATATTTGTACGCGTAAGAGTAAAATTCGATGTGCGGCGTAGTTGAATTGGATGTGTTGTTCTTATGCTGTTTTGAGCAATATGTAACTTGATTGATTATGCATCGGAAGTGTTTGTTTAGGCTCGCTGGGTAGGTTTTATCATTTGCTGATCCATTAAATGCAATAAATTGCGCTGTGGATTGTAGAATAGCAAAGTTGGGTCTAAAATTTTCTGGCGCTGTTTTGGTTATTTTCCTTCATATCCAGTTTATTTTCGAGGAACTCTCCATGTTAGCTCATTTGTCGCTGTTGGGTGCATGATTTCATCCAGAGATGTGACGGATTGGGCAGTTTGGGTACTGGAGTGGGAGAAACAACGGTAGCTTCAACTTTTTTTTGGTGTATTTCAGTACGGTTGCTGGCTCATTTTGTTCGATCACTTTCTGTGGAATTAATCAGTGTCAGTGCGGCACGAGCTTTGTTGGTTTAAATGAGTGTAAAATTTCACTTAGCAGTGTGATGGATTGGTTATTCCAGGAAATTCATGATGAAATCGATATGGCTTTTAATATCTTTTGTTCTTTGCCCCTTGTCTTGCGCTACCATTTTTTCCCTTAACTTTCATAGTTACCATAAGTTTTTTCCTTTTGTCTTGGTGCAATTTTGGTTTGCCTAGTTGGCTAGTTCTTTAATGACACTATCATGCCTTGCAGGTGTTGATATATGATCTGCTTGTTAAATTAATATCGGACAGATTATGATTTCAGTCTGTTGTCTCAGAAAGGAGCATAACAGCACTTAGAGAGATTAGGAGGCCATAGAAGATGCCACCCTCACCCTCGCCAAAGAGATCTCCTTCAAGAGAGAATTTTCAAAAGAGGGTCAACAATTTTGGGAATGCACTGCCTGCTAAACCTAAGGATGATGAACTCACTTTGTTCATGGATATGCAGAAAATTGAGAGGGAGAGCTTCTTACTAGAACCATCAGAGGATTTCAATGAATCAATCTGTAATGCTCTTACTCCTTTTATACAATTCTATAGTTGCTTTTTATTTTTGTGATAACGTACCCCCCAGTGTTAAAATTAAAGTGCTATTGCTACTTAATGTTACTCTGTTACTTTTTTTTAATCTTTTTATCCCTGTGTATCAGCAAAACTAAGCTATTTTCCGGATGTCAAGCTTGGTATCAATGTCCCAGCACGAGGAGGAAGCCATGATTTGCTTAATGTGGATGGTGATAAAAATGATTATGAGTGGTATGCACACTCAATGACACATCTTGTTTTGTTTTCTATCAGTTAGTATAGTTTATGTAGCCTCTTGTTTTTTATCAGCATCTCCTGCTTTATGTATTTCAGCTATCTGTCTAAAGTCCTGTTTTTGTAATGTTTATGTTTGTTTTTCTCCATAAAATAATGTATTTATTGGTAGGACTGGAAGGTTTCACAGATGTAAATGGACATGTTACACAGCATGATTCAGACACAGCGACATGGCATTTTCTTATTATCTTTAAGACATGATCTGATGATCATATATGCTAAAAATAATAACAGAACACATACACACGTGTATATCTTGAGCCTTTTCTATAACTATATCCTTTACCAATATAATAAACTAACAAAGACAACTGGTGGTTTATGATAATAGGTTAATAGGGTAAGTTTTGGTCGTATCTTTGTCTCATCCTGACTTCTGAGTAGGAGAAACCGAGCAACTGCTAGTTGGAGGTGGTAAAGGTAAGGTCAGATACAGGATTTGGTCTTGGATGTGTTTTGGGCTGGATGTGTCCCACATGTTGAACCATGCTGGCATGTGTTGCCGTGTTGGAAATTAATATGAATTCTTTTAATAAGAAATAATCTGGCATTTATTAGATGTGAGTAGGCATGGGGGCATATTCTAATACACTGTCCAACACCACTAAAAAGTGCCCATGCAGCATAAGAAAAACATTGATCAAAGGTATGCATGCTATATAAGCTAGAAGACTGAATCGGTGAATAAAATTGGCTAATCCATTTAGTAGCTCAAAGTTGATGGGCAGTGAGCAGACTTGTTGATTCTGTATTAATTAGACCATTCAGTATATGAGATGTATCCCATCATCAGAAATTTCTTAGCCTCTAATCTGCCACATGCAATTTTTTTTCTTAATGCTATGACTTGGTCCTTTTAAAGAAGTCCTTTAGTTGTACTGACAGCATGATGGCTTCAATGGTCTACAAGTTTTGTAAGAATGCGGCAGTTTTTTCATCTTCAGTTTCTTTTGGGTTTTGGTCAAGCATTTGTTCTTTTACCTCAAGATAGAATATGTATTGGATTATTTGGTTGCCCTTAACTCATTAGTTGAACTAATAAAATGGTGAGAACATTTTGACAACACCTTGTTCTGTTGTCTCAGAATCTTCTATCAGCGAGTGGGACATTTTCAATGATAAATGTAAAAATCAATATTAATATTGATACTGTTATTATGGACAGATGCGGCTTTTTTCTGAAGTTGTGTTGCACCGTAATTCCTTGTGTAAATTTCATGCATTGTAGTATTATCCCTCATGACCATTCATTATGTTTGTGCAATCACCATGCAATATGTCAGGAATGTCAGTGCAATGATCATGATCCATGTCCTTAGTTGGGTACTTGGGTCAAATGCCAGCCTGTGCTAATTAAACTGCAAATAATATTATGTTACATAGATTTTTATCGACTTCAATTGGTCATAGCTCACAAGTCTGTTTTGCCAAAAGAAGAAAAAGAACTCTCAAATTTTTACATGTAAAGACTGCTGAGAATATGGCCTGGCTATAAATATTACGTTAGCAAATAATAATAGCTTGCATGTTTGGACGAGTAGTAACTACAATGTTAGATTACTAACTATTGTTATCAGATGATCATTTCTCAAAGTTGTAGGTTTCACTATAACGTGGCGGCTTACACAAATTTTATTTACTTGATACATTTGTGGCCCTGTTCATTCCCCTGAAGGTTGTTGATTTGACTGCCATTTATCTTTTGAATAACAGGTTGCTGACTCCTCCAGAGACACCACTTTTCCGTTCATTGGATGATGAAGAAGATCAGTCTGTTGGTAAAGCTTCTAGGGGCAGAGCTCAGAGTAAGCCCATACAAATTTCAAGGTCATCCACGGTGAGTGCTTATGTCCAGCATAATTTCTGCTCTGGAATTCTAAATTTCAGCTTGCAACAGTTACCTATTAATTTTATTATTTATTTTTTATCCATATACAGATGGATAATAACCAAAGGTCTAGTAGAAGCAGTGCAAGCCCAAGTAGGCTTAGCCCATCACCACGCTCTATGGTGAGGACAAGACCCTCTAGTTCAGCTTCTCGCTCTAGCCCACCACTCTCTTTACAGCCACCAACGCCATCACGAAGACCATCAACTCCTCCGGCTGCTAAGACATTAACACCTCCACGAAGGTCACCGAGTCCTGCCTCAAGGAGGATGAGTACTGGTTCAAGTGGCCCAACATTGAATGGAACAAGAGGACCTTCACCAGTTAAATCTAATCGCAGATCTTCGTCTCCAAAACTTCAAGGATGGCAGTCCAATGTTCCTGGTTTCTCTTATGATGCACCTCCAAACCTTCGTACATCTCTACCAGATCGTTCAGTATCCCGTTCAAGGGGCGGATCCCCTTCGTCTTTCAGTGGACTGGACATGAGTTCAAGAGGTAGAAGACAATCAACGTCTCCTACTCCATCTAGAAGGGCCAGTTCATCCCACAGTATTGAGCGAGATCGTTCTAGTTCATACAGCAAAGCTTCTGCAACATCTTCTGGTGAAGAGGATCTGGACTCTATGCAGTCTGTACCAATTGGCTATTCCAGCAGCCCAGCTTTAAAAAAGAGCTTGGCAGTGATGAAGACCAGAACTATTGCATCATCAAAGAAGCCATCCAAAAGTTTCTCCCCTAGTTCTGCCACAAAACGGTCATTTGATTCTGCAGTTTGGTTGATGGTAAGCATTGTCCTATCTTGCTGTTATGATGATGGATTATTTGCACTTGAGTTACATGATACTATACTACAGTAGCAGTGTTCTTAGTATGCAATTGGTAGATCAGTTTTTTAAAAAAATTGAAGAATTTTCATACTTGACAATCTATTCGTGTTATTACTCTGGTTTTAGTCACTCTTTCTTTCTTAGCTGCTGTAGTCTCCCATTGAAGTAACCCAGTGAGTGATTCATGCAAAAAAAAAGTTGCTGTTCTTTGGCAAGAAAATAATGATTACTTCCTGTATTTAGTGATCAAATGTTTTGGATGGATGGTAGTGTGAATTACAGTCCCAGAGTAGCTTAAAAGAGAAGCATTTGCACATCCTAAGTATTTGTCTGGCCAATGCTCCAATGACTAGGTTCTTTTTTTGAGCGGGAAGGCAGGAGAACTGCCATTTCATTGAAGGCAAAAGCACTGTACACTGTACAAGAGGGAGAGGGAGGAGAGAGGTGTTAAGATATGGCAGGATTTAAGCCATGGCTACAGTGTTTTCGACGTTGCCCCAGGCTAGAAAGTCCTCACGTATCCTGGAGGCAAGTTGGACCGGATTAAGGCTACACTATTGAAATAGCCGGTGGTTGGGTTCTTTCTAGAGATTCCAAACCGTGTAGATAACAAGTCCATTGAATTCTCTCCTGGTCTCCTTCGGGAGTGAGGACGAAGTTTGTTGCCACCAATCGCAAAACCGGGTGGTGGTTGGGCATCGTGGAACGTGGTGTGGTTGCGTGCGGAGCATTTCTTCCCAGATGACCTTGGAGTAGAGACAGTGCGCACAAAGGTGGTCTTTGGTCTCTTGGCTCGCAGAGTAGACAAAGAGGCTGATTGGGCCAGCCTTTTCTTGCTAGGACGTCAGCGGTGTGGATCTTGTACACAATGACTAGGTTCTTTTGCTTGTCTTTTCAGTACCAACTACCAAGTTACTTAAATCATGAAATATTTGTTCGTTTCCTCAGACACCGCACGACATAGTAAACATTTACTTGTACATCTTCACCCTGTTTGGCATCAGTTGGGTTGGGGAAAGGGAAATGGAAGAGGGCGGGAGTTCATTCCCCTAGGGTCCCCCAGGGAATTGAACTGCCCTCATTTTAGTTATAAATTCCCTATTCCCTCCAAACAAACATGGGAGTTTATTTCCCCTATCTCTGAATTCCCTTTCCCTCCTCCTAATTCCCTCCAACCAAACACACTTGGCTGGCCAATGCTCCAGTGGCTATGTTCTTTTGCTTGTCTTTTCAGTTCCAAGCTGCTAAAATCATGAAATGTTTGTTTGTTTCCTCTGACACCGTATGACATAGTAAATTGCTTACCCAGAAAAAACATTTACTTGTTGCATAATTTTACTCACATGATGCAGCCTTGTGCTTTTACTGCGATTTGAGACCTTAATCTTGTTAGGTGTGTTCTCGACTTTCCTCAAATGACAACTAATATGAGAAAGATTATCTTCCTTTATAGGATCATCGCAAAGCTCCTCAAGATATGTTCCGGCCACTTCTATCAAGTGTCCCTGCCACCACATTCGGTGCTGGCAAAGCAAATAATGTGCACAGGCCTATGTTCTCACACAGTTCCTCCATGACAACCAGCCGTAACGCAAGCACTGAGCATGGTGCTACTTTTGGCCCTTATATGGATAGTGACCAGGAGCAACATGATCTGATTGGTGAATGGGAAGCAGACAATGGCTGCCAAGTTCATGAGGACATATTTATGTTTGATAAATTAGATGAGCTGAGTGAAGAGACCGGTTGTGAGAAGAGCGCAAAATATGTAGAAAATGGCAGACATAACTTCGGTGTGGAAAGAAGTGGTAATCAGATTTCATATGATGGTGCAAAAAGTTCTCAGTTTGGATATGGTGATATGGCTACTTGCAGTAGGTGTGGGAAGTTTTTCAATGTGATGGATTTGTATGGAAAAGGCGACTTTTGTGAAGAATGTGCTTCAAAGGTTGGAAATTTTTCTGTAGACCCTATGATACAGACTTTAGAAGACGCTCATCACCAGAATGATAAAATAGCAAATTTGAAAACTTGCATTGCATCTGAACATCCTGGGGGCCCAGATTTTGTAGACTATGGCAAAGAAGCATCTCTTGGTCATCAACTATTGAACAATGATCTTCTGGCTGATTGTACAAAAAGGTTCCCTCCAATTCAGTTGGTGGTGGACACAGTTGATGAAATGCTGCTGGGGCAGGACACAGTGAATCATGTGGAAAAAATGAGGCCACATCATGTGTCTGATTCATTACTAGGAAATAACAATGATGTTTCATTTAATCAATCTAGTGCAAGTGATCATCAACAAACAGCACTAACATCAGTGATGCACGACCATTCCGGGGACAAAATGGACAGCCGCAATCATGGATTACCACACTGCCTACCTGAGTCAGACTGCCGACATAATGAAGCTGTATCAGAAACTGCCTCTGGTGATAATTCTCATCAACTGGGATCAGCTAGCACTGGAATATCTGTACTATTACTTCAGAAGTCAAACAGCAACAATTGGCCGGTCATGGAAGGGAGGGCCCTGTCTGCTACAAACATTCTTTGTTCAGAACCTTACTATACAAGAGATAATGTCAATATGATGAAGCGTAGCTTTGGATGGGACAGCTCTTCAGCTGCTTCTTCGATTGATCTAGGGTCTTCAAGGCAATCAGATCCACGCTTTGAACGACTTAGGAGTGGCAAGAGGGGTGACTTTGAGAAAACTCAACTAAGCAGTACCATGAGTCGCCAAAGCATTGCTTCAGTATCAGATATGTCAATAAGTGGTTCTTCAGCTTCATTTTGCCCTCAGAGTGATGCAATCGGGGACACTGGTTTCCGAGTTGACACTTACGAAAGCAGTGCTTTAAGAACAGTAATTTCTACTGAAGAACATGATTGGTCTTGTAAGGATGCTTTGTCAAGTGCTATGATAGAGTGTTCATCTGCTGTGCAGACTATTGTTGATGATGACAACCCTGTTGACTTGAACTCAAGCTTTGATAGGTTGAGTGAAGCAGAAGGAGGTGAAATAATCCAGAACCATAGTATGGGCAGGATGGTTGACAATGATCATTTGAGCACTAATATGTGTTTGTCAGATAGTGAAATGCCAAGTGACGCCCGAGAGTCTTCAGCTCCTGAGGAAAGTTGCATGTCGAAAACTGAAGAAGAAGCTTCCACCATCACTCAGTGCTGTTTAATTGGCGCACTAGAAAATCCAAGTGATGAGAACAACTTTGATAATCTTCAAATGCAGCTTGAAGAAGTTCAGGCTTTAAATGAGGAAAACAAGTTGGATGATTGTTGTGTGTCTGCCATCTCTGAGGAGGATGTGTTGGTTTCTGGAGCAGAGACTAGCATAATGGAACTTCCTAATGATGGTATGAATTTATAATGTTTTGAGTTTTCCTATTAACTTGTCTACTTATAAAAAAAACACTTCTTTTTCTGGATGCTCATCTTTATCCTTTATTTGCATTAATAGCACATTGCCCATCTATGTTACAGACTAATCTGTGAATCATATTTTGGTGGCACTAAAGTAGCTGACTATATATTTGAGAACTTCTTTATGGAAATGTTTTTTTTCCTTAAAGCCAAAGGAGAAAAAACTACAATGGAAGCAATTCTAGGCTTAAGTAAATAGTTACATGTAGGTGATGTTAATTACCTTGAGCAACAGGTGATGGATAGGAGCGGTTCTTAAAAATATTATTAACTTAAGTGTGATATTACAAGAGGGAGTGAATTTAGGACCCATGGAAAGGATAATTGAGATTTTCTTGCTCGAATTCTCTTTATGGTAATCATGGAAAGTCTGCTTCATTTTGCACTATGCGCCCATATAATCCTTATCATGTGTTACATTGCATGGGTTTACTGCTGTTGTTTATGCTGTCTCTATTCTTTTTGACATGCCTGTCTACCTTAGATGTTTCCGTTTTTGGGGTGGTGGATTCATATTGTGATGGAAAGATTATTAGACAGAAATATAGGCTTGCTACTGCTGCTTCTAAGCAGGGAGCCCATATCATCCACATTGCATCTGTTGTTTCCCTTTATGTGCCTGACTACAGGTATAGAACTCCTGATAGGATGTATGGTAGGTAATAGGAAGCATGAAGGCAGTAACACGAGGCATCAAAGTATGGTGGATGGGTCATGGTTTAGGAGGGATGGGGCTGCAACAAGAGTGGAATAGCTGCATTCAGTAAAAAAGAGAGAGTGGAATGTTGTCACATCAGACAGGGATACAGTATGTTGCATAGTTGCTGGATAACCAAAGATGATACAGGAAATTACTGAAGGAGAAAAGCAAAAGAAAAGAAATTTAAAAAAGAATAGGTCCATTGATACAACAGCGTACTTTTTAACTTCTGGATATATTAGATCATCATGGCAATTGGGCTGCCTACGACCAAAATACGAATATAAGACTATTTGAGACAAATGTTTATAGCAGGTAATTTTTAGATAAGTTGTAGAGCACAGGACCTTTTGATAATTATTGCACGAATTCCATTTACTAATATAACAATTTTGTAGGCAACAGCCAACAAGAGTGTTTTTGTAGCTCATTGATTCACATGGATTTTTTTTAGAACATAGCCTTGTTGATATAAAATTGTAGCTGTTGCATGGTTTGTGCGTACATGAAAAATAGAGACTGGTGAATATTTTCTTGTCCTCCATGATAACGATCATTTAGGTAATAAATTTAAACTTCAATGTAAGTTATGTTAGTTCCTGGGAAAAAATCCTGAATGCTGGTATCAACAAAAATGCTTCATGAAATAAAAATCAGTGTACTTTTGTCTATGTATTGTGGTCTGGAGAAACAGAGGATCTAATGTCGACTAGAAGTGTTAGCAAGATAGGCTTCATGGATTTTACATATCAAATAGTTAGATGCAAATGAATTATTGTCGCGTTTATGTTATCAATCTTTAGAGGCACAGCTATGCATGTTGGCCATGTTTCCTTGTCATAACCAATGATTTTATTGTGTTCTTCAATGAATATATCTATTAAACCTGATTGTTCTCTCTTAACTTGTAGAACAATTACCTGAGGCAGTAGAAGGGTCGAGGATACAAATTCAGAGATGCTTCACTTTAGAAGAAGCTACTGATACAATTCTCTTCTGTAGTTCTATTGTTCATGACCTTGCATACAAGGCAGCAACAATTGCATTGGAGCATGAGCAGGAAGCAGAACTCACTGAATCTATTCGGCCAACTGTTACCATCATAGGAAGGTCTATTGCAAAGGAGGATGGTTTGCTTAAGCTGCCTCACAGACGAACACCAAATCGCAAGGTTAAAAGGAAAAGATTGGAAGGTGAAACAACCATAACAGAAACTGCTGGGAAAGAAGAAGTTGCTAAAGATCCCTCACCTGTACGTTCTGCTTCTGGTATCACGAGGACATCTGATAGCATGAAGCCTCCAAAGCTGGAATCCAAGTGCAACTGTATAATTATGTAAGTTACGAAGGCGTCTGCTATGCCGAGGAGACTTGGGATATACGTTGGAGTCCATGTATGCTAGTTTCTTTTCGCATGCAAAGTCGTGACGCGGTGCTGAAGCATGCTTGCCTGCTTCACTCGTTCTCGGCGCTGGATGGAGTTTGACACAGGTCTTCTGCTAGATTATTGATGGTGCATTTCTGTTTTTTAGGCAACAGAAGTGCACCGCAAGCAATTCTTTTGTAAATTCCTTTTCCCTCCGTTGTTTATTTTGTGAAATTTTCTGCTTGTCATGTGATCCATTGCGGTTTGTCCAAAGTGTGAAATTACTAGATTAAATATATGTATTTATAGCCTATTTTCTTGCAGTGCATGTGGCTTGCTATGAGTCCTGAGCTCAACTTTCTAACATGCATCACACATAGGTCGATTTCATCTCGCAATATCGAAGAATTGTAGTGATGTGGTGACCATGGCTCTTCCTTAAGGGGCTGTTTGGTTGCCTTCTCTCACGAGATTGATCCATTTGATCTAGCCAGGATGATGGGATACGGGATGTATAGATGCAGAGACGGTGTTTGATTGAGTGTTTAGTAGGCAGGTATTTTAAAATTTATATAGTAAGTGTGGTCTAATTTTATTCGAAAAAATGTCAGGAACCCATTTTTGAATCGGTTCAGTAATCGGAGATGCTAATCAAAAGATATAAACAAAAAAGAAAAAAAGGAAACTTACGTACCCACGTGGCACTGCATGTATGGTTTGCTATTGTGGCTGACAGTGGCCCCTTACGCAGAACACGAGGCTGCTATGCGCTGCATCCAGAGATACATCTGTTTTCTCCGTATCTCCAGAGCTAGGCTGCATAGAGAATCTTGCATTCAGAGAGCCAGGCTCAAAATTAGATGCATGCAACCAAACATAAGAAAAAGATTCTGCATTTATAGATGCAAATATCTGTGCATACAGGCAACCAAACAGCCCCTAAGATATTCTGCGATATCGTATTCTGAAGCAAGACATAGCCGCTATAGCATGTAGCTGTCAGGAATAGCACATGTATTCATCTGGGGGCCAAAGGACTAGTATATATACATAGTACAGGGGCAAAAGAGGAACATCCAAATACGATAGATAAGGGCCTAAAGCTCATATACAGCCCAATATACATATATCTAACACTCCTCAAACTCATGGTGGGTTAACAACACTGAGTTTGGAGAGGTAAAAACTATGCTGTTGTAGAGTCTGTGTCTTCGTGAAGAAATCTGCTAACTGAATCTTAGAAGGCACATACGGAAAAGAGACAACCTGCTCCTTAACCTGTGACCGCACATAGGAAGCACTAACACCAAAATGCTTGGTGAGCTCATGCTTCACCGGATCATGGGCAATACCAATAGCTCCGGTGCTGTCAGAAAAAAGAGGAGTCGGTATAGTAACAAAAACACCAAAATTCTCAAGTAACCAACGCAACCAAGTAACCATTGCGGTCAAAAGAGCCATAGCGTGCAACCCAGCCTCTGCACTCGATCGAGAAACTACCGTCTGCTTCTTAGTCTTCTAGGCAATGAGAGAATCACTAAGAAAAACACAATATGCAGAAAGAGACCAGCGATCAGAAGGATCTCCAGCCCAGGTAGCATCAGAATAAGCATAAAACTGCAAAGAGTTGGAGCGAGGAAAGAAAAGACGACAGGAGATAGTGCCACACAAATAGCTCAACACACGAAGGAGGTGACTATAGTGGAGCCGAGTAGGAGCAGAGACAAACTGACTCAAGATATGAACAATATAGGATATAGGAGATATTAGGACGAGTGACACCAAGGTACACAAGGCTACCAACGAGGTGTCAATACCGAGTAGGATCCGAAAGAGGTTCCCTATTGGTGGGTCGAAGCTGAAGATTAAGCTCTATGGGAGTCTCAGTTGTCTTATGGTCAGTAAGAGAGGCCCGATCAAGAAAATCCTCACTATACTTCTCTTGGGACAAGAAAATACCCTCTGGAGTGAAGGTAACCTCAATCCCAAGGAAATAACGAATAGGATTCAAATCAGACATACGAAACTGATCATTAAGACGAGACTTGATAAAATCAATGTAAGATGGATCATCGCCAGTAATGATCATATCATCAATATAGAGCAGAAGAAGAGTGCGACCACGAGACGAGATGTGAACAAACAACGCAGGATCATGATCACTAACAGAAAAGCCAGTAGCAGTGACCACGGAAGAAAAACGCTGAAACCATGCCCGAGGAGCTTGTTTAAGCCCATACAGAGCCCGACGAAGGCAAAGAACCATCCATCCAAAATAAATTACCCCGGTAGAGGCCGCATAAAAACTTCTTCATGCAGCTCCCCATTAAGAAGGCATTCCGAACAACAAGCTGATAGACAGGGCACGCACGAACAGAGGCCACAGCAAAAAGAATCTTAATAGTGATCATGTGAGCCACAGGAGCATAGGTCTCATCATAATCAATACAATGCTCCTGCTGAAAATCACGAGCCACAAGACGAGCTTTAAATCGCTCAAGAGAACCATCAGAGCGAGTCTTAACTTTATAGACCCACTTGCAGGTGATGGGACGAACGTGAGACGAAAGAGGCACAACCTCCTAAGTACCAGTACGCTCAAGAGCAGCAAGCTCCTCGGCCATTGCATGCTGCCACTTGGGATGAACAACAGCATCACGATAAGAGACCGGTTCGACTGGAGCTACACCAACAAAGCCAAAACGCTTAGGGGGTCGAATGGATCGACGATGAGTGTAGACAATAGGATAAGGAGATGCGAAACGAACTGGAACAGGGGGAGGAGACGATGAAGAAGGAGACTCTGAGGTAGGAGGCTTTGGAGAGGAGGAAACTAGAAGGTGTATAGTGGCGATAGGAGAATCGGGAAAAGTCAAAAAAGACAAGGAATCTACAATAGAAGCTGGGGAAGAAGAACGAGGATAGAAAAGACGAGACTCATTGAAGGTAACATCCCGAGAAATCCTCATCTGTCTACCAACAAAATCCCAACACTGATAGCCCTTGTGCTCAGAACTATACCTAAGAAAAACATACTCAACTGACTGAGTAGTCAGCTTCGTGCGTTCACGTGGAGCAAGAAGAACATAGCACACACACCCAAAAGAGCGAAGACCAGAATAGTATGGTGTGTGCCCTAGGAGACGCTCTACTGGAATACCACCCTTAAGTGCAGAAGAAGGCTGAAGATTGATAAGATAACAAACAGCAGAGACCGCCTCAGCCCAAAAATGAGGTGGAACAGAGAAGGAAATCATGAGTGCACGAGCTGTTTCAAGAAAGTGTCGATGTTTACTCTCAGCAACACCATTTTGAGCATGAGCACCAGGACAAAAGAACTAAGAGAGAGTGCCTTGCTCAGTGAGAAACCCGCGAAGAGCCCAGAGAGATATTCCCCTATAGAGTCAGCCCGAAAAACACGAATGGGAGAATAAAACTTAGTACAAATCATGGTGGCAAAATTTTCATAGATAGACAAAACCTCACTACGATGAGACATAAAATATATCTAGATGTAGCGAGAAAAATCATCTATAAAAATGACATAATATTTATGACCACCTTGCGAGACAAATGGGGTTGGACCCCAGACATCAGAATGAACAAGATCAAACGAACGAGCTGACATAGACTCACTCGAAGAATATGGGAGTTGCACTTGCTTACCAAGGCTGCAACCCGTACAATCTAAAGAAGCATCACCAGACACAGATCCTAATAGGCCACGACAAACTAAAGATGATAGACGTGAACCACAGAGATGTCCTAAACGATGATGCCACTGAGCAAAGGACGCCATGGAGGAAGCAGCGGAGACGGAGAGACTGGCAGGAGCAGCGGAAGGAAGACGAAGCCAGTCAAGCTCCCAAAGATGTTGTAAATCATGGCGCATGGGCTAGTACCAACCAGAAGACCTGCGCGACGATCCTAAATAGAACCGAAATCAGTATCAAGAATCACACGACAGTCATGATCAGTGAGTTGGCCGATGGATATAAGCTGCATGGTTAGTTTAGGAATATGGAAACTATGGGGACGTGAAAAGAAGAAGACAGAAGAATGCCTCATCCTGTGACAGGAAGAGAGGTACCATCTGCCATCTGAACAGTTAAAAGAGTGGTCAAAGGACTGATGGAAGTAAGACAGATAGAATTAGATGTCATATAAAAAGAGGCACCTGAGTCAAGGATCCATGGTGATGTACCTGAAGTAGAGGAAAACGGTCTCTCACTAGAAGACTGTAAAGCAGAACCAGCAGAACCTGATGGTGAAGAGGCAGCCATGCGACGCAATAGCATTAAAATCTCAATATAAGGATCAGGGCTGGGCTGGGAAGAGTCTGAATCTCCTGTAACTGGTGTTGCAGTACTCTTGGTCGGCTGACGACGAGCAATATCCTTCTTCTTCTGGTAACAAAATTGCTCCACGTGACCATCCTTGTCACAATAGGCGCAGTGAAGGCCAGCCTTTGTCATCTCTCCAAAAGACGGCAGGGCTAGTGAAGTCGAAGAACTAGAAGCCGGAGGGGTCGAAGCAGGCGTCTGAAGAGCAAACCCAGACGGAGAAGCCAGTAGGCCCGCACCACGAAGTCAAGTCTCCTTAGTACGAAGAGCAGCAAGAGCCTCTAATAAAGAGACATGAGGGTGACGAGCAAGAAGCTGAGCACGAATCTGCTCAAACTCTGGCCAAAGACGCATGACAAAGTCGTAGATGCGGCGAAGCTCCAAACGAGACTGCAGCCGATGCTGACAACAAGCACAAGTCCAGCGGTCATGATCAACATCCGCAGCATCAAGAGAGTCAAGCTGGCGCCACACTGGAGAAATCTGAGCATATATCTCATCCACCGTAGAGTCACCCTGCTACAGTGACTGCTCGTGTCGCACAGCGGCAAGATACTGTGAGTCCCCAGTAGGCTCATAGCGATCACGAAGATATGACCACATCAGCTGTGCTGAAGCTAAAGAAACCATCTCTCCAGTTAGATGCACCTCCATTCTAGCAACCAAAATAGCAGAGACACGAGCATCCTCATCACACCAGAATTTGTAGGCGGTATACTAGGACTTATAGGACTCCATAGTCTCCTTATGCTCATCAGAGGCCTTCTTCACAGCAGTAGCATCACCATCATCTGCAGGAGCCTTCTGAGCAGAACCAGAAGACTTTGACGAAGTGGGTAGGACGGGGGGATCAGGACGAGGCAGGCAAGGAAGCTTGCTAATAAGAAAATCCCATAGACGTTGACCACGTATGTGCAAGCGCATATGAAGAGACCAATCTTGATAATTGAGGCCATAAAAAATCACCGGGTAACGAGGAACAGAAACAGTGCCCGACGACATTTTCTTTTCTTTTTTTGTACTAGTAGTACTGGTAATACTAGTAGTGCAGACGTCGCTCGGTGGCTAAAAAAAAAGAGAAAGAGCCGGCGAGCACCGGTGACTAGGGCGGTGGGCTCCGGCGGCGACGGCGGCTAAAACAACCGATCCGCGGGACCAAGCGACGGCGCACGAAGATGACGTCGATGGGGGCGGCCCGTGGACGACGAGGAGTGATGGCTTCGTCGACGGCGGTAGTGGCGGCGGCTGACGATGTGTCCCGATCTATGGGACCGAGCGGCGGCGCACGGAGATGAGGCGACGACGGCGGCCCGTGGAGAAGAACGGAGCAGCGGCGGCAGCTGCGGGCGATGAGGAGTGATGGCGGCCCATGACGAGCACTGCGATGAAGAGCAACGGCGGCGGACGGCGCCTGATTTTGGAGATCCGGGCCGGCGACGGGAGAGTGCCGGTGGGGAAGAGCCGGCTAGAGCGACGGCGGCAGATGGCGCGCGGCTTGGAGGAGATCTGAGCCGGCAACGAGAGATCTACGCCGGCGAGGAAGAGCTGGCCTGAGCAACGGCGCTGTCCTGGAGGACGACGACCCAAGGAAGCAACGCATGACGAGTGTGGTGGTGGGAAGGGAACACAAGTGCAATGTCAGTGTCGGTGAGTGAAAAAACCCTAATCCTAACCTTTGCTCTGATACCATATCAGGAATAGCACATGTATTCATCTGAGGGTCAAATGGCCAGTATATATACACAGTACAGGGGCAAAAGAGGAAAGCTCAAATACAATAGATAAGGGCCTAAAGCCCATATACAACCCAATATACATATATCTAACAGTAGCCACAACTATTGTTTGGATCCTGCCACTACTGTGGTTTGGCACATTTTTTAGCCATATGACTTGCGCGCTATAGATTTAAGTTTTTGTTAAATTTTTTTTGTACTTTTAACACCGTCCAAAATAAAAAGTTGGCAATGTCTTTATTTTAAGGAAACATGGAGACGCACACGCACAGCACAACAAAGTGTGTGGCGTGCGTGTGCGTCGACAACACACGTAAGAAGATGAAATATACTAGCTATATAAAGCGCGTAGCGCTTCATGACTTCTCAGCCCCGCCGTGCAGCCACGTCACCGGCTAAACACGAGCCGTCCGATCGTCGGCCGAAATATGATCTGGCTGTCCATTCGAAGATTATATATAAAGGAAATTGTTTCGTTGTTTTTCAACGCAGCGGCCAAACTGCCGGGTTGGTCATCAGCGCATGCACTCAGTTCCGTGGGCACGGTTTGAATCCCGCCGGCCGCATTTTTTGCTTGGTCCGCATGGCCACGTTCGTCTTTTTTTTGGCCGTTTGATTTGTCCTGCCGACGGCTGTTGTTTGCGCCACGTCTGCGGTTTGCGCCTACTTCGCTGATGTCTCCTGTTTGGAGCTTGCCGCTCGCCACGTCGCCTTTTTGTTGCCCGTTTTCTTCCACGTTGCTTTCCTGGACGCTGTGCTTGCCCTGTTCATTCTTCGTTGCTGTATCGGTTGTGCCGCCTTGGCTTTTTCTTGCTTTCTCGTGTTGTCTTATGCCTCGCCGTCCCCGTCGTTCCGGCCAGCTTCGTCGCTGCTCCCGCCGTTCTGATGTGCGGCATGGTGTTTCGCCGTTGATTCCTTCGGCCTCACACCATCGGCGATACCGGCAGGTGGCTGCTTCTCCATCTGCTCTGTTTTTTGACCCTGGTGGTGGCCCCCTTGCTGATTCTCCCTCCGCCGCGTTTTGTGCTCCTGGTGATGGGCTGCATAGCGTTGCGTCGTTGCTCTCTTCCTTGCCGTCTGCCTCGTGCCGTCGTTGGGGCCGGCCGCGTGCTGGGTCTTCTTCTACGCCGTCTTCTGCCCCTGGTATTGTCTTCTCTTCATTTGTTTATCCCCCTGGGTCCTCTGTTTGTTATAGTTGTTATCTTGCTTTTTTGTAGCTCAGCTTTTCCGGCTTACGCCTTCTAAGTCCGCGGTCAACCGTGCGTACAGGCGAGCGCATCTCCATGCTGCTCGCAGACATAACTCCTGTCACATGTTCTTAGTTTTCCTATCTTCGCTTCGTACCGTTTTCTCTGATGCATCGTTTTCTTATTGTCCATGTTTCAGGTGCTGCTTATTTGGGTCATCACCTTTTTTCGGTTTCTGCCGTAGTTACTGCCGCGGAGACGTCCTCTGCTTTTGTCATGTTGCCTTGTGGTATACAGCAGTGTATGCTTCCTATGTTTTTTTTCTGTTGTGTTGTTGCTCTTCATTTGTGCCTATTTTTTGTTTGACAGTTTTTCCCTGATACATTTGTCTGTTTCTTCTTCGGTTTATTGCCACTGCCCCTAGATTCCGTACCTGTTTCTTCTCAATCGTTTGTTGTGCAGCGTATTTCAGCGTACCACACCTGCCTAACGCGCCACCGCGCGTAATCCCTCCTAGTGTAACATATGCGTGTGAAGACAACACACGTAAGAAACTGAAAATGGAGGCTCTGAACTTTGGAGTACTCACTCACTCGTGCATACACCCACCTAAAATAGAATCTTCTCCATATCTGAGCCTCGTCATTCAAAGAAAGTCTCTGCCTCAAATTTCTAAATTTAGTAGCTTTCTTCTAATTTAGAGGCTCTCTATATCAACATCTATAGTTTATCTGAATAGAGGTTATGTTGGAGAGGATAAAAATATAGAGAGCGAATAGTGATTTAGAGAGGATGTATACAGGCCTGATTTTAGAGCATCTGTTAGAGATACTCTAAGAATCCCAAGAAAAAATTCCACACGAAGCGAGGGAGCTCATCAAGAAGACTCAAACATGGGACGGCAGAAGCAGTTGGCAGTGTGGACCATCTTTATCTAGACAATGACACTAAATACTTTGTTGTATATTTGTATGTCTTTTTGATGATGTCTTCATAAATTGATTTTTTTTCCCTTGACATATTTCAATCATTCAGCTGTTCTTATGGTATCTAATTATTTTGAACAATACATGCCATTGGAGAAAAAAATTCCTATTATTGTGTTGTATGTGTTATCGGCCCACTTGTCATAGACACAAACGATAATATATACGACATTAAGGCAGTTAGCAGTGACATGTGGAAATTTATATCTATTTTGAAAGCCTTAAATTTGTATCTTTCAGTTTTATAATTTTATCTACAGGTTTTTGCAGTTTTTACAAATATTCAATCTAAGATGAGCTTGACATAGCCCGAGCACTCCATGCATAGACTTTGCAAATGAGTCCATGGGGTCGGGCACGTCACGAGTGACCACTTAATTAATTGACCAGGCCAAATGGATATTGCCAAATGCGACATGCCTATAGTAGCCTACTACAAACCACCATTTATCGTCAATTCGTCACAAACATTTATGGATTTACAATGCATGGATCTAGCTAGCTATAAACAGAAGTTTTGTCAAATTAGAGAGGGAATCAAAGAAATAAATATTTGCGGGGACACAAATAGATGCCCTTCCTAATTGAATGATAACAATCTTAAAAAACGGGAAGAAAACCATGAAGGGAAGGAAGAGCATTAGTTGGAATGTCCTTGATTAGTGGAGATGGTTGAGAAAATTACGGGTGTATCCAACTCACAATGTATGCATTGAGATGAATGTCCGGACTTAGCTTAGCAAAACCGATGCCTCTGTGTCTTACGGTACTAGTCCCAATGGATACAGCTAGTACGCACAGTTAGAGCATAATAGAATCACTCCTTGCCGTTTAATGTTTAACAAAATAAATTACTTTGGCAACAAATACCAAATATTATAATAATTGTCTTAATATTCATAGTAATAAGCGGAAGATAGAAATTAAATGATAGCTTGGTAAACCCATCCATACGCCACAGGCATCTGACTGGGGATACACTAGTAGTCGGAAGCCCCATCACCTGCCTCGTAGTCGATGTACTCGGCAGTGTTATCACCTACGCACATATCTCATAAACAACTAATGAGTATGGATAAACCTTATCCAGCAAGCATGTATGTCCTTATGTAAGAATGCAAGGTTTCAAAAAAATGGATATAGTTTATTTGCATAAAGAGCATTTTTAAACAATCCTATCAGCTGCAAAGCAATAGTTTAAAACAATTTTAAATTCATTTCTTAACTCATGTTTTTCCAACAGAGCAGTATAAATAACATTTGCTGTCAACTTTACTCGAAAACACTGTCAATACATTCCCTGTAATGCACTGCTCGACATTCGCTGCCCGGCATTCGCTGCCTGGCAATCCCTGCCCCTACCTTCTAAAGTAAGTTAATTAATAAAAAGTGAGACTAACAGGTAGAGCTGTCTAAGCCCGCTCTTGATCATGAGTACGGCTATCATAATAGTTTTAACTCTGCAAAGTGTGTACACTTTACTCATGGGACTCACCCAAGAGTGAGACGAAGCCATTATCCCCAGTACATCTAGAATTGAGGATGCCTCACTAAGGATTCACCCAGGTCGTTTCATCACGAAGCCCGAAGTCCTCTCGTGTGCCAGATGGATATACGATGCTGATTAAGCATGCCTACACCGCCATGGCAACCAAAAACTAGATTTGTCAAGGTAACAACTGAGATATTACCATTATTAACACCGATGGCTATACTGTTTTGCCCGGTTAGTTCATCATGAAGTTTGGTCCTTATATCGACCGAGACAGCATACCACAAACCAACATCCACCAATCAAACCACCACCTGGAATCTACTCACGTCATGTTGATTTTAGTAGAATTAAAGTTTAACCAAAATCACAAGATAAAGAGTAGATTCTCTCTACCAAGATTTTAAATGATTTTTCAGCATAATGATCATCTAGATTTTCCATCGAAGCAACTAAACATCTAGCGTGAGTAAATTCAAAGATGGCCATAAAAATTGAATAATTTAGTCTAGGCAGCAATGGTGAGTAACACATGCTAATGGATGATTAACACGTTATAGGTAGTATCTAATATTAAATATGTAAGATAGAAATAAAATTAGCATGCATATTGTAAGACCTATGAATAGTGAACTTGAGAGAAAATCAGTGGGATCGATATGAATCTAGCTTGCACCTTGATCCTAATAGCACGTTTCTTGACAACCGGCAGCTAGCTCCTCTCCGGACTTCTCCGCGACGTCTACACGTAAATCGAGACACAGACAAATCAACAGCAGTAAATAAAATTCAGAAAATTACGAAATAAATACAGGAGGTAGATTAGGTTAAAAGAAGATCAATAAAATTGGTTTGACGCGAATCGGAATCGTGGTTTGAGAGATATAAAGTGGGAAAGGAGTACTGTTCATGATGAACAGTGCCACGGTTTGACCAGACCAAAGGATTAAAGGGCTACTGCCTTGCTCTGCTTCCTTCACGCGCACAGACATCACGCACAAGAAAGAAAAAAAAAAAGAGAGAAGGAGAAAGAGAAAGAGAAAGAGAGAGCGCGCGCGGGAACGGCGGCGGCGTGGTGGCGTGAACGGCGCGTGGCGGCGTGGCTGCACGGTCTTGCTGGTTGCTCTAAGCAGGTGCAAGATGCGGCGGCGCTACTGTGACGCAAGCGGCAGCGTTGCACGACAGGTCGGTGTGCGGCGGCTCGGTGGCGATGCAGCTCACCTATGATACCCGCGACGATGGCGACCTCTCCTCCTCCTCTCCTCTTGCTTTGCGATGAACTGCAGGGGCGTTTCTCGGAGGCTGGAGTTTCGGGATTTGAGGCTCGGGTTTGTGGGATTTTTGCTGGGGATTTGAGGGGCATTTATAGCGGTTGTAGCTTGGGCGAGGCTAGAGATCGAGTTGATCTCTAAGCTCAAACCGATCAGGATTGGGTTTCAGAGATTTCGGTTTGGTCGGTTAGGGCTAATCCGAACGGAAATCAGGATTTGGTTAGGGATTAGGTTCGGATTAGGAACCTAATTGAGTTAGAGATTGATTCGGATTAGAATCCGATTTTGGCTGAATTTGGCTAAGGATTAGGGTTAATCTCAAATAATTAAGAGTCTGCCTTTGGAGAAAAAAATTAGGACGTCACAATGAAGGGTGATAAATGGCTAGTATGGTTTGTTGCTATGACCGTTCAAACTCATGTTTTTTATACTAAGAAAAAAATAAACTAATGTTTTTTATACTAAGAAAAAATACGGAGGATATGGATATAGATCTTTTTACGAAGGAAAAAAAAACCTAAATCGCAAAATGAAAAACACACGTGGTGCCATAACAGAAAGAAGCAAAAAGAAAGAAAAAGAAAAAAAACCGCCTCTTCTCCGGTTCTCGTCGCTCAGGCCGCGCCGCGCAGCACGCAGTCGCAGTCACGCAGCAGCACGGCACAGCACAGCACACTTGACACTCCACTGCAGCACGAGGCGACGAACGAACCCGCGCCTTGCTTCTCGCCGCGGCAAACGCACCGGGCGTCGCAGCGAGCCCACCGCTCCAAGCACAACGCCGAGCGCGCGAAGGCGGAACCCTAGCACCAGCCACGCCGCCGACGCCGACCCGGTCGGATTCGGCCGGATCTGCCACGGCGCAGGCCCCCGCGGCGCCGTGGCGGGGGGACTGGCGCCGTCCGTGGCTGCGGTTCGCGCGGTTGGATCCTGCGGAGGCGATGGCGAGGTGGGTACTTGGCCGGCTGCCCGGCTGGCCGCGAGATTTGGCGCCTCCTCTCGCCGGAGAGCGGAATGCGTTGAGGAGGAAGCGGAATTCGTGTTTCTTGGTCGCCCCTCTTGCTGTTTTGTCGATTTAATTGGCCTTCACCAGTTCATTTGCTGAGTGATTTTGTTCGCAGTTTTGTTTTTTTGGTTTTGGTTTTGTGGTTCTTGAGCTCAATTCTGGGGGTTTATGATTTGAACAACTCTCATTGCCTCATTGGGTGTGGTTGCTTCGGTATCTAAGTGAAACTTTTTGAATTTTGTTGTTTCGCTAGCTCTTCAGTTGGAGGTTGAAGCACTCATTGCGTTGATGTCACTGCTGCTCCTCCATTTTATTTGGTAATTTGGCTCTAATGTGGCCTAGCAAAACTATAACAACATGAAATGTGGGGGATCAAAAGACTGAGACTAAAACAAGTTTATGTGCTCACGTAAATTGAATTGGGTGTGCAAGTGCTGTAGGTAGAGCAGGGCTAGAAGCTTTGTGCATCATCATAGTTGATTCAAGGTGCACAATTTCCTTGTTTCACAGTCTTGTTCGCCTTCAGGGGGTTATCTGAATTGTTTACGTTTGATGTGCTTTGTGCTATATTTTCAGTTCATCTGCTAGATGCAGGAAGTGGTGCCGTGGATTGTGGAATAGCAAAATTCAATGCAAGCTTTTCCTGTGCTGTTGTGGTAGTTTACCTTGCTATGCAGTTTATTTTTTGAGGAACTCGCCACTCGATTGGCTCATTTCTCCCAAAATTGGGTGGATCTTTTCATCTAGAAATATGACGGATTGGGCTGTTTGGGCATTGGAGTGCAAGAAACATGGGCAGCTTCAAGTTTTGGGGTGCTCTTTGGGGTCCCTTTAGTTGCTGCATCTTCTTTGATTGCTTTCTAGGAAGCCGGTAACTATTTTAACGTTGTAGATGTAGTTGGGTATTTCGTTTGATGGTGTGATGGATTGGTTACTTCAGGCAATGCATTTTGAAATTCACATGTTCTTTTCTTTTTCATTTCATGCCCTTTATTTGCTGTGTTTTAGTAATTCATCATAGCGCCCAGAATGATTATACTCTAAATGCCGTATTTGTGTCTTGTGCATTTTTGGTATGTCTAGACTCGAGTTCTTAGTGACAATAGCTTCTGTTGCAGGTAATTATGCTAAATGGATTATGGTCTCTGTCTGATATCTCAGAAAGGAGGGGCATAGCAAATTAGCAACGTTTCATCAGAGGGACTACTAGGCTAAAAAGATGCCACCCTCACCCTCATTGAGGAGATCTCCTGCAAAAGAGATTTCCCATAAGAGGGGCAACAGTCTCGGGAGCACACTGCCTGCTAAGTCAAAGGATGACGAACTCACGCTATTCAATGATATGCAGAAAAATGAGAGGGATAACTTTCTACTGGAATCATCAGATAATTTTGATGAATCGATCTGTAAGGCCCACTGATATCATCCTCCTTTATATAATCAACATGCTTCTATTTATTATTGCAATATTCTAGTTTCTATTGTGAAATGGTGTTGTGCGATTAGTATTTACTGTTACTTCTTTATTTCTGTCCCCTTTGTATCAGCAAAGCTGAGCTATTTTCCAAATTTCAAGCTCGGTGTGAACATTGCTGGAAGAGGAGAAAACAATGATTTGCTTAATGTGGATGGCGACAAACATGATTATGACTGGTATGCACACTAAATAGACATTGTTTTTTTTTTATTTCACACTTCATGGTACATGTTGCTTGTTGTTTCAATGAATGTAGTTTCTTTTAGATGTTTCAATGAATATAGCTTACAATGCACATTAGCTTCATGATGTATGTCAGCATCTCTTGCATAGCATGTATTGTAGCTACCAGTCTTCATGCTGTTCAGGACATAAGAATATGAGATCGATTCTCATCTGAAGTTACTAGGTAAGCAGTAAATTTTTAACTCCTAAGGCTTCTGTTTGATTGTGAGGGGTGGGAGTGTGGTTTAGACTTTTCAGTGAGATTGATCCTCAACATCTGAAGTCCGTTAATATCAAGCATATGATTGTTTACAAGTCATTTGGTACATCTGAGGAGCAAAAGGTTGCCTGCGGTGATTCCATTAATCATCTATTAAACATTTTTTTTAATGTTACATTTAAATTACTGATATTGTTACTACTGCTTGTTCTTCGCATGTCATGAGCTTATGAGTTATCAAGTTAACCCTATTACAGTGTTAGGGATGCATGTAAACAGTTACCATGGTACTGTGGCGATGTGAATGGGTACTGTTTACACAGGTGCTGTGGCACATGGCAGAGTGTAGGCCCATGAGGCTTAGTAGGTAGGAAGCTGGATATTGGGTTAGGTTAGATTATATTTGTTAGAGAGATACTTCGGTTCTATCTGTTGTGAGGTGAGCTGTATTTATAAAGGGGCTGCCACGTGTCTCTAGTCTTTCAAGCCTCAGAGCCTCTCTTCCACGTCAGGCAAGAGCCCTAGCATTGGCTAGATGAGGGTGAGTGCCCTACCCTTGGTCCTTGGACCTGTGCCCAACCAACCCGCCACACAATGCACCCTTTCTTTAAACATTGCACGTCATATTTTTGTAAACATCCATGGTCGGTATTGTGAAACTAATATGGTAAGATGGGACATCTTTTCTGAGTTAGCAAATAATAACATTCCTGTTTGAGCAGCGCGCCATCATCAGCTATCATCAAGATACTGCTTTTGGTTGATGAATGACGCTAACCACTTTCATATGCCTCAAGAAACTTTCGGAGCTAGATTCCTTTGTTTCCTTGGCCCCTTGTTTTAAATTTTGTTTGATAGTGAACAGAAAAAAAATACACCATGGCTCTGACTACCACTATGTGTTCTGATGCTTCTAGATTCCTTTCACATTTTTGTTTGATCCATAGGTTTTTGTTCCAATCTAAACAGTAAAATACCACTTGCCTTTAGTGTTATTAACCATTTATACCTTCAGTTTCAATAATTACCTCTGTACCGTCTAATTTTTCATTTAACAGGTTATTGACTCCTCCAGAGACTCCACTATTTCGTTCATTGGATGACGAGGAAGACCAGTGCATTGGTCTCGCTCCTAGGGGCAGGGCTCAGACTAAACAAATGTCCATTTCGAGGTTATCAACAGTAAGTGTTTTATCTCACCATATGTTACTGATTCTAACTTTTAAGATGATCACACTTACCTGTCAAGTGTCATTATTCTTTTCTGATTTATACATAGATGGGAAATATTCAAAGGTCTACTAGAAGCAGTGCAAGTCCAAGTAGGCTTAGCCCATCACCACGCTCAAGTGGCAGTGCAGCTTTGACTAGGACAAGATCATCGAATTCATCTTTGCACTGTAGTCCGCCACTTGCTCGGCAATCACCCACAGCATCACGAAGATCTTCAACTCCTCCGGCTGCTAAGACATTAACACCGCCACGAAGGTCTCCAAGTCCTGTCTCAAGAAGGATGAATGCTGGTTCAAGTGGGCAAACACTGAATGGAACAAGAGGAGCTTCACCAGTTAAAGCTAATCGCAGGTCATCCTCACCAAAACTTCAAGGATGGCAATCAAGCGATCCTGGTTTCTCTTTTGATGCACCTCCAAACCTTCGCACATCTCTACCAGATCGTCCAGTATCCCGTTCAAGGGGTGGATCTCCTTCATCTTTCAGTGGATTGGACATGGGTTCAACAGGTAGAAGACAGTCAATGTCTCCTACTCCGTCAAGAAGGGCCAGCTCATCACATAGCAATGAACGAGACCGTTTCAGCTCATACAGCAAAGCTTCTGCAACATCTTCTGGCGATGATGATCTAGACTCTATGCAGTTGGTGCCGGTAGTCTATTCCAGCAGCCCAGCTGTGAAAAAAAGCTTAGCAGTGATGAAGAACAGAACTGTTGCATCATCAAAGAAGCCATCTAAGTGTTTCTCCCCTAGCTCTGCACCAAAGCGGTCCTTTGATTCTGCTGTTTGGTTGATGGTGAGTGTTGTTCTGATTTTCTGTCATGGTGATAGAATATTTCCTCGTGGGTTACATGGTATTATTTCCCCTGGTATCTAATTGGTAGTCCATTTTGAAAAATCGGGAAAACTTTGTATACCTTACATTTTTTTAATGTTTTCTGTCAGCTGTAGAGATCTTTATCTATTACTGAAATGTTAGGGTCAGATGAAACAGTGAGTCAGATGAAACCATAAAACAAAGAAAGGATTTGTAGGTCCTTTGTGGAATGTAGAAAGGAAAGTGATGTACCATGCATGCGGCATGCCACAACTTGGCTATACCGCCAAAATCACTTCAATCATTTTGTGTATCTTCATTTATTCACACTCTATTAACTACTTATCTATTTGGGAAATCTATAGTTCTTGTACAAGATTACATAGTAAATTGTTTCTATAATCAATTAATCATTTCATTCATAGCTTTCCCGCTAAAACTATACTCATTATACGCTTAGATTGACATGTTTCATGCAGTTGGTTTTCTTTTCCTGCAACTCAGAGTTCTATTTTTCTTGTTTTGTACTTTTTTTATAATTGTCCCAAGATGAAAAGTGTTATATTCCTTTTCTAGGATCACCGCAAAGCTCCACAAGATATGTTCAGGCCACTCCTATCAAGTGTCCCTACCACCACTTTTGGTGGTGGGAAAGGAAGTAATGTGCACCGGCCTATGTTTTCACACAATTCCTCTGTCACAACCAGCAGTAATGCAAGCTCTGAGCATGGGGCCACTTTTGGGCCATTTATGGACACTGACCAAGAACGACATGATCTATCTGGTGAGTGGGAAGCAACTGCTTGTTCCGAAGTTCATGAGGACATATTTACATTTGAAAAAATGGATGAACAGAATGAAGGCACCAGTTATCACCAGCGCAATTTATCACCTATTCTAAATGGCCCAGAAAACTCATTAAGCACAGAAAAATATGTAAAAAGCAGCAGATGGGACCTCGATATTGAAGGAAGCAGAACAGCTAGTCAGATCTCATGTGATGTTGCAAGCAGTTCTGAGGCTGGACATGGTAAAATGGCCATATGCACTAGGTGTAGAAAGTCATTTGATGTGATGAATGTGGATGGAGGTGATTATTGTGAAGAATGTGCTTTAAGGGACATAGTTTTGTCTGCAGACCCTAACCCTAAGATACAGACTATAGAAGAACCTCATCAACAGGATCATAAAATTACAGACACTAAACCTTACATGCCATCAGAACCTTGTCTTAGAGCCCCAGGTTGTGTAGATAGCAGTGAGGCATCTCTTGACCATCATCTATTGATCAATAAATCTCCAACCGTCTATTTGCAAAGTTGTCCAGTTCAATCAACCGTGGACACAGCTGAGGAGCAAGGTTGTCCAGTTCAATCAACTGTGGACACAACTGAGGAAATGCTGTTGGGGCAGCACTTGAAGAATCTTGCAGAAGATATAGGGCTAGATGATATTGGCAACTCTTCACTGAGAAATATAAATGATATTTCATCCCATCGATGTAGTGTAAGTGACTGTCAACATGCAGAATCAATATCTGTGGAGTATGACCTTTTCAGAGAGCAAAAAGGTGACCACAATAATGAAATGCCCCAATGCCTGTCAGATTCAGATTGCCAAGGTAATGAGTTTGTCTCTGATATGAGAACTAGTGGTTCTCATCAACTGGGATCAACTGGATCTCCGACCCTGAAGGTTGAAAATACTGAGGGCACTGGGATATCAGTACTCTTAATGCAGGACTCTTGCGGCAACAAATGGCCCATTGTGGAAGGGAGGCCCTTGGCTGCTACGAACATTCTTTGTTCAGAACCCTATTATACAAGAAATAATGTCAATATGATGAAGTGTAGCATTGGATGGAATAGCACTTCAGCCGCTTCTTCCATTGATCTAGGGTCTTCAAGGCAATCAGACTTACACTTTGAGCGCCTTAAAAGTGATAAGATGGGTGACTTTGAGAAGGCTCAACTAAACAGTACCGTGAGTTGTCAAAGCATTGCTTCAGTGTCAGACATGTCAATTAGTGCTTCTTCAGCTTCACTTTGTCCTCAGAGTGATGTAAATAGAGAGCGTGATGGAGCTTGTAAAGATGCTCTGTCAAGTGCTATAGAGTGCTGGTCTGCTGCGCAAGCTATTGTAAACAATGACAGTGAATCTGTCAGAGATATGGTAATTCATAATCAAAGTGTAGATCGGAGTGCTCATGATGATGATTTAAGCGTTAATATGTGTTCGTCATATAATGACATGCAAAGTAATATTCCCCAGTCTTCTGATGCTTACAGAAGCTGCTCACAAAAGACAGAAGAAGATACTTCTGCCATTACTAACTATTCAATTGACACTCCAGAACATCCATGTGGTGAGAACAATTTTGGTAATCTTCAAATACAGCCTGAAGCGGTTCCGGCTTCTGATGAGGCAAACAGGTTGGATGATTGTTCTGTGTCTTCCATCTCTGAGGAGGATGTGTCGGTTTCTGCGACAGAGGCTAAAATAGTGGAGATCCACAATAATGGTATAAATTCATGACTTGCTAACTATCAGATATTCTTGTCCGCCTTACAAACTTCTGCTTTATAAATTCATCTTTAATCTCTAGTTGCAACTAATTTGTGTTGCCTGGTATATTTCCATATAAAAATTTTGCAGTCTTGTTTGGGAATCACATTTTTTTTGTGGCACTAAGGAGCTGTTGCTATACACATGAGGTTCAGGGGGGAAAATCATCTGTTCTTACAAATCAGAGAATAGTATATAATATAAGTAATTCAACATAAATAATTAATTCATTTAGCTCATGTTAAGTAATCCGAACAGGAGGCCTTGGTCAAGATAGCTTTATTAAAAGGTACTTCATCTGTTTCCAAATACTTAGCACTTTTGACGGCACATGGGACATCAAGAGGAGATGGAGGGGATTGTTGGGGCTGGATACCAAAAACATTGGGGGGGAATTCTTTTTTTTTTTCACCATGCCATTATTTTGGGAAACAGATGAGATTTGCTCTAAATATTCTTAGGATAACCTTTATTTTTATTCTTCAGCACAGACATCATCCTTTTTTCTACAAATGGCATGCAAAAAAATTCTGTGGCACATCATTCCATGTCTAGAATTTTGAAGCTTACCTTCATTGTTCTTATATCATTAATCATAGTTGTAGATTTGTAGCATGGTCTACACATAAAATGAAGTAATTTCAAATCAACATTTTATATTCCTTTGATGTAGGATTATTGAGAATTTAGGTAAATATAAGCCAGCATTAACAAAAGTAATCTATGAAGTAAAAAACTGGTGCATTTAATGTTTATGCAATTTAGTTGCAAGTGTGTGGCCAATCTGATAGGCAACTCGCAGTATCATCACACGAGGTTCACACGTGTTTTTAGTCTAAAAGTTTCATGCAATAATTTTTGCTGTACTAATTATGTCTTGTCTCTTATCTTTACAATTATGTGCATGTGCGTTACAATTAAATTCACCAGTTGTTGCCTACACGTCAAAATTAGTTTCATAGTTATGATGCATGCACAGTATGTCTTGTTTTTGGCCTTAATTAATTAGTTAATATATTCTTTGAGGTGTAGAAACATAACATAAATTTTATGAATGACATGTAGATGGATCGAGGAAACAAACTGAGAGATGTTTCACTTTAGAAGAGGCTACCAATACAATTCTCTTCTGTAGTTCCATTGTTCATGACCTTGCATACAAGGCTGCAACAATTGGACTGGAGCACGAGCAGGAATCTGAATTTGCCAATGCCCCTCGACCAACAGTTACCACAGTAGGAAAATCCATTCAAAGGGAGGATGGTTTATTGAAGCTTCCTCACAGAAGAACACCAAAGAGTAAGGTGAAAAAGAAAAGACTAGAAGGTGAGATCATCATAGAAACATCTGAGATGGAAGTACTTACTAAAGATCCTATACCTGTCCGATCAGCTTCTGAAATTGCAAGAACATCTGATAGCGTGAAGCCTCCAAAGATGGAATCGAAGTGCAACTGCACAATTATGTAAGTTCTGGAAAGTTTGCCAAGGAGAGCTGCGATCTAAAGTTGAAATCCATGTGTGGTGGTTTCATTTTGCACACAAATCAGTGTTTCATTTTGCACACAAATCAGTGCCGAAGAGATTAAGCCACACCCACCTGCTCCAATTAGCATCGAAGATAGATGTTTGGCACAAGGGAAAAATTTTCCGATGATGGTGCATTGCGTTTTTTGGTATAAGAGTGCTCTGCAAGCTATTCTTTTGTAAATTCTAGCGCCCCCTTTTTTTTTTTCCTACATGGTTATTCTGTGAAGTTTTGCTTGTCATGTGATTCAGTTTTAGTTTGTCGCAAGTGTGGAATTTTTGTTGCACACAAAGAGAGTGAAATTTTTAGTTCAGATGTTCTTGTTTCAGCCTACCCTTCTGCAGTTATGATCTCGAACATTTGTGGAGCTCATTCGCTATGAGCATGCGCGGTAAGTTCGCATGCCTGGCATGGGGTATTGTAGGGGGCAGTAGCAGTGTAGGTCTCGATTCCATATCAAAAATTGTAAATGTACATTGGTATGCCTTCACTGTATTGGCTAGGAAAATAAAAGAGATATATTAAACTACTTATATGGTTTCATTTCGCGAATGATTTGCGACTGATGGCTTCAGAGGGCAACTTCAGGATCAGCACTTCAGCAGCTAGGCTTCTCAAGAAAAGAAAAAAGTCAGCAGCTAGGAGCAAGCTCATACTCTGCACTGTCTCGTAATTCCTAGTTTCCTAACACACCTTGGTTGCCTGTAATTCAATTGGATTTGAAATCCAATTCTAGTTGGATTTTAATTTCATTGACAACAATTTCAGTTCTATTTTTTTTTTGTTTGGATGTCACATGGAATTAATTCAATGACAGTGTCTCTCATTTGTGCACCCTGCCAATTAACATGGAATTAGATGCACTAAATTATCTATGAAAATTTCAATAGATCTTATGAAAATTATACATTGTGGTCGTGAGATTTAAATTTTAAATACAGAATTTCTATGAAGCCAATTCATAAAAGGATGTAGGCCCATATATAGATCTAATAATATAAACCTGTACGAATTAACTTTTCTACCCACTGAATCATCGCTCCCATATATTGGTCCTAAAATTATGGGGAAAAAAATCCAATCCCAATGATATAGCTATTTGACTGCCACATAGAATTCAATCGATGATTTAAAAAGCTAATTCCAATAATTATGATAGAATTAGAACTAATTCCTAACTTAAATCTGTTATTTGTCTACAATTCACATAGCAAAATTTAATAACAGTTTGTGTTCACACCATAAAATTTTCATTAAATCAACTAAAATTTGTCATAGATACTTTGTAGGTAGAGAAGTTAATTCATACATGTTTATAGGACTAGATATATATGTGGGCTTTACAACCTTTTTATAAATTGTTTTCATTAAAGTTCTGCATTTAAGATATAAACCTTGTGATCACATTATAAAATTATCATAAAATCAATTAAAATTTTTAGAGATGATTTAGCGTGCATAAAAGCTACTTTGGGTTAGGGTGTATAAATGAAACTCACAACGTCATGGAATTCCATGTGGGGTCCAAACAAAAAAGGGAATTATAAATATCGTCAATCAAATAAAACCCCAAATAGAATTGGATTTGGAATCCAACTAAACGCATTCAATTGAATTCTAGACAACCAGACGGGATGTTAGCTGGTTTCTTGAAATTTTTATGGTGTAAACAAGAACTTTTATGAATGATGTTGTGTCAAATACAAATAAATGACATGTTTTAGTTACGAATTGATTCTGGTTCTATTATGATTCTTTGAATTGGCTTTGAAATCACCAATGGAATTCTATGTGGGAGCCAAACAGTTGCATTATTGGAATTGAATTTGGAACCATTAGTTGAATCGTATATAAGAGCACTACATTATTGGAATTGAAATTCAATTCCACAATATAGGACCAATTGACGGGAGCCAATTTTTCAGTGTGAAGGAATCATGTAGTTGCTCTAAAAAAAAAGGAATTATGTAGTTCATATAGAAATTCTACATACTGGGACAGCTTGAAATTGCTTGCGCCTTCTCTATTCACTCCGTGGAGCTTTCTCGGTTCCATCTTTATTATCGTTTTTAATGTAATTTATATCATTTGGCCCAAAAGATAGCACAACATTCACAAGAGTTGGAGTCAATATTACCGCTAAGATGGAACGCATGCCTAAATTGTTGGACTTAGAGGCTTTTTCTACAATAGTTAGAAGCAATGTTACCTCTTAACTTGGACCCACTAGTCCTAAACAACTATTTAATGCATTCTATGCTTAGAGGCTGCCTCAGATGCAGTTTTTGGAGCACACACACCTCTAAGCAGGAAAGATAGTGGCTAGAGACAACCTTAAAGACCATATTGCGGATGCTCAAGATACATATCAATATTATGAGATATTTTTTTATCCAAAACATTCAAGCTAAGGTAGTAATGTTGTACATGCCTAAACAATACAAACTAAAAAAGTGACACAAGGCACAAGTGGATATGGGTTGTCCACTGGTAAAAAAATTAATAAGTAAGTGAGATTCCACATACCATCCAAGTATCCCACGTCCTTGAAGTTCATTAAGGCCCATATATTCCACCATAACACAACCAGAGTTGTCCTATTCATCACACCCAAACGACAACATGTTGCCTCCTTCATCTTTCATGTGCATCACCCCATCTCATGCTGTTGTTGCAGCCGGCGACTCATCCTTGTGGGCTTCCTCACCATCTCCTCCCTCTTCCCCCTCTTGGCACAACCACAACTCCGACATGATCAAAAGGCTTGTCACTTGAAGTATGCAACGATTTTAAAATACTATAAATAAATTCTCCATAGTTTTGATGTGGTTTGTTGTAAATCATGCCTTCATCAAGCTTGATATTAGTTTGAATATTTGATAACCGGAAGTAATGCTGGTCTCACTTGGTTTATTCATTTTGACCTTTATGGAGATTGGATAAATGACTACCACACAATCTAGTTTATGTAGCTTTTGTTGATTGTAGTTTAGAATATTCAAGAAGTATCTCTTTAGTTGAATTTTGCATGCAATACATTGAGAAGTACCTAGTTACCACATAGCAACACTAACTCGTGGTTAACATGAAAACTTTCGAGGGCTATGGTAATACCCTACAAAAACCGGTTGCAGCAATCGCAAGCAGTGTCTAAAATTGGTTGGTTTGTGATATGTACCTCCCACTTTTCTAGATGTTACCAACATTAATTAATCGATCTCTAAATAAAGTCCACCACTCAAATCTTTGCACAGCCGCTGAAAGGATCCAAGGGACCAGGAGGGAAAGGTGAATTTGCCTAAAGCAAATTTTAGAATTTTTTGTTTACTTTTAAATATTATTGCAAGATTAAATTTTTCTACAACTACATACAAAAACTATACAAGACACACAATAAAAAGAAGCGAAAAAGTAAATGCAAGAAGTAAAGGAGACAAGGGACAAGAGATTTTTTTCCTGATGATCGAAAAAGGCTTTTCCTTTCCCTACTTTTCATTGGAGCACTCTTCACAAAGAGAAGTATGGCTCCGATTTCACTTGGGGTAGTCCTTCACCGCTTCGGTAGGTGGACTCCGACCTTCACAACCACTTGGAGTCTCTCATATGCTCCTCCTTAATTGATCACCAAGCACAAACTCCCAAAGCAAGAAAATTGAGTAATAAGTTCGAGATGACTTGATCTTACTAGATCAAGTTTTCCATGGAAGAGGAAATATGATACTCAAGCTCTGATGAACTCACTCTAAGATAGAAACACTAATTTTTGGTAGCTTTCACTCAAATAGACACTAGGATAGCATAGGATGTGAATCAGCACAAAACAAAGGGGTACCCTAGGTCCTTAAATATGTCACATACAAAAACTAGCCGTTGAGACCCAAAAACAAGGAACCCACGATGCTGTCGTACCATACGGCATACGCCGTACCATACGACATGAAGGGTTACCATATGGTACGGCCCCTGTCGTTTCATACAGGGCCCCCTTCTGACATAGACAAGAAGGCACCCTCGTCTGGTACCTCCATACCATATGGGGCATCAACACGCTAAATAGTCTCTCTAGAAAAGATGCGATGGCAGCGCTATCTGGTACTCCCGTACTGTCGGGACCCAAAAAACGGAGTCGAATCCCTGTTGTGCTTTTACCTGTACTAGTCCTTGGATTAAGTAGCTAGTACACATAGTAGAACAGTTTGGATCATAACCATCTCACGCTTAAACCAAATACATCAGAGTACAACCAACACGCCCATTATTACAATAGTTTGGCACCAAGACCTTACAAACATCAGCAAAAAACTCATAAGAACATTGTTTAAACTTCACAAAAAGAAATCCAACTCCACAGGCAGAACTGTAGAGACGCGCTCCTAGACTTTGGGGTAGTCTTCATCCTGGATTCCTTCGGAGAAGTCCTCGTCCTGGTACATCTCCTCATCGGGGCAGGGGCAGTGCTGATCTAGACCTGCTCGTTAGAATGAGCAGCCTCGCATAAAAGGCGAGGGTGAGTATATATTATTCTCAACAAGTAGGACTGACTAAATGCATCTAAAGTTTACAAGGGAAGGATAGGGTTCTTTTGCATAAAACCAATTTTGCAAAATTGCCTAGGATTTTATAAAACGCTTTGAAAAGTGTTGAGGGAAAACAAATATTTGAATCGTTTTCTTTGAAATTTCGGCCTCAACCGGTTTTGCCCAACCTGGCTACTCACAGCACCCACCGTGTAATACCCTCAACACTCACAGCACCTACTGTGAGAAGAAAACCAAAACACACGACTGCAATCGTGGTTTTCCTTTAAAACAACATTTTGAAAACAAATAGATAAGAAGTACCATGAGGCAGCTCCCCGTCGTCCGTCCTTGACCGTGGACAGGGCTATCATGATAGTTGTACACTCTGCAGAGGTTGCACGCTTTACCCATGCGAGGTGGTTCTTCATAGGGTGTCCCCAAGGAAAAATGATCACCACAGAGCCTTTCTCCAATATCCTCCTAGATAGGACATTCCCGCTAAGTTTTCCACTACAATGCCCCTCTTGCACATGTAGAACAGCATCGACTACTTGCTCCACCGACTAGAATGCTAAAACTAGGAGTCTAAATGGTACTAAGCCAGGGCTTATCCATACAAGCACACATGGCCGCACTGTTGCACTTAGCTCGTCTACCTCAAGGAATCGGTCCTTATGGAGCAGGGTGGTTCCCACACTGGGCTCAAGTCTCGTGCTTGCTGCACCAACCTTGCAACCATCCACCCCTATCGGGTTTTATAAAATATTTTTACCCGATAGCACCCATTATCCCAACTATACCCGTTTTGAAATCTGACAGCATCAACTGTCTTTGAAATCCACGATAAACAAGTATTTGAGATTATCATCATGTATCCAATTTTAATATGATTGCAACTGAGTATAGCTAATATGATCAAAACCTAATTCAAGTGTGTAGGCATTATTTAACAATATGATATTAACCTAGAGCAGCAAGGAATGATTTTATAGCGGTATCTTTAATTGGGGGTTTTTAGCTAACAACTATTAATTAGCCATTTTAGGTTTTAACATAGTATGCAATTTAAATGTCTAACAAATTTATTTTACAAACATGGGTACAAGGTTCAGCACTTGTCTTGATCAGCACAGCCTTGGTGATCTTTCGGAGGGTTGATCGCAAAACTATCGTCGCTAGATCCTAACAAAGGAATTAACAAAAAAAAACACACAAAAATAAAACATGAAATGATATGCATACTCATGCTTATCCAAAATTCATCTCAAATAGGTACATGTAATCTTTCTGGTCAAATAATATTTATTTACAAATTGTTAAAACAAAATTATCAAAATAACAAATTAAGGGCATTTGTCATTAATATATAAATTAAGCAGAAAATTAAATATGCTCAATAAATCATGAAAAAATTACTGAATGGTAGAACACATTTTTATAAATATTATGGAATTTATTTTATGATTTTTAGATTTATAGAATTGAATATATAAAATTATCAAGGCTTACTATCTAAGGAAAATAGGAAAAGAGTTGGGCTCGGCCGATCCAAAGATGGCCTAGGTCAAGACGGCCCACCGGCTGCTGGCAAGACGCTGCTGGCACGGCCTAGCGCTGCCCACCGCCAATGGCTCGGCGTGGCGTGTAACTAACGACGCCAAGACGGGCACTCGGCCAATGGCTTCGGCGGCGACGGCGGGCAATGCCCAATGCTGCGGCGAAAGCAACGACCACGACGCAGACATGGTGGCCTTTTACGGTGAGTCTGCAGTTAGATTGACCAAGGGGAAATGCTAGGCTGGCCCTAGGAGTGCTCTAGGAGGAGGGAGGGGGTGATTACCGAAGATCGACGACGAATTGGAGCCAAGGCAGCCGGCGGCGGCGGGAAGACCTCCGCAGTGACGACCGCACGATTCCTCACCTCCGGTGACGATCCTTCAAAAGCGATGGCAAAAATGGATCATTGGGGTGGAGATGGAGAGAGTCCTTGGAGAAATCGAGCAAAGGGTGCTTACCCAGGCCGAATCGATGGAAAATGCAAAAGGGGGGAAGAAGGGACTCGGGCCGAGGATTTTGAAACGAGGAAATAAATTGGGGGGGTTAGCTTAGTGAAAATTAACACCCCCTAATGGCAGTAACCGGTGCCATTAGGGGATTCATGGCCAGATTAAAACAATAGGGGAGTTAGAAAGTGAATGGGAGGGTTTCTGTATTGATACAGGGGATAGATAGGGAGTAGGAGAGGAAGATAGAGAGAAGAAGGAAGAGGGAAAGTGCGAGGATGACAGGTGGGACCAGGGAAGGGTTTTTAAATTGCATTTTTTTGATTTTCTCCTTTGAACACCAATTCAAGTATAATTTTATTTTCTCATTTTTGAAATCCAATACTTTTATTTAATTACTTTATGGAATATTCACAAAACATCTCAATTAATTTTAAAGTTTTTATTAGACAAGTAACATACTCATTTTATTGAAAATTATTTTATTTAAAAATAATTTTGATGCAATGCAATGCATGATGCAAATCGATTTTTGATTTTTCGAAAATGAGGATGTTACACGTACCATACGGCGTACTAGACCCGCTACAGAACTCTTCTGGAAAAGGCACATCGTCTGGTAGTCTGGTACTCCTGTACCATACAACGCGCACACACTTAGAACCCTACTGGGTAAAACTAGACGGCGCGGTTTGGTACCCCAAACCATACAGCACACATGACACCCTTCGAAACGCTTCTAGAAATAACCAGACGACATGCATAACACCTGCAGAGACGCTACTGGAAAAGATGCTACGGGTGCCGTCTGATATGTCGTACCATACAACACCAACGAGCCGGCACTGACAACACTAACCAAAGGCTCTAAACACTTCTAAACTACTCTAAAACCTAGAACCAAAGTGCATTCATGGAAAATGAGCCCCGATAACTCCAAAATCATCTCAAACCCCTCTTAAATCAAAAGAACATTAAAACCACCTATATCTAGATAAACTTATCTCAACTCCTGAGTTCATGCCAAAACATCCTTAATCTTAAACGTCTTCATCATCAAGGCAACAACTTCTGCTTGGTGTCATCATCACTAAAACCATGGCTAATCACTGGAATTTTGAGGTAAACGCCAACCGAAGATAATGTTTGTCCTTGGCACTTATTTATGGTCATTGCATAGCAAACTCGAATAGGGAATTGTCACTGTCGCAATCTGAAAGGCCATTTATGAGCTGGGCTATTAAGAAAAACACATGGGATACAAACACCTTGGCCAATATGAGTCCCTGTCATGACCTTGTCCTCGATAACAGAGTCACCAAGCCTGGTGAAGGATCGAGATGTCGCCTAGAGGGGGGGTGAATAGGCGTTTACAAATTTAAACTAATAAAGCACAGCGGATGGCAGAAATATCGGATGTTCAGATTTTATATCAGACAGTCTGATCAGGATCGGACTATCCGATGCTATATCGGACTATCCGATTTTTCTGCAGCTAGAAACCCTAAAATCAACTGGATTCCAAAATAGAGAAAGAGCACAAGAACCAAAAAGGGTGAAGAAGACGCAGTCGATGTTGTTCCCGAAGTTCGGATCTTTGAGGAGATCCTCGTCTCCGTTGAGGCGGCTCGACCACACCCAAGCCGGGTCCCACTAGACCCAAATCCTCCCGGTTGCACCTATGCACTCCGGCTTCACTCCTTGGTTCCTTTCCTTGCGGAGGCGGACACCGGGCCTTCACAAACCTTCCTTGACCACCACACGCAGCTCCGGTGGCTCAAGGACGACTCCTAGCCGTCTAGGAGCCCTCAAACTCCAAGAGTAACAAATTCGGCGGAAGATTGACTTGAAGATGAAGTGAGTGCTCAAGGGATGAACTTGGCTTGAAGATTAACACTCAAATCTTGCTTTTCAACTCTCACAAGGATGAAATCGCTTAGATCTATGGAGAGGAGAAGCAAAGAGGCTCAAGGGTTTTTTTGTTTGAAAGCTCAGCTCAGCAAAGTGAAGTGGCCACCCTGTAGCAGGGGAAGGGGGCGCAATATATACCCCACACTCAGATCTAGCCGTTGTGCACTGACAGGTATCGGACTATCCGATATAACATCGGACTATCCGATATGCAAAAATCCCGAGGCACAAGCAGAAGCTAGAAAAAAAATTGACAGAGAGGGTCCGATCGGAATATGGATCGGACATTCCGATTCATATCGGATAGTCCGATTCAACATCGGACATTCCGATATAAATTAGAATTCACTTCAAAGGACGAGAGGGGTTCGATCGAACTTGGATCGGATATTCGATATATATATCGGATAGTCCGATTCAACATCGGACATTCCGATATAAATTGGAATTCGACATCAAGGGACGAGAGGTCCGATCGGAACTCAGATCGGATACTCCGATCTATCGGACGATCCGATCCAACATCGGACATTCGATACAAAACAGAAGCGAAAAGTCAGTATATGGCGGTTTTGGAAGAAGATAAAGTCAAGGATCATCCATATGAGCACCTAGATCATCTAGAAATTTATTTTTCGTCTCATCCTCTTAATAGTACGGCTTTATCCTTAGACTCAAATTGTAAAACAAATAAGATAAACCTAGGGACTAAGCCTTTTTCTTCTTTTTGCTTTAGAGGGGTCCACGAAGATCTCCATTCAATTTTCATGGGACTACGACCTGCTCAATAGCTTAATTTACCATGTTAGTCCCTTAATTGTTTATCATCAATCACCAAAACCACTAGGGGCCTAGATGCACTCTCACCTGGTTATTATTAAACATGTACCATTACAAAGTCCAAGTGATTGGTTTATGTTCCGTAAAAGCATAACTGGTGCACCAAGCTTTAGATGAAGACTGTGAGCTGGGAGCTGGGAAGTTGTTCATGACAATTGTATTAAGGAATTCTGATGGATTGAGGAGTTGAACATCACTGGAATGCTCTTGAGCATCACCAATTGTGTCATAATTGAGGTACTCTCTACTTAAGTCGGGCACCTTTGAAAGCATGACATCATTTATCTCATCAACAACTGAATTAGTTGGACATACAATAACACACTATGCCAAATATGTAGGGTCTAAGATGCAATTCATGAAATCCGTGTATATAGCGTTGGCTATAGCAATAGCATTTTTTCGCCACTAGGTAAGAGCAAGTCCTGTAGTATGTCAACATACTTTTCCATCAGTGTTAGGTGAAGTAGGGTGATATGGCGTACGCCCTTCCCCTATGTCAGGCACCCATTGAGCAAACTGTAATATAGTGTCCCTTTGAAATATAGTCAGGGAAGGATTCATAAGCCTCATGCTGACAGTCAAATGCATAATTTCAATGTCTCTCCATAGAGGGGATTTGACAAGAGAAGTGCCAACTACCTCAGCATGTGTGCCACCTTGCACAAATGGTAAAACTTGTCTAAAATCTCTTCCGAAAAGTATGAGCTTTCCACCAAATGGTTTGTTAACATTAAGAGGGTCATTACTAGATAGCAAATCTCGTAGGCCACGTTCAAGTGCTTTCACATTGTGTCCGTGCACCATAGGAGCCTCGTCTCATAAAATTAGGGTAGCTTTTGCAATAAGCTCAGTTAGAAGAGTCCCTTTTGATATAGAACAACTACTCCTTTCATTCAAGTTTATCGATATACAAAATCTAGAGTGAGACATGCATCCTCCATGTAATAGCAGTGCAACGACGCCTGAAGATGCAACAATCAGGACTATATGACCTTTAGAGCATAGCCTCGCAATAATACAATTCCAAAGGAAAGTCTTGCTTGTTCCTTCGTGACCAGACACGAAATAAAGACATATTTCATGGCGAGCCATCTTATGCAGAACTGTATCATAGATGAAGCGCTGTTCTTGGTTTAAGATTGTGCACATTCGATGAGCCTCGATGGACAGAGCAATTATGTCATAAGATAGCTCCTCTAAGATCAGCCTCTTGCCAACCCCTTGTTCAGAAGCACTTGTTGGCTGATGTAAGCCGTATGTTGATAGAGAGAGCCCATTATTACAAAACATAGCATCAAGCTCTTGTAACAGCTTGTCCTCCAGGATAGAGTCTGCTATACCATGTCCAATCTTTGGGGAACTCACAATATGTGAGCTTACGAGCACACAGAGAATGTTCGTTAGCACTTAGCAGTAAATCATTTCGTTAGCACTAATGAATCAAGATCTTGAAGAATACTGGACAGATTAGACCCTTCAAAGTACGTGAGTGAAAGGACCAGGATGTTGCCTAGAGGGGGGGGGTGAATAGGCGATTTCAAATTCTAAAACAATAAACGGAGTTAATTATGAAAGCAGATCAGACAAATCCGATGGTGCAGGTCAGACGATCCGATGGGTATCGGACCGTCTGAGGCAAGTATCGGACTGTCCGATCTGCACAGAAAACAGAGGACTTCGAGTTCAATTCAAATATCACAAATTGATGGATACCACCTGCACCAAAGATAGTTCACAAGCAAGTATGGGTGTAGTAGTATCACACAAGATAAGATAATCACTTCAATTGTAAAATAAGCAAGTAAATTAAACTTGAGAGTAGAAATGTGAAACCACAAGTGGAGAGGAGACGCGTTGATGTTTGTTCCCGAAGTTCGGATCCTTGAGGGATCCTACGTCTCCGTTGAGGCAGCTCGGTCACACTTGAGCCGGGGTCTTTTTCAACCCTAATCCTCTCCAAGGTCCGCACCAAGCTCCCTTGGAATCCACTAGTTGACTCCTTTCCTCACGGAGGCGGAGTCCGGCCTTCACAAACTTAACACGGCGCACCACACAAAGCTCGGTGGCTCGTGACCAACTCCTAGCCGTCTAGGAGTCCTCAACCTCCAAGAGTAACAAATGCCACGAAGAACGAACTTGGAGATGAACTCAAGTGCTCAAAGATCAAATCTTGCTCAATCGCTCCTCCTAACTCTTCGTAACCCTTCTCACTAAGAGGATCACTTAGATCAAAGAATGGAGAGGTCACTAGAGCTCAAGAACACACTAATTCCACAAAGGAATCACCTCCCAACCTTTCTCCCAATTCTCCTTCAATCCCTCCTTCCAACTCTTCCAAACCCTTCTCCAAAGGGGATCACTAAGATCTAGAGTGGAGGGGTGCTATGGGGGCTCAAGAACAAGGGGAGGCACTTCACACAGCCTTGGCACAGCCTTCACAACGGCTATTTGGAGAGAGGGGGATTTTAAATAGGAGCTTCCACGAATCGACCGTTCTGAGACAGATTCTGCAGCAATATACGGACGATCCGATAGTCAAAGGTCGGACAATCCGATATGGGAAACAGAAGACCCAAGGTCGCGAAAATCGGACGATCCGAAGGTTTCGTCAGGGGTATCGGACAGTCCGATAGTCAACTATCGGACAATCCGATAGAACACTCGCAGTGTGACAGAGAAGCTCAAACTCTTAAAAATCGGACGGTCGAGGGTAAATGTCCGAAGGGGTATCGGACAGTCCGATAGTCGACTATCGGACAGTCCGAGGCCTGAAAACAGCCACTGCACACCCCGACGAAAATGGGCATAACTTTTGACTCCGGACTCCGTTTTGGGTGATCTTGGACTCTACGGAAAGCTAAGAACGAGAGCTACACAACCAATAAGATCTCACTTCTCAAATATTAAAGGATAAATACAGAACTTACAAAGAAAGTAAGGGAGATCTACAACTCTCGCTTTCCGACACCACCAATACCACACTCTCTCTAGGTTTCACTAGGATGGATCATTTGAGCACTTGACACATCTAGAAGTCATTCTCCATCGCGTCCCTCTTAATAGTACGGCAATTCTTAGACTCAAATTAAATCAAAGATAATATAAATCTAGGATAGTTACTTGCCGTCTTTTTCTTCATTATGCATGATGACCTTCACCAAAAGATTGATGACGCCTTCACCTTGTCCAACTTGACTCGATGCACCTCATGAGACTCTCGTCCTATCAACTTTGACTTGATCATCCTTCCCGATGATCTCCACGCCAAATTGATCTTGACTTAGTCTTCAACTCTTGGTGACACCGCCGTCTTGTTGACCTTGGCTTAACCGTCATCCTTTAACATACCTTGGTCATCACACATACTCACGGGATCTAATTCTTTTCAAATCACTCATGAAAGATATTAGTCCCAAAAACTCAATGGATATGAATAAGTTGATATTTGTGAGCAATTAAGTACAATAGGTGTTTCATATAAATATGCACAATATGAGTGGAAACACTTGATAAGAGAAAGATTCTCCACTAAGTGCAACAAGATGAATATGTAATGGAGCTAGATGCACTAGTGAGATAATTGCCAATATGATGAAATATTTAAACCATGGCAAGGACCATAATCTTCACTTAATGATCCACATGATAAAATATACAAGAATTACACATGTACATTTAACATTTAGAGCATGAGCAAATATGTGATCCAACTCTAGATTAAACTTCACCAAAGGAAGTGCATGAGAAGATATACAAACAAGACAAGCCTGCACCAAGTCAATTTATAGCAATATGAAGTTTAACTCTAATTAAGACTAACATACTAGAAACAAGCCACATATTGAACTCAAGTGAATATATATATACACAAATTGATATGACATGAACCAATGTGCATATATATAAGCAATATGTTACATGAAGTTCAATATGCACTTGCACAAAAGGATTGCAATAATAAATATAGAAGTGATACTTAGATTGGATACCTCATCTTTGCTAAATCACTTGACCTAAATAATTCCTCCATTTGGATGAGACTAAAATGATCTTATTAACAAACTTGTTAGTCTCACAGGATAAATAAATACTTACTAGAGGTTTGACATTAGGCAAAAACTAAGTCAAGCATTTACGCATTTACTAATAATTGTCATTATATGTGTTTGTCATTAATCACCAAAATCACTTATGTGCCTAGATGCACTTTCAGTGAGGTTGTTTGTGCTAGGCATGCGTACAATAAGCCTTTCAATAATAGGTTTTCTTCCATGTATATCAAACCCCTAGATTCTCCAATATGCCTCACATGTAGACAAATACCTGTTGATTACACACTCAGCAATCTCGTCAATGCCCTGGTTAGCATCACTATGGTCAACGTGTGGCATAGTTGTGGAAGAGGATGAAATAGGAGCCTAACCAGTAGGCATTGCATGTGGTGCAACCGAGTGAGAGCCAATAGATTGATCAAATGTATGGATAATACCAGAATGCTTGGAAGTTGAGTACTGCGCATTACGCCATGGAAGCGGGCAACAAGTAAAGAACCGTGAGGAACAGCCCGCATAGCAACGGCTACACAATCATGACCTTTAGTCATATACTTAAAAAGGTATTTGATGAGATGAGTGCTACAACATTGCTCGACGTTAATATGAGTTTGAAATTTTTTCAAACAATATAGATTATATGGTATAACCCATCCGTTATCGAACTTAATCCTATTTTTGATAACAAATCTCCCGTCCTGAGGACATTTATATAGAGGAAATCCTTGTGAAAAAACAGGGCGAGGAAATGAATGCAAAAAACTGGAAGACCTCCCTCGCATGTACTGCGTTTGTTGGCACAGCAGACATTAGCGAGAGGGCGACGCTTAACCACCAAATCAGAGGATGACGAGCAGAGGTAGAAGCGATAGGTGGTAGGTGGATGAAGAAGAGGACCGCATGGAGGGTTGCGAGCAGCTGCCGCTGTAGACGGTGGAGTGGCGCACTGAAGGGCAAGACGAAGGGACACAAGGAAGCAACGGGGGGCCAAAGTGCAGGAAGCGAGCTCGGTGGCAACAATGGAATGTTTGGAAGGAGCCATCGTACGGCTAGAAATCTGAAGTAATCTATCTTATATTCTAAAGGGCAGTTCCGCGCGCTGGCTGCCCGTTGTGATGCCGCGTGTCCATTTTGTGCACGTGTCGGCTTGCCCGTGTGACAGGTGGGTTGCTTCTCGTGTCTCCTCACGTTCTGGTCGTCCGATCGTTCGGTTCGGTGGAAACCGACCGTCCATTTGAACAATACATATAAAAGGAACTCTCTCGTGGACGAAAAAACGAAGCGGGTGCTTTGCCTGGTTGGTGCTAGGCTCGTGACTTCAATGCGTCGGGCAGGGTTCGATTCCCAGGCAGGCACCTTTTCTTTTCCCAGTGCCAGTACGTTGCTTCCTTCAATTCTTCTTTTCCTTTTTTTTCTTTTCTGTTTTCTATTTTCTACGCCGTTTAAAAATTTCAAAAAATATAAAGTTTTCAAAAATGGAATCATGCCAACACAAAGAAAGTCCAAAAAAAGTTTGGATATTTTTGAAAACCTTTTGAAATTTGAAAAATTTTACGTTGCTTCCTTTCTTTCTTCTTTTTATTTTTTCTTTTCTATTTCCTTTTCTTTGCGCCGTTTAAAAATTCCAAAAACAGATTGCAAAGATGGAACCATGCGTACACAAAGAAGGTCCATAAAAAGTTTGGATGTTTTTGAAACCTTTTCAAATTTGAAAAAATTTTAGCTTTAGAAAAAAATCTCGCTTTCTTTTTTCCTCTCCTATTCTCTTTTTTTTTCTTTCTAAAATTCCAAAGAATATAAAGTTTTAAAAAATGGAACCATGCCAACACAAAGAAGCTCCATAAAAAGTTTGGATGTTTTTGAAATTTGAAAAATTTTACGTTGCTTCCTTTCCTTCTTCTTTTCCTTTTTTTTTCTATTTCCTTTTCTCTGCGCCATTTCAAAATTCCAAAAACAAATTGCAAAGATGGAACCATGCGTATATAAAGAAGGTTCATAAAAAGTTTGGATATTTTTGAAAACTTTTCAAATTTGAAAAATTTTCAGCTTTAGAAAAAAATCTCGCTTTCTTTTTTCCTCTCCTATTCTCTTTTTTTAACCCGTTTAAAGTTCAATTTTTTTAAAAAAGTTCAACAATTTTCATCGTTAAAATTTATCTTCCTCATATAGGCATGGTTCCACTTTTTCTTCTTTCTTTTTTCTATACCGTTTAAAAATTTTAAAAAATAGGAAACTTCAAAGAATGGAACCATGGCTACATGAGAAAGATATGTAATAAGTTTACTTTTTTTAATTTTCTTCTTTATTTTTCCCGCTGTTTAGAATTTCAAAAAATTGAAAACTTGACAAAAGTGGAACCATGCCTACACGAGGAAGACCTTAAAAAATTTGCGATTTTTTAGAAATTTTTTCATTTTTGCCTTTTCTACTTTCTTTTTCTTTTTTAGCCCATTTTAGAATCCAAAAAGAAAAAATTCCAAGCATGGAACCATGTCTACGTGAGAAAGACCCATAAAAGTTTGCTTTTTTCTGATAATTACAAACGAAAAATTATTTCCATTGCCTATTGTAGCATATGCTTCACAACATTACTTTCGATTGATATAGAAATCCTTCAACTTAGCTTTCTTAGAGGTATAACAGCAAATTTTAATTCTGAGCTTTTATTACTTAAATAAGCCCTTCTTTATTTTGCATAGTCTAGCCTTTTATATTTTAAACTTTTAGTTTTATAATGCATATAATATGTGCGTGGATTGTACTATCATCGCTTTTAATCTCCAGTTATATATATTGTATTCTTAAAAGCAAGATAGACATCTAAAGATCCTAATCTATGGTATGCTTTAATATAACATGTCTATTTATCATAAAACGGCGTGCCATGGGCACGCGATCCTCGCTAGTTATTAATAAACAGAGGGGCCTGAGGTGGAGCGCATGATTGCAGCAGCAATGCTATTAGGTAGCAAGTGAGACGGGAGACACGCAGGTAGCGGTGGAAGGAGCCCTGCATTAGACGGCGTACGGTGTATCGGACCATTAGGAAAGCAGTGGACGGTCCTGATAAATTACAACAGCGTGGATACACTAGCTGGTCACTGTAGATTTTCACCAATTTTGTGAACCCCGGAGAAGGAATGATCACATGACCCGGTAATTTCCGTTACTTTTCACCTGCTGCTTGAGCCTGAGCATTCTCGATTTTCTTTCTCGTTCGGTCCGCCCATCCAACCCATTTCCAGATCAAACCCAGCCGCTTCCCGTTCACCCTCCTCTTCCTCCCCCCCAGATCTCCCCCGCACCCGCCGGCCGGCCGCCATGCCGTCTGCCACGGAGCCCCCCGCCGCGCTCCCCCTCACCCTCGACCTCGAGGACTTCAAGGTGCCCCCTCTTCTCTCTTCCCCACGATTCGATTCGGTTTGGTTTTGGTCTCTCTTCTTCCAATCCATGCCATAGTGAGCCTTGCGATGTGGTGTGCGGGGTGTCTGTGTGCGTGCGTGCGTGCAGGGGGACTTCTCGTTCGACGCGCTGTTCGGGAGCCTGGTCGACGAGCTGCTGCCGGAGTTCCGCGGGGACGATGCCGCGGGGGCGCCGACGCCGCCGCCCGTGCTCGGGGCCGCGCCGCCAGTGTTCCCCGCCGTGGATGAGCTGCTTGGGCTGTTCAAGCATTCCTGCAAGGAGCTCGTCGACCTCCGCCGCCAGGTTGGTCGCCTGCCAGTGCCAGTGGTGGCTGTGCTCTCCATGCTGCTGGCCACATATCCTTCCTGCATGAGCGGGCGGTTAGTTTGCTGGTGGTGTGTGCTGATGCTGTCATGTGTGGTTTTGGTCTGACAGGTTGACAAGAGGCTTCAGAATCTGAAGAAGGAGGTGGCCTCGCAGGATGCCAAGCATCGCAAGACCCTTGGAGAGGTTAGTTAGTATGCTTACAAGGCTGTTTTTGATTATTGTGGATAATATTAAAGGGAAAAACAAGGAGATACCTAAATGGAGGGAGTGGAAATGAGAAACCAGAAAGATCTATGTAAAGTTGTAAACTGTATATGTAGGAAGGAAATACAAAATGATTTAACCTACTAACCTAGAGATATATACATGACCGGTTCACATTGCAATGAACAACTGGGGAAATCTTATGTTTGTGCGTCCCTTGTTCCCTCTGATGATCTGATCGTGATCTTCACTAAGATGAAAGCAGCATTCTAAATTTGGGGACATGGTGCTGTGATCAACAACATAGAGACCCACTGGGGTAATCTTAATGTTGTGTATAAGTTATCTTTGTGATCCAATTTGCCATTTTAAGATTTTCAGATTCTTCACCTAATTGAATTCTGTCATACACATTCAAAGTTTGGAACCACATACTTTATTGAACTTCTCTTACTGGCACATGGTGGTACAAACAAATGCTGATTCTGTAGCCCTTCTTTTGTTGGACTTGTAAGGACCTTTTTCTTGTAGTAATCCAATTCTTCAGTTGCAGACATAGTCTAGTTAAGCCATCACCTGGAAAGCTCTGTAGAAGAAAAGTTGTTGTTTCAGACTATGTAATGCCTGTATTTCATCTCATTGTAGTTACAAGGAAATTACTGACTAGTTAGTGAGCCTTGTAGAGGAAATTGATGTCAGAGTGAAACATTTTTTTTAGGCATTCTGCATTTGGTTATCAATGTCTACCCTTCTGTTCACATCATCTGAGGAAAGATTATTTTTTTCAATTTCATAAACCCTGCTGCATGTTTCATAGTGCTTGTTTGCACAACAACGCCTGGTTTATTATGTTGTTACTTTTACTCCAGCCGTACCCTTTTATGGTTTTAAGATTACATCAATTGAACAGACCATAGTGACTAGGTTCACGTCAGCCACCTTTGAACCCAGACCTGGATCGTGTGACCTGATTCAGGGTTTGCTCATGATCTGATTCACTGGGATTGTCATATGATTCTCCTAAAATGGGTGAACCCATGAATTGAGGTGGAGAGAGACAAGAGGAGATGAATGGGAGATTAGGTACCTGCTGCTTCCGCCTCAATATGGTGGCTGTTGCTGCCGCTCGAGGAGTGTGGTTATTGGCACTGGCCATCTCCAACCCCATTACTATCCCGTCTGCCATCTTCTGCAGCTTGGGGATGAAGTGGGGCAGCAACAAGCTTGAAGCTATCGGAGAATCTGACATGAAAGTAAGGTGGTAGGTAGGAGGAGGCAAAGAAATCTGAGACATGGTGGCTTGGGAGGATTTGATCAGCGCGTGGTGTGGCTGAATCCGGCGCGGGGAGAGTTTCGCTGGAGTGGGCGAGGGACAATATCTGACGCAGATCTTCCCAGACAGAGCTTGGGTAGTGCTGATATGGCATGGCAGGGCTCGGGTGGATCACAGCAACAGGATGGAGATTGGGCTCGCAGGGTGGTCAAATTTGGTGTGGATCCAGCCTGAGGTGGCGTTAGTGATGACGAGGTGGTGACAGTGGGTGTGAGGTCTGCGAATGATGATGGCTGCGGTGGAGGCAGTGATGGCAATGTATGGTGACACACGTAATTGATGTGGCCCCGAGAAGGTGAGAATCTATAGCCTGTGCTTTGGTGATGTGAATGGACTTTCAGTGATTATCTTTCTAAGCGACTCTGAGAGAAGGGGTGGCAAAGGGATTTTGGGTGAGCTGGATTGGCACAGAGCTATCACTTTCAGTTATCACATCGGCCAAAAGTTTTTTGTGATCTGTGACCATTAATATGTATATTGGCTTTTCAACTTCTGTATGTAGTTAATAAATACATAAGTTTTCAATAACATTTAAATTATAAATTACTACTGTGAACCCATTGAACCACGAATCTGGTTACTATGAGACACACTATGTAAGTGATGGACAATCATGAATCATCTGTTTCTTAAAACCAGCATTATTAAGTTCAAGAGCAAAGAAATGGTCAGGAAAATAGCTCCCCTTTCATAGTTCTCCTGCAGCTGCATTCCCTGGAACCACATGGTTCCTGTAATGGAATTCCAAGTTCCAACTTATCTCATTTTGTTCTAACACTTTTAAGAATTGCTCTTTGAAGAGCATAATATGATAATAATGTTATAATGAAAGTTGTAAGCTCCATTCTGGAGCTAAGCTTTTCTTGCGAGTTCTAACATTCAAATGATATTATCCAGCATGATCACATGCTGGATACCTGTAATATGTTATGTGGTGAAGCCTTTGAAGTTAGTTCATATTTTAGCGTAGCCATGGAATTGTCATTATTTGTGGAATCTTTACTTTCTATTGTAGTGATGGGATACTATTACCATTACAAAATTATGATGCTGAAATTTGAAGTTTCATGTATTCTTTCAGAAAGGATGCAGTGTGACACTGTAACTCAGATGCTGGTTGACATTTGCAAGAGGAAAACTGCTTTGTCATTTTTGAATCAGCCATCTGTTCTGATGTTTGTTTTGTGCACAAGTTTCATGATTTATCTGCCAAATGGTTACCATATTCAGTTTGGCAACCCTAAATATATTGCATGTATAGAAATTAAAAGAGTGCCAGTTGATTGATTTTTCTTTCTTAACTTTAAGGAATATAAAGTATACATAATCTATGGGATATTCATTGTACATTTTACAAATTTTCTTCAAGTTCTGAACCATGTTTTTTTATATTCAATGTCTTATTTTTCTCTCCAGCTCGAGAAAGGTGTGGATGGTTTATTTGATAGCTTTGCTAGGTTGGATTCACGCATCTCCAGTGTTGGCCAAACTGCTGCAAAAATTGGTGACCATTTACAGGTAATTATCTCTTATGCAGTATCTGTGCCTGTAATTAGTAACATAATCACTGATGATGACTTTGCTATTTGGTCTATTTTTTGTTGCTTTCTCCAGTTTTATATCTGACATCTATCACTCTTGTTTTGTCAGAGTGCAGAGTCCCAGAGGGAAACTGCTAGTCAGACAATAGATCTCATCAAGGTAAGATAGTTGTTTTACTTTGAGGCTATTATTATTCCTAACACTGATATTCTGCCATGACTTATTTTAATTGAAATATGCTTCTTTTGTAGTATCTGATGGAGTTCAACAGCACGCCTGGCGACCTTATGGAACTTTCTCCTCTATTTTCTGATGACAGTCGTGTTGCTGAGGCTGCTTCAATTGCACAGAAATTGCGTAAACTCTCAGTATCTCTTTTAAGCTCATGTCATCAAATGAACAATTTACAGTTGAGCCATGACGTGTTATGAATATGAGATGTATATTGATAACATGAGATGTATCTTGATCTGTAGGCCAAGGGCCTGTATATATAGGGTACATGAGAAACCTAGATAAGGCAGAGAAAGCCCAGATAAGGCAAGGACTCTAATACTATCCTAATATGATAAAGGACTCTGATAATATCCTAATATATCTCTAACACCCCCCCTCAAATGTAAGGCGTATGCAATAGCATTGCATTTAAAAGAGAATAGACTAAAAAGAAAAGTAACCCCCTCAAATGCAAGGCATATGCAATAGCATTGCATTTGAACGGAAATACACTAAAAAAAATTGAAGTCCGGTGTTGCAAATGTCGTTATAGTTGTAGCGTGTAGCCTTGTGAGCATCTAGCCCTGTTGTGATAATATGCCGACATCCAAAGAACTCCATCCATCTATGATCATAAGACAGTCAAGAAAGCACACGGTGCAAAGGCAAAGCCAGGATACAAGGATAAAAGGAGATCAAGGAGGCAACAAGATATCGAAGTGTGTCAAATCAAGCCAAGAAGAAAGCTGATTGACTGTTGTGGACTGACACATCATAGACAAACTTGGAGACAGAGAAAGCTGAGGACTTCGGTGGGCACGACAGAAAAGAAAATCTAAAGTGAATGTAGCAGTAGAGAAGCTACATGGTAGAAGCACCATGACCTCTTAATGTGACGCAAAGCATGCATAGTACTTGGGCAAAAGATATCAGGCCACTCGCAGTTGCTACCTTGCAGAAGCGAACCAACGAGATAAGCAGCAGCAGTATTGCAAGGTGACAAACTGAGGACGGAGCCTGGCTGCAGAGCACAAGAAGCAGCGCACAGCATCGGCAGCTTTGGAGAAGAGTTCAGCTATGAAACCAAAGCTGAGCAGCAGCGACAACAACCCCACGTGGAGGCGGTGCTGAAAACAACCCCACGAGCACAGAGTCAGGTGGATCCCTTGTGCAGCGACGAGCCGGCGACCTAGAGGGTGGATCCCCATGCAACGGCAACAAGCCACATCGGTAGAGGAGCAGTGGCAGCATGATGAAGCCCTGTATGACGAGCAGCAGCAGCAGCCATGAAGAGCCCCATGGTGCACGTGATGCGCCTAGACGGTGAGCAGTGGCCAGGCCTGAAGTTGAGCAGAACCTCCAATCCATGCGGTGAAGAGCAGCGACAACAACTCATCAAAGTAAAGCCAAGCAACGGTGAGGTCTGTGCAAGCACAAGCACAACCCGATGTTCGATAGCCTGGATGATGGGAAGAGCCGACGCAAGACAGCGGTGTGGCTGCCCCTGAGATCAGATATTACTCCTCCCAGGGGCAGCGGCAGCGGAAGACGGCGGAGGCTAGGGTTTTGGAACGTGACGCTCTAATACCATGTTATGAATATGAGATGTATATTGATAACATGAGATGTATCTTGATCTATAGGCCAAGGGCTTGTATATATAGGGTACATGAGAAGCATAGGTAAGGCAGAGAAAGCCCAGATAAGGCAAGGACTGTAATACTATCCTAATATGATAAAGGACTCTGATAATATCCTAATATACCTCTAACAACATATTCTTATACATTTTTTTCTGTGCTGTGCACTTGTTTGCTTAATTCATTTTTTTTGGACAAACACCATACTAAGTTGCTATATTCATGGAATTGTGTTTTTCTAATTTGTTCTTGACTCATTGTATATGGTACCTTAAAAAAATACAATACCTAGGATTTACAATGGGAAAAATGACCTCAACTGCCATGAAAATGCTGTTACTTCAGACATAACTTGTATGAATCTAAAATGTGGTGCAGGCGTGCAGTCAAAGGTCCAACATGGATGCAACTGTATACTCTTGTCCATGAAATATTTTCTAACAATATAGCTGAGTTTAGAACCGTGTTATGTGTTATTTGGAAAAAATGTCATTTAGCAATGTCAAGCTTTAAACAGTTGTGTTACCTTTTGTTTTTGCACCCAGCATTTTTACGCTTGTAAGCCTGTTTATACCTAACATTATGCTCAAAGATTTGCATGTTTTGATAATGTAGGATCATTTGCTGAGGAAGATGTTGGTAGACATGGTGTACCATCAGCTGTGGGTTCTGCTAATGCAAGTCGTGGTTTGGAGGTTGCTGTTGCAAATCTTCAAGAATATTGTAATGGTCAGTTTTCTACCCTTCAGCAGTTCAGTTTACCTGTAGTTATTATTTGAAGCCAGGTTATAACTTTTTAACTTATGTTCAGAATTGGAGAACAGATTGTTAGCTCGGTTTGATGCTGCATCACAGAGGCGAGAGTTATCTACTATGGCAGAATGTGCTAAAATTTTGTCACAGGTGTGTATTCTGTGCAATGGACATGGTACTGTTTTTCATGTTCACATTGGCAGATTATAAAGTAGAAAAACCTTTCTCGTCTCATTGCAATGGAGTTTTACTTGTCTAGGACTATTGGAGCAATCACTGGTTTTGAAATTCTTGAGTTGTCATTTCATTAAATTTCGAAGTTACAACTTACAGGATTTAAATACGAAAATGGGTCTGGTACTTGTGGTTGCCGGGCACATTTATATGATGATGGATTACACTTGAGAACCTATGCTCAAACAAATGCGGTCGTGTTTGGTGCTATTTAATTTAGGTTAGGCTCAGGTTCCCTTACCTAAAGCTGTTTTGTAGAACTTAGCTATATGCCTCTACAAGCTTATCAGCTCCATAAGTAAACGCTCCATTGACTTCTAAATTTTAACTTATTTGTGGAAAGGAGCTTAAGCTTAGGAGTTCAGGCTGAAAATAAGCTAATATTTTGGCCCGGGTTATTTTTTTTTTTATAGTTATAAGAGTAGGCACTAGGCAGACCATGCAAGTAGTAATATTCAAGAGTATACTTGACTTACATATTTTTTATAATTATTGCAGTTCAATCGGGGAACCAGTGCTATGCAACACTATGTTGCAACACGACCAATGTTTATTGATGTGGAAATTATGAACACTGATATTCAAGTTGTTCTTGGTGATGAGGGGCCACAAGCTGACTCTAGTAGTATTGCGGAAGGTCTCTCTATGTTGTACAAGGAAATTGCAGGTGTTTATAAGCTATACTCTGAAAATTAGTCTTTATAACTATACTTTGATGATTTTTCATTTTTCTTCATAGTGATCTGATTATTCTTTTTGTTGCTTCAGATACTGTGAGGAAAGAGGCAACTACAATAATGGCTGTCTTTCCTTCTCCAAATGAGGTTATGTCAATTCTTGTGCAGGTATGTCAATTAAGCAGTGTTCTTTGTGTGATCACCATGATCTATTAGTTTGATAAAATAAGACTTTTGTACTTTGCTTTACAGCGAGTGCTAGAACAAAGGGTAACAACAATTCTTGATAGACTTTTGATAAAGCCATCTCTTGCTAGCTTACCTCCTATAGAAGAAGGTGGCCTTCTACAAGTAAGCACTGTGTGCGCATTGTACTTTCAAACTGTAGCCTTTTGTCAATCCTTCACCCAAGATGAAATCTTATTTTTGTCAAACTGAAATGGCAGTATCTAAGAGTTCTGGCAGTGGCATATGATAAGACAAAAGAACTTGCTAAGGAGTTGCAGTCTGTTGGTTGTGGGGATTTGGACATTGAAGGTACCTTTTATTGCATATGTTTTTTTAGATTTGTTGCGTCCTACTATAATATTTTTTACATAGTTATCTTTTGGGTTTGTCTGCTTGGATGCCGTATAAATTTATCTGACTTAAAATAGTCCAATTGAAGGTTCTTAGTGATTTTTTTACATATGTAGTACAGTTGCAGATCTGTTGACTAGCATCCTGATTCTCTCTCTTTTTTTCTTTTTCTAGGTCTAACTGAATCCATATATGTTGCCCACAAAGATGAGTACACGGAATTTGAGCAGGCATCACTCAATCAGCTATATCAATCCAAGGTTATATTTTTGCATTTGTAGGATGTAATAATTTTATGTACCATATTTTGTAAAATTGAGCTGGTATGCAGATGGCTGAATTGAGAGCTGAGGCCAAGCAACAGTCTGAGTCAACTGGCACAATTGGACGTTCGAAAGGAGCATCTTTGACTACATCACCACAGCAGCAGATATCAGTTACTGTAGTGACTGAATTTGTTCGCTGGAACGAGGAAGCAATATCCAGATGCACACTGTTGTTTTCTCAGGTTGTGCTGAAGCTTTTTTGTGCCCTATTCATTACTTGTGCTTGTTTTTAAGGGATAACATGCTCTTGATTGTTTCATTTAAAGCTTCCATATGCTGATCATCACTATATTACTGGGTAAAAATATTTCTTTATTTGTATTAAATAATTGAATATGTGGTATGCAAAATAGATGCCACTGGCATGAATATACATGTCATTTTAAAGTTCAGAATGTCATTGGGCTCTTGGCAGCAATAGCTTTTTTTTCAAGAATCTGAAAGAAGTTTCACAATTACGTTTTTCCTTTGACTCAAATAGATCCATGTATTTTTTTTCCACATATAAATACTATTCCTTGAAGTTATAAAACATTTAAACCTGGACCTGCCTGGTGGTTTGACCAGAAAAATCTGGACCCAGTAGCTTTGCTGTGTCAGGTGACCTCCAAGGACCAGATAGGCAGACATGCAGTTGACCAAGATAAAACCGCCTGGCCTGAACAGGTTTTGGTTGAATAGGCTGACCCAGGTAGGTTTTGAAACCAGGCTGGTCATGGTTCATGTGAATTTGTGAAGTTTAGTGGCTTGGGTGACAACTGACAGTTCATTTTGTTGCATAAGCTTCTGCTGCTTAGTTACGCTTAATTAGCTAAGGTAGTAGAGTAGAAAAAAATACATAGGTCAGGTAGAGATTGGCTGAAGGTGTGGCTTTTGACTTTTGAGTGATGGGAGGCTTGCACTATGAATGGAAATAACATTCTGTCTACAGTTTTGTGCACAAAGTTCTTGTATAGTAGTATCGGTACTTCATATACATTATTAGTGGTGTATAGCATGAGCTAATGTAACACTATATGCTTTTCATTTATTTAAGTTCATATATAATAAACATGTGGTCAAATCGGTGATCCACCGCTATGACTGATGACCCAGTGACCCGAGAGCTTGACTGGGTCAATGGTGTGGCTGGGTCTGATAATACTCCTATTCTTCTGACAAGACTGATTTGAATTAATATCTTTTGCAGCCTACTACAGTTGCAGCTAATGTAAGATCCATATTTGCGTGCTTGCTTGATCAAGTAAGTTTAGAACTACAGACCATAATAACATATTACATATCACAACCTTACGAATATTATGCTCATTTGATGATGATGCTAATTTGCTTCATAGGTAAGCCAATATTTAACTCAAGGACTTGACCGTGCTAGAGAGAGTTTAAATGAGGCTGCAGCTTTGCGGGATAGATTTGTCATTGGTACAAGTGTCAGTAGAAGGGTGGCTGCTGCTGCTGCTTCTGCAGTATGTCTGCTTTCCTCTTAATCAAATACTGTTCATTTTTTGGCAGTCAATTTTTTTTTCCAACTTGTATTATTGGATGGACGAATTAGCTAGGTTTTTGAAACATTTGCAGGCAGAGGCGGCTGCTGCTGCCGGGGAGAGTAGCTTTAGATCTTTCATGATCGCTGTGCAGCGTTGTGCCAGTAGTGTAGCTATTCTTCAGCAGGTAATATGTGCAGACAATTGCTAAACATCTAACCTAGGTCGCTAGACAATGAACACCTATTTCCCCCTTTTCTTCTCTGCAGTACTTCTCAAATACCATATCACGGCTCCTGCTGCCTGTCGATGGTGCTTATCCATCTGCTTGTGAAGATATGGGATCTGCAGTATCTGTTGTTGAGGCTGCTGCTCACAAAGGGTTGCTGCAATGTATTGATACTGTGATGTCTGAGGTTTGGACCTTTTATTTTCCCTATCTAAAAGAAATTTATGAGACCATGTTCGGTTATATGGATAAATAATGAAGAAAACTATTCTATATGAATTTCTGAGCTGGTTAAATTATTGGATCAACAGACTGATAAACAATCTATAATGGTATAAATTGATCTCATGGTACCTGTATGTTAGAAAAGATATGACTTGATGCAACCTCTGATGAATTGATGCATACCTTCTCCAACTGCCACACCATTTCCACTGGCTTGGCTTTGCAGGTTGAAAGATTGTTGTCTTTTGAACAGAAGGCTACAGATTATCGATCACCAGATGATGGAGCTGCTCCAGATCATCGGCCAACTAATGCTTGCATAAGGTGCTCTTTTGTATGTTTAATGACTAGCATGATCCAATATAACTAAATATAACTAATGTATGGTTCTCGGTTATTTCAGAATTGTAGCCTATCTCTCTCGTGTTCTTGAGGTTGCATTTGGTGCCCTGGAAGGTCTCAACAAACAGTCCTTTTTGACTGAGCTGGTATGCTATCAATAGTAAATCTCGACTTTCAAACTAATTATTTTCTTTTGTGAACTACTGATGTGCAAACTCACAAAAACACAAGGTTAAAAAAAGTACACTATTGAGACATGATATTGGATCATTTTTATACTATTGCTGATACTGCTTAGCACAAGAGTGCTAACTCTCTGCCCTTACATTATGTAAGCATTTTATCTTGCAAGTAGGAAAAAGTTCATCTTAATTACAATGTAACCTGTCTCACACTCAAACATCTTGATTAGTCACATATTAAAACTTTGTGCTGCTCCTGGGTATTAATTATTAAATTCATTCAATCATTCTACAAACAAACGCATGTGAGTACAGAGCCTGAACCAGCTAGTGCTGATACTATACTGTAATTTTTACAGTATGCTTGCATTCATATTGGTAATGGTTACTTCTGGTTCTGATACAGAATGCAAATATCTTTTTACTGACGCAAAAAATTTACTCCATAAATAACCAGAGCTATGCGTTTTAGGGAAATCGCTTGCATAAGGGACTGCTTAACCATTGGCAGAAGTTCACATTTAGTCCCAGGTACGCTTCTATTATTTTGAACAGATAGATTTCTGCATCTTTATATTTTGGTTCTTCTGTTCAAGATGTTTGCTAATTCTGTCGACTTTGTGGTGCAATACTTTGTTCCTTTTCTGGTAATTTGTATTTATCATTTCATTGTATCAATTATAAGTAAAGGAGAATACCTCACTAAGTATGTATTTATCTGCCTAAATTATATACTGAACAAAAGGACACATCAAGTGGCCTTAAACCTTGTGTGTTATAACCATGGTTCAAGAAGACGCTAGTTGGTCGGCGAGGCAAGCAAGGGACTAACAAGGCGAGGCAAGCAAGGGACTAACAACCAGACAGGATTAATCCCCGTCCGAGGATTAATCGGAACTAATCAGAATTAATCAGAATATTGCACTAGATCATACTTGACCTCTAATTAGGAAGGCTTCTGTTGTGTGCAAATCTATGCAGTACGCTGGCGAGATGCCCTCACCCTCCAGCGGTGGCGCTGCACCCTTGGTGCAGAAATACGGGACTAACTTGAGTCTCTTTCCTGCTTTCCAATTAGCAGATGGATTGGCTTAAATAGCTCTGGCTTCATGCAATGATTCAACCAATTAGCCAGCGAACAAGTTAGCTGGACTCCCACTAGTTGCTAACAAACATGAATTAATTGGTATGATCTGATGCATCAGCCATATGCAATGTAGATGCGCCAAACTTATCTCTAATAAACTGACTTATCCCTAATGAATCAAATCTCTAACCTACGTCGCCTGCCATTATAGATGCTGATTGTTACAGCTTCTCATTGACTGACCTGATAAGTATTTCTTGATCGGTGTTTCCCTCCTTAACCGTCAATTAAGGTTTTGGTTGTGTTGGTTTTCAATAGAATTTGTATGCTTCTGGTTAAGAGATAGCAAAACCAAGAGTATGGTATAAAACAATATGGTCATGCCCCTTTTTAATGTGTGCGCTAGCCATATATATATATATATAAATATATATAATACAAAGTAATGACATAAAGAATATAAAAAATATATATATACACCGGCAAGAATATAAAAAGTAATGACATAAAGGAGCTATGACAAGATTTGTCAAGATTCTTCATCAATAAGCTATGAAGGCTATCCATCGTGCTACGCCATTGTGTGTGATCGTTCTGCACCAATTATGCGCAAAGGAAGGCAGCGCTTTCCAATGGCTCTATAATCCGAGCAGAAGGAAGGAGACAGAGAACTCTCCACACAACACACCAGACCAGAGCAGAGCAGAGCTAGAGCAATATATAGGCTGTAGTGACCAATACTGATACAGACACTACAGCCTATATATTGGAAGACACTATTGGAATATGAGAGCTAGTGGACTAATGGACTACTATTCTGCCCACTACTTAAACTTCTTCCTATTTAGCACTGACTTTAGCACTATCTTACTATTTCACCCACTATGAATATGCCTTTCTTAAAATTTCAGAATTTTGATTCTTACTTATAATGTAGCGATTAGAAAATTTACTAATATCAGATCTTGCAGGTTGGCAAAACCAACAAGACAACCGAAATAAGACAGCGGTTGTAAAAAGTCCTACTCAGTACTCACCATATTTATCACTAATTTGTTTCAGAAGTAGCTAAGTTTTTCCCAAGCAGTCCTCGGTTCTAGTTATATGGGATAATTTTTTATTGTCTCCCCAGGCAGTTCCACCCGAAGGGAACACTTCTCTACTTCTCTTGCCCTTTACGCAGGGATTACCTGAGAATTACCAAGAGTTTTCTCCTATAGGTTCTTAGCATAAAAACTTAAACCATAGAACCGAACTAATAAGACAGAGAGATTTTCAAAGACAGAATTACTTCATTCCACAAAATTAGTTTATATATGGATTTTCCTTTCGAACCCCCGAAGGTTAATAAAAGAAAAATTACCTTACAGCGGGTACGCTAGAAGCCTTCTTACAATATGCTATTTTACAGGAGGTTGATTACAAGTGGTACTACTAAGGTGGAGGTGGTCTCTAGACGTACAGAGGATGGCTGAATGCTCTCGCTCTGCTTTGCTCTGAAGTGTTGTGTGGAGAGTTCTCTGTCTCCTTCCTTCTGCTCGGAGTCCCTTTATATAGAGCCATTGGAGAGCGCTGCCTTCCTTTTCACATAGTTGGTGCAGCACGATGGATAGCCTTCATAGCTTGTTGATGAAGAATCTTGACAAATCTTGTTATAGCTACTTCTTTATGTCATTACTTTTTATATTCTTTTATATATATAATACACACATATATATAAAGTGGTTATCTTGGCAGAGGCTGACTTTACAGTGTCGTTTATTTTTGCAGCGGCGGGCTACGGTTGAAACGTGACATCACTGAGTATGGGGAATTTGTTCGTAGCTTCAATGCCCCTTCCGTAGATGAGAAGTTTGAACTGCTTGGAATGTAAGGCTGCCTTGCCTGTAGTTTCTTTAATCTATTATGGTTGTTGAATTTTTTCCCAAATATTTATTTGTCTTGTGTGTTTGCAGCATGGCGAATGTCTTCATTGTTGCTCCTGAAAGTCTAGCTTCCTTGTTTGAAGGAACTCCTAGCATTCGGAAGGATGCCTTGCGGTATTGTCTGCATAACATGCATTATAATATAATGATATATGTCCAATCAACACATTCAAACAAAGATACACGTTAAAAAAAGAGATATATGTCCAATTGGCACATTCAGAAAAAAGTCTAATCGGTTGCTGTTTAACATTTGAGACTGAAGCTGGATCTGAATTGCAGGTTCATTCAACTCAGGGATGACTATAAGACGGCAAAAATTGCTTCAATGCTTAACAGTATCATGTCTGAATAATTGGTATTTGATGTCGAGCAGCACAGGTACTTTGCTGCATAGTGGTGCAAGGCTATGAATACTTCAGGCCTTCAGGGTCCTCTGGAATGATTTTGACCATCAATGTTGTCTGTATAGGAGCTTCAGAATTATGTTAATTCTTTGGGTTCCGTTTGTTTTTTTAGATTTTCTCACCTTTTTTGGGCTTGCTGAATTCAGAGTTGTACATGTGGTATGTGTTGATGAATGAGGCCTCTGTAGTAAGCTGAATATGTGCAAGCATTAATTATGTAGAGAAATGGTAATTGGGTACCGAAACAACATTTGTTGTCTCTCAGTCAATCACGTTTGATCATCCTGTAGTGCTTTGTGAATAGCTTGTATCTGTTGGCAACATACTGATGGAGGAAGTCTGGACGCTGAGTGATGTTATCAAGACCCCAATTATATCCTGGTTTGCATGGCACATTATTGTTATTTAGTGGCGCTGGAGTTTAGAGCTTTTTCTGAAAGAAGAAAAAGAACAAATGGCTTGATTTTTTTTTTTGCTCTGATAAAATAGAAGACATGGTATCCTGAGAGACTTGCTTTTCTGTACTGGTGGGTGGCAGGGTTCGCAAAGCCGGTGGAAATCGGTAAAAGCCAGCGGTTTCCCGCCAATCCGTGGGGTGCGGTTTCGGAAACCACCGGTTTTTGCTCGGCCCGACTCGCAAATTCAAATTTGAATTTGTAAATATGAAAAAATTTAAAAAAAATTGCAAAAAAAACTAAGTCTTTTTTTGAACAACTTGTACAAAGAAAAATTTCAAATTTACATCGTTTTCATACTCAAAATTCAAATCAAAGATGTGGTGAACCTTTTGTTGTGTTGAAAGAATTTTCCATAATGGGTTAGTACGGCTACGAGGCTTTCCACTGAGTCATACAAAATGCAAATGGTCATATTGTTTAAAAGGTATAAATATTTGCATGGAAATATGATGTGTTTATGTATAATATATGTGTTTGATGGAAACATTGTGTAATGTCTAAATATTTGTATTGCAATATATGTATGTATGAATCATACCGGTTTTTCTACATATATTTGTATGTCTAATGTCTAAATATTTGTATTGCAATATATGTATGTATAATATGTGATGTGTACATGTATTCCAAACATCAATTTCAAAATTTTTTCTACATTTATACAAATTACCATGACATATATCCTAGGCATATATGATTTTTTCATATTTTTTAAAGATTCTTTCGTGCATCTTTTTAATTTTTCTAATTTTTAGTTTTTTCTACTGATTTCTCGCCAAAAACCGTCGGGAACCCGATGAAACCGCCCGAGAAACCGGTAAAAACCGTTTACAAACCGCCCGGCCGGCCCAGATGATTCAAATTCAAATTCGTCCGGTTTTTACCGGTTTCTGTCAGTTTTCAGCGGTTTTTACCGGTTAACCGGCTCGGTGGGAAGGCGGTTTCGAGACCAAAATCGGGTTTTTGATCCCTGGTGGGCGGTGGCACGATGGGTGGAAAGGTGGTAGACTGTACGTCTAGCCCTGTTCAGCGTGGAGTTATTTTTCTTTCATATTTCCCATGGGAATCGAGCCAATTCTTGTAAAATTTCCATGTTAGATTGCACAACAGATTTCAGATTGCATGATTATGCAAAAGAAATTACTCCCTCTAGTCATATCATAAATATTTGACGTTTTTGAATCAGCAAAGTCTTGCATCTTTGGCCATTAATTACAATTATAATTTATTTTAAAACCTAGTAAAATTATAATATTATTGAAGTACCTTTTAAGATGAATCTACATATATAATTTTTATATAGACAATCTAATTATTTAAAAATATAATAATTGCTTAAGTTTCAAAACTTTGATTGACACGTGTCAAACATCAACTATTTTTGACCAGACGAGTATTTCAAGCTAATTCGTAAGTTAGAATTGGACTGCTTATCATGTTCTTTTTGATAAGCAGTTTTCCTTTTTTTTTAATTGAGCGCTTGAATTTTGAGAATCCGTTCAGGTTGTTCCGATCGGAGTCAGAATTGAGCGCATCTCGAGAGCCCAATCTGCAGGGGACTACGCAACGATAATACAATGCAATCAAAAGTTCCTAGATTTATGGAGATAATAGAACAGCAGCAAATGCTACTGATCATACGGATTTCAACAAAACGCCGTGCAGGACTGCAGGTTTTCAAGACGCTTCGCTGTTTGTTCGAAATAATACCACCTCGCTTGTCAAGGGGAGCGGGGTCCGTCAAGCGAGCAATAAAGGGAGAGGAAGGAGCCCAACCATACCTTTCTCGGCCTTTTGGTGAGGGAGTGTTTTTTCAGCGATTGCGGTTGCGTTTGCTTATAAGTTAGAAATTTGTAACTTTTCAATAAGGACATCCGAGGGATCAAAAAATTATAGAAAAAATGGTTTTGAGAGTTTTGAGAAAAATAGTAAGACTTACAAAAATTGGCTACCAAACGTCAAAACGTTTGGCTTGTACGAAAATAACAAATTTTTAGTTTATAAGCAAACGTAAACGCAGAAAGAAACAGTCCAAGTGTAGTATCTGTTCTTATCAGTTTAATATCTGATATGTGAGCTATGTGCCCGTTTTGATATTAAATTTATTTTTTGTAGGAAGGGCTAACCAAAGTGGCTTGCCATTGGGGTCCTTGCGTGTCGCCCGAGCGTTGCACTACAGCCTAGGGCCTGGCGCACCCTAACCAATACCAAAATAAAAAATCGAAATCATTTTATCTCATAAGGTTTTAATTAAAACAAAGCTATTACAATATTTAAATTTATTTGTTGGGATAGAGGGAAAAAATTTGAAGTTTTGTATATTTAGGTTCTTTTATTAATTTTAGAAGCTCATTTTTTTTTTGAACCGCATCGTATTTTTTTTAAAAAAGTATACATTTTTAGTAGTCTCAAAAAAGAGAATATATTTTTTTTGTAAAATTTAAAAAAATTATGAAATATTTTTCTCAAAGATGAGATAATAATAAAGAACTCAAATATTTTATGAAAGATACATATAATCCTTGGTCAAACCGCTTTTTTATGAAGAAACTCAAATATGCATTTTTATTTTAAATTTTGTGAGATCTTTTCTTTTTATGAAAACTCTAAGTCAAACATATGAGGTTGAATTGATCAAAGGATCACAATTGAATGGTTTTCTCAAATGTAGGACACTATATTTACTCAGTATTATACTTTAGGAAGCAAAAACAGTTGACAGCCATAATTAAAGAGAGAGGGGGGGGGGGGGGGACTTTTTCTCCTTTAGTTTACTAAAAGCAATTTAACTTACGTGGTAACAATGGTCATGGAGGTGGCGGCGGTCGTCGTGAAGGTCAAGGACGAGAAGTTTTCGTGGGGGTGAAGCAATGGTTTTGTGGCTGCTATGATTTTGCCTCTCAGCGACGACGAAGTAAGCGTGTGCATGGGATACGTTCCCTGAAAATGGCTTATATTTTTGCATCAGAATAACGAAAGATGACTCTAGTCTTTGATTCCTAATTAAAAAAATGAACGACGTTATTGGCTCACTCATGCTTATTCAGCAAGAATATATTTATTTCTATCTCCAAATTTATGTCTGTTTCTTTACGTAGATTTCATCCAGTGGCTCATACAATCCTTTTAAGAGATGAAAACAAACTTGAATTACTATGCAAATAATTATGAAACCCTAACGTTATGGCAGCCACTTTCTTTGGTCAATTGCGGCGCACAAATGCGCAATGTTGGATGGGCACTTATATCCATCTGGTTCTTGCATACGCTTTCCAAGAAGTACTTGTACGACTGCTCAGTTATTATTTTTAATTTTCTGCATGTTAGTCTATATAAAATATAATCTGCACTGACTTTAAGCCTTATATCTCCAAATTAATATTAATTATTTGAACCATCTTGAATTCATTAGCGCACTCCCAATATAATGAGTCAGCTGATTTTATAGTTGGCACATAGTATGGATTGCTGAGGTGATATATAGATACTTAATGAGTAGAGGGAGCATGACCTTTCTTATATAAGAAACGGTTTGTATTATAGAAATAAGAGAAAAAATTGAGAAGAAATCCCCATTGGAAGCACTATGTGGTTAGGCTCATAAATATAAAGAAAAGAAAACAGGTAAATTAATTGCTAGATACAATGTATTAGGATGTTCATATCCGTAGTTATTTATGACACGGCATGTTTAAAAATGATTTATAAAGACCATGTACTAGGAGTGTCCTTATCGACTGGAAAAGTAAGTCCTAACCCATTGATATATGTAATGGATTATCTTAATATTACACAAAGATTTAGTATAAACTTACTCCGTGCGTTCATCCATATAAGGCACATTTTTTTGGGCTCCTGTTCATCAATATAAGGTGCATTCAGTTTTGCAGACAGGTTTTCCCTCTAATACCTAATAACTGCATGCCGTTAACTAAATATCCTGCATGGCTTTAATGACTGGTTATGTTGGCTACCACTACTAGAGTACTCCATGGTTTTGTTGGCTACCTCTTTACTGGTACTCCATGCATGGTGATGCTTCGTGTTGCATCCAATTGAGCTAGCTACGATAGAGAAGTTGACTCCAAAGCAAGCATTAATACTCATTAAGGGTAAGCCGTTGAGAGTAATTGTGGGTATTTTAGTTACTTAGAATACTCACTGCTCTACGTGCAATGTGAAGATGCTCCTTAGGGTATCTCCGGTAAGGCCACCCTAGCTATAAGGATTCTAACTTATGCAATGTGAAGATGCTTCTTAGGGTATGCTCCTTAGCCTTTTGCTTATGTGGAGGAGAGAAAGAGAGGAGAAAGAGAAGAGCTAACTCTTCATTAAGAGCCCGTCTATAACACATTTCAAGATGCATATAGACTACTACATATAAACCCATATTAATTTTGAAGTGTGTTACTGCTAGTTAATTGAAGAGCTTATCTATTTACTATCTATAGATGACATAAATCTTACTTATACTTATAGTTAGTGGTTGACTTTACTATTGGAGATGCTCTTGTTTATATATATATAGATGAACGGAAGGAGTACTTGAAATATGGCGCAACGCCCAATCTGTTCATGCAATGCACTCAAATAGACACATCTTTTTATAGCAGGCTCCAATTAATACACCTCTTGCTTTGGAAAATACACCACATGTTCTTCAAATACATTTTTCTTGCTCCCTGAAACTATTACATTTGGTGCACATATCTTAATGAATTACTTCACATATTGAACAACAATATAAGGGCCTGTTTGCAATTGTGTACATATGAAAACCATTGTTTCAATAAACTCCATTAAAATATGGTATTCATTGGAACCATCACCTGTTTGGATACATGGTTTTTAGGATGATAAATTTGACCAAATACAAGAGCTAGTGAAAGCCAATCCATGAAAACTTTAGCTAGGAGAGGAGTTTCAAATACTCCAAAAATGTCATAGTTTTTACCAAACCAGAGTTTTGAAAATGGAGTTTTTTTGAGTATGCAAACACCCCATGGTATTGGAAAACCATGGTAATCTCATAAACTATGGTTTTGTCTAGAAACTATGAAAATACTTTGTTGCTAAAATGTTAAGTGAAACTTGATTATTTTTTGGTGCTCCTCTTTGGTTCACCTCGCTCTTGTTCTAACATGATAATAAGCACTAGGTAGTAACCAATTCTAATGTTTCCATTTGCAAAATGTTCATCTTGTTTGGAAGTACTTGGTACGTTGTAACTGATGGATAGAGCAACATGTGATTCATGTGAACTAGAGATGTCATGTGAGCTAGGTGGGAAATCTTTTATTGCCATTTTAAAAGTTTCTACAATTTGCCACTCTTCAAAGGACATAATCATGTAAATGGCACTACAAAGGTTAACATATCCTTATTATGCCATTCAGGCCCTTTAGTTACAATTAACACATTTTTAACTATTTTGTCATATTGACGATTGAGATATCTCTCACCCATTATGCAGATTTGCTTGCTCGTGAGGATATAACATATGGGATCCCGTGGAATGCTAGTGAAAACGATCAAGGTAAGAACATACGATTTTGTCCTGAATCGAGCCTTCGATAGCTCTACTTGAATCTTCTTTCACTATTTGATGAAGAGAACAAAAATAACAGATTATTTGTCTAGAACTTAAACTACGCCTAGTTCTATAAACTTGTGCGCTTCCAATCGCCATGGGATTCCGCTAGTCGTTTGTGGCTTCTCCCCTCCCTAAAGGTAAGGACCTTTATATAGTTTTTAACAACATCCCCATCTTAGGGAAGTCTTCATCTTCTATTAAGGATTAAGGATGCCTGTCGAATACGATCTCCTTATGTGTGAGTCAAGTTATGAACTCTATCCGTAACCAATCTCAAGGGGTACTGCCAATTAAATAAGATGTCTTCTAGAAGGCACAACAACCTAGGTCCGGTTAATAGCAGCGACAAGCTAGGCTACCCGTGACCCAAGAGTAACATGAGTGACCTAAAGCCAAAATTAATGACCCACGACCCACGGACTGCAAACCAAGAGGTTAGCGAGATAGGCCAAGAATTTTATTATACCAATAACTTAGTGCCAGAGAATTATGGGATAGTCCCCAACAACTCCAACTTGAAAAAGCCATTTTTGGCCCTTATGAGACTAACCAAATAGACAAAAATCCTTTTGGCATACATGTGCACGACCAACCCACCAACAAACGTTTTTATGAAATAATAAAAATAAATACAGGAATAACACCTAGTTTGAACATTTTTATAGGAATACCCCTTTGTCACGCTACCATGACACTACAAGTGGTTTGCATGCCTTTAGTACCACGAAAACAGGGCATGCTTTCGTATCATTGCAAGTGGTTGCTACGCTGTGCCACAACAATCACTTGCAGCAACCTCATGCCGCAAAGACTTACCCTCCCCACACGGGAGAGAGGAGGGAAGGGTGGGGGAGAAGGAAAGGAGGGGAAGGAGAGAAGGGGCAGCTACACCCCTCCCCTGCAGCCCTACCACAACTCTGCAACTCCTCATTCTTTGCTTCGCTCGGCCTGCTGCCAACACATGGAGAGAGAGGAGAGGAGTCATGAGAAGAGAATGATTTTTTATTTATAAAAACATTATTGCAAAATAAAATACTCTCATTTATTTTCAAAATTGTTGTGTTACTCGGATTTTGAAAATCTGATATAAGTAATTGGTGTTTGAAACGCCGATTACATTGAAATCCATTTTCAGTGTAACTGGATTTTGAAATGTAACATGACATTACAGAGATAAGATTTCACATAATAGTTCATCATATATATGGTTCGTTACTTCACATCGACGCAACGAGTACACAACCTAAACATCATGAAGTTCAACACAAGACAGGAACAATATGATCCAACGGAATAGCACATAACATATCACATGTTTCACACCAACACAGATGTCTCTGGGCACTTACTGTATGCATTGAGGCCATTTTCCTCTTCTACTAGGCCTCCAATGGTGTGTCCCTAGCGTGACATGTGCTCTCCTATTTCTTCTTCCTATCCGCCTCACGCTCAGTATGGTCTTCCTACGCTATTCCTTATGACATCACTCCTCGGACTCATCTGCCCTAAGTATCCGCTCATTATTCTTGTGGGTCTCCTCCTGCCACTCCCTCCTCCTCTGAGGGTACTTCTTGTATGCGGGCCTTATCTTTGTGTCATCCATTGCTCAAATTAACATAGCAGTGAAGGCGACTTCATGGATAATTTGTTATTAGCTAGCTAAAAAAAGAAGTGGTTCTGTTTCATAGAAGAAAAGGGACGTGCATCAGAGGCACACAGTGATCTATGTGTGAAACGGCAGAGAACTGCATCGGTGGTACTGTAGCAAAACACTGTAGCATCAGTATTATAGCAAACAGCAATACTAAATAGCACTGTTTCTACTGCACACAGTTACTATAGATCACTGTAGCTACGGTGATCTGTAAAGTGTACGGCAAAGACATGACAGAGAAGTACAAAGGCAGAGGATACAAATCCGAAGAAAAGATGGATGTCGATCCCCACACGAGGAGAACCTCCCATCTTCTCCTTCCTATCTTCCCTCCTCTCCCTCTTTTTCTTTTCAATATTGAGGCTTGTTCTCTTCGGCTTAAATTAAATTAAAAGGTAACCATTAAAAATTTATCATTTTTTATAAACCAAATACCGTATTAGCTTGTAACCATTTTTTAAAACTTTTAGTGGTTCTTCTAGAAACTTCTAAAATTATTTTTAATATATTTTTTAGTTAATATGAGTTTTTTTTTCGATAGCTCTTAACTTTTTAAAATTATAATCTACCATTGTCTCGTAGAACAATGCCTGAACGGGCCACTGCTAGTGGTCTCTGCGCCATTGTGCCGCAGCAATCCGTTGCAACAGTATAATAGCGCGCCAAGCGCCACGTTGCCATGGTACCATGGCGCTGCAGGATGGTTGGAGGAGCATGTCATCGCGATAGGAGAGTATTCTTGCAAAATTTTCAAACCGGGTGACATTTCTGCATTTATTTCTTTGGATTTCATAAAAAAATCTCCTGCCAAACGACCAATGTCACTGTTGATGAACAAAGTTACGCCGAGAAAAGCCCATATTGCCGAAACCCTAGACTAGGCAATATAAGGAGGAGATCCCTCAGCTCTATGTACGAGAAATTAAGAAAAGAAAGTATCCATACCTTCCTCCACCTCTCTGTATCTCTATATGATTGTTTCTTTTAGATCTATTAAGGGACCTTTGGTCTACACCCGGTAGCATTGCTCCCTTAATACGTTATCAGCACGAAGTTTTTTCTTTCAGGAGACCGGTCGAAAGTAAAGAGGAATTGAATCTGAATCCCTCTTCCCCCCTATATATATTATTTGCATCTCGGTATTACGAGATACACCACCATCGCCAATTGAAAGTCGTCGGCATGAATCCGATCAGGGTGTAATGCACCGATTGTTGCCGATTCGAAGTCGTATCAATCAGTCAGACGTGAACCTTCTCATATAGGATCTATGAATTGTAATTTTGTTAATTTTTCAATCTCGAAATCCTCGATGGCATGAAGCTGTCATAATCTGCATGTGCACTGTGTGCGTACAAAGTCGTGCCATGCGCTAGTCCGCTCCGGCCGCCAGCACAAAGCCGCGCCGCGCACTGGCCAGCGTGCTGGCGGTGACCGCCGTGCCTTAACCAGAAGATGCCACACGCACTCATTGTCATCGTGGTCTAAACCGCCGTCGTGCCATGCACCCATGGGGCTCGCCCACACCACCGCACCACCCCCTGGCCTGCGTAGCCGTGTGCACCTGCCGCCGTTGCGCACCCGCGTGGCATTGCCAGTCGCCACGCCATGCGCGTCGCCGCTTGAAGCAGCCCCTCGCGCTCGCGTGTGCTCGCTAACCCCGCATCGTGCGCGCCGCCTGACACGGCCTCGACACCACGCGCGCCGTCCCGAAGCGGCCTCCGCCCTATGTAGGCGTCGTTGTAACGGCTGCCAGGCAGGCGTGCTGTCCTTGCAATGGCCGGACGCCACACCGCGCCCTGCTCGCCGGCCCATAGCCGCAGTGCCACACTACGCGCGTCCTATACTGGCCACCGCACTGCACGCACTTGCCTGCGCTCTGCGCAACCGCCAGCGTCGGTGCCCTAGGTGGATGGGCCGAGTCGGGACATGCCAAGCAGGCCAGGCCGTTGGGCCAGTAGGAGGAAAATAAACAGCCAGGTGGCAAAGGCGTTGGCACTGAATTCCATACCAGCAGTTACAAGATAAGGAAGCCTACTTAGAGGAAAAGGGGCAAGAAGGGTGGAGAGGAGAAAAAGCCGGCCGACAAAGGGAAGTCTATTGTCCAGGTGAAAAAGACTAGCAAGAAAAAGCCACTGATTAAGCCATATGGTTAGCAGGATTAGATGTGCTACAAGTGTGACATTTATGGACACTGGTCAAAAATTTACCATGAACCCAAACATGTCGTCGACACCTACCAGGCAAAGAAAAAGGAAAAGGGCAAGGCGCAAGCAGAAACGCACTTCGCCATGGCAAACGATGTGAACACCATGGACAAGGACATCCCAGCAGCAATGTCCTCCCCTCCTCTTGATCTCGTGGGGGCTGTGAAGATCCTGGCTGAAGAAGAGAAAACTTCTATGTCTGTTATTGAGGCAGAGACCAACAACTTCTTTGTTGATTCCGTTTGAGTGTATGAATGCACTCTTTGTATTTTCTTTGGATCGTGTTTTTTGTGAACATTAAATAACAATCTGTAAGCTCTAGAAGATCAACACTTCAAATTCTCATGATTTATTATACACTTTAAGAAATGTTTGAATTATTTGCCACTTTCTAATTGCAGTTGTATTGTACTTTCTAAAAATTGTGTAGCGCCCTATGGAGGATGTATGTATTGTTGATAGTGACACAACGAATACCATTTTGAGAGACAAAATACTTTCAGTTGATCATGAAGAACACTGAAAGTATTACTATGATCACAGATAGTGATTTATGTATAATCAGCTTAGAAAGAGCTGTAATTAATTATACTACAAATAGGTACTATTTTAGAAATCAAAGAAGCATTATTGTACTCGGAATCCACTACAACTCCTCTAAATTTTAAAGACATTCGTGCGAATGGTTTTCATGTAGAAACCAATGAAGAAAACGGTAAAAAATACCTATGCATTGTAAAACACATGGAATGTGAGGAAATGGTATTAGAGAAATTCCCCTTATTTCAATCTGGGTATTCTACACAAGAATTAATGTAGTCATAGTGTATACTTCTATGAAGACTGTTTTCAGAAGTTTTGAATTATTTTTCCTATGGTATTGTAGATTAGGTTATCCCAGTCTTAGAATGATGAGAAATATTGTGAACAACTCGCAGGGTTATGGCATTAATGTTAAAAATTTTCCAAATCACAAAGATTTGTGTGCCCCATATGTGCCAATAGGAAATTGATACCTAGGCCATCTATTATAAAAGTAAAAGATGAAATCCCTGCACTGCTAGAACGCATCCAGGGAGACATTACGGTCCAATTCAGCTCTTGTCAAGGTCGTTTCGGTATTTTATGGTACTGATTGATGCTTACTCGAAATGGTAGCACGTATGCTTGATGTCTGTAAGAAACCATGCTTTTGCAAAGTTGATCTCGTAGATCATTGGAATTAAGATACTTTCCCTAATCATCCCATTAAGTATATTCGAATGAATAATGCCGGTGAATTTACTTCTAAAGCATTTGATGATTATTGTATAGCAATGGGTATTACAGTTGAGCACTCGGTACCGTACGTCCATACGCAAAATGGATTAGCAGTGGCATTGATTAATAGAATTAAGTACATTGTCCGGCCCCTTTTGTAGAGTTGTAACTTACCTAATACATGATGGGGACACGCAGTCTCACACGCAGCAACACTCATCAATTTTCGACTGTCGACCTACAACATCCACTCACCTATGCAACTATCCCAAAAATTTTTCATCTTAAAAATTTGGATATATGGTATATGTACATATACCACCTCCACAACGGACTGCAATGGGTCCTCTTCGGAAATCGAGACTATACGTTGGTTATGTGAGTGCATCCATAATCAAGTATTTAGAACCCATGATTGAAGACTTGCATATAGCACGATTCGCTGATTGCATTTTTGACGATGAACATTTCTTGTCATTAGGGGGCGGAAATCAACTTTTGAATGAGAAATGTCGGGAAATTATATGGCATTCCACTGGTATCCCCGCTCATAACCTCGTACTAATGAAGCAAATCTAGAAGTCCAGAATATAATTGATTTGCAGAATCTAGCAAATGAACTACCCGATCATTTTTGTGATTTGAATAGCATGGTTAAGTTGCATTTACCTGCTCGAAATGCACCAGAAAGGGTTGAAATATTGAAGAAATTAGAAGGTATACAAAATCTTGTTCAGAGGCCTTAGAATAATGGAGCGGAAACTCTGGCTTCTCAAACACAAAGTACTTGGAGACAACCGGGAAAAAGAGAGCAAGAGGATTTACCACATCCAATCACGAAAATACCCCAAAATAAGAAGAGGAGCCAATCGAGACCTAGCACTGGAAAGGAACCTAAAAAGAAAAGCATTCCAGATCTGAATCTTCCATTAAAGGAAGCCGTCGACGAAAATGTGTGCACACACATAGGTGATGAAAAATTAAAGTAACTTGCTCACATGATGAAAAATAGTAGCGAAGAGCTAGTAGAAATGCATGAAGCATCCTATGATGAAATGACCATAAATTTTGAATAAACGGGTGAATGCATGAATAGAGTAATGACCAATATCGATATCTATCTTGCAAAGAAAATTTCTACGATAATTGATTATGATTCTGAGGCTGCATCTTTAGCAAAGTACAAGAAAAGTCCAGATTGGGAAGAATGGTAGAAGACAAATTCCGCATAATTAATCTCTTTGAACGAAGGAGAAATGTCTGTCCTATGTGCCGCATGTCTTCCCATATACGCCCCATATGTCATAAATGGATTTTTATTCGAAAGAGAAATGAAAACAATGAAATTGTAAGATATAAAGTAAGGCTGGTTGCACAAGGTTTCACTTAACGTACAGGAGTTAATTATGTAGAAACCTATTCCCGGTCATAGGAGGAATTAACTTTAGACATTTTATCTCAATGGCAGTTAACTTGAAGTTGAAAATGAAACTGATGGATGTTGTGAAAGTATAATTCTGGGTTTGCTAGCAACCCATCCCAGGAGCAACGGTGGAACCCCTAAGTTGTGGCAACACGGAGTCAGTAACTGTTTTGATCAATCCGCTCGAATAGGCAACCCTACCTTTTTGGTTCGGGGAAACCTTGCACGTGATCTCCTTTCAGAGCCAAGACATTAACAGTCTCGAATCATTTTTCGATTTTTCTGTTAGGTTCGGTCCGGTTTTTTCTTTCAGCGACACCATTCTGTTGAGCCCTAATTCGGCATACCTTAATATATCCCAAATAAAAAATCGACCAAGACAGAACTTTTACCAAAAGTTTATTGTGATCCTAGTATCTGGAACACGAAATGGATAGAGTGGGTCAAGAAAAAAAAATGGAAAGCCAGGATAAAGAAATATTTCTCATCATTTGGTCATCAAATGACTCAATGACTCTAGGTAAGAAAAGCTTTATCTGATTCTCTTTTCCGAAGTTATATCTTTATGAAAATTTTGATTCGGACATTTATATAAAAATACCGGAAGGCATCCCAGTCCTGAATCAAGACAAAGCAAATAAAAGTTTGTATAGTGTAAGGTTGAGAAAATCACCGTATAAACTCAAGTAGTCAGGAAGAATGTGATATAATCGCTTGAGTGACTTTGTATGCAAGAGAGGCCACATAAATAGCGAAGATTGCCTTTGTGTTTTTATATGGCGATCCTAGAATGATAAATAGAAAAAAGTTTAGCCTAGAATAGGACAAGAATAATCTTAAAAAAAAAGAAATAGCACAAGAAAAGAAAACATGACCAGAGGAATGGGAAGCTAGACCGAGGGAGAGCATGCGTGACAGCGTGAGAGCTTTGAGCCCATGGTGCGTGCGATTAGTTTGTTCCGTAACTCCGTTATCTAGTTGCATGTGTCAAATAGTGAAGTTACTTTAGCTAAAGTTCGTTTGGCATTTTGGTTGCCTATTTCATTCTATGTACAAGATACAAATACCTTTTTTTTAGAAGTTCAATGTATAGACTTTTTACATTACTCTAAATGCTTTTTTTTACCACCATTGATACCTTACGGTACTTCGAACCAAAGCCATCCATTAAGCCAGATCATCATGGTACTTTCGACTCAAATCTTCGTGAAACAAACAAGACACCCACCGCTCCGTCCCCTAGCTAGCCATAATAATGTACGAGTAGAACCTGTCTCCTCGAGAATGTAATTAACTTTTACTTTAAAGATGTACATTGGCGTTTCACGCCAAATCCTAAATGAAAAAAAACACGTTCATACTCCATTAATGTTCGTTTTACTCTATTTGCGTTGAATTGATGAGGCTGAGTTGAGCTCTTATTTTAAGTTCTCAAACTTTAAATTGATAAGACTGAAAAAACCAAATTCTTAAGAGGCGTAGAACATCGACCTGCTGGAAATTTTTTTCTTGCAGCACTCTTGCTAACAGGAGAATCCTACGTGCATGAACTCTCTGCCTAGAGAAAGTGTACAATGCAGCAAAGCAACCCTTTCAAAATCCACCTTAGATTTCCTTGATTCCTCCCACACCCATCACCATGCAGCTTCTAAGAAGCAGAGAGAATAGAAAAGGAAAGCAGAGAGCATGGTGGCTGAGGCTAACTCAAGAAACAAGTAGCAACGAGCTAGCACGCACTTGAGCATACTACTGTTTCTTCTCTTTCTGAAGATGATTTGCCTCTCACTTGGATATAAATAGCATAGAGGAAGATAAAGGTAACAAAGGGGGTTATTAATCTAGCAGGACCGTGTGGTATGGCATTCACTGGTCTATAGATTAGTAAATGTTGCGAACAGTACACTCGTTTTACAGGCAATTAATTCATTCCAACATTGGTTGTCCAAACAAATTAATCTGGAAACTCCAAGTTCCGCTAAAAATCAAAATTTTTCACTGGTATTTGGATAGAGGAATCATTTTAGCAAATAATAAACTTGCTAAACGTGGTTGGATGGGGTGCCAAAAATGCTACTCCCTCTGTCCCAAAATATAAGGCGCTGTTTGATTTGGCTTGGTCTTCAAAACTATACTTTGATGTTTAATTTCTCTTATAGTATGTCATATATAGAAATAAAATTATAATCATCGGAAAATACTTTCAAATACAAAACTAATGATACCGTTTTTATATCACAAAATGTATATATTGTTAGACAAATCGTTGGTCAAAGATAATAAAGTTTGAATCTTGAAATACGTGTGCGCTTTATATTTTAGGACGGAGGGAGTACTTTTGTAATAGTTTTGAAGCCATCCAACCTTTTTGCCTTGATTGTCATTTGGCTAAGGTCGTTTGGAGAGATCCAAATTATTCTTGGTTTGCATACACCCTCTAATCTTATTGAAATGAGAGGGGATTGACTTTTGGGGTACAACTTAAAGATTCAAAATTTAATTTGGCCAGTATTGCAGCTACTTTTTGGGTAACTTGGATTTGTCGAAATGATATTATCTTTGACCAAATAAAAAATATCACTTTCATGCAGGTTGTCTACAGGGATACCCACTGGCTGTGATACTAGGCATCACTATAGCAGGATGAGCATAAACAGAGCATCATAAAGGCATGCCAAGTTATGGAGGTTGTGGCCTTGACCTTCTTCTCTAACCATGGCTAACGTTTTATCAATAGGATCGAGGGTGGCTAAATACAGCTTGTGATCTTCCTTTTATCCTATGGCAGTGGATAGCCTGTCAACTTAATTGCTATCGATGTAATAAGGCTATCTACATCACACAAGGTAGAGGCAGAAGTCTTTTTCTTCCATTATCTAAAAAATATAGCAAGAAGGGTAGGATGTGAAGTTGTGCCGTCCAAGCACCAGTTTCTGCACATCTGCAGCGAAAGGGCAGCAGAGGCAAAGATGCTGCTCTGTTTTTCATGAATATAGTCTCTGTTATTGAGTCGTCGACTAGTCGGCGACTAGTTGTCCAAGCGGTCCTTGGCCGGCGACTCACATCAGCGACTCGACTTAGCAAGTTAGTCGGCCGACTTATGTTCGACTGGCCGCCTTGAGTCAACTAGTCGTCGACTTACTAATACTAGTCGGTCAACTTTCCTTGAGTTGGGCTGTGTACATGTGTAGTGTAGTATAGTGTGTATCACATGCACAAGGAAAATAAGGCCCAATAGCCTATTTTAGAAACAAGCAGTACCCTACTACCCTGTGACAGAGCTGTGCTCGGTGCTCCAAACCACCGCTGCCGAGTGTTGAGACGCCAGCTTAGTGCTCTCGCCAGCCACCTCCCAGCCATCCCCTGCCTTCCACTGCCCTGCCTCCCAGCCTCTTGCCGGTCACCTCCTAGCCATCCCTGCCTTCCATTGCCCTACCTCCCAGCCTCTCGCTGGCCGCCTCCCGCCTCTTGCCGGCAGCCTCTCGCCAGCCGCCTCTCAGCCATCCCCTGCCTTCCATAGCCCTGTCTCTTGCCGGCTGCCTCTTAGCCATCCCCAGCCATCCCGCCTCTCGCCGCCTCCCAGCCATCTCTTGCCTCCCAGCTCAGTGCTCTAGCCAGCCGCCTCTCGCCGGCCGCCTCCGGCCGGTGACCTATCGCCTCCCAGCCATCCCCTGCTTCCACAGCTCCAGGTTGCCGTCCAGAGGTCTGCATCTGCTTGTTCAAAGTTCTTTAATATACATATGTTACATGCCTTTAGAATTCAATTATCCATCACAAATTAGTAGTAATGTAGTAGTACTAAATAGTCCGCTAGAAAAAAACCATTAAATTGAGTTAGTCATTGACTAGTCAACTGACTTAACGACTAGTCGGTAAGTCAGCCCCTTACCGACTCGACTCGACTTATCGACTTGATAACTATGAATATGGTTATTGCAAACTAGAGAAGATTTGATGATGTGGCCATCCATGGATGACAATGTGGCTAGTTTGACCAAAATCATCTCAATGCCAGTGTGGTGCTGTGTTGAATAGCGAGGGCAAACTACAGTAAGTCTGTAACCAGTTGGCACATAAACCAGCAGAGGAGGAATACTTGTGCCACGTGATTTATATGAACAACAAAAAAGTTATCATATACACTATAACATTCTACTACATATGAATTTTTTTGGCAGAGCCGTTAGATCCGTTGATTCTATTTAGTCAATGATCCCTATGGGTGAGTTGAAATGCTGCCCCAAATGATGTTCTCACACTTAAAGCATCTTCAACAAAGCCTCTAAAACAGAATCTTCCCTATATTTAGAGTCTCTCGTCCTCCAGTAGAGTCTCTATCTCAGCCTTTAAATTTAGAATTTTTTCTCTCAACCTTCAAATTTAGAGGCTCTCTATATTAATCTCTATAGTTTTTCTGGATAGAGGCTCTGCTGGAGAGAATAGAAACATAAAGAGCGAATAGTGATTTAGAGGGAGTGTATAGAGACTCGATTTTAGAGCTTCTGCTAGAGATGCCCTTAGGTACAATGTGGTAGCAACTAGCAACTGTAATGCAGCTGGAAATTCAATATCTTCCTGGAGTCTCACCGGGGGAAATTCCATTTCCTGGTATTGCTTACCATACCAGCAGATGATCTGTTGGCCAACATCCAGGTAGACATTTTGCCGTGTGGGCATGTTTGGTACATGATGTTATCGTACTCAGGTACAGTGTAGTGCAGAACAGATGCAGGCCTCAAACATCTCATTTGTAAAATCTTCTCTCAATTCCTCCCAACCATCTGTTCCTGGGCTAGAAAAAATTCAAGTAGATATACAGCATGTAACCTTCGAATCTTAGGTGATAGTCTGATAAATCTTTGGAATTCTGGAATTTAAGTTGCTGTGTACCTTTCTTTCGTTGCTTATGTTGGGTATCTCGTAGTGATGCATTGCAATCGCGTTGAGTTTCTTTCTCTTCGGCTTGAATTAAAATTAAAAGCAATATTTAAAAATTTGTCATTTTTGTATAGGCTAAACATTGTAACACTTTGTAGCCATTTTTATAAGGCTTTTAGTGGTTCATTTTAAATCTTTCAAAACATTATATATATTTTTTGGGCCATCCAAGTCCCTATCAAGAGCCCATAATTTTTTCATATTATAATCTATCGTGGTTTAAGCCGAAAAGAACAAGGGTCACCGTTCCCGCAAGAGACGAGTCACAACATTATACGGTATCTGAACCTGGATGATGGAATCATCTTGGCATTTTTATTTTTTGGGCAACGAAATGAGACGGGGGTGCAGCCTTGAAATTTTAAGAGAAAAGGAGGGTAGATCGTGTTGCAAGTATATATTCCTCCTATCCTGCGTCAAGTACATCACAATATTTCCCTATGCCTACCCAACCTATTGGATCAGTTCTAAGTTGCCTAAATACATTGCTTCTACTTGGAGTGAAGCAACACACAGTTGGAGAAGGGGGAGAACACATGGTCCCTAAACCCAGATAGGAGGGACAAGCACTACTACACCCAACATCAAGCATACAACTACCTCTATATGAAGCTCTCTCCAGAAAAAACAAAAAAGACTTATCCTGTCTCCTCACTTCAATTCACATTATGTGTGCGCATCATACACAATCATATTTTTCGATGCCAATGCTCCTCGATTCGCATTAATGGAGGTACGCATACTTAGCTGGGCCGAGTTTTTTTTCCCTGATTTGCCCTGTCATATATATTTGATATGATTGACTCGTGTTCTAGATTTTACTTTCACACTCGATTTGTCGTGCTTTTGCACCCTCGGCTTCATGTCTTAGCACCACTTCAGTGCTCAAATAGTCTAGCTTCTGTATCCTTCAATTTGGTATATATTGACCTAATTAAAAAAAGCTTCATAAAATTCAATACATTTTTGTTGTATGCATTTCTAGTTGGTGCAGAGGCCAGAAGGTATTTCCATTAATAAAAAAAATAAACTGTCTAATACACAGTAGATGGAAAATTTGTTTAGTTTCAGTCTATTTCCATCTATGCAATTCATCATTGGCAACATACTAACGAACGGTCTATACGCAGCCCAATACCATCGATGGTCTCGGCAGCAATGTCAGAACATAAGATGGAGAGGCTGGATGTGACATTAAACACCTGCTAGTAATGCACATAATTTTTACCTTCGAGAGGCAGCACTAGGCAATGGCACAGTCTAGCTAATGCTGAACTGTAGCCTACGTGACCAAACTTTAACTTTGAGGAACAGTTACAAAATAAGGAAAAAATAGCTACAAATTGCAATTTAACTGTACTAAAATTGTAAATTAGTAAGGAATGCAATTTTAGGCTTCATGGGATGTAATTTCAGGTGACTAAAATCAAAAACAAAATCAAGTGGCATAGACAATGTTTAACTTTGTCAAACCTCTACAAAATACCAAAAACATTACTCACATAGAAAAATTAGTAACCTCCTACAAAATACAAAAGAGATATATCAAATAATTATTTTAGTAGAGACAAAAACAAAATTACATTCAATGAACCCTACAGAATAAATAAATTTAAAATTTATAACAAAATTGAAATCTACATAGATAAGAAAAAAATAAAAATTACAATATAACTATATTAAAATTGCACATTAGTTAGGACTGCAATATTAGGTGAATGAAACTAAAAACATTTATGTGACTTTGCATTAGCAAAACTAGCTTCGAAAACAGAATATAGAAAAAAACCTACATAAAAAATTTAAATTTAGTGAACTCACACAAAATACAAAAAAAGAAAAAAAAATTATGGCTTAGACAAAAAAGCTTGACTTTGATGAACCACTACAATATACAAAAGAAATAATTTAGTAAGTGCATTAGAAAAAAGGGAATATAAATATAAACAGGATTAATAATCGTGGTATAAGTGTACTCAAACTGCAAACTAGCTGGTACTATAGCTTTAAACTTACTAGTATGCAATTTTAGTCTAATAGGTTTTCATGAATTTTCAAACAACTATTATGAATTAGGACATCTATAAAAGAAATTAATTACACTAAATAGCCATCAACGCCAGAGTAGAGGCATGGAGTTTTCAATGGCTAGCCGCCATTTTGCAGAGGCATGGACCAATCACATACTCACACATGGCTCGCCTCCGCTGCATGTGGTGATGCAATCATGTGGGTCCACTTACTAGTCACCACCTATCCCATCCACTATAGGCGCCAGGCAATGGCGCCTAGAACCCTCCCCTTTGGTTTGTAACCTAAAATTTATTTTCTAAATTTCTAAATCTTAAAGCAAACTCGCCCCACGTATTGGGCCTAGCCCAACCCGAGCATGTTCCCAGTTCATCCCTAACTCTCCCCAATATAAACCCTAATTAAATCTATTATTCCCCTAACCCCCAAAACTGATTTGTTACCTCGGCCATAGCTGCCGCCTCCCGCGTGCTGCCGCACCGTTGCAGCCGCCTCGTCGCCACGTGGCCACGCCGCGTCACCTCCGCTGCGCCACTACTTGCACCGCCGTCTGAGCCGCTCTGCCGCCGCCGAACCCGCTGCAGTGCCACTCGAGCTGTCGCAGTGCCACGCCGTGTGGTCGAGCCACACGACCATTGGTTGCCTTTGCCGCGGCGAGCGTTGCCGCCTCCCTGCGCCTCGTCTCGTCAAACCCGCCACACTAGGCTGCCGCCTCGCCGAGCCGCTGGCCCTCTCGCCTTCCCTGGCTGCTCTGTCTCCTCTCTCGCTCCATCTCTCTCTCACTCTGTCTCATCTCCCTGCGTAGCCATGTCCTCTCCTTGCGGGGCTAGGCTGCTACAGTAACCACTCCGTGAGCTACAGTAGTTTTGGGGAATTTCTGTGAATAGTATTCCTTCACTATTTTGCTGCGATTTTATCCTAGCTCCAAATCCGGCGATTCCAGTTTGTAAAATCCCAAAAATTCATATCTACTTACTTACTGTAAGTTTTATATAACTTTTCAATTTATTTACTGTTTTTGGCATCTATTGTTGTTTTCTCGTTTTGCTTGTGTTATATAGCATGAGCGATGAAGGAGAGTTCATCGACGTGGTTGACGTCCAGTAAGTTCAGGAAGATAAGGAAGGCAAGTCTTTCCCATAGAATCCTAATTTTTCAATTTTGCTAGAATTGCTATTTAATTAAATTATGCGCATTTGTCATAGAAATTCCTAGTGCATGTCGTTTATTTATATGGTATGCACCCATTGCCATAAAAAACCTTAGGATAATATTATTATGAATTTGCTTTTTTTTATGAATTTAGATGGCTTAGCTAGTTTCGAGGAGTGATTTACTTCTATGATCATTAAAGAACCCAATTATGAGATAATTGAGTATGACACTGGAGACCATGGGATTTTTTGTGGATTGTTCACTCATTAATTAAAATTTGACCAACTAATAATTTGACTTAGAGAGGGTGACTTGAGTCAATGCTCCGGTCCCTAAGGACCGATGATCGTGATGGATTTAACTGAGAAATTATCTTGCGACCGCAAGCCCAATATGAGACGTGGCCTAATCTAGAGTGAGAATAATGTCAGAATTGTCACCGTACTTTCACCGTTGGTGAGGTCCCAAGGGATGCGTCATCGCCGGTGTATTGCTTGGATGGAATTCTACGGTACCCGTGTGACCTATTAGGTATGACTGTGGCAAGTTCGGGGTTAGAATTCTAATAGGTTTGTTATGATGTTATCCAACGGGAGAGTATCTTATCTTGTGAGAAAAAGCATACAACTTCTGCAAAGTGTAAACCCATTCGAATAGTTGTGCTCCGATTATGAGCATCTTGGTGTTTTTTTCATATCGTAACTGTTGTGGAAAGTACGTGGCTCATGGGAATACGGCCCACTAATTTATCTCCGGCCTCGCGGGAAATACGCCCGGGCTTGGTAAGCTCGCGCCCGAGCTTGGCAAGCTCGCACCGGAGCTTCCCCGCCTCGAAGGCTCGGGTTGCTCACTCCTCCCGGGCTTCCGAAGCCCAGGGCTCAGGACCCAAGGCAAATTGCGTCGCGCCACACACAGGATACGCTTCGGGTCCCGAAGGTCGCCGAGAATTAAATGCGAGCACAGTACAGAGGAAGCGCCTGACAAAGGCTGCTGGCGGGTTGGCGGCAGGTCCCATCAACCGCCCGCATAAGAAAAGACACGTGTTGACCGGTAGCGGTCCGACACGGCAATCAGGAGATACACTCGATTACCCGGTGGATTTTGTGCGTCCCGGCACGGCTAAACAGAAGGAGACGACTATTCAAACGGACCAAGGGCAAGCTACAGTGGCCGGGCGCCACCTATAAAAGGGGTGTACAGGCCACAACAAAGGAGATCATCTCTTCCCCCACACAACACACACTCGGAAGGTAGCCACTGCAGAACAGGAGCACTTGCACTCACGTAGGAGCTCTAGTTCTCGTCGGTAGTTCTCCGCATACAGGTAACGGTAGGAACACACAGTGCCTTGAGCACTTATTGTACTCGAGCCCGGGCTTCCCAAAGTCCGGCCTCACCCCCTTTGTACTCGTTTAAGCTTGGCATTAAACGAAGACAGGACGTAGGGCTGTTATCCGACAGTGGAGGCCTGAACCAGGATAAAAATCCTCGTGTCACACCAGTGCCTGGCGCGTCTAACCGTGTCGGACCTATCCGTCCTTTCCCTCGGTGGCGTCCTTGCCAAGCGGCCGGGCTTCGGTCCAGGGGACAGGGCCGCCTTCGGGCCTCGCACCCCTCTTCTTGCTCATCGGCCTGCGGAGGTTCGCCTCCTAGTCACTGACAGCTGGCGCCCACCGTGGGGCCCGATTGCGGTCTTCTCCCTTCGATCGAGTCGAGGATGGCCTTGTTGTCATACGATGACATCGATACCGTAGACCTCAACTACGACGATCGCGACGATCTCAACGACGTCGACGAGTCGTACGAAGAATGGCAAGCTGGTATCCTCGCTGAAGCTCAGGCTGATGAGATAGAGGTGGAAGAAACACCCACCTCGGAAGCAGCTGTTCGCTCCCCAGCATTGCCCAGCCAGGGCGGCACTTCGCTGACTCACGTCAGCGAAACCCTCATGGAGGGACTGGAGGCGCCGCCACTAGTGCCGCACCCGGACGGACCACGCACGTTCGAGGTCCTGTCCGAAGAGGAGGACCGGTCCTGCGCGTGCAACTGGCGCCCCGGCCCAACAGGGCAGGCATCGGATCAGCGTGTGCCCATGGTAGTGAAGGGTGCCGACGGCACTGCCTCCGTGGGTGACACTAACATGTCCCCCTCGCAGGAACCCGCCTCACACCACGTCTTTGCGGCATCAGGTGGAGTGACCCGCACCAGCGCCTTGACCTGGCGAGAGCACCGGCGTGAAACGCTTCGAGTCTCTTATTTGGGTCGGTCGGGCGGACTTTGGCGGACATCCGTCGCAGGCCTACCGGCCCGACGCTCGCCACTCGCGCCACATGCGCACCCTCGCCCACAGCTACCATCACCAACCCAGTTCTGCGCAGTCAGCAACGGGTTAGGACGATTGCCCAGGTCATGCGTGACCTGGAGAAGGACCCACGAGGATTCACCATGTCCGACCTAGGCGCTGCAGTTGCTGATGGCCTAGAGGAACTTGCCGGGGATCTCGGTGAGCACCTCCAAGTCTAGTCGCACACTAGTGGCTCCTCAAGGCGGCGCGGCCAAAGCGTTCGGTCGCGTCGATAGGCATCCATGTCCACAGCGGACGGCACTCCCCAGCGCACCCCGAGCGGAGTTTTTTCCCGCCTCGGGCCGCTTCCAGGTGGGAGGCCCCCCGTCAAAAACAACGGGGCCGCCCTATGATGTCCGGCCTTCTCCCGAGCTTTGCACGAGGCCCCTTGGCCTCGTAAGTTTAAGCCCGGGAACATCGAGAAGTTCGAGAAAAGCAAGAATCCCGACGAATATCTCGCTGTCTATACTACCGCCATCTTGGCCGCTGGCGGTAATGAGGCCGTTATGGTCAACTACTTCCCTACCGTTTTGGAGGGAATGGCCCGAACCTGGCTCTTCAACCAGCGCCGAGGTTCGATACGCAGCTGGGAACAGCTGTAGGAGGCGCTCCGGACGAACTTTCAGGGCTACTATGCATGCCCTGGAAAGCCCCAGGACCTCAAGTTTGTGGTCCAGAGGGCGGGGAAGGCCTGCTGGACTACGTCCGCAGGTTCGTCCAAGTGCGTAACACCATTCCTTCGATCTCCGATGAGGCCATCGTCGAGGCCTTCAAGGAGGGAGTGCGGAACACCCGTTTTATCGAGGACCTTGAGCTTCACCTGGTCTACACCGCGGCCGATTTATTTCGTGCCGCGGAAGGATACATCAACGCCTCCGAGGCGGTGGAGCGCAAGAGAGGGAGAACGGAGGAGAAGGCGGCGGCCCAGACTGGCGCAGATGCCAAGAAGGGCGACGCCGAGAAGAAGAAGAAGAAGAAGAAGAAGAAGAAGAAGAAGGAGCCTACCGTCCCGAACTACGTCGCGGCGGTGGAGCCCGAGAGGCCCGCTCCTCTTGAGCGGCCGCCTCCACGACCAGCCCGCCCGGCAGGTGGCGGAACGGCGAGGTGCGGGCGAGGCGGCGAGCTCCCCAACCCGGCCTCGGCCGGCCCGAGGACTAACCCTCCGAACAACCACTCCGCCTTCTCCATCAGCGATGCGGCCCACGACTCGCGTATCTGCGGGGCGTGGCCGTGTGGTTGGAGGACTTCTACGTCGGGCGCCGGCCCATGCCCGAACTCCCCGACCACGGAGTGCCGGACGACTGGGCGCCCCAGGGCTGCCATGGAGATGCCTTCCACGAGGCTCGCGCGCACGTCGTCGTAATTTTCGGCGGTGCGTCCGCCTATAGCTTGCGACGCGAGCTCAAGGCCGCTGCCCGAGAGGTTTACCACCTCAAAAAGAGTAAGCCCGGAGACGCACCCATACGGTGGTCTTATCAATCGATCACTTTCTCCGGGGATGACTGTCCCCCCGGGATGACTAGGCCTCAGCGCTTGCCACTGGTGCTCTGTCCGACCATCAGCAACACGCGAGTTGATCGCGTGCTTGTGGACGGCGGGAGCTCCTTGGACATAGCCATTCCTTTTCACCGCATTGTCCCGGGGTCGTCCCTACAACCGATCGGGCAGATCGTGCTGCCCGTAACGTTCGGGACCCCCAGAACTTCCGGACGGAGTACGTCACCTTCGAGGTGGTGGACTCCGAGCTTCCGTACAACGCTATTCTTGGACGCCCCGCGTTGTCCAACTTCATGGCGGCCAACCACCACGGATACCATTGCCTGAAGATGCCGACCCCTCACGGGGTCATCACGATCAAGGGCAGCCATATGGCCGCTATGGCTTGTGATGAGAGTGCCCTGGCCATGGTTGGACAGCTCCCAGAGCGCGGCCCAGCCAAGGCCGATCGGCTGCCAGTCCGCCCTAAGGTGGCCCTGTAGCCGCAGGAGCCCACCAAGGCAGTCCCCCTCTCCGAGGATGACCCAGCTAAGGTTGTCCACGTAGGGGCCAACCTCGAGTCCAAATAGGAACGCGAGCTCGTCACCTTCCTCCGAGCTAACGCAGACGTGTTCGTGTGGGAACCGTCCAACATGCCCGGAGTCCCAAGGGAGGTAATCGAGCACAGGCTAGCTGTTCAGCCTAATAAAAAGCCTGTCAGATAGGCCCTACGACGCTTTCCCAAGTGGAAAGCCAATATCATTCAGGAGCAACTTGGCAAGCTCCTCCAAGCCGGCTTCATCCGGGAAGTCGAGCACTCCGACTGGCTCGCCAACCCAATCGTCGTCAAGAAGAAGGGCGGGAAATGGCGAATGTGCGTCGACCATCGCGACCTCAACGCCGCCTGGCCCAAAGATAATTTCCTCCTGCCGCGCATAGACCAACTGGTCGATGCAACTGCGGACTCGGCGCTCATGAGCTTCCTGGACGCCTACTCAGGCTATCACCAGATCGCGCTGGCAAGGGAAGACGAAGAGAAGACTGCCTTCGTGACACCTTTTGGTACTTTCTGCTACACGACCATGTTATTCGGTCTAAAGAACGCGGGAGCCACGTTTCAGCGATTGATGCAGAAGACGGTCCCTGATCAGATAGGGCGCAACGTAGAGGTTTATGTAGACGACGTTGTTGTAAAAAGCAAGGTCCCATAGGACCATGTGACTGACCTTCAGGAAACGTTTGCTAATCTTAGGAAACATCAAGTCAAACTGAATCCTGAAAAATGTGTCTTTGGTGTCCGGTCTGGGATGTTGCTTGGCTACGTAATAGGGAAGGCGAGCATCGGGGCTAACCCCGAGAAAATCGAGGCCAACGAGAATATGAGGTCGCCAACCTGCACCAAGGAGGTGCAAGCCCTCACCGGGCGGATGGCGGCTCTCAGCAGATTCATATCTCGTCTTGGCGAGCGCAGTGCACCTTTCTGTAAGATCCTGCGCAAGCACGATGGTTTCGAATGGACAGAAGAAACCGAGGCCGCTTTCAGCGAGCTAAAGCGTTACCTGTTCACGCCTCCCGTCCTAGCCACGCCAAAGCTCGGGGAAGCTCTACTCCTCTACTTGGCGGTTGTCCCGCTGGTTGTGAGTCTTTGTACTAGCGATCGAGCGAGGACTGTCTACTACGTGGCGAGTATTGCATGGACTTAAGGGGCGGTACCCTGAGGTTCAGAAACTCTTGTACACCTTGCTTATGGCCTCACGAAAGTTGCGTCACTATTTTCAAGCCCATTCAATTACGGTCCCAACGAGTTTTCCACTAAGGGATATCATTCGAAACCCCGACGCAAACGGGCGGGTCGCAAAGTGGCCAGTCGAGCTTGGTGAATTTGACATCAAGTTCATACCATGAACAACGATCAAGTCCCAAGTCGTGGCCGACTTCTTGGCTGAGTGGACCGGGCTAGGCGTCCCTTCTGGAGGCTCGCCCGAGCCCGCAAGCCAAGCAGCACACTGGACCATGTTCTTCGATGGGTCGCGCCAATATGAGCGATCAGGATGCGGTTTTGTTCTCATCTCCCCCAAGGAGAACAGATTCAGCACATCGTACAACTTCATTTTCCATAGCGAACAATCTTTGCGGTCTGAAGGCCTCTAGCTTGACCCTACGAGCATGCACTGCGCTCGGCATAAAACGGCTAACAGCGAAAGGGGATTCGCAGTTGGTCGTCTGTCAGGTAAACAAGGAGTTTCAGTGTTACGACGACTCAATGGCGCGATACTTGGCAGATGTGAGAAAGCTAGAGAAACACTTCACGAACTTCGAAGTGTGTTACGTTCCCAGACTAGCTAATAGCCTGGCCGATAAGCTCGCAAAGCTCGGATCCTCACAAGAAACCGCCTCGGCGGGGTGCTCGTGCAGCACCGAAGAAGAGGCCCCCGAGAAGACGGTTGCCTCGAACCAAATGACCGGTACTGTTTTGTTCCTAGAGCAGCGCGACACCTGGATGACACCATTCGTCCAGTTCTTGACGCATGGGATACTGCCACAGGACACAGCTGAGAAATCCCGGCTCCAAAGACAAGCCCGATTTTACCAATTACTCGGGGGCTTGTTATACCGAAGGGGTTCTAACGGCGTATTTTGCAAGTGCGTGACCCAGGAGAAAGGCAAATTTCTCCTCCAAGACATCCACGACAGGATCTGCGGAGCTCATGCCTCTTTCAGAACTTTAGTGGAAAAAGCCTTCCGCATGGGGTACTACTGGCCCACTGCGTTGACCGACGCAAGGGAGCTAGTAAAACGTTGCCCAGCCTGTCAATACCATGCCCGAGTGACCCACCAGCCAGCATACGAGCTGCAGACTATCCCGCTGACCTGGCCATTCTCGATTGGGGAATGGACATACTTGGTCCGTTCCCCAGAGGCCTAAAGGAATGCACGCACCTGTTGGTCGCCATCGACACTTTTACCAAGTGGATCGAGGCCGAACCAGTGCCTTAGGAACAACATCGTGACCAGGTTCGGCGTCCCGAGCAAGCTGATCGCTGACAATGGGACACAGTTCACACGCAAGCTATTCCAGGACTACTGTGAAGAGCTCGGTATGAAGGTCGCCCTAGCCTCGGTGGCTCACCCACAGAGCAACGGTGCGGCTGAACGTGCAAATGGGCAAATTATGCAAGACGTAAAGCGCCGAGTATACGACGCTCTCGTCGAACAACGTCATAACTGGGTAGAAGAGCTACCCTCGGTGCTTTGGGCAGCCCGGACAACCTCCAATCGAGCTACCGGAGACACCCCATTCAGGCTTGTATACGGCTCGGAAGCGGTCTTACCCGCTAAGATAAGACTTGGTTCAGCTCGTGTTGATTTTGCAGGTCAAATCGACAATGACGAGGAACGACTGTTGGATCTTGACCTATCCGAGTCCTGCCGCGAGCAAGCACTACTGCGAGTGGCAGCATACCAGCAATCCCTATGACGACAGGCGGTAAAAAGTGTACAGACCCGGACCTTGCAGGTTGGCGATCTGGTTCTAAGACGAGTTCAGAACCTGGCTCACGCCAATAAGCTCACCCCATGGTGGGAACGTCCGTACACGGTCGTATCAGCCACACACCCGGGGGCTGTGAGACTGGCTATGCCGGATGGTAGAGTCCTCAACAGTTCCTGAAACATCGCTCAACTCCGGAGGTTCTACACCTGAACAAAGGTCGTAACTCTCCTTTCTCACCCCTCTTTCTTTTGTCCATCTTTTCACTCCCTAGAAAGCCCCTAAACAACCCCCGGAGACCTAAACCTACGATCGGGCTTGGGAGAAGGCTCGGGCTGTCTCAGCACACATCGGCAGAGTAGTGGCTACGGAGAAGCTAACCCCAGGGATTCCCTTACACACGGGTAAGCCGATATCCATCGCACCACGCAAGATCCTGCGCGAGCAAACGCTTTCCGGCCCTATATCGTAAGCCCGCATAAAATTGTTACAGCTCGGGATAACTCTAGAGTCCAACACTCTGCCTCTCACAAAGAAACAGAGCAAGGGCCACGAGCTCCGTTCTAAGGAGACGGTCTCTCTAAACCACAACCGACCTTCTGTCAAATCAGAAGCTCGGCCGTGGCTCGGGGGCTAGGGTCGATTTTTTAAAAATTGATCTCTCTAAACCACAACCGACCTTCTGTCAAACCAGAAGCTCAGTCGTGGCTTGAGGACTAGGATCGATTTTTTAAAAATTGATCTCTTTCAACCACAACCGCCCTTCTGTCGAACCAGAAACTCGGTCGTGGCTCGGGGACTGGGGTCGATTTTTTAAGGGTCTATTTTTCAAAGAGTGATCTTTCAAGGACGATTATCCGAGCAAGGATTTTCGAGCTTCTCTTTAGAAGCTCGGCCATGGCTCGGGGGCTAGGATCGATAGGACTATACTACGACCTTCAAATCCTTTTTTACCTATACGACTACTTGTGTTCGTTTGCACGTAGGAAAGACGGCAAAAGAAAGGAGGCAACAACAAACAACTTTATTAAAGACTTCGAAATGGCTTACAAGCCAATTACAGAAATCCTCGGCGAGCGCGGACTAGTGCCTCGACGATCACGTCGGCCACCTCAGCGAGCATCGGGACGACCTCGATCAGTACCGCGATGGTGGCGACGTCGCGGGCACGGGCCTCCTCCTCCACAACCTTGGCAAGGGTGAGATCGTACTCCGTCCATAGAGCCGCCAAGAACTCTTCATGATCCATGGGAGCAGGAGGAGAAGGTGGTACTGAAGAAAGAAGTTCGGAATGAAAAGTGGCCGCCGCATCAGCCTCTTTTTATAGCCAAGCTCGGGAAGCCGAACCAATCCCAGGAGTAATAGCATCGGGAAGCAACTCCGATGAGGAACTGTTCCCAAGATTTGATGCGGATGTCTCTCGGGACATGGCGCAACAGTCAAATCGACGATCGACATTCCAGGGAGAAGGTGGACCGAAGGGGCAACAAAGAAAAAAGGTCAAAACAAGTCAACAGCATTTTTAAGAATATTTACAAAAAGGGCAAGTCGGATCACCGCCCAAGAAAAGGGAAAAATACAAAAAGCCTACGACTTAGGCTAGCACCTGAGTTTGCGAAGCTCGGCCAGTGCTTCGTCATGCTGATTCTGAAGCTCGAGGAAGGCTTTTTCCCTATCGCGGGTAGTTCGCATGTTAGTCCGCAAGACTTCATTGGCTGCCTCCAAGTCCCGCACGGTGTCCCGGTGGGTCTTCAGCAGATCCTCCGTCGCGGCTACAACCAACTTCACCTGGGAGAGCTCCGCAGCGAGGAAATCACGCTCGTCCGCTGCACGGGCAACCTCGGCGGCACGGCACGCCTCCACCGACCGAAGGCGCTCCTCGAGCTCGGTGGAACGGTCGCGTTCGGCCTTGAGGGCCTCCTGCGACCGACGGGAGACCTCCCCGGCGTCTTCCCGCGCCGCAGCTAGGGCCGCCTCCGCCGCCACAAATCGAGCTTCCAGAGTCACTGCCTGGACCGAGCTCGAGCGGGCTTCCTCCAGCTCGGTGCGCGTGGCTTCGGCCTGCTGTCGCCAGCGAGCGCCGTCCGCCTTCAGGGCCTCGTGCTCGGCCTCGTGCTCAGCCCCAAATGAGTACGCAATGCCGATGACCTCGCGGTAGATCTGCACCAAGAGAGCAGGCTAAGAAAAAAGAAAGAACCGAAGCAGGATAGACACAAAACCTCAAAAACCAAGCTTGAATGCACTTACCCGCCTCATGGCCTCCGCAGTCACGGACTCGTACCGAGCCCGGGTAACACGCCTAGGCGCAGGCAGCACCACAACCAGGTCGCCCGAGCCCTCGCTCGAGCTACTTGATTCCTCAGGCGCTCCCTCCGCGAGCTTGGCTGAGCCTCCCGTAGGCTCGGCCGCTTCTCCCGCAGCCTCGCGCGCCCCCTCCGCTAGCTCGGCCTGGGTCTCGACAGCCGGTCCCGGTGCCGCCTCATCCGCAGGCTCGACCTCTTTCCTCGTGAGCCCGGCTGCCTCGACAGCTTGAAGGCAGGGCTCGGGGGCAAAGTAAGTTTGCACCCCGGCGTCTGCTTTCGGCTTGGCCACCTTCATGCTCACCAGCCACTCCGCGAGCGACTGGCCGGGAACCGGTCGAAGCCGGATGGACGCTTCTTGGCGCCTCCCGGCGAGCGAGAGCTCGTGCTCAACCCACGCTGGCGTAGCCGCGATCCATCCCGCGACAACCAGCGGGGCCACGCTCCACAGCCGCACCGGGACGACGCTGGCGGCAGTGATTACCCGGACGGACCAGTTCCAGCCAAGGAGGAGCGTGTCGCTCATGTCCAGCGGTGGACGGGCAAATCGCTCTTTGCGAAAAGCTCCGACAGACCGCCGAAGTCAATTGGGCGCCACCCGGACGAGGTCCGCCCCTCGATGCGAAGCGGCGCCAGGAGCGATGTCCCATCGTTCGTCGCCACCTCCACGGTTACGGCCTGGCAGCGCACGTCACTGGGCGCCACTAACGGGAGGAAATAAGGCCCCGAGCCTCGACGCCCTTTATGCTTCTTAACGGGGTCGTTCTCCCGGGCCACTTCCTCTGACTGCACCGGAAAGAGCTCTCCCGCCCTGGAGGATATGGTGACTGAAAGCAAAGAAAGAAGTGGTCAAAGCGCGCCCGATCAGCCCGGGAGTCATGATGAGTGGATAAAAGGGGAAGAGGAAACCAACAAGCACGGTGACTTACGAGCAAGCTCGAGATCCGTCTCGGCCAACCCATCGTCCAAGTCGTCATCATCCAGCACCAACCGACGCCTCTTCGGCGCCGGCTGAGTATCCCGCGCGCCGGTCGAGTCCTGGTCCCGGGAACCTCTAGCCTGGGCCGGGTTAGGGACGGGCGGAGCTGGGCGATGGCCCATGGCAGCCGACGACTTTGTCGATGGAAGCGCCGATGCCTTCTTTAGGGCGGTCGCGTGTTCGTGGCCCGCACTTTCCGGGCCGGGACCGAGCCCGCGCCACCGCCGATCGTTGAACTCGCGGCCTCCGGGGCTGCCACCAATGCAAGGGCGGTGGCCCCGGCATCCTCACCCTCTTTCCCCTGCAAAACAAGGCAGGGAGCATCAGCCCGCGCCCATGGAAGACCGCCTCCAGGGGTGCTTAAGCTCGTGGGAACACATACCTCATCGAGGATGTTACGGATGCACGAGCCTAACGGCTCGTTATGGTTCGCAGGCAGCAGGAGCCTAACAGCTCGAACCACGTCATCCTGGGGCAAGGCTGCAAAGAAAAAGAGCGGGAACATCAAAAACACAGGAAGCTCGGGCAAAGGAACTGTAAGGCTGAAGAAGGGAACTTACGGGAGGTGCTTTCGCGGGTGAGATCGTCCCACCCGCGGATCTTAAAGAAGGGGTGAACCCGCTTCCGCAGCGGGCTCACCCGGCGCCTGATGAAGTTGGCTACGATGTCGTAGCCATTAAGCCCCCGGCCGACCAAATCCCAGATTTTGGCCGCCAAGGCTACCTCCGCGGCTCAAATAAGATCGAGAACGCGTCGGCTTCGGGGCTCGTGTTCGCGAACCATAGCCCGCAGTCACTGAGCACCTTGGCATAGTACCACCGCGACGCCCATCCCCTGACGTTCTCCTTAGCCTTGAACACCAAGTACACGGGCTTCATGTCGCGGCGGAGCTTGAAGTAGGCACACCCCGCCGCATCGTTCCCGCCGGTCGTGGTCAGCTCGTAGAAATTGAGGAAGAGGTTGACCGTCGGCACCACCCCAACGAACGCCTCGCAAAGATGCACGAAGATCGTCAAGAATTGGATCGAGTTGGGATTGAGATTCACCAACTCAATCCTACACTGGGCCAGGATAGCGGCGAGGAAGTCGGACTCCGGAACCCGGAGCCCATGAACGGCGAAAAGCTTGAAGCAGACAAACTCTTTGCTCTCGGGCGTAGGGACTGTCTCCTCGCCGGCCGCCCTCCAACCGCCGACCTCGATGAAACCGGCGGCGGCTAACTCCTTCAGGTCATCGTCGGAAAGGAGATGTAACATAACCAAAATTTTCCATTTTTGCATAAAATTTTTTCGCAAAATATTCAATCATGATATTCAATTTCTTTTAAAATCTTTCTAAAACCAATTCCAAAAAGGTTTAAGTATTTTCATTTATACATTAATTTTTCTCCTAAAAGAAAAAGAAACTCATCTTAATTTTTCTAAAATACAAAATCCTATGAAATGATAATTTAAATTTCATATTTAAATTCTCCTCATTTTTCTGAGAATTTAGAAATTTATTTCATATTTTTCTAACTTTCCTACAATTTTCTACAAATTTCTAAACCCCTTTCCCTTCTGAAAATCCAAAATACGCTTTCCCCTTAGAGAATGCGCTTTCCTTCTCAGCCGGAGCGCTACCTGGGCCAAAGGCCCATCACTGTTTCGGCCCAGACCGGCCTACCAGCGCCTTAAGTGGCCATAAACGGCCAAGATCAAATCAATTTGATCTAACGGCTATGGACCATACCGCTTCAATCTTTAAATCCCATCCATCCGACTTGATCCGATGGACCAGGCACGTCCACGTCGCCTCCGCCGACTTCAGCCCACAGGACCATCCGTCACCAGTCCGGCGCCGCCGCGTCCACCGTTGTTTTCGCCGGAAAACGACGCAATCGCCGTTGGAGCTCGCCGCCGCCTCTATTTTCGAGTTCTCTGGACTCCTCCCGACGCCGCGAACCTCATCTTCCACGTCGCCGACTTCATCTGGCTGCCGCGCGCAGCGAATTGCTCGCCGACACGCCGCCAGCGCCGCCGCCGTCTTTGTGATTTCGTGGCTGCCAAGCCACCCCGAGCCTATATAAGGCCACCCTCGGCCCCGTAGTGGCTCAAGCAAACCCTTCCGCCACTTCTCTATCCCCATACCTCACCGGAGCACCCCCTCACCGGAGCCCGTAGCTTCACCGCCGCCATACCTCGTCGCCGGCCACACTCCGTCCACCTCAACCCCAACCAAGCTCACCAAGAGGTGGCAGTGACTCCTCTACCCTCACCGACCATGGGCCGCTCTCTCCGTGGCCGATTCACCGCAAGCAATACCGCCTGACGAGCCTCCTCCTTGTCTCCTTGCCCATGGGACCCTTTGTCGAGCCGTTCAGTGAGCCCATTCGCCCAACTAGCCCAAATATTGCCCATTTAATTTCCTTTTCTTTTTCTTTTTCCATAATATTCCTTTGATTTTATTTACATATCAAAATAACTCCAAAAATGCTGCCAAAATTTTTAAAAATATAACATAATACAAAGAATTTATTTAAATTATTAAATATGACATTTTTATAATAAAACAATTAATAAAATTTCAAAAAACCTTTTCCTATGATTTATTTAAAGTGGTAAAAAGAATAACTTTTGAAAAATTCCCTTTTTACCCTCAATTGGCTCTATCTCGGAACTCCAACATGAGAAATGTTGTCGACCCCGATCTCTAGAGCTCAATTGATCTAATTTTTAAAATAAACACAAAATTTAAATAACAAATTTTCTTGCTATCCGGAGGAATTTCTGAAACTTTGTCAAAATTTTTCCTAATATCCCATTTTATAAAAAAATGATTTTAAAACATAAAATCATAGAATTCATCATTTTCTATCAATTTAAAAATCATATGCATATTTTATTTAAATTTATACCTTTTTGAATCTTTGTTATGTTTTTGCTTTTATAGAAAACGACTTAGGATTTCCTGAAACTTGTGAGTCGGATTTTCTGGAAGAATCTTTTAATCTTGAACCGACAACCGAAGAAGGCAGGTTTTTCTTATCTTTGATGCATTTTGATATACCTAAATTTCTTACTTGTATTTATTGCATATACTTTTTAGTTACTTATTTATACACACCTAGTATAATTTTTATCCAAGCCCCAATTACCCTAAAAAGCAACCTAAAAATATTCAACCTCTGATAAAACACTAGAATAGGCAAAATATTAAAATTTAATTATCTCATGATAAGATGGAAAATTGGTCTGTACGAATAAGTTACTTTGGATAACTTATTTGTTGTGGAAGAGCTGTAGTCTGGAAGATTGATTGAATTTATATAGAGTAATTCGGAAACCGTGTTTTGTTATTTGGGCCCGTCGGTACGAGGAAGTACCAGCTCAATAACACCAGGTGGAGAGAGTGTGAACTCCCTGGAAATCGTTACTCTATAAACTATAGAAGCAAATTTGGAAACAGTGTTTTGCCGTCTTGGGTTAGAGGATCAAGAGTTTGATTGACACTCAAGGGCACTAGATATTTTCTCGATCTGTGGTATGAGAATATCTAGATATCGTTTGCTTTTATAAAAACTTGGGCTTAATAAATAAGAATGACATAAATTTTTCTCCCATCCATGTAGTAGGCCACTATATGGGTAAAGTTGGATAAGTTCTGCAGAGCTAAAAACAAATACATCGATGGACCTTACTTCAGGTATATGAAGTTATGTCAAATGGGTGATGCCTCTCTTATTTATCAAAATTCATGAATTTATTCTATGGAAAATATTGTCTGAATTGCAAATGAATAAGGATGGAGAAAGTCGATAGAATTTGTATTACTATGAAAAATTGTTTTAGAAATGAATAAGACTTTTAAAAATTCAAAATTTGCATAATCACCATAAAGCCTTAACTATTCCTTGAATATTGTTTACATATAATAATACTATTTTCTCAAGAAACCTGCTGGTATAATTTTTATACTTACCCATTATTTGGGAACTGTTCATTTAAAATGAGCAGATCCTACTTACTTCTGAGATATTGAATTTTCTCAAGAAGAAATGGATCTCTTCGGTCAAGAATATTAAGTTTTCCTGTACACTCAAACAAGCTGTAAAATAGGAGAAATAAAACTGTAAATTACTTAGTTTTGGTATTGTAAAAACTCTAATGTAATAAAGTTATTATTGTATCAATTCTGAGGTTTTTCAACTTCAGGGTGATTAGTTTTCAATATAAAAGTATTGAAAATTGGTCGCCCACAGGAGACTCCGCGTGAAGGGCGTCATCGGTAGAGAAAGGTCGGGGGGCGAAAGCAGCAAAAGCGAAGGGATGAGGAAGGCAAGAAGGCAATGGCACCGAAAGAGCGTAAAGGAAACAACGAAGGAGAAACCACCTATTATAAACCGCCGCGGCAAGACGAACCGTCACCTATCCGCTCGAAGACGCGGAAACCGAGAGGGAAAACAGCGGCGCGACTAACCGCGCTCATTTGGGATTCCCGCCGAAGCCGGGGGGCCCGCGCGCGCGAAGGGCAGGCTTTTCGCTCGAGGGTAGTTACCAAATAAGGCTCGGGGGCAAGCTGTTGGGGAAAGTACGTGGCTCATGGGAATACGGCCCACTAACTTATCTCGGCCTCATGGAAATCGCCGGGCTTGGTAGCTCAGCGCCAAACTTGGCAAGCTCGACCGAAGCTTCCCATTTGAAGGCTCGGGTTGCTCACTCCTCCCGGGCTTCCGAAGCCCAGGGCTTAGGACCCAAGGAAGATTGCGCCGGCCGCGCACAGGATACGCTTCGGGTCCCGAAGGTCGCCGAGAATTAAATGCGAGCACAGTACAGAGGAAGCGCCTGACAAAGGCTGCTGGCGGGTTGGTGACAGGTCCCGTTAACCGCCCGCATAAGAAAAGACACGTGATGACTGGTAGCGGTCCGGCACGGCAATCAGAAGATACACTCGATTACCCGATGGATTTTGTGCGCCCCGGCACGGCTAAACAGAAGGAGACGACTATTCAAACGGATCAAGGGCAAGCTACAGAGGCCGGACACCGCCTATAAAAGGGGAGTACAGGCCACAACAGAGGAGATCATCTCTTCTCCCACGCAACACACACTCGGAAGGTAGCCACTGCAGAACAGGAGCACTTGCACTCACGTAGGAGCTCTAGTTCCCGGCGGTAGTTCTTCGCATACAGGTAACGGTAGGAACACACAGTGCCTTGAGCACTTATTGTACTCGAGCCTGGGCTTCCCAAAGTCCGGCCTCACCCCCTTTGTACTCGTTTATGCTTGGCATTAAACGAAGACTGGACGTAGGGCTGTTATCCGACAGTGGAGGCTTGAACCAGGATAAAAATCCTGATGTCACACCAGGGCCCGGCGCGTCTAACCGCGTCGGACCTATCCGTCCTTTCCCTCGGCGGCGTCCGGCCAAGCGGCCGGGCTTCGGTCCAGGGGACAGGGCCGCCTTCGAGCCTCGCACCCCTCTTCTTGCTCATCGGCCTGCGGAGGTTCGCCTCCCAGTCGCCGACAGTAACTATACCTTAATTAATTTGACTTGGATAGGGTTTATCCGGCTGTGTGTTGTTGCTAGATGATTCATGATGAATGAGAACGAGATAAAAACCATGATGAGACTTTGACATGAGACACTGAGATGGAAATTTATATCATGTTTATGTTACTGTGAAGATTAATCATGAGAATTGCTATTTATTTATTTACTATTTTGTTAAACACTTTTATAGTTTTAAGTTAAATGCTTTTATGCAAATGAACCATTATCTGTTCCAAGATGAGCCTAGCATGGCCTTCCTAAGAAAGACTTGCTAGTATTCGCGTGCTAACCTCGTCTTTTATTCGGGATTGCTTATTCCATTAGTAGATCAGGAGTACAATCAGTAGGACGTTGCTGATTATCCAGGGGAGGACTACTAGCGGTTTCCCATTCAGTGTGTGTCGTGGCCGTAATGGGACACTATTTTTATTTACTTCGTATGTATATTAATTAAGACTTATTGTCGTTATAAACTATTGTAATATGTAGAGCTGTTGCACTCTGATTACTTTTATTAGTTAATGCAACGTTAATATTGATATTTTATCTTTGTTGTACTGTGGGTATGAGCATTGATCTTTAAGACTTATACTGTTAACACAGAGGGTTCAGTTTAGTAAAATCGGGTCCTGACAGGTTGCGTCTGAAGCACGTCGATCGAAAAATATAATGGATAGTTGCCTATAGATCTAACGAGTGTAATATCGATTGAAAACAGATAAAAAAAAACAGGCGACTGTGAAATAGCAAAACTGAAAAATGCAATATAATATACTAAAATAAGGAAGTTAGATAAATATGATAAAAAAGCTTCTTAAAATATGACACACTATATTAAAAAAAAATAAATAAAGAGTATCCTATGATGTTTAGGCGAACCACTTGATCACCAACCATCATCACTATACTCTCTAACAGAACACTGACATGTCATCCGTACCAAAGTCAACTTGCGAGTTGGACGTCACAGGGTTGACTCGAATGTTATTAATGTGTTTCATGCTCTTACCAATCGACTAGGTAGTGTTTCTTTCAGCGTTTGCGTTTGCTTATAAGCTGAAAATTTATTATTTTTGTACAAGTCAAACGCTTTGACGTTTGGTAGCCAATTTTTGTAGATCTTACTATTTCTTCTCAAAGCTCTCAAAACCATTTTTTCTATAATTTTTTGATCCCTCGGACGTCCTTGTCGATGAGTTACAAATTTTCAGTTTAAACGCAACCACAACCGCAACCGCTAAAAGAAATACTACCTAGGTCTACAAGCTAAAGTAAATTTAGAAGCTAATCAGTTGGTCAACCGAGTAACGCGATCTTTGCTGAAAATTGTTGGAATTATACCCGATCGGACTCAAGATTAGGGATGGCAATCCGGTCAGGTACCTCCGGGTGTACCCTTCATGGATCTGAACCTGAGACCCGATACATGGACTTGGACCCGGACCCAAAGTCAGTCATGGGTCCAAACACGGACCTAGACCCAGACTTGATGGGTACCCGAGACCCGAAAGCTGCAGCATGCGAGAAGTGGAGCTTGAGGTGGAGATGCAGAGCAGCGGGCTCCAGCAGCTTCAGGAAGGCGGTGGCACTACTAGGATGCAGAGCAGGGCCAGCAGGTAGCGTCGGCGAGACCAAAAGGGCGGCGGTGCCAGAAGATCCAGGAGGACGGCGAGTCCATGCAGGCGACAGAGGTGGTGGATCTTCTCACCGGCCTTGATGAGCACGCGGCGGCGGTAGGAGGCCGTGCTGGCTAGCAGGATGGTGTGGCTCCAGCGCGACTACCTACGCATGGTGAGCACCAGCGCCGAGTTGGCCGCTGTCTTCACGGCCCATGGCTGTGTCGGCATGCCCACCCCTGTCGCGCGCAGCGTGTCCAGCAGCCATCGCCCGTAGATCTTCTCTTGCGTGCCGCTCCGCCACCTGGTTTGTGCTGGCACCGCCGTCGCTGCAGGAGCACCCGTCTTTCCCCTCCTCTTGCCCTCCGCCATCCTTACTAGCTAATAGAGGAGAGAGGGAGAGGGAGAAGTGGAGTATCTGGAGCACGGGAGAGGAGAGGAGAGGAGGAGAGTGCGGCAGGTCAACAAGCGGCGGTGGCAAAGAACCCACTAGATCTGTTGCCTAGGATTCGCCACGATGGATATGAGCGGTCCCAAGCACTACCACGACGGTCCGGTAAACCCCTTGGCCCCTACTGTGGAGAGAATGGAGGAGAAGGAGGTGAGGTATCAATTTGTGGTGGAGGAAGTCATCAGAGAGGGCCGAGACGGTGGCGCTGGCGAGGAGGAGGAAGTGGCGGCGGCTTGGGCTAGAGAGGAGAGCGGGAAGGAAAAGAGAAAATGGAGAAGAGAGGGAGGAGCAGGAAGGTAAGATAAGGATTGGAAAATACACGTGCGGGCGAGGGTTTCAGGCCTCTGGAGAATCTCCACAGGATTGGGTCTGGTCACCACCAGATTGAGTCCAGTAGAGTCCATTACCGAATGCATATCTGGAGGATCTCCACCAGACTGGGTCCGATCACCACTGAACTGAGTACGGTGAGATCCAATACTACCTTTTGGGTCCGGGTTTGGATACCCATGGGTCTAATTTAAGACCTAGACCTAGACCCGAATATGGACCGAGACCCAAAGCCAAATACACATGGGTTTAGAATTGGACCCGAACCTAGACCCATTGGGTTGGGTATCCGCGGGTACCCGGGCCCATGGGTATTTTTGCCATCCCTACTTAAGATGCTCAGCGCCTTCAACGGCTAGAAGGATCAAGGTTCTGCTGAGTATTCCACACATGAAAATTTGTTATAATATTACGTAGTAATAAACTACTTCAAATTTTAAATACACAGGCAGATATCGGTATGATGACTTATCTCAATATACTAGAAGGGACAACGGGCGGCTGCCCATCCGCCTCTTGATGTGCATTGGTCATCAATGTATGGATCTCATTGGGCTATTTTAGCAAGTTCTATGTTTGTTATGCTCAATGAGCATATATGAACCTTTGTGGGCTATTTTTGGTGGGCAGTAATTTGTATGTGTGCTTTTTTTTTTAGTGTGGTGTACTATCCTAGTGGTGGGAATAAAATGTCTTATTCCTATTCGGTGTTGAAGGTTAATACAATAATTTATATATGTGAATGATACGTTTTTTTTCTTTTTACTGCTGCGTCGTATATATGGCAGATGTTTGAAGAATCGCTCCATATGCATCGGCCGCTATTTGTTATCAACCGCAGTTATGGGCGATGTTTTTATGCCGTCTGCTTTTGTGATTAATGATTTATAATGCTGTCATTTTTTGCGGTTGCTAGCGTGTGTTGTCATAAATATTTTTGTTTACTTCTACCTAATGGACGGTCATTTGGGTGTCGGCGTTTTGCCATGGGCGAGTTGCTGTACGTTTTTCAAAATTTAAATCTTTCTAATTTCCAAAATTTTCGGAAAAAATCAAACTTGTTATGGACATTTTTTGTTGAACTATGTTTCTCGCGATTATGAAAGTTCAATTTTTTGTGAAATTTTGAAAACTCTCCAAAAGAACTTCCTTTCTATGGACACCTTCTAAATTCGAAGTTTCGATAAACTTTTAAGAACCAATTTCGATAAATGTTTAAAATTGTTCAAAAACCAATTTTTTTGAAATTTAATTTTTTTTTTCTAATTTTAAAAAATTTCAAACTTTTTATGGATCCTTTCCATCCAACTATGGTTCCATTTTTGCAAGTTTTCAATTTTTTTAGAATTTTAAAAGGCCTAAAAAAAGAAAATAGAAGACACAAAAATGGGAGACTGAAGTGGCAAAAGGGGCTGCTGCTGGGATTCGATCCCTGCCCAGCAAGCTGAGGGCAGGAGGGGAAGACCAACCGGCCAACTGCTCCGCTTTGTTGTGAGAGTGTGAGGAACCTTTTATAGATAATATTTGAATGGACGGTCGGATTTCATTCCCTCTGATGATCGGACGGCCGATATTTAGCTAATGACCTGGGTAGCGCGAGCGGTGACCTTTATAAAAGCGCTTACGCGCTATATAGTAGTAGTAATTAGAAAAATATCTAATGGTAACTGTGACCGTCGTACCTTTCTTTTTTCGGAATGCTCATTGTCAGGTCCGATATGATCGGCTGAACCTGTTATTTGCTAGTAATATAAATTTTAAGAACATTCTAAAGTGGCTTGAAGAGTCCAACCTGCTTCATTCAACTTGTCTTTAAGAAGAAGTGGTTTTGAGATAGGAAAAAGGATAAAAAAATAAAGTGTTTGACTTTTCGACACGAGTTCTAGAGAACATGTTCACCCATTGGCGCTCCATTGGTAATGTAGGTACCACGGGCGTGTTTGGTTCGCGACCCTGACTTGCCTTGCCAAACATTGGTCGTGCCTTCACGATTTGACGTTCGTTTGGTTGATACGCCCTGAGAAGATTTGGCATGCCTTGAGAATTTCAATGCGGGGCGTTGGCCATCGATGGTGCCAAAATCGGCCGCCCTAAGAAGGCGCGCCTTTGTGCCATCTGCTACTAAGTGCTAGCTAGTGGATTCTTCAGTTAATTTTAAATATTTTTATTTTTCAATTTTTGCATCTATTTCATATAGTGTTCAAATTATATAGAACAAATTTTATAAATCATATAAAATCCCAATCGACCCTTTTTGTAATTTTTATAATTTATTATATTTTGTATTTTTATAATTTATCTGGTAATTTTTATTTTCTAATATGTTTTAAAATTTTAAATTCATTTTCTATACTTTATTTGAATTTATAATTATTTTATTTGACTATAGGAACAATTGACACATTTAATTGGCAACAAACCAAACATACCACCTACTTTGCCAAAATTTGGCAACCCTCAATTGGCTTCAATGCAAACAACACGTTTTTGCCAATGAATTGGTCATGCCTTTGATTGGTCATGACCAAATCATTGGCATGGCTAGCGAGAGTCTCTAACCAAACACACCACATGTCTTCTTTTATCTACTACGCAGACAGACGTTCATGTGAGACTTCACCCACATGATCTATTGTTCGGGGCTCTAGAATCATAAGTTGTACAAAAGAGCCACTATTTTAGTAGAGCTTTTTTAGGTACACAATGACAAATATAAGAAAACAGCAGTGTAATTTTTTTTTTACTGAAGACAGGAGTGTGATTTAGATCTAGTTGTTTGTTTTGAGAGTATCCTTAGCATATAATATATTTTCAGCAAGTATACATACTACCCTAATAGTATAAAACAGGGGAAAAAAACCTTGTAAGCCAGTCGGTTTCTGCTCAATCCTATACGTGTCATGTCATTACTTAGTCATCTATCTCTTATATGTCATCACAATTAGCTAGATATTGTCCTCCATACCACTGCCATCAACGTCCATTACTTTCCATTGTTAGGAACACCCATAATATCCAAAATATCCTCTCCGATCATGCCCATGACAGCAGAGACCCAATAGCAACCCTGTTCCTTTCCCTTCTATCTTTCTTACTCTCACCGATCACCCTCTCCCTCCTATTCCCTCCTCTTCTCTAGACACCTCTCCTCCTCCCCTCTGGCATGGATGGCGAAGCTCGAGGCTAGATCTGGGCCATGGAGGGAGGCTAGGCGTGCAGCGGGGACTAGGCATGCCAGCACGATGCATGGCCCAGACACGACATGGTGGTGCGATACAGGACGACGAGGGTGTGGTCGAGATGGTGCCTCTTCATCCTCCTATGACCAGCCACCGCCCTTTTTCCCTTCTTCTCCTCCTCCCACGGCGGCGTTGTGGCTCGCAGCAGTAGTGTGGTGTGGTCAGCCAGAGAAGGAGAGAAATTTCGTCGAATTTTCCTCATTCTCGACCTCCCCACCCAGCTATGTCCCAGTATGACCCGACCCTCTGTGAGCAAGACGGGAGGGATGGAGGGGAGGAGCTCCACCCGAAGGTAGCTGTTGGCCTAGAGGTCCGGCCTATGTTTGTGCTGGTGTCGTTGGTTCCGGGAGTTGGAGAGAACCCATCGTTAGGGCCGCCACTCCATTGGCTCTACGAGTTGGAGAGAATCCGCCAGTATATAGGGCAACTGTGTCGACGATATTACCGGGGAAAACATTACCGGAGAAATTCGGCGAGATTTTGTTAAAATTTTGAACGGGCAAAAAAAAAATCTATCAATCTCAACAATGTATGGACAAATAGATCTATACCTATCTCGTGCTAGTGATCAACCGTGGAACAGCCCAGCTGTAACTAATGTCTCTAGAATCAGGATGGTTGCGACTTTGAAGCTCTGGAAGACTGGAACCATGTATTTACCCTTTTTTTTTTGTTTAAAGCTCAAAACATTCATATTTTGTTTGAATTTTTCACCCAAAAAAATTTCTGAAAATGTCCGCTAACTTCGAAATTCGGCCTTACTGGTGGTCCCGGTAACTTTTTCCCTTGATTATGACATATAATTCAGTTATAATAGCACTTCGACAATATCTATCTTGTGAACGTATAGTTCATGTCATTTTTTAAGTTATCGATCAGTGAGGAAATTTATATTTACTGCTATTGTAATTTCTTCCTAAAGCAAGGTTAATCAGAGAGAGCGGCGATGCAAATAATTTCGGTCGCATATCTTTAGCCATGTGTGTTCTAGGTGTGTACTTACAAAGAAGATTATGACCTCTTGATTATTTTCTTCTCTTGATGGAAATTTTTCATTCGATTTATTTGTAAATTGTAACCAATATCACAGTACGTACGTACTTGGATGACCAATTAAATCTAGAATGGCAGTCAAAGATAACGGTGAATCTTACTTCCACCAATACACATATGTAAAGACAAGTCTTCAACCTGCCCTGTGCGAACCACGCTAGGATCCTAAGAGGGAATCATTCATTATTTCGTTAGTGTTGATTGGATGCACAATTTCATATATATAGTCTGTTGTAGGGGAATGCACCCACACCTGCGACAAAGTGAGAAGGTCACCACATGTGGTTGCCTGGCTGGACCCAAGCGGGACAAGGCGAAGCAAAGGTGACCCCGAAGGGAACGGTAGTGCGAGGCAGGTGACCCCAAAGGAAGTGGTGCGGAGCAACGCCGGTCTTGATGCGGTTGCTGCGCTAAAGGCTGAGGGAGTTAGGTGGAGCCTATGGTGGGTCTCTAGAGGAGTGAAGCAATCCACATAAGCCACGGGACAAACGGTACGATGGACCCTGCTTAGCATTAGGATAAGTATCATAGGATCCTTTCCCTAGAAGATGTAAATATCCTTTGTAACCTTACTTTAGTATGACAGTAAAAGAGCACTTTGGTTCATGTCTCTCACAATGTATTAATGGTGAATGACTCTCAAGGCCTGGTAAAGAAGGAAAAGCAAGGACGCTGAGGTCATTCACCCCTACCATAGTGCCCCCAGGGTTTCTCCTTTTTCGAGGTGTTTCGGTCCTCCAAGAATAGGGACGTCGCCCGCGAGCATTTGTAAAGGGCAAGGTATACCATTTTTCTCTCATACACAAACATTTGTACTTAATATCGTGTTCCTGAGAGAGTCTTCCAACATGCGCCCGGTGTCACCGCCTCGCTATGCTCCGGGGTGCATGTTAGGGGGTGCCTCCAAGTATGTTTGTTTGGCCCAGGCCGACGACATAGTCCATTGATCACAATGTTTAAACACTATATGCATATATGCGGTCAGAATCAGATTACAGGAGAGGTAAAATAACTAAGCCATGGTTCTCCAGCAGATGAGCTGATGAAGCGCGTTAAGTAGACCAGAGGACTGGCACCTCTAATCTTCTCATGGCCGAAACATCTTTCCCAGATGCCTCCCAACCCCGTGAGGCTGCAGAACAACCACGTTATGCATCCATTATCAGGCCCTATGCTCCAACACCAGCATCTGGTATGTGACTAACCTAGTTTGGCTTCCATGTATTTCAAGTTTTGTTCTAATATACCCCTCTCCTTCCCTATAAATTCAGGCACCTCTATACCGGGTAGAAAGAAGAAAGAGTTAAAAGAGTATCACATCTTGTGCAGAAGAAGGCTAGGCCTGCCTTGACGATGGAAGAGGAGTTATTTTGGTTAGCTGAGTGAGCTCCATGAAGAGGGAATGAATGCGTACTCATCTCCTGCCAGCTTTTGGGAGGCCAACTCATTGCTTTTAGTGCAATAAAAAACTACTTAATAGTTTTGTTTACAAGGCAATGAAGTGATACACTACGCCCATGACATAGGAGCCGGAATATTTATTTAATTAATTATCTAAAAAGATAAGCGAGACATCTTTCCATTGCAAGTAGCAAGACAGTTAGATAAATTTCAGACTCTGTTTCTTTTGCCGGTTTGTGGGTTTCTGGCGGTTGGTGGTTTTACTGTAACAAATTTAAAAGTTTTTTTAAAAATTTTAAATAATTTTAAAAAATAATCTAAAATTTTTTTTACTGTAGTAAACCGCTGGCGGTTTGAAAAAAAAAAGAAAAAGAACGGAGCCTCAGTTTCCTTCGAAGCGGCAACCTACCGTCTCTAGGCTCTTTCGTCGAACTGACCGCCCATTAATGCTTTCATCAACAGCGTCAAAGGACGACGTTCGCTCATTATGTCCTTTTGATTTCTTGTTGTCAGTATTGCCTATGGGCATCATCAATTGTACTCTTTTCTGTTCGGTTGCATGTACTTTTCGTTCTGTTCAATGAATTGAATTGAAAGCAGCCACCTTGCCTTTTCTTTAAAAAAACAACCTACCATTAACTGTCTCTCATTCTAGCGTTGAAGTTGGAAATCATGCTTGTTGTGACAACTTTTGGAGGAGCTTCACCGCTCCGTCTCCAGTGCAACACTTGTTTTTGTGCGAGTGTGTGTGCGTGACAATGTTAGTGCCATCTGTATGTCAGTCAATCCCATTTTGTTCGCAAGAAGGTTGCTCTTGTCTAAGTCCTTAGTTCTCTATTTGAGAACCACCGTGGTTTCTACACTAGTTTTTGCATAAAGCTGGTGGTTCTTTTATTTACATAAAACTAGTTGGTAATAGCAATAATACAAACTTATGACTTAGCCACTTTAAAAAACATTGTTAAGTAATCATGTATTTGTTAAATGAGTTATGAGTTTCAATGTAAATATTTACTCAACCTATACCATTCTCTGAACCTAACCTCGCTATGCGGTATCTCACTTCTTTCGGATGTCCTATTTTCATAAGCAATTGATCTAACACCACTTTCATCACTTTGGTACCTTACATCCTATAGTTCATACACAAAGGATAATTAATTATTAGCTAACTACATAGCATATATTAGGCGGGCATGAAAAATCGCCTGTATTGGAGAGTTGCACGATTGGTGTTATGTTCATCATTTTCTATGGACCGTGCTAAATTAACTGACTTTTTCAATTCCTTCATTTCTTCTAGTACTTTTTATAATTGCTCTTCATGGTCATCCAATCTCTCTCAAGATAGCATTCTTATTTTCAGCTCTAATCTTTGCACACATAGCTAGTTGAAGTTTCGTGGACGAACACTTACGCACCCCAGCCATCTTTAAGTCTTGAGGTGTTGGCCCCATACCAACAACACGCACACGTGATCGCTTTTCCTTCTCAAATATCTTGCTAAATAGGTCACCTTCTTCAATTGTTTTGGTAGCCAGGTCTGGTTTCTTGGCACATGTTTCAGAGATTTTGTTCTAGAAAATAGACATGACATAATTGTAATAGAAAGTGCATCAAACAAAAATTGCAATTATCTATTTTTTGAGATTACTTACAATCACGGCTTCAGCTTGTTTAATTGCACTTCCATCTTTTCGACTATGTGATTTTATAAAAACTTCATGTCTAGCAGGCATATAACCATGCTCTTTCATTTGTACAACAACAATGTATTAAGCCAAATAAAGAGTTAAAAGTTCAATTTTAATTGAATTATTGATGCAGCAAATACCTATTCATCTGCAACTCGAGCTAGACTCTTGCTTCCAGTAGTATGAGTCATTGTCATTTTTGAGCTGTTTACTTTTCCAGATTCACCAAGAGCCTGAGAAATTAATAAGACTAAGTTTTAGTCTAAGGGGTTAATAAATAATTAAGCAAACCAAGAAACAATCATACATCACTGAGAGGAGTTCTCCAATGTCGCACAAGCCAAATCCAATCAGATTTAGGCACTCGCTTGTCAATCTCCATTTCAAAAAGTTGCTTATCACTTAAGTCTTTGTTTGGAGTGAAGTAGACTTTCTTTATCTTACATTTGAAGTTTCTCCACCTCATTGCAGCTTGTTTCATTACCCAATCTTGAGCATTGTCACTCACATCAAAAAATAACTAAATACATAAATGAAAAATATTTCTATTAAAGTAAATAGGCAAAATTTGCAATGTAGTAACCAGAATTTAAGAAAGAAGAAACTGACCTGCACTATATCCCATAGATCAATCTTCTTTTGTTCATCAACTTCAAACCAAGTGGAAGATGACAAGGGTATTCCTGACCTCACAATTGTGGATATGAAATTGGGCACTCGTTGAATAACAAGCCAGGAGGAAAATAAAACTTCTCACCCACTGAAATAGGGTGCAATTCCTTCATAAGACCAAGCTCTTGCAAGTCCAAACGAGAGTTCAAGTTGTCCTTAGATTTTTTATCAATATCCAACACTGTATTTACTATATTGTTGCACACATTTCCCTCAATATGCATTGCATCCAGATTGTGCCGATGCATAACATCTTTTCGATATGAAAACTGTAACCAAATAGGTTGCTTGTTCCAAATAATTTTCTGCTCACCTTCCTTACGTTTACGTTTTCTTGCTTTCCCGGTTGGATCTTTACCAAAATTATTTACAATATCTTTTGTTTGCTTTACAACATCATCCCCTGAAAGTGGAACCGGGGCTTCCCTAAACTCCATAGTACCATCAAAAGAGTTGTCGTCACTTCTAAATTCATGGTTAGCAGGCAAGAAACGACAATGGCCCATGAAGCAATGTTTTCTACCTTTTCTTAGGTAATGAGAACATGTTTCTGAGTGACAACGAACACAACCTACCTCTCTAGAAGTAACTTGTCCAGATACATATCCAAGTCCCGGATAGTCTGTAATTGTCCACAACAAGGCAGCATGTAATTGAAACCATTCACCAGTTGCAGCATCATAAGTTCTAAAACCTTCATGCCAACTAACTAACAAATCATCAATCAAAGGCTGGAAGTAAACATCCATGTCCTTTCCAACACATCTAGGACCAAGAATAAACAATGACATGATACAATTAGGTTGCTTCATGCACATCCATGGTGGTAGGCTGTAAGGAATTAAGATCACCGGGCATGTACTATGTGATGAACTTAAATTTCTAAAAGGGTTCATACCATCTGTAGCTAAAGCAAGTCTTATATTGCGACAATCTGAACTAAACTCTGGATACTTATTATCAAAATCCTTCCAAACTGTGGAATCTGCAGGATGACGCATTAAACCATCCCTTGGACGCCCTTTAGCATGGTACCTCATATCACTAGCCGATTTTATAGACATATACATTCTTTGGAGCCTTTTCTTTATTGGAAAATATCGAAGAATTTTTTGTGGAACCTTGTGCACTCGCTTTCCGTCAGGACTCTTCTTTACTAACTTCCATCTAGAAGTATTACATTTTGGGCAAGAGTTTGTATCAGCATTCTCCTTCCTAAAAAGCACACAATCATTCTTGCATGCATCAATATTCTCATAACCTAATCCTAGACACATCAATGTTTTCTTTGCTTCATAAAAGTTCTTTGGCAGTGAAGTATCATATGGAAATGCCTCATTAAGCAAATTCAAGAGAGTATCAAAGCTACTATTGGTCCATCCACCAAAGAATTTTGTGTGAAGAAGTCTCACTACAAAGTGAAGTTTTGTGAATTTGCACCCAGGATATAATGGTTTATTAGCATCGTTAGCTAAGTTATAGAAAGCCTCAACATCTTCATTTGTACCCGCTACATCACAATCACCACCACCACTGTCAGAGCCATCTTGGTATCCGTATCCTATATCCTAAAGCATTTGTGTTATATCATCATCTATATCTTGCTCTTGTTCTAAATAAGGTTCACGTTCTGATGTAGGCTCCCCATATTGTTGATTGGATGATGCTTTTTCTCCATGACAAATCCATGTTGTGTACCCTTCTAAGAATCCTTCACATATCAAATGGTCATGAACAACTACTATTTCATACCAACTGCAATTTACACACTTTTTGCAAGGACATCGAATTTGATTTCCTTTTGATGAATTTGTAAAAGCAAATTCTATAAAGCTTTTTACGCCCTCCACATACTGCATTGAGTGCCTACATTTTTTGCATCAACTTTGTCAAGCATGGTTAATCAGCATGATTAGTATTTCATAAAGTTAATGGTAAAATTTTACCTAGGCTCATTCATCCACCGCTTATCCATGCCGACTTTCCAATCAATACTATATGGCGTGGATTAAAGTATGTCCTAGATCAAACGGAGCTTAACAACGCAATAGTCATTTGAAATTAGAACTTTAACAGCAACAAGGCCATGAATAAAAGAGGGTATCTTCTTGTACCTTTAAGAGAAAAGAAGTGTCGTTGTAGTCTTAGTAGAGAAATAAAGCCACTTGGAAGTTGCTCCACAAATCTGCCTCTATAGCTATCGCTGTTGTGCTAGCTAGGTAGTCGCCGTTGTCACTGCTTGGTCTACCACCTTCGCTGCATGAACGGGGCCACTAGCGCTGCCCCTCACTCCTCAAGGCACCACTGCTGTAAGGATGGCGCTGCCACAGCTGCTCCTTAGGCCGTCACTGCAAGGGTGGTGCCGCCACTAGAAGGGCCAGTGGTAGAAGACGAAATAAAATTTTGGTATAGCAAAGACATCGACTACATAGTGTTCATAGCAATTTCTAAATATATACTAATGAAACACTGTGATCATGGGTTATTGTTGTAAGCACATGTGCATCTCTGACTCCATCTGAACAACAACAATATCCTCTTAGACGTCTTCTCCTTATACATGTACTTTATGGTTTCGATTTCAGTTTGATCTACGAGATGGCTTGCTAAAATAATTTCAGACCTATGACCAAGGCCTTGTTCTTTACAGCGTTGAGTAGAGTAGAGCTTTAACAAATTTTTTGGAATTTTTGAGAGAACTACTACAAGCATCGAAAAAAAATTTACAAATAATTATAACATATAGGCTATATAAAAATAACAAAATTTCCAAAAACTCTACTTTACTCTACTCAACGCTGTAAAGAACAAGACCCAAGTTAGACCAACAAAGAAGATACATGCATCTCTCCATGTACGTATACATAACCCACATGCAGTTCAATTGGCTAGCTATAAGCAAAATACACATGCGTGTGTGTGCGTTGAATGGCAGCTTTTCTTAGGAAAAGATAACATGCGTGTGCTGGGCAAAATACATAACCGACATGCTTAGTTTAATTGGCTAGCTATGAGAAAAATACACATGCGTGTGCTGGGCACCGATCCTTTGGCATCCGCCGGTACTATCGGGTAGTAGAAAATCATGAGCGAGGCAGCAGTGGACTAGTGGTAACTGGAAGAGGCATCTGATAAAAGTTACAGCAAGCTCGTACCTTGCCACACTGGCTTCTCCGCCCATAGGAAGGGTGGCGCTGCTGCTGCTCCTCACACTCCTCAGGTTGTTGCCCCCTTCTTGATTTGCATTGCTCCTATGTGGGATCAATCCAAGATTCAATCACAGCCATGGGAGGAGGGGATTGAATATGGATTTGGTTTTTTGTGGATTTTGGCTGGCCGGAGCAATTGATTCAGGGGTGGATTTGGTTTTTTTTATCTATTTGGAGGCAAGATTTGGGGATACAGTGCTTTGGTGGGAGACTTAGCTCGGTGGAGATGAGAGAAATTAGGGGTTTTGAGGCCAGGTGTGGACACAATGACTTAGGGGGTGTTCTATTGGGCTCAAGAAAATTTCGTGGCTTATCTGACTAATATTGACTGATCTGACTTATTTTATTACTTTTTGAATCCGTTTTATTTTTATCTCGTAGGCGAGTCTAAAAGCTCCCTAAATCATAAATTTCAAGGCCATCCGACTCTTGAGGCCACCTCGGAAAATTCTCGAAGTTGGAGATAAGACAGATAAGTCACAGCTTATGAGCCCAATAGAACACCCCCTTAAAGTGAAATTTGCCAACCCGCGCACCGCGCCAAAAATTTTCGCTTATGCGCCATATTCACATCCAAAGCGGTAGTACCACCTTGGATTACTTTTCAAAGCGGTTGTACTGCTTGCATAATTTGATAACATTACAAGCGGTAAATCTACTGTGGAAGCATCCTTTACCAGCGGTACGATTGCCTTGGATTCTAATTTTTATTGTTAGCTGCACTGCCGCTTGCAAATTTATTTATTCTAAGCAGTAGTACCGCTGGTGCAAATAGGTTATCCTCTATCCAAGGACTATGAGTCCAAATCATCTAGTAATTATTCTAGGATTCCAAACGACATGATAATCAAGGCAATCAGGGCATGGTAATCAAAGCATAGCAAGGATCATGGCATGTGTACAATATAATTAAAGAATAGGCATATCTAATCTAACAGTTCAATTATTTGCAACATATAATAGAGCATGCAATTTCTTAGTTGAAACAAAACAACTTATTTAAAACTAGATAAGATATGAACTATGGATGGATGTTAACTTGCTTGTTTCTAGGGGCTGATAATCCTCCTCAACATCTTCAAATCTTCCCTCAGAGTCCTCAACGTCTATTCGTGAAAATACCGACAATGAATAACCATATGTAGCAAGGATGACACATGTATGCATAGTTTTTCTATGTTTAATTGCTAATAGCATATCATTTCCAACTAAGGTGGCGGGCCTAATTTGTGTCGTAGTATGCAATGCATGAATATGCTATTATTAACCCTCACTATAGAATCCCATACTAAAAAAATATTTTAAAAATAAAATAAATACTTCAATTATTAGTTTTATTTAGCCTGTAGGGGTTTCAAGATTTTTATAAATTTTTATAAGGTATTTACTTGGTTGTAATATTTTCCTTAGGTGCTTCTTAAGTTGGAAAAGTTTTTGAGTTATTTAGGAATTTTCATAGCACAGTTGCTTTTTTTAATCAAGCTAATATGATTTCTGACACTTTTCTTAATAAAGAAAATGGCCTAATTAGCTCTTATGGATTTCCAGAAAGCAAGAATTAATTTATTTCGAGCCATAATATTTTTCATACGTTCAGAGTAACAACCACTATTTTCTGGCATTATTTTAGAATTTTTGGAAGTCATTTGATATTCTTAAGAATTAGTTTTCTAATTTTAGGATTATTTAATTAAAAAATCCACGAAAAATAGTTATGAACAGTACTAGGCCCTACCAAATGCTTTTTCCGCTGGCCTGAAACAGTGTGACCTAGCACTCTGCGCTGGCAGCCCACGAAATTGCCAGCCCACAACTGCTCTGACAGGCGGACTGGAGGTTCACCGGACAGCGGTGCACATGCGACTAATAGGTAGGCCTCGAGGCCTGCTTGTGAGGGTGTTCTCTAGCCGAAATGGAAATACTTTACTCGCTTTGGAATGCGTGTTCCAAAGGAATACCTCTCCACTTAATTTGACATCTGGGACCATAGCCCACATGTTAGTGACTCAAGACTAATTCGTGGGTGGTTTTAAATCTAAGCACAGTACCGAGTAGGCCCCGCATGTCAACGACCGATTAGCACAGGAAAACAAAGGGATGATGCCAACGTGACATCAGCACTCCTAGTTCTTCGGCTGAGTACCAACGAACCTACGACATTGAACTGGCAGCGCTACGATTCACCACTTAGCCACTACCAACATGGAATGGGATCAGCAAAGGACGGGCTAGGATGTGTTGGCCGGATTATCACCGACGATAAGCTAGGAAGGCAGCGGCACACTATGGGAACAAGTTGCACTCATGATTCTACAGCTAAAACTTCTTTAAATGTATGGGGAGCTTGTAGGGACTACCAAGGGCTGGATTGAAGGTGGAGCTGACAGAGGAACTATGGCGGTGGAAACCGAAGTAGGGCACGCGGTCACCGACGCTATGGAGTTTCTTTCTTGGTGAAAGAATTGGGGAAGGTGGAGGGTGCCCCTAGGATGGTGTTAACGTAAGCAGCAGCCGAGAGGATCAACTGGTGACAAGAAATCGAAAAGGGGGCGGAATCGGTTGCGGCAGCGGCGAAATGGGAAGGGGGAGAATTAGAGCCAGGGTTGCAGGCTATAAGGAGGGAAGAGGGTCATTGGGAAGAGAATGTTGTCCTCCAGGTGTTGGGCTCGAGGGAAAGAGCTAATGGCGCAGAGCGGCACCGACACGGGCGACAATAGTGACCAGCATGGCAATAGGGCACAGGGTCTAAATGCATGGTGCGGGGCACGAGGAGGGTGCCGAGTGGCGATGAGACGGCATGGCGGTAGTCTGGCATGCTACCGCCTCGCTGGGCTATGGGACGGGGCAAGCGGCACTTGGCAATCTAGCGCCGACCAAGCACCGAGCGGTATGGCAGGCAGGGGTAGGGTGATGAGATGAGCTCTGTGGTGTGGCTGACATGAGCGGCGGGACGAGACAGAGCGAGCAGCGCACAAAACACGCCCCGGGCACAAGCACGGCCCGTGAGGACTAGGTGCAGGAAAAGAGAGAGTGAGGCGGGGCGATGGGTTGACTTGGGCCCAACTGAGCAGCATGGGCCAAGCCTAGTAACGCTAGGATTTTGAAATTGAGGTGGTTTGTTTGATATTTGAAGCCTCTTTTTGAATTTTTCAAAAGTTTCAAATTTGGGCTGTTACATCTTGGTCCAAACAGCACGGTGCACGCCGATGTCATGACAAAGGGGCTACATCTCTGCTCTTCTCCGAGTTTCAGTCTAGTCTCTGCGTTTGTTCGGCGGATACATTGACTGAAGGTGGATGTCAGAGATAACTTACCTCTTCTAACTGATCGGTTATTGATGTACATTGTATATAGGATTGATTCTTCTGTTTGCCACCTTCTATCTGTGAGACTGTGACTTTCCTCGTAACACAAATCTCTAGATTACTGATGTACATTGCGTATAGGATTGATTCTCGGTGTTAGCTGAGTATGCGAATGCACGAGAAAAGCTGACTGCACATCATACGTCGCCATGTAAAATACCCACAGAAAATATCAGAATCAGTTGGGAATAGTTCCTTATCGGAAGTTAGGAGGATTTGAGCATGATTTATAAGAATGAGGGAGCACTCTTTCATTGAGCTAGTCTTTTTTTTTTTGAAGAGAGATAGCCCAAGAGACCTTAGCCTGCTACTCTGGTTAGGCTTGCGAGTGTACTGCAGCCCAACGGCCTAGGCGGCCTAGGGTCCGGACGCGCTAAGTGTAGCGGTCTGGCTAACAAGTGGTATCAGAGCCCAGGTGGTCCAGAAACAGATAATCTCGGCCCGACGTGTGAGAGGGAGATTGTTGATTGTTGGGAATATTTTCATATCGGAAGTTGGTAGGGTTTGAGCATGGTTTATAAGGGTTATGAGAGAGCATCCCATCATTGAGCTGGCTTTTGGAGGATATGACTTAAGAGACTTTGGCTCACTGCTCTGGTTGAGCTTGTAAGTGTACTGCAGCCCAACGGCCTGAGGTCCGGACACACTAAGTGTAGCGGTCCGGCTAACAAATTTGACGAGAGGATGGCTCTGGGCAGAAATTATAGCCTCTGACGTACATTACCTAAAGCATATTAGCCGAAGTGCGTCGGCCAGTATCGAAGTTTCGCACATTTGTACTACATGTGGCCGAAACATCTTTTCTAGGTGCCTCCCAACCCAATGCAGTTGCAGACAACTATGCATCCCATTTTAAGCTGAACCAAACTCAAATGTAGCTAGCTTGGGTTCCATGTATTCTTTGTTCTAACTTGAGCTCTAATTTCCTCCTATTAAGGCACCTATGTTACTATATATATACCGGATAGAAAGGAGTAGTTCAGAGACTAGTAACTCAGTAGCTGTTGAGTGTTCAAGCAACATTTTAACTGGTTTAATGAAGGTTGGACAGAGTGTAATACGTGTGCAACTTGTCTACGATGTGAAATATTCAGTTTTGTGGGCTGTTCAAACAGCAGACTACTCCAGGTTGTCGTGGGGGATCGGTGGAGATCATTGTTGCAGGCTTGCAGCAGTGGCGCCTGGAACTGTCACTTCGCGGAGAATTTTCTTACTTCTCAGGACTGAGTTGTGCGTGATGGATTTGATACTTGACGTGTCAACAATATATATATATATATATATATATATATATATATATATATATATATATATATATATAGACGTGTGCCATTATAATTCGGCATTTTCAATAAAATATACCAGTTAAAAATTATATTTAATAAAATATACTAGAGAAAAAAAATTGATGAAATACCTGTGGCGGAGCCAGCCGGCACGGCGGCAGCCACCTGCCCTGCCGATGCATAGCGGTAGAAGCTGCGGCAGCAAATTCGGCAGCGGCAGCAGACAACGGCCAGTACATATGCCTAGTAAATTTTGTAAAATTTTCTAAAAATAATGGAACATCGAATTGCAACGACAAATGGAACCGTAGCTTTGTAGGAATGGTCCAAAAAATTTTGGTTTTTTTGAAAATTTGAAATTTTTCAAATTTTGAAATTTACAAATCGTGAAGACTAAAAAATGCGCAAAAAGCATAATCTTTATGAACCAATTTTTTTTTCTATTTTTCAAGTTTCATTGCTTATTGATTTGATATAAATTGTGAAAAATTCAACAAAGGCTATGTAAGTGTATGACTTTGAATGTACTGTTGCTTTTCTATTTAGTATATACGATAGCAGCAGTACGTGAAGTGTAGCGTAAGCTAAATTTTAGAAAATCATGTAATATAAAAATGCAGGGAAACTTCAAAATAAAACAATAGGTTCATGAAAAGTGTCCATAAAAAATTCTTTTTTTTCAAAATATTTTATCTTCACGATTTTTGAAATTCAAAAATTTTAAAAAGTAAAATTTGAAAAAAATCTAAAACTTTTTATGAACCCTTTCATTGAACCTACTGTTCCATTTTTAAAAGTTTAGTTGTATTTTAATGTTATAGAATTTTTGAAAAATTTAGTAAAGTTTGTAAGCTTTGGTCGCACTAGGTTAGGTTCAGGACATAACTTTGATAAGGTCAGGAGTTTATGAAATGAAAATATTAATGTAGGTGGGGAGCAGTGCACAAGAACATAAATATTTGATAACATGAAATATTTTATTACAGCGGAAGGCAACAGGGAAGTACGATTAGAACATAAGAATTAAGATAACAACACGGATATATTATGCTTGATAAGGATTAAAGTAGGTATATAAATCTACTGAGTGGTCCGAGGATATTTGCCCTTCTCCTTGGCAAGACGTGCCCTCTCTTGTTTACTCTCTCGCTCTGCCTCGCGGTCTATGGCTTCCCAGCTGCTGCACAGTGTTGCTGCAGCCACGCCGCGTGGCTGCCGCCATCCCACGTGGCGGCCGCTAGCCTAGGTGGCGCCAGCCAGCCAGCTAGCCTATCGCACCGCACCACGTTCCCCGCCCTCGCCACGCGTGGCTCGCCGCTTGCACCCGCCATCCGGCCTGGCTGCGCTAGGGATATTTTCCTAATATTTTTCTCTAGTATATTTTATTAAATATATTTTTTAACTGATATATTTAATTAAACATTCCTAATAATTCCAACAATACATCATGCTACACATTATATGTCAGTGCGTGATGAGTCACATTTCTGTCCAGTTGAATTTGAGTGATGTGTAGAAGGGGGCTGCTGGGTCACCGGCCACCTGCGGCGCTTCCGTTAGAGAGACCCACTTGCCGCCTTGCCGGTGTTCCCTCTAGCAATTCCAAGAGCCATTGGCGAAACAGCATGCGAACACGCTGTCTACGGTATTTTCCATTCCCGGCATCTTTTCCTGATGTCTCCCAAGTCCCAACCTCACTTATTGGACGTGACCTACAAATATGCCTTCGTGCATGCTGCATCCAGGAACTCTTTATTCCGAAGCTATCCCTAGACAAAAAGCACAAACACTAATCACTGGTGAACCAGAAGGACACAACGATCTCTTTTTAGAACAACATCAATATGGTTGTTATACATGTCCGCCATTGGATCACTCTCCCTACAGATTAATAGGCTCATATATATAACCCCCATAGAGGGAAATGATGGAACGGAAAGGCCGGATGCACAAGGGTAAGTGTGTTGTATTTATTGATCAGTAGCAGCCTAGATGATCAACTACTATTGTTGGCGTCAATACTTAGGGTGTGTTTGGTTTGTGACCCTGGCTGACCTTACCAAATATTGGCATGCCCTCGCTATTTGGTCATCGTTTGCTTGGTAGCCCTTAAATGGCATGCCTTCAAAAAAATGAGCCTTGACAAATTTTTCTATTGCGATTCACGCCAAGGCCAGGGCGCCCGATTCGGGCGCCCTCGCCTTCTGCCGGCATGCCAACACCGCAAGATCCCACCTGCAGCCGGCGACGCAACTAACTAGCAGCAGCGAGGTTGCTGCTAAACATACGTTTCTTGTTTTCTATTTAATCTTCTCATTTTTGCATAAATTTCATACGTTGTCCAAATCGCATGAAATAAATTTTATAATTCATTTAAAATCCTAAGCAACCCATTTTAAATACTTTTCAAATTTTTTATTTTTTGATTTTTTATCTTTTCGTTGGTAATTTTTTAGGCTGCAAACCAAACATCTTAAAACCAGGGCTATGATCCAAACACGTCCTTAGACACCGTGCATAAATTAAGTAGTACAAAATACATAAAAAAACAAACCGAAAATTTGATTGAACTATTGTGCACAGTGTACTGCTATGCAAATAAATGTTACGTACCAGCTTTTGATTTCTTCTTGTCGTATTGCCTATGGGCATCATCAATTGTACTCTTCCGATTTCTGTTGCATGTACTTTTCGTTCTGTTCAATGAACTGAATTGAAGGAAGCTACCTTGCCTTTTCTTTAAAAAAAATGACCTACCGTCTCTCATTCTAGCGCTGAAGTTGGAAATCATGCTTGTTGTGACAACTTTTGGACGAGCTTCACCACTCCGCGCGTCTCCAGTGCGACACTTGTTTTCGTGCGAGTGTGTGTGTGACAATGTTAGTGCCATCTTTGTGAGTGAATCCCATTTTGTTCTCGAGAAGGTTGCTCTTGTGTAATCCCTCGATTCTGTCTCTGAGGACCAGTGTGATTCCTTCTCTATATCGGTAGACTAGTGCACATATTTATATAATTGGATCATTTGTATATAAACGGTACAGTAGTTTCACCGTTACATAACTAGATTAGCGTCTTTTGGCTGTTAGTTTCCAGCAGGGCCGGTCGGGCCAAATGCCATAGTACATCCAAAAAGAAGGTTCAGAATTCAATGACATTATGAAAAGTTTAAAGACAACAAAAGATCATCCAGCAGCTACGCAATCTTGCAAATAGCTGGAGTTCTATTCAAGACTTCATCATGACCGTCGTAGTTCGGATCCTCATCCTCATAACACTCAGAAGGATCCTCAGTTTGATCTCTATTTAAAAGAGTGGGTGAGTGCGAGGGTAAATACGCAATCAAACAGCACTTGCAAGTTAACACACTCCTAATGCAAGTAATGATAGAGACTCCAAAGGAAGATTAGTAGTTCTTTTATTTGCATAAAGCCAGTTGATAATACCAATAATACAAACCTATGATTTAACCACTTAAAAAAATATTGTTAAATAGTCATGCATTTGTTGAATGAGTTGTAAGCTCCAATGTAAACATTTACCCAACCTATACCATCATTTGAATTAACCTAACCTTGGACACTACCAAACCTAAACCTAGGCTTAACTGTTCCCAGCATACCAGTCTCTCTCCTTTCTCCCACCATCTTATTCCGGGATTTAGGCTCTCCCGTTGTGGATCACCACTCTATTAGATTAACGGTCTAGCAAATGCATGATCTAGATCACCCTCGGTGATGGCGACCTTCCGCCTTCGGCTCCGGCTGTAGTTTGTTCCAGAGTCTCCTCTAAGCACGCAACTAGACTCCATCACCCGTACTACCGTACGGTGGCCACGCGTTGTGTCAAACCGTATCCAACACTGTTCAAGTTTAAGGGACCATTTCTAGTCCCGCTTCTCAATAACCATGGTCCAAGAGCCAGAGATCCCACACTCCGCTCCCTCTAAGCCTAGATCCTACTCTAGAAAGACAACTCATTTGCCAAGTCCTCCACGGACCCACAGCACAATCATAGAATCTTAACCCCCTTAACTGCATCGTAGGCCAAACCAGACTCAGTATCCCATAATACCTCAATCACAGACCTCAATTCTAGACCAACTTAGACATATACCGTTTCATATTAAGATGTGAGCAGGTGTAGTGGTGAACTATCGTCTACCATTATGGGATAAGTACACCCCAAAAATAATAGATTATACCTGAGCATGTCTAAATAAGTTTTACCTAAGGACTATGAGTCCAAATCATCTAGTAATTATTCTAGGATTCCAAATGACATGATATCAAGGTAATCAGGGCATGGTAATCAAAGCATTGGAAGGATCATGGCATGTGTATAACGTGATTAAGGAATACGCATAACTGCTCTAACAGTTCAATTATTTGCAACATATAGTAGACCATGCAATTTCTTAGTTAAAACATAATAACTTATGTAAAACTAGGTAAGATATGAACTATGGATGTTAATTCGTCTATTTCTGAGGGTTGATAATCCTCCTCAACGTCTTCAAATCTTCCCTCAGGGTCCACAACGTCTATTCGTGAAAATAACGACAATGAATAACCTTATGCAGTAAGGATGATGCATGTATGCACGGTTTTCCTACGTTTAATTGCTAATAGCATATCATTTTCAACTGAGGTGGCAAGCCGCAAGCCTACTTCGTGTCATAGTATGCAATGCATGAATATGCTCGTATTAACCCTCGCTAGAGATACCCATACTGGAAAAATATTTTTAGAATAAAATAAATACTTCAATTATTAGTTTATTTTGCCTGTAAAGGATTTTGAGATTTTTATAAATTTGTTATAAGGTATTTACTCGAGTGTAATATTTTTCATAGGAGCTTCTTAAGTTGGAGAAGTTTCTGGAGTTATTGAGGAATTTCTAGGGTTAAATTGCTATGTTTAATTAAACTAATATGATTTCTGACACTTTCCTTGATAAAGAAAATGGCCTAATTAGCTCTTATGAATTAATTTCCTGAGAGCAACAATTAATTTAATCTGAGCCATAATATTTTTCCAAGGTCTAGAGCAAAAACTAGTATTTTCTAGTATTTTTTAGAATTTTGGAAGTCGTTTGATATTCTTAATAATTAGTTTTCTATTTTTTGGATTATTTAATTCGAGAATCCACAATAAATCGCTACCAAAACTTTTAATTTAAATGTACGGAGAGCTTGAAGGGACTACTAAGGAGGTTACCAAGGGTTTGATTGAAGATGGAGCCGATAGAGGAACCGTGGCGACGTGGAGGCGGTGGAAACCGAAGTAGGATACGCGGTTACCGATGTTATGGAGCTTCTTCCTTCGCGAAAGGCTCGGGGAAGGTGGAGGATGCTCATAGGATGGTGTTGACGTAGGTGGCGCCCGAGAGGATCAACCGGTGATGAGATATCGAAAAGGCAATGGAATCGGGCGTTGTCGCGGTGAAATGGGAAGAGGGAGAATTAGAGCTGGGGCTGTGGGCTATATGTCGGGACCCCCCTGGCGGAAGTGAGGTCCCACCTATGCTTTACCTGTGCTAGTGTCTGGATCAGTAGCTAGCACACATAGACAATAGAATTTGGATCACAACCATGTCGATTAATTTACATAAATTTACATCAGAGTGCGCCTAGCGGCGTGGTTACAAAAGTCCGGCTCGAAGGCCTTACAAAAGAGGAAGTTTTTATATTACAACTGAACTCCAAAAGAAGAAAACCAAGACAAGTCCCCACAGGCAGAGCTGGAGGAGCGCAATCCTAGGCGTCAAAGTGGTCTTCGTCTTGGATCCCGGCGGCGAAACCTTCATCGAGATACATCTCCTCCTCGGGGTTCCACTGTTGTTCGCATCCTGCTCGTTGGAATGAGCAGCCCCGCATGAAAGGCTTTATACTCAGCAAGCAAGGTTGACTAGTATGCATCTAAGGTTCAACAAGGGAAAGGCAAGGGTCCTTTTTGCATAAAGCCAGTTTTGTAAGATTTTACCTAAAGTTTTATAAAATGATTTAAAAGTGCTGAGGAAAACAAATGTTCAAATCAATTTCTTTGAAGTTCCGGCACCCACCGGTTTTTGCCCAGCCTAGCTACTCACGGCACCCACCATGCAACACCCTCATCGCTCACAGCACCCACTGTGAGGAGAAAAACCAAAACACACGACCGCAATCGTGGTTTTTCTTTGAATCATCATTTTGAAAACAAATAGATAAGAAGTACCATTGAGGCAGCTCCCCGTCATCCGTCCTTGACCGTGGACACGGCTATCATCATAGTTTTACACTCTGCAGAGGTCGCACGCTTGACCCATGAGAGGTGATTTCTCCTAGGAATCACCCAAAGGAAAATGATCACCACAAGGTCTTTCACCACGACCTTCCCTTAGCCCGGCATCCCACTAAGGTTTTCACACCAATGCCTCTCTTGTGCTGATAGGTTCCCTCTATGGACACACCTGGATACCCACTCCCAATCCACCAAGAAAGGTTCAGCTCTATGGACGTATCTAGATGCCCACTCCCTATTCCACCTGGAATGCCTGACTAAGAGTCCGAAGGGTACTCAACCAGGGCCTGCCCATACAGGCACTCAATGGTCGCACTGTTGTACTTAGCTCGTCTACCTCAAGAAATTGGTCCTTAGGGACCAGGGTGGTTCCCACACTGGGCCCAAGTCTTGTGCTTGCTGCACCCACCTTGCATCCATCCACCTCGATCAGGTTTTGCAAAACATTTTTATCCGATAGCACCCACTATCCCAACTACACCCATTTGCAAATATGACAGCACCCACTGTCCTTTTTAAATCCATTATTTAGACAAGCATTTAATAATTGCAATTATCAAGAATGGACAACAATTTAGTACTAAGCATTTCTAAGCATTATGCAAAACCTAATTCAAGGGTGACATTTTGGTATTAGGAATTTTAATAACCTAGGGTAGCAAGGAATATTTTAACAGAGTAATTATTGATTGGGTGTTATCTAAGCAACTAAGTGATTAGCATTTTTAGTTTTAAATATAGCATGCTTTTGGTAAACTTCTAGGAATTGAGTTTCAAAATCATAGGGCACAAGGTTCAGCACTTGTCATGCTCAGCAAAATCCTGGTGACCTTCCGGAGGATTGGTCGCGAAACTATCGTTGTTAGGACCTAACAAACAGAACAACCAAAATAAACGCAATGACAAAAATAAATATGGAATGGTATGCATTGTAAATGGATATGCATAAACATGAGGATGGTATTTGAAATTTGTGCAAATTTTATTTTATTTCTTTTTATAAATTTTGGAAATACTATTCCACATGGGATTTAACTAGTATACATATGTAGCAAAAATATTTTCTTTTAATTGGGATATGTAGAAAATAATTTAACTTCCTAAAATAAATGTTTATTTTATTCTATTTAACAATTTCAGAAATTATTAATTTATTTTCACTTGGCATTTTTAAATAAGACTAATTGATGCATGTTTTTGCATTTATAAAACTAATCATGCATTAATATGCATTAGATTATGTAAATTATATTTTTCAATTAATGTTCACATTTTTATGAGTTTTTATAAATTTATTTCACTATTTTTGGATTTATATTTTAAAAGATATGAAATCTACAAAATTTTTCTAACTGAAATTAATTAAAAAGGAGGAGGAAAAGCGACCGGCCGTGGTGGCGTCCATTACCACGCGATCTTGCGCATAAGTGGCCTAGCAGGGCGGTGACGGCCGCTTAGTGCGTGTGTGCGCAACGCGACGGCTGGTCTTGGCGTCTTGCTCGGCACGAGGCGGCTGCCACTGCCACCAAGTGAGCGCGGCGCGAGGCTGCTGAATCGGATGCGCCCAAGGAAAAGGTGGGCGTGGGTGTGGCCGGTCGCGGTGGCTGGCGTGGGTCATGGTCCGGTGCCGCCCGGCCGGTGTGGCGGACACCGTGGCCGGCCGCATCAAGGGCCGCCGAGTGAGAGGGGAGTTGACCGGTGGGGCCGGCGGTCACCACCAAGTAGGGCAAGCAATGGAGGCGGCTCGGCGGCGACCAATTCCGCGAACCATGCTCACCGGCAAGGAGTGAGGAGGAAAGAGGGAGGGGAGCACGGCTAACCCAAGGGTGGGGTCAGCGCCGGGGAAAGGGGACGGCGGCGAGGTCAGCGGTGGCTCGGGGCGGCGGTGGTGTGTCGCGCCACGGCCAAACCATGAGAGGGGAAGACGGGGGGTCACGAGGAGAGGGAGGCGCGGGGAAGGTCGGGGCAGAGTCGGCTCGGGGTGGGATCGGCTTAGGAGGCTCGGCAATGTGGCCCAGGTAGGGCGGCGGGAGGCGCACGGCGGCGAGCAGCTCCGGCGAGGGAGAGGCTACACGGGGGGCGGGAAAAGATTCCTAGTGGCCTAGGAAGGGAGAAGGAGCAAGTGGAAGAGGAGTTACCGGCGGTGTGGCCGACGGCGGCGTGGGCAGCTGCTCCGGCTCAAGGCTGTGCGACTGCTCCGGCGACAACAAGCAGTGGATCAAGTAAAACGGATGGAGGGTGAAGGAGGAGAGTGGTGGAGGGGATCGGGCCGGGAGGCTCTGCCGGCGAGGATTGAGAGGGAGAGACAGTGAGTGGAGTGGGAGGGGAGGAGATTTCGAGAGACAATTTCAGAGAGAGAGAGTGTGGCGTGGAGATGAAGCTGGGCTGGGCAGTGGGTATTTTGGTGGGAGGGGAGGGTAAAAAGGGAAAAAGGAAAATTGGGGCTGTTTTTGGGAAATACCAATTTGAGAAAGGGCAAAAGGGGAAAGTGGAGCCCACTTTGTCATGGAGATAGGAGAAAGATAGAATTTAGGACTAGGGTTAAAATATACTTTTGCTAAATCTAATTAGTTTAAATTTGATGTTGGTTTTATTTAATTTAAGTTTAGATTTTGGCTATTTCCTAACCCAAAATGAAATGGTTAATCTAAAAATCGCTAAATTAGGTTTTTAGCAATTTAGACATTTTTCAAATGATATATATATATATATATATATATATATATATATATTGTAACATCCCCATTTTTCAAAAATTTTGAAAATGCATCATCATGGCATCATCACATGTGAAATCCAAAATTTTAAAAATCATTTTTGAAAAAAATGTGCATGTTACTATAAATATTTCCTTTACAAACCTATTTAAGAATTTAACTTATAAATATGTATATATATCTACCTCTCATTTCAAAAGGTCTAAATTATTATTTTTTTAAAAAAAACCTATTTTTACAATTTTTGGATTAATGATTTCATTTGGGATGGGAAATAGCCAATTAGTTGAAACCAAAAGCTAAATGGAAACTTGATAAGAAAAATTTTAAACTAATTAGATTTAGTGGAAATATATTTTTGCCCTAGCACTATTCCCTATTTTCTCCTATCTCTATGACAATGCCATTTCTTCCTATTTGGGGATCCCTTTTCAGCTTTCCATTTCTAGAAATTTTCCCAAATGGGATAATTCCCCTTTTTACCCTTCCCTAAATTGCCCCTCCTCCCAGCTTAATCTTCACGCAGCACTTCTCCCAATCCCACCCCTCTCCCTCGGTTTTTTCTCCCTCACCGGCTCTCACCCACCCTCACTCTCTCTCATTTTCTCCACCGACGGAGCTTCCTTGCTCGATTCCTTCCGCCACCTCCCTCCCCCTACTCCACTGACTCCATTTTCGCGGCCATCACCCTGCCGCCGACGCCGAGAACGCCGCGCCGAGCTGAAGCCGCCGGTGCCGTCGCCACCACCGCCGGTAATGTTTCCCTTTTCTCCTCCTTAGCCCCCTAGGACATCTTCCCGCGACGGCGCCGTCCCTCCCCATCGGAGCGGCCGACGGCGACCTCCTTTTCCGCGGGCCTCGGCCTTGGCCTTGCCGCCTCGGTCCTCTCTTCCCTCGCCGAGGCCACTCCGAGCTTCCCTCACCTCCTCTTGCTCGCCAACCACGCCGCCCTCCTCGCCGCTGTTCGCCGACCGACGCCGCGCCGCCTTTCTTCCGCCTCGGCCGCCGCTTCGCCCGCCGTCGTACCCTCGGCGGCCGACTCCACCTAGAGCCTCCTCCTCTCTCTCCTTCTTTTCCCCCTCGGCCACCGCCGCCATTGTCACGGATCCGCCGCCCGAGCCGCTGCTCCTCCTCCTCGCTGCCGTGACTCGACAGCGGGCCCCACCTGTCACCGGCTGAGTGGTTGACGGACCGCCGCTCTGTCGAGGCCGCTCCGACGACCGGCCGTCCCACAGCCACCTAGGCTGCCATCGCCGATCGGCCGATCGCCGCTGCGTCGCCGTCAAGAACGCCATGGCCAGGTCAAGACGCGAGCGAGCCTACCACGCCACGCGTCCTGCCGCCCATGCTGCCACGTGCAAGCCAGCAGCGGGCCGGGCCGCCTCACAGCGTTGTTAATTTGGTAAATGAGCCGGCCGATACCGCCTGTTATTCCTTTTTTTTCCAATTTGATTTATAAATATAAAACTTGTAAATTTTATATCTTTAAAAAATATAAGTCCAAAATTTATGAAATAAATTTATAAAAACTCACAAAATGTTAACTTTAGATTAAAAATATAATTTAAATAATTTGATGCATATTAATACATGATTTAGATTTAGTTTTAATAAAAGAAAAGACATAAATCAATTAACCTTAAATGATTTTGATAAATGAAAATAAATTGGCAATTTCAAATGGTGAAATATAATAACATAAACAATTATTTTAGAAAATAAGTTTAATTCTTCATTTCTCAATTAAAAAGAAATATGTTGCTACATATGTACAGTAATTAAATTCTATATGAAATAAAGGTTTCTAAAGTTTATAAAAAGAAGTCAAGTAAAATTTATACAATTTTCAGATTGAAGTACCTTCATCATATTTATGCATATCCATTCACATGCATTTCATATTTAATTTTGGTATTGTGTTTATTTTGGTTATTTTGTTATTAGGTATTAACGACGATAGTTTCGCGACCCATTCCCCGGAGGATCACCACGAATTTGCTGAGCAAGGCAAGTGCTGAAACTTGTGTCCTATGGTTTTGAAACTAAATTTCTTAGAAGTTTATAATATGCATGTTATATCCAAAATTAAAAATGCTAATCACTTAGCTGCTTAGTTAACACCCAATCAATAATTATCCTGTTAAAATACTCCTTGCTACCCTAGGTTATTAAAATTGCTAATATTTAACATCACCCTTGAATTAGGTTTTGCAATAATGCTTAGAAATGCTCAGTGCTAAGTCGTTGTTCATTCTTGATATCTGCAATTATCAAATGCTTGTTCAAATGATTGATTTAAAAAGACAAGGGTGCTTTGTCATGGGTGTAGTTAAGATAGTGGGTGCTATCGGCAAAACTGCTTTTGCAAAACCCGATCGTGGTGGATGGATGCAAGGTGGGTGCCATGAGCACGAGACTTGGGCCCAGTGTGGAACCACCCGGTCCGTAAGGACCGATTCCTTGAGGTAGACAAGCTAAGTACAACAAAGGCGACTGCAGGTGCTCAGATGGGGGGCCCTGCTTGGCATCCTTCACCCTCTAGCTTTGGCATTCCAAATGATGGAGTAGGCGAGAGGTGCCGTTCTATTGGCGCAAGAGGGCATCGGTGTGGAAACCTTAGCGGGAATGCCTTAGCTAGGAGGAGGTTGGAAAAAGGCCTTGTGGTGATCTTTTCCTTTGGGGCACCCTCGAAAAATCACCTCGCATGGGTAAAGCGTCACGATCTCTGCAGAGTATAAAACTATCATGATAGCCGTGTCCACGGTCAAGGACAGACGACGTGAAGCCGCCTCAATGGTACTTCTTCTCTATTTGTTTTCAAAATGGTGTTTCAAAGGAAAACCACGATTGCGATCGTGTGTTTTGGTTTTCTCCTCACAATGGGCCTTTGTGAGCGATGAGGGTATTTGCACGGTGGGTGCCGTGAGTAGACAAAGTTGGGCAAAAACCGTGGGTGCCGAACTTCAAAGAAATTGATTCAAACGTTTGTTTTTCTCAACATGTTTTAAATCATTTTATAAAATCTTAGGTAACAATTTTATAAAATTGGCTTTATGCAAAAGAACCCTAACTCGCCTTTGTCAAGCCTTAAATGCATGGTAGTCACCTTGCTTGTTGAGTATAAAGTATACTCACCTCGCTTTTATCTGGAGTCGCTCATTCCAACGAAAGCAGATGCTAACAGCGAAGGAACCTCAAGAGGAGATGTACCACGACGGCGATTCGCCACGGATTCAAGACGAAGAGTACCTCGACGCCTAGGATTGCGTTCCTCCAGCTCTGCCTGTGGGGATCTGCCTCGGCTTTCTTCTTTTGGAGTTTTCAGTTGTATAATTAAGACTTCCGCTTTTGTAAGGCCTTTGAGCCAATCTTATGTAACCACGCCAGGAGGCGCACTCTGATGTAAATTTATGTAAATTAATCGACATGGTTGTGATCCAAGTTTGTTGTCTGTGTGTGCTAGCTACTGATCCAGGGACTAGCACAGGTAAAGCACAGGTGGGACCTCACCTCCGCCAGGGGGGTCCCGACAGGGTTGGTATCAGAGCCTAGGCTGTAGGCCGCAACCTAGGTAGAATGGTATAGCCCTAAGGACCTATTTAAAATAATAAATCTACTTTCAACAGTTTTTGAAACTTACCCTCTTCTGTTTTTCTTACTTAAAATTTTTGTTTCTATCTGGTCTTACCTTTTCCTCTCTTACCACCTTCTGAATGATTTGTGCTTCAAAAGCAAAAGTGTTGTTTCTACAATCTTCCCCAATTTAAACATTTAGTCGACGTCCTTGCCTTATTAGGAAACCTGAAGCCACAAGTCGTTGACGATCGGAACGAGTCCGCAAGAAGCATTAAAGCGCGCCAGAAGCATAGAGGAACCAGATGGCTTTAAGAAAGCAAAATTAGCGTTAAGACTGTAGGAATCCAAAAATCTGTAATCGTATTAGAGAGCGTTGGATTTTCCAGTTGGATTTTAAGATAGTGTGCACCGATTTGGTCGTGCCACTGTCACTTGTGTTTCTTTTTGAAGCCTTTTCGTATTTTGTTTGAACTGGTGTGTTGTGGATGTTATGACCTCCCCATTAGTTTTCTCCCTGATTTTTCCCCTCTCATCTCCTTTTCGAAATTGCTGTCAGATGGTGGACACCCGGAATGGAGCCGCTGCCAGTCATGGAAGAGGCAGAGAGTTAGTAGTGAACGAACCTCAGGGCCAGTCTCCGCCTGTCGGTCTGCCCCAGAATCAACCGGCTGCTGACGACCAGGCCAATGTCAACTTGCCACCCCCACCAACTCATCCTCCGCAGCTTGACCAAATACTGGCAATGCACCTGCAAGCTTTTCAAGCCATCGCCCATAACCTCAACAACCTCGCTGCTCCTGCTCAAGCTCAGCCTCCACAGAACCAGCACCAGTCTAAGTTTGGTGACTTCATGAGGACTAGACCGTCAGTGTTCACCGGAGCCGTGGAACCCCTGGTCGCTAAGGACTGGCTCCGGGAAATGAAGCGAAAGCTGGATATGATTCAGTGCACTGACCGAGAGAGTGTCAACTTTGCCGGTCATCAACTCCAAGACGATGCTGCCATATGGTGGGAAAACTTCCAAGCTTCCCACCCGGATGTCGAAGCTCTCACCTGGGAGGACTTTTCCAAGGCTTTCACCGCCTCGTTTGTTCCCAAAGGCATTATGGAAATGAAGAGGCGAGAATTTCATCGCCTTCAGCAGGGCAATATGTCTGTCACAGAATATCTGAACAAGTTCAACCACCTTGCCCGCTATACTACCACAGAAGTAGCCTCAGAGTCCGACAAGATATGGAAATTCATGGAAGGAATGGACCCCGATCTGAAGGCCCTTATTGCTTCCAACGACTATGCCACTTTCCAGGATATGGTCAATAAAGCATTAGTTATGGAAGATATCGAGCGACAGCGCATGGAGAAGCGCAAAAGAAAGATGGCCCAACAATATCATCAAGGATCTAGCAGCTCGAGGCCCCGATTCTCCCAGTTTCCATCCAGCAGGCCCCCAGTGCCACAGTCTCAACAGGGTCAAAGGATGTTAGCATCTCAGCCTCGTCAAGCCCCACAAGGTCCCCGTCAAGCTCCAGTTTCCCAGACTCCTCAGAACAACACCTCAACAGGAGTTCAGTGTTTTAACTGTCATCAATGGGGTCATTTTGCTTCCAAGTGTCCCCAGAAGCGCCAGGCTGCTCCTCCCAACACTGGGACAAATGTTCGTGCACCAACTGCCGGAAGAGGTCGTGGAGCACCTCAACCTCCTAGGGTACCTCAAGTCGTCGGGAGAGGCCAAGTCAATTGTATCACTGCGGAAGAAGTGCAGAATGCACCAGAGGTCGTACTTGGTAAGTTCCTAGTGAATTCAGTTCCAGCTACAGTTTTATTTGATTCCGGTGCATCGCATTCTTTCATATCAAAAGGTTTTGTGGAATCAAATAATTGGGACATAATGAGCTTAGAGCACCCTCTGATTGTTCAATCACCGGGAAAGTTTATACGGATCGATAAAATGTGTCCTAAGGTAGACATAGAAGTTAATGGAGTAAAGTTTCTAGCAAACCTTATCTTGCTAGATTCTCAAGGAATAGAAGTTATCCTAGGCATGGACTGGTTAACTAAGCACAATGGCCAGATTAACTGTGCCAGTCGTGCTATTTCTCTTGTCAATAGTAATGGAGTCCGAGTAGAATTCTCCTCTAACCTTGCTGCCAGAGCTGTCAGTACTTTGAACCAGTTGGAAGGAATAACCTTGGATTCAGTCCCAGTGGCCAAAGAATTCCCGGATGTATTTCCAGATGACCTACCTGGTATGCCACCCGACCGTGACATTGAGTTTATCATTGAGCTAGCATCTGGAACTGCCCCGATAGCTCAAAGGCCATATCGGTTGTCTGCAAACCTTTTAGCAGAACTCAAGAAACAGCTTGAGGAGTTAGAAGGCAAAGGATTCATTCGTCCCAGTGCATCACCTTGGGGAGCCCCAGCCATTTTTGTCAAAAAGAAGGACAAAACCCTAAGGATGTGCGTGGACTACAGATCCCTGAATGAGGTTACAATTAAGAACAAGTACCCTTTGCCCAGGATCGACGATCTATTTGATCAGCTTAAAGGAGCCTGTGTCTTCTCCAAGATTGATCTGAGGTCAGGCTATCATCAGATCAAGATCCGAAAAGAGGACATACCTAAGACTGCATTCACTACTCGGTATGGACTATACGAGTATACAGTCATATCCTTTGGATTGACCAATGCACCCGCCTATTTCATGAATCTGATGAACAAAATATTCATGGAATACTTGGACAAGTTTGTGGTCGTCTTTATTGACGACATTCTCATCTACTCCAGGAATGAAGAAGAACATGCCGAACACTTAAGGTTAGTGCTGGCAAAGCTCAGAGAGCATCAGCTGTATGCCAAGTTCAGTAAGTGCGAGTTTTGGCTGAAAGAAGTGGCGTTCCTAGGACACGTCATATCAGCCCAAGGTGTTGCTGTCGACCCAAGCAAAGTAAAGGATGTTTTGGATTGGACGCCGCCAAAGACCGTGTCCAAGGTCCGCAGTTTCCTTGGAATGGCAGGATATTACAGAAGGTTCATTGAAGACTTCTCCCGAGTCGCAAGACCCCTCACCCAGCTCTTGAAAAAGGACAAGAAGTTTGAATGGACTAAAGCCTGCGAGAACAGTTTTCAAGAGCTAAAGAAGCGTTTGACCTCAGCCTCAGTTCTCACTCTGCCGGATATTCGCAAAGATTTTGAAGTCTATTGCGATGCTTCCAAGTTAGGACTTGGGTGTGTGTTGATGCAAGAAGGGAAAGTTATAGCCTATGCATCAAGACAGCTAAAGTCTCACGAGGTCAACTATCCCACTCATGATCTGGAATTAGCTGCTGTGATCCATGCTCTCAAGATTTGGAGGCACTACTTGGTCAGTAACCGGACCGAGATATATACGGACCATAAGAGCTTGAAGTATATTTTCACACAGCTAGACTTAAACATGAGGCAAAGAAGATGGTTAGAGCTGATAAAGGATTATGACTTAGGCATTCACTATCACCCCGGAAAAGCCAATGTAGTAGCTGATGCCTTAAGCAGAAAAAGTTATTGCAATAACCTCATGATTCAAGAAGGTCAACCTGCATTGCATGAAGAGTTCAGGAAGTTAAACATGGAGTTGGTCGAACCAGGCTGTGTTAATATGCTAGAACTTCAGCCGATCTTGGAGGATCAGATCCGAGAAGCTCAAAAGGGTGATGCAGAAGTAGCAGAAATCAAGGAACGGATCAAGGCAGGAAAAGCCCCAGGATTCCTAGTGGACGCGAGCGGTATCCTCTGGTTCGAGAAGAGAATTTTTGTGCCGAACAAGAAAGAAATCAAGGAGCTGATTCTAAAGGAAGCTCATGACTCAGCGCTGTCAATCCACCCAGGAAGTATCAAGATGTACTTGGATCTCCGGACGTCATATTGGTGGACTGGTATGAAGCGAGACGTCGCCGAGTTTGTCGCCCTGTGTGATACCTGTCAGCGGGTCAAAGCAGAACATCAACGGCCTGCAGGATTGCTTCAACCCCTGAAAGTTCCTGAGTGGAAATGGGAAGAGATCGAAATGGATTTCATTACCGGCTTACCCAGAACCCAGTCCGGTCATGATTCCATTTGGGTCGTTGTGGATCGGCTCACCAAGTCTGCTCACTTCATCCTAGTAAAGACGACTTACAACGGAAATAAGCTAGCAGAGCTGTATCTGTCTAAAGTTGTTTGCCTGCATGGAGTTCCTAAAAAGATTGTCTCCGATAGAGGAACCCAGTTCACATCTAAGTTCTGGCAGAAGCTGGATGGATTGCTAGGAACCAACCTAAACTTCAGTACCGCATTCCATCCACAGACTGAAGGCCAGACAGAACGAGTTAACCAAATTCTGGAGGACATGCTTCGAGCTTGTGCTTTGGCAAATTCCAAAAGTTGGGATAAACATTTGCCATACGTAGAGTTCTCATACAACAACAGCTACCAATCAAGGTTACAGATGTCCCCGTTTGAAGCACTATATGGCAGGAAGTGCAGAACCCCCCTCTACTGGAAAGAAACTGGAGAAAGAATGATTTTTGGACCTGACCTGCTCAAGGAGGCAAATGAGCAAGTCCGAGTTATCCAACAGCGATTGAGAACTGCTCAAAGTCGGCAAAAGAGCTATGCGAATAATCGGCGAAGGGAACTCAGCTTTGCTGAAGGAGATTTTGTTTACCTGAAAGTGTCTCCGATGAAAGGAGTTCGCCGTTTCCGAGTCAGTGGAAAGCTTGCACCGTGATATATTGGACCTTTCAAGATTGTGGCTAGAAAAGGTGAAGTGGCCTATCGGCTCGAGTTGCCACCTCAGTTGTCGGCTATACACGATATATTTCATGTGTCCTAGCTAAGGAAATGCTTGAGAGTTCCAGAAGAGCAAATGCCGTTGGAACAGTTGAACCTGCAAGAAGATCTGACCTACAAGGAATACCCGATCCGGATTCTAGACGAAGCCGCTCGTCAAACCAGGAGCAAGGTGATCAAGCTTTGCAAAGTTCAGTGGTTGCTCCACTCAGAAGACGAAGCCACTTGGGAACGCGAAGAGGAACTTCGGGCAGAGTTCCCCAGCCTTTTTCCTAGTTTTTCCGAATCTCGAGGTCGAGATTCCGTTTAAGGGGGAGAGGTTTGTAACATCCCCATTTTTCAAAAATTTTGAAAATGCATCATCATGGCATCATCACATGTGAAATCCAAAATTTTAAAAATCATTTTTGAAAAAAATGTGCATGTTACTATAAATATTTCCTTTACAAACCTATTTAAGAATTTAACTTATAAATATGTATATATATCTACCTCTCATTTCAAAAGGTCTAAATTATTATTTTTTTTAAAAAAAACCTATTTTTACAATTTTTGGATTAATGATTTCATTTGGGATGGGAAATAGCCAATTAGTTGAAACCAAAAGTTAAATGGAAACTTGATAAGAAAAATTTTAAACTAACAAGATTTAGTGGAAATATATTTTTGCCCTAGCACTATTCCCTATTTTCTCCTATCTCTATGACAATGCCATTTCTTCCTATTTGGGGATCCCTTTTCAGCTTTCCATTTCTGGAAATTTTCCCAAATGGGATAATTCCCCTTTTTACCCTTCCCTAAATTGCCCCTCCTCCCAGCTTAATCTTCACGCAGCACTTCTCCCAATCCCACCCCTCTCCCTCGGTTTTTCCTCCCTCACCGGCTCTCACCCACCCTCACTCTCTCTCATTTTCTCCACCGACGGAGCTTCCTAGCCCGATTCCTTCCGCCACCTCCCTCCCCCTACTCCACTGACTCCATTTTCACGGCCACGCGCCGCCGCCGGAGAACGCCGTCTTGCGCCGACGCCGAGCTGGCCACCGGGCGCCGCCGCCAACCACCGCCGGTAATGTTCCCTCCTTTTCTCCTCCTCTCCTCCTTAGCCCCTAGGACATCTTCCCGCCGACGCGCGTCCCTCCCCATCGGAGCGGCCGACGGCGACCTCCTTCTCCGCCGGGCCTCGGCCTCGGCCTTGCCACGCCTCGGTCCTCTCTTCCCTCGCCGGCCACTCCGAGCTTCCTCACCGCCTCTTGCTTCGCCAACCACGCCGCTTCCTCGCCGCGCCGTTGCCGATGGATGGAGCCGCCGCTTTTTCCGCCTCGGCCGCCGCTTCATTGTCGTACCCTCGGCGGCCGACTCCACCCGAGCCTCCTCCTCTCCTCCTTCTATTCTCCCCGCCACCCGCCGCCGCTTGTTCGCGGATCCGCCGCCGCCGAGCCGCTGCCCTCTCTCCTCCTCTCGGACGCCGAGAAGGGGCCCGCCTGTCACCGTCCGAGTGGTGACGGACCGCCCGCTTGCCGAGGCCGCTCCGCCGACCGGGCGCCCTCACAAGACTCACTGGCTGCCAGGTCCGCTCGATGGATCAGCACAAGCCTGCACAGCACCGTCTGCTGCTGGTGGTGGGCATGACGAGAGCGGCCACGCCACGCTGCGTCTCGCTTACGCGCTGCCACCGGCCACAGCGTGCTGGGCGCCGCCAAGCGTCGTTCATGGTAAAATGAGCCGACACAAATTTACCATTATTCCTTTTCTTTTTCCAATTTGATTTATAAATATAAAACTTGTAAATTTTATATCTTTAAAAAATATAAGTCCAAAATTTTTGAAATAAATTTATAAAAACTCACAAAAATGTTAACTTTAGATTAAAAATATAATTTAAATAATTTGATGCATATTAATACATGATTTAGATTTAGTTTTAATAAAATAAAAGACATAAATCAATTAACCTTAAATGATTTTGATAAATGAAAATAAATTGGCAATTTCTGAAATGGTGAAATATAATAACATAAACAATTATTTTAGGAAATAAGTTTAATTCCTCATTTCTCAATTAAAATGAAATATGTTGATACATATGTACAGTAATTAAATTCTATATGAAATAAAGGTTTCTAGAGTTTTCTAGAAAGCCGTGCCCACTGTTAAGGGCGGACGACGGTGGGTTGATCACAATGGTAGTTTTATTCCCTCTCTTTCTCAGAGTTTTAAAGAAGAAAACTGGCAGGTTCCGTGTTTTGTTTTGGGAGCCTACGGTGGTTAGCCGTGAGGAGATGACTTCGGTGGTTTAGCCGACGTGTGGTATTATGCATACGGTGGTTAGCCGTCGCGAGTTATTGGTCCTTCGGTGGATTAGCCGTAAGGAAAATATTTTGGATAAAAACCACGATTTGTGTCGTGAGCCAGCCGTTGGGCATGAGCCGGTTGGGGCCGGATGAGTTAAATGTTTTATCAATCAATTTGATTACTCCACTTCTTCCCCAAATTGCTTTAAAAATTTTAGACAAACTATTTCAAAACTTGCTTTCCACAAATAAGCCCTACCTTCCCCTTGTTTAAACCATGCATATGCACATGTCAATTGACTTGCGAGTATTTTCACCAATACTCACCCTCGCGCTTTGCCGCGGGACTATGCATTCCGACGCGCAGGTGCAGAGTACCAGTGCAATCCCGAAGACGGAGTCCAGGATGAGGAGTATACCGACGCCTAGGGCTGCGTTTCTCCAGCTTTGCCTGTGGGGATTGTTTTGTTTTTCCACTTTTGGAGTTTCTGTTGTAAAATAAGGACTTCCGCGTTTGTAAGGCCTTCAAGCCAATCTTTTGTAACCACGCCACGAGGCGCACTCTGATGTAAATTTATGTAAACTAATCGACATGGTTGTGATCCAAATTCTGTTGTCTGCGTGTGCTAGCTACTGAGCCAGGGACTAGCACAGGTAAAGCACAGGTGGGATCTCACCTCCGCCAGGGGGGGTCCCGACAGGGTCGATTTCCGATTTGCCGCGGCAAAGCGCGTCAAATCGTGAAAAATCGACCAAAATTTGTGATTTAAATTTGGAATCACAAATTGGTTGCCGGAAAACAAAAATCGCCATTTTTTTCAGAAAACCGAGCGATAAATGCGGCAAACCGAGGTAAATCTGAGGAAACGAAAAATCGTTTGGTTTTGACGGCAAATTGATCAATTTTGCTGGCAAACCGATTTGTGGTGTCGAAAAATCGATTTTTAAGTAAATGGTGCGGAAAATGGTAAATATTTATTTAAAATCATGTAAATGGTAGGCATGACTTTTGGTAATTATTAACATTTAGGCAATATTTTAAATTATTCAAAAATCGATTTGGAACCTTATATGGTGCGGAAAAATGGTAAAAATTTATTAAAAATTATGTAAATGGTAGGCAGTATTTAAAATTATTTAACATTTAGGCAACATTTTAAATTATTTCAAAAATCGATTTGGAACCTATACATATGACAAGTTCACAAGTAACGCTATCATATACATTTTTTCTTGTTAACTAACACTGTCATATACATTTTTGTGAACTAACTAACACCATTTTGTGAACTAACACTAGCTAACACCATTTTGTCGTTATATGCAGCACGACGCTAATGGGCCAAGTTGGGCCAGTATGAATAGTACTTTTTGTAATTTTTGTGATTTAAATTCAAATTTCCACGCGATTACGACTCTGTTTTTAATTTTTTTTCACCATTGTGTTTATACACGGTTCTATAATTTTTGCGGATTTTATGGGATTTTGTTTTTATTTTTCAAATTCAAATCACAATTTGAATTGTGCTACCGGTTTGCCGAAATCGGCGATTTTGCGGCAAATCGCGGCAAATCACGATTTGCCGACGAGAAGTGCAACGTTGCGGGGCGCGAGACGGGCTCCGAGCGGCAACAAGACGGCACGGCGGCAGTCTGGTGCTGTGCTCGCTGGGCTGTTCAAACAGCAGAGACTACTCCAGGTTGTCGTGGGGGATCGGTGGAGATCATTGTTGCAGCAGCGGCGCCTGGAACTGTCACTTCGCGGAGAATTTTCTTTCTTACTTCTCAGGACTGTAGCTTCACACACTGGAATTGTTATTTACGTGACATTGTACCATCATGTCATCATCCATCGATCCATGCTACACATTTGTTGTCAGTGCGTGGTGGATTTGATACTTGACGTTTCAACAATACATATATGTAGACGTGTGCCATTATAATTCCAACTGAAAATTAAAGATTAAAGTGTGCCGTGCCGGTTATCAACCATTCTCAAGAGCGCATGCAGGGCAAGAATCACATTTCTATCCAGTTGAATTCCAGTAATATGTAGAAGGGAGTGCACATGGGTCACCACCTACGGCGCCTCCGCTAGAGAGAGCCACTTGCCGTCTTGCCGATGTTCCCTCTAACAATTCCAATTCCAAGAGGCATTGGCGAAACAGCATGCGACACGGTGGCTACGGCATTTTCCATTCCCGGCATCTTTTCCTGATGTCTCCCAACCTCACTTGGAAGTGACCTACAAATATGCCCTCGTGCATGCTGCATCGAGGAACTCTGTATTCTGAAGCTATCCCCAGACAAAAAGCACAAACACTAATCACTGGTGAACCAGAACGATATCTCTTTTTAGAACAACATCAATATAGTTGTTATACATGTCCGCCTTTGGATCACTCGCCTTACAGATTAATAGGCTCATATATATATAACCCCATAGAAGGACATGAAGGAACGGAAAGGCCGGATGCATAAGGGTAGGTGTGTTGTATTTATTGATCAGTAGCGTAGATGATGAACTAGTATTGTTGGCGTCAGTGTTTAGACACCGTGCACAAATTAAGAAAAAATACATAAAAAACAAACCGAAAATTTGATTGAATTATTGTGCACAGTGTACTGCTATGCAAATAAATGTTACGTACCAGCTTTTAGGGAAAGAAAGTTCCATTCTAGTGATGAAATTTGAGAGCTTTTGGTAAGTTGGTCGCTCGTTATATCCTTTCGCTATACATTCAAGCATAGGGCTCGCCAAAAAGCTCGAGGCTCGCAGCTCGGCTCGGGCGAGCCTGGCTCGGCTCATGCTGGCTCGTGGCTCGGTGCGAGCCCGAGCCGAGCCTAGTTTTCTGGCTCGCAATTTGGGTGAGCCGGCTCAGCTCGAGCCACGAGCCAGCTCGTGAGTCAATGAGCTGGCCAAAAGTATGTTGCTGTCTGATTGTCTAAAAGCTAAAATGTTTATCATGGTTTTGATGGCTTGGTTGGTTATAGTCATAGTTGTTTTTATGCTTTATTTTGCTGTTGCTGTTGTCTGTTGATTAATATTGACTGTTGGATGGCTACTCGAGTGCTGTCGTGCTTGTGTTGGAGTGCTGGACGGTCTAGCTCGGCGAGCCAACGAGCCGGCTCGTGAGCCAGGCCCGAGCCGCCCTTTCGGGCTCGCTAAATCACCGAGCCGAGACAGGCTCGGCTCGCTACCTGACCAAGCCCGGGTGAGCCGAGCCGAGCCTGGCTCGTTTCCAGCCCTATTCAAGCACAAAAACCCATTCCCTGCGGCTCCAGTTTCTCAATTCTCCACCGGAGTATGTCGAGTTGTGCCAATCACAGGTCTAGCTAGAGCTAAGCAGAATCCAGAGTGGTGGTAGTAAAGGAACATGGAGTAGGGGAACACCGTTTCTTTCCTTCCTTTTTATCAAGATAGCATTAGGCAAGGTACCTACTATATATATTAGAAGAACCTATGGGGAGTTATTTACAAATAGTTATGTAAAAATGAGAGAGAACACATCAAAATGATTAATTCTAACTTATCCGAGCTCGTTGAGCCAGACTTGAAGAGCGGGCAGATACTTCTTTTTTCTCTATGGATAGCCATGGCAAAATCTTGCTTGAAAGTTCTTTTGCAAGATTCATGTGTTGGTTTTTCATTCCAAAGTTATTTCGACACTTCCATGTCGATCAAGTCACAAGGACCATGACTTCCATAAAGAACTTCCTTTTGAAGTTTGTCTAAAGAATGGAATTACTTCCAATGTCGTTGATCTTTGAGGTTGCCATAGACTGATTAGTAGCCAACAGTTTTTATCAAAAGCATAGTCCAAAAATAGATGAAAAGCTGTTTCTTCGCAATGTAATCCACACACAGTGCAAGAGTAACTCGGGACAATAAAGTGTTTTGTCTCAGACGATTTCTAGTGTTTAGTGTATCATGATTAATTTCATGTAGGAGCCAGAAGGTTACTTTATGTTTCACCTGACAACAACACTTGCATATATAACCAAGTGAACACCTTCGACGTAGGCGTAGTACCTCTCATTTGGATGCATGCATGAGACTCGAAGAGAGTTCCTTTTTACTCCATATGCAGCCAGTATCATTTTAATCTGTCATGTTGAAAGCTGATCTTTATGTTTTCGAGCAGCAACAATTATGAATATTTCTCCACTGACAGAGGTAAATGAAACAAATAATGAGGATTTGACATATTTTAACTTGCTGCAGTGAGCTTTAATTACTCTTTTATAAGCGGAAGAGTGACTGTGGATAGTGCACACCTAGCAAATGACATTAAAATATTTTGGAACTCTACCTAAATATATATATATAGAGCACTTCTACAGTGCAACAGGATAAGAGTTATCTACACCATTAATTGGATCAACATATACAGTGCAGATATACTCGTCGTCTTACCTCCTAGATCAGGTAAGAGTTCTCTCATCATTGGATCAAGTAAAATGGATATGGCCTATAATAGTTTATTAGATGCGTCTTAAAAAAATCCATATATTTATAAAAGGGAAAGAAGAAAGAGAAAAAATGGCCTCCGTGTATTTTACAACTTCACTGCATTCCTCCCCTTAGCTGCCTCACTTTCTTAACACGCAAACTAGGTTTGTGTTAACAAGATGAAGGCTAGTCTGGTCATATACATCTTGCGATGTAGAGCTGAGAACCTTTTTCCATTGTCTAAAAGAAAGACGAAGGCTAGTCTGGCATACATAATTCAAAGCTGTCAACTAATTCCTTAAAGAATCTGGCTTATATAAATTCAGTTATAATGGCACTGCACCATATTGAGCTTAAAGAAATCTGTCAACTCATCTAATATCATTAATGTTAGTTTGCATGTTCTATTTGGCATCTATGAGAGCCAATCCTGCAGAATTTGTGACCAGGGTGGAATATTTCTTGATGCGTGCCGTGATTTAGGGGGTGTTCTTTTGGGCTTATGAGATCTGACTTATCTGTCTTATCTCCAACTTCGAGAATTTTCTGAGGTGGCCTCGAGTCGGATGGCCATGAAATTTAGGATTTAGGGAGCTTTTAGACTAACGTCTATGAGATAAAAATAAAAGCGGGTTCGATAAGTCATAAAATTTTCGTGACTTATCCGACTAATATTGACTCATCTAAGTTTTTATTACTTTTGAACTGCTTTTATTTTTATCTCGAGGCTAGTCTAAAAGCTCTCTAAATCCTAAATTTTAAGGTCATCCGACTCGAGGCCACCTCGGAAAATTCTCGAAGTTGGAGATAAGTCAGATTAGATAAGCCCAAAAGAACATGGCCTTTACTAATTATCTGGTGATAATCTTGTCTATAACCGCATTTGTACCTAGCAGAATATATAGTTAAAGATATGACAACTAAATTATATATTTGCGTCACCACTCTCTCTTGCATATAAATAGACAAGAAGACAATTCAAACCCTCTTATTTCTCTTCTCCTCTCGGTGGAAAATTTTAATTTCAGTATATGCTCTGATAACCTACTTCAATTCTTCAACCCGATTAATGTGATCATGCTAAGATCCTAAGAGAGAATCAGCCATCGTTTCCTTTATTTCTACTCTCACTACAGGAATCTGACTTATTTACGTCGGCCAGAAGCCGACGTAAATAGGCCAAAAGCCGACGTAAATAGCTATTTACGTCGGCATGCCGACGTAAATAGGCCGACGTAAACCGAAAGCAACGAATAGTTCTATTTACGCCGCCCCGACGAATAACACTTATTTACGCCGGCCTCAAACCGACGTAAATAGGAATAGTGGTTCTCCACGGCGTGTGGAGTCGACGTGGCACTTATTTACGTCGGCCGTCGGGTCGACGAAAATAAGTTTTCCGATGGCGGCTATTTTACGTCGCCAAAAGCCGACGTAAATAAACATTTACGTCGGCTTGTGGCCGACGTAAATATCTGCCACCATGGAAGACTTATGTACGTCGGCCATGAAGCCGACGTAAATAGGTTTATTTACGTCGGCCAAGCTGACGTAAATAAGTCGGCCTAGTCGACGTAAATAGCTCTGGTCATGTAAGACTTATTTACGTCGGCCACTAAGCCGACGTAAATAAGGCTATTTACGTCGGTCTGGCCGACGTAAATACTGGGCTGCATGCCAGAAATTTGCCGACGTAAATACTGGAGAATTCATGCCAGCCATAATAGGCCATTTGTACAGGACATAACCATCAATTCACAACATAGATCATTCAACCATACATTCATATAAAGCAATATCAATCCGTCCATTCATATCAAATTACATCCACAATATAATATATAAACTTAAACATAGCATACAACACATAGATCAACCAAATACTCATTATTCAAACAAACGTTAATTTGGAAACATGACAACACAGATCAACCATAGTACATTGTTCATACTGAAACATAACATAACACAGATAACCATAGTATTCATTGTTCATACACATACAAACATCAATTTGGAGGAGTATTGCCAAATCGATGTCCACTACCGGCGTCGCCTCCCGAGTTTAAGAAGTGATCAACCGACGGCGGAGTCCTCGAAGAAGAAGCGCCGTTGCCTCCAACATGGCCATCCGGTGTAGGGGCCACCGAATCCTATATTAACAAACATATATTAGAGATAGCTAGATTACATCAAAATAAATTTGAATAATTGATGATACCATGTTAGGAGATTGCGGGCTAAATAAGGGTGGAGGTTGAAACGGAGGAAGATTCAGTGATCTTCCGAACTGCTGCGTCATGTATTCCTACAAACAAATGTAATTGGCAAATTTCATTAAATAAGAATACGCAAAACTAGATATCGACAATAGTAAGTTTAAATTTGTAGTTTGCTTCTAGTTATAACAGAAATTCTAAAATATATAACCACTTATTTGACAATTTCATGTACTTTAGAGCAATCGACATATAGAAGGCTAGCTAATTAACATCTAGTCCTTGGTAAAATTTATAACTTCCATATAATTAAAGCATGAATACAAACATACAACGAAATAGATATAAGACTATGAATTTTTGGGATTCAAGCATACAACTTACTTGTAGAGCTGCTTGCTGTTGTGTCTGCCATGCAACAAAGTATTCTTGTTGTTGTCTCAACTGCTCCTGAAGTCGACTCTCACGAGCTGCTTGTTGTCTCAACTCCTCCTCCAGTCGAGACTCACGAGCGCTACGCCCACTGCTCTGGGAGGATTGAGACGATCTCGCCGAACTTAAGACTGTGCTGGTATCAAGGTAACCATTAAACATGGGGAACCTTCCATGTTTCTTGCCACCCCCGCTATTGTACAAAGCGACAGGGTCAATATCTTCTTTCCTCCAGTCATAGTGAAGCCCGTGAGTATCTGTCATCATTTTTCCGTAACAAGCCTACAAAATTTGTAGTTCATGCATACAAGTTAAACGAAATAGTCAATAGAGGTGTTTATAATCATTACGAACTAACCAAGCTCTGTGTCGCCCTGTCACTACATAGCTGCTCAGGCTGTGTAGGATCAGAACCTAGGTGACCCCGTATGTAAGCTTCAATGTCCGTGGGGCGAGACCCGCTTTGAGCTTCCTGTAAATTAGTGTCATTAGCCAATATTTCGAACAGATTGAAAGATAAAATATGACAATTAAAAACTAAACAGTATGAAACATACCATCCGTCAGGCAAAGACGAAGATGTCCGTTAGCTCCGCATCGCTTGAGCTACTCTTGGACCCGCCTCCTGTTACCTCTCTTACGGTTAGATTTCGAACAAATTCAGAGAGGCCCAATAGTGGCTGAGAGCTTCCCATGCCTCAGGGCATTTGTTAAACCATGGCAACATAGCCTCTCGGTCCTGATCCTCACGAAGGTAAATTTTTGAAGCACCAAGCTTCTTGTTCATATCCTGGTGGAGCTCTTTCTTGTAGTACAAGTTGATTGCCCTTGATCTGAGCCTCAGTACATCATTTCCTTGACCGCTTCAGTCATTGCATTGTCAAAGACATATTTAGCCTTAGCTTGCAACGACTGCTCCTGATCACTTGGCAAACGGTATCTCTCCTACAAAGGAATAGGCTTGAGTTAGACATTGTATGTATTGCTATTGCTCATAAAACAAATGAAAGTGGAAAAACATAGACTTACCCAAAAATCCACCCACACCCATTTGGGCAACAGCCCATGCACCCCATCTATAGCCATCCGGTAGTGCGCCCACTTCAAGGTTGGCTTGGGTTCACCATTGATGACCACTAAACCAGGATAATGGTAACATAAGAGATCCTAGCGTACCATTCACTTGCCTCAAGCTGTTTCTCCCCGTCCATTCTACATCTACCCATTGCCTACAAAAAAGCATTGTGCAACTTGTAAGATCACGTGATGTGGATACTTTTTATACAAATTTTAATAACATACCAATCTCCATGTGGCACAATCACTCTCCGTGCCTAAGGAACTGCTACCGGAGGAATCTGATTAGTCCCTCTATACCTGAAATAAACATAGAATGCAAGGTAATGACAAATGCAATACATAATAATACTTACTAGTTATTTGTAAATAATACCTAAAGACAGGAGCATCCGCTCCCTCTCCACCATCTCCTTCCCCCTCACCATCCCCATCCTCACCATCCCCATCCTCCTCCAGTTCCTCCTCCACATATCCAACAACTGTTTCCTGTCCCTCCTCCACAGCCTCCCCCACTGCTTCCTCTTCTACAGCCTCAACCGCAGTCTCCCTTGCCTCCTGTGCACCCTCCTGCCTGCCCACCTGAGAATATTTACATGTAAATGTAATCACTGCATGTATAAATGGAAAGAATGAAAATAACGAAGTTAAACTATACAACCTCCTCTAAGCATCTCTCGAACTGTCTCTGCCTGCTGTGATGAGAACTAGACCCTCTAAAAATGGATTCTTGACTCTTCGAGGAGGACCCATCCTTTTTCTTTGATTTTGAAAACGACCCGCTATGCCGAAAAAACGACTTCATCCTGTTGAACAAAAACAATTTTAGGTTAAGCACAAGTACAACAATCGAAAGACATAGAAACAATCAGAATACATCAAAGAAAATAAATATTTGTACTTATTAGAAGTAATTGACGTCATTAGGAACATGGTGAGAGTCATGTGCATGGCGTCGTTTTTTTTGTCTGACATCCTCCACGATAACATCTGTCGTGTCCCCAACTAATTCATTCAGTGTGGACCCAATGTCTACATCAAATGAACCAGGCAATCGATCTTCTTGGTAGGCCCCATCAACCGTGCGGTCTAGCCCACTTTCAATATACTCATCATTCGCAGGAGTGTTTAAGCGATCAGGAGGATTCACTTTGTGAACAACCCACCATGGTTTTATATTTTCCTTCGGACATGGATATCGAAGGTAGTACACTTGCTCAACATGGTGAGCAAGTACGAATGAGTTGTGACCTGCAAGGCGTGACTCATGTCTTACCTCCACTAAGCCAAGATTGTGGTTTGGCCGTATCCCTGTTTTATCATTGAACCAATCACAATAAAAGAAAGTTACTCTTAAATCCTTTCGGCCGCCAAACTTAATCTCCACTATGTTTTGAAGAATGCCATAATATTCGGTTTGTCGACCATCTCGCACCCTCTGCAGAGTGACAACTCCGCTATTAATTGTGGTCGCTTGAGGACGGCTTGCTTCTAACGATGCAAGATTCTGGCGAAACCCATTCACATTGTACCGACCAAACTTTCTTATGGTCGTACTCTCAGTCGATAGTCATGAAGGTCCTCATGGACAGCAGAGCACGCATGCAATCGCAAATGTTGGGAATAATTACAATTCAATATGGATGATAAGAAATTAGGACCACCACGTAAACTAGTGTGATAAGAAATATACGTCTTTGTCGAAACCAAGTCACGGTTGGGACCACCACGTAAACCATTAAGCGTCGAAAGTTATCAAGTTGTACACTTGTAGGTTTTCGCGACGAATTCCATTGTTGTTGATCAAACAACCTACATTTTAATCGATTCATTTAGGTTCTAACGGACAAATCAAGTTAGAAATGAATGACAAGTACTTACAGAAATATTGTTCCATTTCGGAATGTTGGAATACATGTATAAGAGTGCTTCATTCCACTCTTCATGAGACGACTCATGATTCGAACTAAGCGCCCGCAGCGTGTCCATGTCCTCGAATATGTGAAGATCGAAACCATGTGTTTTATCCAATGGTTGGTATCTCGAATATGAGCATTAATGTTGTGCTCATATGAAAAATATGTACTAGAGAAATATGAAATCTCTTTAAGAAAGAATGCCTCTGCGATGCAACCTTCAACTCGTGCTTTGTTACCCACAGCTTGCCCTAATTTTCTTAAGGTTTCGCTTCTATCGGATACATCCATCGATATTGTACCGCCCACCAACCTCTCGCTTCAGACGGTAGATGTACCAACAAATGTTGCATTGCATTCATGAAACCAGTGGAAATAACTTCTCCATCTTGCATACTAGCACAGTATAACTTTCTTCAACTTTTGCATCGTTGATTTCTTGATTTCCTTCAACATATCTCGCATGACGCAAAACTAAGCTCTGCCAATATTGTCCACACATCATCAGGGAAGTATCCACGGAACATTATAGGAATTAATCTTTCCATGATTATATGGTAATCATGACTCTTTAGGCCATTTAGCTTACGTCGTGATACTCATTTGCGCCTTAGGTTCGCAGCAGATCCGTCGGAAACTTGATGTTTTTCAACCACGTAAGGACTTCCTTCTTTTCAGAGCTCTTAAGACAGTAAGGGGCACGTGGCTTCCCCTGCCGTCCTGTTTGGTCCTCCCTCACCTCAAGACTTGGCCGACTGCATATATCAGCCATATCTTTTCGAGCTTGCACATTATCTTTGGTCTTGTCTTTGTAGTCGAAACACATGCTGACAATGCTTTCTGCAACATTGCGTTCTTGGTGCATAACATCAACATTGTGTGGTAGGATCAGGGACGTTGCATAGGGCAAGCTCCAGATACCAGACACATGGGTCCAGTTGTGTGACTCTCTAACCCCTTCAAAGCCATCCTCCGTGGAAATTAATTGATGATGCCAGGCAACAATCTCCGCACCGGTTAAGCGTTTCGGCGGACCCTTTGTGACTATCGTATCCTTGCGGAAGGCATTTCTCTGTCTTTTGAATTCGTGACATGGAGGCAGGAAACGCCGGTGGCAATCAAAGAAACAGAATTTGCGACCATGATTCAGACGGAAAGCATCTGTGTCGTTCATGCATATTGGGCAAGATAGTCTGCCATGCGTGCTCTATCCCGAAAACATACCATATGCTGGAAAATCGTGGATGGACCAGATGTAGGCAACACGCATGTTGAAGTTCTCTTTTCTACTCTTGTCATAGGTCGTGGCCCCCGTCCATAGTGCTTGACTCCTCGACCAAAGGCCGCATAAAGATGTCTAATTGCTTTTCAGATGCTCCTACCGGTATGACAAGGGATAAGAACACGTACTCATCTTTCATGCACAGCGAAGGTGGAAGATTATACGGAATTGAGAAGACAGGCCAACAAGAGTACGACGCAGCACTCATGTTGAAAGGCGAGAATCCATCGGTCGCCAAACCGATACGAACATTTCTGGGCTCTTTCGCGAAGTCTTTGTCATGGCGGTCCAATGCCTTCCAAGCCTCACCATCAGATGGATGACCCATGAAACCTTTGTTCAACCGCACACCTTCCTTATGCCACCTCATATGCCGCGCAATCTCCTTAGATAGGTACATTCTTTGTAGCCTTGGTGTTAGAGGAAAGTAACGCAGAATCTTCATCGGCGTCAACGTTGTCACCAAATTTCCCTCTTCATCAGTTATTTGTACAAATCTACACTTGCCACAGAGTACACAATGACTGTCATCTACGTTCTCCTTCCAAAACAACATGCAATTGTTAACACACACATCTATCTTCTCGTAAGGCATCCCTAGACCAGCCAGCATCTTCTTTGAATAGTACATATCTTTTGGCAACTTATGGTTTTCTGGGAGGACATCACTAATCAAGTTGACCAACTCGTTGTAACAGGCTTGGGAGAATCCATACTTTGCTTTTATAGCCATAAGTCTTGTCACAAAGGCAAGAAGTGAAACCTTAGTGTACTCATGCAAAGGCTTATCTGAAGCATCTAGGAGTCTATAGAATTCCTCAACTGCTGGGGTTGGTCGATCCTCTTGAATCGTAGCTCGATCCTCCGAAGCATTCTGAAATTGTCGGCCTAAATCCTCAACCATCTCATCCATCCTATCCTCCACTATATCGATAGTTTCTGCTTGATCGGATGTCTCTCTCCTTCGTGACTCACCATGTTCGTACCACATATGGTAATTCGGCATAAAGCCAAATTTGCACAGGTGGCCAGCCATCATTGTCTTTGTCTCTCGAGAGAAAAGGTAACACTTAGCACAAGGGCACTTTGCTACCCCACCAGGAGGAGTTGGGGAGAAAATCCGATCTAGAAAAGCCTGTGTGTTTACTTTTCAATCTTGTGTGTGATTCATAGATTTATCCCAGCCATCATACATCCACCCACGGTTCTGTGCCATCTTTTCGACTATTGAATGCAAAAACAATATGTGAAAATGGGTTACTGGCCCTAACAGGAGTTTCAGGCAAGGATAGGTCCTAAACCCACCTAGGGATGAACGGCTTAGCGCGGTTTGTCGTGGCATGTCGTAGATTCAAACAAAATTTTGGCAAGATATAACTTTGTGTTCTCCGAATGCACGCTCACACTTGTGCATCGGAGAACAAGCTGGGTTATGTAGCCAAATTTTGTTTGAATCTGACATACCACGACAAACCGCACTAAGCCGTCCCTCCCCAGGCTGTCCAAAAGCATGGACAATTCGGGAACGACACATCTCACAATTCAATGTGAGTTGTGTCGCTTCCAAACGGTGACGATATAGGTTAGGTTGACTTTCTATACTACATAGTGCAATTGACATGAACAAAATTTAACTTTCATAACATTACATATTAAATATAAAATAAAAACATAATAATTAATTAGAATCAACATAACAATCTAATCTTAATTAAATTAGTAAATAAACTACCTAATTTTAAATTAAGCAATAAACCACCTTAAGTTTAATTTGAATAAACCACGAGAAATTAATTACATAAACTAACTTAATTACATAAATTAATATTCAGTAAACTAAATTTGAATAATGTATCAACAATTTTAATTAAATTAGTAAATAAACTACCTAATTTTAAATTGAGCAACAAAAAACCTTAAGTTAAACTTTAATAAAGTACAATAAATTAATTACATAAATTAATGTACACTAAACTAAATTTGAACAATCTTTATTAATTTAAATTACTAAATTTACCAAGCGAGGACGGCGAACGTCGGCAGACAGATGATGGCGGCAATGCAGCAAAGCACGGCGGCAATGGTCGTGGCACGGCGGCAACAAGGCACGAGCGCCGCGTGTCGTGGCGGCAGGGGCGTGGGGCGCTGACGGGCGAGGCGGCGGCGGCGGCGGCGGCGGCGACGGCGGCGCGCGGCGTGGCGGGCAGCGAAGCGCGCCGCGCAACGGGCGATGGCGCGACGGGCGGCGCTGGCGACAGGCAGCGAAGCGGCGGCGGCAAGCGAAGCGCGCGCGGCGACGGGCGGCGACGAAGCGGCGAAAGCGGGCGAAACACCGGCACCGGCGAAACACGGTGGGGTGGCGCCCATGGCGTGGGCGGCGGCGCGGCGGCGGGCGCGGCGGGCGGGCAGCGAGGGCGGCGGCGGCGGCGGCGGCGCGGCAAGGCGGCGGCGCGCAGCGGCGGCGGCGGCGCGAGAGGACGAGTGCGAGGAAGCTCTGCGGGCGGTGCGGCGTATGGGCTAAGTTAAAAGTCAGCCTATTGGCCGGCGTAAATAGGCTTCACGTGGGTCCGCGATTTATTTCGTCGGCCGACGAATAAGCCTATTCGTCGGCTTGGCGACGTAAATAGGCATCACGCGATCATGATATTCGTCGCCAAGCCGACGAAATAGATTTATTCGTCGGCGGCCGACGAAATAGAGCAACCACGTGGGGCTGCCCTTATTTACGTCGACCAAGCCGGCGTAAATAGGTGTATTCGTCGACTTGGCGGCGTAAATATCCGCCACGATTTTGAATTTTGTGGTGGCGTGTTAAGTTTATTTCGTCGGCGGCGGCGAATATAGAACTATTCGTCGGCTAAGCCGACGTAAATCGATATTTCAAATTTTATTTTTTTGTTACGCTAGGGCTTATTTACGTCGGCTGGTGACGTAAATAAACTATTCGTCGCCACCAGCCGACGTAAATACTTTTTAAATTTTATTTTTTTCCCATGGGGTTTATTTACGTCGGCCTGGAATAGTAAATATTATTCGTCGCCGGTAGGCGTAAATAGACCTCCACGATTTTAAATTTTCTGGGCTCGTGAAAGCCCCTATTTACGTCGGCCAAGCCGACGTAAATATGCCTCCCCGCTGTTTTCGTCGGCCAAGCCAACGTAAACCGTGATATTTACGTCGGTTTGACGCGGCCGACGTAAATAAGTCCCTGTTTACGTCGGTATTTTTGAAGCCGACGTTAATTTTTTTGGCCGACGTTTATAGATCGGATTCCTGTAGTGTCTTAAGCCGATCAATCTGCATATATATATATATATATAGTTTCAGATATATGACAGAGTCTGGGCTGTTTTGTGATATGACAGATTGCAATGATGAGCCAAAGGTTGAGCTTACAAATCAAATGAAAGCTGAGGAGGTTCAGATTGATTTGACAAGAGCTGATCCAAAAACACTTCACAATGTGGTATCTAGTATGATATCCCAAGACCGTGCGCCTCTTCGCAGGAGCATCAGGCTTGCTTCTTATTGTGAAGAGGATACCGTGGAAAGGGCATCTCGTCTGGTGGAAACGCGTAATCTGAAAAATTTTCTAGGTAATTCTATCAATGCCATTCCTTTTTTTCCTTCAATAATAACGCTATCACTTCTCGTGTTCGGTAGTTAGGTGTTTCTTTAGGCAATAATTCTGATGAAGTTCTTAGGTCAATTAATACTCTTAAAAATATAAAGGTTGATAGACTTAATGTTCAGGCAAGTAGGAAAGACAAACTTATCAAAGTGGATCAGCAAGAACAGGACTGCGAGCTGGATGATTCTGAGAATACACTCAATTTCATTTTTGAGGAAAAAAAGAGGTTTTGTGTGATGACGACTTAGATCACGTTTTATGTGATTTAATTGTTGCACCCAAGAAAGAAAAAATCTAACGCATAAAAAGAAGAAGAAGGGGGAAGGCCACCCAAAAGGCCTAAAGCACCACTAAAGTTAGTTTTACAATTAAAGGCATTTTCTGAAATAGCAGAGGTCTTGGTGACTTGGCTAAGCATAAATTTATTTCTGATTTTGTAAAGCAACACGGGCTTGATTTTGTAGCCTTAATGGAAACGGGGCGAAGTTCTTTCTCTTCGTCTCAATTAAGTCATTTAAGTGGTGGTTTGGATTACATGTGGCATAGTATGTCCCCGACAGGACGTTCTGGAGGTATCCTTCTAGAAGTTAATCTTGAAGTTTTTGATGTTGGCTCCATTGTAGAAGGTGATTTTTACGTCAAGTTTTTGTTACAGAATAAAGATGATAATTTTAAGTGGGTATTGTTTGCAGTCTATGGACCAGCACAAAATCATTTAGGATGTGTTTGGTTGCTGGCTAGAGCCACCAGCCAACACGATGCAGACTTTGCATGTGTTTGGTTGCTGGTAGCCATCTCGAACGAGCCCCAGCCGATGCAAGCACCACCGTGAGCCAGGCCCGACGGAACGACAAACTGGTCGCTTTCCCATGAGCTGCTCATGGCACAAAGACGACGCACACTCATCACGCAGCATGACTAACTACTCATTACCGTTACTTTTTCAACCAAATTTTTGCCAATATCTTTTGATTAGTATCTCCGATCATCAAACCGATTTTATCTTTGCGTTTCTGACATTTTTTCGAACAAAACTAGACCACACTTACTATATAAATTTCAAATGATTAAAATTTTGTTTTTTTAAATTTCAAAATTTTGATTTTTGATTTTCTTTTTTGAATTTATTTATTTTTCTAGTATTTGTCCATCCTATTGAATTTGACCATCCAATTTCCCTTCTAGTGCAGCCAACCAAACAACATCTCTACACAGCCTGTCCAACCTCATACAACCAACCAAACAACATCCCTTCGCATCCACTCAGCCTGGCTCAATTCATACAGCCTGACTGAACTCGTACGGCAACCAAACACACCCTTAAAAGATAGTTTTCTCTCGGAACTGGCAAATGATGTTGGCAAGGTTTCATTGCTTGTTTCTCATAGGCAGTGATTTCAATATCATGAGGTGCCCTGAAGATAAGAATAAGGATAATTTTGATACTAGATGGCCTTTTATTTTTAATTCTATCATTGACAGCTTGAACTTGAGAGAACTGGAACTTTTTGGACGTAAATTCACATGGGCTAATGATCTCGAGATTCCAACCTTTGAGAAATTGGATAGAGTTCTTATGAGCACTGACTGGGAACTTAAATTTCCATTGGCTGTTTTAAGTGCTCAAGATAGGATTCTATCTGATTAAACACCGTTGTTGCTCAATACACGTACCAAATCAAATTATACTAACCCTCCTCTGTTTAAATTTGAGTTGGGTTGGTTAACTAGAGATGGTTTTTATAATATGGTTGCCACAATTTGGCAAAGTGAGCAGCGCGGTATGTCGGCTATTGAAAGATGGTAGTTTAAAATACAAAGCACTAGACAATATCTTCGGGGTTGGGCGAAGCATACTAGTGGGATCCTTAAAACAGAGAAAAAACAGATTTGTCAAAAAAAATTCTGAACTTGACAAACAAGGTGAAACTAGGACTTTATCTCCTCAAGAATTAGCTTTGAAAAATGTTCATTCTGAGAGGTTAGTTGAGATGTTGCGGGAAGAGGAACTTAAATGGTATCAAAGAGCGAAAACTAAATATTTACTAGAGGGTGATAGCAACACCAAGTTTTTCCATATGGTTGCGAATGGTAAATATCACAAACAAAGAATTTTTCAATTAAAGCAAGAAGAGGGAGTTATCAAAAATGAGCTACAGCTCAAGTATATTACTAAGTACTATAAAGGTCTATTTAGACCACATGAAGTCAATCATTTTTCAATGATTGAAAATTTCAATGAAGATATTTCCCAAGTAAGTGCTGAGGAAAACGAGATGCTTACCAAGCCTCTCTCCGAACAGTGCACATGCGCGCGTGTACGCGGCCTAGGAGGTTGCTCGGCCCACGGCACGGCGGCAGAGGCGAGCTCGGCCCAGGCGATGGCTTAGCCTAGCCGACGCAGATGCGGCTGACGAGCAGGGCCTGCCCGTCAGCGTCTCAGAACAGGGGAGGTAGCGGAGGTGGCTCGGGTGCGGCAATCCTGGCAATGGCGGCGACACTCCGGTGGGGCAAAGAGGGAGGAAAAGGAGGAAGAAAGGGGGGCTCAGGTGTGGTCAGCTGGCGAGGGAGAGGGCGGCGGCGAGCTCGGCGCCGGTCAAGTCGGGAGAGGGCAGCGGTGCTCCGTCGCCTAGCCGAACAACGGCGAGCGAGGCTCGGCGGTGGGGTTGGCGAGCAATGGGGAGGCGAGGGAAGTGAGGAGGGGGGCTTGGGTTCAAGGTGACGACGACCGGGGCGACCTAGCGGCGTTGTTTTGGTTAGGCGGAGCAGGGCGCTCGGCGGCAGCACTCCTCGGCGGCGCTCCGGCCAAATTGGCCGTGGGGACGAGTCGTAAGGCACCTAAGGATGCTAGGGAAGGGGAAGGGTTGGGGATTACCGAGTGGTGGCGGGGAATCGAGGAAAGATGGCTGTGGCGGCAGTGAGGAGGATGACAGCTTTGACATCAAAATCCCGCGAGCTTGGCGACGATCTCCGGCGGCATATCAGCTAAACGGGGAGAGGGTGAGGAGAGGTAGGAGGTGGAAGATGGAGGAGGCCGAGATGGCTCACCGGTGGCGGTGGCGGCGGCGGCGGCGGTGATGACAGCAGAGAGGAGGAGCGGTGCGGGCGGGGAGGAGAAATGATGGAGGTGGATGGGGATGGGAAGAAGAAAAAGGCCGGCTCTGGTGCATGGGCACAAGGAAGTAGCCACAGGGAAGGAGGAGTAGGAGCAGAGCGCCATAGGGCAGCCGACTCAGAGAGAAGGTGTAGGGACCCGTCAAACGGAATCGAATCCCTGCTGTGCTTTTACCTGTACTAGTCCCTGGATCAAGTAGCTAATGCGCCAAGATGTCTGATTTGGATCACAACCATCAGCATAAATAAACCACATCGAGTACGCCAACACGGCCAAATTATTACAATAGTTTGGCACCACGGCCTTCAAACAAGCAATAAAATTTAAGAACATTGTTCAACTTAAAACAAAAACTCCAACAAATAATCTCCAACTCCACACAGGCGGAATCAAGAAGCACGCTCCTAGGCTTCGGGGTAGTCTTCATCTGGATCCTTCTACGAAGTCCTCGTCTTGATAAAGCTCCTCATCGGGTAGGGACAATGTTGATCTGGACACGCTCGTTGGAATGAGCACCCAAGATGAAATGCGAGGGTGAGTATACATTATACTCAACAAGCAAGGTGACTAATATGCAACTAAGGTTACAAAGGAAGGGTAAGGTTCTTTTTGCATAAAGCCGCTTTGAAGGTTTTCCTAAATTTTGTAAAGGTTTGAAAGGAGTTAAGAGAAATCAAATATTTAATTCATTTCTTTTGAAACTCCGGCCTAAACCGGTTTTGCCTGAACACAGCTACTCACGGCACCCACCGTGCAACAACCCTCATCGCTCACAGCACCCACTGTGAGGAGAGAAAACAAAACGCACGACACCAATCGTGGTTTTCCTTTAAAACACCTTTTAAAAACAAAAAGGTAAGAAGTACCATGAGGCAGCTCCCCGTCGTCCGTCCTTGACCGCGGACACGGCTATCATGATAGTTGTACACTCTGCAGAGGTTGCACGCTTTACCCATGCGAGGTGGTTCTTCCTCGGGTGCCCCCAAAGAAAAATGGTCACCACAAGGCCTTTCTCCAACCTTCCCCTAGCTAGGACATTCCCGCTGAGGTTTCCACTGCAATGCCCCTCTTGCGCCTGCAGGACAACACCGATTGCTGCTCCACCGATCGGAATGCCCTAACTAGGAGTCGAAGGATACTAGACCGGGGCCCGCCCATCTGAGCACACATGGTCGCCTTTGTTAAACTTAGCTCGTCTACCTCAAGGAATCGGTCCTTAGGGACGGGGGTGGTTCCATAGATCGACCCAAGTCTCGTCTTCTTGCACCAACCTTGCAACCAGCCACCCGATCGGGTTTTATAAAACAGTTATCCGATAGCACCCACTATCAACTACACCCATTTACAAACACGACAAAGACCCAATTGTCTTTTAAAATCATTGAGTAAACAAGCATTGATATTAACATGTCCAAGTTTCATGTGATTGCAACTAAGCATAGCTAACATGATTAAAACCTAGTTCAAGGGGTGAAGGCATTATTTAAACAATATAATATTAACCTAGGGTGGCATAGAAGGTGTTTATACTGATATTGGTAGTTGGGGTGTTTAGCTAGCATCTAACCAATTAGCAGTTTTAATTTTTAACATAGCATGCAGTTTTAAATATCTAATAAAGCCATTTAAATAATAGGTTCAAGGGATCAGCACTTGCCTTGATCAGCACTTCCCTGAAGCTCTTCTAGACAGGGGTTCGCACAGCTATCGTTACTAGTTCCTAAAACAGAAATTTAAACAAAAATAAACTAATGCTCCAAATAAAACATGTATGATATGTATGCTCATGATATGCACAAATATTACCAAAACATGTTCAGTTAAATCTCTGGTTCCACTAATACCAATTTTTAAATTTTCTCATTAACCTAAATCATCTATTAAGTGATCTAAAGGCATTAAGCAATCTTAACAATTAAACAGTAGTTAATTTATCCTAAAATTCTATGAAAGTTTACAGAACAGTAATACACATTTTTATGGTCATATTAAAATTTATTTGGCAATTTTAGACAAGTGAATTACCTAAACAATTTAAACAAGGTTTCTTAGCATTTAAATATTCCAAGTAAATTTTGAACAGTGACAGTAACAAAATTGACATATTTAAATAGGTTGCAATTTTGTGAGTCTAACAAAATTTGTTTGGTAATTTTGGATTTTTATACTAATAGATATGGATTTTACAAGTTATAGGATTTTTCGGAAAAAGGAAAAGGAAAGGCTATGCTCATTTGGCTGGCTCACGGCTCGGCTTGAGCCGGGCCACACTGCAGCGGGAGAGAGCAGGGGAGGCGGCGGAGCGGCACGGCTCGGCGGCGGCGCTCGGTGTGGCGGCGGCGCCATGAGGGGAAGGAAGAGAGACCTCGGGGGCCTTGATATGCGGGTCGCCAGGCGAAGCGGCAGGGCGGCGAAGAAGGGCGCGGAGAGGCGGCGGCCATTATGGCTAGCGGCGGCGAGGCGCTACCAGCCGGGAGGCGGCGGGAAGGGCCGGGAGTTTCACGGGGCGAGGGAGCTCAGGCGGCGTCGGCCACGACCGGGTGATCGAGGCGGGCGCGACGAGGCCGGAGGGGAAGAAGAAGGCGGCGGCGGGGTGTGTGGCCAGCGGGGGCGGCGAGTCTAGGAGAACTGGGAAGCACGGGAACCCGTGGGGTGGCTCACGGGCGGGGAGGAGCGGCGCTGGCCGGCGACGAGACCGCCAGCATGAGGATTTGAGCACGCCGGCGGCGAGCTCTGGCCGCCTAGGGCCAAATTGGCGGGGAAAAACTCGCCTAGTCCTAGGGAACTCTAGGAGGAAGGAGAGGAGACTCACCGCAATTGACGATTTAATTGAAGTCGAAGCAATGACGGCGCCGAGAAGACCTCCACGGCACATGGGCGCGATTCCTCCTCTCCGTGATGCTCTTCGATTGCGAGGCGAAAATGGATTAGGAGGTATGAGAGGAGCATAGTCCTCGAAGGAATTATATAAGAACGCTTACCCGAGCAATCGATGAAAGAGAGAAAGGGGAGGAGGAGGCTCGGGTTGGGCTTATAAAGCGGGAAGAGAGGAATTAGAGGAGGGATTAGTGGGGAGTAAACACGCCAAAGGCTGGAAGCAGGCGCCATTAAGGGGTAATTCCATATTATGGTAGTGGAGGAGAGGGAGGGTTATGGAAGTGAAGGAGGGTGTTTCTCTGCGTGAGCAGAGAGAAAAAGAGTGAAAGCAGTGAAGAGGAAAGAGAGAAGGAGAGGTAAAGAGGTTGACAAGTGGGACCAAGGAGGAGGGGAAGGGTTTTTCCTTAAAATATTTAGTTTTATTTCTGTTTTTCCCTTTTGAAAACATTTCCAAACTCATTTTCTCTTTTTGAAACCCAAATACTTCTACTTTAATCATTTTATAAATTATTTGCAAAACAACTCAATTATTTATTTTATTACTTTATTATTATTCAACAAGTAACATACTCATTTCAATTTAAGATATTTTATTCAAAAGGATTTTAATGCAATGCAATGCATGATAATGCATGATGCACATGAATTTTTAAATTTTTGAAAATGAGGATGTTACAAACCTCCCCCCCTAAGAGGAATCTCGTCCCCGAGATTCTGAAGATCCGAGAAACAAATCTGGAAACTCTGCCCTTAAATCCTCTTCACGTTCCCAAGTGGCCTCTTCCTCAGAATGGTTACTCCACTGAACCTTGCACAATTTGATCACTCTATTCCGGGTCTGACGAGCGGCTTCATCCAGAATCTTGACCGGGTACTCTTTGTAAGACAGATCATGCTGCAAAACGAGCTGTTCCAACGGCATCTGATCTTCTGGCACTCTCAGGCACTTTCTCAACTGGGAGACATGGAAAACATCGTGGACATCGACAAGCTGTCGAGCGGTTCAAGCGATAGGCTACTTCTCCTCTTTTGGCCAAAACTTTGAGCGGACCGATGTAACGAGGTGCTAATTTTCCATGCTCGAAGCGTCGCACGCCCTTCATCGGAGACTTTCGGTACACAAAATCTCCTTCTACAAATACCGGTTCCTGCGGCGATGGTCCGTGATAGTTCTTCTGCGCGATTGGGTTCTTGACCTCTATTTGGATCAAATTAACTTGCTCATCAGCTTCCTTTAGAAAGTCGGGTCCGAAAACCATGCTTTCACCAGTCTCATTCCATTAGAGAGGTGTTCTGCACTTCCGTCCGTACAAAGCCTCAAATGGTGACATCTGCAAACTGGCCTGGTAGCTGTTATTATAAGAAAACTCTGCATATGGCAAGTGCTTATCCCAATTCTTGGCATTAACCAAAGCACAAGCCCTTAGCATGTCTTCCAACACTTGATTCACTCGCTCGGTCTGGCCATCGGTCTGAGGATGATATGCCGAACTGAAATTGAGGTTGGTCCCCAGCAAACTGTGCAGCTTTTCCCAGAACTTAGAGGTGAACTGAGTTCCTCTATCTGACACAATCTTCTTCGGAACTCCGTGGAGACAAACTACTCTCACCAGGTAAAGTTCTGCCAACCTGTCCCCGGAATAGGTTGTCTTCACGGGAATAAAATCTTGACTTGGTCAACGGTCCACAATTACCCAAATAGAATCGTGACTTGGTGAGTCCTTGGCAATCCAACAATGAAGTCCATTCCGATTTCCTCCCATTTCCATTCGAGCACCTTTAGTGGTTGAAGTAGTCCTGCAGTCTCGATGCTCGCTTTAACTTCGGCGACAGTGTGTCGCAGGGGCTACAAACTCTGCAATATCACGCTTCATCCTGTCCTGTCTGACCCTTTGAGGTCTCGAGTACATCTTAGAACAACCGGTGTATGGGCGGTTTGGTGTCATGAGCCTCCTTCAAAATGACTTCCTTCAATTCTTTCTTGTTTGGGACAAATATCCTCTTTCCAAACCAGAGAATTCCTTGAGGTCCACTTGAAAATCCGGAGCTTTTCCCTTTCTTAACCTTTCTTTTATTTACAAACCTCTCCATCTTCTTCTTTGAGCTTTCGGATCGACTTGGCAAAGTCGGTGCAACTCTAGCATGTTGACACAACTTTGATCTACCAATCCCAAATTCAGTTTTCAAATTCTTCATGCAAAGTCGGTGACTTTCTAACAACAATTGATTCTTTGTTATAGCTTCGACTCGTATGCGTCGGCCACAACATTAGCCTTGCGGGTGGTAATAGATTCCAACATCATAATCCTTTATCAACTCCAACCACCTTCTTTGCCTCATATTTAAATCCGGTTGAGTGAAGATATACTTCAAACTTTTATGGTCAAGATAAATCTCGGTTCTATTTCCAATCAAATAGTGCCTCCAAATTTTCAAGGCATGAACTACATTTGCCAATTCCAAATCATGGGTTGGATAATTAACTTCATGAGGCTTCAATTGTCTCGATGCATAGGCTACCACTTTTCCTTCTTGCATCAAAACGCATCCGAGTCCAAGCTTGAGCGTCATAATAAATCTCAAAGTCTTTGTGCACATCGGGCAAAATCAACCTTGAAATTTGTTGTCATTTGCTTCTTGACTTTTGGAAGCTGTCCTCACAAGTGGCGTCCAAACAAACTTATGATCCTTCTTCAACAAGCGAGTGAGTGGCTTGGCTATCAAGAAAAATCTTCAATAAACCTCCGTAGTACCGCCATACCAAGGAAACCTCGGACCTTGGTCACGGTCTTGGGTGTTGGCCAATCAACACATCTTGGACTTTCACGGGTCTCTGACAACTCCATCGGGTGACACCACATGACCCAAAAATGCTACTTCCTTCAGCCAGAACTCACATTTGCTAAACTTAGCAAAAAGCTGGTGCTCCCGAAGCTTTTCCAACACTAATCTCAGGTGTTCCTCATGCTCTTCTTCACTCCGGGAATAAATCAAGATGTCATCGATAAAAACGACAACAAACTTATCCAGATACTCCATGAATACTTTATTCATTAGGTTCATAAAGTAAGCAGGAGCATTGGTCAGCCCAAAAGACATGACTGTAAACTCGTATAGACCATAACGAGTTGTGAAGGCTGTCTTGGGTATATCTCCTTTTCTTATCTTTATCTGATGGTACCCTGACCTCAAGTCAATTTTAGAAAATACCCGAGCTCCCTTAAGTTGATCAAACAAATCATCAATCCGAGGCAAGGGATACTTGTTCTTGATAGTTACTTCATTTAAAGACCTATAATCCACACACATTCTCAAGGTCTTATCCTTCTTCTTTACAAAAATCACTGGAGCTCCCCAAGGTGACGAACTGGGTCGGATAAATCCTTTGGTTTCCAACTCTTCCAACTGCTTCTTCATTTCTGCTAGAAGATTGGCAGACAACCGATAAGGTCATTTGAGCAATCGGTCTTTGTTCGAGAGCTAACTCAATGATGAACTCTATGTCCCTGTCCGGTGACATTCCTGGCAAATCATCTGGGAATATATCTGGGAACTCCTTTGCAATAGGAACTGAATCCAACACTATTCCGGTTAACTTGTTCAGGGAGCTTGAAGCTCTAGAGGTTAAATCCGATTTGAACTTGATCGCTAATCCTTCACCATTGACCGTGAAATGGCTCGGTTGGCTGTCGATCGACCTTGATACTTGGTTAGCCAATCCATGCCTAGGATCACTTCTATCCCTTGGGATTCCAAGACAATCGAGTTAGCTAGGAACTTCACTCCACTAACTTCTATTTCCAAGCGAGGACATACTTTATCGGTCCTCATAGAACGTCCGGTGATTGGATAATCATGGGAGTCTTAAGACTGGTTATATTCCGCTTATTTGATTCCACAAAACTTTTTGAAATAAAGGAATGTGATGCACCGAATCAAATAAAACGTAGACTGATCTTGAATTTACAAGGAACTTACCCATACCACGTCCGAGCTGATTGCTTCCTCACCGTGACATTGTTCACTTGGCCTCTTCCAACGGTTGGGGTCCTCGAGTGCAGGGTGCTCCACGACCTCTTCTGAAGCGAGTGCAGGCGTGATCCCAAGTTGAGCAGGCTGGCGCCAGCTTCTTCTGCGGACATCTGCTTGCATAGTGCCCCCACTGATGGCAGGTGAAGCACTGCACTCCGGGGCTACTGTTGTTGTTTTGCGGTGCTTGGCTTGCTGGTGCCTGACGAGGTGTCTGAGGCACTTGACGCTGCTGGGGTGCCGGGGTCCTTGAAACATTCTGCGGTGGAGGTCGGCTTGGCTGGTACTGCGTGAAACGGGGCCTGGAACTGCTAGACCCTTGCTGTGCCATCTTCCTCTTGCGCTTCTCATTGCGCTGCTTCTGAATGTCTTCTTGGACCAAAGCCTTGTTGACCATTTGCTGGAAGGTAGCATAGTCATTGGAGGCCAGGAGTGCCTTGATGTCTGGGTCCATGCCTTCCATGAACTTCGAGATCTTGTCGACTTCTTGGCAACCGGTAGAGCTGCATCTGGGGCCAAGTGGTTGAACTTGTGCAGTACTCGATAATGGACATGTTTCCTTCTTTGGAGGCGGTGGAACTCCGCCTCTTCATCTCCATAATGCCCTTTGGAACATGGGTGTCTTTGAAGGCTTGGTAGAACTCTGCCCAAGTGATAGCTTGACATCTGGGTGGGAAGCACGGAAGTTCTCCCACCGGATGGCGAAGATCACCTGCACCGGTGACTGCTGAAGCTAACTCTCTCGAGATCGTGCATTGAGCAATGGTGACTTTCTCTCCATCTCTTTCAACCAATCCAGGGCTACCAGCGGTTCATGGGATCTGAGAAGATGGAAGGCCTAGTCCTCATGAACTCTCCAAAGCGGGATCATGCAGTGCTTTGGTCTTGGCCATGGATCAAGCAAGAAGATTGTTCAGATTGTTTGCAATGGCTTGGAATGCTGTAGGTGCATGGCCATTAACCGCTCATCTTGAGGTGGAAAAGGTGGCGGTGGTGGCAGGTTCTGGTTGTCCTGAGCAACGGGTGGCAAAATAGCAGGGGGTGGAACTTGCTGATTAGGTTGCTGTCCAGCTGGCGGTGGGTTCTGCTGAGCTTGTTGTGCTGACGAACCACTCCTGGTGTTCACCATCTGACAAAAAGGAGAGGGCTCTAAGGGAGGGAGAAAACATCCAAGAACCAAAACACAGCAATTAAAAATAACTCCAAATTCGATTAGATCTCCAAAATGCCAGTTGCAAAACAAAACAGCTAATAGATACACCTCAAGCCGGTGTAACTATCACAAAAGAGGGCGCACAAGCCCGACAGCGTTTCAACTAACTTATTCATTAATAATAGGGGTACTGGAGTCTACAACTACTCCGAGTCGGAATGGCAATCCTCAGCTGCCACGCGCTCCTCTGGGTCCTCCTCCTCACTCTCAGAAGCCTGGGCCCTCCATGCTGCGGAAGAAGAAGGTCCAGCAGACTCGCGGCGGGGAAGGACACGACGAGCAGAGAATGCCGCCGAGTAGCGTCCCTCGGGCCTGGGAGGTGTCGGAGTGAACCCACGGGCGGCAATGCTCAAAGCAGGAGGGATCTCTGGAGTGCAGCGAAGGCTGGGCGTAAGGAGCTGCAGGCGGGGAAGACGGTGGTGGAGGAGGTGGAGGTGGTGCAGACTGCAGCTGATTGATCTTCTTTAGCGCCTCGGACAGCCTGCTCTTGTAGTACATCACCTCTCCCTTGAGGCTGCAGCGGTCCTCGTTCAAGGCATTGATCGCCTCGCTCGAGTGAAGCTCCAAGGGGTCGTGGCCGGTGTTGTCGCGGTACTGGTTCGGCAGCTCTCCATGCAGAGTTGGCGGAACCAACGGTAGGGAGTGTTGGCCACCAGCTCGGTGTAGCGAGCAGCCAGGTGCGCCATGGCAGCGTAAGCAGCCTCCTGCATGGCTGCCTCACGCTCCAACCTCTCAGAACAGCTCCTCAGGGGACTGTGCTCCTCAGAGTCCCCCTTAGTGTGGGCCAGGAGGTTGACCCGCCACACCCTCTGTCCCGCCTTGTCGATGGCCTTGAAGCAAGTGTACTGGGGCTTCTTGTGAAAGCCCAGCTCCTCAATCATGTGGACTAACTCGCCCACAAAGCCTCCCATGCCTGGTCCAAAAGAGAAGTACATGTCCGACATCTACAATTTTTGAAACAGGGGAGATCAGTAAACAAATTTTAATTAAAGAAGTCAAAGACAGAATAGGAACGAACTGAAGTAGGTAATTAAGAGAAGAGTGTAACAAGGACAATTTTGGAAATTACTTTATTCATAATATACAAATCCTAAAACTACTCCCAAAACTAAGGCTTGCTCTACAGTCCGGCTCTGATACCAACTCTGTAGGGACCCGTCAAACGGAATCGAATCCCTGCTGTGCTTTTACCTGTACTAGTCCCTGGATCAAGTAGCTAATGCACAAGATGTCTGATTTGGATCACAACCATCAACGCATAAATAAACCACATCGAGTACGCCAACACGGCCAAATTATTACAATAGTTTGGCACCACGGCCTTACAAACAGCAGCGAAAATTTAAGAACATTGTTCAACTTAAAACAAAAACTCCAACAGCGAATCTCCAACTCCACACAGGCAGAACTGAAGAAGCACGCTCCTAGGCTTCGGGGTAGTCTTCATCCTGGATCCCTTCGGCGAAGTCCTCGTCTTGATAAAGCTCCTCATCGGGGTAGGGACAATCTTGATCTGGACACCTTTCGTTGGAATGAGCGACCCATGAAATGCGAGGGTGAGTATACATTATACTCAACAAGCAAGGCTGACTAATATGCAACTAAGGTTACAAAGGAAGGGTAAGGTTCTTTTTGCATAAAGCCAGTTTTGAAGGTTTTTCCTAAATTTTGTAAAAGGTTTGAAAGGAGTTAAGAGAAATCAAATATTTAATTCATTTCTTTTGAAACTCGGCCTAAACCGGTTTTGCCAGAACACAGCTACTCACGGCACCCACCGTGCAACAACCCTCATCGCTCACAAAGACCCATTTGTGAGGAGAGAAACAAAACGCACGACACCAATCGTGGTTTTCCTTTAAAACACCTTTTAAAAACAAAAAGGTAAGAAGTACCATGAGGCGGCTCCCGTCGTCCGTCCTTGACCGCGGACACGGCTATCATGATAGTTGTACACTCTGCAGAGGTTGCACGCTTTACCCATGCGAGGTGGTTCTTCCTCGGGTGCCCCAAAAGAAAAATGGTCACCACAAGGCCTTTCTCCAACCTTCCCTAGCTAGGACATTCCCGCGAGGTTTCCTTGCAATGCCCCTCTTGCGCTGCGGAGACAACACCGATTACTGCTCCACCGATTGGAATGCCCTAACTAGGAGTCGAAGGATACTAGACCGGGCCCGCCCATACTGAGGCACACATGGTCGCCTTTGTTAAACTTAGCTCGTCTACCTCAAGGAATCGGTCCTTAGGGACCGGGGTGGTTCCTTGATCGACCCAAGTCTCGTCTTCTTGCACCAACCTTGCAACTTGACCACCCGATCGGGTTTTATAAAACAAGCACCGATAGCACCCACTATCAACTACACCCATTTACAAACACGACAGCACCCACTGTCTTTTAAAATCATTGAGTAAACAAGCATTGATATTAACATGTCCAAGTTTCATGTGATTGCAACTAAGCATAGCTAACATGATTAAAACCTAGTTCAAGGGGTGAAGGCATTATTTAAACAATATAATATTAACCTAGGGTGGCATAGAAGGTGTTTATACTGATATTGGTAGTTGGGGTGTTTAGCTAGCATCTAACCAATTAGCAGTTTTAATTTTTAACATAGCATGCAGTTTTAAATATCTAATAAAGCCATTTAAATAATAGGTTCAAGGGATCAAGCACTTGCCTTGATCAGCACTTCCTGAAGCTCTTCTAGACAGGGGTTACAGACAGTATCGTTACTAGTTCCTAAAATGCGAAATTTAAACAAAAATAAACTAATGCTCCAAATAAAACATGTATGATATGTATGCTCATGATATGCACAAATATTACCAAAACATGTTCAGTTAAATCTCTGGTTCCACTAATACCAATTTTAAATTTTCTCATTAACCTAAATCATCTATTAAGTGATCTAAAGGCATTAAGCAATCTTAACAATTAAACAGTAGTTAATTTATCCTAAAATTCTATGAAAGTTTACAGAACAGTAATACACATTTTATGGTCATATTAAAATTTATTTGGCAATTTTAGACAAGTGAATTACCTAAACAATTTAAACAAGGTTTCTTAGCATTTAAATATTCCAAGTAAATTTTGAACAGTGACAGTAACAAAATTGACATATTTAAATAGGTTGCAATTTTGTGAGTCTAACAAAATTTGTTTGGTAATTTTGGATTTTTATACTAATAGATATGGATTTTACAAGTTATAGGATTTTCTCGAAAAAGGAAAAGGAAAAGGCTGCTCATTTGGTGGCTGGCTTCTTCGGCTTGCTTGAGCCGGGCCACACGGCAGCGGAGAGCAGGGAGGCGCGGAGCGGCACGGCAGCTCGGCGGCGGCGCCCGGTGTGAAGCGGCCCGGCGAGGCGGGGAAGGAAGAGAGACCTCGGGGGCCTTAATGGCGGGTCGCCGGCGCGAGGCCGAGGCGGCGAGCTAGCAGCGCGAGAGGCGGCAGCATTATGGCTAGCGGCGGCGAGAGGCTGGCAAGAGGCAGCGGGAAGGGGCAGGGAGTTTCACGGGCGAGAGGGAGCTTCAGGCGGCGTCGGCCGGGTGACTGAGGCGGCAAGGCGACGAGGGCCGGAGGGGAAGAAGAAGGCGGCGGCGGCGGGCGACCAGCGGGGCAGGCGGCAGTCTAGGAGAACAGGGAAGCACGGGAACCCGTGGGGGTGGTCTCTGGCTGGAGGAGCGGCGCGGTGGGTGGCGAGACCGGCCATGAGGGAGGGGGAGCACGCCGGCGGCGAGCCTCTGGCCGACCTAGGGCCAAATTGGCAGGGGAAAAACCGCCTAGTCCTAGGGGAACTCTAGGAGGAAGGAGAGGAGACTCACATGGTTGACGATTTAATTGAAGTCGAAGCAGCGGCGGCGCGAAAGACCTCCACGACATGGCGGGCGCGATTCCTCCTCTCCGTGATGCTCCTTCGATTGCGAGGCGAAAATGGATTAGGAGGTATGAGAGGAGCATAGTCCTCGAAGGAATTAATAAAGAACGCTTACCCAATCGACGAAAAGAGAGAAAGGGGAGGAGGAGGCTCGGGTTGGGCTTATAAAAGCGGGAAGAGAGGAATTAGAGGAGGGATTAGTGGGGAGTAAACACGCCAAAGGCTGGAAGCAGGCGCCATTAAGGGGTAATTCCATATTATGGTAGTGGAGGAGAGGGAGGGTTATGGAAGTGAAGGAGGGTGTTTCTCTGCGTGAGCAGAGAAAAAAGTGAAGCAGAGTGAAGAGGAAAGAGAGAAGGAGAGGTAAAGAGGTTGACAAGTGGGACCAAGGAGGAGGAAGGGTTTTTCCTTAAAATATTTAGTTTTATTTCTGTTTTCCCTTTTGAAAACATTTCCAAACTCATTTTCTCTTTTTGAAACCCAAATACTTCTACTTTAATCATTTTATAAATTATTTGCAAAACAACTCAATTATTTATTTTATTACTTTATTATTATTCAACAAGTAACATACTCATTTCAATTTAAGATATTTTATTCAAAAGGATTTTAATGCAATGCAATGCATGATAATGCATGATGCACATGAATTTTTAAATTTTTGAAAATGAGGATGTTACAGAAGGTGCCACGGGGAGGAAGTGAGCACAGGGAGAGAGAGAGAGAGAGAGAGGCAAAGAATAGAGAGAGATGCACGAGAGGGAGAGGGAGACAGGGAGAGTGTGTCAGTGAGAGAGATGGGTGAGAGGAGAGAGAGAGAGACCGGGTGAGAAAAAGAATAAGGGGGTAGGACCCAGGTGGAAGAGAGAGGAAAGGGAAAAAGGTGAAAAGAAAAAGAATGATGGGCCCACCAAAAATAACAAGAAAACAGGAGAGGAGCAAAAAATAGAAGGAAAAATTCATCAACGAATTTCCCAGGAAAGAAAAAAAATAGGGCGTAGGGTTCAATTAAAAAAATAAATGGATGAATACGTATAGATACCCATCCATTAATTTAATATCTAATTACATTTTTAATAAACCAAATTTTAATTTGAAAAGTAACCCCCATTATAAAGTAGGGTTCCTAATAGTTTTTATAAAGTTTTTAATAAATTAGAAACCAAAGTACTTGATATGAAAATATAAGATTTATATAGGTTTTCAAAATTAAATATTTTTAAATGCTTGAAACCTGAATGTCGGGACCCCCCTCCTAGCGGAGGTGAGGTCCCACCTGTGCTTTACCTGTGCTAGTCCCTGGATCAGTAGCTAGCACACACAGACAACAGACTTGGATCACAACCATGTCAATTAATTTACATAAATTTACATCAGAGTACGCCTTATGGCGTGGTTACATAGTTTGCCACGAAGGCCTTACAAAAGCGGAAGTTCGTATATTACAACTGAAACTTCAAAAGAAGAAAGCCGAGGCAAATCCCCATAGGCAGAGCTGGAGGAACGCAATCCTAGGCGTCGAAGTACTCTTCGTCTTGGATCCCGGCAGCAAATCCTTCGTCGTGGTACATCTCCTCCTCCGGGTTCCACTGCTTTTCGCATCCTGCTCGTTGGAATGAGCAGCCCCGCATAAAAAGCGAGGGTGAGTATACTTTATACTCAACAAGTAAGGCTGACTACCATGCATCTAAGGCTTGACAAAGGAGAGTTATGGGTTCTTTTTGCATAAAGCCAGTTTTACAAAATTTTACCTAAGGTTTTATAAAATGATTTAAAACATATTGAGGAAAAACAAATATTTGAATCAATTTCTTTGAAGTTCCGGCACCCACCGGTTTTTGCCCAACCTGGCTACTCACGGCACCCACCGTGCAGACACCTTCATCGCTCATAGCACCCACTGTGAGGAGAAAAACCAAAACACATGACCGCAATCGTGGTTTTTCTTTGAAACACCATTTTGAAAACAAATAGAGAAGAAGTACCATGAGGCAGCTCCCGTCGTGCATCCTGATCGTGGACACGGCTATCATGATAGTTTCGCGCTCTGAGGTCGACGCTTTACCCATAAGAGGTGGTTTTCCTAGGAATCACCCAAAGGAAAATGATCACCTAGCGTCTTTCACCACAACCTTCCCTTAGCTCGGCATTCCCACTAAGGTTTCCACACCAATGCCTCTCTTGTGCCGATAGGTTTCCTCTATGGACACACACGGATACCCACTCCCAATCCACCAAGAAAGGTTCACTCTATGGGCGTATCCAGATGCCCACTCCTATTCCACTGGAATGCGACTAAGAGTCGAAGGGTACTCAATCGGGCCCGCCCATCTGAGCACTCAATGGTCGCCTTGTTGTACTTAGCTCGTCTACCTCAAGGAATCGGTTCTTAGGGACCGGGTGGTTCCCTGCTGGGCCCAAGTCTCGTCTTTCATTGCACCCACCTTGCAACCATCCACCCGATTAGGTTTTGCAAAACATTTTTACCCGATAGCACCCACTATCTTAACTACACCCATGACAGCACCCACTATCTTAACTACACCCATGACAGCACCCACTGTCCTTTTAAATCAAGCATTTAGACAAGCATTTAATAATTGCAGATATCAAGAATGAACAACGGTTCAGTACTAAGCATTTCTAAGCATTATTGCAAAACCTAATTCAAGGGTGAAGTCAAGTATTAGCAATTTTAATAATCCTAGGACAGCAAGGAACATTTTAGCAAAATAAATTACTGATTGGGTGTTAGCTAATTTGCTAGGTGATTAGCATTTTAATTTCTAAGATAACATGTATTTTGTAAATGTCTAAAAATTGAGTTTCAAAAATCATAGGACACAAGGTTTCAGCACTTGCCTTGCTCAGCAAAGACTTGACCTTCGGCTTGAGGGTCTTCGGCGGCGTTGAACACGATCGGTTCTACACGTATGAATACGAGACACGCAAATAAGAACAAATGCAAAACAAGTGATGTATGCATGACATGACATGAAGATGACACAAATAGTACAAAACAATACCACTTAATTTTATAGACTCTTTTGCAGTTGATTTCATCATTTTTAGAAAATCCTATAATTGGTTATGGTTTTATAAGCTTAATGCTCAATGTATAAAAGGGACATAATTATAAATAGTTTCATAAATTCTCCAAAACAGTACCAAAATTATATTACAATGTATCTAACTTCAGAAATCAATTTTTGATATTTTTGGATCTATATTTTATTCTATAAAATTCCTACAAGTTTAGGCACTATGATAATTATTAAAAATTAAATTAAATATAAATATGTAAATAAACAGTACATAAAAACAATATAGAATTTTATGAACTTAATAAAATTTATTTCACATTTTCTGAATTTTCTACGTTTTTCTATGCAATTTACAATATAAAGCATATTACGTAAATTCAAAGAATAGAAGAGAAAGGGAATTAGGCCGACTCGGGAGGCGACTGCCTAACTGCCTCAGCCTTGTGAGGGAGGCGGCGCTGTGGATTCGACATGGGCGGCCAGACGAGGCGTGGAGCGCGTGGCCCAGCCGGCCCCGCGCTGAGCGAGTGAGGAGGGTCGACAGGTGGGCTCCACCCGTCGATCCTCAGGCGAGGAGGTGGCGGGGTGGCTCGGGCGGCGGCGACAGCAGCGCTCTGGCGGTTACTGGCGGGGAGTGGCGGCGGAGGAGGAAAGGCGGTGAACTTCGCCGGTGTGGTCAGCGCGACCGATTAGCGGCAATGGGCTTCAGCGGCGAAGTCTGGCCTTCAGATGGTGGCGCCTGACGGCAGAGACCGGCCGGCGGCGAAAAGAGGCGGTGTGGTTGGCGAGCAAGGGGAAGGTGAGGGGAAGCTCGGAGAGGCTTCGGTGAGGGGAAGGGAGGACCGAGGCGGCGCGGCGCCAAGGCCGAGGCCCGGTGGAGAGGGAAGCACGTCGCCGGCCAAATTCGGCGATGGCGAGGTGGTGGTGGCGGCGGGGAAAAAACTCCCTAGGGCAAGGGAAGTTGGAGGGGAGGAGGAGGCGGAGGTGTACCTGCCGAGGAATCTCGACGACGCGTGAGGACGGAGCAGCTCCGGCGGCGGCCTCCGACGAGCTCCGGCGATGGCGGCGGCTGCGGCCGGCGAAAATGGGGCCACGGGGGTGAGAGGGAGGTGGTGGCGGAGGGGATCAGGTCGGGAGGCTTCGCTGGTGGGGTGAGTGAGAGAGGTAGTGAGGAAGGAGAGACCAAGAGAGTAACGGGGAGGAGAAAAAGAGAGGTGAGGGAGTGGTAGCGTAGGATTGAGGCAGGGGGGGTGAGGTGGCAACGAGAGAGAGAGGGAGGTGGAGGAGAGAGAGCGCCCAGTGGGGCCCACTTGTAAGAGAGAGAGAAAAGGGAGAGAGGAAAAATAGGTAGGTAAATTAGGAAAATTTATTTGTGATTAAACCTATTCAATTTGAAACTTTAGAATCTTATTTGAATCCTGCTCAAATTGTTGTTTGCAAAATAAAATTTTGAAATTATAAATTTTCAAATTATAATAGGTTTTTAGTAAGCGTTTTTGCAATTGAACTTTATGAAAGCAAAAACTTTTAATTATGGCTTTTATTTAAAATGATGAACTCAAAATTATTTCCTTTATGGAAAATAAAATATATTTATTACCTTTGCACCCAATATGTTTTAAAAGTCAGGGTTAAACCCTTAATAAAATCTCACTTTAAACCTCTCCTTTTATTGAGAAAAATAATTTATTTGATCTATAAGCTCAAAAGTTATTGTAACATACTTATTTTCAAAAGTTTTAATTTTTAGTGAAATTTATTAGAATGCAATTACATGAAGCACGATGATTTTTAGTTTTTGAAAATAGGGATGTTACACTGAATTTAATTTTTTTACAAAAACCCTCGTAACAGACACATTTTCGCAACTGTTTTGAAAAATGTAAAATAAATGCAATGCCATGCCATGCCATGAATTTTATTTTTGAAAATGTGGATGTTACAACCTCCAAGCTTCTCCATTGGACGGATAGACCATAACACCAGCCTTCTGCCATTTTTCCTCCTTATGCCATCTCATTTGCTTACGATGTTTCCTTTGTCGTAAAATACCGCTGTATGCGCTTTGTCAAAGGAAAATAACGCAACACTTTCCTTGCCACAATCGTTTGACCACTATTACCATCTGCATCGGTTGTCTCGACGTATCTTGACTCTCCACAACGATGGCGCCAGGCTTTTTTTGTCGTGTTCCTTGTATAGAAAACATACTTCATGCAGCTAATTAAAATTAACACTTTTAGGGCATCGATGACGGAGCCTTTGAGGATTCCGTTAAGCACTATCTCGCCTACTTAGAGGCCACCTGCAATCACTATATGCTCCTCATGGTAGCCTCTAATCTTAAAGGCAGCTCTAAGCATGATTGGTTGTATGATCCCATTTGTAAGTCAAAATTGATGATATTTTTACCTATTTTTAATTATAAGTATGAGCCCTATCTTCGATTCTTGGATGAGGCATGAAGGTATATTTTTACCTATCTTCGATTCTTGGATGAGGCATGATTCTTCCCCATCGATCACCTTCTCACTTCCTCCACCTTCAACATTCCTTTGATTTCTGATACCTCCAAATCCTATATATGCTAACTGACGCTAATTAAACTGTGGATCATTCAAAGGTAAGTACATGCTCTCGTGGGAGTGTTCTCCCTTGCCCTCTTCTCACCCCTTTCTTCATATTTTATATGTGGAAGCAACACAAATTTCATCAGGAATAAATGTAATATTATGTGAACTCTGTGACAAATGCATTTCTATGGTACACCAAGGGTAATAGTTCTCTATATATTGATTAAACATGCATGTACTTAAAATCAAACTTTCTTATTTCTTTTATTTTCTTGATGGAATATTTTAATTTCAGTTAATTAGAGGCAACATGTGCTTAGATAACCAGTTAAATCTAGAGTTGGCAGTAAAAGACAAAACTGAATCTTACTTGCACCAATCAATTATGTATATACCTGCCACATTATAGGATCCTAAAGAGCGAATCAACCTTCACAATTTCATAGACCATTGATCAATTTCACCACTGCATGCTCACTAACAAACACCTAATATTTTTTCATGGTAACTGCGAAAGAATACACCACCGGGTGATTTTCAAATATTGATTGTTTCATGGTTCTAGACATGTATGCATCGTCTTAATGGCATGCACATTCCAAGGAGACTAACATTTGGATCTTTAAGCAACCATGGGTATCCAAATTGTAACTAAGTATACACCGGCAGACAAGAAAGCTTTGACATATGAACCCTCACCTTTATCTCATAATTATAATGGCAGATGGATTTGTAAGGACATACAAGCAAAGAGACTTGTTTTTCATACCAAAACTACCAACAAACTGAGATTGGCATTGCCTTTTCTATGAGTAGTGAGCGATGGGTTGCACATCCGCCGCTTCAATGACTCATAAAGATTTTGCCTTCTTCAATGAACAAAGCCTAGAAACTTGAGGTAGAGTATTGTATATAAAACAATGGCCCAATTGTTAACATCAATAGCTACAAAACTCATTGCATTTCCACTCCTGTTCAATTTTATACAAAATCACAGCATGGTCATGGATCAAAAAAACAGCCTTCCTCTTGAATAGAGATTCACCAAATATTGAAATAATAATTTTATCATTGAAAAACACAAGCATGCCACGTATCCTAGATGGTCAGATTTCTTTAATTAAGGCAGTTCCACAAAAAACCACGGCGCCGCACGCACGCACACCTACGATGGTAAGTATAATTAATCACTTGAATATGCTCTATCACGGTGGTATATATATCACGCTAAGCATAATTCAATGGAAATCTGATTTCCTAAAAAAACAAAGGAAATCTGACAGTGAAATATCAAACCAAGGTTCAAAGATGGCTATAATCAATTACGTGATATACACAAAAAAACTAATTTATCTCCCTTAGTTGCTCTACACCATAAGAGGCGAATTGTTGCACAAAGGAACTCACCTAACAAAGTATTCCCATATGAGCTGCGATCCCTTGTGGTTTACCCCCTATCCCACCTGTGTAAAAGGATCAGAACAAGATAACCTCATATATCAGGAAATAACAGCATAATTAGTTTGATAGGACCTAGCTACAAAATATTTTGATCACTTTTATCATTGAAACATAATTGAAGAGTATATAACGGAAACACAAAGCAACCAAAATATAATTTTACAACAGAGAAACAAAATAGAACCATGCACATATGATCTCTTTTTCAAACACCCAAGTATCTAGGATTTTCAGTATCTAATTACATTCTAGTAAACAATAGCTTATAGACACAAATAGGAAGAAAAAGCAGTTAGAAACCAATTCCATATATCCATCCCTTATTCTATGAGATATATTACTAAAAGCAGTACAATATCTTGAAGAGAGTATGTGGCCTAAAGGTAGTCTCACATAAGAGAAAGATAGTAGAACACCATACAGTCACTGGTTAGGATCTCATATGAAGATAGCAGAGCACTATACAATCAATGGCTATAAACTCATATATGACATGTTAGCATAAGACTGTATTCTAAGATAAACCTAGACTGACTAAAATTCATCCTCATCAGGTGATATGCAAGATTATTTACATCTGCGCTCACTGATTTTCCATTTATAGTAACTCTAAATATTTCAGATTCAAACATAAAACTATGCTCTTGACTTACATATAACCATCTATGTTAAAGATATCTGCAGCTTCATCACATCAAGTAGACCTCAGTTTCTCTTTCAACTCAAACTTTAGGTGGTTGCTCCTTGTAAAAGTATGCATGGGTCATGGGTGTGCTTTGAATGACAGGCTCTTCCTAATCAGATTGATGTCATTCTCTAGGTTGTCCTGAGCAATGGATTAACTGTCAGAAGGAAAAAAATCCAAATAATTGAAAGCTTTCAAACAGATGACAACAAAGGACCATTTTCCCTTTCCATTTAGTACTTAAATGTATGGTTTGGGATTAGTGCTAAAGATGCTTGATTAGTGGGGTCTAACTATTCTCATCTACAAGAAATTTTACATCGTCGAAAATAAGCGATAGAAGAATGAATTATCAAAGAATTTTTCGGTTTTACGTTACATTACAAATGAAAAGGTGCTAAAAGGAAGCTTTTGTTGCCATCCACCATACAAAATAGAAAAATAAAGAAAGTATCAATATAAGCCAGTTTTACTTGTCTACTTTGTTCTACCCTTCAACAAACAAAGCATTTCATCCTATTAAGCCATCATCACCATGCCTAAGCTTAGAATATGATATCCCGAGGTTATTGCTATTACCAGCGGTCATGGGCTAACTCATTTCTAAGCATATATTTTAAGACCTAAATATTTCTAGTTTTAGGTAGAAGAGCAATTTATCTGATGCTCATGACATTACTTTCCCATACCACCATACTAATGGAGACATCTTTGTTACAACAGAGAACAGATACCTAAATTCAACGAATATTTGTACTTCTCACTAATATTTAAACTTCGAGCAAGCTTGCAATTTCGACAAGCAATAGCTGTACAAGATGTCAATTATTACACTACCGACTAGTCTGCGATAAAGATTTAGAAATCGATCGATTGCCATGCATCTTAATTAACATGATGATGGTTGGCCTCCTTGTACTCTTATAAGATGGCCTCTCACATCTTATTAGTATAGCATGCATTAAGTGATCTGAAAACCATATAGCAAAAAGAGTTTCAGGAGAATGGGAGAGGAAAAGAAACCTTAATTAAGTGTGTGAACAGAGACCAAACCTATAGGAAAGAAGGTGCAACAAGCGTAGAGACAAGAATTGATGCCTAATCTGACCTTAAAATCCTACACAAGCTTTCTAACCTTCCTCCTACACAAAACATACTACCTGCAAGTAAACGGAAAGTAGTCTTTAAACAAAGAAGAGGATCAATGAGTGGGTGTGCTGCTATTTTTGCTACAATTGCTGAATAACACTTCAAAAAAAAGGGATACAATTAGAAGAGGGCAACACTTTATTTCTATTTGCAGTAATAGTTGCAGCAACAAAATTGAGTACATCATATCGTGAATCATGCTATACTACTAAGATGTAGCGTGTGGGAAACACTCCAGTGCTCTTTGAATTGGTGTCATGAATGAATTAAATTAAAGCTCATGCTATTTTTTTTTGTTATAGCTAGAAATCACTGAATGCCAGCAAGAAGTACATGTTCCGGTACAATGTGGATGGAACCTGCAGTTAATTCAGCTCTAGAAAGTTTGATTGATTCCAAAAACTGTAAAAAGTGCATTTCAGCTCTCAAAAGGTAGCAATCCACCTAAACACATGTAAGGGTGTTGTCAACTTCATTTCAGATCTGGTTGTTTTAGGTTCTCACGGACATTAATTTGCACGCATCACATTCAGTCCACCGTCATCCTATTTTAACTGGAATAGTTTATTAAGCATACTGAAGCTTATTTTGCACATGAACTTAGAAGATTAAGTGACAAGAATAGCAGAAAAATAGGCACCATAAGAACTTTTAATGTCTAAAGAGGCATGACCACAAGAAATAGGTTCAGTAATGCTATCACGTAGTCATCTTGAGAAATTGTGATATGGTCGAGACAAATAATTTCAAAAAGTTCACTTTGCATAAATCTTATACACTTTTCACAAAGGCAACAACCACGATGAATTAAAAGATGCCATATTTCAATTTGGACACAATATGTTTTGTATATAAATGGATTTTATTCTTTGCTTAGCAAGTACCCACGGATTTACGTGCGAGATGGTTCATCACATGGGCATGCTTGTGGCAGTATCAATATTGCATTACTTGAAAAGTAAAATAGAAATTTGTAAACACAAAAAAATATACACAAAAGCAAAGTTTAATTGCCCGAAAAAGAAAATAAACCCATGAGCTACCAAAACACAAATTTTAAACAAGCATCCTATGATTTTTCAAATAATAGAAGAAGAAATCTGTACTCTGTAGCCTCAAAATTTCTAAAAACATTAGGATGTCAGGCACTTGCATTGGTATTTGAGCACTGATTCGCAAGTAAGAGAAGGAGAACTGATAAGCTTTAGAAAGTCAATTATAGCATTGAGGCTTACCACCCTAGATGTTGGAGACAGTAAAGAGGTTGATGGGCTTGTTGGGCAGATCGGAGAAGTTGATCAGCCGTAGCTGGTCACCCAGGAAGTTCACCGGCATCAGCACCCCGACGCCAACCAACGCGGCCATCGCAAAAACCCTAATGTTGCACCATCCCGAATCCCCCACAACACGCCTGGTTCAGCAAACCAAGCGAAGGAAGTGAAAGAAGGGGGGTTTGGAGGAGAAATGGAGACCTGTAGATGATGATGCGGATGAAGACTACGTTGACGAGCCCCATGGCAGCGTGGCTGTCATCCTCAGAGCAGCGCCACGCGGTGACAAGCCAGGACTCGAGCCGCGCTAAGGGGCGGAAAGATCCGAAGACGTCGGCGTGAAGGAGAGGCCGCTATGAGCTCGAGACCAGTGGTGGGGATGGAGGCGTCGGCGGGGAGGGCAGGACGGCGACTGGGTCGACGGTAGGGATAGAGGAGTCAGTGGGGAGGGCAGGACGGTAGGCGGCACCGGCGGATCTGAGTCACGACGGCGGCGTGGAGGTCTGGGGACGGTGGGGACGGCGACGGCAGCGTGGGGACGGTGACGTTGGGCGACGACAACGGCTTCTCTCGAAGAAGAGCCGTCGGCGGCGGTTCGGAGGCAGGCGAGGTGGAGGTGGGGCCGCGAGGTGGAGGGAGGCCGCGCCGTTATAGGAAACACCGAGTTGGAGGAAGCGAAAAAAGTCGGCGGCGGGGTTCTGAGCCGGCGGGTGTTGAGGGAGGCGGTAGCAGCAGTTCTGGCCGGCGGTCTTGAGGAGGCGAAGTGACGTTTCTGGAGGCCGGTGGGGTGGAGGTGGGCCCGCCGTTGTGAAACCACTGGAGGTGAAGAGGAGGAGAAAAGCCGCGGCGGCGGGTGTTGAGGGAGGCGGCGGCGGCGGCGGTTCCTATCGGCCGACGGGTGTTGAAGGAGGCGGCGGTGGCGTTTCGCGTCCTGGAGGCCAACGGGGGTGGAAGCGGCGGCTGTTATGCACGCGTACGTGTAATTAATAATTAGCGTAATGGTAGCGTTATTAGCGTAATTAATAATGGTACGAGTAATTATGAGCGTAATTATGCACGCGTACGCGGTCTATTAATTAGCGAACGGCCAGGATTCTTAGCTGTACACGTTGATCTCCACCACTGGAATGCACGTGAACGGTCAGGATTCTTAGTTGGTGAACTCACCACCACCACCACCACCATAAGACAATTTAGAATAGTAGAGATAAAGGAACTTAGGGCCTGTTTGGCAACAAAGTATTTTTATAGTTTCAAGACAAAATCATGGTTTCTAAAAATACCATGGTTTTTAAAACTATGAGGTGTTTAGATAAGCAAAAAATACTCCATTCCAAAACCATGATTTAGTAGAAACCATGCTATTTTTGAAATATTTGAAACTGCACTCCTAGCTAAAGTTTTCATAGTTTAACTCTTACTAGCTCTCTTATGTTTAGTCAAGTTTGCCATCATAAAAAATATGTATCCAAACAGGTGATAGTTCCAATGAATACCAGAGTTTAGTGAAGTTTAGTAAAACCACGGTTTTCATATATATACAATTGCGAACTCTATGTATTACAAAACCATGGTTCCTCAAAACCATGTATCCAAACAAACCCTTATAGTTTCATTTACTAAGGCCATAATACATCAGCCATGATGGATTTGAGCGGATGCATATAAGCCGGACATTGGCAGAGCGCTTGTCTCGTTTGGCCAAACATTTACCACTTGCAAGACGTTCATGATAAATGCCAGTTTCTATGATTTTCCAAACTCAAACACGAAGCACCAGGGACCCCCGACATTCAGATAAAGGGCCTGCATATGAACCTAACAAGGCCCGGTGCCGCAATGCCCTACATGGGCTCCGCGAAACCCAGAGACCCTCCCACGCCACATCCTCGGCAAACTTCGGGGCATCCAGGCCAGGTGAGCAATGAAGAATTTTATTTTTTTTATATTTTTTTTTCAGAAATAAATAAATGATATTTAATTAAAAAAATAAATAAATAGACTCCCGTCGCCAGCCCGTTGGGCGAGAAGGTCGAGCCGGTTTAAATCGCCCGTCGGTCGGGCGAGATTTTAAAAATCCGCCCGACGGACGGGCGGGCATTGCTCGCGCCCGGGGAGAGCCAAATACCGCCCGACGGGAAGGCGACTTATATAAACCGCCCGACAAGCGGGCGGGCTTTGCTCCGACTCCTGTGACACAAAAAAAACGCCCTCCCGTTGGGCTATAATTATAGTCCGCCCGCCAATAGGGCGGGATTCTCCAATTTTTCCAATTTTCAATTTTTTCCAATTTTCAAAAAAACATAAATTATGTGATTTCAGAATAAAATAAGTAATGTATCATAAAATAAAACTAAATAAATAGAGTCCCGGCATTGTTTGAAAATGTAAGTCATAATAGATAATTTTTTTTTACCCAAAAAAAATGCAAATATGGAAATACCCATGATTTTGGAGCAACTGCAGAAATGCCCTACTGTGCATGACACAGGATCATGACAAAACTATCTTGTGATGCAGGCAAAGTGGCAAAGCCGATGCCACGCCACCACACCGCGGCATTGCCTATATTATATATGTATGTAATATATAACTATTATGTAGATATATATGTATGTATATGTGTATATTATATTATAGTATTATGTAATATGTTATCAGTATATAATAGTTATAACACATATTATATGAACTAAATATGATGAGTATATATGACCTGGTATTTGGTCTATTTAATCTTAAAAAAAATAAAATGGAAAAATTGCATAAGTTTCATTGAGTGTTTTATACTAATAATTATTTGGAAAATAAAATAAATAGCTAGAGGAATAAAGCGGCCTCTGTTGAGGGAAATTTTATTATCACGGTTACAACAAAGTTCCTCTTGAGTACAACGGGATATTTTTCCTTCTTGGTAGCATCGAGTCCGGCCTCCTTGCGCGGCGTGCCTCTCGCGCTTTCTCTCCTCTCGGCCTCTCGGGCCTCAAGCTGACTGACGTTCGGCGTCCTCTTGTCGCTTCGGTACTCCTCCTGCGACGCTTGCTTTCTCCTCTTGTTCCTCCTCATCTTGGGCTTGCTGAACCATCGCCTCTTCCAACGGACCTCACGCTCGATGTGTTTCTTATGCGCCTCCGATTGCTCGTGTCTAGCCAACGCGAAATCGCATAGAGGTGGGGAGACTATTTGTTCAACATAAGTCGATCTGAGAGATCATGTGCCATGTAGGTAGATATAATCATGCGAGGATAGGGTGAGCAAGTACCTTTGGGCCTTCGCCAAAGGCAACCTTGGGTGGATCGTACTCGTAGTTTGCACACATGAAGAACCTCCTTTCGTAAGTATATGAGAAATCTTCGTCGGATTGAACAAACTTGCAAAGGTCACCGCAGAAGCACATTGGAACATTGACCCCTTTAGGCACGGTGGTGTTAAACTTGCTTCCCGGACGGGGCTTAGAGCCGGAGGCTGCCATTGCTCGTTACAACTAGATTTGTGCAATGTATGGGCTGGAGTACTATGTGAGATGGAGAGGAAACTTGGAGCGCAGAGGACTCGGAGGCAGGAGGGGAATAAATAGCCAAATCTGCTTGGTGCATGGACCGAGTTCATGCTGCTGCTGCTGCATTTGATGTGACTGGACGGTGTCAGGCGGGACTGTTGGTCAGCAGTGCTCCGCAATTATTGATGTGACCGGTGTCCGTGGTCTTGCCGTCTCTGGTAACGATCGCGTCTTTGATCGACTATTGAAGGATCTTCTGCTGCGGTGATGTGACCGGACGCTGCAAGAGGTACTGTTGGTCAGCAGTGCGAGTGATTATTGATGGATCTTTGCTTTGCAGCGATGTGACCGACGCCGCAAGAGGTACTTGTTGGTCGGCGATGCAGTGATTTTTGATGGATGCTGCTGCAGGCGATGTGACCGGACGCTGAAAAGAGGTACTGTTCATCAGATGGCATGCAATGTTAGCAATGAAATTAAAACAAGTGGCTAAAGCGGCCAGCCAGCCCGCCTTTGAAGGCGGTGATGCAGACAAGACTCATTCCTAAGCGGCTAGCACTCGAGCCACCGCTTTCTCTACCTTGTTATCTTGGCGCCTTTGCTCCACCGAGCGGAATGAGCAGCGGAGATTCGCCATGTCAGCGTGAGCAGTTAATTAATGATAATTAGGAGCTAATTTAATCAGGTGCTGATAATGACGTAACGCCCTATATAGAGAGGAAGGAGACAGCACCGCTCTTTGCCTCTGGTCCCCTCATTCACTTCGACACCTGCGCCGTACTTCACATGTCCACATTTCTTTATGGCGAGCGGGAGAGCATCTTCACGGCCATATGTGTCTGATGCATGGTGGGAGTCTTTTGGGCCTGGAGAGCATACTCGTCCTCCTTCGGACGATATGCATGTCATACATTATCTTGATGGAGAGCGGCCCTCCTTTGCTACGAGATCGTCACTTTGCGTCCATTTTTGGTAGCCGACATGCGAATGTGGGAACCCGCCGTTGTCGCGATGGTTTGACCATGTGCACGAGGGGTTTACTGGTCGCAGGTTCTACCGATGCCCAGATTACAACGTAAGTTCCCTCCCTCTACGATACGCTACCGCAAATACAAGTTATTTCCCAGTTCTTTTATTTCCAGTTACCAGACGTCACGTGCAGTTGGACTCGCTGGATGGATGAGCCATACTCGGCAGCAGCGTACACCTACATAACATACCTGCACGCAAGAATTGATCGCTTGCAGGTTAGAGTGGATGCTACAGGAGGGCAGGCGCAGTCAGAAGGCCGGCGGAGGTCCGCGCGGGCTTCTCGGCTTCCTAGGTAATCCATGCCGGCACGTCAATCGCACAACCAGGCAGTGCTGGACCAATACTATCAGCCGAATCGATCATGTCAGGACCATGCATGTCTATGCGGATGCCACTACCCCGGCACACCCAACGCTGAAGTCCTACGTCGAAGAGCCATCATGCAAGAGACCTACCCGGTGTACTACGACACGGAATGGGAAGCGACTGCTCGGTGTTCATGCCAATGCCACAACCCTTTCACCCGTTCATGGTGACCACCCTTGTATGTCATCGCACCCTGTATGTCATGCTAGCTTTCGAAATAAAAAATAGTACGTACCTATTCGTCTAATCCCCTAGAGGCCTTAAGTTCAGGTCATGCAGTTAAACTCCATTCATCCTTCACGGCTTACACGTCACATTTTGAGTGTAATATAACCCGTAACATCGCAAAACTCGTGATATTAGGATCATATTACAAACAAAAGCGACAAGCCGTGAAGGATGAATGGGTCTAAACAGAACATTCGCTGAATAACCACAGAGTTGAAAAGGCTAGCATGACATTGCTTCGTATCCTGCCGAAGTCTTCTTTGCTCCATTTGATGGAAATAATATGTGAGATAGAGAGAGACTTGGGCGCAGATGACTCGGAGGCGGGAGGAAAATAAATAAACAAGTCCGCTCGGTGCATGGACCGAGTTCATCTTCTTCTTCTTCTTGCATTTGATGTGACCGGGCGGTGTCGGCGAGATCTGTTGGTCGCCAGATGCCCGCAATTATTGATGTGACCGGTATCCGTGAATCTTGTTCGTCGTGATGCCTGCAATTATTGATGTAACGGTGTCCGTGAATGCGGTTGGTCGCGATGACCGCAATTATTGATGTGACCGGTGTCCGTGAATGCTGTTGGTCGCCATGACCCGCAATTATTGATGTGACGGTGTCCGTGATTCTTGTTGGTCGCCATGACCGCAATTATTGATGTGGCGGTGTCCGGCGGTCTTGTTGGTCAGCGGTGCCGCAATTATTGATATGACGGTGTCCGTGAATCTTGTTGGTCGCGATGACAAGCAATTATTGATGTGACCGGTGTCCGTGGATGCTGTCGCCGGCGATGCCCGCAATTATTGATGTGACCGGTGTCCGTGAATCTGATTGGTCGGCAGCTTCCTACAATTATTGATGTGGCGGTGTCCGGCGATTCTTGTTGGTCGCGGTGCCGCAATTATTGATATGACGGTGTCCGTGAATCTTGTTGGTCAGCGATGCGCGCATTTAGTAATGTGACCGGGCATGCATCGTTAGCGATCCATCGGCCTCGATCTGAATTTAAATGTGGTGAGGCGGATGTAGAACCTTTGGTAGCATGTGTTTAATCATTAACCGATGTCGATAAGCATAATGAACAACTTATTAATCCAATTCGTTAAGTACACCTCGTGCTATATAATGCGGCGAGTTGGCGTCCTCTCACTCCCACCCTCACTCTCACTCGACTCGTGTGTGTATATTCCCTACTAGGGTTGGCTTGGGAGGGGGCGAATAGAGATAGACATACCACATTACACATATGGCTTCACGACCCACACCGAGCGGTTGGATCCGACAAGCTGGTGGGCGTCAAATGGTCTGGATCGCAAGCCCGCCTACCAGCGGCGACACGCCTATTCGGACAAGAGCTAGCTATAACACGAGCCAACAATGATAAGAGACCCAAACTTCTCGAGGGGATGGCCACGTTGTGCGCCGCAGTGACACACGGTTGTACAAACTTTGACCAAAGTTGTTGAAGGATGGGTGGCCGACGTTTCTCTGGTTGCGGCGTGCTTATTTGTGAGTAACCAGCCCGACAACAGCCAAGTGTTTAATACATTTTCCATCTCACCTTTTTCTCATTTCTAAATGTAGACCGATGACTGCGGCTTCACCAAATGGATGGACGATCCCTTCCCAATGGCCGCGTTCAGTTACATCGAACATCTTCACGCAAGAATCTCCCGGCTTGAGGAGCGAGTTACATTTGCTACTCGCATGTACAACGTTTATACCCGTGTGGAACCGTTCCGTGGATGGCAGTAAACCTAGCGTCCCTACTACAATAGGGGTTTATTTCAAGTCATTTGCATCAAGATTCGGTCTACGTGGATTACTACCATGTAATGTGTTTCATATTGTCAATGTCACCGGAGCACCATCTTCATCTCATTCATATCGTGCGTACTATAATCTCAAAGCCTTGAGATCTGATGAGACTACTTATTGGCGTACAAGATAAAGAAGAATAGAACATGAAGTGGCTAATTGGCCACCAGCCGCATTCGAAAGCGGTAATGCCGGGTAGCCCTCATCGTGTATGGCCACCTAAGGGTTTATGGGGTGGCGGGGCCCACCGTAGCGTCCACATAACTTCTCAGGCCACATTCGGCACTCAGTGGGGCCAGAAAATACGAAAAATATCACGAGCGATAGATGGCATAAATAAAAAAAGCTATAAAGCTAAAAATGACAAATGGCGAAAATGTTCATGCAACTACTGAATATATACATCAGAAGGTACAAAGAAACATGCAAAGAATAGAAACTACTGTCGTCCCCGCTTAGGCTTCACCCGTGGATCGATCCTCGAGTACGTGCCTTTTGGGCACGCCTACCGTCCGCTAGGAAGGTGTAGCGGTCCGCGGTGAACGTCCGGTGAGGACGAGCTCATCTTCAGGCGTCGCCAAGTCGACCAGTGACGGCCAGTGTCGCCGCAGAGGCGCCCGACAACAAGCGGGAGCCTCCAACCTCGTCGTCTTGGGACGGCATCTTGGTCCACGCCAAGGTCGTCCAAGCCCTGGTCGTCCACAGCCTGACCGACCGGACTTTTCCACTCTGTGAAGATAGGACCTAATCCATGCAATGTCCACATTACTAAACGACAAATCATAAATACATGAAATTGAAGTGCTCGACCGAAAAAATAACTCGCAATCATAACAGAGGAGGCGCGGTGCACGTGGTGTGGGCCGCGACCACAGTGGTGGTGCCTCGAAGCACCGTAGGGTGTGGATGGCGCGGCGAGAGGAAGACGCGTCGGCCTCGTGACTGCTGCCTCCACGCTCCTGGGCGGCCATGCGAGGACGGCGAAGGCCTCTGACGGTACCCTCAAGGAGAATAAGTGGTGGCCTCGGGCCGGCGTGCGGCCTCGCCAAATCTGGCGTCGTCGCTCCGTACAATCCTACATATTAAGGTAGTGTCACATTATAAATTTTAATGAAGGTAGGGTGGAGAAGGGCAATAAAGTTCATACCCTCGGTGTGAGGCCGAGGGCGTCCGGAAGGCTGCAGCACGTGAGGCGTATAGCTCGTGTTGTCTTCTCGTAGAGCCTCTGGAAGGTCGCGAGTATCTCTCCTCCGGTCATCTGAATGCCGTGCTTTGCATCGCGCGACAAATGGCGTGCGTGCATCGGCGTTGCACTCACGAAGAATGTCGATCAGTATATAGGCCCATAGCAATCAAGCGGTGTATCGCGATAAAAATAGAAATTGAAAAGGGGGTAAAGATCATGCGCCTAGTATGCGACTGCTTGTGATGCGGCAGTGCGTGTCGGTGGCTCGCGCGACGTGGGCGATCTCGGTGGAAGGGGTGTGACCCACCCGCGTCCTCGTAGACGCAATGTACCACCGTACGTACGCCGGATACGACGTGGCGTCGTACGGCCGGTCCTCCTCGACCCGCTCATCTAGAGCGTCCTCCCACTGTGCTACCCAAGGCTCCATCACAGGAGCCCACAGATAGCCAGCGGTGTGGCCATGTCTAGTGGATCTGCAGCAAACATCGTGTATGACACTTATAAGGCGGATGATCGAAATGGAAATTAGAGCTTAATGGAAAAGATCGTACTGGTGAGCCTGACGCGGGACGGTGTGGACAAGCTGATGCGAGGAACTCTGGTGGAGGCCGAACTGCCGCATCACCCGCTGCGGTGAGTACTCCTCAACGAAGATGTCGAAGAGCAACGGTCGGGTCGTAAGCCAGTACAACTCGTCCCGCTCGCAAAGCGACGACAACCCGTGAGGGGCGCGAGCAAGCACTCGGTCCTGACTGTAGGGTGTCCAAACGACATCCCCCTCCTGTACCTCGTCCAACTGCCTTACGTACTCTGGGTAGTCCTTGTGCGCCTGAACGTGGGCCCACGTAGGCTGCAAAAGGAGAAAACAACTGTAGTTAGTCCTATGTTACGTAAATAATGCATAAATCATGATTTAACATTACGTACCCTCCGGCGAAACCAAAGGAAGCCCATGGTGGGCCTATCCTCTGGTGTGTCGTGGTAGTACGCCGCCTCGTAAGGACTGTGATCCATGAGTGGACGTCCAATGGCGATCCGCTCATACGACCTGTTATGTGAAGGGGCAACCACCGAGATCGGTTGTGCATCCGTCTTCGGACGGCGTCGCACAAAGCTCAGACGTCCCGTAAGGACATTTGAAGCCAACTGCTTCGGGGACCTCGTGAGGATGGCGTCGGCGATCTCCTGGCGTGCAGGAGGTGCTTATCGGCGCAATGGCCGTCCGTCTTGGTGAACATCACCCGGCCAACAGCCAAAGCAGGTAGGCCTCAAGGTGTCGGGACACAGTAGCCTCATCGGCTTAAGGGTGGATGTGCTCCGCCTATCAATGTTTGCAAGTACCAATGTTAGCAGGTAATTTAAGAAGGACAAGTCTGCTCGTTAGTTCTTACCGTGAACTGCAGAAGCCACCTCTTGATTGGACCACGTGTCTCACTTTGAGGAAAGGCGGTACACTCCTGCGCCTGGTGCACGGACTACCCCGGCGAACCGCCCTAGCAGGTCGACACGCCAGGCGGGTGAGACGTTCACCGCCACGACCGGTGCACCGGCGCACGGAAGCCCTAGAAGGAACGAGACGTCCTGGAGACTCGGCGCCATCTCCCTGCATGGGAGGTGAAAAGTGTGTGTCTCGGGCCTCCATCGGTCGACAAGTGCTGCAAGGAGGGACCTGTCAAAATCGAAACGCCTCTGACGATCTGCCGGGCGGAGTGCAGAACGAACGCTGGGCGTAGCCTCGAGCATCCGACACAGCGGGAGGAGGCCAGAGAGGCACAGCCTGTAGAAAATGAAACATTCAGTACGTAAGTAAAGCTAAATTATAAAAAACGAAAGTAAGGAAGGTTCGTCTTATACGATGTACCTGTCAACCCAACGTGCGTCCAGAGTGAGCAACTCGTGAAAGACCAAGCTAGGCGGCTAGAAGGGGGTTGAATAGACGCCAAATGGAAATCGACGTTTTCTTCAACAACGCACCCCAGACAACTCAAACATGCAGCGGAAAAACATTCTGGACAGTAGCACATACCCCTAGTAAAAAACTTACGAATAAAAATCCGTGGATCATATGGTCTTGGGGATTTTTTCTGTGGTGCTACTGGTTGTTAAGAACTCAACAAAAAAAGAATTAGATCTAAAGCTACTTTAGATAAAGAGAAACAATTCAAACAAGCTAGACTACTGTCTGGAAAGTAAAAGCAGATTCCAAAACAAAAGCACTGTAATCAAGAGGTGCTTTCTCCCATTCTGAGATCCCAATGTTTTTATAGATTTTTATCGATAGAGATATATGAGTTACAGATCACGTCTCTAAATTTCATCTCAAGATCAAATACATAAAAAAATCAACCGAAAAGAACAAGAGGTTCTGCCAAAAACTTCGACCAGAAAAATTGGGGCTCGGTATTCACCTCATGGCTCCCAGATGGTGCGTCAAATGGACTTCAGTTTTTTATCACAGTTAGATATATAAGTCCCGCACCGTTTTCCACAAGAATCATGCAAAAAGGATTTTTCTATATTTTTCTAAAAATCAAACAATAACTGCTGCGCGAAGGAAACTTTCTGGACAACACTGCAACTAGAAGATGAACTTGATCTCTATCCTTTCCTAGATTGCAAGAAGATTATCAAATCATATTTGCAATCTCAAGGCATCATAGATCAGTAGCAAATAGAAGAAGATGAGGGAAATAAACTAGTTGCAAACAAGAACACAAAAGAAACAAGATCAAACACAAGAACTAGAAAAGAACTTGGATGAACATGGCTGATTTCTATTGCATCGGTTTGAGGGTAATACAAAGCCACACCAAGGTGGGCAAAGCACTTCAGAAGTGCACTCTAAACACACCCAAACCTCAGCCCACTCCCTCTCACAAATCTGAATGGGAGGCACCCCCCCTCTCTTTTATAGCCCAAAGGTGGAGTAGCTCTCAAGCCAACTACTCCCCACCTTTGGATGTCACATGGATGGCTGAGATTTGTTCACTATTTATAGCATATAACCCTTGGAATATATTCCACAAATCCTTGGAATATGCCACGCACATTCGATACATGCCCCACATGGGCCCACACACGGACGCAATTGTTCTGACCTAGCCGCTAAGTTTCCATCGCGCTCGACCGCCTGCGAGCCTCGGATCCTCACGCCGGCTAAGTCCGTCATCTTCATCATCTTTGTGGTCCTCAAGTCCGAGTCCAACCGTCCCCACGTAACCTCCTTGTCGTTTCGGACCCACGAACCGCCAGATTCGGCGTCCCGACACGTCGTGACCACGGTCCACCAAGACCTGTACCACAAAGATTAGCCAAAAACTCCATACTTACCTTTCTCACCTGCAAGGTTAGTCCATAATCAATCACATCCAAGACATGCACAAGTTTTCCGGACAACCCATCGAAAAACCGTGCACAAACGGTGCAACCCGCGCCAAGACCCGAAAACCCTGGGAAAACCCGGCGAAGCCTCGATCGCCTCAAAAACCTTTGCGTTACGCTCAAAACACTTGTCAATAGACTCATCATCAACATGGGGCCACCTCCACATGGTTTCACAACTCGGCAGGTGTCCTAGTCCGAAAGACACCTAGCAGCCTGCCCTCTACTGCACTGAGGTAGGCCCGATGCCTACGGTCAAGGGAGGGGTCGAGCAGAGCCCTCTGCTGCTATGGCGCCGGCTCCGGATGGCCCATCTCGTCGGCCATCGTCACGTCACCCTGCGAGAAATGCAAGTATAGGTTATTTATTTCGATTCAAGAAGTACTAATTCATAAAGAAAAATACGTATGTACAAAAAGAAATGTCATCAACAGACACTACATATCATGCAAACATAACATATTACATAAACATAAATAAGTCATCATATTACATTGCCACCAGTAAGTCAGCATATTACATTGACGCGAATATTACAAATCTAAATTACACATATCAAGTAGTTCGATTAAGGTTTCATAGATACATTTTCAACTGAACGGTCGTCGTCCATCCGCCCCCGACCCGGACGGCCCAGCATCCAAATCGTAGGACCCAAATGCACTAGGCTTATCACAGTTCACATAAGTGTGACCGTCCTCATTGCACCTGCTGCATCTCTTCTCAACGCTTCCAGCCTCCGACTGATCCATGTCGTTCGAATCTTGACGGTGTCGGCGACGACCAAGATCACACTTCAGAATTCCTAGCCGATGCGTGGCGGCTGTTCGGACCAGTGGATCGATAAATGTACCGAAAATTGCATACCCATATATCTCTGCATGCCATGTATGTCGGATTGTTTCCTTCCTGAAATATTCGGACACAAATGGAAAAGTATGGTGATTTATCATTGAAGCTGCCGCAAGTACATGAGAGCATGGCTTGTGAAGAAGCTTTTGCTTGCGGCATGAGCATGTGTATGTATGATCACGCAGTATGCACTCCTGCGTAACCCGCTCACGTTTACCGCCACGACGCTCTCTATCCCTGCAAATTATGTGGTACCTGAGATGATCTGTCCCCATCGCCGTCGCGCAATGTCTTTCAACCTTATCTATCTTCTCGGCCATATACTTTGTAATAGCAGCGGAGTATATCAGGCGACTGTCAGCCATAGCAGCAGACGCGGCACGATAACGATCCATGAAGTACTTGCATGTACCGTGAAGAATTCCCTCCACAATTGCAACTAGAGGCAATGCCCTCATTCCCCTCATGACCCAATTGTACACCTCTGCCAAATTTGTTGTCATTATTCCGTATCTAGCCCCTTCAGTATCATATAGGAGAGCCCACTTCTCTTTTGGATCATCCTTAATCCAATCTGAGAAGCATCTCACTGAAGCTCGTGTGGCCCCGCCCGCCTTGTCTCAGTAGTTCACACTACGCTGCATCATCTCATCGAGTGTTTTCCATAATTTATTGAATTTTCTTTGCTGATTCTGCTTGCAAAACCTCTTGAATAGGTTCATGCAGTGTTTATTCTTAAAGTGACTAAAAAAATTTGCTCCCAAATACCTCATGCACCACCTGCTTTGCATATCACTCCACTGGGCACCCCCTCTGTTGTCGGAGCCATTTGTAATCTCATCAATCGCATGCAGTAAGCCTACATGTCTATCATGAATGACATAGACATTTGGTCTTCCTGTTACAACAACATGTTTCACACGCTCTAGGAACCAGTACCAGCTATCTGTATTCTCTCCCTCCACAAATGCGAATGCCACCGGTAAAATCTGATTGTTGCCATCCACGGCAATTGCTGTCAATATTTGCCCCTTATACTTGCCAATGAGAAAGGTTCCATCTACACATAGCACAGGTGGACAATATGTGAAGGCTCTTATGCACGGACCCAATGCAAAGAATACCCGTTCGCGAAACCCACTTGCGGTGTCGACGCCGAAGCGGATACTCCTTCATGTCATAGTACGTTCCAGGATTTCTTCTACTAATCATCTGCAGAAGTTGGGACATATTTGCATACGATGCTTCATATGTCCCCAACCGCATTTCCAAAGCCTTCTGTTTAGCTCTCCAGGCAGTGGGATACTTTATGGTGTACTGGAATTGTTCCTCAATGGCCCGTATAATGGACCGAGGCTCATATCTTATGTTTTGAACAATTTGTGAGTACATTACAACTGTAACAAATGTTGATGTCAGATTTCTGTGCTTTTGTTGTGCATTTTCTAACTGACAGCCGTGCTCCTTTACAATTGAACACACCCAGTAATCCACCCACTTTCCTTTAAATGCATGTACACGCCATGGGCAACCAGGAACATCACGCATCACATCGTAGACGCTTTTACTCGACTTCACTACCCTGAACTACCTCCTCAGAGATAAAGACCAATACTTCACGGTATCCAATACAGCTTTCTTAGTCGGGTACATGGCTCCCTGAGTCACCTCATTCTCATGGTAATCCCATGGTGTGTGCGTGCCTTCATGTAAAGATAAATCTTGGAAGTTGTAAGTATTCCACTCTAGAGGCACCGGTCGATCACTCAAACTTCTCTCATCGTCTGACGTATCTTCATCAGGGACTTCCTCATGCTCTGCATCCTCGGCTGCCATTTTAGCAACTATTGACTCGATTCGTTCCCCTTCATCGGCCGCTCCGGTCGCCTCTTCAATTGTTTCATTGCCTTCTTCTCCTATATCTGTCTCGCATGCGCTTCTCCCACGCCCTGTCACCTCCGTGTTCCTACAACTTCCACCTCCTCTTCCACTCCAAAGACCACTAGTCCCCTGGCTCTTCCACCTCCGCATGTTGCTTGTACTCACCGCACTAAGAGAACTAGAGGAAGGCACCGTTCGATTGCAATCTCAACGTAGCGTCTCCAATTCCCAAGACTCGATATAGGTATCAACTCCCAAAAAACCTTCAAGAAGACGGCTCACCAATGCCTGAACCTGTCATGACATGTTCTTCTTCGTTGAGTTGAAACGTCCGTGATAACCAATGTTGTAGCCCCCTAAATGACCTTTCGGTGGGTCTTGATATCCCTAATGTACATGATTGGAACATTGATAAATCTATCCCGTAAGGACCTTGCACAATCTCTCCTTCCCCATAATGGATCTCAAAATTGATCTTTTCTGTCATTTACCCTGCCCAACAAATTTCGCACATTGATTATTATACGTCAATCTCCTTTTTCTACATCTATTTTTTAACAATATTACTATAGCCAAAATGTCGGCCAACATCTTGTTCATTATCTCTACAAATAAAATACTCTTCAACATCTAATAAATTAGTAAAGTACTATACTATTTTCAATATAAACACTATATATTACCCTTCTATTCCTTTCTAAACCCTAACCCTACCATGTTCAACACATACCACATAATCGTACAATTTATTGACTATACTATTTCAATCTAAACTCTAAATATTACCGTCCTATTTGTAACAAATACCCTAATCCTAGCCTAAATATTACACGGCTATTTTTAGCCTAAACCCTAACCTAGAATAAATATTACCGTGCTATTTCTAGCCTAAACCTTAATCCTAGCCTACAAATTACGCGACTATATTTAGCCTAAACCCTATCCTAAATATTACCCTCTCTATATATAATGTAACATACACTAAATTCATATGACTATCCTACCAAGTTTTATTAAATAAATTTTATACTACATAAAAAAATACCTGTGAAATCGAAGAATCGCTCCGCGCTTCTCTTCTCTCCAACTTCCTCTCTCACTCTCGGTCTCCTCTCCTTCAAAATGGCAACAAGATGCTGCGGCATGATGCGGCGGCCTTAAAAGGCCACAAATTTCATTGTTGATCAAGCGGATTTCCATTGTTCAAAGATCGCCCAACGGGCAAAGCGAATTTTTTCCTTCAAACTCGCTTGGATTGGGCGGATTTTTGGCTTCCAAACCTCGCCCTCCCGTCGGGCGGTATTTGGCCCACCCCGCGCGGGCCGGCGCCAGCAAAGCCCGCCCATCCGTCGGGCGGATTTTTAAAATCTCGCCCGAATCGACGGGCGGTTTAAAGCAGGTCGATTTTCTCGCCTAACAGGTGGCGACGAGTCTATTTATTTATTTTTTTAAATTGAATATCATTTATTTATTTCTGAAAAAAATAAATATAAAAAAATAAAATTCGAGCAATGAAGGAGCACAGCTTTAAATCTTAACCCTTCATCTCATCTAATGGCCCAATGGCCCCAAACATTATAAGATACTTTCTGTTTATTTGGGTTTACCTTCTTTCTTCTTTTTTTTTAGTGTATTTTATTTTAGGAGGTTTCCACCCGCTTACAATATACCAAATCATTCTATTTATCTAGCTTTCTTATTTTAGCGTGTTGTATTTTACAAACTTTAACATATACCAAATTAGAGTGTATGAAAGCATGACGTAGTTGAGCATGAAAACAAAACTGTGCATGATAAAACACGTTGCAATCGAGTGTAAGAGGCTAAAAAGGAAGCTAGGGGTGTGAGCCAAAATCAAATATAACGGTATGAAAAGTAATAATATGTGTTTGTAGCAAAACACGGACGTTTGGCTACTTTCAATAATGTAGACGCGCGTGTGTGATTATAACTTCTAAATGAAAATTAAGGACCCAAAAGTGTGCCGTCTGGCAACCGATCAAAGAATCCAGTGCAAGTATTGCAATGTCATCGGTCAGATCCAAATTAAGGGTCATAGCATAGAAGAAAAACTTGTATATATTATTGAAGACGAGTTAATATATCATATATAGCTATCTTGGATTGGCATCAGGACCCGCATCCAATTGGTTCCAGGGCAGCAGGATACTATCACCTGGAAGCTTACGTTACACCACTTCCTCAGCTTACCTAGAGCAGTTCTAGGCATTATCTGGCAGAATTGGGCGCCACTTTCCTGTAAGTTGTTCAACTGGTTGATGTTGCAAGGTAAAATCAATAGCTCCGACAGGCTGCAGCTCCGGAATCTGCCCAATCACATGCGGTGCCCACTCTGCTTCATCGAACATGAAGCTGCTCCATCACTTGTTGCTTACCTGTTCTTACTCACTATGTCTGGCTGCAGATTCGTGGTCCGTAGCCATGCCAGTGACAGTGGTCTGGTGCCAAGAAGCTGCTAGGCTTCCAGGGCAGCTGAGCTTTGTCTCAGTTGTAATTTCCTCGTTTTAATATTACACCATGCAGTTCGGCTGCTGGTTTCCTCAAAAGGATTCCACAGATGCACATTCAGAGAAACAGCAGCTCAACTTGTTGAGGCTTGTGCATCTTCCAGAGCACGCATCAATCCTTTCCCCAATGTCTCCCAATCTCACTCGGAAGTGATCTATGAATTGGCATGCACTCGTGGATGCATGCTGCATCGAGTTCTCTTTATTCTGAAGCTAGCTAACCCCAGACAAGAAGCACAGCACTAGTAAACTAGAAGTAGATATCAACATCTTTGTTATGCATGTCACTGGTTGGGTCACGCTTCCTACAGATTTTAGACTCTCATATATATACCCACCAGAGATAGGATAAGAAGGAACAGAGAACTCAACCAAAAGGGTAGGAGTGTTGAATTTTTTGGTCAGCAGTGTAGATGATCAATTATTGTTGCCGTCAGTGACTCACCCATGAAAAGAAATGTAAGAAACGTGAGAAATTTAATTGAACAGCCGTGCTCACTGTAGTAGTGTGCCAAGTAATTAAATGGTACAAGCTTTAGTTTTAGGGAAACATATAGTTCATTTGTAGCAACGAAATTAATTTCAGTGCTTAGCAAACTTGCGTGAGTATGTACAAGGTACATTTGGCTTCGTAAGGCTGTGGATCTAGGCACATGAATGACATTCTTCAATTTGTTCATTTTGCAGCAGCACCTTAGTTTCCCTAATGTGAGTGTAAGATCGTTGTGATTGATAAATGTTTTCGAGATTTGGTGAAGGTTTTACGCACTGGAAGACCAATTACCATGTACGCCTGCATGCATGTATACATGAAAGAAGTAAATTTAATAAAGGAACACGTGTGGGTGAGAGAGTAGCCATGGCCTTATCCTCACGCGGAAGAGAGGGCGACAGGAGAGAGAAAGCTCACCCGCCTAGATCCAGCCATCCCCCTCGCAGCCAGCAGCCTTGGGGTCATCGCCGAGATGGGGGAGGGACGGATCTAGGGCGGGGACCGTACAGTAGTAAGGTTAGGAGTAGATTAGGGCTTGGAAATAAGGGCCTTCTGACGGCGGGGTGCTTTGAGGTGGCGAGAAGGGCCATCTCCGGTGAGCTTTCGTCGGTGATGGCTGCTGCGTCGACCTTAGCTCCCTTCTGGGAGGGCTTCTACACCAGATCTGGCGTCATGGCCTTCCGCTCTCGGCTATCACAGTGGGGAGATAGAGGGGCAGCGGCGACTCAGAAGGGAAAACTCCTCGTTTTATGGAGGAGATGATTTTGGAGAAAAAGGTAGGGTTGGGGTGCTTTGGGAGACTCCGGTGACTGTAGTAGTGATGAAATCAGTTGTGGGTGGTGTCGATAATGCTTCGGCTTGGTCTTTCTCTTTTTTGGTTGTGACGGAATCTTGTTCGTCCTCGATGACCTTCGACCTACTTGCCGGCATAAGGAGATGGAGAAGCTTCTTCAATAGCTTTGCGTTTAGGCCCCTTGAGGACTGGATTTTAATTTTGTTTTTTGATAGGGTCTGTTTGTAATGTGGAAGATACTTGGGGAATGAACTGCTATCTTTTTCTCAAAGAAAAGAGTAAATTTGATATTAACCGACAAATGTTTTTCTACTAAAATTATGGTTTAATACACATTCCGGCATTTAAGAACAAAGGAATATACGATAAATACCATGTATTGACGTCCCATATAGAAAAATTCAAGTACAACTTACAATGCTACGGAATATGTATTGGCATTTTAATATTAATATTTTTAAAAAGCATCCTAAAATGTTGCATTAATTACAAACTAATAAAAACACAAAAAAAAACTTAGATTTAAAGTATTGCGTGCGTTTAGAGCCTTTTTTTAAAAAAACTTTTATAAAGTTTTAAAAAAATGATGAATGAATCGAGGCTTTTCATGACGTGTATCCATCAGCCAGGTATGGCACTAGATGGCAACCGGTCTTTTTTTTAACCTGTAAGCAGGAGATCTGCTGATGGTAACTGGTGTGATGGCCTGCTGATGGTAACTGGTGTGATGGCCCTCTTTTATATGACTGCAGCTTAATGGTTAAAATGTTAGGTATTGAGATTTACAATGGTTTTGTGAAGTCAGAACGTTTATTTTGATTGGGCTTTAAAATTTTTGGGAAGCGTCCTATAGATAGTCGATAAATGGTTTTAGGATACCAATTAAAAGTGTTTGATTGGCATAATTAACAAAAAATCATAAGACATAAACGGTAAGAAAAAAACAAATGGACCCACTTATTAATTACTTTTGGCATACAGAACCGAAGGCAACAAACATAAATTGCCTATAGAGTAAGGTTTCAAATATGGGCGATATTCATTCGATGGTCATGATAATTGAGCATATATCTCGGTTCAAATCAGCAAAACGATCAATTTTAGAGTTTCAAAATTTGTCTAAATTAAAATTTTGAAATTCAAGTTCTGTCGATACTGCTCGATTAGTGGTTGATGTTGATTGATTTTCAATAGTCAAACCAACCGGTCGATTTTCTTCCAAATCGGTCGACATCCATGGTTCGGTCAACAAACCGGGCATTTCATCCTGGATTCAAAACTTGACAAACAAATTGGTTGATTTCTAGCTATTTTCTACCCATCAAGGAAAAGAAGTAAAGCATACCTTAGAGTTGGCGCAGTCAGTCAGCCAGTTACCCATAAACCTGGCTAGATGGGTCAGCCTTACCTGTAGAGCCATGCCGGACAAGGGCAAGATCCAAAATAGAAAGAATCTTAAAAATATAATAAAAAAATAAGCCCTAGAAAGATCATACCTATATTAATAGGGCACTGTCAAATATTCGGACATAAAAGATGCATCCCTATATTCGCGCATGAAGGGAA